>JAEIFM010000498.1:7889000-9123500 GCA_018901885.1 Zaprionus kolodkinae | reverse complement strand
TCTGGCCTGCTCTTCACTTCCCCTGCTGCTGGTCACACTGTTCTACTTCCTTGTGCAGGAGAGTGCACAGTGGTTGGTCACACGGAACGACTTCGATGGCGCCGTCGAGCGATTGCAGCGTGTGGCCAAGATAAATAAACGCAGCTTAAGCGATGCCGATATCGATGCTTTCCGCAGCTATTGCCAGAAGGCACAGGATTCCAAAGAAGAGGAAAACAAAATTGTGGATATCTTTAAGTTTCCACGTCTGCGTAATACATCTCTGCGAGCTCTGACAGTATTGTAAGTGAGAGGAGATATTATAAAAGTGATGCATATTATTAATTCCCTTTATGATTTTGCAGTATGATCGTAACCCTGTGCTATAACACGGTGTCCCGTCATCTGGATGTCGATGTCTTATCGCCCTTCATCATGTTTTCCCTGTCGGCATTAACTTTGCCTCCTGCTGGTCTTGTGCTGGCCGGGCTCCAGAAGGTCATAGGTCGCAAGGGCTGCTCGGTTAGTGCCATGCTACTGACGGGATTGTTTACTTCGGCCAGTGGAATCGTGATCTCACTGTGGAGCCAGAGCAGTTCAGTCATTATAGTCATTTTGATGCTCGCCTCTCGTTTCGGAATATCGGTCTGTTCCGGTTCGATCATGATGTTTACAACCGAACTAGTTCCGACTACGGTGCGATCCCGCGGTCTGGCCTTTTCTCATCTGGCCGGTGCAGCACTCTCCCTGCTCTCACCCTACATACTGCATATGGGAACATTCTACAGAGCTGCTCCCTTTATTATCCAATGCCTGCTCTTCTTTGTGGGCGCCTATGTGTGCCTCCTGCTACCGGAGACAAGTGATCGCAAGCTGCCCATTACTCTGGCCGAGGGTGATGAGTTCGGCAAGGGAGAACGCATGTTTGACTTCCTCAGGTCGTCAAGTTCCCGGCCAAAGAATGTTGTGGAAGCCGAACTGGAGGCCGAAACAAACCAGAAACTTATGTCCTAGTCGAGATGTGAATCCAGAACAATTAAGACTGCAGCACCTCATCTGGACAAACAACAAATCAAGCACGATCGATCTGTTGCTCAACTCATCAGACTTCAGTATACTTGCAAGTAACATATATATGTACAAATATTGTTATATATTTTATAGTAAGAGGTACTTATACTAGTAGTAAAACAACAGAGAAAATATGCCCGAGCACTTTGGATATAGCTACTGTACAACTTTAATGATAAACGATTTTATTTGAGATTAAATTGAGCTAGTTTATATGCAGAAATACTTGTAATACCTTGTAATATCTTGTAATATATATACAATATATTTAGACTTGATATACCCGTTGATCGTAGAATTCAAATGTCGATTCTATTTGTAAGTTAAGAAATTTTACTTTGGCATATTTTTGTAGTCTTTTACCTTAATTGCAATACGATTAATCAAGAGACCTAGTTACATAGAAATTCAAGTCTTGTTTTAAGTACAAAAAGCCAGAAAACTTTGTTCAGAACTTTCTATTATTATAAGAACAGTAACATCTATCTAACTTTAACATTTGTTAATTGTTGTTTGTTTTAATAAAGATAAAGAAATATATATCACGCTTTTCGATAGAGAGAGAGAGAGAGTACTTGAGAATTCCACATGAAGAGAATGATGCCCATAAGATATTTATATCTTGCACACGCACCTGGTAAAAGTATACCCATAAATCTGAAGACATATGATGAAGGAAATATAGTTTTATATATGAAGGGATTTAATGAGTTGCTAACCAAATTGCGATAAGAGGTGTGATTCTTTTGCCAGATCAGAAAAACTATATATATTATTCGAATTAATACAGAAATCACTTTATAAGTAGCATTGTAAATATTTCCATGGCTATGTATAAGAGTAGAGAGCACCGACTTTTGTTGATTATAATTACCGAATTCTGATAGTTTGTACGAATGCGGCACTTTAGAGAGAGAGAGGCAGGTTTCTAGTTAGATTAAAGCGAATAAGCGAATTCACTTAAATAATAAAGCATTTCGTAATGTAGAGACAGATAGACGGACGCAACGACGACGACGACGACGACGACGATCTACACGCAAATGCGATAAACCACCAAAACAATCTTATCGGAAACACACTGGAACTGAGACTGACTGACTGACTGAGTGACTGGGAATGGGAATGGGACTTGGGCACGAGCTGGCGACATTGTGGGGCTACCACAAATGCTCTGCTCCAGTTTAGTCTGAATTGAATCTCAACCGGAGCCAGAGCGCAATAGAAGAGCGCACATTTCTTTCACCCCATTATGGACTTTGATAGTATACTCAAGAGGTGCGGGGATGAGGGTCGCTATCAGTATCTAATGCTGCTGCTGCTCGGCTACATCGCCTTCACCAGCACCGTACACTATTACTCGCAGAATATTATTGGATTTGTACCGCAGCATTGGTGCTATCACGAGCAGCTGGTGAATCGCAGTCACGATGAGATCGCCGCCATCTATGCACCCTACGGCAGAGATGCCTCGTGCCAGCGTCTCGAGACGATCGAGTTGCTCGAAGATGGCACATACAATACGACTGTGAGCAGTGAGAGCTGCGCGCGTTGGATATATAAATATGATTATGGATTCCGAAGCATGAACGCGGAGGTGAGCAAGTGCAGCTGCACCCGGTTGATTGGGTTGGATTGAATCTTCCTCGTCTTGCAGCTCAATTGGGTTTGCGATGATGCGTATAAGGCGCGTATTGGACAGTCGCTCTTCTTTGTGGGCTCCCTGTTGGGCACCTTCTCTTTCGGCATACTGGGCGATAGGATTGGACGTGTACGCGCTGTCATCTTGGCCAATCAGTGTGGATTTGTGGGTGACTTTCTTACCACATATGCTACCAATTTGGCCCAGTACAGCGCATTCCGCTGCATTTCGGGCCTGGCTGCAACCGCAAATTATTATCTTATGTTTATTCTGGGTAAGCAGTGCGTATCTTTCTACTTATCAGCTTAACTCATCTGTCTCCCACTCTCCCTCTCTCTCTCTTAGTGCTCGAGTATCTGGCTCCGAAGCTGCGGAATTTGGCTATCAGTGGCACTTTGGGATTTTGCTTCTGTCTGGGTGGCCTGGTGGCGCCTTGGCTGTCGGTTTTGGCCGGCAATTGGCGAATTTATCTAACGTTCTCGGCCCTGCTCCAGCTCATTGTGGCCCTCTTCTATTTTGTGGTGCAGGAGAGTGCACAGTGGCTGATAACACGGAATAATGTGGAAGGTGCCATTGCCCGGCTGAAGCATATAGCGCATTTTAATGGCCACCAGGTGCCACCGGCTGACTTTGAGGCATTCAGGCAGCATTGCAGCCTCAGGCGGAAACAGGAGCATCAGCAACAGAAGGCAACACTGATAGATCTGCTGCGTACGCCACATCTGCGCCAGACATCGCTGATTGTCATCTTCACCTTGTGAGTACAGTGCGGGGCAGCTGTCTATGTACACTGTGCACAATTCTAATTTACTCGCTCGTTTCTCGCAGCATGCTGACCTCGCTGAGCTTCAATACCATCTCACGCAATGTGGAGGGACTTGGCCTGTCGCCATTTGTGGTCTTCTCGCTGTTCGCCTTGGTGGTGCCGCCTTCGGGCATACTGCAGGGTCTGCTGCAGAGTCGTCTTGGTCGCAAGGCAACCAATTTTCTGGCCCTACTTGGCACCGGCCTGCTGTCCTGTGCCCTGGGAGTGGCGCTGACGTACGAGGGGGCACAGCTGAATTCCACACTCCTGCTGGCCTTCGCATTGCCCACTCGCTTGGGCATCTCCATGTGCTACACTCTGACCTCACAGTATGCCTCGGAGCTGCTGCCCACGTGTGTGCGCTCTCGGGGCATAGCCACAGCCCATTTGGCAGCTGCGGCAGCTTCGTTCAGCTCACCCTATCTGATACATCTGGGTAGTAAATTTGTGGCTGGACCGCCGCTCATCCTAACTGTGTTGCTACTCATGGCAGCCTGCTGCACCCTGTTGCTGCCGGAAACGAATAACAGGTGAGATGAAGTGTTAGGGGAGTATGGCAAACGGGTGATGACATTTTAAATTGATATCCTCTAGGCAGCTGCCCATCACACTGGAGGATGGGGAGGCTTTCGGCAAGGGTGAGTCTATGTTCTCATTCGATTGCTGGCGACCGCACGACGATGATGTACTCAAACAGCCCGCAGAGGAGCTTAGGCTGCATGTGCTCAATGGGAGAAGTGGGAGAGTGGAGTCGGAGGCGGAAACGGAAAGGGAAAAGGAAGTGGGAGCGGAAGCGGAAGCTTGAAATTGAAACAAGAAACTGCTTAGTTCCGAATGTTGTCAGTAGATGCGAAATTTTTGCTTTTATTTGATTGATTTTGGGTCACAGTATTCAACAAAACTTTAATTTAAGTGTTTGTCAAGTATATCGTATATATGTATATAGTATATAAGTATATATATGTATATGTAAGTGTAAACTCTGTTATCCTGTGTACGTGTATCTATTTAAGTAAAGTGTACATAGATATGTACTCAATTTAACCTCAAATATGTATAGTATGTGTCTATTACAATTGGAGAGAAATCCGACCTGGATTCGGATTCGGATAATTCGTTTAATTTCACTTGATTTGCTTTTTCATCTTGTCTGGCTTTAGAAAGTCTTATTAAGTATAAAATAGAGGTTGCTTTAGTATCAGAGCTTAAGTCTAGGTGGTATAGTATGTATATAGAGGGCAGAGTTTGTTTTAGATATTTGTGTTTTCATGTGTGTGTGTGTGTATTTTTGGATTATCTTTGACAATGCTGCACACGGTTTGGAATCTCTTTGAAACCAACAACGAACCTTTTCCTGATTAAAAGTCATCTCAAACCCAATTACTATATGTTTTTTTTTCTTTTATAAATCTTAAGAGAAGATTCTATTTTTTTTGTTCTTTGCATTCAAACCAACATATGTAGATATATTAATAACTCTAACTTGAATCAACGTTGTAACATTTAAAAGTATTTTTCATCACATCAGTTTAGGAAAGGAACAGAAGGTGTTCGTAATTCCACATATATATCTTTAAAATATGTATCCTAATCCTGCATCGAAATTAAAGTATGAGTACTTGTATTAGGTTAGGGAGAAGAAACGGAAACTGGCATCTAATTTAATCATTGTTTTAAGGTATGAATATTAACGCAACATATATTCGACGCATGACTCGATTGGCCAGCGTATAACTCTATATATGAATATTAAACTTTTGTTTTTTTTTTTTCTTCTTTCTTTAATCTTAAGTTCTACTTTGCTTGAGCACTTTTTGCAATTGCTGTCAAATACAATAAGTACGTAAATATCTTCTGTATGTGATATATAGACAGTATCATCAATTTGAAGACCCTGCGAGAACTTATCTGAAGTCAACCACACTATTATATCATTTGTGTGGTATGTATGGGTATAATATCATCTAATGCCTGTCCGACTCTCGGCTGATTTCGCCATAAAACAGTTTGCGTTATCTTAACTCTAGGATTTCTGTCTCTACTCATTTATTGTATATCTGTGTATATAAATGACAACTTTATATGTATCTCATAATATGTATGTATTTTGTATATTGTAGGATCGTATTATATGTATGTATAAATACTATGTGATAAACACTAGTTCACAATAGTTCAGTTAAATTCAAAAAATGCGGTAAACAGTAAAAAGGTAAAAAGATTTCTCATGATTTTCTCTCGGTACTCCCAGAGTAAATACGAGAAGATTATAGCACCATGCGAGTGAGTAAGTGAGTTAGTATGAGTGTGTTTAGTCTGTGTGTGAGTGTGTGTGAGTGGGTGTGTCTGTGTGCATGTAGGTATCAATTGTTAAAACACAATTCACAAGTTTTAAGGTTATGTCAATAAAGTAGAACAGTTACAGTTACAGTTATAGTTACAGTTACAGTTATAGTTATATTTAAAGTTAGCGCTCGAGTAGCCAAGGTTAAAGAGTAAAAAAATATATCTGTATATGTATATGTATATACTGGTATGCATGTATTGTATGTGCTACATCAAACATTAGAGATGTGTGAAATAAACTACTTAAATCGGTTTTTATACTATATGCATATAACATATGTACACGCTACGTCTGTATCTGTATATATGATTAGGCTGTCAACAACTTGATCGTAATACGTATAATTTCTAATTACATACTATATGTATGTATATCCGTCGGCATGGAGAACCGACAACATTAACTTCTTTATTTTTTTTTTTAGTTCAGAATAGTTTGATCATTCAATATATGCTACTAAATACCATTTTTTTTGCAATATTTGCTGCTTATTGTTTGACTTTTTATCATGTGCGATGATATGGAAAGAATCGCAGTGCCCCGAGTACGTACAAACATATATTATATATGTTAGTATCATCGTATCTCGTAACTCGTTCTTTAGTTTATGGGTAACTAACTTTATAATCCTCATCATCAAATGTTCTATATGTATTATGTGTTATGTTGTGTGTGTTTCGAAAACATTGAGTATAAAAGACAAGCGGTATTTAGGCAACGAGTGATTCAGCAATTTCTTTTTATCAAAAAACATCTCCTATAAATCTTTTTTAGTATCATTCAACATTATTAATTTGTATGCGTGTACATTACATACTTACACCAAAAGCATTCATAAGAATCGTTTTTCTATATTAAATTTTCATATGTTTTCACGTTTGTTTTTTTTTATATATTTTGTATTTTTTCTTGTTGTGTATTATCGAACGCTTAAAGAGCTGCCTCGTAGTAGTATTTGGTATATATAACTTGTATATAAAAATTCCACAACAAACAGATTTGTAGCATCAAGAATTGGAGGGAGTTGGAGAATATATATTATATATGATGTTGGTTTCTATTTTTCTGAGTTCTGGTGGGTTGCTGAGTTGTGAAGTAGTACGTAGTACGTGGGTATATTATCCATATAGTATAATGAAGCCTAGCTGAGTGCTTGCGATATGCTTGAAGTCTGAACTTGATATAGTCAGGTATGCATGCAAATGCGTTTAATGTATCGTATATGCCTTATAGACTAGATAGAACGTGTAGTGGGAAATCATAAGAAAAACAAAAAGAATAAGTTGCATTTACAAAACTGTTATTTGTATTTTTCTTGATTATTAAAGATAGATTCTAGTACACAATATATCAGTATTATTATATGTAACTTAGATTATGTCGCTTTAGGTCTTATTATCGTAAGTTAATGCATATATTATGCAAAATTGCAGGTTCCTTTTAATTTTGGGGAAAAGAATCAAACACACAATGCTCTTAAGTGTCTAAGTACCCAATATACGGGTTTGTATCTGTTGTCGAACTCATTTCAGATTTTTAATTTAGTGCAATAATTTGATAATGCTCTCCTCACTTATCGTATTTGAACATTGTGCTGCTTAAACTACAATACAATATTATGTTCATCGATACTAATATTGATATATCATCATATCTATTCGAGTATTTTATCGTTCTAAACATGCGAATCGTATCCTGATGCTGCGCACTGTGCAGACAATCAGGCAAATCATATCGAATTGGATCGAATCGTGGATTTAATTCTGTCTTTCTTAACTGGTTAATAATGCTTTTCATTCACATCGTAATTATAGTATAGAATATAATGGGGTTGCCAGTGTGCTACTCCCATATATATATACACATAAGTATATGGTATATAGATATATATGTACATGCTACGTGTATTTATATCTGCAGGTATGTGCGGGTCTGGAGGTGGAGGAGCTAGGCAATAAATTACTACAATGCAAATTGTGACGCTGGCTGTGCCTATGGCAATGTGGTTCGTATTCCATCGAGACTGGAGCGCAACACCAAGCTGCCCTCCACCCAAAAGTTTGGTCGATCCAGCATGTTCTGCCACAGCGACAGTTCCTTGCCAGTGGCATCCATCCACTCCACCTGACGGCCATAGCTGCGACCTGTGCGGGAAAGAGAGATTAAGAAGTTAGTAAATCCTCATGCGAAATTCCATTCAATCTTGACTTACCTGTGCCCAGTGAGAAGCGTATGCCGCCGACAAACTCATTGCTGGCCAAACGATCGTGATCCCATACGGTCAACTCCAGAGCACGCTCTGACAAATCCTCTAGCGATACATCTTCGTAGACAAACGTATAGTTCCAGGTGGGATGCAATGTGCGCTTCACCACAGGCGTCTTTTGCTTGGAGCTTCTCGTGCGATCTGGCAGTAGGTAGCTAGAGAGAGAGAGAGAGAGAATCCGGATGAGTATGTGTCCAATGATGACTTGCACTGGCCTGCCCACTCACCTCTTGCAGAAGGCATCACAAGTGCCGTTGGTCTTGATGGGACTCAGATGCTTGGCCTCCTTGACCAGCACATGCAGCTGGCCTCCCTTGGCGCTGCGATCCGATTTCGTGGCCACCGACTTAATGCTGCCACCGAATTTACGCAGATTGGATGAGCTGCCCGTGAGGCTGGAGCCACGTGAGAATATCGATGATTTCAGATTCTCTGGTGGAATGTATTTCAGACCTACGACAATATCACCGCGATATGTGGCCACATCGTCAAAGGGTTCGCTCTGCGAGAGAGAAGAATCCATTATAGAAATGATATATAATTAACTATGCCTCCTCCACTTACCCGCTCCTGCAGCAGATACCACTGCGATTGTGGATTATCAAAGACGCGACCCTGCAGATTAACGCTGACCTCACCCAGAAAGTCATTGCGTCCAAACATGTCCGAGTGCCACACGGTGAGCCACAAGGTGCGCGACTCCAGGCTGGAAATGGGCGTGTGGAAGCGCAGTGTCTCATCGAAGATCGGATTGAGTGTGTGCTTCTTGACTTTGGTCTTGCGTTTGCCCGCCTTGGACTTGTCGGGCAGCAGATAAACCTGTAAAGTGAGACAAGTTAGACCAAGCTGGCCAAAGGGAGTAATCCACAGGCATAGCTTACCTTCACATAGGGATCGCTGCGATTGCGTTTGGCATCCACAGCGGCCAGATCCTTGCAGCGCACCACATGTATTTCCAGTGCGCCCAGCTTGTAGTTATACTGCATGCCGAACTCCACTTGACCCTTGACCACCACAGTGCCATAGCGACCCTCGCCGGCGCCGGAGTAAACGCTGGCCATGCTCTCGGAGCGAACCTGCGAGAGTAAGACACATGGATTAAACCTAGGGATTTAAGAAGGAATGGGGGTGGAAACTTACGCCCAGCGAGCTGAGGCTGCTGCGATTCTGATGCATGGCAACCAGACGATCAATATCCTCATCCGATTGCGCTGGCCATGCTTCGCTCGAGGCACGCGATTGTATGGGACTGGAGGCGGCATCCACACTGCCACGTTGTCCAATTACAGGCGAACGACTTAGCTCCTCGGCAGCTGCCTTGGCCTCCTCTGCAAATGAAGTAAAGAGATTTCAGACATTAATACAAGTTTTTTTCCATTAACAACTAATGATTAAACACACACACACACACACACACACACACTGATTGACACACATACGAGGTGATTAAATAAAATGATTGAAGCAAGATGAGCTTCGGTTTGGTGCAGCGTGAAAGTTGCATGCAACAGGCAGGCAGGCGGGCAGGCAGGTGGATTGGCTTGCAGGCAGGCTGGCCTACCTTGCACCTCCTCCTGGAAGGTGACATGCAGCGGTGTGCGGCGCAAGGTCAGCGACAAACGCAGACGCCCCTCCCCAGCAGCAGCAGCAGCAGCAGCGGCACCAGGCAAATCCTGCTCGAGCGTTTCCAGAAAACGATCCGAGTTGGAGCGCAGACTGTCATCCCAGGTCCAAGCACGCTGCTGCTGCTGCTGGGGCTGCCCGGGCGGTTGCTTCCCGATGTTGCCACCGCTGCTGCTGCGCTGCACGCCCACAGCCTGCGGCACCACCTGCTCCTCCTCCTGGTCTGGCACTGCATCGATTAGTACTGTCTCCGCCACACTCTGCTCACTTTGCTTGCTGCGCTCCGCCTCGCGCTGCTTCATTTCCAGCACATAGGCAGCCACCTTGGCATCAATGTCATCATCCTCCTCCTCCTCGGAGTCATAGGGATGGCTGTGCTGCTGACCCCAACGGCACCAGCTGCGCCACCAGCAACCCGATTTCGTTTTGCTGCCGCCCGTTCGCCAATAGTTTCGATAGCTGCGACGACGTCGATTGCGTCGATGACTGCGATGCCGCCAGAGCCAACTGCAACAGCAGAGGCGACGCAGCCAACGATGTTGCCGGCTGCGATGTCGCATTGTGGGCGTGGGCGTGGCACTGCTGCTGCCACTATGACGTAAGCGATTAAGAGCGGCATATTGAATTTTTCCCGCTGCTGTCGGATTGCTTTCAACTCGCAGACCCGCACCCCCGCCCGCACCCGCACCCGCACCCTGCCTGATGACTTTACTGTGCACACTGGGTAAGGCAGCAGTTGCTCCGGCTTCGGCGCCGGCTTGCTGCCGCTGTGGACGCACGAATGCATTGTAACCGGTGGCATCTTTGGGCGCCTTACGTGGCCCCCGCTTGCCAATTAAGCGCGTCACTTTTCTCATTATCTGCGACGAGTTTCACAATTGCTGAGCTCGAAGCTGGCATTAATTGGACCAACTCTTTTTGGTTGTTGTTTTCCCCCTCTCCCTCTCTTTCTTTTCTTTTTTCTTTTTGTTGTTTTTTTGGCCTGCAAAAATGCCTCAAGTCATGTCGCGCCGTTGTTGTTGTTGCTGTTATCGATAACTATCTGCGTTGCCAGCTGGAGGCGATAAGCAAACGCTGGCGATAAGCAATCTATGTGCCAAAAGCGCTCTGGAAATTTTGACACGTAATTGGGTTTTGTACGAGTATTATCTTAAATAGGTACATAGAAGTAGAGATAGGCAGACAGATGGGGAAGGCGACGGGGCGCCCAGTCTAATTCAATTGAAATCGCCAATTAGACTTGAACTTGCCGCAGCCTTCAAATTGGCATACCGAACGTACCCCCTACCTAACCCAACCCTACTATAACTCAAGCCAACCCATACTAAATATTTTGAAGGCTTGGCTCGCTGCGCACACAATTAAAACCCAAAAAGTGGGTCATATAACGCCCAAAAAAAAAGCTAAAAATTCACAAAATGCTTCGACTTCAACTGAATTATTAATTTTTTATTTTTTTTTTTTGCTGCTGTGAAAATTTTCCTCAATGCAGTCACGATTTCTTGACATTGTTTACGTTTTTATATTTTAATTTCATTTTGTTTTCCCCCACTTTTTATTTGTATTTTTAGTAATATATTTATTCGTTCATAATTTCCGCTAGTTTGGGTTAGCGTAGCAAAATTAAACTCAAGGTAATTCCAACTCGTAAATAAATAAAAAAAAAACCTAAGCACTTTCACTTGCTGTGTACACTGCGAGAGAGCGAGAGATTTGCTCGGAGTTTTTTTTTTTGAATAGAGTCAGAGTAGTATGTTTCGGATTCGATTTCGATAGATGGAGTTTTTCGCGGCGCCTTCTGGAGCGCGTCGTGATCAAGTGCCGTTAAGCGCGGCGCCGTAACTGAGGCAGACCGCAGCGAGATGGGCAGCACAGCCTGGGCAAATCTAAGTTTTATTCAATTATTGAAATATATTGAACTTTTGGGGGGAGGTCGAGAGCAGACCAGCAGAGCAGTCTTGGGCTTTGGTCAATGAAAGTGCAATTAACAAAGCGATTTCGAGTGAGTGCGACAGAGACAGAGAGAGAGAGAGACAATGTCTCGAGCGAAAAGGTTAATTTGATTACAAGTAGAGCGATAAATAAAGGGTGTGTCGGCAGTGCGTACAGGGTGCTCTGCAGAAATAATAATACTACAACAATTAATTTGCTGCAAGCCAGAATTTCCTAACTGTCCCACTGTGCACCGTGGTGCAGTCATGTACAACAACATTCACTCCATCTTTCTCTACGTAGTGTCGTAGTGTCAGCCCCGACTTCTGTGGGTTTTGAAAAACATTAATTGCAAATACTACTCGAGCAGGAAATAAACACGCTGAATACTTTATCAACGTCAAGAGCTTAAATGATATACATATAGTATGGTACGCAGACATCGAGTACCCGGCGTAGTGCTTCACTACCAGAGATCAATTGAACCCGGTTAATTGTTGTGCCTTTTTTTTGGATTTGGTAACAAAACCGGAACCCCAAAAACCGATTTGGTTACACAAAACTGTGTAAACAACTAACAGCAGCAGCAGAGAGGGATCTGCATTAGCGATGGTAGCGTGATCGAAACGAAAGTGTTATCGATAAGTGAGTGCAGCGAAAATAACCTCAATTTAATTTAAGTTTTGCATGATTTTTTTAATAGGTTTCAACTCGGAAATAGTTGTTAAAGTGAGCCAATCTAAACTATCTTCCGTGTCGCTGAAGTTTCCCAGAAAAACAGCATAATTTATGCATATTTTCCATAAAGTTAATTTTAAATACAATTTGCATAAATCAAATCGATCGCAATGAGTGCAAAAATCTCTCTGTTTGACTATAAATGCATTTAAATAATTAAACTCATTTGAATGTGTCACACATATTCACAAATTAAATGCGTATTCATTATGCTTAAATGCGAATTAGTCGCACTTTTTATTAGAGAGTCAATGCATTTGTTGAATTTAGTTATTTACCTACTCGATTACAATAGATTCACACAAAATTAAATGCAGAAATATTTAGGCATTGTCCATGATATATGTATGCACTACCCTGCCCCGTGAGAGCGTGCTCTCACGCTCCCATCCCTAATGCATGACAGAGCATTGTATAGAGCAGACTGAGACTGAGTTCAAAGCCCGCCTGCACCCGCCTGCTGCTGTCACAAGGTTCGAGTGTTCAAATATGAGTGCAGAGTATGAGTGTCTATGAGTACGACGGCTTCGAGTTTCATTGACCAAGCTGCAAAACAGCTTTTTTTTTTGGCCAACTGTTAAATAGGCAGGGGCAGAACAACCGACGCCCCCGTCAAGCGGAACTGGCAGCGCGAAAATCGCTTTAGCATCATGCGAGAAGCTGAAAACGAGCATAGTTCGCTTTATATGGATACAGTTAATTGACCTTGATTGAGTTTATTAGTTTTGGCCCAAAAGCGCCGCGGGCTGAACTAGCGAAAAGCTGAGAACTTCTTGGGTAAGTCAACTCGCAAAGAAATGTGAGGCAACACGTGTGAGAGACTGTGCCACAAAAGAGGCCTAAGTGGGAAAAGAGATAGGCAGATAGATGGATAGAGAGCGGGAGAGAGGTAGAAAGAGAGAGAGACAGAGCAGAGCCATCTTTGTAACTGTTAAGAGAAGTCTTGGAATTTTAATGCTTCTGCTTATTAGCAGCATCGTTTATCTTTCAGAGAACTCAGATCTCAAGAGTCGCAATATCATATTGCAAAATATTGGAAAAGTATTCGTAGTATATAATCTGTAGTAATAGAAATGATTTAGTACAACATAGTACTCTATGCAACTCTAAACCCTTATGCAAATGAGTTCTATATTTATATCAAGGTGATTCAACGGTTTTCTTTAAGTTTCTACGCAAAACCCATATACACTAGAGTTGCAAACGGGTTATAAAGAATCATGAAGCTTAAATTTGCCCAAGTACGAATGATTCACGAATGAGAAGGTTGTTCCATTTTTTTTTTGTTTAGCACGTTGTTGGAATTCCCAAGAGCAACGGTATTTTGGTTAGGGTAGTCAAGCAATAAATACCCAAGACCCCTATATAGTCTTAGTTATACAGAAAAATACCCAAATACACTCAAAGAGTAGTTGGATATCTAGTAGAAACTTGGTTGCATTTCAAAAGGGATTTATATATGAGTATTGCGGTGTTTTTTACACCCATTCTTTTAATGATCTTTCATTTTTTGAATAATTAAGTAAATGAGTAGGAAACAACTCAGAACTTTACATGTCATCAAAATTCGAAGAGCAGCTTAAAATACATCAATTTAAGGCACGGGTACATAAAACACCGCATTTCTATTTGGTGTATCATATTTTTACTCGTTGTGTATATGATTTGATTATTCCAAGAGTTAGGTAGTCTATTTATAATCTACATTTAATTCAGAAGTTAGGAATATACCTATAATATATAATAAGATAGTATATTATCAAAATTTCCCCCCGCTCATTTAATAAACAAGACGTAAGCCTGCCAGACGAGGAACCCTTTCATCTTCGGGTTAAATTCTTATGCTAATGATGTGTGAAATGTCACCCCAAGGAAAGGGATGACCCTTCTCTATATATGTATGTGTGTGTGAGGGTCTCTGGAATAGAAGGAATAACGCGATATGGTTAACTCACCCGTTGATAGATTGAGACGTTTGCGTGCATCACGCTTTGAGTAGAGGAACTGCTGCAGGCCACCGCCAAGTTTCTTGGCACCTCCACTGGAGGAGCTGGTGTTGCCAAGATTGCCGCCAGCACTACCAGTGCCACTGTTATTACTACTGGCAGCAGCTGCACGTGCCGCCAATCCTGGCGAGCGATAACGTGCGCTCTTCGCGCTGCCGGAGGAGGAAACAGAGGTAGCAGCTGCATAGTTCAGGGCACTCTGTGACTTGGAATTGGGTGTGCTTGTAAAGACTGCACCCACCGATGCCACCGAACTGGTGGGCAGTCGTGGCAACGAGTTGGTACTGGCCACCTGGCCACTTCCCGTCAAGCTACGCGGCAGCGTGGAGCGATTCGTGCTGAACTGCGTGGAGGAGTTACCCTCATCGCTGGAGGAGTCTGTCTCGTAGATGGCATCGGGTACACTGGAACGTCGCACATCCTTGGCGGAATCGGCACACGATGAGGCCGAGGAGAGCCATGGCTTTGCTGGCGATGATTCCAACTGATGATGATGCACATCACCGCCTCCAATGCTGCCACACGAACGCACCCGATCCAATTGCTCGCGGCTGAGGCTCTGCTGATGCTGGCTGAACAGCAGGTCGCCTGCAGATCGGCGCTTTGCTACAGCCAAAGCGGACGCAGACGACGAGTTGTCCCTGTCTAGTTGGCTCAGCTGGCTGAGCCTCGTTCTGGAGTCGCCATTAGCCAGTAATGCCGACTCAAAACTGCCGCGCCACGAGAAGCGCTCATAATCGCTGGCCACACCGCATTCCTCGCCAGCATTATCGCCTGCGGCGGCAACGCCAGAGGATGTGGCCGGATGATGACCTGGGGGATTGGGCTGCAGGTGTCCAGCATGGAGTGCAGTGCTGTGTGGCGTCGCTCCATCCAGCAGCAAATCATGTGATCGACTACGCAGCTTAAGCTGCTTCAGTGGCAACGCCTTCAGCTGCAACTGCTGCTCCACTTCATCCTCCTCATCCTCTGTGGTGGTGGCAGAGATCTTTGCCTGCACACGGCGACTGTGACGTGTCGCCGATGTCGACGAGGGTGTAGGTGTCTCTGTGCCGCTGCTCACCTCGTGCATGAGGGCCACCAGGCGTGTTCCTATGTGCTGCATCACCTTGGCGAAGAGTTGCGGCGATCTCTGCTCCGTGCTGGTGGTGGACAAGCGATCCTCATCTGGCTTCTCTGTTGGGACTTCTGCTGTCTCTACGGCCTCGGTGGCCACTTCACCCACAGCCACCTTACTGAAGGATGCCACAAGTTTTTGATAGACAAATGCGGTGTCCCCATTGAGAGCATGTGCCTCATCCAACAGGCCACCATCGCCACGCACTCCCTCCTCATCCACCTCGAATTTGTTGATGATTTGCTGGCAGCTGGCCGAGATTTGTGCCTTGAGGTGTCCCTTGTGCTCGGAACCTTCCAGATCTGAGCTGGTATAATCGGAGGAGTCATACGAATCCGACCACGTGTCCTCGCTGCTCAGATACTCCACAATCTCGCGCACCTGCTCATCATTGATGCCCGGCACCGTCTTCATCAGCCGCGTCAGTTCGTTCTCGAAGTACGCCAGCTGTGCCGGCCGAGACTTGCTCTGCTGACCCGCCTTGGCCAGTCTACGCACCGAGCTGGGCGTGCTGCCGGCACTGTGGGATTGGCTCTGCGTCTGGCCCTGCGTCTGATTGCTCTGCTGTGCATTGGCTGTGGCCACGATCAGCGTCTTGAAGAATTGCCGCATCTTGCTCATCATTAGATTCGTCTCCTCGTCGGAACTCCAATTATTGAAGCTATCCTTGCGCACCAGATTCGAACTGGTGGTGACATGTGGAGTCACTGCCGAGAGGGGCAGCCCGAGAGGAGGAGTCAGACGTCGTGGGGCATCGGCTGTTGCCGCTGCACTTGTGCTGGGCATGTCCAGCTTGGGCAGGGAGACGGCTGCCAGCGGTTCACGATCTTCGCTGATCTGTCCCAGTGCTGGAGTGGGTGATTTGCAGGGTTCCAGTTCGCTGGACTTGAGCAGATCATCGTTGCTGCCCACGAAGCCGCTATCCCGGCTATGATGCTGTTGCTTCTTGGCCTGAGCTTGTGCCTCCCCGGCGGCGCTCGATATACCAATTGCCACGCCCACGCCACCATCTCCGCCCACATCTGCGTGCAGCTTCTTCTCGTCAAGGGAATCGTGTCGCTTGCGCAGTTGCTTCTTACGCTTTATGGTATCCGAGGAGCTGCCATCGGAGGCACGATCCATGTGTATGACAGTATCATCGCATCCCGCCTCCGATTCCGATGTATCCTCCACTGCAGCCGCTGTCACCGTTGTATCCATTGCATCCGCCTCGGGAAGCAGCAGGTTGTCCAGCGATGAGTTGTGGCTACGTGGTGTGCCACGAGCTCGCACCAGACGCTTGCGACGCTGGCTGGGACTGGGATGACCTTCGCTATCGCTGCCCACACTGCCGCCACTCTCATCGCTCTCTCCCACCTTATCGCCGCCGCCGTTGCCACCGCCTCCACCGCCACTGCCGCCTCCGCCACTGAATCCCATGAATCCCGAGAGGAAGTACTTCTCCAGGCGGGATGAGGCCAAATCTGCTGCACTATTGCCACCATCCAGGAGTTCCCCATCGTGTGGCAACGAGTCCAGGCTCTCCGAGCAATCTGAACTCACCTCGGAGGCGGTATCATCCCCTCGCGTGTCTATGGAGCTCATTACCTTGCCATCGCCCAGGCCAAAGAAGAAGTACTTCTCCAGCTCGGATGCACTCAATCGATGATGATGCTGCAGCGTGCGCTGTCTTCGTCGCTCTGCCAAATCCTGCTCTCCCTCCTCCTCCTCCTCATCGTGATCCAATTCATGCTCCTCGGCACGCATGGAGGCCACCTCGCTCTCCTCACAACTCTCCTCGACTATGGTGTGCAGGGTGAAGTCAATGGCGGAGCGATTGTAGCCACGCAGTTCCTCCTCGCGATCCATGTAGGTGAGACGTCGCATGCCCAGCTCACCATCACCCTCTGCATCCTCCGAATCGGTGGCTGTGGGCGTCGTGGTGGCTTGACTCAGATCATCCTCCTCCTCCTCGTCATCCTCTTCGAGATCACCGCGCTGGCTTAGCTCCTCTACCCACGAATCATCATCGGCCAAACCATCGTCCAGGCTGAGCTTGGCCGGATAGGGAGGTGGCTCGTTCAGGGAGTCCACGCTGTACGAATCCCGCGATAGCTCGCGCTCACTTGGCGTTGGCGTCGCTGCTGACGTTGGCAGCGACAGCGACTGCGCTTCATGGCCGTGTGCCAATCTCAAATCGATTCCGTGTGACTCATTAAAGTTCTGGCCAAAGTTGTTGCTGTTGCTGTTGTTGCTGGCGTGCGCTGACATTTCATAATCGTTGTCGTTGTCATCGTTGCCCATTGTTGTTGTTGTTGGACGTTCGTTGTCTTTTGTAATCATCACTAAACTGCGATATTTGGCTGAAAGTGAATTCTTGGCTGCAACAGGTGATGTTGCTGCTGCTGCTTGAGTTGCTGCTGCTGCTGCTTGAGTTGTTGTTGTTGTTGCTGCTGCTGCTGCTGTCTCTGTCGTTGTTGTTGCTGCTTTTTGCAGTTCTTGGCGACTGCTGCCAAATATTTTGTCGTATTCGTTTTCACAACTTTCAAACACACGCGACGACGCTTCACTCACGTTCACGTTCACATTCACATTCACATTTACGTTCACTACGTCACAGTTACTGCTGCTGCCAACAACAACAACGGCACCGTTCGTTTTTGTTGTCTTTTGTGCTGCGAAATCGCCGTCATTATGGCCAACGTCGTCGTTGTTGTTGTTGCTGCTGCTATTATTATTATTATTACTGTTGTTGTTGTTGTTGTTATGGTTTGCGTACTGCGTTAGGCGCGCGTTTGGCTCTTCAACCGCAACGTTTAACATTTCATTTTCGACTGACTCCGCTGCCGCCGTCTCTGCCGTTTCCCATGCCAAAGACGAGCACGACTTCACTTCGGCTGCGCAATCGGCTTTGCGAGCAGCGGCAAGAACAACAACAGGTAGTCGTCGTTGCTGAGAGCGAGAGAGCAGTGACGCCTCTCTCGCTGACTCTCCCAACGACGCATCGGTAACTACCTGCTGCGATTGTTGTTGCTGCTGTTGTTGTTGTTGCAGTTGCTTGCGCTCTGCTTCAGGTGCCTTACTCACCATGGCGAGAGAGTGAGAGTCGTGAAACGTGGAGTCGTAGTCAGGGTCCAACAAATAGTCGTCGTTTATTTTGCACGCTTCGCTGCTCTCTCTCTGCCGCTGCCCGCTTGCACCCTCCGCTGCTGCTGCTGCGTTTGCCCACGTTTGCACAGCTGTTCGTCGCTCTTCGATGGTCGTTCTTGGTGTCGGCGTTGTTGTTGTTGTTGTTGTTGTTGTTGTTGTTGCTGCTGCTGCCACTTTATTATCGCTATTTGCTTTTACCTGCTGCCGCGTCGCTGCCATCGCTGCTGCTGCTTTTGCTTGCTCTTCTTCCTCTGCTTCGTGTTCGTTTACATGTTTACCTTCCTCAGCGTTGTCTGCTTTGCTTTGTTTGCCTGCTTCGCTTTCGTCATTAGAATTCGTTTTATTTTTATTTTCGCTTTTCCGAGAATGCGGCACGGCGAGGGTTACTGCGGCGGCAGCGTCACCACCTGCAGCACGTGCGTCGGCAGCGCTGCATTCGCTTGGCTTCTGCAGCTGCGTCGCCTCCTCCTCCTCCTGCTTCTGCTCTGCCGTGTGGGCGGCAGCCGCAGCAGTGCCAGGCAGCAGATGATCCTCATTGATTTCAGCAACGCCGCGTCGCAGTCGCTGCAGCTTCAGCTCCAGCTGCGAATTCTGCTTGTGCAGCGCTAGCAAACGATTCACATCGTTGGAAATGCTGTGCAGCTCATCGCATGCAGCCAGGACAGAGCTAAGCTCGTCGCAGCGCTCTGATTGCGGCTCCTGCTCAGCCAGCGATGCCTCTGCCTCCGCCTGCGCCTCTGCCTGCGCCTGCTGCTCCTCTGGCAGCGCACGCATGCCATGCAGCACGACGCCGCCAGCGTTGGCATCGTCGTCGGTGCGTCCGCCCACAACCACAATGCAGTTGGCAAGCTCATCGCTTGAGTTGGCAATCTGGCGTTCACTTTCATCATCATCATCATCCTCATCATCGTCGTCTCCGTCTGCGCCGTCTCCGTCTGGCTGCTGCTGCTGCCCCTCTGCCGCCTGCTCTGCCTCCCCCAGCGCCTTGACATAGTTCAAAACGATGCCACAGTCGGTGCGCTCCGTATCCGTGTCATTATCCGAGGAATCTTCGAGATTGGCATCCGACGATGACAATGAATCACCCTCAGTGGATGAGCTGCGTCTCATCTGATGTGGATGATGATGATGCTGCCCTCCGGCCTGGCGATTCACCACAAACACCTTGTTAAAGCGTCGCCGCTTGGGTCTCCGATCTGCCACGGTGCCCGTGTCATCGGAGTCACAGGATTCAGAGCTGCTGCTGCTGTCGCTGCTTGCGTCGCTGCTGCTGCTACTGCTGCTGCTGCCCTCCGTTGTGCTGTGATGCATCATCACTTGTGGCTGCTGCTCTGCCTGCAGCTCTGCTTGCATCGCCTGCGCCACATCGTAGCTGCGTTGGATAAGCTTGCGTGGGCTCTGCGCATCTTCGGCTTCGCTGTTGCAGCTGCTGCTGGCGCTGGCGCTGCTGCTGCTGCTATTCGCCGCGTAGCTTTCGCTGCGCAAGTGACCAGCAGCAGTGGCGGCAAATTCGCTGTCGGACATGATTTTTGCTCTGGCGGCGCAGCTGCTCAAATTCTGCGCTAGCTGCGGCTTTAGTTGGCTGCGCTGCTCGTGTTGTTGCTGCTGCTGTTGTTGTTGCTGTTGCTCTCTAGGCGCAAGCGCGGCAAGAAACTCAACATTTTCGCCGCTGAAACGAGTTATTAACGCAGGAGCAGCCGCAGTCGCAGTCGCAGTCGCTGCTGCTGCTGTTGGTACTTGATTTTTATGTATATTTGTTTCGTTTGCTGCCTCCGCTGCTTCGTGGTCGTGGTCGACGTCGTTACTCGCCAGGTTGGTTTGTCTTTCTGTTTCTGTTTCTGTTTCTTTTGCTGTCTTTACTGTTTGTGTTTGCTTTTGTCTTGCTGTCGCTGTCGCTGCCTCAGTCGCTGTCTCAGTCGCTGCCTCAGTCGCTGCCTCTGTCTCTGTTTCGCATAGTTTTTGGCATTTATTGAGCAGCTGCGCTGTCAATGCTGCTGCTGGCATCGCTTCGCACTTATCACTCACAGCGGCAACATGTGCCTCGCACTCTTTGTTCTTGTTCTTCTTGTTGTTGCTTTTATCATTCGCATTACACAATCGCAATGTTGTTGTGGGCGTTGCGGCGTTGTCTGCGTCCGCGTCAACGTCAATGTTGGCGTCAACGTCAGCATCGGCGTCAGCTTCGGCGTCGTCAGCGTTCAGAGCACCAACATGGCCGCCAATACACTGAGAGAGCGAGAGACGCGTTTGTTGTTGCTCACACGACGGCGTGCGCGACGCTACTAAACCAAAACTTGTTGGAGCTGGCTTCGCCGCCACTTGGCTGGCCAGTTCTGCCTGCTGCTGCTGCTCGAATTGTTGCTGCTGCTGCTGCTGCTGCTTTGCCAGACAGAGGCAGCCGGCTAGAGTTTCCAGGCTGCGACCCGCTGTGCCATAGCCGGACGTGGTCGATGAAGACGTGGAGGCAGTGGAGCAGAGCGACTGCGTCATCAGCGAGCCCAGCGAGGCGCTCAGCTCTGGCGGCGAGGACTTGAAGCCGCCGAAGCCGCCTCTTGCCGCTGCCGCCGCCGCTGCTGCTGTTGTTGCTGCTGTTGGCAGTTGCTGATAGCTTTTGGTTGTGGCCAGCGGGGTTGCATCGAACATGTTGCTGGACGCGGCGAATTGCTGTGTGTAGGCAACCATTGCAGCGGCAGCAGCAGCAGCAGCAGCGGCATGTTGCTGCTGTTGCTGATGTTGCTGCTGGTGCTGCTGTTGCTGCTGGTGTGGCATGTTGGCGCTGGCTGTGGCTGCTGCTGCCGCCTGCCATAGCTGCTGCAACGAGGCGGCCAGTTGCTCATCCTGCTCACCCGGATGCTCCAGTTGCCAGCTGTGATAGGCGCTCATGGGCACCGGAATGGGCACTGGCACCGGGATGGGCACATACTGCGGAGCCACAGATGCCGCCACGCCTGCACTGGCTGCTGCACTGCAGCCACAGCTACGACTGGGCACATGATGATGGTGATGATGATGACTATGATGCTGGTACTGATGATGGTGACTCTTGAGGAAGCGCGTCTTGATGCGCGCCTTCATGCTCAGCGGCACCGCGTGTACCGTTGGTGGCGTCTGATTCTGATCCGAGCTGGTCTGGGAGCTGCTCTCGTTGGCCTGCATGTGCAGTTCCTCATCGGTACCGGTGTCGCTCTCACGGATCTTAGGGCAATAGCTACGCAATTGCTGGCGACGCTGCAGGAGCGGCGAATCGCTGTCATCGCTGGATCTGCGACGGAAGCGGGGCGGCGGGGTGGGTGTGCTGGGCGTCACTGAGCTGGCGTAGGCAATCATGGTGGTTGTCGTTGTCGTTGTGGAAGCGGCTGCGATCATCGAGGGCTCAAAGTAATCCCAGTCACAGTCCTCCACATTGCTCACTATGCTATGGCACTGATGTGTGGAGCAGGAGGAGCTGGATGCACTGTCCGTATCATTGCCATCCGTGGTCTCCTGAATGTGAATGTACTCCTGATCCTGCTCCTCCTCGTCCTCCTCTTCTTCTTCTTTGCACGATGAGGAGGAATCCGAGTTTAGAAATACAAGCTTGAACTCATCCGCTTCGACACTGTACTGCGACTGCGAGTGGGACTGAGACTGCGACTGCGACTGACCCCTCGCCGTTGCCCTTGCTGTGCACCTGAAGTCGTGCTCCGATGACGACGAGGTTTCCATGACATCCATGTTGCTGTCACCGGAAGCGCCAGCTGCCACCTGCGAAGCTGTGGAGTAATCGGGGGTGGGTTTTCGTGTTGACTATCATTCTTTCTTTCTTTGTTCACTCAATCGCTTTGACGTTGACCAACACCGGGGAATGTTAATGAAAAATACTGGTTTTGTCGTAGGTTTAATATTGGTGTTAATACTGGGCTTAATGCAAGGGTGAGTACAAGCACCACAGCACCCGCTCTGAGTGTCCGTTTAATGGTGGCAAAGGGGTCGACTTAGGTTAGTAAATTAGGATGATTATGAGTACTTGTTATAGACCAACACACCATGACAGACTTAATACTATGATATATTAGAGTTACAATTGTTATTAACCATAAACTAAAGTACATATTATATTAGTATGTATTACAAACTATTTTAACTAGTTCCAGCACCATATGAATATACAAATAATCGCATGTTTATGTTAGACTGTACCATAATTGTTAAACAAAATCTTATTTTTATTGTTAAGAACATTATGATATATACTTGAGATAACGTTTAGTTTAGTATACTTAATTTTATAACCCCTGAAAATATGAGTAGTTGTTTTGTTGCATTTTTTTTAATTTAGATATATTCCTGCTATGATAAAACGACCTATTCCTAAGATAAAACGACCTATTTTTGTGGAAAATCGACCTATTTGCGGTAAACAGTAAAAATATTTCTTAAGGCGTTTGAGAATGTTCCAGAAAGTTAAAGAACAAGACAAATAGAGGTTGAACAGTACTCAGATCTTTCCGAAAATTTCTTTCAGAAAATTTAATAGAAAAGCAATCCATCCCCTTTAAAAAGGAAATTATATATTAATACAGAATAATATATCGAAATTTTGCTTCAAAAAGTTTATGCAACCCTCCTTAAAATCCTGCAGATTCCCACAAATATTTGGAATAAAGTTAGAACAGTTTTCTACAGTCCGCCAGGTTCTCCAGGCCGAACCTAACCAAATATTTAAAGACATGAAATCAATATATTGTATATCCGACGCACCCCCGCTACGGGGTAAATATGTGGGTGTGTTTGTCTTCCCATGGCAAACTGAGTTCTTATCATGCGTATCCAAAACGTTTTTACGGGTTTGTCAAAGTGCTCTATGGGTCTGCAGACAGCTCCTGCTTTCCCCTCCCCCCCCCTCCCCACAGATAAACCGTCTTGTGTGTGTGCAAGCAACTCTGGAGAGACTCTGCATGCATGTTGCACAAGTCATCGCCCCCGGGGCGGGGCCCAAAATGCAAACATTTTGGCAACGTTTGCTTTGGCCCCGAAAATTGTTCTCCGGGGGGGAGGACAGCAGCTTTATAAAGCATACACGGCACAGAGAGAGCCTGCAAAAACACCCACACACACACACGCTGAGAGGTGCAGGCAAAGATAAGATTAACGGTTTATTTTTGACAGTCTACCCCGACTTGCCATTTCTCCTTGGCCAGGATGGGCGACAGTATCCCGATTGTAGTTTTTCTACTTTGTTTTTCGCACACACAAACAACCAGAGAATAACAGACTGGGGCAACAAATTAAAACACAACAAAAGACGTCAAAAGCGGTACAGGAAAATTGCTCATGTTGTACCCAAAAAAAAAAAAAAGAAATGGGTACAATGTGTACTCACTGACACGTGCAATCTGTCGGGGTGGCCCACACTCTGTTTCAGTT
The DNA here is from genome assembly GCA_018901885.1 of Zaprionus kolodkinae. Taxonomy (NCBI): domain Eukaryota; kingdom Metazoa; phylum Arthropoda; class Insecta; order Diptera; family Drosophilidae; genus Zaprionus; species Zaprionus kolodkinae. The sequence goes on along the minus strand of JAEIFM010000498.1, from coordinate 9,099,439 downwards.
TGTATCGCATATGGTTACAAAGTGAAACAAAAATACTGCGGAAAATCTGTTCGAAAAATGTGTATTGAAATTTTCAACAAGTCTGTAAAGTATTTAAGGTCTTTCCGAAGTTTTACAACCTGCAACCGTAGAGTAGGTAAAAAAGAAGGACACATTAAGCTACTGTTAATTTATTCAGCAGGCAGATGGTAAATCTCGGGCTCATAAAACATCTGCCGACCGGAGAGTGTGAGTTTAGGTAAGCGAAAAGAAATTCACATTATAAAATAATATTTATAAAATGCTTCAATTTATGATAGTTTCTATATATATCGATTTTATGTTTTAAATGTGAAATTAATCGATTATTCAATGAGCAGAAGCCAGACAACATTAAAAAAGAATAATAAATTCATTTAGATAATCTAGTAAAATTTTTTTCGAATGATTGGAATGAAAATATAATAGTATTTGTTTTTTTTTTCTGCATTGGCAAGGGGAGTATTAGTTTTGTGTAATGAAGTTTTGTTTTCCCCTAAATTTGTTTAGCTTTATGGCAATTACAGAATTTATTCAACCGGGAAGTATTATTTGAAAATTTCAAATTTACATTTAGTACACAAAATTACACCATGCTAGTAAGAGATTTGGTTTTCAGTGTGCTCTGGCAATTATTGATTCTGAAGCTGTACAATAATGTAAGTAGTGAAATACTAGTGATATATTATCATCGATTGCATGTTATGATCTTTTGAAGGAAGCTGCTAAATTTAAACTGACGAATTTCAAGTGCGAGAATTGTAATAAAAGTTTGATTGTCATCGATGAGTGCCGTTTGAAGGCTCTGAATCGCAATAGGACAATTTTGAATTTCAATTCGACATTACTTCATGCTGCGAGACTACAAGTACAACTTCAACTCTACAAGAGGGCCAATGGATACAAACCATGGCTCTACAAGTTTAATATCGATGGATGTAAATTTCTAAAGAAAGCCTATAATCCAGTTGCGATTTTAATGTATAATTTCTTTAAGGATTTTTTTGTTACTCTTCCAACATGTCCAGCAGTGGTATGTACAAGATCATTTATCAAGCTTGAAAAATCGAACATATATGTACATATGTATATTATGGTTTTTCTAGGGTGTTATGGCGGTAAAAGGATTTTATCCTCAAGTAGATATGTTGGGCCTTTCCCTACCAACTGGTGACTATAAAATTGTGACGAAATGGGGAAGTCATAACAGTACCTTTCTCATTACAAATGTATTTTTTGAGTTCATAGAGGATTTCTAAATATGTCAATAAATTAACTAAATGAAAATAAGTACAAATTAATTGTAATTAAATGCATTTTGTTGTGGTATTTTAAAAAGTTTGGGTTTCTTAAAGTAAACGAACAAAAGTCTGCAAATTTACTTTTTAGGTACAAGTGTACCTGTTACCAATTGTCTAGCTGTGTGTTTAGTTGTCCCTGACTTGGGTACACCGCAAGTTGTACGCATTGCAAAAAGTGTTGCATACTTTCGGGCTTGTGCTTTAATTGCTTCGCATTGAGTTGGCATCGATTTTTGATATTTAATATTCTACTAGTATTTCAAATAATAATACTTTTAATATTTAATATTGTACTAGTATTTCATATTATATTATATTTTAGTTTAGTATACTTTAATGAAGCGAAGTTTCCCCCGTAATTGAACACATAATAAACCCAAGAGCTACTCCCCGCCCCAAAGGGGTTGATTGCAAAAAGGGACATAATGACCCACGTCAAGTAAAAGGGACTCCTAAGTCCTCAAAGGGATATCTAATTAGTTTGGGTGAAATTAGACAAAAAAAGTCAAAGTCTGCACAAAAGACGAGTTAGATACGCAGGTGACCAGCACCATAACCAGCACCACCACCACCAGCACCATTACATTGGAATTAATTATGCTGCCCCACACAGATACACACACATACACACAAAGTAAGTTAGAGACTGTGCTGTACTCACCCTCCTCGGCGGCCTTCTCCTTCTCCTTCTCCTTGCGTCGCTGCAGCACAACCTTCTTGAATACAACAGCAGCGGCTTCCACTGCATTCTGCAGCTCCTGCTCCCCCAGTGTGCTGGTGTGCGGTGCATCCTAGAGGAGGAAGGAAAGGGAAGGTAGGAAACAGAGTGAATCAGCTTATGCTTCGGATTGCTGACGATGCTTACCTCGGAGGCACCTTCACTAGCCTGTTGTTCCATGTTGCTGTTGTCGTTGGGGACATTGTTGCTGCTGCTGCTGTTGTCTTCCGATGACTTGGGGAATCCCTTGTTGTCATCATCCTCATCCTCCTTAGCTGCGACTGTGGTAACAGGAAGTGTCGTTTTTTTCAAGCGATTGGATAAATCTGAGTTCTGGTGCTTAAGCAGTTCATGGAAGGAGTAGTGATGCTGTGGTACTCTACCTATATAATTGGGGTTAATGTATGCAAACGGATCGGGGAGCAGGAGGAGGAGCAGGAGGAGGAGGTGCCATAGTTTAATAAATCGGGTGTGATAACTAACTACATCGATGCTTTTGGTTTCTACGTCTGCGTGGGTGCGATAAGCAACTACAGCGACTACGGTGTAGAAATCGAAAGCTTTTTACTTACCTTCCTCGCCGCGACTATTACGCCGTCGGATCTGGGGAATCTTTGAGGCAACGCCGCGTGACTTGTCCAATATGTCAGCCAGCGGGCGTGGACTGGGAATCTTGGAGGCTTCGGTCTTCTTGGGTGGCTGCAAGCGAGAAGAATATAAATGAGATTTCTATGAATGATCCTGAGGTTGATCTAGTGCTACCGTTGATTCCTTCTCGGGATGCGAGAAGGAGCGACGTGTCACGGGCTTGGGTGCTGTCTTTGCACCCGAATCCTCTGACACGGAACGCATCTGTTCCGGCTTGCGGCGATCTGCATTGCTCTCGGCTGTGGCAGCATAGGCAGCTGTGCTGCTGCCAGTGAATCCTGCTGCAGTTGCTCCAGCTCCAGCTGCTGCTGTTGCCTCATTAGCCGTGGCCGTGGCAGCCAAGTGCTGATAATCCTCCTGTGGTATGGGCAGCTCACGGGATTGTCGTCTCCGCATGCGATTGTGCATGAGCGGAGTGCGGGGCAGGGCTGCTCCGCTGTGCATCACATGGCCGCCCCCGGAGTTGCCCATGTCCGTGTAGTAGCCGGGCAGGATGGGTGAACCATAGCCAATGCCATCACTAAGCACATTCTCCGCACTGTAGATGGGTCGCTGTGGATGCGTGACCTGCAGATCGGAGCCATCATTGTAGATGATACGTGGTTCGCTGCTGAATCCCGCATTGTAACTCTTCTCGTACTGCACCTCATCCGACTCCAGGAAGCTGGTGGTGCTGTTGCCAAAGTAATCCACATATTCGGGTTGATTCTCCAGCTCCTCGCTGACATCAGGAAACTGATTGAACTGCTGCTTGGCCTCGCCAAACGTGCGTGACCCATGCTCCTGCTCCTTGAGGCAATCCTGACGCACCAGACGACTTGGCGAGCGACTCGCGGCACGTCCCGTTGTGGGTATCTCGGGCAGCAGGCGGCGATTCTCCACATGCGTCTTGGTGCTGTTCGAGTACTCCTCATTGCTGTGGCTGCGCACCTTGATCATCTTGGAGTGCGGATCTCTCGAGTGATGGATATTCACGCTCTGGCTGCTCGAGTATTGCTCCCCAGCGGCGCTGGCCACACTGCCTCCGCTGCCCAGATCTGTGGCACCCACTGTGGGCACATTCTGCTGCGACAGAAACTGGCGAGGATTCTGTACGCTGGGAAAGAGAAAGTTCTGCTTGGTGCGCGGCGAGATGGGCATAAACTTGCCCGGCGGCGTCTGATGCACTGTCAGGGTGTTGCCGCTACTAAAGGCCTCCGGATTGGGCAGCGTCTGTTGCCGTGTGAACTCCGGCGAGCGGCGGAATTGCTGTGGCGATGTTTGTCGCTTCGGTGGCGACGTTGGCAGCAGCTTGACATGCTCAGCGGGATTGGGCAACGTAGCCTGACGCATCATGCGTGGCTTGGCAAAGGATTGACCATAGTCCAGCTCATCGCTGGCCATGCTCGAGGCCTGCGAATCATAGGCGAGCGGTGGTGCAGCTGTTGCCGCTGGCACAGCAGCTGATCCTGCTGTTAGGCCCGAGGATGACTGTGACGTTGGCACAGGCAGATTGGCGGTGCTGGGCAACAGCTTGGGGCGATGATAATTACTGCTGGGCGGTTCGGGGAACGAGGTTTGCCGCTGGAACGGCGGATAACGCTGCTGCTCGCCGGGCGAACGTTCCGGCGAGCGGCTGTAGACGCGGTTCGGTGACGTGGACATGTATATGCCGCCGGGCGGGGGCTGGCATGGATTGGCCGGCAGTGTGGATTGACGGCGCACCTGCAGCCGATGACTGTGCGTGGGCGGTGTGGCTGGTGCCTCCACCAGCTGGGGCTGCAGCTGTGTCTGCTGTATATGGATCTGGGTCTGTGCGTAGTTGTCGCAGTCGGCGTTCATGTGGATGACGTCGTCGCTGTTGTACGCCGTCGGATAGAGCGGACTCTTTTGCAGCTGATGCGGCGAGGTGGGTGCAGTGAGATTGGCCGAGTTATAGTTGGCCAAGTTGGCACCGCTGCCACTTAAATTGGGATCGTTATTCAGGGTGCTGGGCAAGGTGGATTGACGTAGCACACGACGCCCCAAATGCCACTTGCTGCCGCTTAGGGGCGTGGCACTGCCACTGCCGCTGTAATTGATGATGTGCGTCTGGCGCGGCACAGGCGGTGTCTGATGTGGGGGCTGTGGCAGCTGATGCTGATGCAGTGGATACTGATGCAGTGTGGGATAGCTGCCCGCAGATTGTGCCTCAATGAGATGCTGCTGCTGTGGATACAAATTGTCGGCAATGGGTTGCTGCGAGTTGGGATTATTGGGATCGTCCTCGGGATCTGCAGAAGGGATAAGATATTCCATTAGTAGGGCAATAGTTCTGGCTGCCAGTGCGCTGCACTTACTCGATATGGTCCAGGAGCGGCGTATGCTCTTGCGCAGCACGTCGCTGGTGCTCAGATGATCCACTGCCTCACAGGATGCGTATGCCTCCTTCAGCCACTCCCCGCTAGCTGCCTGTAGTTCCCTGCAAGAGCAACAACAAGACAATTTCCATTTGAGAAACCACAATAGATCCGTTAACATTCTGGCAGCTGCTGCAGTGCGTCTCTTCGTGTCGACAGCAGCGCGCAGACTGAGTTGAGTCTACAACAACAAAGACGACAGCAACATCGATAGCGATGGCGACACCAACACACGTGGTTAATGATTGCCATGCCAGGCGGGTGGCAGCCAACTGGAGGCGTTTGAGGGCGCAGCCACAGGCACAGACTGTCAGGCAGTTTCATAGAGATTCCAATCAAGCCAAGCTGCGGCAGTGGAAGCTGAAAGGAGGCGTCATTCTGGCTGACACCTGTAGGCGCTGCCAGGCAGCCTTAGCTGCCAATAAAAAAGTTACCCCATGGCAGCTGTTGCTGCTGCTCCCACAGCTGCTGCTCCCTCTCCCTCTCTCCCTCTCCCTTTGGCTTTAATTAGTCCAGAGTCTGTGGCTGCGGCTGCGTCTGGCCTTGCTCACTTGGCTTCTTAACGTGGCTTACTTGCTTACTTGCTTGTTTTTTTTTCGGGGCTTGGCAATTAACACTGAACTCGGGGAGCGTGTGGGTCGTTAGTCGCATCATCACAATAAGTTTTCTACATTTAATTTGCGCGTTAACAAATCTTCAACTCTGACAGCGGTGCGTATGCGTAATATTTGGCAGACGGGGCGTATGCGTAATGTTAATTGTGTAAAGCAATTAATCGAAACGTTTAATTTTTTCCACTGCTTGCAAATGTTTTCAATATGTTTTAAATTCTTACATTAATTTTTAATTTTTATATTAACTGCACAGATTTTCTATATATTTTATAGATATATTTTTAGCCATTTTCCCTTAACTGAAAATAGCCAAGCGACCTTTCGTTATGCCCTTTTTGCAGCGAGTCCTGCTGTCTGAGATTGCTTTGGCTAAAGGACAAACTGCTTGAACTCGAGATTATTCCTAATATTCCTTGACAATCACCTTGAACTCGCGCTAGGCATTTCCTAATCTCTGGCTAAGTGCGCTCAACTCTTGGCAAGCCAAGTGGAAGCCGGCAGGCTGAAAGCTGCCAAAGCGCATTCTGTGTGTGCGCGCGCGTCTAGGGTTGCCAAGTGACTTAAAGCGGCAATATTGCCAGCCTCTCTGTTTGCAGAAATTCACTAGAACATGTACATATTTAATGCCATCTATATAAGGAATTTTAATACGCCTGCATTGCCGCAAAATGAAAATTGCATTTTAAATGTTTCGCTTTTGGGGCGGAATTAAGTCAGAATTGCACGTGTGTGTGTGTGTGCGTGTGATTAGAAAACAACAAAATGCAGCGAGATATAAGTAAAATGTGAAAATTGTTGCAGCTCCTAAAAGATTCAACATTTTCCCGGAAATATTTCCACAGCAAATGCAGCTCACAAAAGTGCGGGGTGGGAAAGCGAAGGGGGAGAAACTGTGAACTCTGTGTGTAAATGTTGCCTCATAAAATATGCAACGTATCAGTTGACAACTAGGGGAAGGGGGGGGGAGAACCCCCCACTCCCCCTCCCGCTGCACTCCGCAAGCTGTTGTAGAATTTTACACGCATCAGGTGACAGTTTTTTTTGGCTGCAAATTAGATTGCAACAATGGAAGCGCTGAGTCTGCATTACAAAGTGCCAACTGTAGATTGGCAAAAACAAAGAAGCAAAAAAAATAAAATAAAAAAATAAAATAAAACTCTTCTGTTAGCTACAAAATAACACAAAATTTCCATCAATACAAATTAAAAGTGTCGATGAGGCGGAGGGGGGGTTTGGGTTTACAGTATTTCCCACATTTGTTTTGATTAAGTTTATTGCAAAATTGTATTCCCTGCAGCGTGTACATTTTGAATATTTCAAATACACGTTGTCTTTGCAAGCAACTAATAAATTACTTTTTAAATTAGTTGAAATTTATATATAAATTCTGGGTCAGCAAGGGATTAGGATAAATAGAAAATTCTATGGAATTATTTTTTAGTTTTTAGGTCAGGGACTTATAAACAGAAAAATGTACCCTTTAAATATAATACAGTAAGTATATATTATTTATATTATAGTATATTATTATTTATTTTCAGTATTAAGACCTTAGAACGTCTTTTGATATGTCTATATGTCTGCCTATACGTCTATTTGTCCATCTATATATCTGTTTATATGTTTATCTGTCTGTTTATTTATTTGTTCGTCTGGTTTTCAGTTCATCTGGATTATAGAGATTACAAGAACTTTTAATCTCTTATGTAGTTAAAGCTAGACTGTATTTGTTCTAGAGTGTTTTATGTTGTTTTTTCAAAATAAGTTTTTATCATTATTTGCTTTTTCTTTGCTTATTATAATGTTCTTCTATATTTATATTATTATTTTCATTATTATTGTTTTATATTTTATATTATACTATTTTATTTTATTATGAGCAATATTTAGTTTGATTTATTTATTTGTACGTACTGTTCCCCTGTATGCTTTTAAAAAGGGAATCTATTTATTTAGATTATACATACATAACCCTTCAATCATATACCATATAAATATACCCACAACTATGTAGGATCTATTAAAGTTAATGTGCATATGTGGTACGAAGTGATCTTCTAATGAGAGTGCAGATTGTACTGGAAGAGACAATGATAGTGATAGTGATAGAGATGGATATACAGATAGATAAGGATAGCGTGAGTGAGAGTTAGATCAACAGGTTAAGTGAGTGAGACAGAGATAGCGTGAGAGAGAGAGAGACTTACAGTTGCTTGTGGCACACAACGCACACCCAGTCCAATGCATGATGGACGCGACAGGCTTTACACACGCGCAGCTTGCACACGCGGCAGGGGGCGCCGCGGTTGGTGATGCGACCCAGCTCGGTGGTGCAGCGAGCGCAGTGGCGACTGGAGTCGTTGTGTACGTTGTTGTGGTTTTTGTGTTCTTGTTGTTGTTCTAGTTGTTGTTGTTGTTGTTGTTGTTGCATTGTATGCTGTTGCGATTGTTGTTGTGACTGTTGTTGTTGTTGTTGTTCTAGTGGCTGTTGTTGTTGTTGTTGTGTGGCATCCACAGGCTGTGGCTGTGCTCCGGCTCCACCAACGACCTTGCAACGCAGCGCATACAACTCTGCACGCAAGAGCCTGTTCACGGTGTTGTTGTTGTTGTTGTTATCACAGTCGACGTTGTTTGTTGTTGTTGTAGTTGTTGTATTTGTTGTTGTTGTTGTAGGAGGAGGATGAGGTATAGTTGTTGTGGGAGGGTCAGTTAAATATTGATGGTTAGTTAAGTAGGATCAAAAACACATTATAAAAAACATTTTCGGGGTTTGAGGGTGTCGGGTGAGCGAGCGAGTAAGCAAGCGAGCGAGCGAGCGAGATAGCGTTAGTAAGAGCAGGGTATATTGTAGTCATGTGTGTGTGTGAGTGTGTAGTGGGTTAGTGTGCGTGTGTGTGTTAGCATAAAAACAACAGCACAAAAGTGGTTATTGATGAAAAGAGACAAAGAAAAAGAAATGCACAAAAAGTTCTCATTAGTCGATTGAAATAGTATTAATTTTTATTGTTTTTTTTTTTTTTTTTTTTTTTAATTTTGCATATTAATAATGGTTAAGCAGAGTTCACAGAATGAGCAGAGTACGATTAGAAGAACATTTAGATCGAATTCAAAAATGCTTCGATTGATTAAGACGAAATTAGAAAGTGATTAATTAGTATAAGTGTGCAAGTGGTTAGAGAGTGACAGGCGATTAGTGAAGAGATTCCATGAAATACTTAATACTAAATTAGGTTGATTAAGCAGTGTCCATTCAGTGGAGTCGAGGTTCTAATTATGTATTGATAGCGTGAGTCGTAGAGTATGCCCAGATCAACATCGAGTGTTTAAAGCGTGTTTTAGTTTGTTGAAAGCATAAATCATAATTTATTTAAGTTTGAAAATACACTGTACTAAATTTAAAAGAACATTTTAATTGTTTTTGATTTTTTCCTTTTTTCTATATTATTTTTAAAGCAGTTTGATTATCACTTCTGACTGTTATTAAATGCACATAGAGTTCTACGTTTTTATAAATCCGCTGACAGTCAGAAATAAGTTTAGTAAAGCGTAGGGTATATCCCAACAATTACTGCAGTCTAATCCCAATTAATTTCTCTAAATATAAATATTCTTCCTTATACACTCATCTGTCTAGCCTGCTACCTTCATAATATAATACAATATATATAATATACCCCTCTAGTGTCGATTTATGTTCACATTAAAACCGCATAATCATGCATAAAGTAATTCTGTGATATATATATAAATCCAACTAACATTTATATTAGCCTAATGGCAGCGCCATAAAGTAGGCAACAGCTGCTGCACAAACATAGACAGAGAGAGAGAGAGAGAGAGGGAGGTGCAGCTTTTTAAGGCATTCCAGCTGCCAAAGAGTCACGCAGCGCGCATAAAAAAAAAGCCAAACAGGATTTTCGACATTGCGACATTATGCAAAGGCAGCGCAGCGCAGGGAGAACAATTTTTAATTATATTTTTATCTGCATTCGAGTTTGGGTCCCTCGATGCGTGTACGTATTTTATTAGCAGCACAAAATCAACAGATGACAGGCTGGAGAGCAGGCCAAGAGTAGGAGGGAAGAGCAGGCAGGAGAGCAGGGAGGAGAGCAGGTCGAGAGCAGGCTGTGTGTGGGCAGGGGATCAGGCAGGCGAAACCAAACCACGCAGGCTGCTGTTGCATACTTCTAGGGGCAGCCGCAGCGCGCACACCTGCACAAGCCACACACACACACAGGCGCACACACAGGCGCACACACAGGCGCACACACAGGCGCACACACAGGCACACACACACTGACACTCAGCAGCCATGTTGCCTACACGCTGCGGCTTATTTTATTGCGCTGGTTAACGCGTTAGGCACAAGGCACGCACACTACGTCATACCACATGCCACATGCCACACGCCACACATGCCACACACGCGGCCAGCCCTGGCTAGTTTGCCTCTCGTGCTGTCATGTTCAAGTGTAACTCAACTATGTAGCCAAGTGTAGTAGTTGTAGTAATAATCGTAATAACTCATTAGCCGCCTCGTCCCGTGCGACAATGGGCCGAAAGTGCCTGACTAAATAGCCATAAATTTCCACTGTACACAAGGTCGCAAGTACACACAAGCGTAGCCTGGTTTTTTAATCTGGCAAGGGGGGTGTAGTGTGGGTGTTTCTGATAAAACCATAACGGGCTGAGACAGGCCTAAATAAATAGCTTTACGCATGTTTCTGATTGCACGCCCCCTCCCCCCACAAAGACCACACCACAGGCTATGTAAATAATCCAACTAATTAAGCCGATGTTAATCAGCTGCGTCGCGGCGGCGTCGTCGTCGGTTGACCCCAACAAAGCGTGCGACTTTTGGTCGAATCTAAACACCTGTGTGTCCCAGCCGGAAACTACCATAACAAAAATTACGTCAGCAACGGCAACAATGGGAAAATTATGGGAAAATATCCTTAACAGGTAGCTAGACCTATTTAAGTCAGCTTAACATGGAGTTGGCTTTAAGAGGGTGCTAAATAGAGCTGAAGTTAACTAAAGTATTTTGTACTCTACGAGGTATAAAGGAGATTTTGTGTACTCGAGCTTAAATTACTCTGATTTTCTAAAACAAGCCGAGAAATATTTAGAAATTTATATTAAGAATTTGTATGTATATTTATTTAAAAAATATATATTCATTTGCATAAATACATTTATTTAAAGTTCCAAAAAATAAAGCAAATATGCACAGAATTTGCAGTAATATTTCCCCCTGCAATAATATTAAATTCCAAGTGACAGCAGCACCTTTGGTGTCTGACATTGAATTAAGATTAAAAATAAAAAAAAAAAAAACGAAAAATATGATGCCCCCCGCTATAATTCTGGCCACAAGACGCTAACTGTCAACTGGCAAGTGGAGTGCGCCATAATTCAAACGAATGTTTTGGCCACAGTCAGCCAGGCAGCCAGGCAGCTTGACTATTAGATTTATGATTTTAATGATGTCCTCCCCCCTCTCCCAGTTGAGGTGTCTCTCTCGGTGGCATCTTCTCCATGCCAGCCCTCGCCAGTGAGGCGAATATAAATAATTACCATGCTAAATATTATTTTTCGAGAGTCTCTTTGCGCTGGCAGCCCTGGCCGGAAGCTGTGGCGAGTTTGAAACTAAAATCGTCTGTTTTTTGTCGGCAGGGAGAATATTTCGGTTTTTGGTTACAGCAGCAGAAGCAGCAGCAGCAGCTTGCAGCGTATTGGTTTCCGTTTCCGTTTTGAATTAAAACTTTAACAAAGCATCAACTAATTCTGTTGTCGTGTTTGCAAAACTCGCTCGTTTGTAAACCGGATATGAGCGCAGCCATTTTGCATTTTACACTGCAATTACTGAGTGTACACTTTAATAAATCAACAGGGTTTATTTATTTCAAAATGCGCACGCAATGCTTGCGTTTGCGTTTTTTCTTTGTATTTTTTAGCGCTGCAGTTTTTCCAGCATTTAAATCAAATTAAATATGAATTTTCAGCCGTAAACCTAAATAAACATTTACGCCTTCCTTTTTTTTTTTTGTTGCTATCCTTTGGGTTTCCCTTTGTTTCTTTTGGCCATAATCAAGTTTCGATTTGACAATGATAAGCGGGAAGGAAGATGGGGTTGACGAAGGTTCCACAGTTATTTGCATAATTACAACGAAATGTTAAACGAACGTTTTGCGGTCCTGCGGCACATATGCAAAGCCTTACAAGGGCTTTACCCCAAGTCCGTCCCGAAAATTAATGGTGTTGGCATTTACTATCCAAAGTTGTTGTTGTTGCTGTAGTTCCGCCCCTGAAACTACTATTAGCTTAGCTGTCTCTGTCAGCTTTGTGAGCTTTGTGAACGACCATGTGTCATGCGGGGATGATTATAAGCTGCGATAATAATAATCACAATAATAATAACACTTATGCCGAGCATAGTTCTTGCATATGAGCATCGATGTACATAGTATTTGTTTTTCTTTTACGCATTCTTCAGCTTGCAGAACCCACAGCTCGATTGTTATTAAATAATTCATTGAGGCGCGCACACAACGCTGCGTATGAGTAATTTGCATGTGCGGCAATACGCATACGCCAGGTGCGCCCGCATTGGAAGGCTGAAAAGAGAGAAAGGAGAGGGGAGAGAGACAGCTAGAAGTCGCCGCCAAGAACGAGCATAATTGATTCGCCAACACACTGAAAAATTTGGCATAATTTAAAGAGAATTCTCTCGCTCACTTTTGAGTGCTTTAAGCGTATATAAAAACCAAATTGACTCTCAACTGCGGCTCATAAATTTCGATATGCAGGCAGTAGAGGGGCGTTTGGAAGGAGCGTGGGCAGGGGCGTGGCATAAAGCAACACAAACATTTTGATCAGAGCGCATTTGCACGCCGTTTCGCAGGCGATGGCAACGTCGCCAAATGTGGCCATAAAACGCGAGCGCAACAAACTGAAGATTAAGTGCGGCCATGTGGGCAGAGGGAGAGGGAGAGGAGAGAGAGGGAGAGAGAGGGAGAGGGGCAGGCTAATATAAAGGGCAAGTAACAGCAGCAGCTGCATGCTGCCTGTCTGTCTGTCTGTATGGCAATTGCCAACTAGAAAATTTTGTCATTTGTTGCCTGAAAATAAAAAAAGGAAAACCGGAAAACAGTAAGCAGTAAACAGGGCAGACAACTCGCACGTTTGCTCTCAACATAATTTATGTGCAGCCCTGGCAATCTTTCATTAGCCACGTGAAGCGTCCGCAGGAATCCACAGGCCATAAGCCATAGAAATTGCTCAGCATTTGCGATTCTATTGCTTAATAAGCGTGCCCAGATACAGTTGAAGGGGTAGGTATAGCAGGGGCAGCAGAGAGGGAGAGAGAGAGAAAGCAGAAGGCTCTACTGTGGCCGGGGTAAAGTAAATTGAATAAGGCCCGGCTTGGAGTAAACTTTGTGTTAAGGGCTTATAAGGGTTGCCATTTATTTTGGGCTCAAAGTGTTGTCTTGCTGCCGACTCGGCTGTGTTGCTGTTGTTGCTGAGCTGTTGCTGCTGCTGCCTCTGCTGAGCTGCTGCTGCTGTTGCTGCTGCTGTTGTTGTAATGTCTTTTTTTACAGCGCTTAGTTAAACCATTCGTGCGTTAAATTATAGCCCAAAAGTCTTCGGGCTCCGTCCATGGAGATTTTCTTTGGCGCCAAATCAAACAAATCGTCAATTTGTACTTTCATTTACTTTGCTGTGCGCTCAACGGTAAACAACAACAACAACAAGGGGAGCAGCAACAACAGCAGCAGCAACAACAGCAGCAGCAACAACAGCAGCAACAACAGCAACAGCAACAACAACGACAGCGTGTGAGGCGCGCGTCAAGTGGGCCGCAGGCAACTTCATTGGCAATGGCGCAGCGGAAATGGTGTGGCAGCCATTTTAAGCACCCAGCTAAATAACAGTTAATCGACATTGCACTGTGCGCGCTGTCCGCGCTGCCATGTCAGACATTGTTGTTGTTGTTGTTGCTGTGTTATTTCTGCCATTGCTGTTGTTATACTTCGTGCCACTGTGATTGCCGCTGATTGTTGTCCATTGTTTCGCTTGTCAATTCAGCAGTTTGTCAGTTGGACTGCGCCCCCTCTCTATCCCCCCTGCGTACTCCCCTGTGTATATTGCGCCCTTTTTGGCACAAACTGCTATTTGCCACTTGTTTGCCATTGTCTTTAATTGGCCTAAATTTACAGTTGAACCCCATGACCTAAGAGAGAGAGAGAGAGAGAGAAACAAGAGAGCGAAGACAAAGAGGGCGAAGTTCATCTTAAATTTACCGTTTTTTGTTCCACTGCAAATTGATATTATTTTGCAATTCCCCTCCACATCCTTTAAAACATAAACGTTGCCCGCCTCATTGGAATTTCAAATGCAATCGTGGCCATCAATCAAAGCAAACTTGAGCCGGTTCCGGTCAAATTGTGATTGAAAAGGCGATTGAGATTGAGATTGAGATTGGGGGTTTCCCAATGTTATTAATCACAAAATTGTGCCCGAATGTGTCAAGCCAGGGGAAAATAGCTGTATTTCAATTAATTGAAATATCAATTTTGGGGCACATGTGGAGCGAAGTACCATACTACAATATATACTCTATTAAATCAGCACAGCGACCCCCAATGGAACTGTGTTTTATTTTATGCTGGGGTTGGGTTTTGGAAAGCCCGTGTTAGTGACCATATTCAGGCATTAATATTTCATAAATCCCACATGCAAACTCAAACAAAATCAATACCAGGTGGCACCCGAGCTCTGATAGCTGCCCCCTTCCCGCCTCCGGCTCTGCACACGCGTGTGCGTCACTTTGTTATGGTCAAAAGTTTCCCATAGGCTGTGGAAAAGCAAAAAAAAAAAAAAATAAATAAAAAAAAAAAACTAAACTAGAGTAAAAAGTAGCAAAGTTGAAGTTGCTAAATTTGTGCACATCCCCCCCGGGGTAGGATCTCTCGGTTCACTTGGTCTCTCGGTTTAACGATGTCTTCGCGTTAATATTCAAATCGAAGAGAGCGAAAAAGCCCTGAAAATCAAATGGCCCAAAGGCAAAGGGGACAGACAGGCAGGCAGGCCAGGACGGGATGGGATGGGTCGGGCAAGTGAGTTATCCTGGCCACGTGCCATTGAGATGAAAGTCACGTAGCTGTGCTTAGGTTTCGGAATTCGGTACCAGGACGAAACCCATTGACCCATTGGCCGGCGGCAAAAGTTATGGAAACATTTAAAGGGCTTAGCAAAGCGTTGCGGATGAAAAGAAGATGTTGAAATGGGGAGAAAATAAAAGCGAAAGAAGAGACAAGAGAGAAGCGAGAAAAAACTGTAACGAAACATTGTGTGTATCGCATTTTCCAGACGAGAGAGTCGGAAAATTTTTGTGAAATTATAAATTAATGCTTGGACTGTGCGAAAATCGCTCGGCCAAGACACAAAAGGTGCCAAAAAGGCAGCAGCAGCAACAGGAGAGAAAAGAAAAGCAAGCAAAAAGAGAAGAGCAAAAAAAGAAAAAAAGAAAAATACTTAAAAGTCTGAGCTGCTTGACCTATGGGCTACAAATCAAGCAAAAATTCACCTCCTCCCCCCTACGTCCCTCTGTCACCTTGGGGATCACTCGTGCCCAACGTCGCCTACGCAACATCGCCATGGAACGTGCGTAAACTGACTGACTGACTGTCGGCCTGTCGAAGAGGTTGTTGACTTATTGCCGGCACTGTCGTGTACACAAATTTGGTCAGTCGCCGGGCTTAGACCAAGTGCCGTTGCTTGGCTCGCTTCCATTCCCATTCCCATTCCCACTTCCATTCGCATTCGCAATCCCGTTGCCACTTCCGCTGTAAAAGCGTGACAATGTTCAATTACAGCTGCACTTCAGAATTTTAAGTAATTGAAGCCAGCGCCCGCACACGCTAACTAACCTGACAGAGTCGCCGTCTCCAACTCCGTCTCTGCCTCCAACTCCATCTCTGTCTCCAACTCCCTCTGCCTCCCCTGCCTAACTGGCACAGCACAGGCCATTCAATTATGTAATGCCCACACGATTTATGACGCAGTTTACTTTCAGCAATTGCCCGCACATTTTCACGCTTTTCACCATGTTAACCCCCTCTCGCGGAAAAATGCCTAAATTGAATTGGATTGTCGATTATTTGACTTGTGGCTAGCTTAATTTTGTTAGAGATTAAAGACATGGTAGGAATTGATATAATCAGTTTCAGCGCTCTACTTGCTCTGCTTTTGGTGACAATTATGTGCATTATGTGTGATTGTTATCTAACTACCCAACTTTAGCTGGTTTCGACTTCACCTACTACTTTCATAAACTTTCAATAACTTTATACAAAATTTAAGCTTATACCACATTGAATTTGTACACAATATTTGTATAAGAAATATTGACTGGGTAGCAGGCAATTATCTTAACTAAACTGTTTGTATTATAAAGTTTTCTGAGGTTTATTAAAGGAGCTAAGCTAAGTAAGCTACAGTCAGGTATGCTTGACTTCTTTATACCCGATCATTTACATTTTTTTTATATGATTATTAAATTTATTATGCTTATAATCGTAAAACGAACTTTTCCTGCTTTAAATGTAAACTTGAAATAGGATTTAACGTTATATATGGGACGTGACTGTATTCTATAATAATTTAAACAAATTTAGAAGTTCTAGTCGCTAAAATCAAGATAATATTGATTCAGTTATTGAAGTTTAACGAGAAAATACATCCCTCAAAGGCTTACACACATTTTCTGAAAACGAGAGTTATTATACCCGCTTTACCTCTTTGATAATAGGTATAAATAAATCTCAACCCCAAAAAGCACATGCGTGAATCAATACAATTCAATTGAATGGAATTCCTTAACCCAACAGCAACTGTAGCAAAGCTTCCTCTAAAAGGCATTAAATCATTTTCCGAAAAACCCAAAACTGATAAATGGAAAACCAATGAGAGAGAAATAAGAAAACCTACAAGTGAAAAGCTAGAAAGGAAATTGTATGCGCTCAATCTAATTTGAAGTTTTCGTCGCTGTCTAAGGAATAATGAAACTGAGACGGAAATACTCACACACACACACAGACAGCTATGCGTCAGAGCCGCCATTTTGATTACGTTTTGGTAATAAAAAAAAAACACTTGATTCAATTTTAGCCATGTGTCTATTAGCTGCCACTGCATTTAAGTGGAAAATTATGTGCAGCCGACCGCAGGGTAGTGCCCTCTGACCCAGCCCCTGCCCCTGCATCTGCCATCCCCTCTATGAATCTGACTAGCTAAGTGACAGTTTTGGCTGTCATATTTTAAAAGCTTTTTATAGGCAACAACACGCGTCCGCTATCAGCGCTATCAATTATTAAATTCTTAAATTGAAATAGTAAACTAATCTCTGTCAGTTGGCAAAAAGCAAAAATGTAATAAATGTATATAAAACAGGCAAAAATAATTGACCAGTCCGTTGTGCCAGATTTGTTCCAGCATTTGCGATATTTGCTTTAATCATCTCATGTGTTTCCCTGCTCTGCTCGGCTCCATTTGAAGCATCTCTCAGCAGGCTATGACGGCATTGTTGCAAGTTGGAAAACTGCAATTTTTCCTGTACATCATCTTGAAACGCTCCGTTGCGCCGTTGGGTTGCCAGAGCAACCATCAACAAGAGTCTGAACTGAACCGAACTGAACTGAACTGAACTGAGCTCGCTGCAATTGTCTTTCAAACTGGCAGAACCCCCGCAGTTTTTACCCCCCGGTTGGTACTTCTAACATACTTGAGCTTTGCCAATTGCCTGTGTGTGTGTGTGTGCGAGTGTGTGTGTGCCTGTCTATGCATCGCTCTTTAACTGTAACAGTTTTTCAGGCCGCACTTCAAAACTTACGGGCAAAAAAAAATCATTAAAAATTGAAGTGAAACAATGCCGACAAGCTGCGACCACAGTTGAGTCACACACACAGTCGAATACACACACACACACACACAAGTACACCCACATGCAAAGTGTTGCTGCTGTTAAGCAGCATCTACAGCAATGACAACGTAGCAAGAGAAGAGAGAAAGCGGGCAATTTGTCAAAAACCACAAGAAAATCCCTGGCAATCATCGTCAATTTGCATTTCGTGTGCCGCAGAACGTAAAGTACACGCACACACAGGCACACACACTCCCGCACACACGCACACTCCCACACACACACATCTCTCGTCACAGGGCAGCAGCCTCCCCTGTACCACGCGGCGTATGACGAATGTGCGTGAGATTGGCTCGACATTACGCATACGCCCGGTTGGGCGTGCGTTTTCGTTTAACCCCCAAAAAATGCCGACGAAAACCCAAAAGGCGGACAGGGGGAGAGGCGCAGAGGCGAACCGGTAATTGGAAAATCATCCATTACGAGCGACTAATGGAAATCGGCTGAAACTGTTGCTAAATTCGATTTGCTGTGTAAGAAATGATATATGTATCGTACTAAGTATATATTGTATGTATATACCACAAGCGTTGCCAGCTTCCCTTTGCTCCCTTCCATCTTGGCTTAAACAGTTCCCCAGCTTATGGGTCAGCGGCCAATTATGTAATTCAATTTGGCCAACACACTGCTCCACTTTGCTTTCTCATTATTTGTAAGCGCAATTTAATTAAATTCATTCCGCAGCTGCGACTGGAAAACGTGCCCCGGCTACGCACACTTTAATATTCCATATCGAACTCGAGAGAGAGAGAGAAACGAGATTGAAGATTGAAGACTGGAGACGGGAGACCTTCTCTTCTTGCACTTTAAAAAGTTTTTCAATGTATTCCCGCACTTTGCCCGCCATGTTTATTTTTTGTATTACATCGACTCAACGGTTACATTGATTGCTGCAGGCCACGCCCACTCTGCCATAGGAAATGCAATCTCTGTCTGCCTCCTCTGGCGGCGCACTCTGCACTCTGCACTTTGACATCTGAGTAAATATGCAGTTATAACTTTATTTAAAAGCAAAACACAAGTAGGATGGATGCACAGTGTGAAATGTGAGAGATGTCAACGATTTGCGCCCGTGAGGGAAATAAATATAGAGTAATATTATCTTTATTATAACGGGTGTGCCAGTGGGCGCAAGATACTTGGAATATATTATGGAAGTCATAGAAAAAATATTTAAAATGTATGGAATACTGTGAAGCAACTGTAGTAATTGTAAGATAGTTGCTTAAACTATAATAGTAAAGCAAGTGATATTTAGAGAGATATAATATCATTTTTTAGGCTCCCCCTGCAGCGCTTAAAGCAAGTGTATTCTTCTTATAGCCAATTTTGCTTATAATATACCTAGTATACATTAGTGAAGTCATAGAAAATATTTTAAAATGCATAGAAAACTCAAAAATATTTAAAAACATCCTTAACAATTTTTTAGATACTTGCCCAAACTACACTAGCTAAGCAGTTGATGTTTACAGAGATATACAATATCATATTTTCTACCCCCCCCAAAGGGTATTCCCTTTTTAAGCCAATTCGTTGTGCTGCACAGTGGAACTAAATGGCAATGACTCGGGGCAATGTGATAATGTTAAGCTTCCGTGCCAGCCAAGTAGCTGGCAAAGTGGAGAGATAGATAGATTATAACAATTAATGAAATCAACGAGGGATGGTTCCACATGCGTTTTCTGCTGCCTCATTGCCAACATACAAACTGACAGATTGCCAGACAGCCCGGACAGACAGACAGACAGCCCGGACAGACAACAAACTTTCCTTCTGTTCAAAAAAAAAAAAAAAACTCTATGAAATGTGTCTAACAAAATGTGCAATAATGAGTATCATGTAACAACAAAAAGAAACAACAAAACGGCGGCAGCTGCGCATGGATCAACAAACGAAAAAAGTGAATGCAACAAAATGCAGCAGCAACAGCAACAACAACAACAGCAACAACAGCAGCAGCGACATTTCCCGCAAATTAACATTTTTTGAGACTATTTTCAGCTTGACATGCGTTGACAGTATTGGGAAAATTGCGTAGAGTTTTCCAAATGCTGCGGCCGTAATTAAAGCTGAAGGAAAATGAAAAAAAAAAGTCGCCAGCTGACAGTTGGAAAATGGAAAGGTTATCGCAAACAATGAACAAGCACTGCCAGCAGCCACTGTACTGTGTCTTGGACATTGACTGATGGTCAGCGTCGACGTCGTCGTTGTCTGCACGAGCTGAGGACAATGAAGATGGTGAAAAGGAGATTCAGAAGATTCAGATGATGATTGTGCTTAGGATAAGCATGCTGAGGATGAGGAAGATGATGATTACGATGCTGACAGGCTGAGTACTTAACAAATGTTTAGCAATCAGATAACTGAATATAATTGACGTCTTAAAGTTATCATAAATTAAAGTTCTCGCTCATGAATCAAAGTTGAATCAAAGTTGAATACAAGCTGAGAGATATGAGTGCAGAGTGTGCTGCAAACTTTTAGTGGAAACTGTTAAAGCAGAGTTGCCAACGAGGAAACCATGTGGGAAGTATCTACTGAATCAGCTGGATTCACATTTGGCTAAGTGCAACAGAGGAAAAGAGAGATAAAGAGAGAGAGATAAAGAGAGAGAGAGAGAGAGAAAGTGCGCATAAAAGGATTCCCAATGCATGGCATGAATAGCATGTTTACTCTGTCCAACTGTGTGCCTCGATGCTGGCCTGGCTGCATCATCAGCTCTTCAAATATGCTAATCTCCTCATGCAGTCGAGGAGCATGGATGTGTCCCCGTTGCAGTTGCAGTTGTCGCTTTTTCTTATTTGGGGGCCCTTCATCGACGCTGTCTGCGGTTTACTTTGCATCTCAACTTTTACCCAGAGAGTCGCCCAGAGAGTCAGGTTTTTGCGCCAGTGTGCCCAGCCCAGCTGAAGTGTGTCGAACCGGTTCCCAGCAGCGGAGGCAGCTGGAAAATGTGTTTATAATAATATTGTTTGGCTGCGCGTAGCTGAAGTTTAAGTGCAGTGGGGGAAAAAGCAGGAGCGGGAGCTGGAGCAGGGGCAGGAGGAGAGTACTTGTGTGTGGACTTTTACTTTCATCAATTTGCAGTCTGACCTCGCTTCTCCTCCTCCTCTGGCTCCCTGGCTCCCTCATTCATTAGCCTGCTCCCTTGACTCTCTTGGCATTAATTTCATAATGGCAACAGGCCCACAGGCCCAGGCAGGCAGGCAGCCAGTTGGCCAAGAATGTTGCCCTCAGACAATGTCGAGACTTTACTCTTTCTCTCCCCCTCTCTCTCTCTCTCTCTCTCTCCTTCTTATTTTGGCAACTATGCTTTTGATGGCTCGATAAACTTTCTCTGCGAATAACTTTGAGTATGAAATAAAGCAGAGCAACTTTTTTTTCTTTTCTTGGCCAACAAGCTGAGCTGCTTCTTGGCTTTTGCCAAAAACTTTATTGTCTTAACTTTTTCTCTCTTGTTGTTGCTGCTGCTGCTGCTTTTGTTTTCTGGCTTGAGAAATGGGCAACACCTTGAGCTGCCTCTGCTGCCTCGGCTTAGAAATCTCATAAATACTATATAAGTTCAGTTCAGTTCAGTTCACATGGCACATGGCACGAGATGTGCTCGATTGCAAATGAAGCTAGCAACTTGAATGATTGGGCTAATTTCAGTGTTGCCACGCCTCCTCCTCCTCCATCCCCTTCGATCTGCAACTGCAACTGCAGGCGAAGCCAGAGTAAGACATGGCTTGGCAATCATTAGGCCATCAGTCGACTGGCCCCAAGTCGGGCCAAAAAAGGGCAGCATAGAGACAATACACAAGCGAGTGGGCTGTGGCTGGGAAAATGCGAGAAAAGCGAGGGGAAATGCAGAAGGAAATAACTTATTCGCATATGCTTGACACGGAAAATGCAATGACGTTGCATACTAAGTGAAAATGCAGGCGTCGAACCGAAAGGAAATACATGCGATATATATGTATTTTATGGTATAGTAAATAAATGGTCTTTCTTGGCCTTAAAGTGGCTGCCCCCCAATAATGCCTGTTGCCATAAGCGGCGTTGCAAGTAACTACCTCACTCTCTTACTCTCCCTCTCTCTCTCTCGCCCACATGCTGGCCATATACTCGTAGCCTCCCCATATAAAGCCAGCTGCCAATACTATAGCAAACTCAATTGTAATTTGAGTGTGTCGAGTCGTGTCGTGCCGTGTGTGGGCGCCGCGTGAAAATTGCGTGCAATTATCAAAAGATGAAATCAGACGCCAAAAGGCAAAGCACACTAGCTGCAGCTACCGCAGAGCTACCCCTCTTCCCCTCTCTCTCTCTCCACTTCCCCAACCTATGGCAACAAGCAGCTGCTGCTCGCTTGTTTACAGTCGCAGTCGAGTTGTCGTCGTCGTCGTCGTCGGGTTGGCTCAAAGCCAGCAAACCAGTTTGGTAATTGCTATAAATATAGCTAAGAATAATAAAACGGCTAAAACAAAAAACTCCCATGACTTTCACATACACTATGAGTAACTGGCAATATATTTCGCTAGAGGAAATCAAACATCTGATTATCTGATTGAATAAGAAATTTCAGCTCGTGTCACGTTGCAATTTATTATATTTCTGGGAAATGGCTGAATAGATTTTTATGAAAATTTCTATGCATATGCAGTAGGTCTGTGAATAGGTCAGAAATCTTATTTTATGTCCCTATACCAATTGGAAAATTGTCTAGCGGCTTAACAGTTCTAGTCACTGTTAAGCAGAAATAGGTCGTTTATTTTACAGGCTCATAAGGGCTACTGCAGCGTTTATAATAGGTCGATTTATTTGTATATATATGTATATAAACCTACAACTTAATAATCATCTATATTTTAGGGATCTAAGCTTCCTGTAAAATACGCTAGCTGCTTAAAAGTTTCACTCACTGTTAAACAGAAATAGGTCGTTTTTTTCACAGCCTCATAAGGACTACTACAGTGTTTATAATAGGTCGATTTACTTGTATATATTTATATATACCTAAAACTTAATTAACATCTATATTTAAAGTCACTAAGTCGTCTTGAAAATTCACTATCAGTTTCGCTCACTGTTAAACAGAAATAGGTCGTTTATATTTAACATCAAGACTGTTGCTTCACTGAAAAGGATAGTGTATTAGTTAGTTTACAATTGCTAAGTTTTAAAACCAAGTTGAGTCTTTGAATTATAATGCACTCATATCAAATACAGCGCTGATCTGTCGGAGTACTTTCAGCTCGCCCCCTGCTTCCGTTATTGATCGCTGGGCACTTTTAAAGACCATTAAGCCTCGAAAGACAACGATAAATTGAATCGCTTGTCCAATGTCTGGATAACAATAATCAAGTTAAGCTGTTGGACAAACAAACACTTGCACACAGCTGATGCCACAACAAACAACAATAACAAAAGGCAACAATGAGTTACTTAACTACATATATGAGTTTCGTTGGGGCTCGCAATCTGTTACAACTTTTGCGGCATGTCTGAAGTACAATAAAAACCAAAACAAAAAAAAATTATACCAAAAAAATACATTTCAAATAATATTCTCAATTGGCAATTCTCAAAATGACTTCAGCTGCGTTTCCGTTGACCGCCTTCTCGAATCTGAATCATCAGAGAGAGAAGGAGACCCCAAATCCCCCTCCAAATCCCTCGCCTTCAATGAAAACTGTGAAAATGCTCGGAACTGATTAAAATCAGCCTCATTTTCTCGCAGCTTGTTTACAGATATTTTCTGTCACATTCTCAAATGAGTTTCTCAACGCTTTTGGGCCAAAACAAAAGCAAAATAAAATACAAAACAAAAAACGAGAATAGAAGAAAAAAAAAGCTGAAAACAAAACAAAAGCTCATATAATGGCGGCTTTTGACGGTTCCCAAAGTTGTTTACTTTTGATTCAGTCAGTGCAAACCGCTCGATTGCGATTTATAATACGATTAAACCAATTTGGGTCTTTATAAGGCACAAAGCGCTAATTTGTCTATAATTACAGGCTGCCAGGCTGTACTCGAATCATTCGTCCGATCTACAAATACTGCGGCTACAATTAATGAAATGCGGCTTTTGCTTAGCTTTTAGATCTAGTCTCAAATCGCAGGAAATCAATTAGAATTCTTGGCAGAATAGAAAAACTTAAAGTTTTTTGAGTGCAATTTCAAATTACTTTAAGCAAACAATTCTATATAATATTTAAAATCAAGTTGTCAGTGTGTTTTTCAAGACAAATAATTAAACAGATTTTTATATATAACACTGTGTGCATATGGAGTAGATCTAATAACTATTTTTATATCCCCTTTAGAAATTTTGTATATATCTATGGTTTATTTTCTTAAATTCTATTTTATTTCCTTAGTTTTTTTCGAGCTGATTGGATTCCCCACTCTATTGAGAAAGTTCATGGCAATTTTCTGTGTTTTCACTTTTATCTCGCTTTGACTTGCAAAATTAAATTTCTGCCCATGAAGCAAGACAAGACAATGACACAACGGAATAAGATATTATATATTTTCATATATGTTTTAATCATTTCCGTTTACAGTTGCCTAATTAATCGAATGAATATATATGTACATATATATATATAGTATGTTGTGTAATCTGCAACTTTTTCTTGCATTTCTCAGAGTTTCCGCCAGGTAATCTAATGTTGAGTGTGACCACCCACTCTGGGGTCGTGCTTAATATTATCATTACTATGCTTCCTACTTTGTCCAACACTAATGCCGCATTTAACGCACTCGACAACTTCATTAGTGGGAAGTCGACTCTATGCATGCTTTATTACCTTTCACACACACACACACACCAAGTCTGGCTTTCATCAACTTCTCTGCAGTATCTCATCTCATCAAGTTGACTTTTTGATGTCTCTCTCTGTCCCTGTCTTTCTCTCTGTCTCTTTCACGTTAAACAACAGTTAACCTAATTTACATTTGGCTTGATTACACTCAGTCCGTTCTATATTTGCCCTGCCCTGTGCAGAGTTTCGACAAGTCCGAAAGAAGAATTCTTCACAAATGTCTCATATTTCTCTCCCTCTCTCTCTCTCTTGTAGTATTTTTGTGTGCTTTGCCAGCTGTTTTCCATCTTTTGATTAAAATGCAAATAGCAGGAAAAAACAAAAACAAAGGCAAAATGAAAGAAAATATTGCGATTATTAAATGCAATAACTGTCACCATGTCATGCATTAATTACAATAAATTACGCATACGCACAGAAATAAAAACAAAACACAAACAAAAAAGTACTGTAGATACGACTACACGGAAATAGGAGAAAAAAAGAAGGTAAATGAATGAAATGATAATGATAAATGTGCCAAGCCAAGAGAGAGAGCGCAGTTCAGCATGAATATTCATGAATGATTAATGTACTCGACAGTGCAAAACTTGGCTGGATGCTGAATGCAACAGACTCCTCCAGATCAGACCGGATTCAACTGCACCCCCGCACGTGAAGGCGTCGACTTATCTGCAAGCCAAAGTCATGACATAACGCTCAAATATTTGAATCTTTCTGGCCATAAATAAACACAGAAAGAGAGAGAGAGAGAGAGAGCGAGACAGACGTGTAGTCATCTGATAAGCTCGATTTGTGTGCTTATCTATGTGCGTATTTCAGTTTCATTTATACAAAACCGATGACACTTGTTTGGAGTGTGCTCGAGTACTCGAACTATTGGGTAATCTTTCAAGCAAATGAAGTGACAAATCAAGTCATTGCTGTCATTGCTCCTCCCTGTCCAAGTCTCCAGGGTCTTCAGTTACCCCATGCTAATGCACAAGATACACAGATAGATAGATAGAGTATCTATAACTATGCATAAGATAAAGCGTTTGTGCGGCAAGTGGAAATTGAAAAATATTTATGACCACAAAAGCATTTAACACCTACAAGATACTTTAGCCAAGAGCTACAGATACATTAGTCATAGCTCGAGCTGTGTTTCAATCTCAATCGGCAAACTGCAAATTCATGCAACTTGATGAGGATTGAGAGAACGAGGGGGAGGGGCTGGCTGGGTAGAGTATCAAATGTGGTTTGCATACACGACTCGAACCACTGCAATTTGGCACTGGCAATGGATGAAATCGCGACACAAACAAAACATTTGAGACGTGCAACGTTGAGGCTGAAGTTGAGGCTGAACTTATGCCAAGTTCGACAAGAAAAAGCAAACAGAGACAAGAGACAACAATACACTGTCTGTATGTATATTAAAGAGAGAGAGAGAGGGAAAGATACACGAAATTCAGAGAAACAAAACGTATGAAATGAACGCGAAGGTTCTGTCTCCCGCTGCTGCTGCTGGAGAGGAGTGGGTGCATTCGTGAATGCGTGAGCTGTGTGTGTAATGCGCTTTTAACGAGCACACACACACACTCGCACACACAGATACATTGAATACAACAATAACAGCTACAAGATACAGCCAGTTACAGATATGTGTGTGTATCTTCTGCACCTTCTCATTCTGCTGCTTCTTCTGCTTCTTCTTCTTCCTCTGCTGCTGCCAGCAATGTCACGCCTTTGTTTGCAACTGGATTTTCCCTTTTCGCCTCTTTCCCTTCTTATAGCAAGTGCTACGTTACGTGTTGCCTTAATTAAATTTACAGACGAACCGTTAAAATAACCTGCCAGCGAAATTCCTTATCCATATGCCGTTGTTCTGCCACAGATTGTTGTTGTTTTCAAGCTGTGATGTGCAGCAAATAAGGTAGAAAACTATTATAATTGCGCAATTGTGCACGTAGAGTGATCGCATGTGCAGGTATTCCCCACAGTCCCCCCAATCCCCTGTACCACCCCATTTGCTATCTTCTTTTAGCCCGCTTACTTCTTTCACATCTTATTTTGTCGTTCGTTTTTCATACCTTTTGGTTTTTGAGATACTTTTCGCTATAGCTGGCGATGGCGATGACTTAAGATCTCTGTCTGCCCTCACTTTGGAATTCTGGCCGCGTCGCGTTGTTGCGTTTTTTATAAATTATTTTGGCAAACTCTTTAGGCACGTTTATTTATTGTGTAAACTTCAGCTCTCTTTCTCTCTTTCTTATCTTCTTCTATTTGCGTGTAAAAAATTCTGTTTTCTTTCTTTTTTTTTTTTCGAATTTTCCGATTCGTTTTCGTATCTTTCGTTCTCGTTACTTATGGGTTAAAAAAAAATCGCGTCGTTCTGTGTCAATTTGCGTGTGGTATCTGCGAGATACTTTCGTCTGCGCGTCGCGCCTTTAATGCGATATCAACGAAATTATGGGTATATCTTTCTTAAGCGCGCACAGGTAGAAATATACAAATCTCAAACCGGCAATCTTCTCACTTATACAAATACACACACACAGACACACACAGATACAGAGAGGGAGACACGCGCGTATAACGTGATACAGCGCAGCGCGACGTCTGCTTAACTCGAGACGCGTTCGTTGACTGAGCTCAAAGTCGATCGTCGAGATTCAACGGCGCCACAACGATTGAAAGAGACATAAAACGATTGAAAGCAACCGGTTGAAGGGCAGTCAAGAGAGCAATCGTGCGATCGCGCACTCTCTCTCTCTCTCTCTCACGCTCTCGCACTACGCTGTGCTGCTACCTGTTACCTGACGCGCCCTTCTCGCATTATCGTTAAACAGAACGCGAACCCGACGAACGCGACGCTATCATTTTAATTATGCACTCTCATGAGAAAGTCAACTCGCATTGTTCGGGTCTGTGAGACTGGAGACTGGAGACAAGTGTAACGTTCTCTTCGCAGAAATGGTAATGATTGTTCCTAAGCAAATTCTTTAGTGCATTTCTATACACTACAATTGAGAGAGAGACTAAAATATTGTCTTATATTATAGTAAATTTAAGATTAAACTAAATATCATAAATCTTCTATTATTGTAAAATTTAGATGTAACTAAATATGATAAATATAATATTATCTTATTTAAAAAAAACTCTGGTAATTTCTTAAAGTAAATCAATTTAAGTGAGAGAAATATATAACAAAATCTATATAATAATAAAATAAAAAATCATTTTTTATATCCTTTATAATTAATATTCATAATCAATTTATGCATATGATATATTTTAATAATGGAAATATATTATTATATATAAGTTACTATTTATTATTATCAACTTTGTATATTGCTTGCATACTGTACTTTTTATTTAAATAATTAATTTTAATAAAGCGCATATAATCAATTAAAAAAGGTAATAAAACGAAATTGCAGAAAATAAAGCAATCTAATTGATTGACAGTTGAAAGTTTATCACATATTAAAATTAATTAAAACCTTTGCATTTATTTGTATATCAATTGATATTCAAGCATTTTTTTGCACTTGTAGAGTATTCAAGAGCCCAACTAACTGTGTAAATAAATCTGAAGCTGCCTGCATTTTGGTATTTTGGTATTTGAGCTGCACTTATAAACGAAACACAACATGACATGCCGTAATTGTTTAACTGCATTAGAAAAGCACATTAAATAATTGGTCAGCTGAGATCGTACATGGATGGGAACAGATGCCACAGATGCAGCTCTGCTTTAGTTCTGGTTGCCAGAGGCGAACTGCATGTGGCATGTCTTGAATTAATTAAGAGAGAGAGATTGGCAGATTTCACTTGCAGATTCCATTGTGCATGCGAAAATGTTGCATATGTATCTGTTGCATGCTTTCAGGCGTTATGTGCTCACAAGGGCCAGTATATGTATATGCTGCAGATTTATACTCTATACACTGTACTGTACTATACTGTAATTCACTGTATACTATATATATGCCAGATTACAGCTGACGGGCTTAAACTTTGTAAAACTATGCCAAAAAGTTCAAAATATTCTAAAACCACAAAATGTTAATAAATTTCATTTAATACTAATTAAAGTCAGCAGTCAGTCTCAAGTATAAATCCCATATTTTAAGCTATATACAGTCTGATATTTGGCTTAAACATTTTTAAAAAAGTTATAATAACTCAAAGAGCAAATTCTGTATTATTTTTAGCAACCTGCTACAGTTACAAATAGGTACACATGTTTGTAGCTTTGTACCCATTGAGCTGGGTACAAAATAAAAAGGTAATCAAAGTAAACACAGTATGGACCGCAACACGGTCAGCAGCCCTGGTTTTGGCCATGATGGCTAATGAGCTGGCTGGGAGCTGGTGGCGTGGGCGTGGACGCTGGCGTTGGCATTAAGCGACCAATTAAGCCGAATGCTGTGTGAAAAAAGGGGGAGAAAAAACAGAGAGAGAGAGAGAGAGAAAAAAAAACAAAGCAGGGCGCTTTTAAGACCCGGCTCAAGTAACAGCTGACTGCACAGAAAAAGTCTGCGCAACATAACTACAAACAGAGTGTCAAGGGCAGAACTTTCAGGGAGGGGGGGGGGGAGGGAGCGGAAGGGAGGGGAGGGAGAGGAGGGGGCACAGTGCGACGTAGCCTAGCAGCCAAATTGTAATTAAAAGTAATCAAAAGCATTAGCAAGTGAAATTTGCAAGCCGCAGCTAAAGCAAACTAACCGAATGCGCTTGTTTATGTGTTTGTGTGTCTCTCTCTCTCTCTCTCTCTCTCTCCCTCTCGCTCTGTCTCTTTTTTTGTGCTGGCTACAAAGTGGCAAATCATCAAACGAGCAAGAGGCAGAGAAAGAGAGAGAGGGAGATACTCGCTGCCTAATGAAGTTCTTTGGCAAAAACTCGAACTCCAAGTCGCAGGCAGGCCATTAAATTTAATTTAGTCAAGAGGTATGACAAGCTCTATCCAAGATGTACCATATATACGTAGTACCTCTGCGTGTCCATAGGTACGCAATGATGCAATGAAGTCGTGTGTCAGCTAAGGAAATGAGATAAGTTTGTTAGAACCTCATTACGAGGCGGCAGACGCGAGAAATCAGCAGAGGCAGCAACTACGTCCCGTTGCAGGCAACTTGGAGCAGGAGGAGCAGAAGAAGGTACCAGGACAGGCCCAGTGAGACTGAGACTGCTGACTTCAAGGACGCACAAGCAGGCTGACAGACAGACGGACTGAGCAAAGATTTTGACACACAAAAGGCGCTCAGGTGCCTCAGACAGACAGGGAGAGAGAGAAAGAAAGACAGAGAGAGATGGCATACAATGTGCGTTATGTGGCGACTGGCACATGCTGCAGATTAGCACCATAATTGCGTTGCCTAGTTACTTGGACATTTAATAAAGTGTCGCGTCGCCTGCCAACCCAGCAGAAGGTTCTTAGACTTATATGTTTAGACACACACTCTGTAAAGCGGATATAACTTTGTACTTTGTCTGTAATACAGATTGTTGATATCAGAGACTTGCTAAGCAAGAAATGCCATGAACAAGGCATTAACAAATCCCTCAGTACACACATGCACACACACACACATATGCAGGCGTGAGGCGTTACTTCGCAGCAGAGCACAGGCAGCGCTGCACGAAACTGTAGAAAGTCATAACTTGAATAACTTCCTTGTTTATAAAGAGATCAGTTTGAAATTCAGAGATTAGATTAATTAAATATAGATCTCTATATATGCTAAAGTAGAAAGTTGTAACTTGTAAGCTTTGCTTAATAAACGGGTTTTCTTTTTTTGTATGGTTGATAGGCAATATTAAAAATAAGCATAATCTGCGTTTAATATGCAGAAAACTATATGCCAAATTTGAAATTTCTAGCTTTTATAATTACAGAGATCAACGCGTTCAAACATACAGACTGTTAAAACGTAGAGCTGGAACATGTTAGAGAAACTTTAAGCAGGGGATTATATCTCTTTTAGCTATAGAAGGGCAAAAATGAAGGATATCGGCTACTTTTAAAGATGCAGATACCAAATCTAATTGCTAAAGGAACCTACTCTATAAGTAAGTAAAATGCAAGTCCTGCCTTCCCCTTCACAACATGTGAGCGCAATTTCATAGCCAACTATAAACCCGACTAGAGGGTAGCCGCAAGTTTTAGTTGTTTGTTTGCAGGGAAAGGGGATTGCGGGGTAAATCTGGAGGAAAACATTCTGCTTACAAGTAGCGACGACTCATAAACTGACTGAAAATTAATTACTTTTACTTAACGACTGCTTTATGTTAATGGCCAAAAGGGGGGGAGGTGGTCAATGATTGAAACGATAATGAAATGACCGGCATTTTAATGATTCTGCCGCACGGGACGGGCATGGCTGCTCCTCCACATCATCTTGTGCTGCTGGAAGAGGGGGAGAGGGGTGTCATTATTGTGTGTGTCTTGCCTGCTGTCAATATACATAGTATGTATATGGGTTTGTATATATCTATGTATAGCCCTGCCAGCATGCTCCTGCCTCCTCCCATTTCAAACAGAGAAACGCCCCAATCAGTGGCCATTATGAAAGCATCATTTGATGCCGCAGCCAGGCATCCGGCAGGAGCAGAAGGTGTCACCAAAGACGTCGCCATGGCGATGACGACGACGACGACTACAATATTAACTTGCTCGCCCACCGTGCGGTCTCTACAGTCTCTGCCCCCCAGCTGGTCACTCCAGTATCCAGTAGGGTTTTTCAATATTGCCATTTCCGTCACACACACACACACACACAACATGATTAAGCAATCAGTGGCGCCCCAAAAGGCCGCCACATTTTAACTAAATCAGCGTAGAAGGAGGAGCTGCAGGCGGAGGGAAAGGAAAGGATTTATGTGCACATTACTCGAGCCTCGCGCTGTGTAATAGAAATGTTTATGAGTTGGCACTAAAAAAAAACCCCGGTCTGAAGGCAACCTTTTTAGCCTGGCTTTCCACGCCATGCATTAGCAGCTCCACACTTGCCATTATATCGTACAATGTCCTCAGTTTGAAGTGACGAATAATACGTAATGAATGAATAAACCAATTTCGAACTTTGAAAACTTTGCTTTAATGCATTAAATTAATTTTCTTGAATTTCTTTCTTTTTTTTTCAATGAATTTTCTGTTGATTTTCTTGCAATTGCCTTCATAAGTTACAGAGCTTACACACACATACAATGAGAATGATATATTGTCCTATTTACAGCACATAAGCGCTAGAGCTTTAGTTAATGTCTTAGTATTTTATTTAATTGTACTGTAGTTAGATTTATAGGCAGCGCATTTCTATTGCGCAAATTAAAGAGCAACTTAAGCGATATACCAGAGATTATACATTAGAAAATAATATATATAATAAAATACCATAATACCCCATTTAAAATTATTTGATTATTTTCGTTATTTAATTTTTAGAAAATTCTTAGTAAATTGTCTTTTCTATATACAACATAAACTTATAATTCTATGTAATAAACCACCTCAAAATTATATCTTATTTCTCTCAAAGCGAAGCCTAATTATTCTAGAAAATTCTAAGTATATTATCATCTATTATTAGTTCTTTAAATAACATTACAAGCAATTAATTAGGCACTTTCAGCTGACGTTAGACTCATAATTATCCCTCCATGGCATTTCCCCGAAATCGAAATCAATAAGACAAGTCAATAAATCGATTAATTGTATTATTATAGTGTAATACACTATAATATACCAAAGTCTAACCCGAAATTCAATCATTCGGGTCGAACTAAAAGCGAAAACATGTCAAGTCATAATTGTCACGCAAGTGGAAAACCAAATGAAAATAAAAGAAAATTGATTTCAATTTCACTGTGCAGTAAAGAAAAACAGCAGCATTTGCTATGATCGAACTTTAAAAAAAGAAAAAAGAAAAAAGAAGAGAGAGAAAAGCATAAAATGGCGCACAGCTTGAAAGGCGGCGTGGTAGGGGGCGTGGCAGGAAACTAAGTCGCAAGTGGCATAAGTACATATTGAAGAAAAGCCGCTTAAGCGAAGTGAAAACAATTTTTTTTTTCTCGCTTTATTTTTTGCCGCGCATATCAATTTAATGTTCCTCTCGCCAGGCCACAGGATTGAAATTGGCGTCTGGAATCGCAGTGAGAGGGATCAGGATTGGGGTCTGCTTGCGGTTCTGTTTAGTCAGTCTGCCATGTGTGCGTGATTTGTCGCCAGCTTGGGGCGCTCACCTGGGACGCAGCAGCACCACAAGAATTTAAGATAGTAAATTGTGGGTTTTTTTTTTTGTTCTCTGAAATGCGCGAAACGTGCGTTTGCTGGACACGGTGAAAAAGAAAAGAACCCCAGTAACTACTTCTACCCAAGTAGTGCTGCATTAACATTGGCATTTTCCCCAACTCGAGTTTTCCTCACTTTTGTGGAAAATGCATTGTTTGCATTGTTGGAGCGTGCAACTTGTTTGTCCCCGCACAATCTCCACTTTTTATTTTTTTTTTATTTTTTTGGTTTTTAATTAAAAGAGAACAGCGCAAGTAAGTAAAGCAAATCGAAAATATATATATAGTATATATATATATATATATATATATATATTGTGCATTGGTTCGGCAATAGCGCGAGTTTTAATTGAGTTTACTTAAGGTTGCAACGCATCAGAGAACTCTCAGCAAAGCGACAAGTGACAAGTCAAAGGATCTGGCGACGATATGATGAAACTAGCAGGGAACTATCATATCATATCTAGCTGCTTAAAGGTACGAAATTATACAAAAGCTTTTTATTTATTTTAAGATATATTATAATTACTGCATTTTATTTAAATTAAGAATAAAAAGACAGCTAAATCAATTTTTAAATAATTTCCTTTGTGTTTTGGCAGCTTAATAAATTTATAAAAAGAAATACAGGCGCAATTTTCAAGCTAAAATATTGATTTTTACTGTGTACAATATTTATGATATTCCAAATGATATCTGCAAATTTGCTTGCAAACGGATAATAAATACAGCAGTTATTTAATAATATAGTAACCTCTCCCAGCTGCTCCCCAAAGTATGCAACAGAAAATATTCTATTTAACTTGGGATTTGTAATTCCCTGTAATTTCATCATAACGCAGACGCAGATATATTATACATATATATAACTTTTCCTGGTACTCACATTATCCTGGTTGCATCACGCTGCCGCACCGAATCGTCCCTATTGAGCACCTCGATAATCATCTTACGCTCATTCTCCGATAAATTCTCGAGAACCTGCGACGTGGCCACCGCCAGTTCGGGTCCCAGCACATCGATGGTCTCGCCGGGAATACTCTCGGTGGCAGCATCACTGGTCGAGATGCTTACACTGCCGCCAAGTGGGCCATAGCCAGTGCCAATGCTGCCGCTGGTCGACATGCTGGACATGCCAAGGTTGGACATGGTCAGGTTCATGGTACCCATTTGGAGTCCACTGCCGCTGCCTAAGCCTGTTGCTGTTCCTGGCGCTGCATTGGCGCTGCCATTGGCTGTGGCGTTGCTGCTGCTGTTGCTATATTGCAGCATGTTGTTGCTGTTGGGCTCGGCCTGTGCTGCTGCTGCTGCTTGTGCTGCTGCAGCTGCAGCTGCCGCACGAAGCTTCTGGTTGGCGTTTTGCGTGGGCGTGGGCGGTAGGCGTGCGCTGCGTCCACTTGACATACTACACGAATGCTTTGAGGATTCCCTGCGGCGTTTGCTATGTAAATGTTGGTCTGTCTCTGTCTGTGTGTGTGTGTGTGTGGGTGTGTTGTGTATCTGTGTGTGTTTGTTTGTTTGCTTAGCTGTGTGGGCGACTTTTTTCGCTGTGCTGCCAGTTGCAAGTTCGCAGAATTGTATCGGTTTTCTACACCTCAATGGGTTCAATCAGTTTCCCCTATTTTCTTTTTTTGTTTCTTATTTAATATTGAATTCGCTCTCAAGTCCATTGATTGTTCTGCAAAGCAAAAAAAGTTGGAAATTAGTTTGGCAAGTGCTATTTTAGTCCAGAGTGCAGATAAAAAGTTTTATAAATAGATATCTCGGATGGCAGAAATGCAAAAAAAAATAAAGAAACGAGTTTTATATTTAAATCAAAAGTTCTGCGTTCATTAAATAGATATCAAGAAAAGATTGGCACAGTTTGCTGTGTGTGCAGGTAAAAAGTTTTCCAGAAAATCTTTAGCTTAGACTACAGCCTCAAACTGTTATGCACATCCCATCTAATCTCTCACAGTTGAGCTATGGAAACCCCATTGAATTGAGCATATTGTCATATTGCAAGCAGCTGCTTCAAGAAATCAAGAGCAGCGATAAAAGTGCTGCCTGAAAGGCGATAAATACTTGGGGATGTTGCTGTGCTGCGGGAGGGGAATCTACGGAATTCACGGCCAGCCATGCCACACACACAGATGCAGACACGCAGGCTGGAGAGAAGCAGGAGCAGGAGCTGGAGCAGCAGGCACTCACAGCATGTGGGCAACCATACAAATATTGATGTGGTGCCTGACGTTGGTTGCCAACGACGTTGGGCAAACAACGGCGCTACGCGTTAGTTAGTTTTGGTGTTCAGATACAGACACAGATACAACACACTCACACACTCACACACGCACACACACACACACACACTGGCACAACAATTGCACAGTTATGGCAGTTTTGCTGTCTGTTCAATATCCAAACATCGCTCTCCGTCTGTTTGGGTTGCCATTAAAAGTGTTTTACAATACCAAAAAAAAAAAAAAGAGAAATATAAAACAATAATTGTTTAATGAGCGTAAAACACATTTGCAGATGAGAAGCTTATGTTGGTTCTGCATTTAACAAATTACTCTCTGAGTGCTTCTGTTTGCTTGAAAACGATTGCAATCTCAGTGTGTTTAATCAACAGATTAGCTAATGCACTCAATGGATTTGTATTTACCTTTCATTGTGGAAAATTGGAAAAGCAAAGTGTAAATCAAGCAAGTGTAAATTAAGCCAAGTTATATACTGCCTGAATTTTCAGACAAAACTAACAAGTCTCGGGCAGTTTATAATCTAGAAGGTAAGTTAGGACTAAAGTTAAAATTCTAAAAAATTTGCAGCTTAATTTTTAGCAGATCTCTCTGTCTCCTCACCGAATTTATGGAATATACATTTATATATATATATATATATAATTTATGTATACTTATTTAATTTCTTTTAAATTGCTGAAACTCTTGCTAGGTAATTCCTGAACTACTCTATACATTTTTGTTCGCACAAGACTAAACCTAGAGAATTTTACAATAGTTTGCCAGGTTCCCACTTCTCTTTCCATTTGCATTTTCCCTCAAAAGGTTTAACCAGCTTAACACATTAATTCTGGGAATATTCTACATAAGGTAACAAAATATTTTGATCTAATTAGCAAACTCAGTTCACTCGGGCAGAAGGATGTTAGTAAGCTTAAAAGCTAAGCAAATATTTAAATGTGCAACACGTAACGTTAACTCATTTGAATAACTAACAGAAGAGAAAGAGAGAGAGAGAGAGGGAGGGGTAGAAAGAGAGAGAGGGAGAGCAAGGTAGGTAGCGCTCTTAATTAAAAAGTTATAAATAAACAGCAGAAACTACAGTCGAGTGCGAAGACATGCAATGGCAGCCATTCAATGGGCTTCTCAATGGCAGCCAAGTGAGGCGGACAAAAATTTCAATTTAATGCTATAAATATGTAGGTGTATACAGTTGTCTCTCTCGCTCTCCCTCCCTCTCGCTCTCTCTCCCTCTCTCTCCCTCTCTCTCGCTCTCTGTGTTGCGTACAAAGTTAGGGCAACAATGAAGGAGCGCGCGCTGACAGCGAGCAACAGTCAAAAGACATTTAAATGACAATGACAGTTTAACTGTGTCGGCACAACACACACACACACACACACACACACACACACACAGACACACACACACACACACACACACACACACACACAGTGAAGCAGGGAGAAAATGGGAGCAGAGGCAGGTGGGAGACGGCCGCCATACATGCAAAGTCCAACAGTTTTATCAAGGCACACACACACACACACACGCACACACACACGCAGACAGGCAGGCAGTCAGGCAGCCGCCATTAAGGCGGAAGTGCTGTCGTTGTCCTTTGTCCCTGCGCTTCCGCCTCCGTCTCCGTCTCTTAGCTAACATGGCGCCTACAACAAAAAGGTGGAGGAGCACAAGTGAAAATTGAAAACGCCAGCGCAGGAAATGCTTGCACGTGTGTAGGTGTGTGTGTGTGTAGGTGTGTGTATGTAGGTGTGCCCGTGCCGGCAACGACATGCGATATCAATTGAAAAGCAAGTGAAGGCACCACACGCATCACTGGATGCTTAGGCAAGCATCCTGCAGAGATGCTTCATCTCCGCCTGCTGCCTTGCTTCTGCAACTTCTGCCTATTATACTGCTCCGCCATGATGGATGCGCAGCACATCTGGCGTGTGTGTGAGTGTGTGTGTGTGCTGCAAATGTAATTAAGCATTCGCTGCAGCAAGATGGGAGATGGGAGAGAGAGAGAGAGGAAGACTGAGGCGTTTATCTAATGGAAAAATATGAAAAATGCACACGCGACAATGCAAGCAGCTTACGCGCGCGCAGCTTTTCTTAATTTCTCAAGCTGCATTGCGTATACGCCGCGTGTGCTGCATGCAAGATGAAATATTGAAACACTTATGGCACATGCGGCTGCTTTAATTGAGTGCACAGAAGAAGAAGAAGGGGAGGGAGGGAGGAAAGACAGAGCAGATCAACGTAATTGAATTCGACTGGGAAACACACACAAATCAATTTCACTTGACACCGAAGCAGAAGGCAGAAGGCAGGAGGCAGGAGAGCGGGCCAATATGGAACATATAGAATGATGTTAGAACAGCAGCCGAAGGGTTAGATTAAAAGCTTTTTCAGGGCGAAATTAAAATGCAGGTTGCTCATACGTCTCTCTCTCTCTCTCTCTCTCTCTCTCTCTCCTCTCTCTCTTTCAACCGCTTGCCGCCGCTGGCTATGATGAATAAACAAACGGATACACGGATACAGCAACAGAATTTCAATGTCATTGTCAGGATATGCAATAACCCACACATAGGGACAATCTGTGCAAATATATATAGTAAGCGTGTGTGTGTGTGTGAGAGTGTGTGTGTTTGGCAGGTTCAATGCTAAAGCACCGGAAGCAGCGTTGACATTGTTGACAGCAATGCCAAAGTGCACAGCAAATGTTAACAAAAACGTGTCGCAGCAAAACACACTCGACAGAGAAATAGAGAGAAAGACATCGATACAAAAAGAGGAAAATGGCAAAAGAAAGAAGAAAGAAAAAAAACTAGACAAAGACGTAGGGAATAGGCTGAGCAAAGTAACTCAAAATGAAACTGAAATTAAGCTGATATATCGAATATATTCACAATAAATCACAGCAGTTGCTGCTGAATACATTTTAAAAGGGCTGCCTCTATCTAGGATACTCAGGCAGTAGTTGTAGTTGTTGTGGTTGTCAATCAATATCAAGGTGTCATCTCAACGCACACACACTGAAAAGCCACACAAATATAGACATAGTATACTATATGCTACTCTGCTCTGCCTGCCTGCCTGAGCGACAGTTGACACTGTTCCTGTCTCTGTGCCTGTGTTTGCAGTATTTCCGTTTCCGCTCTCGTCTGCCCGCTTTAATGCCTTAAGCTCTGCTGAATAGGGCGCATATATTACCCACTATAAACTTACACAGATACATGTATTAGGGATCTACGAGTAACTTGTTGGCGTCAAGTACTTGTCGACATGGTTCCCTTTCCTCTCTCTCTCTTCCTCTCCCTGTACTACTTATGGTTTTCGCCTTTGAGTTTGGTTTTTTTTTTTTTTGGGGCAGACAATTCATGTGGCAAGTGTAGAAATAGCAAAACATTTATGCATTTAGCAGTAGAAATTTGAGCAGCACTTTGAAGATAATACGCTTGAAATGAAATCATGTAAAGTATACGACCGGTGGGCCCCGCGCGGGAAGTGGGAGATTTGTTTGAGTTAGCAGCATATTAGTTTGCGGTAACTAAATGTGTTTGCACAAGTTGCTCTTGAAATGTTATTACCCGAAGCATTTCTGCAGAATACTATACAAATATTTAGCTGAAATAACCTTGCCACAATCATCATCATGTACGTGTATGCTGCCAGCCAAGTTAATATACAAGTTTCGCATCCACATATTCCTGGCTAGGAAAAACAGAAATCTACTTGTTATTTCAACTGAGCCACAGAGTGGGAAATTAATTTGCAATTTCTAAAGATAAACTTTCAACAAACCAACTATGGAAAAGAAAACTTAATTTATTATATTAGGTGATTATACAATATTTTATATTATTTTTATATATTATTTTATACAGTATATATGCTTATACTTTAAAAAACTTAATGAACTTCACTTTGCCTGTGATAGACTAATGTATAATGTATTCAAGTCAAGGAATCTAGTATTATATATACAAAAAAATTATATATTTATTTTTACTAGGAACCCTGAATTATTATATATATTAAGTGATTATACAATCTATTATATTAGTATACAAATTATATACCTAAACTTTATGCACATTAATTTGAACAGAACTAAACTTTTTCTAAAATGTATCCAAGCCAAGGAATCAAGTATTATATATGTATATATTATATATTTATTTCCCCAAGCTTCTGCTAATTGAATATCGTGCAGTCTGTCTAAGTGCACTCTGAATATTTTATGTGAAAAAGAGTAAAAAATATTTGTATTTTTATTTTTATTTATATTTTTACTGCAATCAAGCTGCCATCATACATTGACATTGAGCTGGGGACCCTCAGGCCCCCATAGACTTACGAAAAGAGCAAAAAGCTTTTCTCCACACACACACACACACACACACACATAGGGAAGTACTACACACATGTGTGTGTGTGCAAAGAAAGTGACCTATTTGAATGTGGGACGTTTAATTTGAACAACATCGATTTCATGTCAATGAATTAAGCTGGTAATTGCCAGGGAAATCGGGAGCAGGAACCCATGTCTAATCAATTGGGGCTTTGAGGTTGAACCACCCCTCCCCCCCATCCACTCCCTCAATGAATTTGTAACTGTTCCGCACGTGATCCGCCTGTCAAGCTGTCCAAGCTGCCGTTGTGGTTATGCGGATAGGCGGCACACTTGAATAATTCAAGTACGAACGGAACGAATAGTTGTACTCGTAGTTGTACTACAGACTATGTCGAGCATGTCCGGTCTCGCAGGAGAGCAGCAAATCGAAGCCAATCTCTACATACAAATTACGAGTATAAATATTTTAAATCCGCTGCTGGAACTACATATAATCAGGCGGCGACTCACGCATGCTGAAGGTTAAGTGAAGCAGAAGCCGCAGCTTAACTGAATCACAAATACTTACTGGCTGCACAGACCCGCACACACGCCCGCACATTTAAGGGGTATCTGAGGAGGGGACAAAGAGAGAGAGAGAGAGGGGAGAGAGAGAGGGAGAGGGAGCCAGATCCTGTAACCGCATGCACCACAGTGGGCGACCCGAACCACTTAACTTGTATAAAATTCATCAACGGTAAGTTGAGTATAAAAAACAAATAAGCAGGGCAAGATATGCATGTATACGACTAGGCAATACCCTGTAGATTGCACTATAAATATATACATTGCACTATAAATATATAAATCATTAGAAAGCAATTCAAACAAAAAGTAAAGCTGAATATAAATTTAAATATAGATATAATAGAATTCTTTTATTTTTTCTCTTATAGGGAAATCTACTACTAGGGGAATCTTAAATCTTAAACTAAGCAAGCATAATGATTTATTTTACTAGAACTAACTAACTGCACTCGTTTAATTAGCCCAATGAAAGCAGTTAATCAACAAGCTTAGTTGCAGTTGCATTGCTGCCAAGCAACTCCAAGAAATACTTTTTATAGGGTATACAGCTCGAGCAGCGGAAGCAAGGACACGAAAGCTGACAGTGGGACATCTGGACAGACAGACAGCCAGGACAGACTGTGCACACACAGGACAAAAGGGATGCAGCGGCTGCTTGTCATCTCGCTACTCGCTCTCTCACAATGTGTGTGTGCGCATTTTGCCAGCAAGTGTCCCCGTGTGTGTGTGTGTGTGTGTCCCCGTGAGTGTGTGTGTCCCCGTGTGTTGGTCTGTGTGTGCGTTGTGCTGCCAACGTGTTTGTTTAGCGGTTTTGCGTCCCACACGTCGTATGATTTATTCAGAAAACAATGAACGCCTACTCGAGCGCAAACTTTAATAAATGTAGGTCAGAGTGCGAGCTGCGGCTAGAGCTGTGTGTGTGTGTATGTGTGTGTGTGTCTATGTGTGTATGTGTGTGTCTAAAAAGGACATGCGGCTGTCTGGGGTTAAGACCCAACCGTTTAGAAAGACCAATAAATCGATTAATGAGTTTGAAAATAATTTCACAGCTGATAGATAATATCCACCTGCAGCAACAATCTCAAGCCTGCGCTACCCTAATTAAATATTATATTAATTAATTATTAATTATATATTTAGGATTATAGTATTTGGATTATAGTAGCTTAAAGATTCTCTTACTTTATCAACTATTTTATGGTTTAGGATTATGAACTGTTGTGTAGGTCAAAGCCCGCTGGAAACCTTAGTTATGCCTTAACAGTTGTAAAAACTGTTAGCCGGGAATAGGTCGTTTAATGCAAAGCACAAATAGGTCGTTTTTTACATAACCTTAATCACGCGTATAACAATTTTTATACAATTAAGTTTAATTTAGGAACAATGAAAAATAAAATAAAATTAAATAAGCCTTTATTATGTTGCAGTTTTTGTGGAAATAAATTTAAAATAAAATAAAAACCGCAACTGCATAAACTTTTCAAAAAAATAAAATGATGAAAACAATAGTTCAATTAAATTTTAATGGAAGTTTAACATGTACTCGGGGAATAAAGAATTGCTCTTTTTTGCCACAAAGAGTAGGTTATACGAACAACGAGTTGAGTTCATATAGACAATAAAATGTCATTAATAAATGCCATTTTTAGACAATCCTTTATGTAAACCAGTAATCCGAAATTAGATCGGCACAAAAGCCAATTGGCCAATATGTAGACAGGCAGCTGGAGCTGCGGAAAATGCTGGCTTCCGAGAAAGATGAGTGTGTGTGTGTGTGTGTCTGTGTGTGTGTGTGTCTGTGTCTGGGTAGAAGTAAATGGGAACATAGCCAAATCGTATTAATTACGCTTCAGCAATTGTTGCGCCACAAAGCTTAAATGGCGTCTAGCTTGGTCCGTGACGTGGCTGGATAATGGAAGGGAAAAGCTGCTGCAGGCTACTCTCCTCCTGCTGCTTCCAAGCAACCCACTCTCAGTCTGGCCAACTGAGCGTTGTTTTGTTTCTGTGTGTGCGCTGCTTAAGCAATTTCCGGCATTGCAACGAAAATGTTTAATTAAATGCCAGGCAAAGTCTGGCCAAGAAACCTTCCCCCTTCCGCTCCCACTCGACTGCAACTGAATGCGCAACTCAATTCTGGCGAGGCACAAGTCGAATTGCGGCTTTGTTGCTCCGCTTTTGGCACTACATTAGCATCGTTATGAGGGCAGCCAACCAGGAGGAAGAGGGAGAGAGTCCTCCCTGTTCCCGCTCCAGCAGCAACTATTCTTGGCCAGGCGGCATTTAATGAATGAGGTCAATGTTATGCAAAATTTGGTGGGGCTGCATCAAGGATAACCAGTTGCTGTGTGTGTGAGTCTCTCCCTATGTGTGGTGTGTGTGTGGGCGAATCTGCAGCCCGTCGAGTCGAGTCATTAACGTGCGCAAATATTTGCTTAGCCAGTCGGCCATGTTGGCTGACTGTGTGTGTGTGTGTGTGTGTGTGTTGTGTTTGCCTTGGTGTGAAACCTGCTCAAGTGTTCAAGCCGATACCAATTTTGGACGCTCTCATCTCGCACACACACACTCGCACACACACACACACACAAAGGTCAAATCTGTCGCAGATTGTCTGCCTGTCACATGGTTATTTGGATTTCTTTTAATAAAAAGCTGACGCAACTTATTGATGATGCTTAAATATGAACTGAGGCTTTTGACTTATCATTGCGTTTGGCTGAGAGAGTGGGAGAGTGGGGGAGAGAGATAAGAACACACATGTAAGCCGTGATTTGATTGCTGTATATCGTATGCTTCTGATAGGCTTATATAACTTAATGCGTATACTTAACGTGACATGCTGGGATTTATATTCACAAACTTTAGCTTATTTAGTCGTATGTATATGTATATATTTATTTTTGTAATATAGGTTTTTTTTTATTTATTTATAACGTAAACTAAGATCTCTTATGTTAAACCATTTTTACTCTTCATGTTTACATTATTCATGCTGTTAACTTGCTGCATTCTGTTAACTTTTCTAGCAGCCGATAATTAACACCGATAAGTTCTGTTAATTTATTTCGATAACTTTAATGGTATTTTAAATCCGATAAATTTGATAAATGTTTATGTAAGTATTTAATTTTTTTTGTATTTATCGCTTGAATTGGAAGTAAGAGAAGATGACATATATTTTTCTGTCTATTTATTAAACTATCTCTGTTTTAAATTATTTAATTGTCTGACTGTCTATATACACAATTATTTAAATAATTATTTTTCTATATATACAAGTATTTAGAGTTATTTTCATAAATATTTCTCTATATTCAAAAATGTTTTAGCTTTGTAT
The DNA here is from genome assembly GCA_018901885.1 of Zaprionus kolodkinae. Taxonomy (NCBI): domain Eukaryota; kingdom Metazoa; phylum Arthropoda; class Insecta; order Diptera; family Drosophilidae; genus Zaprionus; species Zaprionus kolodkinae. Next base: position 9,056,200 of record JAEIFM010000498.1, on the reverse strand, counting down.
ATATCAGCACTTTCCTCCAGTACGTTGCATACTTTTTCTCCCAATTAGTACACCCTCTTCAGAGATATATACAAATTTGCATAAAATCATATGCTCGAGTGGGCCAGAATGCGTATTTGACACCTGTCAATCAAGAACAACATCAAAAGTGGCAACAGAAACAATTCATCATCGCATTTTGTGACTTTTAATTTCGTTAATTGTGTGCCGGAGACGACAACATGACTTTATATGATGGTTTCATAATTATCTATCTTCATGTTGTCTATACTTCCCCCCACACATTCCACGCTGCTATGGCTACACGCCTGTGCTGGATACATTAGTGTGGTATTTTCCGCCTGTTCAAATTATCCCCAAGGCACAATTAAAGCCCACATATTTTCCCATGCTATATAACACGCATACAGGGAGAGTGTGTATATTATATATATAGTAGATAATATGCTATATAGTACCATATATTGCGCTCTGTACACGTTTAATGCCTGCCAGCCTTGTCATTATGCCTGAGCCTGGCCAGAAGTCTCCTACCTCATCCCCTCCCCTAAGTTGTTGTTGTTGTTGTTGTTGCTTTTTGTGGGCTGCCTTTTTTTATGAGCAATCTTTTTTTTTTGCTTTTATGAAATTTCAATTTTCATCGCCAGCCCCTGCAAAAACTCATAAATCAAAATGTCTGCGCAAACAAAGCCCCAAAATAAGTGGAATATGTGTGTGCGGGTGTGTGTGTGGGATCTGTGTGTGGGAGTGTGCCAAGGAATGAGAATGGGAGAAGCCAACTGACAAAAGAACGCTCCATAGTAATAGTGTGGGATAGTAGGGTAGGCAATGCCAATTAAACCAATAGATTTAAAAGCGAAAAATCGAGTCGAATGTCGAGTGTCGAGTGCCGCATGCATGCAATGCCATTTCGAGTGATTAAACAAACATAAAGCTGGCTTAAGAGCACGCTTCAGAGTGCATGCAAGGGGCTAAAGAACAAGAGAGACAGTAGAGAGAGAGAGATAGGAACCGAGAGAGATGGAAGAGAGTGTGCAACTCTGGCTGGGCTCACTTGTTGCCTGGCTAAACAAATACGCAGACAACTTAGCAGATTACTTGCGGATATAGAAAGCATCAATCTTTAAATGTCACCAAAGACCCTACGCACCTCCACTCCCCTCCCCCTACCCCATACTCTCTGCACTTAAGTGTAGATTGAAGGCATGTCATAAATTCACGTCAGCTTAAAAAAAAATACGCTTGACAGATCTTTAAAAAGTCGTTTAGCCAACCAGTCATATTTCATGCACTATAGCATTTAAATCCTGCTCAAGTAATTTGCACTTTCCAGTCATTTCTTTAACGATTTAATTTACTCGCTGCCCCAAAAAAAAACACATGTCACGTTTTCATTTAGAAGTTCTGTTTAAGAGTTTTGAATTTCAGAAGAATCATTTCAGTCGTTTCGAAGCATGACAATAATTAATAAGGTAAAATGAGAATTTTACAATATATTTAATAATACTTTTTATTATTATTGATTTTGATTTATATATTAAAGTTAGTTTAATGTATGGAAACAGCTATTAAATATTTAAAAAATGTAATTAAAGCCCAAACTGCATGCATGAAATTTGATATATGCAGTGAAATTTTGCATTCATAATGAGCGCATTCAATATTAATTTGGCATACGTAGAATTTTGAATAGGCAACCGCAACCGCAGGCGTACCCTAAACTGAACCTTAAATGATGGCCAACAAATTTATTTATTTATTTGATATAGTGTGGGAAACATGGAGACCACGCACAATGCCAGCTGCAAATTGTGCAGCATTTAAAAGGAGAGGAGAGAGAGAGTTTCCCCTCTTTCCCTCTCTTGTTTTGGTGAGCAATAAAAATGTAAATTCATTTCGTTGTCATTACTCAGAGCTCACTTGAGTTGTGCACACACACACACACACACACACGCACAACAAGTACCAATAGAATTATTGGCTGCCTTAGCCCAGCCTCACTAATGATTAAATCGATATCTTTATCTGTGTATCCGTATCGGAGCATCTAGCTCACATTGTGTCTGTGCTGCCGGCTCAGTCTCCATCTCCATCTCCGTCTCAACCTCAATTTCCGTGTCAGTCTCCTGCTCCTGCTGTGTCTCTGTTTTTTTCTTTCCTCTTCTCAGTCTCCTGCCCTCCATCTCCCCCAGCTGTTGCCTGTTGACTATCTCTGCTCCATTTGCCTGCGCCTGTCAGTCTTAAAGATGCGTCTGATAAATCTACTGCAATTTGTTTGCTTCGCAAATTTGTTTGCCAATCTTTTTGCGCTCTCAGCGAGAGATCAATGAATCCTAACGGAATAAGCGAGGCACTAAGGAAATCGCATACACCGCACATATGATTGTCGTGCATTGCGTATACGCCGCGTGAGCCGCCGCAGTTGAATTATTAAAAAGAATTATGCAAATTGTAAAATTGTAAAATTGAAAAATTCGAGAAATGTTAAGGTCGCGTTTAAAATCCTTTTTAGGCATTCTCTTTCATTCATACAGTACACACTCTCCCGCAGCGTGCAGCGTGTGTGTGTTTGCCATAAAATTCACGCCAAACCGCCTGTGCGCGCTCTGGCAATTTGATTATTTCATGTCAAAATGGAAAACATTTCGCTCTTCATTTTGCCGCGTGTTGTTTCCCGTTTCCCGTTCTTTTTTTTGGTTTTTGTTGTTTTTTCTTGGCTCTTTATGAATTTTATATCAAATCAACAAAGCGACGAGCAAACAAAGCACAGAATGGCAACGGGACGAGAGAAGGAGCGCAGAGGATGGACGCAGCAACCGACAATGAATGTTTTTGCGGATGACAAAAAAAATATTTTCTCTGCGGGCAAAAAGTTGGAATTGCGACATTTCTCGGGCAAAATGTTCTCGCATTTTTTTTTTTATTCAGCCATCCCTGCTCACCTTCTGCTTTGCCACGGGCAACACGGCGTATGCGCAACTTTAGTTGTGACTCAGCTAATTATCATAAAGTATATAGTATCAGCTAATTATCATAAGGTATATAAGGTATATATATCAATAATAGTTTTAAAAAATTTTCGATTTTTATGCAATTTAGGTAAGGGTCCCCCCTGTAATATTTTCAACAATTTTTTTTCTTCAAAATTTTAAATCGCCCGCTTTCAGTTTTAATCGATTACAGAGGTTAATATTAGTGCTAAACAAGTGTTTAAAAGAGTTTAAAACGATACTTAATTTTTGGCCAAAAATCATCTCAAAGTCTACCAAAAATTAGACATGTAACATCCTCGACAGGCTTCCAACCTCACTCTTCATATACCATAACTTTCTTAAAAATCATCCGATTCTCTAGCGGAATAACATTTTATTTATGTTTTGGCGCCCTTATTAGTTCTGCATCTCAATAATTGCAAGAATAAGTTTTTAATAATTTTCGATTTTTATGCAATTAAGGTAATGGTCCCCCCTGTAATTTTTTCTGACATTTTTTTTCTTCCAAATTTTGAACCGCCAGCTTTCCATTTTAATCGATTGCGGAGCTTAAAATTAGTAATAAATAAGTGTTTAAAAGAGTTTTAAACGATACTTAATTTTTGGCCAAAAATGATCTCAAAGTCGACCAAAAATTAGACATGTAACATACTTGAAAGGCCTCTAACGTCACTCTTCATATACCATAACTTTCTTAAAAATTCTCCGATTTTTTAGCGGAGTAACATTTTATTTATGTCTTGTCGCCTTTATTAGTTTTGCATCTCAATAATGGCAAAAATTAGTTTTCAATCATTTTTGATTTTTATGCAATTTAGGTAAGGGTCCCCCCTGTAATTTTTTCGGACATTTTTTTTCTTCAAAATTTTAAATCCCCCCTTTCAGTTTTTATCGATTGCGGAGGTAAAAATTAGTAATAACCAAGTGTTAAAAAGAGTTTTAAACGATACTTAATTTTTGGCCAAAAATTATCTGAAAGTCGTCCAAAAATTAGACATGTAACATATTTGAAAGGCCTCTAACCTCACTCTTCATAAACTATAACTATGTTTATAGCTTACTGCCAGGCAAATCTTTAGCTCACAGGAAAATTTCACTTAATTGAAATTCAATCTGATTTGTGGTAATTTTCATTTTACAATTTTGAGCAGCCACAACAATAAAAACAATGAGCACATTGTTGTTTGTTTGTTTGGGTTTGTTCTTGGTTGCTTTATGCTTGATTTATTTTAATTACATTTTGCACTTACACATGATTAATTGGCGAGCAGGAGCGAGCCTTACACGCCTTAAATTCCTCTCTCTCTCTCTCTCTCTCTTTCTAGGCATGTCCCAGAAATAAGCGTTTTAATGAATTATACACACGTCTAAATGCGTGTCGCCCACACAGTGTGTGTGTGTGTGTGTGTGTGAGCCGGTAATCGATTTTCACAATAATTAAGCACTAATTGCGTGCACAGCATCCGCATTCGGTTTGAGTTTCCGCCTCGAGTCACACTAAGTAAATTGAATAAATAAATTTGCTTTGTTTGCCAGCTGAAAAGTTGCCTAAACTTCGCCGAGACATGTCTATCTATATGTTTATTTACATGTTAACACACACAAACACACACACACACGCAGATACACCGCTGCTGCGTGTATCGTTATTAATTAAAGTGCGCCCGCCCTCACTCCTCTAATGAATTGCTCTAAATTAAGTCGTACAACTCGACAGGCTCGTCTCGAGTCACCACACACACACACACACACACGCACATTTGCACCCACTCTCTGGAATTGTAAAGCCGTAGGGCACCACACACAAAACCGGGTAACGACTTTGGGAGCCGCTTTGCCAGGAACTTTGTGACTTTCTGCCTGCGCGTTTTAGTTGCAAATTAAATTGGCAACTCGCCCCGTTTAAGCACCAATTACACGTGCCAGCCCATAAAAAAGAAAGCCCCAAGCAAGTGGAAAACGCTATAAATACAAGAATCCATCAAAGGAGTTTCAAATGTACCGCAAGTGCTGTGGCTTCGATGTAATTAAAATGTTATGTTTGACACATGTACTCAAAAAGTGAGGTTAGTTGTGCTATAAATGACAGGCAAATCAATTAGATCCAAATGCAAATGCAAATCGTAATTAAAATGAACATTTAAATGCAATTCAGTCAATTAATTGCAAAATACTATGCACATTCAGTTCTCAGCATAATTGAAAATTGCTATTGCATTTTAATTTAGACAAGTTTAATAAATATGTACATATATTTTCATAATTTTCATAATTAAGTCGCAAGTTCCCTTCAAATTTATGTTGCCCAAAAAAGTAGGCAACAGTTTTTGTTGTTGTTTGTTGCGCGCAGGCCAACAACCTTTTTTAATGGCGATTTTAAAGCGTTGCCAGATCAGCGCAGCGCAGAAATGTAACAATAATAAATGATGCTGCCCCGTTTTAATGTTCATGTTCAGTTCAGTTCATAAAAAATGCAAAAATGAGTGCGAGGGCAAAATGAGAAACGAGAAATGAGAAATGAGAGTGTGTATTTTCAGGGCCGTAAACGAAATGTAATACAAATAAACAAAATGCTGCCTTTCGGTCGGCAGCAATTTGCCACAAGAGCGACTCACGAAAATTGCAGCCATCAAATGATTTTAATCAGAAAGGAATGAAAGCAAAGCAAGGCACGAGATGAAGCTGGCGGAACAAAAAAAAAAAAAACCAGAGAGATTGAAACAAAACGAAGACAAGGAGAGCGGAAAGAAAGAAAGCGAAACAGACGCAGGCATAAATGCTATGCAAATACAAAAGGCAAACAAGTTATTATTATAATGCCTCGACTGAATGACAGCTGAGGGCCGTAACGTCATCATATATATAAAACTGTCGAGGCGAGCATGAATATTAAGTAATATAGCACACACACACTGACTGACAAGATGATAGGCAGACACAACAAACTGTCGAAAGTTTTTCAATGAAAATGAAAATGAAAATGCGCAGACAATTAAAACTTTTCACTTGCCTACGCCTTCGCCCACAACTCGCTCCTGGCTGGCAGCGCTGGCACGCCCAACTAACACACTAATTGTTTGCTAAATGATGCCAAAGACAAAATTAACATATCACACACAACACGGCGACGGCGACGGCGATGGCGATGGCAACGGCGACAGCGACAGCATTCTTGGCATCCACCTTATCCGCGTAGTTGCCCGCGTTTATTTTACGTACACGCACACGTACACGTACACACACAGACACGTACACGCTCTCGTCTCACCTGAGCTGAAAATGCCGGCGCGAAGAAGAACTTGCGACTTGCGAGGCGGCCACGGCAAGGGACATCTGCGTAATGTGCGGAGTTGCCATCGTTGCCTGTCGCCGTCGCTGCTGTTGCTGCTGTCGTGCCTTCGGCTTCGGCTTCGCAGCTGTTCGGCAAATCGCTCGGCTAACAATTCTGCGAGTGTGCAGGCGTGTGTGTGTGTGTGTCAGTGTGTCGACGGTGTGTGCGGCAACTGTTGCTCTTTTTCAAGTTTATTGGCTCACAAGTGTCAAGGGAAGTACGTATTAATGGCAACGTGTTGCCAAAGCCAGCAGCAACAGCAGCAGCAGCAGCGGCGGCAGCGGCAGTGCTGCTGTGTAAGCAGCGCAAATTGTAGTAGACAGCGTGCAAAATAGTAGCAGCAGCATTATTTGCTTAATGAGCCGCAGCGTTGCCAGATAGTTGCCGCTTTGCATGAATTATGAGCAAAAAGTAAGGGAAAACTTATTTATTTATTTATAAACTTATATTTATAAATATTCATATATATTTATTTTTACTAAAAACTTCTGTATTTTTAATAATATTTATTGCATGCATAAAAACTGAACGCTTGCAAAAATGTAGCTGAACTTTAGATTAGGATCGTAAACTTTCTTTTCATTTTATTTTTATTTTAAGTTTTCGCACGCGTTCAATTTCAGCTTTATGTTATGTTATGAGTGTCAAGGACCCCAAAAAGATACACAGACAGAGACAGAGCGAGTGTGTGAGAGAGAGAGAGAGAGAGACAGTGAGCGCTGCAGGCAGACACCTACAGCCAGCCAAACGTGTCGGTCATGACCGCGGCCAAAGCTTTAGCAACGGTAACAGCCACAGCTACTCCTGCTCCTGCTCCTACTCCTACTCCTACTCCGTTTACTACTCCTACTACTCTTACTACTACTGCCTGAGCTGTCTGCTGTCTCTTATCGGACAGGGCAGTCGTAAAAAATGTGAGCAGATGAAATTATAGCGAGCAGCATATGTACCAAACACGCACACCTACACACATACACACACACACACAAACACACACAGAGGGAGAGACAGTGAGACAGACATGGCGCATAGGTAGACACAGCTGGTTTTGCTCAAAGCAAATGCAAATGTAGAACCCGGGTAAACTCAAGATGTACTGAGGCTGTGTGGGGGGTTACCCTCTCCCTGTCTCCACTCCCGACAGCCGAGGGCGCGTGAAGTTGAGCTGAGCGTTTTGCAACTCAATAAGTTCTAATTTTCTTGGTGTTTTATGTGCCCAGTGAACGACAACGACATAGACAATGGCAGAGTCGATGGCGATGGCGAAGGCGATGGCGACAACGGTCATGGCGCGAGTGCGCAGCGGAAATTGAAGATGAAAGCAGCAAAGCAGAGATAGGAGGCAGAAGCAGCAGAAGCAGCAGTAGCAGACAAAAGACAGAAGACACCTTAAAGGATGCGAGGGGCAAACAACAATCGAGGAGGAGGAGGCGACACATAAGCGAGCCTAACGGGAGTGCTTGCAATCGGAGCACAGTGGCGGACTGGGAGAATCCTTGAGGGGAATAGAGGGACGGGGGAGGGGGGGGACACTCTACAATGCTCAACGACGCGGAAAATGGGAAAAATGTGCAAGGGCACGCATAATTGAATTTCAATGTTTAAGTTGTATTCCCTTTTATATATATAAATATATGTGTTTCTTTACTTTTTATGTTAGTGTGTTAGTTTATGCCGTTAGGATATTAATTTGGGCAGTGTAACATACCCAGGTATACGAGTTTGTATGTCTGCTTTCTTTCTTTATTGCCTCATAAACTTGCGTTTTTTTTGTTGTTGTTGTTGTTGTTATTTTGTTCTCTTGTTTTTACTCATATTACACGACAACGAACATGAACATGCTTGTAAATGTATGTGTGTGTGTGCGTGTGTATGTGTGCGTGTCAGATCTCTCATCTCTGCAGGCACTGCTCCACTACTTGCCAGCTACTACGAGTACTCACAACACTCACGCGCGCTGCCATTTGTCACTAAAATAATACTACAGTAGAATGCTACGATACGTTCAAAGGTTTTTTGTCACTACGCGACTTTTTACAGCACGGCCACACTGGCGCGCACTCCGCTCCGGCACGTTGTGAACTCGCCAACAACAATCTAGGCACTGAGGCTGGAACGCAGCGAGTCCTGGGTGCCTCAAGCACACGCACACACACACGCAAGCACACACACACGCACGCACACACACGCATACAGCAGCAGCTGGCAGCCAACAAGTTCAGGTGAAGCAGTAAAGTGGCCGCCGCATGGCTTTGCCTGGGTCGCGCGAAGGGTGAGCTGCAGAGCTTAGTTAACTGTTGCGCCAAGAGAGAGAGCGAGCGTGAGAGAGAGTAAAAGCAAGAGCGCGCTGCGACGCCATGTTGTGAGAGAGCGCCAGTGTTGCCGTGCTGCCCTGCGCACGCTCGTAACTGTTGCGCCTGCTGCTGCTGCTGCTGTTGCAATGTGTAGTGTAACAATGGTTATTATAATACGCGTAAAAGCTTTCGTGACATAGTTTTGTTCGCACTTGAAAGCTTTTACGCGACGCGACGCGACGCTGTGTGTGGGCGTTTGTTTATGTTTTCTACACAGTCCAAGCATGTGCTACACTAGCGCAAAGAGGGAGCGAGAGAGGGAGAGAAAGAGAGAGAGACACATGTGCTGCCTTTGTGTGTAGCACTTGAAGCAGAGTTTTTGTTTGGCCGCCTGAAAAATGGCGTCGCTTGACCTCAGTCTTGTGTGCCTGTCTGTGTGTGTGTGTGTGTGCTTTGTTTCATTTCAACCCACAACGAATGAGTTAATTTCATGTTAGACCAGGCCCAAAGTAGAGCTCATTTCTCATTCCGAGCGCAAAAAAAAATGAACAACAATTTGTGCGCATTTTTTTTGCCTTTAAGTTTACATTTAAAATGGAACTTGTAGCGTATATATTTCTCTCTATATTCTCTGTATTTATACTTTCAATTCGTTACGCGGCTTCATAAGCCAAAAAACCCCCCCAACCCTTGGCAGACTGAAAAATAATTAGCATATTTTGGCTTGCTCAAACAAACAATGACAGCGTAATGTAAAAACAATTAATGCCAAGAGCAATACGCATGAACCGCAGCTTAGTACAGTGTGGCCAGGCCGCATACCTCATTAGCCCACACAATTTTCATTGGCTTTTCAAGCACATGTGCACCACTGTGCGCCCGCTTTCTAGGCTGCTGCTGCTCCTGCTGCTGCTGCTATCGTCCATGATGGAAGCCCTGCGAAATGGCAAACAAATTAAATTGTAATTAATCATTAGGCTCTTCGGCAGCGCCGCCAGCACGTGCTGAGGCCGGCAGCATCGCCAGTAAAATATATTCAGCCAATTAATTACGAGGCCAGATAAAAGTCGGTTTGGGTATTTAACAAAGTTATGGGGCTGCCGGAAACCAAAAACAAACCAAAAAAAAAAAAGCAAACAAACACGTTAACAAAACAAAGCGAGAAAATCGTGTCAACAAGGATTAACAATTAACACTCGGCACAAAAAGGGGCACACACAGACACACACACACACATGTGTAAATAGAAATACATGTGTATTTGTATGAATTAATTGCACTTTTTGTATTCCTTGTGCTCTCTGCAATTACAATACATGCTGCTGCAGCATGCCCGACTATAAGTTACTCCTCCCTTTTTCTAGCTGAAAGCATTAGCAGCGTGTACCACGAATCATTAATGTATGATTGAATCTGAGTGTACATTCATACAATCATTCATTATTCAATGTGCCAGCCAGCCAGCCAGCCAGTAATTCGTGGGAAGTACTCAGCTGCTGCTTTTCTAAGCATAAATATTCAACGATTTAAAGTGCCAGATCGACGACCCTTAGGCAAAGTGACCTACATACATGCTGGGTGTGTGTGTGTGTGTGTATTGCAGGACTTTTCCATTTTCCATTTAGTTGTATTTGCAGAGACTCTGGAGTATTTTCATAAATATTTTTCCCCAACAAAGAATATTGTTTTGTATATGAATTATTTACATATGCTCAGCAGCATCAATGCCTGCGCATACCGCAAATAGAAAAACGTACATCCTGCTCACACACACGCACACACACGCACACATTGCGGACCTGGATTAGCACACTACACGCGCCAAAATTGGCTCACTTTAATATGCTTCACACTCACACACACAAACACACACAGTATGTACACATACTCGGCACGCACGCACACACGCGCGAAACATTTGTTCGAATTTGGTTACTCGCCGGGTGCGCCCTAACGGTAAACGGGTTGGGTGGCAGTGGCAACGCTGTGACAGGATATGATTATGTGTGTGAGTGTGCGTGAGTGTGTGTTTGTGTGTGTGTGTGAGTGCGTGCTTTTCTGTTACTTGTTACACATTCTGCCGCCATTATTTCTTTCATTTACTCGAATTTTCCTTTATTGTTGTTTGCTCGAGTGCCGTTATCATTTGTCGGTTTATTTTCGCCATATGTGTCGGAGAGCCCCATGTATGCAAACACGCACACACACGCACACACACCCGAGCACACTCCACCCCAACCCCCGCCCCACATGGCGTGTTGCTACTTGTCAAGCAGCGAGGACTGCGGCTTATGCGCTCTGCTCCATTGGGCGCCCCCTAATGCCCTGGCGTACCCCAACATACAAAAAAAGCTTAAAAAGGTGCTGAATTAGCACTCCATCCTAACTGACCGTACGTAAAAACACTTACCACAGGTTGTCGAGGTCCCCGAGCAGTGGGCAGGGCGCAATAAGTATATATATATGCGATATACACACGTAAGCCACTACATAAGAGACATATGTAACTACGTGAGTTTGCTTTATTATTATTTAATTATATATTATGCGCTTAAAAATAAAAAGAAGCAGTCAAGAATTTAATATGAAAAAACAATAAGTAATAATAATAATCAAATATTATATTTAAAAAATCTAATAAATTTGATAATCCATTCAAAAGTAAAAATTAAATTTCAAAACTTATTTTCAAACAGCAGCTTGATGTCAGTTAAAGATGTCGCACAGCGCTGCCAGATTGAGTAAAAACGGTCGAATGCCATTCACAGCGAAACGTGAAAACAACGTCAACAAAAACACTCACTGACTCGCAATTTACAAACATATGCACATCTGTAGAAGAAGTGTACGTAGCGCGCAGTGCAGCAACTGAAGCAAATAAAGAAAACGTAATTCCAAAAATAAAGTGGTCGCTCAGTCAAACGAATAAATTGCGAGAACACAGTCAGTGGCAATAAGGGACGGACACATAATCTGCGCTGTCGCTGTCGCAGTCGCAGTCGTTGTCAACGACGACGACGCAACTGCACTTGCAGTCGTCAGCAGGCCAGCAACTGGCCAAGCAGCGGCGACGAACCTCATCGACGACGACGACGACGACCCAATCGAAGCCACACAAATAGACTAGAGAAAATTGGGTTGGCGCTAGCCGTGCTGCCCCGTGCCGCGGCAGCTGTGAACTCTTGGCATGTCCTACTTTATGCACAGTGCAAGCAACGATTTAGTTAATCTCAATGTGGGCGGTCAGCGGTGAGTAACCAAAACGATGATGATGAAAATAGAAGCGCCAACTTCGATGACTCACAAAAACATAAACAAAAGAGAGCAGACAACAATCTGGGGAATTGGAGTTTCCATGTTTTCTTATCATCTTCATACTCTACAATCTTTTCCCCTCTTGCAGTTTCTCGACATCGAGGCAAACGCTTACGTGGATACCGGATACGTTCTTTACGGCTCTACTAAGTGGACGCATCTCCAGCCTACGGGATGAGCACAATGCAATCTTCATTGATCGCGATCCGACGCTGTTCTCCATCATATTGAACTATTTGCGGACCAAAGATATTGACATCAAGAACTGTGAAATACGTGCCCTGCGTCACGAGGCGGAATACTATGGCATCACTCCATTGACAAAGAGACTGGCGCTCTGCGAGGATCTTAATCACTCCTCGTGTGGCGATGTTCTCTTCTATGGATTCCTGGCAGCTCCGGCCATGCCGCCAATTGACACCTTACAGGCCACAATGGAAGCAGCGTCGAGTCCCGCTGCGGCAGGAAATGCACGACCTGGCTCTATGGTTCGGGTGCCAGAGTCGTCGTCATCCTCGTCGCGTCATTCCTCCACACATTCACGCAACTCATCGTGGGACTTGCGTTGCGGACGCTCAGCTAATGGTGCATCCAGTTCAAATGCCGCTCCAGTTGCACCGCCAACTGCTTGGAACACAGCCGGTGGACACTCACGCAATGCTTCTCTCGATTTTATGCGACACTCACGGAATTCCTCAGCTGATTTAAATAAGGTGATCAGAAATGAGGTCGGACTCGTCTTCAGTCCCACTCAGAGCTCGAACTGGACACCACCGCTGCGGGTGCAAATCATCAAGGCGCATCAGAATTGGATTGCCGTGGCATATGCTCACTTTGTCACCTGTTACCGCGTCAAGGATTCGAATGGTTGGCAGCAAGTGTTCACCTCGCCACACATTGATGCCGCCATTGAGCGCATTGCGATTAACTCAAAAGTGAATACATCCACGGCTGAACCGATGCCCAGCAAGATGATAGCCATATCATATGGCAGCCAAATACGACTATGGAGCATTCAGGAAGGTGGAAACAAAACTGACATTGGCACATTCAATCTGAATGTCCGTGTGGAGTATCTGTTTTTCATTGGCAGCCAGTTGGTCGCATTGTCATCGTCTGGGAAAATTGGCGTGTGGCATGCCATGACACAGCACTGGCAAATCCAGGATCTAGTGCCGGTGCTATCATTCGATTCCGCTGGCTCTTTTCTACTGCTCGGTTGCAACAACGGTTCCATTTACTATATTGGTAAGTCTACAAATATTAATCTCATAACTTTACTTTAAATGAATCTCTTTTCTTTTTACAGACATGCAAAAGTTTCCGCTGCGCATGAAGGACAACGATTTGCTGGTTACCGAACTGTACAAGGATGCCAACATGGATCCCATCACAGCAATCTCAGTGTATCTAACGCCAAAGACGTCTAGCATCAGCGGCAACTGGATTGAGATTGCCTATGGCACCAAGTCCGGTGCTGTGCGCATCATTGTGCAGCATCCAGAGACAGCTGGCCATGGACCGCATCTCTTCGAGACATTCTTCGTACACCAGAGTCCCATCACAAAGGTAAGGTAGCAAATTGATTAAATAAGGGAGAGTTAATTTCATCAACTCTTGCTGTTGCAGGTCATGCTGTCCGAAAAGTATTTGGTGTCTGTTTGCAGTGAGTATCATCATGTGCGCACGTGGAGTCTGACTCGTTTCCGTGGCATGCTCTCTACACAGCCGGGTTCCACGCCGGAAGCATCATTCAAGATTGTCTCGCTGGAGGCAACCGAGAGTAATTATAGCTATGCGGCAGGCAATGATTTCGGACCCTATGGTGATTACGATGACATGATATTCGTGCAGAAGGTTGTACCCGAAACGAATCAGTTGTACGTGCGATTGGCATCTAATGGCGATCGAGTATGTGTTGTGCGTTCTGTGGATGGATCGACCATATCAGCATTCTGTGTGCACGAGTGTGAGGTGTCCTCGCGCATGGGATCACGCTTTATCCTCACCGGCCACTGTAATGGCGCAATACAAATGTGGGACTTGACTACAGCACTGGCGCTGCTCTCCAAGGATGAGCCGCAGCAGAAAACCTCTGGCGGACCCGACACCAATGAGCTTCTCCGCCTACTTGACCAGTGTGAAATCAGCAATTCATCATGCTCAACACCTTGTATGTCACCGTGTCCATCGGCTATGGGCGGCGGCATGGCCACCTCCATAGCACGCATGAAGCCAAGCAATATCGCTCTGCTGAATCGTGAGCCCAGTCAGCAGCAGCAGCAGCAGCCAGTGGCGGCAACCCAGCCGCCGCCACAGCAAGCAGCATTCCTTGCTCAGGCACTGCAGCAGCAGCAGCAGCAACAACCGGCAATGCCGGCAGCTAACCAGGCACTACCTATCGTGCCCCTCAATGGTCAGCAGCAGCAGATGCTCCCTGTGGAGGCAGTGCCAGCTGTGGCAGCGGTTGCTGGGCAGGCCGCAGACGGAAACAATGAATGAAACGTGGAAGCGGCTGTTTCTGCGCTTGTCGGGCGCGTTTCATCGTTTACATTTCATAGGTGTAGCTTAATCTTTGATTATCAATACATATTCCTGCAGTTTGTGCTCTGTGCCCTCATCTATGTGTGGGTAATGCGGTCGCGCGTCAGCAGCCCGCAGCGGGATGCCACAGACGATTGAGAGCATCAACTGACTGCATCCGGCATTTACCTAAATCAATTAATAATCTCCCCTATCTATATATATATATATATGTATGTGTATTCCTTTATATACCTACTACTATTGTGCTCGATGTGGTTGCAAATGCAATTTATGCTCGTAATGTTACTTGTAGACACAGTTTGTTGATTGTCCAGTCTACTAATATATGTGGAATGGGCATCTGTCGTGGTTCTGTAATCTGTAAATGCGCATATGAAATGAATAAAATACAATATATACATATACCTAATGGGATATACAATAAATAAACACACACAATTTGAACTATTAAAGTCATCAATAATTTATTCAACTTTTAGCTTAAATCTTTTGATGATTGAATACTTGGAAGTTTATCTTTGAATCGAGTAATGGATTATACATATTTGTCTTTATGTCTGCAACATCAACAAAGTAAAAAGCAGCAAAAAATGCCAACATATCAAAATATACATATATATATATATTATATATAATCTAATATAATCTTTGCCTTCCTTTGTTTAATATCTTTTTATTAATGCCCATAAACAGCGCGACTCTAATCAATTTAAACACAGAAAAAAATATGATAATATAAACCGCATTAAATCACGCGCTTTGTTCGCCTTTCAAATTGAACTAAAATAGGACGCACTGGTATACATGTTAGTTAGTAGACTTACTCATAGTACAAACTTAGTCAGATTGGAAGCATATATGGACGCATGCCCCCAAGCGCTGCTTGCACGGAATTATCGAACTTAACACATACAAAATACTTTATACACGGAGTTTTCTTTTTGTTATTTGGAACTTAGTCTATAGATACGCTATGAAGGTCTAAAGAGCAAACCGATATGAAGCATTCAATCCCATCCCATCCCACACATCAACTCGTTGTCTGGGCTATGGAGTCTTTGAACTCTGATCAAAGATTTGCAGCTACTGCAAGTGCTGTGATATGTGCGTTAAAATTTGCGATTGCTAAGGCAAAACTGTTTGGGTTTAGGTGCATATAAGGGTATGTGTGTGTGTGTGTGCGTGTCTGTGTGTAATTTAGGGTATCTGAGGAAATTCTATGAAATAGTTTCAACGAGATCCAGCTCAAAGCTACGACTACAGCTACAACAGCTGGTGTGCCAGCTATACCTGAAAGTAATCATCGACCAGCTGCTGCTCACTGGGCGTGCCCATCTCTGGACTAAGTGGGCTACTCGCTTGCGTATTGTCCGACTCCAAATCGGTTTGCAGACGCTCGTAGGCATGCTCCGTATTGCTGAGGCTGCGACTGTTGTTGCTGCTGCTGCTGCTGCTGTTGTTGCTGCTCGTTGTTGTGCCCGTTGCAGTTGTAGTTGTTGTCGCATTCAAATAGCAAACCGACTCATAGTTCGGATCCGTCTCGCTACCTGTGCCCGTTAGCGATTCATATTGAGAGGAGACAGGTGTTTGCTGAGTCGTGCTCATGTTGCTCATGTTGCTGGTGCTGGTTGTAACTGTAATCATGGACAGGCTGTTAGCCATGGACGATGAGTTCAGCGAGATGGGCGAAGCAAGGGCCAAATGGCCACTTTCGGTTGTGGTGACGGCATTTTCAGCAATGCGCGCGTAGTGATCCGTTTCGCTGTGAGTTGCTCCGGCGGCGACGTTGGCGGCGGCACCAGCAGCAGCTGCAGCTGCAGATGCCTTGGTCTCCGAAATGCTAGCATAATTGTGATTCGCATCGGCGCCTGGTATTGTGCTATAGCCACCGCTGCTGTCCACCACATCACCGGGCAGACGCTTCTTCTCTAGCACCTTGGCATAACCATCGTCTGAATGGGCGCGACTCTTGAGTACCTCATAGTTAGGATCATAGTCAGACTTCTTGGTATCATTATCGTTGGGTGCCGTTTGCAGTTGCTCGTAGCCAGGATCATTTGTGTTTGTGTTGCTATTCGGCGGACACGGTGGGCAATTAATAGTCTCATAGTGCTTTGTGCTTTTGATGGGCGAGATGGGTTTCATCTGAACATTGCTGCTGCCGCTGCTGCTGATATTATGATGTATCTGGGTAGACGACGCTGTTACCCAAAAGAAAAAAAATTAAATTAGTTAAATTGTAAAACATATCAAGATCTAAGAATAGTTATTGCTAAGGCTTATGCGTTCCTGTCGATAGGATATATGTACATACTAACCACAGCTAGTTCCAGATAAAAACTGACGGAATTGTCGAAACGCGTAGGTTTCTCATTTTGGCAAAACAACTGAATTGAGGGATCAAGCATGGGTGAAAGGAGAAAAACAAAAACAAGACACAAATAGAGAGAGAGAGAGAGACGAGAGGAGTCAGATTGGGCGGTTGACAGAGATAAACTAGGATCTGTAGACTAGATAAAGCGATAGCCTCGCTTTACCTAATAAATTTGTATTTCTACACATCAAAATCAAATCTCTACCTGCTTCCTGTTGGCGTTCCTTCTGCAACATGTTAGCCGCATAACAATCCGATTTGCGATTCTCATGCAGCGGCTGATTTTGTGACAGATTTTGACCGCCAGCTGGTATCGTCTCGTAGCCATGATCTTTGGCAGTATAACTATTGCTACGCACACGAGTAACATCAACACCAACAGATGCGGTGGACTGTTGCGAGTCCAATAGAAGCGCAGCGGCAGCAGTGTCCAATGGACTGACCCCAAGTGCGTCCGGTTGATGCGAGGAGAACTTGTGCTTTTTCATCACCTGAAAATGATATATGGTTAGATTTAAGAACTCCAAATTGCCTGCATTTAATCTCTTACCTTAGCATACATGCCCTCGATGTTTCTAATGCCCTCAACATCTTTGGATGGACTGAGACTCTTGCTGTGCTTTCGTTGAGGTGAGGCATCACTAGTATCATTTGAATCAGTGGTGCCCTCACCGCCGGCTTCAATTACCGAAATAACTGAGCTGCGTCCAGATGTCAAATTACTGCTGCTTGTCGCCGAGTGCAAAAGATGTGATTGTGCCTGAGATTGACTGAGACTTGCTTTGGGCGTTGGTGGCAGCGGCGAGTTGGCTTGCCTCTTCTCTGGTTTGGGTGAACCCAGATTGCATACCGAAGACGAGGAGGAAGCTTGGCGTGAGTGCATCTGAGCGCGTAGACTGTCCACATTTGGTGGCACAGGTGCGGCATGCTCCATGTTACCGCTGACACGGTGAGTGGGAACATTACCTGTGCTGTGATTTAATGGAGGCAACTGCCCGCTGTTCGTTCCAACTGCACTGGCTGCATTTAGACTGCTGCTGTTGTTGATCTCAACGGACACTACAATGGGATTAGCTTGCATTGGCTGAATTTGGGCATAGGTTTCCGAACCGCTTGTATAAATATCGGCGGCATTTGGAATGTGACGATTATTTGGATCTTCAATAGCTGCATAGGTTTCATCTGTAAACGATAACCACAATGAGCAACGAATATGATAGACAGCCACAAGTTGTCACTCACCAGAATCATCGGAGACAGTTGCATAATGAGAGTCGTTCACGTCGTGCGTTAGTGCGGCATTCCTTGCTGTTCGTTTACTGGGTGGCTGTTGTGCTAGGATATTCGCCAATGGCTCCCGGACACTAATGCTCGTATAGCCCTCTATAAAGATTAATAAATTTACTAGTCTGCAGGGTTGTAGCATAGTTGTGCCACTTACTTGACGAATCCTGAGAGTCACCGCTAAAATGTTGATTCGCAATCGGTGGCGTCATATAAGGCAAATCCTGACTGGCAGATATCATGCCTGCAATAGCCGATGCAGCTGGTATTTCCACTTGCGGCGTCGACTCATCGGCAAGATGTTGCGTGGAGCCGGAACTCAGCTGTGAGCCGCGTTGCAGCGAATCTGTGCCATGCTGAGCGCTAGCAGCTTTGCTGTTTGAAGTAACTGTGGCAGCTGCTGCTACAGCAGCGTTGGAAGCGGACGGTGCATTCAACTGGGCATATGGATGCTCGGTGCCGCGCACCTTAGCATAGTCATGAGGCAAACCCTTAACACGCGAATACGGCGAACTGACATCGTCAGCCTGGCTGATGGAGCTGTGCTGCGATACGCTTGTTTGCTTCTTCAAGCTTGGCTGAGCTGTGGAGAAGAGAAGCAATGGTTTGAATCAGAAACCTTTTAAAGAACAATTCTATATTTACTTACGGCTTTGATTATGCGCACTCACAAGCTGTTTGTCCGCGACAGTCTCATACAGCTCGGAGCCGTTATCATTATTCTCCGCCACAGGAATGTCGGGCAAGCTGCGATGAGCCGCTGTGCTGGATCTGTGAAGGGGGAGGGGAAGAAATGCGTTCAATGCAATTACATTTCGTTGAGAATATATATGCAACAATTAATTACCTCTTTTCTGAGTCAGCATTCGAGACGGTTGATGCATTCAGCTCCGCCTGTGACTCACTTGTGTGCACCAAGCCAATGCCATTTGTTGCGTTTGCATTGGAATTCGCATTGGGATTCGCATTGTTGCTGGCCACCACAATTATCTCGTCGGGGTTCTTCAATTTCACCATGCCCTCGAGGCCCAGCAAATCATTTCTGCATTAAAATTAATATGCATAATAATTAGTGCAGTTCTGTTTTTTGGCGCGAGTGCAACCAACTGGAACTGGGACGTAACTTTCACTTGCCCAGCGAACAGTTTGGACAATACTGGACGCAAATATGTACATAAAGTGGGGGGAGGGTGGCATGGGGTGGTCATTTGTTTTTTTGTCTTTACTTACTTTGGTATCCTTTTCTTACAACAGAGACAATTAAAAAACATTACAACAAGCGTCAGCGTCACATTTAGCGTCACAAGGAGATATGTGTAGGCCTCCAAATTGCCAAACTTTGTTGTTTCCACCATGCCTACTTATAATTAGATTTATGGACATACATATGCACTATGTATACTTAAAAATAATGAAATCACGTTTTAATTGCCCTTAGGGACGTCACTAAATGCATTGCACTTTACAATTAACAACAATATCAACTGTTTTTTCACATAGTTTTCGCTGCTGATGCAGTTGCAATGTTATTTATGATTTTTCCATTTGCCATTCACCCGGAAAGTGCAAACGCAGGCAGACTCAGTCCGCAGCCAGAGTGGCAACGCCCAAGATTTACACAGTGAAAAATTTCAAGTTGTTTAGGGTTTTTCAATTAATGTATTCATTCATTTCATTTAAACAATATTAATATGCGCTTAAAAGCTGCCTAAGATTTGGTACAAAAATGGTTATGTATTAGTGCTAAGCTAAACAATTGCAATTGCTTCAGTAACTTTTTGTTTTTTTAGTTTTTACGTAAAACTAATTTGCTCCATTTGGCGAAAAGTAATGAGTGAGATTTTGTGCGCGCTTTTATAGCTCGCTATGCTTAAATATGGTTTTCTCAATATTCTCCTGTAGTTTTTCAACCTTACGAGTTTGTTTCTTCAGTGTATTCTCCATATCATCGAACCGATTGCTCTTATCCTTATGTTTTTCATCCTATAATACAAAATTATTTAATATATTGGCATTAGGCAAAGCATGTCTCTTTTTCACTCTCTTACCTTGTACTTCTCCTTGTTCAGCGCATGCTCAGCATGCAAATGACGTAACTTTAGCAGGCGACTCTCAAAATGATGTAGCTCAGTCTTGATCGATGCGATTTCCTTGTCAGTGAAATTACTTGCCTGAGCCACGCGCCACAAACCCTGAACCTTGGGCTCAATGAAATCCTGACTATGCGGGCCAGAGGACACCATTCGCTCCAGGCGATCGTAGTGATCTTTGATGCCAACATGGTGATCACGCAATTTATTCATATCATTCGAGAACTTTTGCACATTTTGTTGGTGCGTTTTTATTTCATTATCATTCGCATCATTGGAGATGAGATTATACGTGTCCAAGTCTTCAGTATTGATTGCATCTGAAATTAGGCAATACAATATAATAATATACTTTGAGAAAATCTGTTAACTTCTGCTTACTTTCATGCTTATCCGTATCTACACTGCCAACATTTTCCAACAAACTATAATAGACATCGACCTTGTCTTGATGATGCTCAAACTCTTGCTTTAGAGATTTCAACTCATCGGCCGTAAATCCAGAGATTTCGGCTTTCTCCCACAGTCGGTTTAGTTTTTTATCCTTAAAGAGACTCTTATTCTTATGTCTTTCTTCGGGGTCGTGGAATTTCTATGAATATTGGTTAAATAATAAAGATCTCAAGAAGGTCTCACTAAGTTTCTTACCTTGTACGGCTTTGTCTTTTCCACATCTTGTGTCTCATCAAAGTGTTCCAACAAGTCGTAACTGCTCATAATTCCAATAAGCTTCTGGCGCAACTCATTTTCTTTCAAGCCATCTTTGTCCTTGTGCTGCGAATTGAGTTGCTTCCAAGCAATCTCTTCCTTGTCGTGTATTTTCAGTTCCATGTACAAAGATTTGATTTTGCTCTCAGTTAGGCGCTAAGTTGGACATTTTAATTGTATTAGCATCATTTTATTTGCATTTTATCCACAAACTTACATTCTGTGCCTTTGCCCAAACGAGATTTAACTTTGCCATGCGAAATGGTCGCTGAAGATTCCGAATCTCCGGCTCATACTTCTCATTGAGAACTTGCTTAAAATGCGGGTCATTTGCCTCTTTGCTGTACTTTTTGCTCTCCTTCCGGTCGGCATTGACACCTTGCGATGCAAGTAAAATATAACAGGCAACAAGTGCCACAAATATATGACACGTTTTCAGCATAATTCTCCAGCAAATTCTGATCAAATCTTCTTATTAGCCTCCAGTAGAGCTGGTAAACTATCGATAGCACAATCGGATCAAAGCGATAAGAAATTGTTCTTTGAGCTGAGCTGAAGTGAACTTGTTCTTTGGAGTTGTGCACCATTATTCATTTATTCAAATAATAAATTGAAACATACTTTTTGTTTACCTATTTTTTATGGTTTGTATTATGTTATTGAAATGATTGTTTTTATTTGTCAATTGTTGTTATTTAATTGAACAATTTCGAATTAACAATACAATAGTTTATCGTAACTTAAAAATTATGTGTTTTATTGCGTAGCGGATTTACCCGAGTGTTTTGTTTATAATCCAATAAAAATCAATTTTATAGTTGTATTTAATACTATTTTACTTAACTGTCTAATTCTTAAATAGGAATTACGTTTTTAGGTATTTACAGAAATTAAGTTAAGACCGCAATCACATAATTATAGAAGAGAGATAATGTAAATAATTGCACATGGTGATGTCCCTTTTGGCTTAAAAAAGGTTTTCTACAATTAACGTATCGCCTGAGACATATGCAAGGGCGTGACCATCAGTGTCAGCTCGGCATCCTTAAGGTTTGCGCCACGCAAATTTGCTTCCTGGAGATCACTACCCGATAGGTTACAACGCTCCAAGTCAGCACCGGCCAGGACCGCACCACGCAAATTGCAGTTTTTCATATTCGCATTCTTCAGATTGGCCACACGCAAGTTGACAAACGCCATATTACTGCTCTCCAGGCATGCTCCTTTAAGGTTTACTCCCTCGAGATTTGTGCGAACTCCTGTGGGATCCTCAAAATTGCAGCCCCGCAAGTTGGCTCCCTCCTGGAAAAAATGTACGTAGAACATGATGATATGATAATAACTATTTAACCATCCTTGCCGTCTTACCATATTGGCGCACAGACCGCGCACGGAAACCAACTGAGCGCACTCTAGATTAGCATATTGTAGGTCAGCTCGCTCCAGGCAACAGTAGTTTAGGTTTGTGTGGGATAGATTACAACGTGACATATTGGCGTACTACAGAAGAAGGTGTTACTATAATAAGGATGTTATTTTTGTACTGTCGTACCTTAAAGTTAATATTGCGGAAATCCAGTTTGCGCAAATCACTCCCAGCTAGATTGACGCCCTGGAAGCGTAGCTCTGTTATTGCCGACGTCTGTATGATAGCTTTTATGACTTCCATGCGTGTTAATGGTCTGTCGTCCACTCGCTGCTCCAGTTCGCCCAGTTTCTCCTCGAGATGTGTGACCAGAGAGTAGATTCCAAAGAATCGTGCCTCCTCTAAGACGCCCCTCATACTTATATGATCCTCACATATAAACTGACCATGCCGTAAATAATTTATTATTGGCTCAAAGTAGCGAGCACTTCTATCTATCAAATAGGCACCCTGCTCATCCTTCTCACTGGGCATCATGCCGCCGTCCTGCAGAAACATCCTCGCCAGCATCGAGTCTGGTTCACGACCTACAAGAGTATCGATTGTTGTAGTATAAATTTTTCCACCAACGTTTAGTTTTATCCATTTATTTGCTGGAAAATTGCTTGTGCTGGGCTTTTCATAAACTGCAACAACATCATTAGCATTTTCCTGCGATCCATCGCTTTCCATTGGATAGTTTTCTTAAATTTATTATTTTATTTGTTTTGATTGTGATTTTGTTGCTGCAATTCTTCTTTCTTCAGCTGGTGAAGTACTTCGAAAATAGTGAACGGCAAAATACAGTGATGTGGCAAGGCTGCAATCTGCAATCGATAGTTAATGAAATCGAATCGGTAGTTTGACGATAAAGTATCCATAAATAATCATTTATTATTGAGGAAAATTAAGATTCATCCTTCAATCAATACAAAATATATATCTTAAAAGTGCTGTAACTTCCACATAAACGAAAGATATGACAACGGCCGACGGTGAACGAACCGTTGCCAGTAGCAGCGGCACCTCCATTGCCAGCCAGCGAGGAGTGAGCCGTGTACTCGCCAAGCTGTCTCACTCATTGGCGGAGGGAGAGTTTTACGAGGCCCACATGATGTATCGAACGTTATATTTTCGTTACACGGCCCAAAAGCGATACCAGGATTGCTTGGATCTGCTCTATGATGGTGCACAGAAGCTAATCGAGAATCAGCAGAAAAGTAGTGCCGCCGACTTGTGTTTGCTACTGCTCGATACGCTCGAGAAGCGGGGAAATCTGCCAGATGACTCTAACGAGCTCCAGTGGATCACTCGATTAGGTACATTAATAGGTGGACTGAGCGCAACAACAGTGGAACGTGAGACGGTTATAGTAAGTTGAAATTCTTCTAGAACCCCAAAACGAAATGCTTATCATTGCTTTATATCATTTCATACATTAGCAACGCGTCATTAAATGGAGCATCGGTGTGCATGGTAAGTTCGGTCATCCGCTATTGCACAAACTCATTGCACACGTCTACTGGGGTGAAGGCAATGTCGAGGCGGCACGTCATCACTATTTGCTCTGCCAGGATGGCACATGCTGCGGTCGAGTCCTGATTGAGATCAGCAAAAGCAAGGGCTTCCAGAGCGAGGTTGATTTGTTTGTGGTGCAAGCGGTGCTGCAGCAGCTGTCGCTAAAGGATCGACACACAGCGGAGGAGACTTTCAACATGTACACACGTTACCACCCGAAAATACTGAGACACGAGTTCCCCTACAAAGAGCCATTGGTCAATTTTCTGTACTTCTTGTTTCGACTCATCGACTTGAAGAGTGTCACAGGCTTCCGCGCTCTGCGCAAGCTGTACGATCCCTCCCTTAAGCGAGATACATCGTTTACCAAATACCTAATTAAAATCGGTATCCTGTACTTTGATGAGCAACCCGAACAAGTCTCTGCCGGACCCTCTGGACTTGGTGGCATGTTTGGTGACATATTGAATAGTCTAATGCAAGGTTTCGACGAAGACGACGAGGAGGAGCAGCAGCAGCAGCAGAGCAGGCCGACACAAAGGCAGCGACAGAATGCCAACAATGAGCTGGACTAGCGCAGAACAAATAGGCGTTCCTGCGAATGCGGATGAAGTTAATCAGAATGAAGTTAATTGCTACTAAAAAAAAACACCGGGCTTTCTTTATAATGTTATTATATACATATTTGCTAAACTAAACTTTACTAGCAACTGCAATAATATAAACATATCAGTCTTGTGCATGTGCAGGTGGTGTGGGTGACTCAGTTGTGTGAAGGGGACTGAAGATGATGAGATGACTAGAAATTAGTGAAACAGCTGCAAATTTAAGTTCAAGTTAGTAACGGGTACTAAATTTTTTACTGAACATGCTGTAACCAACCAAAATAATGTTAATTAAAAGGATCCAATCTAATAAAAGTGTATAAGCGAAACTGGCACAACTGTAGATTACTTAAATAGATTAATAAATTTAACTTTTATATATAATCGTTTTCCAGGGACTAAACAAATTTGTTTTATCAGAAAATTGCATTACCCTCATTATTTTTAAAATTATCTGCGCTTTGTAACACTGTGCTATCTAGTTATCGATGATCATTCGATAACTGGTCGAGTCACTTTGCACTCAATTGCGATGCACCTCTATTGGAATGTTAGTATTTTATTTCATGCGGTATTTCACGGGGGGACAAATGTGTAATATATACACTAATGCTTTGAAAATTCCTTCAATTTAAAATATCTTTGACTTTCGATTATAAATAAGCTAAAAGCAAATAATTTTAATGTTATTATTTTAATAGAAGACAATACGACATCCAAGCGCAACCATAACTTATATTAATTGCGATTCGAGTAAACAAACCCAAGTCACGTGTCCACCTCTAGTTTACACATATATTTTGTTTCAGTTGAGTTGAATGGAAAAAGTTGGAAAATAGAAATATTTAATAGCAGGCTGTTAAGAGAGCAGACCTCTGATCAAGTGATTTAAAAAATTAGAAAGTGAGTTGATTTAATGTAAGTTCATTTATGGCATTTAACATGAGTGCTGAATCGTGTAAACGACGTGACATTTGCAGCGATATGGATGACAAAACGGCAGCCTCAACCACAGACGCTGCAACTAAAATATTGACCGGTGGCAATGAAATTTCATCAGACACATCGATAGCCCACACCACAGTGACAGTGGAGCCGATGGCATCCACCTCAAAATCAGCAAGCACTAAGCCCGACAATGCTGATAAGGACATAGCGTCAGAAGCTGTCCGGGATTCCGCGTCTGTGGACACGGAACGCTGCTGTTGGATTTGCTTTGCGACGGACGAGGACAATCGCTTGGCGGCCTGGGTGCAGCCCTGTCAGTGTCGCGGCACAACAAAGTGGGTACACCAGAGCTGCCTATATCGCTGGATCGATGAGAAGACGCAGAAGGGCAATGCCTTGCGTTCCGTGTCGTGCCCGCAATGTCAAACTGAGTACATTATAATGTTCCCGCAAATGGGCAAGCTGGGAGGTGCCTTGGAAGCCATGGATAATCTGGTCAAACGCCTTAGTCCATTTCTAGCAGCCGGCTTTTTTGTGGGCTCGCTCTATTGGACAGCTGTGACATACGGCGCAGTAACGTTCCTTCAGGTGAGTTGCTCACATTCGGAAATGTTCCATTCCTTAACATATTTTCCCGTTTTACCAGATCGTAGGTCACGAGCATGGTATGTCGATAATGGAGGCTGGAGATCCGCTCATTTTGCTCATCGGCCTGCCTGCGATACCAGTTGGATTGATACTCGGCCGTCTCATTCGCTGGGAAGATGCACTATTGCGTTTGATACGCAATCGTGGTACTGTTATGCGAAAGTTTCCATTTGTAAACTTTATATACCCGAACCTGTAAGTGCCAATAACAAGCTGCAAATGAAGTTATGTAATGTACTGAACCATTTCAAAATGCCTCTAGCAATCAGGATGAGGAACTGCCAACCTCTTCGAATCCGGCAACACCGGCACTATCAGATCCAGTTTCCGCCACACGTATCTTTTGCGGAGCTCTGTTGCTGCCCACGATTTCATGTATTGTGGGACGAATTCTGTTCGATTCGGTTGAGAATACACTGCATCGCACTCTACTCGGAGGCCTTACATTCATTACGGTCAAGGGAATGCTGAAAATTTATCTGAAACAGAAACAGTACGCGCGCCGCAAAAAACGTTGCATCGTGGACTATACCGAGGAGAATATTCGAAACTTTGTGCATCGCAACAATAATAACGCTGGCGCTAATGGAGCTCGTCAGCAGGCACATCAAGCACAGCCACAGCAGCAGCAGCAGCAGCAGCAACCACATCAACCGACCATGTCCCGACTAGCCGCTGTGGCAGCGGTTGCTCGGGAACTTGAACGTGAAAACGAACGCCTTCGTGAGCGAGAGCATGGGCGGGATATAGAAGCCAACAGCGGGGACAGCGTTGTATAAGCTACCAGTGGACACTCGATTAAATCGCAGATTATATATGTATATACATATATATACATATACATGAATAGAATGTATGTGTATATATATATATATCTATATGTATATTATATATATATACATATACATATAGAGCAACTACTTATTGTTCAAATAGTTCAGTTTTGTATTAAGTTCATTTTGTTTTTTAACTGAGAGTCCAGGCACATGCAAAATTTCTGGTACTCTACGCTGCAAATGTTATAACCAAAAACTAAATTATTGTTAAATCATACACATAGACCACGAGGATAATGTTTATGATGATAATGATAATGATTATGATAAATACAATTCAGGAATGTATAATAGGAAGCATATGCGCACTGCTCGGCCAAAATAATTGTTAGCAAATAAAATCGAAAAGTAAAATTCAACTGTCCATTTAGCTACTAAACATGTAAACATATACACATATATATATATATATATATAAACATACATATGTATATGCAACACTTCTTCTATATGCTTCCACACAAGAATTTATGTTACCGTTTTATAAACTACAAATACTACTAAATTGCCTATGTAAATAAAGCTAAAAAACCCTTGGCTGTGGGTGGGTTTGTAATAAGATCGAGACGAATTTAATGAATATAGTGTGAAACAATCTGCTTACTAAAGATGAAAGAAAAAGGCAAAAATATATATATTGGTAAAAACAGATTAGATAACTTCAGGTATATATGTATGTAGATATATATTTTTGTCGCCTTAAGAAAGTGTGAATAATTTGTTTATTAAGCTGCCCCCTAACTTTGTAATCCATTGGCTGAGTCATCTTGCGATAATGAACTCTCGAAGCCACTTCAACTTGTACGATGGCCTATATGTACGTATGTATGTTTGTATTGGGTATTAAAACCTGGCTTCGAGGAGCCGCACCATCCATCCATCCAACCAACCATCTATCGGTTGTACACAAAAGTTACAGTTAAAGACCCGGACAAAGTGAATGCTCCAAAAAGCGATCTAATCATTTATAATTGTTAGCGAGTCGAGTGTTTGCTTTGTCTATTTGCGCTTATCATCGACAACACACGAACTGCTAGATGGTATGGTATGGTATGGTATATCTTGCTGTGTGTGTATAGGAAAACACACACCTGTACTATGTATGTGCTAGCATGTAAGTTGTATACTCTTCACGAAGTTCTAACGTCATGAGCAAGATCTAACTAGTAAGATATGAGTTTCAGTTTCAGGTAGGGGGAAGAACACTTCATTTAATCTACTAGATAACAAGTTTAGTATTTACTTAAAGTTTTCATTATATATTTACCTATATCTAATATATAGGTATATATTATATTTATCTATATCTGGCAACTGTTTGAAGGTGCAGCGCATTGAGATGGTCGGAAAAGCTGTGCCCTTTTTTTTGACGTCAAGTCAAGCACAGAAATCAACACTCTGGTAAAATTCGCACACACGCACACACAGCGTGATTTATGTGTGTGTAAGCCTGTGTGTGTGTGCGCCGTGTGTGTGTGTGTGTGCCTGTGATATTGTATGTGCTCTCAGGCCCACCTGTTTGGCTTTTCAGGAGCAATCACACGCTCTTGAAATCACACACAGCAGTTGAAAGATTTCTTACTGCTTTCTTTTGCTCTGCTGCTTCGGCAACAGCAGCAGCAGCAGCAACAACAGCAACAGCTACAACAGCAACAGCTACAACAGCAGCAACAACAACCACAGCAGCAGCAGCAACAAAACAACTCCAACGGGTTGCGTTTGTTCTGTGTGACTGAATGAACGTCCGTTTGGGGGCTAAAGGCGGGCACACATAACGTAACGAATCGCTGAAGCTGGAGCTGGAGCTGGGAGTCGTGTCGGCTTGTCGGCTCTGCATTGTAGTTGCTGCTGCCGCTGCTGCTGCTGCTGCCGTTGTCACTTGTGTGCGATGACGTCGACGTCGTCGACAGCGACAGCGACAACGACGCCGACAGCGACTTCGGTTAATAACAGCGCTGGGTCGGCACCTCCGCAGTCAGACGGGCACCGGCTACCAAAACGCATCGCCAGCGTTGAGTCGTCTCCACGCTAACAAGTTAACAGTAACACACACACACACACACACACACACACACACTTTGGCATTGTTTGGCATTTGCTCGGAAATAAACGAAATGAACTGAAACCGAATCGAAGTTGTTGTCGCTGCAATTGCCACGATATCGATATCATTGAAACGTGCAACGCATAGCCGCGCGCAAGTGTCCCTAGCAGAAGCCTCCAGTGTTAACCCCAACCCAGCAAGAGAGAGAGAGAGAGAGAGCCTGCCAAGATGAGCAACACAATGACTGCCGCTGGTCACGAGCCAACGATGCACTACCTGGACAGCATACTGAACGAGGAGGAGAATCGCTGTGATCAATACTCGCATCAGTGGCGCAATTTCACCATATCACGTTCGGGTCGCTTCCGATCGAAGAACCGGAAACGCGACACTGTCGATGGTAAACTCTTCGATGCCAGCAGTGCCGGCGGCAAGGAGAACGACAAGGTGCGTCCCTCTCCCCCTTCCCCTTCAGCTTTCCCTCAATTGCAATTTTATTTTTTTTTTATTTTTTATATTTTCCCTTTGTCGTAATTATCAGTATGGGGACTCCAAAAATAGAATACTATATCAATGACAATATCGCGATCAATATTGTAAATTGTGTGCGGGATTTACACACACACACACACACTCGCACACACACACTCACATGAGTGCAGACAGTTAGGTAGATAGGTAAAACTAATCGAGAAACGGGTCTTAAGGGTCTGACGGTTCGAAAGTCCACAAGTCACTGCGGCTTGTCGGGTTTTTCGTGTGAAATGAACAATGACAGCAACTAAAAAAAAAAAAAAAAAAAAAAAAAAAAAAAAAATAACAACAACATCAGCTGAAAATGAAACATAAAAACACAGAAACACTCGCAATGAAAACAAAAACAAACGGAAATGCTCGTTAATAAAAAACGGAAGTTGTTTTATTGTGATAAGATGCGATATACACTTCATAATAATAATATTTCTTCTCCGAGACTCTTGAGGAGAGTGAAACACTTCTGGGGTGCGCACAGACAAGATCAGCAGATTTATACTTGTATATATTTAAAAATATCATACGAATATGTTTCTTGTATAAAAAGAAAGTTTATCATCGACTGACCTTAAGTATCGATTCTTCATATGCAATTTATAAATATAATAATGCAGTTTTTCCTAGAATTATTCAACTGATTGTTCCCATGACTGATAGACAGACTAAGCAAACCAGACCAGTTTGACTCACCCATTGAAGTTGAGCAGGAATATTTATCTACTTAATGGGTTGCCTATTAACAAGTGTAGGATTGCAATATATTTAAAAGTAAGTGATCTTAACCTGATCATGTAATTAAAATCAATTAGGTTGTACAGTATTACTCTGGCTTGTGATGATGTGTCAAGTTCGAAAGGTGTTTTAGAGTACTTCAACTTTTAATCGAGTATCTCAAAAGTTCTACAGTCGAAAACATGTGTAATCTCTGCTCAATCAGTGAAAGACTCTAGTTCTTGGTTCTTCACTTAACCATTTTTTGTTTTACGCACTGATTCTTCTTCTATAAGAAGATTAGATTGCTGTGGGTACGTACTTCTCTCCCGCTTTTGGCGTCATAGCGTCGTCTCTTGGCCTTGACTGAATTTTCTCTTGGTTCTCCCCTGCTATCTGGGCAGTAAATCGAATCTTGAGTTTTATAACTTATCGCTAAACAAAGTAAAGTCCTGTCTGTGGTGAGGCCGATACACTCCGCACTCGAGTACCCTGTAATAAAAGGGTAATATACTTTATAAACAAAAAAAAAAACACTTGCAAATTGCACACCTTTTTATGTAGGTTTTTTGCAAAATTCATGCTTAAAATAATAATAAAAGAAGCGCAGTAAGCAAACACAGAGAAAGAACGTGGAGCGAGATACCCTATAAGACGCTCATAAAATACGTGTTATATCTATACTTAGTATATGAACTTATACGTAGCTTGTGGTTCCAAATTTAGTCAATCGGATCAATGTACCCCATGCTTATCAGTAATTTTTACGTGCATGTGCATAGATGATAAATATTCCTTATATATTCTATATCGTTTTATGGGTTTAATCAGTCAGCTCTATCATGAAATAAATGATATGTTCTCAATATTTAAATATAATAATATATACATAATTCTTGCGGGTGTAAAACCTTCGACAAACAAAAGGTACCCTTTCTTTATTTCTTATTTAAATATCATATTTGCAAGCGACCGACAAACACACCTTTCTGGGAACTTTATACACATATCTTAAGCTGTTAATTCTGACACTGTAAAAATGTCATTTAATACGTATACCAGTATGATCACGTATTTCATTTAAAAATATATCCCAAGTCGACAGCCTGAAACAAAAAAAAAAAAAAAAAATTAAAAAAAAATGCATAAAAATAACAGACCACAAAATTAGCGCTGGCACGCGATTCCCTCTCGAATTGAACAAGTTGACCAAAAGGGGCATCCAAATAGGGGCTGGTTTCGGTTTCGGTTTCAGTTTCGGGCTGAATCCGAGACGTCCGAGAAGTTCGGGGGATTTGGGTTCGAGTCTTGCGCAACAAATGCACCGGGACGATCGATTGCCGGCGTCGTGTAGTGCTGCGTCATACACGTCTGTGCATTGAACCTGGCTAACAATGTTGAAGAGGGGGGCGGGCATTGTCTTAAGGGTAGAACTGATGATAACAGCACCGTTTATAGGTAATACTTCAAAAGCTTAGAGCTTCAAGCGATATTAAACGCTCAAGTGCTGCGAATACTTTGGACTGAAATAAACCCAGGGGAAAATTAATTTATTTTTAGTAAAAGCTGCGCAATTAAAAAAAAAAAAAAAAAAAAAACAAATGTAAATTGGAAACTGCTAAAAAATCTATAAAGTCTGTACAGATTTTTTCTGTAGTACATTATTCGATATCTATATATGTATATACAATAATAGTATGGCATGAATTATGACCAGGGTTTTACCCACTAACTAAAGTACTCAAACAATAAGCATACTCATACATACTCACTCGTACTATCAGATATTGCAAAATTTTCTTTTTGGCGTTAACAGCGCAAAAAAAAAACGTTATCAACTAACGAAAAAGAGTACGAAACAAAAACAAGGACAAACGTTTTCATATAGCAACTGCAGGCAAACACACACAACGCCAATCTATATATCATATAGGAATATACCATACATATGTATATGTAGATATATCATATATACAATTTAGGTAAGTGGTTGTGCACGCTTCGACGGTGTTTTCGTTGTTATTGACGCTGTTTTTTTTGGTTGGTTATTGCCACCAGAAGGCAGAGGTTTACTTGGGAATATCGATAGCATGTGTTTGATTAAAATCAGGTGCTAAATCAAAAATATGACTTTGGTAGAAGGCTGTTTGATTACCTTTTTTTTTTGAGAATCATACACTGTGATTGCTGACCCCGAAATGATAAGAATTCTTGCTCTCTCTCTTTGCAGATCTCAGCGCGTAATACCTCTGGCGCTATGTCCAAGACATCATCCTACTCCACAAATACAACAACAACTGGCGGCAATACATCGACGGCTACAGGAACATCGTCGGTGCGAAGTCAACGTGACAAAACAGAGAGCTATAAAAGCTTTTACGAAACAAGTTTATAGATAGTGTCCCCGGGCTGTACATACATACATACATATATTTTATATACAAGTATAACGTGTATATATGTATTTGTACAATCATCATATGTATAACATTTGTATTACGCTTTATTAAATCAGCCTAAGAGTTTATTGCACAAAGTATGGGACTCTATATAGACGTGCAAAATTAGCGAGAAATAGAACGACGAAAAAGGGAAGGAAAACCAACCGGACGCAAGGGAAGACCGATTCGCGTCTTTTACTTTGTTTGGTTTCTGCTTTTTAGTTTTTAATTGAGAGTAGAACAGATTGGGGGCTAACTTAGGCACTTTCTAAATATATATATATATATAGAATATGTATACCATATATACAAATATGCATATAGATTGTACATATAAAGTAAATGTGTGAACATTATTATCTCTTTCTTGCTTAGATTATACAAGTATTAAAACGTGATAATTGCACTAAATTGCATACGCATATCTTTAACTATACACACTATTACATAAAAACGTACATACATACACACACACATATGCATATATACATAAATATGTAAATGTGACTTAACTTTAGTAGAA
Organism: Zaprionus kolodkinae; assembly: GCA_018901885.1. Classification (NCBI taxonomy): domain Eukaryota; kingdom Metazoa; phylum Arthropoda; class Insecta; order Diptera; family Drosophilidae; genus Zaprionus; species Zaprionus kolodkinae. The sequence continues at coordinate 9,023,051 of JAEIFM010000498.1, read as the reverse complement.
ATTCATTTCGTTATTCTTATCAATAAAGTTTAAGGTTTCATGAAATATCAGTATGTTTTTTTTTCTTTTGTTGTGATCCAAATAGTTAATGAATCATGAGGCATCATCATCTGCATTGGATGCACCACCAGCACCACCGGCCTGTGCTCGAATATAGCTCACATCCAGTACACAGAATTTGGCACGGCACATCGGACAGGTGCACTTCTGTTCAAGCCAGACCTCACGATCAATATCACTCTGACGGGCGGCAAACCAGCGTGCCAAGCACTCGACACACCACATGGGACGACAATAGCAGTTGGAGCAACATGCCTCATCCGTCAGTGGCGCCCCAGCGCGATTCAAGTCGGCACACTGTTTGTTTATCTTGATGTTCGGTTCGGCAAGCATGCAAGCAAAGCACTTGTCCGTTATGGGCTCCGAATTGAAAATGGGATTAAGTGCCACTTGCGCCTTGAACACATCCACAAAGCGATCGATAACGCTGCGATGAAACTGTATGTTCGAGGGTATGGCAATGGGCCGGCGGACGCGATCTTCCAAGCTGCGAAATTCCAGGGCGTTGATTCGTATATGAAAATCAGCCACGCCCTGTCGCATAGGGCGTACTATAATGCTTATCATTTGTAATGTGTCGTTCTGGTCGTGCTGCGATATATTGTAGGTCTCTGCCTGCAAGAAGAAATACGTTCATGAGCTAATTGATAAGCAAATTTGGCCTTTGTTTGGAAACTTAGACAAACCCAATTATGATATTTATATGGAATACAAATGGTCAGATGGCCAACCATATTACCCACCTTTGCAACGCTGAGAGTTGTGTTACTCTGATGCGCAAAGTTTACATTGTACATGGTTGTCTTTATGATCCAGTTTTCTGTAGCAATCACCGTGCTGATCGAATTCAATTTCCTTTTGTAGACATCCTGGCGACGAAATTCGGTGCCAATGTCACTGGCCACAGCACTGTAGCTATCCGGTGTATTCGAGTATTTGGCCAGGGTTTTGTTAATAGGATGCCGTTTCCAATTCTGTTGATGCCAATTGAATATTAACGCCGGAACGGCCAATACAGCCAATACACTGAAGCGCTGAGCCATTTTCCAAGTCAAAGTTTTAAAGGCCACAGCCTCCTGGGGCATGGGGAAATCTGGATCGAGTTCATTGTCTTCTAGGGGCTGCTGCGTGGCAAACACCGAAAACTTCAGTCTGTGTATGAGAAAATACGTCACGGGCAGGCAGCTGTGCACGAATAGATTGAGCGAGGTTCGTCTTATATGGTAGCCGACAAAGTCAAGATATTCCTCGCCCAGAACGCGCGAGAACAGCTGCTCTATGGTGAAGCCCAGACGCTGGAATTCTTCAGGTGGATAAATAACGCACATGCACAGCAGAAAGTAGAACAAGTTAAAGAGCAGTTCCGACTCGTCCATATTGCGAAAAATTTTGGAAAACTTAAACAACAACGAAATTTAAGAGTTCAGGGTCTGTATTAGAGATGCGCAAACTGTTGTGGTCGTGTCGTTTGTGCACAGGTGCAATCGCAGCCCTGGCGATTAATCGATAACTCTACGCTCACGACATTTGAATAAATACTAGCGCGCCATGAGCTTCTGTATGTACCTGTAGTTGCTTGAAGCTCTTAAACACACTTCTCTGAACCTATTTTAATATGTTTTGTACACCTTATACTATATTTATTTAAATAATGGTTAGAAGCAACAAGCTCACATAATATAAATCGAATACAATCTTCAAATTACTTAATTTTTAGTGTATTAAATATGTATTTTTGTAAAATATTTTCAATACAAAATTTGCTTTGATTTGTGCTATGGAATAATTACAAAAATAAAGGGAAAGAAAAACCCAAATAATCGTAAAAGTAATCTCTGGCATCAAATGAACATTTATACCATTGCCTGTCATGGAAGGTTTGTCTGAGTCTGAGAGTCAACTCGATATGTTAAATTAGTAGTCAATGAACAGCGCGGTTTATCCTAGTCGGACCCCTTAATTATGTACATGCAAATATTATTTATAGTTAGTTAATAGTGCAAACCACATTGGTCACTTTGTATGTCCAACACCCAACGGAATGTGTGTGTGCGTATCTGTTTGTGTTTGGGTGCGTCCGTGTGTAGCTTGCAGTAAAGTAAACTAGTTTAGTTTATTGGACGGTCATGGGTCACTCTTATTACAATTGCTGCTGGAGTTCACTCAGATTTGGAATGTTGTGGCTGTAGTCATCGTTTGATGTCGAACTCGAATCGTTGGTTAGCTCAAAGCTATTATCGCCGCTGGTGCCGGTCACCGTTGTCAGACTGGAGTCGTTGTTCGATATTTGATGTTCCGAATTGCTTAGATTTCGTAGTGATACATCGCCATCATCGTAATCCTCATCATCTTCGTCGTCGTCCTCATCATCCTCGTCTAAGCTATTACTATCGCTGTTGTTGTCCATATTGCCAGCGTGCGCGACAGGCCCAGTGTCGCCACTGACATTGTTCAGGTTTAGAGCACTTATCGCTGGCAAATTGTTTTGGGTGATTCCATTCTCATCTGGCACTGCTGCTGTCGCTGTCGATTTCTTCGTTCTGTTGTCAGCAGCACTGGATGTGGTATTTATTTCGCCTGTGGAATTCTCTATTAAGAGCGTTATCAATGGCACATTCGGTGTTGTTATTCCTGCTGTTGTCGCCGATGTTGTTGTAGTTGTTGTTGTCGTCTCAACACTGTAGCTGCTGCCATTGCTGCTACTGACCTCGGTGATACCAGCATCCCGAGTAGCTCTGCTTGTCGCTGTGTGTGTTCTTGATAGATTGTCTGATGAGCTGCCATTGAGTATAGAGACGTTTGGTATATTTTGTGCTTGCTGTATTTGTTCTAAAGATGTCAGTTTCTCGCTTGCATTGAGAATCGATAGGATGGGCATGTTCGGTGTATTTATGGCAGAGGAACGTGATTTGCCTCGCGGTGGTGGCACTGGTCGTGTTCCACCATTCTCCAATGGCTGCTGTGGCACACGTGTTGCGCCATTCTCCAATGGCTGTGGCACACTTTTATCCCGTCTCTCCTTGTCGAACACATCCAGATTCATGCCAGTGCCACGCACCTGAGCAGCAGCCAAATTGGGCTGAAATGCAGCAGCACCTTCGTCAACTTCCATATCTTCGTCTAGATCGCCACTGCTGAGGTTCAAGGGCTTGGCGGGTCCATCGTTGGGACGATCAGGTCTCGGTTCTAGGGAAAATAAGATTGAATAACAAAATTCATTGGGAAAATTAATTCCTCACTTACCATTCAGAAAATTCTCTGCTACATGATCGGCGGCACTGTAGATCTCCGCTTCGACCAGCAACTGCAACAGAACACCCACAGTGGGACGCTCATGCTGCTTACCCGAGGTCTTCCATTCGTTTATCATTACTTCTGATAACGATTGGCCAGACGATAAGCGTTCGTTTTCGATCAGCCCTATTTCCTGGCCGCTATACTTATATCCCACTTTTTTAACAATTTCCTTTAGGTTTAGCGCGCCTGGTGCACTGCAGGCTTGGGCGTCCAGATGTTTCGGTATAATCGACATTAGCTTGCGCCAGCAACTGTTCGAATCCAGTAATATGGCCAGTTTGTAGACATCTGTGTCAGATACATGGCGCAATTCCGTGCAGCGCGTATACTTTGAATGTACGCTGCGGGAACTTGAAGGGCTGCAAGTAACCGCCCAACCGTTTGTTTTTGCCATTTCCATCTCCATTTTGTTTTTTTTTTGTGTCTTTGTGCTATTTTCTGCAATGCCAATCTTTGGCGTAGGTGTGGATTTCTGGTTGTGGGTTGGCCAGTCGGTACGTTATAAACTCATTGTATATTCACTTGAGCTTTTTGCTTTTGTGTCTTTAGTGATTTTTCCTATGAGCCATCATTGGTTTCTCCGGAGTCCCTACACACACATACTAGTCTATTTGCATGCACTTATGTACAGATGGGAAGTGCCGAAGCAAACAGCTGTGCGCTAGGGTTGTTCATTATATATAAAAATATCAATATATCGATATTTTTCATGAAAACGATATATTTTTTGTGTGGAAATATAAAATATACGATATTTCTTGTTGATATTTTTATCTTTGGTATCGATAAGCTTTCGATAACATATGGTGATAGTTGATAATTTGAATTTGCAATCTCTTTATATGCATTAAATAAAATCTGTGTTTTCTTACTATTCGTTTTATTTAGTAAAAATAATGGTCGGATTTACATTTAATACATTGTACATTTGTTGTTTTTAAAAAAGTCGTTTAAATTTTTTGGCGGAACAGAAATAAAAACATTTAGCTTATACTTAATGTATAAAAAATATTCGTTTGCACATTGAATGAAACAATATACATGCTCGAAAGATTTGTATCTATAAAAAATTTGTGTTTCTTTTCCTGTTTTCAATTCATATGCTTATAATTATTTGTATATAAGGTCACTTCTTAATTGCTTCTTAATTTGCATATGTATATATTCAAGATATCTGAGAATACTATATGATATATTATAGACGGAATGTGTGTTGCTCTTTAAATCTAAACGAGATTTATGTTGTTGTATGCTTTTCATAAAGCTGTGCGCTTTACAAAACTCGGACGGTTTTTGTTTCCTTACTCTAGCATGATTTGCATTTTAGCTTCCTACTTTAGTTGCCATTGTTATAAAAAAACGTGGTAATAAACAATAATACGCTCAAAATTAACGCAGTATTTATGTTATGGCCATGTCGTGTATTAGCTGCATTGCGTGTAGTTTTGCCCATTTGGAATTTCAGCGTGGGACTGGACATGCGACCATCACCACCGTTGCTATAGGCCAGCACACGCATGTTGTAGCTCTTGCCGGGAGTCAGATTGTCGATATAGGCCTCTAGCTTTTGTCCAATTGGCACAATGGTATTGTTGGCAGTGATCATATTCTGATCTGTTTCCCAAATACGCACCTGTAGATTAGATGTGTTAAATTTGTATTCTACTTAATGCACTATTTTAAGAATCGCTTACTTTATATCCTTGGATGGGCTCCTCATCTTGAGCTGGTGACACGTAACGCCATACAACGCGCACGGTGGATGGGTTAATGCCATAGACGTGTACGGAAGACGGCGGCTTCTGTGGTGCCTTACGATATGTGCGTTCTGTAGGTTAAACAAAAATTGATCACTGTTAGAATGCCTGAGGACATTAGTAGATGATTTGCGTGATGGTACCTTCAAAACGTTCGCTCTCTGGTCCCTCGCCTGCTGCATTATATGCCATGACTTTCACAAAGTAATACGTATCCGGCGTGAGACCCACAATAAGTGCCCAGTTACGTGTTGTACGTGATAAATAGTACACAGAGTCTTCCTCCTGATGCTTCGTCTTCCAATACTTCAACTAAATAATATAAATTTAAGATTAATTAAATTATTCGTATTTAATAATTAGCATTATTCTCTTTACCCTGTGTCCGATCAGTTTACCACGAATATTCTCACGGAACATATCGATTGGATTCCAGGTCACATTAAAGCAAGTGGAATTGTAGGGTATTGCGAAGGGCTTCTGTGGTGCTACTTGAGGCATATCTTCGGCGGAGAATATAACAACCGTTTCACTTTCAGGTCCTTTGCCCACGTTATTGATGGCCTGCACCTTAACCTCGTATTCAGTATAATAGTTGTTGGGCGGAATATGGACTACGGCAATGCCAGCATTCTCTTGCTTCTTAATCAAATCACTTGCCCATTCCAGGGCTCCCTTTAGCTTCCAGAACACCTTATAGTGTATGCCAGGGCTATGCTGTTCTTGCGGCAATAGCGGATCCCAAGTAATAGTGAGATCGCCAATTTTGCCACCACCGCCGCCAACATGACGTGGTGCAATATACGGTTTATCATCGTAGGTGCTGTAGATTGGCGAAGGTGCCGATGCTGCTCCTATGCCCAGATCATTTACAGCAGTCACACTGAACTCATAGGAAGACCAAGGTGTCAAATTGGTGACCTCTGCCTGCTGTCGCGATGTATAACGATCCACTTCACGTGCCTGCACATGCATGGAAACGTTCACCCACGTGCGATTCCAATTGGTACGACCGAGTATATTATAATAACGTATTGGCCGACCATTATTAACACCATCTACCCATTCAATAATGGCCTTAGTTTTGCCAACCTCAACAACCTGCACGCCACCAGGTGCACCAGGCGCACCCTCAATGATAACATTTGTCTTTGTGCTTATTTCGTTCACAGCCGACTTGACAACACATTCGTAATCTCCAGCATCGCTCATCGTTGTGTTGTGCACCGTTAAGCTGTTCCAATCGACAACCTAAAATGCAAAATTGTCTATTAGGTTACCAATGCAATTGGGAAGATGAAAGAACATACAATGCGAGTAGTGCCATCGTGATTGTCTCGCAGGACTTCACCATTGTGTTTCCAAACGTAGGCAATGTCCAGCAAGTCATCGAATGCAGCTTCACAGTGCAGATAGATGAGGTCGTGTTCTCTGGAAACAATACGCTGAGGTGGTGTCTGCGTAAAGCGAATTTCCTCTGCAATAATGAAAGCAAATTAAATACAACAGAAACAAGTCTACAATTTGGCTAAAACTTACGCAAAACAATGACTCGGGCGTGGGACTCATCTTGGCCCTTCTGATTGGATGCTATGCACGAGTACATGCCTTCATCATCTCGAGATGTGGGCGCAATGATTAGCGTACCGCTGGGCAAAATTCGACGATGTCCACCTGACCCTATCAGTTGACCATCCTTTTTCCATTGGAACTTAGGACGTGGCGCAGCTTCAGGATTACACACAATGGTCGTATTGCCATTGTACACCGCATAGATTTCTGACTCAAGTGGATGTTTCTTGAATGAAGGCTTCATGGAGAGCACACGTAGTTGAGCAGAGGAGAAGGATGTCTTCAATTGATTCTGTGCACCGCACTGGTACATGCCCTCATCCTTATCCTTTTCAAGGAATTTAATAGTCAGCACATTGTCCTGGATTATGTAACGATCCCGATTTATTGCAAGTGGATCAAGAAGTTCGGCATTCTTGTACCATGTGTAGTTGGCATCGGGTATAGCGAATGCCTCACAAATGAACGTTACATCGCTATTGTAGTCCTTGATCATGTCCTTTAGTGGAATGGTGAATTCAGGTTTCATTTGTATGTTTATGAAGATGGATTTCTGCAATGTCTTGCGGGGATTTGTGATGCTGCACGTATACTCTCCGTTATCGCTAGTAGTGGCATTCTTGATGATCAGAACACGACCGTAACTGGTCGTGTATGCATTGCGCTGCAAAGGCTGGCCTTGACGTGTCCAGTTATACGATGGAATGGGATAACCAAACGCCATGCACTCCAGACGAATTTCATCACCATTAACCGGCGCCTCCGGGAAGACCTTGGGGAAGGTATTGGCAAATATAAGTGCCTGATAATTGCTGTTGGGAGTTACGCGCAGTGGGAAGAATGGTCCGTTGCGTCCATTATCGGAGACAAAGGTTTGCACAGTGCACGAGTAATTGGCTCGATCCACGATCTCAATGAAGGAGAAATAGAGGGCACCATCGTTTGAGACAAAAACACGTTGATCCTCTTCAACGAAATTGGGGAAATAATCACGTGCCCAATAATATTTGACACTCGGATAATGTTGTGGTGGATCACAGAATATGGATTTACCCCAATTCATTTCACCCGACTCAGGTGAACGTTTCAAATTGAACTCCATGATGTAACCAAAGTTGAGGTTAGCACTCTCTGATCGAACGCGTCCGAACTTATTTTCCGCAACGCAATGATAAGCTCCTTGATCAAGCGACTGCTTGGGTTGGTAAATAATTAGGTTTCCACCCGAAATAGTATAGCGATCCTGCTTCAATGGATCGATTCTTATAAACACAAGCGTATCGTTCACATAATCCTCCCGATACCAATCATAGGTGGGCGTGGGATATCCACCAGCCAAACAGCTCAGTGAAACATCATCAATCAGACGAACCTTGCTCACATCAAAGATCGTGTCGTTCGGTTGTTTTACAAAGTATGGTCCCCGCGGTATGCGCTCATAGTCACGTATATCCAGACCATATTGATAGGATCGTTGATCATCAAGTTTAATGTTGACATTGTCCGGGCTGTAGAGTGATTTGGACTCGCAGATAAACAGATTCATTTCAAGTTCATATGCTGGCATAAACATCCAGCGATCACGTTTCTTTGAGTAGGCGTAGACCACGCGATCCTTTACAAATTCATTATCTGGATAGGGCTGATTGGGACCTAAAAAGACGGATTTATTCCAAATTTTAGAACTATTTAATTAAACTGTTATTCATTTACTTACCAAAGAATCCACGCAAATTATTTTGATTGCGCTGATTAACATTTGTTGTGCCTATCATCGTATTGTAGTACTGATTGGGATTATTTAAATTGCGTTGATTCTGTTCGTTCTCGACCAAAAAGCGATTGTCGTTGAGATCTTCGTTTTCAAGTGCCTGCTGCTCGTATGAGAAGGAATCCTCTACCTGCACCAGAGGCGTATTATCATCGTTAACCCACGTCTGTGGTCCAGTCTGGCGAGCCGAGATGAAGAAGCGATTTTGCTTTTGATTTTGCATTATCAATTGCTTCAAAATGAACATATGTTTGTCCCGATTATCCACATTGATTATATCTGCTGTATATGCTTTGCAAATCTTCTTAGCCTCCACCCAGTTACGTTTGGGTGAGCGGATAAAACGATAGCATGTTTGACGATAGGATACCCAGTGTTCCGGGCAAAAGTTGTCCTCATCTGTAAACATGTCGCGATACCCGATGCCAGTGTTGCCAGAGTTGACACTGTTGCGATTGAAAGGATCATACTGTGGACCGAGGTTGTTACCCAGGCTTCCTGGTCCTCCAATTGAGTTGCCACCGCCCAGTAGCTGACGATTCGAGTCATAGTTGTTGTAGGCGTTGTTATTGTAGTTGTTCGAGCTGCCGATGTTGCCATTGCCCCCAGCATAGTTGGGATTACCAGGCTGATTACCAAAGTCCAGCAATGGATTATCATACTGTGTGGTGTCTGGATTCTGTTGTTTGCCCGTATAAAGTGGATTATAGCGTGGCGAGTAGTCCTTATTGTAACTGGGCTGATATGGTTGTTGTTGTTGTTGTTGCTGTCCCAGCTGCTGCTGCTGCTGTTGTTGTTGTTGTTGTTGCAGATCGTCAGGAAATTGTGCTCTGCTCCTTGCCAGCAACAACAACAGGAATTGCACTAGCCAGCAGATTGCGAGCCTGCTGCTACGTTGAGACATGATGATGCCGCCTCTGACTTAGTATTCGTTCGATGTGGGAACTGTTGATCGCGTTTGCTTTTGCAGACTAAAGGCACATATTTGTTTTGGAAATTCGTGGAACCTATAAACACAATGGTCGATGTTTATTTATAGAAATTTTATATTTATGAACTATTAACACGTTTGTGGCATAAACAAATCAACAAAATTCTCTGATCTGTCGTTCAGTCAATCTGTAATTTGTTCTATTAGTAATCATCCGCACCCACACACTTACGCAAATGCTCGTGTGTGTGTGCATGTGTGTGTGTGCGTGTCTGTTGCTTTAGGCGTGGTCTCAGTCTAATTTACGTTCTATATAAACATTATTAATTAAACTATCTATATATTTATGAAAAGTATTTAATTTATATAGCTTATCAAAGTTATAGAAGATATTTAAGTTAAATACGCAAGAAAAGTCATCCAATCGGCAGCGTCTCCGCCCAATTTGAGAAAAGCTACGCTTAGTCAAACACTCGAGACACCCAACCACACCTTAAATTTTAAGCCACAAATTTATCATTATCGCTGACAACGCATCAGTACTTTTATCAATTAAAACACAAAATTACTCTTTTAATTTTAGTTTAAACTAACCAATTATTTAGAATTGAAAACTTAGCACTTTAAAATTACATATAAATTAAATAAAAACAAAAACTAGTTACAGCTCCAACAAAAATGTCAGGTAGTTGTGAGCAAGCCACGATTAGCAACGGGGCTATCGATATCAATCGCATACGACTCGTGTTAAGGGTTGCCGTCACTACATAAAAAGGTTAAAAATCGCTGTGTAATAGCATGACACTTGCAATTTTTAGTTGTGAAAATGAAACTTTGACTGACATAGGTTAAACAAGCTGTAAAACGTTTGCAAACTTGTAAATGTAATTAATATAAATTATGCAACAGTTTGTCTACTATAGTATATTAATTAATTAAACAAATTATGCCTGTCATACGATTACCGTTTACGATACTCGATACTCGCAGAGCCACATATCGATAGAGCGAAAACATATTTATCGTAAAATTATCGAGCTTCAGTCGAATGCTGATGTGTAATAAACCAAAGTTTTGCTGATATTTAAAATAAAAACAAGGATTGCTACACTAAAAAAGAAGACAGAGAGGGCCAGGGCGTAGAACAAACAAAATGAATTATAATCCAAATGCGGGTATGCGGCATCGTAAGTGGGAAAATTGTACGGAACAAGCACCGCTATGCTGCAAGTATACCACGAAGGCAGATGCCGTGCCTTAAAATGCACGAATGCCATTTGAGATGCGGATGAGATTAACTCAGAAGGCAGCTGAAAGTTGTTTTAGTAATCTGTTAATTACTACTGCACTAACAACTCTGTTGTGTTTAGTTTGTTTGATGCTTGTGCGGCTTGCTTCTACAATTTTCCTAACTTGTTTCCTCTTAACCTTCTCCATGTCGACTACAAACCCCTGATATCTCTTATGTTTACCAAAATAGCACAAGGCAGTGGACGCACTCGTCCCATCAAGCGTGTAAGCGATGTGAACGCCATGGGTCCGTCGGCTGCAATGCCCAGTGGTTCGGCTTTTATGACACCTACAGCAGCACCCACAATGTTCGATCCCAATATGTATGGTGGACCGGCTCCCCAAGTCAACAACTTCAGCTACAATGTGGATACAGCACCTCAACAGCAGCCGCAACAGCAGCAACAACCTCTGCAGCAGCAAAGCTTCGGCTATCCAACACCACAACAACAGCAGCAGCAGCAGCCAACGCAAACGCAGGTTCCCCCTAACCTAGGGCCGGCATCATACGGAATCGGTGCACCACAGCAGCCACACTCACCCTATGGTGTAGCACCCGGTTCTGCACCCGCTCCAGGACAATTTCCCCAGTTTGGTATGTTGCAACAGCCCATTGTGCAGGACATGGCAATGCAGTATGGCCAGCGACTGGCTGACCAAGGCAAGCAACTTGTTGAGAACCAGTTTGAAAAATGGGTACCCGTTGCGAAATTGAAGTACTACTTTGCCGTAGACAATGCCTATGTGGGCCGAAAGCTTCGATTGCTCTTCTTCCCCTACTTGCACAGGGTAAGCATGACTTGTCCTATGTGTCTAATAAGAATGTATATCAGTTTATTGCAAATTTCTTCTTATTTTCATCTTAGGACTGGTCACTTAGGTACGATCAAGAGCATCCAGTGCAGCCAAGATATGACATAAACGCACCAGATCTATACCTACCAACCATGGGCTACATCACATATGTGATTGTTGCCGGCCTGCTTTTGGGCATGCAAAACCGATTCTCACCGGAGCAATTGGGTATTCAAGCATCCAGCGCCATGGCATATAGCATTTTCGAGCTGGTCGTCTATTCGATAAGCTTGTATGTAATGAATGTTAAGACGAGCCTCAAGACTTTAGATTTATTGGCATTTACCGGCTACAAGTACGTTAATATTGTTGTGTGTCTGTTGACAAGCACGATCTTCTTTCGCTCCGGCTACTACATAGCCCTGGCGTATACCAGTTTTGCCTTTGGCTTCTTTTTGGTGAGCATAAATTGGTAAAAAAAAATTATGTTTATATGTTTGGAATAATAAATAATTTATCTTTACAGTTGCGCACGTTAAGAACAAAACTGTTGCAGGACAACACACCAACTGCACCCAGCGGTGCCATCAATTACGATCCATATGGAAATCCTCAGCAGTTCGATTATAGTGGCGGTCGCAAGCGCAAGCTCTACTTCCTGTTCATCGTGGTGGCCGGACAAGTGCTGTTTGCGTTCTTACTCTCGAAGCACTTGTATCTGCCGGGTGTAGATACAAAGGTGCCGTTAAAAGCGATTTAGAAATTATTAGAATAAATTGTAAAACTTATAGAGTCAAGCGGGCAATAATAACGAAATAATAAACACGTGTTTGTAAAATAGATACTCTCAAAATCGATGTGTTAAATGTTTCCAAAACCATTTTCGGTCATTTCCAAAATGTTATAAATCTTCTAAGTACTTCTTGTGGTCAAAGGCGATACGAAAGGTTATATTGAACACAAGCAATTGAGATTTTCTGGCGTATATAAATAACATATTTTTGTTAACAACCACCCATTTTATAAATAAACAATGCTTTAAATAAAATTATAAATTTGTGCTGTTATTAAAACAAGCGTCATATGTATGTTTTCATCGTTTTTCCATTTGTTTTCATATAGTATATAGTTTTTATTGAAATTTTTAGTCTCATTACTGTAACGTGTTGTTGGTTGGTTGTTTGTTTTCCATTTCGTTTTTGCTTTTGTTATTCTTCTTGTTTTGTTTTGTTTTGTTTGTTTGACTTTCTCTCTTGCTTACTTATTGGCTAACTTTTGTCTCTAAGTTTTTATCCAATGTTTTAATATTTGTTTTAGTTTTTTTTTTTTTAATTTCCCACTAGTTTCGCACGCGTAACGATTCCATTTATAAAATATAAGCATATATGAAAGGTTTCCTTGTTTTGTTTTGTTTGTTTTTCTTTTGGGTTTAGTCTAATTTCTTGGGGGCTTAGTTGTTGTTTGTTTACTTGAATTTTAATATTATTTATGTGGCTGACTTTTGCACTCGAATAGCGTGAGAAATAATACATATGTAATAATGTAATAATAATAACGATAACAGTTCCTACATTTAGGTATTAGTTTCGTTTGTCGTTTCATTTTCTTTTAGTAATAATGTGTACTAATTAGTTTATAGTTAGTATAAGTAGTTCGTTAGTTGGGGCCTCAATTGCAACTCAGTACCATAGCACAAATGTGAAAAAGTTTCGCATACAAATTCGCTAGCTTAGCTTTCGTTTTGGGTGTTTTTTGTTTTTTTTTTTTTTTGTTTACTGTTTGTATTGTTATCTTGCTTTAAAGTTGTTTAATGCAAAGTGTGTTTTGTTGTTGATGTTTTTTTTGTATTGTGTTTCATTTATTAATGTGTATTGTGTATTATGCTAGCGCTTAGTAAATAGTTATAAACATGCTTTGCTTTGTTTTCAACAAATTCCACGTATTAAAAATAATACATTTACAACTAATAATAATCCAAATTTAAATATATATATATATATAGATCAATATATGTATATCGTATTTATATAAATGTTTGTTGTGTTGCCTGCTGTTGTTGCATATAAATCATAGTTATGTTGTACATAACTTTACATCGTATATTTAAAATTTTTATGTTTGATTTTTTTCTTTTTTTGAATATGTATTTCATGAATATTTCAATTATGAGTGTTCAATTCAATTGGAATACAAAAAGGGTGGCAACAAACACAGAAATAAACAATTCTGTTAATTAAAACTCTGTCTATCAAGAAATTATTTGAAATCAATCGCTAGCTCTAACCTAAATCACCGACTGCGCCGCCTCCTGCTGCTTGACAAGATTACGCTGATAGTTGACCGCATTCATTTTATCGAACTATATTACCGTGCCGCCCGGAGGCGCTGTTTGACTGGGTGACAAGTGCTGGGCAACGTGCTGGGGAGTAATAACAGAATATGTTAAATGATTCACTTGATATATATATAGAGTTCAATTTACCGTTGTATGACCTGGCCTCGCCCAGGTGTAGATAAAACCATCCTGGCAAGCTGTCAAAAAGCAGTCCTCGCGAAATATAAGCGCCGTCAGACGCTCATGTGCAATCTTTTTGCAAACCAGAGGCTCTAGCAATGGACACTCTTCGAATCGCGGACAGGCAGGTGTACCAATTAGCTTCATGGGATCGTAGCCACTCACACTGGTTGACGATTGAGCGGCCGTTACCAGCGACGAGTTGTGTGAAGATTTGCTTAGTTTCAATGACCCAAAGCTATTGGCTGTCGCACTGCTCCCAATGCCTGTGCTCGCACTGGTGCCTGTTCCCGATTCCACCGCTGTGGAGTTCACAAGATTTGTGGAACTGCTAATGTTGCTGCTACTCCTGTTGTTATTGTGATTGCTGTTGTTGTGATTATGTTGATTATAGCTCTTAAGCATGCTTATGGCTTTTCGATGCTGTCGATGATTTGTGGCCGTCGAGCCACCTCCTCCAGTGCCACCACTGCCCTCGTAGCCAATGGTTGCCGTACGTTTATCTGAATTGCTAAGGAAACTAAAGTTGGACAAACGCTGCGTGAGGCTGTTGAATGCGCTAAAGCTGCTGCTGCCGCCTGAATTCGAGTTGGATTTACTCGAGCTATTGGAATTCTTGCTATTATAGCCGGATGTTGAGTAATTGGAACTGCTCACGCGCGGACCACTGCTATCAATGCTATCCGACTTGGTCGTGCTGATGCAGTTGGGAAATTTGATTGAGTTGCTGGTGCCGTGTGACTTGCTGTTCACTTTGGATGTACTGGTTGCCGTTGCATTTCCAGTTGTGGCCGCTTCCGTTTCACAGCATTCATCTGGTGGCGTATTGGCATTGGATGATTGCGAGGATATCGTGCAATTGGCCGTTGAGAATTTGCTGGAACTGCTATTGCTATGCTCTGTTGCTCCCACTCCGCCCGCTGATTCCCGATTGGGGCTGCAGCTGCCGGAGTCGGCAAAATTACTTGCCTGACCCATTGCTACGGGTCGTATCACTTTAATGCCATCTGCATCGAGACCGCCATTCATGAAGCTGCTATCGTTAAACTGCGTACTATTCACTCGCTGTCGCAACGTCACCGGATGCCTCAGAACATCTTCCGTTATATCCCACAGACAGATTTGTGTGTCTTGACTGACAGAGCCTAGGCGATAGCTGGTCGCTAGTTTATCCGGCGCCAGCGCCGCCGATGAGGCATCCGAACGAAACGAGGCAGAATGTGTACGCGCTCGGGTCGCATGCAGCGGCGTTGAGTTCTTATCAAATCCCTCGAATCCTCCGTTTGCTGTTGAATCACCCGAGAAGCGCTCCTCTCTAGATGCCGTGTATTCGTTTAACTGATTCTCATCGTCACTGAAATCTCCACCATCCCAATTGGTATAGGAGGTTGTATATGGATCAAAGGCCACAACAGATACCCAGGATCGATGACCCTGACCGCGGGCTACAACGCGTCGTTCGTGCAAAGACCACACAGTCACCAGATCATCCTCACCGCCAACGACAATGTATTTGCCATCTGGCGACCAGCAGACGCAGAGGAAGCCACCAAAATAGGAACGTGCAATGCCCAGCAGCTCCATGGTATCGTAGTGAAAGACACGCAGAAATCCATCCTGCGAGACCAACGCCAAATTTGAGCCGCAGGGCGAGAAGCACAGTTCATTGATGCAGCAGTTGTCGGTACTGAAGACCCACTTGTAGAGTGGATTTCGCGTTGACTTCGACTTGCAGGTGAGTATCGTGTAGCCGTCACCCACCTTGAATGGCTGATAGCTGGGCGCTGTGGCTGCACAGGGCAGTTCCTCGTTGTATAGATACAAATGTCCCGAGGCGTGTGAGGCGAGAAACAAATGTGGCGAATTCGGTAGCCACTTCAGGCAGGTCACTTTGGTCTTGTCAATCAGGCGCTGTAGCAAACAAAAACATCAAATCAGTAAAGGAAACATGACATGGAGACATTCGAGATTACAACTCACCTCCTCGTTGAATAGTTTACGCAATTCACGTGGCCCTAGCTGAGGGGATACCAACTGTATTTGCCCAGTTGTGAAACCAACCAGTAGCGGGGCACCAGTGGGCGTGGCTGCATTTGCATTGAAATCATGGCAGCTGGGATTTGTGCCCTTGTAGAACTTCTTATCGATTGGCTTGCTCATCTCGGTGCCCTGCAAGAAACAAAGCAAGCAAACAAAATCAAAAACAATTAGTCACATTTTTATTTGTTTTTAGACTCCAAAGGCGTGTCTCATACATCTACGTCATTAAATAGGGGAAAAGTCTGAATAATGAATAAGTGTGTGTAAGATTAGAAAAGGCTTTTCTAGATTCTTATTAGAACATACATACTCCCTACAACTCTTTACCATTCATGGGGTATACAAATTAACACACCTTTTTAAATAGAAATTAGCGACTTGTTCATAAATTTAAGTGAAAGAGCTGAGCTGATGTGATTCGTCACATTCGGTATGGAAGACTCAAGCTAAGTATCCAGTAATTTGTGGCAAATAAATAAAATATTTTGGAAATCAAAATATTTATCATAAATAAGAATGATCTGTAACATATACTACCCCTAACTCGTTGACGGTTTCAATATACCCGTTTCGTAGAAAAAAGGTATGTGTTTAGATGATTTTCAATGGAATACGCTGCCTTCGAGCGCAATAAAAACATTTTAAATAAAAGCTTGATCAACAACAACAACAATACCAGCTACAAATTGGAACAAATTAAGCAGTTTGTGTGTGCCTGGGGCAGCGTGTAAACTGCATATTATGTGCCATTTTGGGGTCGGTTTGTCAAGGAAGGAAGGAAGGGAGAAGGAGATGAACCTGGGATGCCATTCCGATTATCAAAGCCCTAAATGCGTGATAAGATCTCATGAACATTTCCAACGACACCTTCTTACGCTATGCCAAAAATGAAAACAGATTATGCAAAATTCACATGATTTAATCTCCAAATTGATATTGTTCTCTCTCACCTTTTTGATGCCACGAAACGCATAGACATAGAGATCGCGGCCAAAGTTAAAGCATATGCGATCCCCGCCATAGATCTGATTGGTGGGCATGCCATTCTGATCGAGGACAGCGCCATTGGTCATCGAGTGCATTGAGATGCCGCCGCCCAATCTGGCATCGACGGTGCTGCTGCCGTTGTAGCTGGTGTCGCCGCCTGCACCGCTGCCGTTTAATGTTGTTGATGTTGTGCCGCCTGCTGCTGTTGTTGTTGCTTGGTGTCGCTGTTGTTGGAGTTGCAGGTGTTGTTGTTGTTGTATTTGACGTTGTTGTTTTAGCGCCATTGGACTGCAGTTGGTTGCGCTTATCACTCGTTGTTGTTGTTGCTGCTGTTGTTGTTGTTGTTGCGGCTGCTGGCGACTGAGTCGTTTCGCTGTTGTTTTTACTATTGTGACTACCGCTGGTGCTGCCACCACTGGGATTAGGATTGGGCAGGGTGACAAACGAGACGCGCACCTGGGGCGAACTCTGATTATTGCTATAGCCGACACGATTGGGCCGCGAGTATTCGGATAGGGTTAACAGTCGATAGGTGCCCTCGCGCGTTACGAATTGCGTTTTCAGATCGTCCTTGACATTGGCATCCAGTTGATTGGCCATTACGTAGATGATGTTCTCTGTCTTGCGCTGCGTTGCGTTGCTTAGCGTTGTGTGCGCTGTAATTTGCTTTAGTTACATACGCCGCTTTTGGTTGTTGTTGCCGTCGCTGTTGCTGTTGCTGCTTCTGCTGCCGCTGATGTTCTTTGCATCACACACTTACACACACAGCACGAAACGCACGCACACACACACACACGCTATCATATATTTACCTCAACCCATCCCGCGCGCGCGCCTCACTCACATACAAGTGTTTAGGCTACCTGCCGCTGCCGCTACTGCTGCCGCTGCTGCTGCTGCTGCTGTCGCTGCTTCTGCCACAGCCGCTGCGCCCTACCCGATTTGTGCTTTTGTGTTGTTTCAAAAATCGTTAAGTTGTTGCTACTAATTAACTGGCCTTCTCTATGTGTGAATGAGTGTGTGTGTTGCTAATGCTCGCCCGTAGTTTGTTATAATTAGATTTAATTCTTCACTACACTTCAATTTGTGTGTTGTTGTTGCGGAATTTTTATTTTTCTCTCGCTGCCACTATTTATTTATCGATAGCCGATAATGTACTATTTGTTCACAGCGCAGCTAACTTCAAGTGACTACAAAATTTGCGCACAAGCGCACAGATGTTTTCACACACAAGCAACAACATTACACTGCAGCCCTGTTAAATGCGCAGAGTGGCAACGCCAATGGGGTTTGTTTACCTATTACTTACTCAATCTGGCAGCATTGTTGTAGCATTTGAAAATTCTGCGCGCCATTATTGTGAATTTAAAACTCTAGCTTAGCTATTTATACGCTAACAAATGCATTTAAAATAATATTATATACATATAGTGATGCAACGTGTATTTCTTAAACATAGTTGAAATTGCACCCTGCATCCTTGTTGCGCAAGCAATGCATTTGACATGTCTTGCCGAAGGGCAGCGCTTTGTTGTCCGCTTTTTTGCCCAGCTCGAAATGAAGCTGGCCAGCTAAAGCTCATTCTCCACACATACGTCTTTTGCTGATAGCTCTGGCCGTGGTGGTAATGGGCCAAGTGGCATGTGGCATGTGGCATGTAGCATGCGCTGTTGAGTGGCACGGGTTTGCCACGCTGCCAGTTGTTGTTAGTGCAAGTTTTCTTTTAGCCCGACCATCTGAAAGCGCGTGAGTGGCATGCAATTTTTGCAGACTGAGCTGTAAAGTAATTTGTAGAAGGAAAACAATCACAACCAACACAATGAATCAATACGTGACAATGGGGCGAAATTCGCCAGCTGTGGCATCGCTTTCTCGGGGTACTCCAGAGTCGTACTAGCTATTTAACTGGACATTAAATGGATCGTGTCGAATATATATATAAAATAGGTGGCAAGCCGGTGCAAGGAATCTCCTATGCCAATCCGGGAGTGAGGCTGAGATTCCGTGACCATTGTAAAGTGTGTGTGTCCGGGTGAAAAGTAATCACAGACGACACTTGACACATATCGTGACCTTGGCAAGCTCTTCAAGTTGCCAAGTGCTTTTCCAGCGTACATCGAACCTCATCGAACCACTTGAGGTGCCTATAAAAGTCTGCACTCTGCTGGGAAAGTATCGACAGTTGACATCGATCCATAATGCAGCTCACAGGTAAGTTCAGGTAGTAAAATATGCTCACAATTCTATTGATAATAAACGTTTCATATAGTTCCACTTCTTCTCTCTGCCATCTGCCTTTGCCTGCTCTTGGGATCTACATTGACAACGGCACAATGCCTTGATACCTTTGAACCCGGCTGTAAGCTGGCCGTGGAGGTCCGACAGCCACAGCGTCATTGCATGGATCCCACCAAATTCTGGTGGTGTGCCGCACAGAACTCCAAGGCGCAGCTGAAGAAGTGTCAACCCAATACGGGTTTCGATCAGAACATGAACGCTTGCATACCCTGGATAAACTGGGTCTGGAAGCCATGCATTGAGCCACCCAGTCGACCCACGGGCTGGGAGAGTTGTTAAGGCAAAAAGGAATATTAAAAAACAATGCAAACTAATTTTTCCAAAATTAAATATACAAATTTACTGTGAAAACAGAATATATATAATATATATATATATATATATTTCCCTAATACTTCCAGCGAAATTTCCGACAATAAAGACTCAAAGTTTCAGTTTTATCAGTTTCATCATCAAGTTGAATGAATACATGAATAAACAACTGGCATAATTGTGCGATAAGTTATCTTCTTAATGGGTGTAATATTCTCCCGTTGATGAATCACCGTGTGACACTTGATTTCTTTCTGTGAAAATCATATAAAAGATCTTGTCAAACTTGCGCTACAATGAATCAGCCCTTTGACTTCTGACATCAATCAGGCTGAACCGAAACGAAATCAAACCGAAACGAAATGAATCGAAACCGAACCCAAAGTGAACTGTAAATTTTCATTTTGTGCTGGATTGCCCAATAACATCTGTCATAAATCAATGTACCCACCCTACGCCCCTTCCCCCGCTCGACGATTGCTTCAATTCCAATTCCATTTGCATTCCATTGCAGTTTTTCTTGCAAAAAAAAGGGAGGAAAATTTCGAAAAAATGGAAACATTTCAGTTGCACAATTTTTGATTATTTCATGGATGACAGTCGAAAAGCGCGCATATCAACATATCAAAAAATGTTGATAGACTTTCGGGCACAAAGTTTTTAATCTCTAAAAATTTTCACTCAGTTTGCAAAAGGAAATTTAATTATAATAATAAATAATATTAATATAAATATAGCACATTAGTTAGTAGAGTATATTGTAGTCTACTTATTCATCCTGAAGTTTGTTAGTCCAAAAAAGCTGTAAGGAAATTACGAGTATGGTTAAAATATTTCTTTTCTTAAATGATTTTACATACTTTTTCCCGTCTGACAGGTGAACAAATCCTTTCTGCACTGATTACTAAAATTGAAGATCTCATCATGGTAGGTTCCCGAAACGGGATCAAAAACTGATAAACAGAAATCATTGCAGTACTTCTGACACTCCTCCTGGCTGACGATTGTCAGAGCTGATTCGTATGTAAGTAAATATTATAAATTTTTAGTTATTATATATGATTAGTCAGTTTTTTTCCAACACTTACGAGGATTAAGAATACTATTAGCCTTATCGAAGTAACACTTATTTCGAAAGACATTGCATTCCACACCAAGAGCCCAAACAACTTCCTCTGTGTCGGGACAAATGTCCACAGGATTGGCATTAATCTGTCCTAGGGCAAGCAAGATCCCCACAAAAGTAGCCAGAATCAAGTTCATTTTCAGTAAAGAATCGGGAACTTAATGATTGGAGGAACACAAGTGGACTGTCTACACATTTCCTACAGTAATGGCTTTATATACCTAATAAATATTATCAATCTATTTCTGAATTTTACGTTACTATACGCACTCTAGAAGGCAAAATTCTTATCTAATACGAATCACCATGAATGAAATGTTTGAATGATAACAATAAATTTCATTTGACCATTCGTATTCAACTTTAATTCACCATAAGACCGATCAATTTCCAATTACGTTACGATCCGCAGTAAATTTGTAGAGCAACTTGGACTTTGAAATGGGGCACTACTCATCGTTTCTTGTGACGAATTATATCTAGTACATGTCCAACAATCGGAAGCTCAAATTGTCAGAAATCATACGATATTTGCTTGAGACTCAAGTTGAGGTATTTATATGCCCTATAAATATTATATAATAAAAAAAAAACAATAAATTTTTTAAAAATTTAAATACTTCCGATTTATATTATTATTATTTATGATTATAATCAAAACATACTACCGACTAAATTGTGTATTGTTAATTTATTTTATTTATTATACATTTTAATTCATTATTTATATATTATTTTTACTTTGTAAGTAATTGGTTTACAGGGTGTTCTACGGTCGATTGCGCCCGACTCTCTTTACATTTATTATTACATAATATTTAGCTTTTAATTATTATATCAGTTATACTAGAGGCTATAAAAGCTCGTGATTTATGGTTATAAACAAATCAAGATTAATCACATTAATGTAATCATTGAGTACAATGTGCACGCTATGGAACCTACCCGAACAATACCATTACTTTTGACGTGGCTGAGAACCAGGCAGATCATATGGCAAAGCAAAAGGGCTAGATTTATTTGGAATAGCAAAAAATCCACACAAGTCAAAAATAAAACATAAATAAATGTTTATAATCATTTTATTTGACAATTCAATTATCTCTCAATTATTCTTTTTCATCATCATCATCATCTTTTCCAGATTTGGCGGATTTGGCGGATTTTTCAGTTTGCTCACAAAAATGATTTGAAACTACAGATGGTAGCGCGGAAAGTACTTCCTTTTTAATATCAGTGCATACGGCCTTACATTCATCGGCCTTGATGAGGCTGAGGCAGAGCAGGAAGCTGATTAGCATAACGAAGAACCTCATTGTGGCAAATTGTTTTCAGTCGACTAAATAATGTCCATACTATGGAGAGGCTTATATAGACTCGCTCGATATTGAAAGTATGTATAATTATAGAATTTAACACTAGACTAAAACAATTAAAACACCGTGAAGAAATGCAATATACTCTATATTCCCTGATTGAATTCTGCCGGTACTACTCTTAGGTTCTGAGATAAAATATTTGAACTGGTTTATATATAATTTAAAATATATTATTATTATTTTTTTTTTAACTTTGGAAAGTTTCTTGCGCTGTGGTAGCTTTGCAAGCAGTTTTACGCCATTCTTAATTAAAAAATTGTATAATATTATTATAATTAAAAATAATAATGATTAAAAATAGATGGACTGAGAAAAAGATTAAGCAGATTTCAGAATTCATTTAGGAATTATGACTACTTATATTGCTTTTGCATTCACTGAGTCTCATCTCACAGTCATTGGAAAACTTGGAACCCATAGTTTTACCCTTAACTTCAGCCTCCCCACAGATAGGTGAATAATTATCTGGGCAATGGGAAGGGCATTCTTTAGTCATTATAAGGCTGCAGCAGAGCAGAAAGCTGATAAAGACATTTATTGTAACAAATATTTTTGAGTCGACTAAAAAATTTAAAAGGTTTATATAGTTTATATTATGAGTTTCCGAAACCAATCAATTGATCACACTTAAGGAAGAGAAAATAAGCAAACAACTGCCATGGATAATCTGTAAGCACAACTATCATAAACTCAACCTATATAGTATATTTTATCATGGACGGCATACATTCAAAACAGTCTGAATCGCATTATGAAAACTTATTTAACATATTATATCAACTCAACTCGGCTGCTACTGTTGCTAACTCTAAGAGGGGATTTTTATCCGTATTCGCTAGATAATTATAATATATATGTATACAGTGGGCTCGGCTCGTGTGCAAACGTGACTTTTTTTTAGTCTCTGACCGATTGTTTAACAGGTTTGCGCACAGCAAACAGCGTGAGGGTTAATATACATTAATGTGTGTTGATAGAGATGGTTAAGATTATCATTTGTTTGTCGTTTTTACCATATTCCAAAGCAAAAGTCCAAAGTTTACAACTGACCCTGTTTTCTTAGCTTGAATTTCTATATTCAAATACGCATATTGAATAAATTTAATTATCTACAGACAGTAAGTCTCTAGGGAACTTTTGGTAACTTTTCTTGACTTTATGGGGAGCAAGGAAAAAAGACTGAAACATTTAAATAATTGTGTAAAAGATATTGATATATTTACTATAAGCAAATCTTTACTGAGAAATTATTAATGAATTATTACAGTCTTAGAAAGAGTTTAATAAGCTTTCCCAATGAAACAAAATATATATTTTTAAGTAATACATTTATTTTTATTAAATTGACTTTGTTCTGTCTAAGAGACAGATTGATATTTGCTTCAGCAAATATTAAAAAATATTTCTACAAAAAGAGGCATCACTTTAGTTCAAGAAAGCTGTAGAAAATAAAGGTTTAAATAATATACCATGAAGGTTTTATCAACCGATTCAACTTACTCTCGCCTGTGTGACATGTGTGCACAATCTTCTCACACATGTTGCCGAAATGCCTGATTTGTCCCTTGTAGTTCCCCGAGACGGGACTGTAGTTTTGCGGGCAAGCGTCACCACATAGTTTTTGGCACTCCTCCTTGGAAACGATTTTCATAGCTAAGGAAAGAAAGGTATATGATTATATGAATTACAATTATAATAAATATAAATATACCAAATAATAGAACCTACCTGGCTTGCGAGTGCAGTTCGCCTTGACGTAGTAACATTCGTTGCGGAAAACATTACAACCTCCTCCTCCTATAGCCCAGACAACCTCCTCCGTATCGGGGCAGTCCCCTGAGCAGTTTGCCTTGACGTGGCTAAAAGCCAGACAAACCATTAGACCCAGAGCCAAAACAAGCTTCATTTTTTTTTTTTCAAATCTAACAAACAGAGAGAGCAGACAATCGAGAACTGTTTTCAGTTCCCATCTGTGATGAGTTTATATACGCCTCTGACAAATATATTGTATGTATGTATATATATGTATGTATATTTATACAATAGTACTAATGGATTCAATATGTTTGCCGCTATGACGTTGGAGTCTTATCAGCTGTTTTAATACAAAGTTTTCTCTAATTAGTGGCTTAAAAAGCACATCACGTTTTGGAAGCATCGTGACACATAACTCTCTCATGGTTATTAATCTTGTTCAATAAATAATGAAAAACCTGATACAATTATAGAGTAATATGTGTAATATTTATAATAAATTATAATATTAATTTTCTATATCATATATTGCAACTAATATTACGTAAATAATTGCCCTGATTCCACTAAATTCGCGAAGTACATAATCCTAAACGTAAAATAAAAAACAATATTTAAATGTTCATAATAATTTTAATAATCAATTCTATCAATAACTTTTTTAATTCACTTTTTCAGCAGAGCTCTGAGAAGGTTTAGGATCGTCTTTAAAAAAATGTTTAGCATGAGATTAAATCAGCAATGCAATCAGATTCACGCCATTCTGAAAAAGTATAATATGAAGTATAATAATAAATATTATAAATAGGCATTTTTTGACCTCAACTCATAATGACGACTTACTTATATTCCAATTGCATTCGTGAACACTCATCATGCAGTAATTGGTAAATTGACAATTCACAGTTTCTCCATAGATTTCAGCTTCTGCACAGATAGGAGACCAAATGGATGGGCAATGGGAGGGACATGTTTTGGCCATTATCAGGCTGAAGCAGAGCAGGATACTGATTAGGAAAATGAAGAACCTCATGGTAGCAAATACTTTTAGGTCCACTAAATGATTTCTATATTTTGGAGTGTATTATATAGGCACGCTGTTTGCCCGAAACCGGTTTAAAGCTCTGGACAATTCTAAAAGCAATTGAGGAGTGCATTCAAAACTAAAATATCGGGAAATACTGCAATGTATTTTCGACTGCTAAGATTCTCAGATCGATTAGTCTCAGTAAATCTATTTCACACTTTGCATATGACTAACACATTATTAAATATATATACTCTCTTTACTTAAACCTGAGCGTACTAAAATATAGAAAATAACTACAACGGATCACGATTATCAAATATGTAATACACTCTAAGGTATAGTCGAATTTGTGCATAGACATACGTAAATTACATACATAAATTACTTATTTAAATTATTATTTATTTTTAAATAAGTTATAAATTACAAGTAAGCCGAACTGTAATTAATATCATTAACTTCAACTATAGAGTATATTAATTAGATAATGTATTGACGTCACGTACATACACCTACATAATATAGTGTGAATCACAATATTAAATCGCATATTATATCATTCGGCTGCTCACTCTATAGGGGGATTTTTGTCTGTGTTCACGAGATAATTATAATATATGTATAGAGTGGGCTCGACTCGTGTGCAAACGTGACGATTTTCTCTGACCGATTGTTAAACAGGTTCAAGATCGTAAAGCAAACAGACTCAGGGTTAATTTACATATATAACATATGTGTTGATAATGATGGTTTTGAATATCATTTGCTATATTCCAACGCATGAGTCTGAAGTTCACAACTGGCCCTGTTTTGTTAGCTCGAGATTCAAAATCAAATACACGTATTGAATTAATTTACTCATCCACATATTGTTAAGGAACTTTTGTATTATTTTTTTTAGAATATTTTGGGAAGTTTCCATTGCTTTCTAAGAGCAGTTTCTATTTTCTAAAATAGATTCACAGCGCACATCTTTCCCCCTTATATAATACAATTAAAGTCCATTTATTTATGAAGTAATGCATTTATTGAACCAGAAGAAACATTTTCCTAACGGGTAGGATAATGATCGTTTTTACTAGAATTATTGGTACTTCGCGCAATCGGGAGAGAGATCAGCACAACCGGTTTCGCGCCAATCTATAGTAAATAGGAATATCGATAAGTTAAAATTGAAGTCAAACAATAAGGATAAGGAGTTAGATGAACGACTTACTTATTTTCTTAGTACACCTGCTTATATCCATCTGACAGCTATTACTAAATTGGCAATGTACTGTGCGACCCCCGATTTTGGCTTCTCCACAAGTGGGGGAATATTGGGCTAGGCAACCAAAAGCGCAATCCTCAGCCATTATAAGGCTAAAGCAGAGCAGAAAACTAATAAGCACGACGAGGAACTTCATCTTTGCAGTTTGATTTGAGTCTATTTCATTTCGATGATATTGACGGACTTATATACCCACGCTGGGAAATTACTAAACCCGTTTAAGCTGTTATCACATCTAATTTAACGAACAACGTGTGGGGAAATTAATAGACGTTTGGGCTCGACTGTAGGATACTCAATGTGGCAAGCTAAGCACATTATATTCGTTAGTCATAAAATACTATAAATAAACTACTAGTTTTATAAATACAAATACTATGAATAAGTCATTAGATTAGACACGTGTTTTATGCTGATGCTATTATCATTTGAATTTCCAACACGTGCATAGATTATTTTTTATTTTATTTATTAATGTTGCTAACTTACACAGGGAGATTTGTGCTTATATTCGAGAGATAGGTATAGCATGTATATATACATATATATATATACAGTGGCCTGGGCTAGATCTAGTGTGTTTGACATCTGTTGATAGTGATATTGCTCTGGATTATCAAAGTTCAAAACTGTCTAACTAATTAACCTTGTTTGGTCAGCTTGTCTATATTTTCAATAAATTTAAAATTTAAATTTTGTTTTCTTATTTTTATATTTGTTCAGCTGTTAGTTATTACAATAGAATCTAATCTTGAGTTAAAAGAAAATATATAATTGTTAACAAGTATAAAATGATTAAAAAGAAACATCTCACGTTCACTTTATCAGGGAGATTCCTAGAACTGATGTATTTCTATACAACAGAAAAATGCAAGTATACAAAATTAGTAATTATACATTGCTTTACAGGCCTCACCTGTAAACTATACTCCACTTGTTGACTAATGACATCGATTTAACTTCCATTATTTCATTATTCTCGCGTATAGTCTCTCGCCTGATGTCAAGCCACAGTTGTTGATAGTTTTTGACAGCGAAATTTAAATCCATGTCGAACCGTCCCGAAACATCTGTCATAAATCAATATGCTTGCGTTCGGGCACCCCGTTTCGATTCGAATTCCACAAAAGAAAGACAGTTCAAAAAAAAAAAAAAAAAAAAAACAAAAAAGAAAGGTTACATTGAATGCTGATGGGTTTATACCCTTTCAGCTATGGGCTTCAGTCTCCACACATTTGTTGCTATGCTGATAATTTATAATATGTATATACCTAATATATAATGTTGGGAGTTTCAAGATATTGTTTTATTATAAACTTCAGCTTGTCGAGATCTCAGTGAAATGTTGAAAAATGTCTTTGTTATATAGAATACTCCGATTGCTCTCGTTTCAATTTATATTTGCCTCAATAAGTTAAAAATATATATAGATTTGCCTGATCGAAATGAATATACCCCATGCTGGGCTATAACAAATGCAGCGTTCAGTTGCACAATTTTTGATTATTTTATGGTTGTGGGTATTTTTTCATCTTTCATTTTGTCAGACATCAGTCGAGCCCTTTGTCAGTTCAAAGCGAGCACGTTAATAAAACGAGCTGCAAAAACATATTCAATGGCAGCTTGCAGTTTTTGCCCAGTTTGATGTGTGGGTGGCAAAGAAAAAGGAAAAAAATAATAAATATTTGCATGGTAAAGAATACTAAAGAGAGAGCGAGCGTAGAGTAAGGCAGATCAACAGATACCCTGTAAATAAATATTGTAGTATTCACATTGTTTTTCTTAAAGTAAGTGCAAACAAAAAATTCTGCTTATATTAGCTCAATAGATATATAGATTTATACACATATTTACATTACACCAATATACCCTATGGTTACGCTATCAACTGCATATAAAACAGAATCAGAAATGCTTCAGTAAATTACGAAATGTAATTGCATCGCATGCGAAACACTCGCAGCAATCTATTTGGGTTTAATTACGTTTAAACTCTGTAAAATACTCTGCATAAAATCAATGGGGGAAAATATTAATTTTCATTAAATGTAATATTAATAATATTTATTTAAATTTTAATTTCCACTTATGGTAAAAATCAACAAATTTGTCTGAGATATAGGGAAGATTTTAAAGATGCGCTGGGATTTGCTGGGTTGCATGTAAATCATTCGCTATGTCTGGTAAAATCTGCAAATAACTTCAAAATGCTACAAATTCCACTTGAATTAACATAAATCAACGAAAGCACAGTACGGAGGGGGGCATAGGGGAGGGAGTGAGAGGGAGGCAGGTAGGATAACTTAAAGCCTTGTACCATGTAGTTGTCGTTGTGCCTGCCTGTAGCTTCATTTAATGGCAGACATTAATAACCTGATTTAATTTATGGCCAAAAGCAAAACAAAGCCAAGTACGCAGCCTGTGTGGATGCCTCCCCTCGCCCCCTCCTGCTGCCCAGGCTCGGCTGCAGCCGCAGTGCAACAGCCAGGGCAATTACTCAAGTGTGCAGGACCTAATGTGGCCTAAGGCAGACAACGGCACCAAGTGCTGCCTCTGCCTTTGCCTCTGCTGGGCCAGGTGGAAATTTCGTTGGCCTGCTACCAAAAATGCCACTAAGGCAGTGTTTTGAATTAATTAGCTGTTGTTCCGCCTGCCCTGCCCTGCCCTGCCCTCACTATCTCTCTGGAAATAATTTACAGCCCAGCGGCTCGCGTTGATGTCATGAATATGCAAGCAGGCCGGGTGAGCAAACCCACAGGCGCCTCCGCCAAACGGAAGACAAACAAACAGCGCCATAAACTGAGGCCTGATAAGACTAAGTCGTATCTGTTTACAGCATCGCACCGCACTCACTTGCAGTTCCGCTGATAAGGCTGATAAGGCGGCCCCCCCCGCCTGGGTTTTTTTTTTCGTATATAAAACGTTGCCGCTTAGGTCAGTGAGTCGAATAGAAACAACATGAATAGTTCGCTCGTTGTCGCTTTGCTGGTTCTGCTCTTGGTTAGCGCCGCAGCCGCCGCCTCCTTTGGCAAGCCCAATGGACAACCCGGTTGCCAGACCGAGGAGGAGATCGCTGTGGCCTTCTATCCGCATTTCTATATTAAGAATCAGTATTGGATTTGTCAGACTCGGGGTGTGCCGGCCACAATTGGATATTGTCCCATTGCCAATGCATTCCTCAGCGATGCCAGGGGCTGTGTGCCCTGGTCCGAATGGTATTGGACACCGACAGTGGCACCGCCCAGTGAGCCCATTGCTGGTGACATTTTAGAGAAGTAAAAATAAAGGAAAAAAAGTCTGGCTATGAAGAAATACAGCGCACACGCGGCGTATGCGTAATATTTCTGTAATATTGCGTATACGCACTGTGGGCAGCTGCTGTCGATACTGTTTATGCAATAATTATGTTAAATTCAAAATAAATCTAATTAAAAAGTCATTTTCCATGGAAAGGCAAGTGGGCGTGGACGTGGACGTAGGCGTGGACGATACGCTTCAGCGCGCTGCTAATTAAAAATTATTAAAATTGCCTCCCCTGGTGGACCATAAAGGGCGCATTCCTGCTGTCAATTTACGGAATTAAGCAAACAATCGAGCGTGCCAGAAGGGTTGGGCAGGGGAGGGGAAGGATGGGAAAGGGATGTCGTACCGTTTGAGCCTTTTGCAGAGTGTGCACACGCGTAACCACAGTAATTTTGTGGGCTGGCACCCGCCGCGACGGGCTGCATTTGGCCACGCACTCAGCGTAATTTCACCGCACCCGCACAGCCACACACACCCCACACACACACACACACGCACACACGCACGCACACAACAAACACATGCAAATCCTGTCTGGTCGCTGGCATCACTGATGACCGCCATGTGCCATGGAAAAGCGGCTTATTTCTGCGTGTCGCTGTCTCTCTCTCCCTCCCTTTTTGGCCTTTTCCCAAAAGTGTTTTACAAATAAAATTGTGCCCAAAAATTGTTTTTAATTAAATTGCTCCAACAAAACTTTTTGTGCCTGTGCCGGACTTTAATTATCGAACTTTGCGGCAAGCTGTTAGGTGACAGTCAGCTAGGGGGAGGGGGGATGGGATACCTACCCTCAGCTCATCCATTGTGCAGCCACATAAGCCGCGAGCCTGCCTGCCAAACGGTTCATTGATGCGTGCTAATCTTGGCCCTACCAGCAGGGGGCAACATTTGCTAATTGATTTTCCATAAGCAACATAGAGAGTGCTGCTTTAGTAGTACTATATTAATTTTACAGTATATATAAGCTACTATATTATATATATTTTAGAATATATAAAATATATCATATCTTTTTAAAAGTATAGATAATTTCACACTCAAAAAGGCAGCTCGCTTTACACACACTTTGCAGGCGAACTTTGTTTGCCAACTTTGCTATTACGACACACACACACACACACACAGTTAGCTTTATGACTTGCTACACTGAGTACAGTTTAATGTTGCACCTACTCCATGGATATAGAGGGGAGTGTGAAGAGCGGGAAACGGGATAACTTAGCCCGCTGTGCTCTGATTTGCTGCAACAGCTGTGCTCATTGTTTTTTTTGGGGGGGACGCCGCAATTTGATATACACAAATCGATTTAGTTGCGCATGCAAATAACTTTATTTGTTTAGTCTGAGGGGGGGTGAAGGGACCGAGGGGATTGACTGTGGATAAAAATGCCAAGGAAAAGTCGTCAGCGGCAGCACAACCCAAACGGCAGCGGGCAAACAAATTTGCATAGATCGCAGTTGGTAGCACACAACACATGCTGACAAAGGAGATATACTACTACTGCCTGGGACTAGATACTGTCTGACACACAGACACACACACGCACACACACAGACACACACAGACACACACACTCACACACACACACACACATGAGCTTATTCACGCCCATGCATCGACATCAATGTCGACATCGACACGAAGCAAACTGAAAGGCGCAAAGACTAAGTGCATGCTTAAGTGTATTCGTATCCTTGCTGTGCCTCCTCTCTGCTCATCCTGCTCCTGCTCCTGCACTGCAACTGAGCAGCGTCGTTTGTTTGCTCTGCTGCGGTTGCTTCACCTGCTTTTCAATAAGTATACGAGGTGTGTGCCTGTGCTTATGCAAATCAAGGTAAACAGAAATCTGTTACAACCTGATACCATTTACAATGACATGCAACAGAGCTTAGGCTCGACTCAGGATGAGAGTGTTAGAGAGGGAGAGCGAGAGGAGGAGCGAGAGAGAGAGAGAGGACAGTAAACTAGATACTTAAACACGTGTCTCCCATTGACTGCGATATGTTATACAAATGCGTTATTGATGCCTATCAACAACGGCAACGGCAACGGCAACTGCGAAGCTAGACAGGCACAAGAGTGCTCGACAGGCTGGCTGGAGGGGAGCAGACTCAGGAGACAAGAGTTTCGATTGTTTAACTTGCGGCTGCTCGTTTCACAGTCGGCAGGATGTCATTAAATGTGGCCAGCCTGAAAGTATGCAATGAAAAAAAGAAGAAACGCAAATGGGGCAGCATATCGCAAGTGCGTGTCCAATCGCAAGATTGTCAAGGCAAAAGAGACAAAAAGAAAACAGAGAAAACGAGTGTGAAAGCGAGAGCATAAGAATATAAGAACTTAAGGCGATGAGATGAGCTGCAAATAAGCAAAGTTTTAATGCTCTGACAGTGCCGGAAACAAGGATTAAAAGCAGAAGCGAAAAAAAAAAAAAAAAAAAAAAAATGCTGTCAAACTGTTCGTTTGCAAATGACAGAGCATTTTTTTCGAAATTCAATTAGAGTGAAATTTTAATAAACCTCACTCAACTCACAAATAAAGTGTGAATAAAAATCAAAGCATACTTTACGGCGCCATATTGAAATTAGCTTGGCAGTGTGTGTGTGTTAGTTTTTAATTGAAATATTAAATTAATATTTACTATGACAAGTATGTATTCTAATATGCAGAATGCCAGACATAAATGAATATTGATTTGCAGCCAGCACGAAGTAGGCCACAATTGTGGCACACACACACACACACACACACACACAAGGGCAATAAGCCACAAAAGAAACAACAAACAATGCAAATTCAATGAGAGAGAAACAAAATTAGAATTGCGGAAATTGAAATCGAAGGCGTTGAAGTGATTTCGTCTCACGAAAATATACAATTCAATTGGCAAAAGTTGCAGGTTTCAAAATGCCTGACAAATGGCAGTTAGGAGGGGGCAGTCGCAGGGGGGGGAGGGGGAACACCTACAGCATATTTTAGGACAGCAGCGGCGGCTGCAACGCGATTTTGTGGCTTCTGTTCTCATTCTCCTCCGCCTCTTACTGCTCCCTCTGCTTGTGTTTTGCCATTCTCTGGCTGCATGCAATTTTAATGCGATTTCGGATTTGATTTGTAACCAAAAAATAAGCCAAGCAAACTTTGTTCACAAAGTGCAAAGTTGTTCCCAGTAGCCGTTGCTGCTGCTGTTGTTGTTGTAGTCGCTTGTTAAGTGCAAATATAAATTCAACGGCGCCATAAAATACAAATGCATGACATTGGGTTGGCTACAATGCGGGCAAAGGGGTCAAAGAGGAGGTCGAATATTTATTTGTTGCTGTGCAGAAATTTTATGTTGCATACTTTCATGCGCCGCTGCAACACACAATGCGACGATGACGGGAGGCGCATAAAACCTTCCGTTGCCATTCAAGTGGAAAAGTTGAAGTTGAACTTAACTGTACATACCCCATCTGCACATTCCACATCCGTTGCGAGATGAAAAGCAGCCAGCAAAAGAGAGAGAGAGAGAGAAATGGAGAGAGAGAGAGGGAGGGAAATGGGGTGCAAGTGGTCTTTGCGGCTGGTGCCGCTTAAGTTGACTTGTGTTGAAATTGCCGCGTTGCTCTGCCGTTGCCATTTCCGCGGAAAAATGCCAATTATTGTTGCTGCACAACGCGACACGGGCAAATGCCGTGCAAATAGTTGAGCATGAAATATTGTTGCATACTTTCGAGCGCACTGCGTATTCCAGCTGCCTGCCTCAGCTCTCTCTATCTCTGTCTGTCTGCTTGTCTGTCTGTCTGCTGCAAACTTTATTTATGCCATGTCTGCTGGCAGGCACACACACACACACAGAGAAATGCAGACGTAATTAAAGCAGCAACACCGTGTTGACCAGTGTCCGTCAGCAACGGAAGTTCTGCCAAGTCGAGTCTGAGTTGAGCTTGCTGCATCCTCTGCTGCCTCTGCCTCTGCTGCTGCCTCTGCTGTTGCTGCTGTTGTTGCAATTCAAATGCATAACTTGCAAAACTCTCGAGTTGGCCAGGCCGCAAAACAATTGCAAACTCAATTAAATCTGAGCACCGTTGCGTCAGCTCCATGGCCCTTAACTGCAGTCCAAGTTCTGGACGAGACAACGTGGCGTATGGAGTTTGCCTCTCTCTGCCTGCACTGGACACTGACTCGGTGTGTGTGTGTGTGTGTGTGTGTGTAGATAACATACGACAATTGTGACTTTAAAAATCCCCTTACGTAATTTCTGTGCACAACTTGTGCAGGATTAATGGCCCGAGCGGCACACCAAGCTGAGCAATTAAAATGCAGCACCAGCAGCAGCAGCACAGCAGCAGCAGCAAGAGCAGCCCTAGGAGCAGCAACCGAAGCAGTTGCCATAACAACAGGCCGGTCCTTCCCTGCTCTCCTGCCCAGCTCTGACCTGCCCCAGCCCCTGCATCTGTGGGCGGAAATGGAGCAGAAAAATTGCTCTGACTTGGAGAGCATTTTGAAATTCGCATGTGTGACAGCACAGTGTCGCAACGGAGATAGCCAGCGCCATTTTAAAGTGGCCCAAACTTGACTTGCCCGGCCAGCCGACAGGGAAGGGGCGGGAAGAGGGAGAGGGAGGAGTGCAGGAACAATCGCATCGCATCTCATCGCGCTTTGTCCGCAGCGGCCAAAGACAAATAATGCAATTTCCTATGGACTAACTCATTTGGGGCCCAGTGTCGCATTCCCAACTCCCAAACTGCAGCAGCAGCCATGGCTCGTGTCAAGTGTGTGTGTGTGTGTGTGTGTGTCAAGTGTGCGTGTGTGTGTGTGTGTGCGCGCGCTGTACCGTATCGCAGTTGGGCATTTATTACCTAGGCAATGGACTCGCATTAGCCATAGACCAAGTGAGTGCCTTCTGCGGCACTGCGTGACTGAATTCGCAACTATTCGAGCGACGTTGGAGTAATGGAGTAGCCAGCGATCCAGTGCTGGCATAGACATATATATACCTAGCATATGTGGGCATGATATAGTCGACAGATTGAGTTGGTTGAGGCACAGCAGGCGAAACAGATTAGACTCCAATTAGGCCAGCTTAGTGTGCTTGAATATAATATATAATAAGTAATCGATAGTTTTAGATCAAAATAATCGTTACTATCGATAACTTCACATTTCTAAGCCAACTCCAATCTTTAATCTTTATAATTTCTAGCTTAGCCCAAGCTTTTAAGAGGCGAAAAAGAGGCGAAAAAGTGTTGAAAAATCATTAAAACCCAACAATGTATCGAAACTGTTAGAAAACAGTTTTATCGATAGTTCTAATCGATTATTCTATTACATTTTTGCAGCACTAGCAGACAGTGTGACCTTTTGTATCTAGATTCAAATAGCGTAGACACCTAACACAGCTCGGAATGAATAAAATGAATGGATTACTAGCTCGAAAAAATTCCTCTAATGCGACATACGACAATCTATTGAATGGATCTGCTAGTTCAAATCCCAGAATGACTCCATCTCCCCACACACTCTCATGTGACGGGTCGAGGCAATCAGTATCTGGAGTTGTGCAGAGTTTTTTCTTATTTTGCCAAGGGACATAAAACTAACGGCGAACTTTAAACTCATTTTGAACTTGCTGCAAGTCGACAGCAAAACACATACTTACACAGAGACTCACACACACATAGAAGCACACACACACACACACACTCGCTGTCTGGTATGCTGTTTTATTTCGTACATATGTTCGGTATCTCCGAATCGTCGCATCGCATTTCCCACTTTTCCTTCTGCAATTTGCCGTCTCGTGTTGTTTTGTTGAGGGAAAAACTGTGGTGACAATTGTTTTTTGCAAGCTCAGACCTTGCACACACACACAGCACACACACACTTCACACACACACACACACACACACACACACACACACACCATCTGAGACAGCATTATCACAGCACAAACATGTTTGCCTGTCTGCAATTTTCTTGGCAAAACTTGCAACTTCTTTCAGTCGTTCCCAGTCCTTTCCCCCCCCCCCGTGCGATTTCAACCTTCAAAATGGCCAAGAGTTTTGGGCCAAGATTTATGTAGCTTCTATCGATTTCGATGCCAGGCCAGCCAGCTGTACTTATCGAGCGACACAATGAATCTTATCTGCGCAACTGTCGAGTCGTGCGAGTTAAATATTTTTCAATCAATTTAAAAGTAATTCATATATTCCAATCGGAAAATATTTAATCATGATCAGCAAGGGTGCCATAACTAATTAAAATGGGGGGTCCCCATGGCTGCCTTATAGTGCATCATTGCTGTAGGTCTGACACTTGCGCACCTCACGCCACAGATCCCAGCCGAAGCAGCCCAGATAGCCATCCTGTTTGAGGAACGCCTTGTTGTCCAGGCAAGTCAACTCGACGGGATCCGCATTCTCCGCGGTGCATAGATAGAAATCCGTAAGGGTTTGACTGGCCTGCGGCTGCTTCAGATTGATCCCAGTGCAATCGCCAACCTCAACGTCCGTGTTGACACAATTGGGATCCATCGATGCCGCCGGTATGCAGCCATTCATCTGGGCATTCCTCACGTAGTAACTATTCTCATTGCACTGCGTTTCGTAGGGTTTGCCATCTAGACAGAAATTGAATAGTCCCAAATTGGGTACTCCCCAGGTCTGGGAGTCGTACACACAGTCACCGGCCTCCTCAGTGACGCCTGTACTTGGAGCCGGTGTAGTAACTGTGCTTGCATCCTCAGTGGGTTCCAGCGTGGACACATCCTCATCCGCCAACACACTCGACGCGCTGCTCAGCGCCAAGAGACCAAGGATAATTAGGTTAACTGTGAGTACGTAAGTCAATGGATTAGTTAAAGCACAGTATAATATTTTACCCTAGAATAAACTATGATATATGTCTATAAGTCTCTAGGACATCTATAATATCTATTTGGAACCGTCACTAGACCTTTTTGCATTTTAGACTGCTTCACGGGAATGATCGAAAAAAGACTAAATTGTTTTTTGGCCACAATGCGGGTACTTATAACTTTTAACTTGGATGTCCAGCGATGGTGCCATATCGGGTATAGATAGTAGATAGTATTTTCAATGGGGCTATTGACAACACTCGATTACGATGCTCATTGCATATTGGTCATACGCACCGTGGTAATCATATCTCAGATAAGTAGTGTCTGTACGCTTCTTCGTTTCCTTATTATTATTATTCAATGATATTTTTTTTGGGCCTAATTCGGTTTTTTTTTTGTTCATTGTCTTATTGTTTTTTTTTTCGACCCACTTGAGATGTCAAGTGGTTCATCGAATTCCACAGAATTCCATTTGATGCGCACTTCTTGCCGACAGCTGCTGCGCATGTGTAGAGTGCAAAGTTTTAATAGAATTTCTCGGCCACATGCCTACTGGAATTTATGTCGATTATGTTGTCAACTTTTGCTGCAAGAAGAAGTTTCCCTATTTAAACTTGGCTTGCGTAAAATAGACTTGAGACAGAGAGAGAGAAAGTGAGAGAGAGAGCAGAGCAGGAAAAGTTCAATTGACAACGTGACTCAACAACAAAGCCGCCTCAGTCTCAGTCTCAGCCTCTGTCTTACCCAAGGCAAATGCCATCGCAACTTTTTCCAGGTTCTCTATATCCTACGCCCAGGTCGCCCAGCTGGGCGCAATGATGGCTGGCACCAGGAGAGGGGAAGGAGTAGCGCAGTATCCGTGCTGGCGGGGGAGGGAGGATGATTCGATGCCTGCACGGCGTGGGTTGTGGCGTTGCTCTTGTATTCTTGCTGTGAGCGAAATCAATTAGAACTTTTGACAGCAGCTGCGCCTGCACAAAGCGAGCAAGAGAAAGAGAGAGAGAGAGAGAATCACTCTCTCTCTCTCCCTCTCTCTCTCTCCCGCACTCTAGGCTGAGTTTTGTAATTAAATTTTGTGTGATTGCCTGCAGCAATAATTTCCAATTTACCTTCGTTTGAAAGGCAATTAATGTTCCGCTATCGCATTGATAAGACGTTGCTCGGTTTTTTTTTTTTTTGGGGGGCAAGCTAAGTCACAATGTAAACGAGAAGTAATATATCGATAGCGGTTTATCGTTGATCTGCAAGGCAAACTATCGATTGCTTAGCTATGGCCTAAATGGTTTTGAAATGTTTTGTTTTATATTTTATTGTTATTTTATTTTATATTTTATTGTGTATATTTTATTTAAATATTAAATTAAATTAGTATTAAATTAAATTATTAAATTCTGCGACTCAATTTGGTATAATATTAATTTAGGTCCATGCAGCAGCAGAAAGTAATAAATCTAAAATAATAATATAAAAAGTTCCATCAATGTTGTAAGCGCACTATAGTATAGAAATATTTTAGATAATAATAAAAATAACATAAAGAAATACCAAGAAAGTAGAATTACTGAACAGAGACAGAAATAGAAAACTCCGCTGCTCATCTTATCAGTGGGAAAGAAAACGAAGTTCCTTATCGCACAAGAGGCGCGTCATGACTTTCGTTTGATATATGGGGAAATTTGAGAATGTGAGGTATACTAAACAGATGATAAAATGATGTGAGGGAGAAAAAAAAGACAATGACAAAAGCAATGGGTATAAAAGTAAATGACAATGGCGTCGTATCAATCAGTCAATGTTTTTGCGGAGCACAGTCGAGTTTCCTATGACTACGGGGAGTGTGTTTTTTTCTCGATGAGCAATGAAATAAGGGCAGAAAGTTGCAAATAACAACCATATCGAGCACTCACACACACACACACACTGAGAGAGAGGGAGAGAAACCTTGTGCCATCAGTGCCAAAGCCCATAAAAAGTCGCCGATGAAATTATTGATGAGAAATGAACGCGATACGCAGGCGAGAATGTTATGGCAGCTGGCAGCGGGTAATCTACGTCTCCACCTCCGCTTCCTGATGACGCTGATGATGCCGATAATGATGATGATGCCAATGATGATGCTGCTGGTGATGATGATGGCGGTAGGGGCGCCAGTTGCATATGCATCCGGCGCGGTTGGCAACAACACAACGTGCAAACATGCCACGAACATGTGGGGCGATCCCAATCCGAACATATTCTACGTATGCTCTGCGGCAGACCAACAGCCGCTGCAGCTGCAGTGCCCACAGGGACGTGGATTTTTCAATGGCTTGGGTCATCTGGGTTGCCTGCCGTACGAGGAATGGCCAGCCTGTCGGCTCACCGCGGCACAGGCCTCCGCCCAGCTGACTGCCGGCTGTGACAGCGAGGGCAGTAGTAGCAGCAGCAGCAGCAGCAACGTCCAGGCTGGCGATGAGGCGCAAACGAAAACAACAAAGGACCAGCCATGGGCCACTGCGGATCCCAATCGATTCTACATGTGCCCCGGCGTTAATGCCACGCCCCTGCTGCTCAGCTGCGCTTCCGGCAAGGGATTCGTTCAGACAGACCTAACGGTCGGCTGTGCCGACTGGCCGCAATGGCGACGTCAGATGCAGTGCGAGGACTTTTACTGAACCCACTGTACCCCACTGTACCCCACACACTACAAATGGAGTGCAGTGCAGCGAAATGTATGAAGATTGTGAAACAAGATTGTCGGGTGCATGATAACAGAGCAGAAAAATCAGTTGAACAATCGCAGATATTTGTATCGATAAACGTGATAGAAATATATATATACGTATATGTATATGAATACACCCTTACAGCATATCGAACATTTGTGTATTATAACGATAATTAAAAACTGATGTTAAGTGTGCAGAGAAAAAGAGAGAAAACAAGTAAACAAAGTGTATCTGAACTGTTCTTCTAATGAATTCCAAAGAAGATAACAGAACTGACTGACAATGAAAATAAAGATTCGATTCCATGTGAGAAGTAAAAAAAACTCTTTTATATATTCTACTTTATTCTAGCATACATTTTCTACTTTCTGTTTGTATTATTAGGTAAACGAATAAATTATTTCAATACAAATGTTATGTTTAATATATGAAAATGATTTAGTAGTAAATAAATTATTTAATTAAAATAATTTGAAGCTATATGTGGGTTGATTGGATGCTTGCTTTCATCTGTTAGATCTAACAGATCTAAGTTGTAGTTCAAATAGTTACGAGTTAGAAGTTCTATATACAAACGTGATTAATAAATAAAAATAAAAGAATTAAATTAAAGTAGTCAATCGACCTATTTCCCAAGCATCGACCTATTGCGGAATTGTCTTTATCTCGCAGTTCCTGAACTTGTCTTTATTTGCCAGTTTTAGTTCCCTTTTACATATAGGTAACAAATTGCAGGGCACAGGCTGTCAGGTGACTTTAAGCAGGGTTCAAAAGGGACTCCAAAGAAAGATTGGTAGATGGAAATGCATGCCCCATAATCCTGTAGCACCTTCTGGGGGCGTTCTCTCTCTCTTTTGATGCGCCATTACCTTTTACCTTGCGTGTTGGCAGCTGTGGTCGGTCATCAGGTTGGGTTTTCAAGTCGAGTTAATGCTCTCTTTGTCAACTCTTTCACTGCACGAGTGTGTGTGTGTGTGTGTATGCGGGTGAGCCACCTTTCATCTGCGACCACATCGGTTGCAGTTTCGCTTACAGTTATGCAACTTGGCCATAAAACATGGACACATACAGGCGCTACTGCTCCAGCTTCCATTCCTGCCTTGACTCCTACTCTCACTCCTTCTGCAGTTTCAGCTCCAG
This sequence comes from Zaprionus kolodkinae, assembly GCA_018901885.1. NCBI lineage: Eukaryota > Metazoa > Arthropoda > Insecta > Diptera > Drosophilidae > Zaprionus > Zaprionus kolodkinae. The sequence continues at coordinate 8,982,880 of JAEIFM010000498.1, read as the reverse complement.
CTGTGGCTACGGCTGTGGCAGCAACAAAGAGAGGAAGAAAAATAGGAAAAGGTGCATCGTGTTTAATCGGAAATTGCATTTCGCTTTGAGCGCGCCAGCTCCATCAGGAAATTACTGTCAATGCCTGCGATCGGGACCTTTCATAAGTGTTCCATTTGCACCGTTTTCTCAGGAAAAAAGAACTGCAACTTGTGATTTATATGTATGTATAGGGGAGTTTAAGATCTACGAGCTCTGCAAAATAATAATAAATAAATAAAAAACTGATAAATCTAATTGATATGCTATAAAGTAGTAAATATTCTCTAATACATCATGATAAATTACTGCCTATTCCTTTACCGCCTGAATATGCTTCGTAATATTCTGCATTTAATATTTTAATAAATATTTTATTTACCAGGTTATTTTCTAGAAGGATTTTGGGTCTTAAACATTCATAAACTCATCCCTAATCAACAAATTGTTGTGAGAGATGAATATCGATCCTTTTGGAGCTCAGCAACACTTTCTTGATATACATCGCCTTGTGCAATCGATAAATCAAACACAGGATCGCTTGGATTAAATATGCTTATCGCAGGGTTTCGATATCAAACTCTTGTCAAACTCGAATTAAATCATTTTTAAAACTATATGTTTACCTGTAATTGGCATTTGAAATTCTGTTTTAAATGGGGGAGCGAGCAAATTTGCTCAGGCTAACAAACGGAGTTTGCGCAATTTTGTGACTAATTTCCGGGACCGCAGACAGCGCGACATCGGGTTGACATCGATGCATATCGCAGTGCAATGACGTCTCGCATATGTGTGAGTGTGTTTGTGTGTGTGTAGCTTATTCAAATAGCCCCCAACTGTTTGGCCTAAATGTGGCAAGGAGACGCAATTAATTAACTGCATGTTGCATGTAACTGCCAGGGGGATAGTCGGCGAGCGAGGGGGGAGGGTAGAGGAGGGCGTAGAGCTGGCGTGGATTGGGTCTGCATAAATGTGAGATGTTTGCAAAAATGCATGGCCAACTGCGATGTGGAGGAGCTGCAGCCGGAGCACAGCCAGCGCTGGTTAAAATATGCGTGAAATGCAAACAAGCTGACGTTGCATGGGGTAACAGTGTATGTGTGTGTGCGAGTGTGTGTGCGTGTCTGCGTGTGTGTGCGTGTGTGTGCGTGTGTGTGCGTGTGTGTGCTGTGGCATAAACCCATTTACAGGTGTTTGGCCAGAGTCAACAGGAGTCAACGTCGATGCCGGCGCAGCGAGTCGTAAAACATTTGTCACATTTGCATTAAGAGCAGCGCGCACAGGGTGGCAACGCTCGAGCTGCTTGCACTGCGTGCACCCTGTGCCCCCTCCTCACCTTCCCCCTTAAAACCCCTAGGGGTATGCTGTGCAATTTATTTGCACACTGCACTTGCCAATTAATTCTTATCACAGCAGCCATGCGGGTCTCTTGCTCGGCGACTGCATAAATCAATGTGGCCCAAGTGATAACTCATATACACAACGAGTGTAATTGTGAGTGTGCGACTGAGTGCGAGTGTGAGTGCGAAAGTGAGTATGGTAGTGCGGTCGTCTGTGAGCCATGGCTGCATTTATTCAGACCACGATGGGATGAGACGAGCCGGAGCAGCGTCAAGTGTGCAGCTCACTCAATTTCATGCTGCCAAATGTTCCCTCACACACACACACACACACACACAGACACGCCCAGCTAGACACGCCCCCTATGAAGAGGCCAGCTTAAGGCATTCGCATATTGCCTGCACTGAATCTTTGCGCTATTCGCGCAGCTTCCAATCCAATTGCATTCCAGACCTGGCACAGTGTGTAGAGGATGCGCTGCTTCAGCCTAATGGAAAAGTGCTGCTTGCAGATTTCTCATTCTCTCTACCAATCCACATATAGAAGAGAAAACCTATAAGGTAATTATTATGATAATTTTATACTTCATAAATATATTATATCTTGAAAGCATTCTTCTTTTGTTTATCAAAGTGCTGACATAGCTCGACATTTGCTGCAATCTCTACTGCCCGATCTGCAGGCAGGTAGGCAGAGCTAAAGAGGCGGAGGCAGAGGCAGAGGCAGAGGCAGAGGCAGCGGCAGAGACTGACGGGCCAGTACCGGGCATAAATTCATATAATTAAAATCATCCAATTACCGTTGGCTTTTTATTTTCCTTTCCGCTAAACTCTCAGCCAGCTGTCAGCGGCAGCGGCAGCAGCAGCCGCACCTGAGTCCAGCCCCTTCCATTGCCCTTTTTGCCCGCTACCGGTGGCGTTTCCGGGGCGTTGATTGTCAAGTGAGGCGGCATTGTGAGGTTAGGGTCGCCATCGCCGTCGCCGTTGCCGCCGACGCCGCTGCCGACACCGCCACGTTTTGCGGCACACGCAACGACACGGAGCAGAGTTGATGCCGCTTGGGAGCTGCGCGGCGCGCTCGGGTAATTAATTATGCCAGTTGGAATGACGGCGCAGAAAATACGAGTATTTTGCATTCACACACACACACACAGACTCGCACAGGTTGTAGGGGAGCTTAGCAGAATGTCCTCGGTTTGACGGGCTGGCGGAAACGTAGAAAAAAAAAGTACAAACAGTTGGCAAGGCGGCCGACAAAGTTGGCAACGCGGCAGCAAAGGCAGTGAGGCAAACAAAAGTCACTTGGAATTTGCCGAAATGATTTATTAGAAACGACAGTTACATTTTTCATAGCCAAGACGACTGGCGAAATAAGAAAAACGCGTCTAATTTGCTTGTTGACGTAAAAATGTAACAATTTCGCATGCAACTAAATGCGTATTTCCGGCCGGAAGTGCGCTGTCAGTGGAAGCAGTGTGAGGTAGGGGAGGGGAAGGGGGAAAGGAAGGGCTCAGAGAGAGCTGAACTGCTTGGCCTGCTCGCGTCGATAATCTCAGTTCAGTGTGTCAGACAAGCTCGGCGCAATTTCCAACTGCGCGCAAAAGTATGCTACGATTTTTGTCAGTCGCGCGCTCGGCACAATTTCAGACTGCGCGCAAATGTATGCTACGATATTCGGGCACAGCAGCAGCGGCAGCGGCAGCACCTTCTACAGGATGACAAAACCGCACGGAAACAATAAATTTGCTGAAATGCGAAACGGAAATGTTTGTTACGGAAATAGAGGAAGCAAAAGCAAAAGGCAAACCCCAAGTGCAGCCACTCCATCGAGCAGGCAGCAGCAGCATCTCTAGTCCGCACACACACACACACACACAGAAGCAGAGTAATTGGCACACAAATTGGCCAAGTAAAGTGAAAGAAAAATTAAACAAATAAACAGCAGAAGAAGAGCTGTGGAAAAATTATAACCGAAGTGGTACACACAATTGAGAGCAGCTTACTCCAGTAATGGGTAGCTAGTAAATTTTATTATAACCGTAAGCAGCCTGGCCGCATGATGTTGCTCCAGCCACGCTGTCCGCCCATTTCATTCTGCTCACCGGCACATAAATTATGCATATTTAGCTGAGTGAAATTGAAAACTAATTAATTACACTTGCAGCCGGAAGCGATGAGGCTGAGCACGCAGGGCAGATGGAGTGCGGTGCGGTAGCCTGGTAACCCTTGACAAGTAGAGGCAAAGAAAAATGTTGTTCAACTTTTTAATTGCCAGCATCAAGTGTTTTTATACCCTTCGACCATTGGAAATGGTCAAAAAGGGTATACTAACTATGTGCGCATGTATGTAACAAGCATGGGGCGGCGTGGTAGAACCCATAAAATATATATGTATATTCCTGTGTGATTCTGTCTGAGTGATTTTGTATTCAAAAATAGCAAAATGAATTTTTTGAAATTTTTCGATATTTTGGAAATTTGAGTAAGGGTCCACCCTATGATTTTTCAACAAATTTTTTTTCTTTCAAATTTTAAATCGCGAGTTTTTAATTTTAATCGATTGCGGAGATTAATATTAGTACAAAACAATTATTTAAAACAATTTTAAACGATACCTAATTTTGACGCGAAAATCATGTCGTAATTATCAAAAAATTAGACATGTAACACACTAGACAGGCATGGTACCCCCATTTTACACCGATCGTAACTTTCTTAAAAATCAAGCGATTTTCACGGGGAATAACTTTTTGATTTTGTTTTAACAATCTGATTGATTCTACATTCAAAAAAATGGCAAAGTGGATTGTTTGAAATTTTTCGATATTTTGGAAACTTATGTAAGGGTCCCCCCTATGATTTTTCTTGTAATTTTAAATCGCAAGTTTTTAAGAGCTACTATTCCATATGTAGTAGAATAAGTTGTGCAAAATTATTTGTTTTAAATTATATATGTGATTACATGTTTGTTACGGATGTTGGGAAGAGTATTTTACTGTCGGGCGCGCTCGACTGTAGCCTTACAAAGTTGTTCAAATTGCTCTCGGCTCTAATTATGGTCGAGAAAGTGGCTGAAACGTGAGACATTTCAAGCCGGCCAAGAGTCGCCCATAATCGCACTCGGAGTGGTTAAACATCGGGGTACGCTTTGGTCTTTCCGCTTAACTCAAAGCTAAAGTTGAGACACTTGTTGCAAGTACGCAGGTTCCCCTTCCTCATCCGCCATCTCTCAAAGGAGTCAAACAGAGCGAGAAGTTCCCCGCTCCCTCCTCCTGAGTGTAGCTAGCTCAAGGTGTAGCTGGGCGTTTGTGCAGGGTGTGTGTGGTACAGAACGCCCCCTGGCTGTATAACAAGCACAAGTTTAATTAATTCAAGCTAGATAGATGCTGCTGCTGCTGCTGCTGCTGCCAAGGTAAAGTGTAACCACGAGTCGTCTAATCAGCTAACTGCCAGTGTACACTGCCAGAAAAGTTCTGAGACTATAATCAGGTTAAAAGTGCGAAAAATTGGTAGCAGTTTAATAAGAGTTACTGCATAAATGCCCAACTTAGCACACTGGTTTCACATTTCAAATTTCTCTTAGTGTACCTGTTTGTTTTAAATCGTAATTGAACAGATTAAAATTTAATGAAATTAAGCCTAATTACTGTTAATATTTTATAGCTTAGCACACACACACACACACACTTCATTTGGCGTGTAAATGCTGGAATTAGATGGAATTATGTAGGTTTTTAATGCGAGTATATAAAGAAAACTAGGATATTAAAATGGTTTATCGAGTTAAGCGTAAAGTAAGATAGGAATATCATCACGCATCCCTTCTAGTTTCAGGTTTTTTTTTTAAATGCAAAGTGCCAATCAAACTCGAGTATTGATTTGTTTTTATGCTCCTGCACACAGCTGTGCCCCCAGCAGTTTCTGGGTTCAAAGGGCAACAGTCACGTACACCTGACACTGCCCTGTGTGTGCCCCAAAGGCACAACCCGACAACTGGCATTTTATTTCACCTGCCTGCCTTTTTATACCCTATGATTATAGGCGAGCACGTAGAGGGGAGTTATGCACTTGAGTTTGCGATATAAAGTTAAAGTTTCGCTGGCTTTATAAATAAATACTAAATAAATAAATTTAAATATCATAAATAAATTAATTGCAAAATTTGAAGAGATAAATAATTAATTTAGTTCTGTGATTTGTTAATAATTTATTGATGATTTTTTTTTTCATTTCAAGGCATATCTTTAGCTTGCATACACCCGCTGCTTTTATTTTTTTTATTTTATAGCGAAATGTTGGCAAAATATAAATTCGCTTAGCCAGTGCTAAGCCCTCAGTAGCCTTAGTTTCCTGTCTCCCTCTCTCTCTCTCTCTCTCTCTCTCTCTGTACTGCACTGTCTATTGGCAAAGTGTCTGAACGAAGTGTTCGTGTGTTTTTTATTAGTTGGAAAGATGGGGAATGAGAATGTGCGGGCGAATGGCGGAAACCCTTTTCAAAAAATGATACTAATAAAAATCCATGTTAATGTTGCATGAATATCAAATAAATTGAGGCAGCTAACACGTAGCCTCGTAGCGTCGTACTGCCTGCCAGCCCCGATATTTATTGATTGAACATAAAATTGGGCAATTTGACGGGCGTAACAATTTTGTAAGCCAAACGGCAACCGGGGAGCAGTTGAAGTTCCCTGTGAACTCCGCCCTCCAACCCCCCCAACCCACGCCAAGGCTTGTTTGAATAATTTATATTGCCTCGGCAGAGTGACAAATGAATACCCCTGCTGAGTAAGAATCTGCTTAAGTAGCTGACAGAGACAGAGAGAGAGAAGGAGACAGGAAGACGCCGCTCGAGCTTGAGACTGTGGCAAGCTTATCGATTGCCAACGACGACGCCAGACGCACTCGAGAATCAATGCAAGTGGCAGATGCGGTTAAAACATTGTTTGCCCACTTGCTGCACTTGCTCCTTGCACAGATTCAGTCACTGCCAGAGGATGTCGCAGTCGCTGCCGTCGAGGCATAAACAATGCGATGGCAACGACACTAAATGCGGTCTGAAAATGGCGGCGACAAGGATGAATTGGCTGCTCGGCATGAAGCTGGAGCTGCTCATTGCCAGCATTAGACAGGAGCATGGAGTGTGGCGGGGGATATGGGATAAGGGGCTCTGCTCTGTTTGAGTACGGATTTTTAGCGTGAATCAATCAAATCACATGACTGCTTGACTAACAGCCACTGATTTGATTGATGAACTGCGCTGCGAGACAGCTCAGTTGGCACAATTGGAGGAGTGAGTGCGACAGACTGAGCTAGACAAGTGCTGCGCTCTCTCTCTCTCTCCCGTGACACGCACATTACAAACTGTGGCTGCGGTTTCATCAAATTAACTTCTTGAAGCCACATAAAGAGCTCATTTATTGATTAGAGTGGATTATGTGCCCGAGGAGAGCGAGTCAAAGTGCCATTCCAGGGCCATTAGATGGCGTTAGCTGCCATTAGATGCCGTTATATCCCGTTAGTTGGCATTATTTCCCGTTGACAATGCGCTAGTTCCACGCACTAATGAATATTTTTCATTGCTTCTTAAGTAAACCCCTCTGCGATTTTCCATTTTCCCGTTTTCAATTTAAGCGAAATTTATGTTCTGCATATTTGCCAGAAAATTTCATTTCCTTTTTTTACACTGTTTGTTGCCCCATGCATTTTGCGGGGCTGCAATAAAATATTTTATTACTTTTTAAGTGTATTTGCTACTCGTAAAGTTTTATTATTTCTCTTTCTACACGCCCTCTACTTCTTCTTCTTCTCTTGTGTATCTGTCATGCTATGTCACATATGACTGAGAACTGAGGGAATGACTGAGCGCCCTTCTGCATTGGCATGCAAATTCTGTGACGACTCGACTCGACTCGACTCGACTTGGCTCCGAGTCTCGAGTCAAGTCAAGTTAGTGAAAGTATGCAATGTCAGCAGGAGTAGGGCAGGGGTACCAATGTCTTAGGATCGTAGGGATTGCAGGCGGACTAAGGCATCGGGAATCAGCAATGAGCTGCACTAGCTTAGAATAAAGTTCTTTTTTTTTATAAATAAAATTGATATAGATATTTAAATTCATGCTGAATAATTTGAAAATGCTAAAAAATAGTGTAGAGTTTTTAAATATATATTTATGTATATACTATACGTAATGTAATAAAATAAAAAAATATTAAATAAACTAAACTATATTGGCGTTTTTTTAGGTCGTTTAGGTCACCAAAGAAACGACCTATTTCTGTTTAACAGGCAGTGCAACTGTTAGGGCGATAACAGATTTTTCAAAAGGTTTAGAGATATGAAAAATAAATGTAGACCAATGCTCAGAACTACCCGCTAGACAGATAAGATATTACACAAAACGGACCAACAGTTTTGGAGAAATCGGGAAAATTAGATATATATATTAAGTATACGCCTTGTTTACATATGTATAAATAACAATCCCCTATAAACTGTGATTATTTAAATTTGACTGCGTTTTTTAAAATTTCAAATTTCAGGCAAAACATATAAGCCCAATCTGTGTAGGGTAATGTCACGTTATGTGAGATGCTACGCGTTTGCCTGAGCCTCGACTGCATTGCTGGGACGAGCCTTCTCCTTCTTCTTCTTTTGCTTCTACTTTTTTCTACCCACATATTCAACATCTTTTTTATGTAAATGTGTGAAAATTTCGTCACACAAACACAGACACACGCACACACACACACACACACACATGAGCACACATGAGCATGCTAGGGGGATATAAAATGAAATTGTACTTTGTGGCAGGCAGGCAAAGAGGGTAGGTAGGGTGTAGGGTAGAGTAGGGGTGGCAAAAAGAAAGTAAAAAGTGCTCCGAAAACGTAGAGAAATGTCTTATTTTTCAACGTTGCGCCAGCTGGCGACCATGGAAACGCGATGCCAGGACATTGGTACTCCCACAGCTCCACACGCCGCTCCACACAGCGGCTCATCATCATCATCAACGTGGCCAACGTCCTCGTCGTGCCTGTGCCCCCTCCTTCCCCCCTATTGCTACTCGTCTATGTCGTTTCCATTTCATCATTGTCATAACTTTGTGTCACAATCTCTTGTGCTCTTGCCCCGCTCCCCCCACGCCTAGTCTCCTACTCCATCCCCCGTTTAGCATCTGCACATGATACGAGCAGAGAAGGCATTATTATTATGCAATTTCAGTGTGCCAAAAACGGGGCCAATTTCCCTGGCCCGGCACTGGCTGCAATCTTCCTACTTTTCTCTCTGTGCGGCAAATTGCTTTCATGGCTCTCGACAAGTATTCAATTATTGACAGATTGAACGACATCGACAGCTTAAAGCAATAAATTAAATATACGAAATATATACGAATATACGAGTATATTTTATTCTAAAAATATGAAACAATTTTTTGGGTTAAGCTGTTGAGACCGGCTTTCGGCAAACATTTCACATTTCAGCTGCATGAGCCAACAACTGTGACTGACAGCAGCAGCAGCAGCAGCAGCAACAGCAACACGACCGACAACAACAACAAGGGGCGTGGCAAGAGCAGATGCTGCATACCACTTTGGGGCATATTTACACTCTGCTTTGCCAGCAAGTGCAAAATATTTCAAAAATGTAACGAAGAAAAAAGTGCAAAAAGCAAGAAAGAAAGAAATATTTTCAAAATGGCAGAAATCTCTCGTTCTGTGTGTGTGTGTGTGTGTATTATATTTGTGTCGACATTTGCAGCAATTTATTATGTCATTTAATGCAAAGTGCCGTGCCAGGCGGACTCTAAGCAAAACTGCCCCAAAAGTGGCGCCAATTTGTTGCCACCTTAGCAACAGCTGCGGCATATCAAGTGAAAATGTGTTGCATACCTACAGGCTGAGGGCAGACGAGCGCGCGCGCGTGTGTGTGTGTGTGTGCTGCGCGATGTGCCTTAAGTTGTGTGCTGGGAACACTCGCCATAGGCATGAGAAATGATATATATGGCGGCTATTATAATGCAATTAGAATTGTGGCAACCTTAAAGATCTGATTAGAGCATGTTGCCAGAGGTTTCTAAAAGGGAAAAGGCCACAAAAAGCAAAAGCTAACAGGATTACAACCCTTAATGCATAAAACATTGTATTTATATCTAAGAAAAAAAAGACTTGTAATAAATTTAAAATCCTCAGTAAAAGTCACAATAGCGCGTTACAGTTATTTATGCTTTCTCATCGGACAAGAGGCTGCATATTTTATTTTCGCTTTTCTCGGATTTATTCTTGATTTGGAATTCAGCAAAAAATTCTCCGAATTGCTGCTTAAAGTATGAAGAGTTTTTTTTTTATTTTATTTTTTTTTGTTCCCCTTCGTCGACAATGAGAATGCAGAAAAATAACGAAAAGTTTAGGTAACTTTTGGAATTGTAAGTCGGTAATAAAAACGATTCAGCGAGTGCAGAGCGAAGAAGATGATGAAGAAGAGGCGAAAAGCAGCTGCAAATAAATGTTAACAAGATGCCCAAGGGGGAAGGAGAAGAAGACGAAGCTGATCGGCAAAAGAAAAGCTTGAAGGCAACTTCATTGTGTCGCATTTTCAGCGAAATGAACTAAAGTCAAGATTCTTCAGTCCCCAGAGAGGAGGCTGGAGAGGAGAGTGGAGTGTACTGTGTGCTTGACAGCCAATAAAGTCAATTCGAGGAATGCGTGTAAATGTAACGCCCAAGCAATCATTGACCCCAAGTACCACTCCCTCTTCTCCCTCTCTCTCTCTCTCTCTCTCTCCTCTCTCTGACCATGTCACAGTCATTTGGCCAAGTTTTTTTGTCGCATAAACTTTAGCTGCAACATTTGCCTGCGCATTGTTTTGCCGCTATTCCAAGAGGGTGTCCAGCTAGGGGACCGAGAAGAGGCAGAGAGAGATTCTTCTTCTTCTTCTCCTGCTGGCGGGGAAATTAAAGTGCATTGTGAGCGCTAAAAGTTTTTGCGCCGCCAAAACGGAACAATGAAAAGTTCATGAAAATGTTTGCCTCAACGCATAAACAATAAACATAAAAGTTTCGACCATTAAAAATGCGCACTGTCTAAGTGTCCATTGGTCGTGGGTACCAGTCGAAGTGAGGGGGAGTTGGGTGAGTGGGGGGGCGTGGCAAGCAGCAAGTGGACTCACCACGGGTGTCATTTGTTTGGCTGCTCTCCAGTTGAGTTCCCGCTGCTGCTCAAGTTTTTGCTTCCCTCTAATGACAAAAATCAGCGTGAATTTGATGTTCCGGGCCAGGAGGTTGGTTGGCATTGCCCGAGAGGGAACTTAGCGCAGTTTAGCGTAAGAAAATCGTTAAAGAAGTTTTTATTATATTTACCAAAGGAAACGATATTTCTTGTGTGCAACCGGTGGAAGCCAACCGGTTTAAGTAAATAGACGTAGGAGAACGGCGGAAGTTCTCGAGTAGGGAAATTCTGTGCTTAAAGTTGTAGTTAATGGGTGGCTTAATTAATGCGAATTTCTAATACCCTGTAGTAGTAAAGAGAAGCTGACTATGCCATATATTAACAGTTCGTAGAGTAGTGTTATTTAAATATCGATGGGACTACCGATAATATCGCTGAGCAGCAGGGAAGAAGCTAACATAACATACCTTTTTAATATCCAAGCGAAGTATTATTATTGATCTTTTAAACTATTTTTAAATCTAAATAAATCCATATAGCTACTGGATATTAGATAGTACTGTCTGGTCTTTAGACATCTCTTTTTTCTTCATTTTTTTCAGCTCAAATTTGAATTTAAATCTCAAAATGTACTCAATAAAAAACCTCTTTTGTATACCTTAAAATTATTAGAGGCAACTAAATTTCTTCCAATAAATTACAAAAGTATTCCAAATACTTTACAGGGTATTTTTTGGTAGATCAAAATTAGCTTGGGCTGTGCGAGCAAACAAAAACTAGTTTAACCACAGTGAACAGCTTAAAAGCCTCGACTCGTTTTGGCGCTAGTGCGAACACGTGTGTCGTTGTGTGTGTGTGTGTGTATGGGTGTGTGTGAGTGTGAGTGTACACAGTACACATGTTCGTCTCGCAACCGCAAACACATTCAAAATTAAATTCACTTAGAATAAACAATAATAAATAAAACATCCGGAAAACAACGGAAGCTGTTTGAACGCAACAAAATGGCGCAGGCGCAGGAACTCTTATACCGAGAGAGAGAGAGAGACTGAGAGAGAGAGAGAAGCAGCCAGAGAGAGCGCGCTCTCAGAGCAGCTGCAAGCAGAGAGAGAGTGAGAGAGAGACTGAGAGAGAGGCTACCTAAGAGAGTTTTCTATTAATGTTACCAGTATTTTTTGAGTTGTGTTTACATTCCGAGGTTGGTCGTGCCGCGCCGGAAACTCGGACTCGTGGCGCAGCTTCCTCAGGCGTTCCCCCAGCTTCCCACCCCCTGCCACACACATCTGCCCGCTCTAACCCACACAACCCGCAACCTCCGAGTGAGGCAACCAACAGCTGATGATAGTCTGGCAACAGTTGTGGCCAGGCCAGGCCTGAGGCAGGAGAGGAGAAGGAGGCAAGGCCAGCAACGTCATATGAAATTTTATGCATGGCATTTGGAAAATGGTTGGAAAATTCTTTAGAGGAAGAGAGGCAGAGGTAAAGGCAGCGGTAAAGGCAGAGAACGAGTTAGCCCGCCTGGTCAGAGCGACCTGTGTGTTATTCGGTTATTTCGCATAACAATTTCCAGCAAACGCAGCATTATTCAAAGCGAATAGCTGAGCGAGGGGAATCTTAAAACTTTCGACTGTCTTTCTTTAATCCTCCACGTAGTATTTCCGCCTCCCTTTGGACCCCATCCCTCCCTGCCTGCCTGCCCCGCCTGCCTGCCATTTACACACGCATAAGGCAAAGTTTTGCACTAGAGACGCAAAGCATTTGTAACGTGCCAGGCAAAAAATATTTATTTCGGCTCGTATGTCATGAGGAAAGTAGGGAGAGATTTGGGGGGGAAGAGTGGGAGGAGGATGGCCATAAAACTTTGGGCCATTTTTCAAATTTGTCGCGGTCGTCCATCCGCAGCGTGGGCGTGGCTGAATTGTGCTGAATGTGGTCGCATTTCAAGTTGATAATATCACAGTTAGTGTGAACCACATGCGGATTTTACAAGTGCTACGCCAAGTTAATGCGTTATGACCCGACCTGGGCGACCTCAACAGAGAGGGAGGGAGAGAGGGAGGGAGAGAGAGAGCTTGGTGCGAGATGGGTGAAAAACTTTGCCAGCCACTGGCGGCCACTGCGTCGTCGGGCATGTTAAAAAAATGATTAATGATTATTTTTCGTCCGAGCTGCGTGCGCTCCAGAGCTGGGAGAGGGAGGGAGAACGAGAGGAGGGAGAGAGAGGACTTTTGTCAGGGGTATACGTTGAGAAATATGTGCATGAAAATATGTTAACGCTTTTTAAATCATCTGCGGGTTGTTCTGTATGAAAGTTTAATGTTCTTGCAGGACTTTAAATTAAAAAGCATGCAGGCTACCATAAATAATAAAGATTGGGGGGAGTTAATAAAGTATAAACAAAAGTATAGAAAAGGCAATTAAGTGTTGCACATACTCAGGTCGATTTATTTACAGCAAACAAGGAACAATAGAGAGGGAGAAAGAAAGAGAGAGAGATGAAGACGAGAATAAACCGCATTTGATCCAGGCTGAATTAGTTGACGCTAGAACAAAGAGGGAACAGATGTATTTCACTTTTGATGAGCTGAGAAAGAACGAATTGAATTTTTGCCAAAAAAGCGAAAGAGTTAATGCTGCTACTAGATACCCTGTAATGGGTTAAGCCAGATATATAAATCGTTTTATATAAACTGTATACGAATACATTCACTTTTTCAGCCTCCATGCTTGAAAAAAGTATGTTGAGGCGCAGCCAACTTAATGCAGTTAGATAAGGTGGCAACACCGCGCTAAAAAGTCTGGCAGCGCTGCTTATATTTATGGCATAAATTCGTGTATTTTGTATGCAAGAATTAGGCCTACTCTCTCTCACTCTCTCTCAATTTACAGGGTATTGGGTATTACGAATGCACTCGTAGTACTAGCAAGAAATGCTTAGCTCAGGCTGCAGCTTACAGACAACGGCAAATAACAAGCTGCAGTCGGCCCTCTCTACTTTCTTCCACTCTTTCTCTTCTCCTTCTCCGTCTCTTAGCCAAATCGCATTAAAGTATAAAATTTTCGTTCGTCTTTTGTTGTTGTTGTTGTTGTTGCCTGCTGCACTTAAGCTTTTGGCCAGATATCAACAAGCAGTACTTACCAAACTCGTATACGGGCAACATTGCCGAAAGGGCCAGACAAGCTGGCAAGAGTAGAGTAGAGTGTAGAGAGAGGAGGAAGGAGGGAGTGAGAGAGACAGGGCTTATAAATTGCATATCGAATTTAGTAATTTTCCACATTGTGAGAGCATCGTGCGTTGCCCCAAGGCCTTGCTTAGCCGGGTTACCTTACCTTACCTTACCTTACCTTAGCTTGGCTTGGATACCTTCGCTCGTTGTGAGTCATTGCAGGAGCCACGCCTTCCTCTGCCCTGCTCTGCTGTGGACTGCCGCTAATCATGCGATCGCCTGCTGCATTGTTGGCTCCTGCATTGTTATGAGGGCAGGAGGAGCAGGAGCAGGAGATCAGAGCTGGGCGTAACTGCTACCTTCTCTGCCACGGGCAGTACCGCGCTGACAGGTTCTCTGCGCTTCCTTCCCATAACTCGTGCTGCTGCTGCACATTTTTCATTCTCATTCTCATTCTCATTTTCATTTAATATTTATGATTTATTTATGTGCGGATGTTTGTTGGCTCCTCTCATATCGTACGAGAATTTATGCTTTCCGTTTTGGCTTAAGCTACCGTACCGGGCCACCCAAAAGGGGGAGTTGGGGGTGGGAGGGAGGCAGTGGTCAGTTTACACGCTTGCCACAGTGGCCAACGTAGTGTACTGTATCTATAGGATCTCCATGGTATCTAACCTGACTTTGCTGCTGGCACAACAATTTCATGCACTGCTTAGCAATACCTCGCTCTCTGCCTTCCCCACTCCCTCTCTTTCTCTCTCATGGGCTTATTATGCAAATGTCTGGCAAACAGCACTCTCGACTCTCGGCTAGACCACAATCCCATTGTTGTCCAGGTCAGACATCTCTCTCTATCTCTCTTTCTATCTCTCTCTATACAAGCATAATAACAATTTGTAAGCCAACAGGCAAAAATGTAAGACGAGCTCTGGCGTTGTTAACTGGGCTAAGGCGTATGTGGCCAAATGACCTTAATTGCTGCCATTAATATGGGTGAAATTAAAAGCTATGGCATATGAAAAGATCCATTAGGTATTACTATGGGTATTGGTAAAGTATTTGTGTACCCTAGGAATATTTTATATATTCAAAAAGGGGTATACTAACTCAGATCTCAGCTAATATAGCAGCTATAGATTGCAAACTTGGTATACATATTGCTGTATACCCTAGGTAACTGTAGTTACTTTAAAACATTGAGAGCAAATTGGTTTTTAATGTTTATTAGGCAAACTATTAAAGTCTCAGCTTGCTGGTTTTACATACACATAGAAGTATACCAAATGCTGCTTTCTATGAAATTTCATATCATTTGCAAGAGAAACTTAGAAGATATTTAGATAAACATTTTCCGCAGTTTCAAGCAGTTTCCTTTTAGCAGCGGGCGTGGCTCTTTAAGGTATTTTGTTACTTATTCCCACCTATTTTTCTCTTATTTATTTTACACAAATTTAAGCATATTCCCCACGCCTCTGCCCGAATTCGTATAATTCCAGTTTTCTACTTTATACATTACTTTATGATATTATTTTGTTTTGAATTATTTTGAAGGTTTTTCATTGCCAGCGCTGCCTGGCACAGATTGCAACTTTTTCAATTAGCCGCAGTCAGAGGCAGCGCCATGGCCAGAGTTGGTACCGAAGCCATAGTCCGTCCGCATTAGCCTTATCAGAAGCATTGGCCGGGCTAATTGCCCGAGGGAGCCGGCACTAAAACCAGTTGGAGACAAAGTTTCTGCACGTGCTGGCTGACAGCTCTGGGCCCCGAGCAGCCCCCAAAACCTTCCACGTATATACCCTTTGTTACCTGACCATTTTAATCGATATTTATTTATTGTGGCCATTAAAATGAATGTGCAGACATGCCGAGAGGGGCAACACCCTGTATACAGAGTACAGTACATCCGCCATTTGCTCCTACTCCAGCTGAATGATTTCTCATTTCACATCGTTGTTTGATTGGCCTGCGGTGACGTTACACTTTTTCCTTTTTATAAACATAAATAAAACATGCGGGTTATGTGCTGCAAATTACTCAACCCAGAAAGGGATGGGGGATTGCCCTGGACAGAGATCTGTAATAGAAAAGTGAAGCTCATATTATATTTATATTTGTCACGAGCTGTGCCTGGGCCCCGCGGCTGACCGATGTCAAGCGGCGGACAATGGGACATTAACAAAATTGTTCGTCTTCAAGTGAGAGAGAGAGAGGAGGAAGAAGTATTTTTCGCTGCGGGGCAAGGACAATAACTGGAAATGGCAGACAGGATGGGGGGGAGGGAAGGGAAGTGGGAACTGGATAAGCGGACAGCATGTTGTGTGCCTCGACTCGACTCTGCTCAACAAAAATTCCAATAAATTCAATGCGACACACAACAGGCACTTGGGATGACTTTGGGGCATGTCACAGCATTCGCAGCAGGGCAGGGAGTGGGTTGTGGAGAGAGGGCGTGGCACATTTGGGCGTTGCTTTGTTGCCGCTGTTTGTCTCTGTCGTCGTGTGTGTCTCTCCCACTCTCTCTCTCTCTCTCTCTGTGTCTGTGTGGCAAAGTTGAAACCTTTGACATTCGTGTGTGCCAGCATGCATTACTCATACGCCGCATGGCCGGGCGGGCGGGCAGGCGGGTGAGTGTACAAGTTTGTCGTCTTCTGTGGGGTAAATAGCTGCACAGCATTCTGGCCAAAGTTTTCCAATATACTGCGAGACACTGTGTAGGTTACTTATAAATTTAATGAAAATCTCAGCTAATAGTTTTGCCAGCACATAAATAAAATCATGTCGCCTTGGCAGCGTCTTCAAGTAGTTTCCAAATATGCCACGCCTCGGCTGCCACACACACACGCACACTCTCTCTCACACACACACACTCTCTCACATGTGTCACAATTTATATGCAAAACTTATCAACGTCGCAATGTCTCTCTGCCTGCCTGCCAGCAAAAAAATGCAACCAGTTTCCATGTGCTCTTAATTCTCAGCTGCAGCCTCCAGATACAGCTCCTGCTCCAGCTCCTGCTCCCGCTCCTGGTGCTGCTCCATCTTGGCCTCAGCTTCAGCTTCAGCCTGTGCTGCAGCTGCCTTTGATGTTGCATGCTGGCAACATAAGTTTGGGGATTTTTATTTGCCGTCTGCCGGAAAATATTGCTCGCAGGGCAACACATGACAAACGCAGCCGTTTGTCAGGCCCAATATGGCTAGAACGGAGTGTCCCAGACGGCAGCGACAGCCACGCAGAGGCCTTAAAAGTTTCCGCTTAAAGTACGTAAACATTTTGCTGCAAGAGAGAGAGAGGAAAAATCACTGTGCAATTATTCTTTGTTTCAACTTTGGAGGCTCGAAAGTTGCTGCTGCTGCTGCTTGTTGTGTGTTGTATTTGAGTTGTTGTTAATTTTGTTAACTTTCAGTTAAAGTGGCACTTTGTACAATTTGCTTAATTCCCTTAGAAACGCGTGTGCAACAGCAGCAATAATGCTTAAGTCAAGCGTTAACACGGGCCCAATGAGAGCAGCGAAAAGGAGAGGGAGGAGTAGGAGGAGTAGGAGGAGAAGTAGGAGAAACTTAAAGCGCAGTTCCGAGAGCATAAAGAGCTTCCCCCAGGGAAAACCAGGCAACCCTTGGAGAGGCTATAAGCAGGCCTAAAGCAACTGCCTCAAATATGCATGTTTATGCGGTCAAAAAGAGGAAGTTGCAGCTGCGAGATATGGCACACTGATAACTCCATTTCCTACGCAGTTAACTTCCTGCAACATTTCACATTTCTTGCACTGCATAAGCTTATTAATTAAATTCAATTAATTCAGCCCACACAGCCAGTGCCCCTGTGCCTCGCCTCATTCTGTGCCCAGTGGCAGCGCCAGCAAGGTGCGAAGTCGAGGTATGCAAATGAGCCACACTCGCCCACACACACACACACACACACACACTCACACACACACACGCACATGTCACTTATGACAGCAGCCGCGAAACTATTTTGCATATTGCGAATGCACACGCCATGCCCCATGCGGGCGCATTACGCATACGCAACGTGCGCCCAACAGAAAAATACTAACAAATTAAAAATGTTGTTGCATTTGGGCGGCTAAAGGTGACACACAAATACGCACACACACACACATACAGGGTGTCTATTTCCCAGTGTGTGTGCGTGTGTGCGTGTCACATTAGAGACTTAACAAGGCGTGACGTTGACTGCCAGCGAGGCAAACAATGGCGCAAATGGCTGAAATCTGTTAAAAGGGAATACGACACACACACACACACACACACACACACACAGAGACAAGCAAATCGCATTCAAATTAACATATAAATAGCTACACACACACACACACACACACACAGAGTTAAAATAAGGATTACTAGAGAGGCAAATTAGGTTTTATGTTAGATTTCTGCTTGGCTGCTTCACAGACAACTAAAACTCATTGTGCATCGAGGCTGCGTTTCGAGATGAGCTTAAAGAGATTACAAAGAATATAAAGTAAAGAATACATATTATTACTCAACTCAACTCATATTCATTCATTTCTATATTTATTCAATTTTTATGCGATACCATCTCAGGATGTCTCTGGCTCTGCCTCTGGTTAATTGAGTGGCGCCCCAATAATTTGGATGCTGGCTAAATAGGCAGCAATTCGACAATTCCGTTTTGTGCTACTCACTGTCAGGCACTCGGTCATAGAACCGAGCTATTTACACTAATGAGTACTTGTGTCATGCACACGCACGCACACACACACACACACACGGATTCACACGCTCTCACAGACACGCACTCACACACACACAAGTACTTCATATTGATGGCGATAGCACTTGTGGGATTATGCGAACAACACAATCGATTTTCACTTGCCACACACACACACATACATATAGACAGGGCTCACCTACACACACACACACACACCTACACACACACACACATGTTAACTCACACACTTAGACACGCTTCAAATGAAACAGCAAGCCAGCCCGCCCCGCCCCGCTGCCTTTGCTTGCCATTCAATGGATTAATTCATATACAAGTGTAAATGTATCTATGTGAGTGTGCGTGTGTGTGTGTGTGTGTGCGCGTGTGTGTGTGCCAGCTATATTGTATAACTGAAATAGCGATACTAAACGACGACAAGTGTCCTGCCCTAATGAACATGCTCGAGTTGCAGCTAATATCGTAATTTATAGCCAGTTAATTGTTGTTCCCAGCGACACTGTGCGACCTACGTATCCAGTAATTAATCGATTAATGCAGCAAGCAGCAAGCAGCAGGCAGCAGCAAGGGTAATCGGCCAACACAGCTGCAATTGACCAGCTCAATCGAATTTACCAACATTCGATATCAATTTGATGTAGATGGCAGCTCGATGATAGCAGAATTGAAGTTCGTGTCTCTCTAGAGACTACAGGGTGATTAGAGTTGGTTCTATGGGGTATTTAAGTACAGTTATTTAATTATTTAAGCCTATGATGCATATTTGGTAGCTTATCATTATTGAGTTGGTAATAAAATAATACGATATATGTGCTTCTCTTTAGGCTTTTAGCCTGTACGATCTCGCATTTCAATGTCACTTTCTCTGTACTTCCAGCTTGCCTAACAGTGTTACCCTATTTCCTGTCTGCTTTCAGTGCTGCCACATATCGATAACTTAATACTAAATAAATACAACTTATCGCTGAATCGATTTTTATTTAAAACACATTTTATAATCATTTTTATTTTATTTATGCAATTTAAACACATATTTAACGTTATTGAATTTAAATTGTTAACAGTTTTTTATTTATACCCCTTTTTATTTATTTCAGGGTATAGCGCAGTCAAGCAGCACTCGCTAATGCAGTGCAGCATCGTTAACAGTCGAGTGCGCTTAACTTAAGCAGTCTTTACTTAACTTAATTATTAAAGATACACAACATTTATATAACACTGCAAGTAAACGGAAAAGCAATGTGAGAATAAAGCAGAAACTGCATGGTTCGCAGGGAGGGCAGCTCACCCTGTTTTTCTTGTTTTTTTCTTTACCTTTCTACTTTGCATTAATCCATTTAGCAAAAGGTCGTAATGTCGTTGGTTAATTGCCGCCTCTTGGCCATTACACACTCCTGTCTGTGCTGCCGTTTTAAGTGCATTTAAATGCACAGACCATTTAACAAAGGGATTCAGCCTTAAAGTGCAAGTGCAACTGCTTTTTATGACTTTCATCGACTGCCTCCAGCCTCCAGTCTCCTGCCTGCTGCCTCCCCATCCCGTCCAGCACATTTTCTGTCAGCGGATGAGCATTTTGTCATACGAGCATGCGAGAGCACTTAAACGAAGGCAGAGGCGGAGGCAGAGGCTGCTGCTGCTTTCCGCCTGCTGAGTTCTGCAGCGAGTTGCAATTGAAATTGTTCAGCCATAAGGCAGGGCCACAATGTCAACCAGAGATTTCTGACAACTTTTTCCATACCTGACTGAGAGATCTGTAGTCGAATCTACGATTCAAGTTCAAGACGGACAACTTTGACAACTGATAATGAATATCACGCATACGCCTCGTTGCACAGAGATGCTCGAAAATTGACAAATATTTACTTATTTAATTGTGTCGCTTTAATGCTTTCACACAATTCAAATTATCCTTTAATTGTGAACACATATATCATATGACGAGATGGCGAATTTATGTTACTCCAGCACAAGCAATTTGCATTTAAATGTTCCTCCTCCTCCTCTCTTTCTCTCTCCTTTTTTGCTGATGTTGTGTTGCTTTTATTTCTTACTTGCGGCCGGTCACGATTCGCTTTGTTATGAATAAAAATGTGCGCGAAATACCAAAAACTTTATTTCCAAATTGAAAAAGTTCCATAAATATAGAGATACATGTACAAAAAAGTGGATGAAAAAGTTCGCGCTTCGCTCGTTGCTTTTTCCGTTTTCCAGTGTTTTTTTTTTGCTTTTCTTTTTCGTTTTCTTTTTTCGCCATTTACCCTGTACCCTTAAATGTCCATAAAGGGTATGACAACGTTTTAATGGGTAGATGAGAGCATTTTATTTCGTCTAAAGCACAGGGGATGTTAGCGTGGAAAATTTTGTAGGGTATATTGTAACGGGAGTTTAAGTGGGAAAAGTACTTAAGTTGGGCATATTAAATAAATACTTTATAGAAAATATTAATAAGAGTATTTGTTTGAAAATCCCAAAAAATAATAGAATATAACGTTAAAAGAGTTTTTTTTTTCAGGCAGAACTTCCAAATTAATGTATGTTTTTCAAGTCTGTCTATATGATTAACTTTAACTCAAATATTGTTGTATGAAATCTATCGACTTATCAACAACAAATATGAGGCACACAAATTTGTTTTTCTTTTTATACTCTTTTTTTCCTAGGGTATTTGCTGGCTTCAATTTCCTGACTAAATTATTTTTACTCGTTTTTTTTTCTTCTTTGCCACGCTAAACTCCATTTAGTAGTGTGAGTGTGTATGTGTGCTAGGATTTGGCTGCGGGTGTGTGTGTGTGTGTGTGTGTGTTACGGGTGCTTCGTCGACGGTGTCGGCATAAAGTTTACTACTTTGTGAAAATTTCATGTCTGCGGCACTCGATAGCGGCCACAAAAATGTATATCTACTACTATACCATATCAGAACGAGAAAGAGAGAGAGGGGAAGAGAGAGGGGAGAGAGAGGGAGTTTCCGCTCGTTGCCTTAACTATAGCCAACTTATGTATGTATAGCTGGAGCAAAAAAGTTTTCTATATAGGTTTGATAGAGGCTGTGATTGCCGATGCCAAGTTGGGTCCAGTGAGTTATGCGGGGGGCGGCAGATTGAAGTCAGGAGAGTCGCACGTGGCACGTGTGGTACTTAATGTGTGTTTAGATGGTTTTCCAATTTTTGTAAAAATAAACATGGGTAACAACAACTTTCTATAGTTCGCAAAGCTCTTAAATAGCTTAAATAGAATTCAAATTAATTATGAATGCGAGTGCATTAGCACAAACAGAGCACATTGAAATCATGATGAGCTTTGATATAATTAATTAATTAGATTTGTCTTGGCCGCGCGCAGGGAAAAAGCATTATAATTAGTCATGTTTTGTGTTCATTAATTAGGCACTAATTGAAATGGCCGCAATGTGAAGTGAAATTGAAAATTGCACATCACAATTCCAGCGAATTCAAAAGGTAAGAGGCAACAATGTTCCCTGTGATTCGCAGAATAAGCTTTGAGTAATGCAAATGTAGCCGAATCAAGCGATTACATAATTAAATTTTTGGCCAAAGCTCATGAATGCGCTAATGCGATTTTAAGGTACACGCACACACACACACATACACACACACACAGGTAGCACGCGGCGTTATCAAATTAGATGCCATTTCCTGTTGCACTCGCCAGCAGCGAAGGAAGTCGTGCATGGTTTGAGTTGGCTGCCACAAAACCAAATATTGCAGTTACACTTGCAGGCATGGAATTTAATTACAAGCGCACACACACACACACACTCACACACACACACACACACACTCGAATTCTATCGTTGACCACAGCGCAATGCGCATCGTGCATGAGCGCACACGCTGCGGTTGCCCTCTGCACCAAATTGCAGTTTCTCTGTTTTTTTCGTCTTTTATTTTTTTGAAAAATGTTAGTAAAATAAATGAAGACAATGAAGAGAGTCAAGTGGGTGCAGCTTAAAGCGATAAAGTTAGTCAAGTGCTGCAGTGATTTTTTCCTGTTTTTTTTTTTTTATTTTTCGGCTTCTACTTTGATAATTGATTTCTTTTACTTTCCTTCTTTTGATAATCTTTAGCAGCTGCCGCTTGTTTTTTTCGCAGAGCTAATGCAATGAGTTAATGCAGTTTGACCCCAGGGATCTTGACGTTTTCTTCTCTCGCTCTCTCTTTCGCTATTTCTGTCTCTCTTTGTTTGCCTCCATCCCTGCCAGTTGTGCATTGTACCACACTCTAATGCAATTTGCGAAAATATCTTTTATTCATATTTAATCCACTTTATGGCAATTCAACTGCCATGGGCATCTCCTCCACCTCCACCTTCACCAGCTCCAGCCTGCAGTCTGCAGTCTCCCCTTTCCACTCTGGGAGAGTGTTGTCATCGTACTCCTATTTGTCGACTTCCTGCCTGCCTGCCTTGACTTGGCCCGGCCTGGCCTGGCCTGTGCTGGGCTTGGCCTGCTCGGGTATAACTGCCGGGCTGACATCTGCAGGGCCATGTAATTGGCATTCGAGTCAAGTGCAATTTCGAAGGCAACTGAAGGCGACGCTCTCTCTCTTGACACCCGCGGAGGCGACTCCCACAACGGCTCCAGCTCCGGCTCTGGTTAGCAGTGGCAACAGTTTATTGCGGTAATGGTGATGATGCAACAGGACGATGGGGGCGCAGCTAGTCAGCTCGTTAAAGGTAATTTTGCACAAATAATGCTCATGACTTCATGCTTGCCAGCAGCAGCTATCTCTCTCTCTCTCTCTCTCTCTCTATCTTCTCTCTTTTTTCTTTCTACACTATCGCTGTCTCTTACACTCGCTTGACTCTCACTCTGTTATTATCTCTGGCTATTGCTTTGGCACTTTGCGCTTCCGTTTCCGCTGCAGCGCGGAGTAGCTGCAAAATCGTTGCATACTTTTGTGCGGCGCTGCATAATCTTCGCCTTCGAAAGCGGCACCGCAGTAGCTGCAAAATCGTAGCATACTTTTGTGCGGCGCTGTTTAATCTTTGCGCATTGCGGCTGTTATCAATGCCTTTAAGCTGACTTTTGCCAGAGCCAGCATCCGCCTCGATTACACTGTCTAGCTGCGTTTTGAGCCATTGATTTTGCAATCAAAGCTGTTTTTCGCCAGTCAAGTGAGAAGTGGTGGGTGGGGTGGGATGGGGGGTGGAGTGTGGGTTAGTGTCGAGTCTTATCAGCAACGCGCTGCGGCCATTGGCCATGCTCGATTTGCATAAGTGGCGGCGCTTACTCAGCGTTAGTTGCTTCGACTGCTGGTTTTGTAATTCAATTACTTGGGCATTTGTCTTGTCTCTGCTCGCTCAGCTTGCAGTGGATGAAAGGGAACTAAGGCAGGAGGGGGAGGGGCAGAGCCAGGCATAAATCATTAGCGAGCAGTCAAGCGAACAAATGGCCCAGTAGATTTATGGCTCTTACCTTTGTTGCCGTTGATTACACAGCTGATTGCATACACACAATCACATGATTTGAGCAATTCAGCGTGGAGCAAAGTGTGAACTGAAAGAGAGAGAGAGTGAGCGAGAGAGGGAGTACAGGTTTCATAACGAGCTGCTGCTGGCAATTTGCATTTGCCAATGACCAGTCGAAGTGCCAAGCACATAGAAGCACAGACTCAGCTCATTTGCCCCTGCCAACCGAAAATGCTGAGGATTTTCGCAATCAATGCTTGTTGTACCATATATGTATGTATATAGTACATACTCGTACACCCGGGTGCTAATTCTATTGCCAACAACTGACCCTTTTGTGGCATCGTCAACGTATTCACGCCACGGGGGCAGCAGGAGGCGAGGCGTGTAGTGGCTCACGGCATGTGGCATTGTGTTTGTTTGCTAATTCACAGTGTTGGCGCTGTTGCCACTTCTCCGATTGCTAATCCGCTTAGGGTTGCCAGGGCCACCGCTAATCCTGTAAACTAGCAAAGGAACTCAACCGCCGGTCGATTGTCTACAGAGGAGCAGGGCAGAGCAGGGCAAGGTGACTGAGCTTACATCTGTATTTAGCATTCGTAATGAGTTGCGCTTTAATAATTTGAATATTGTTCAGTTTATGGCAAATTAAAAGTTTGTTTTGTTGCCTTGTCACACTGTGCACTGGCATCCTTTTGCAGCTGAGCTGACGAAAATGCTTTAATTGGGCTCTCCTGGTCTGCCCCGCCCTGCCCTGCTCTGCCCTGCCCTGCTCTGTGCCTGCTTATGTCCTGTTGCCGTGGCGCTTTGTTTGTTTGTTTGTCTGCTCGACTGCCCTTTGCCTGCCTGCCTGCCTGCCTGCCCCTTTGCTCTTCTTGCTCTTCTCCTTCTTCTTCTTGTTGATGTTTCCATTCTTGTTATTCCCATCGTTGTTGTTGTGCTTTTCGCTGCGTCCGCCATTGTTCGCGCGCGTGCTAATAATCGATATTATTTTGTTTTGCTTCGCAGCGAAAGTTTTCATCGGCTTTTCAACGGCTTCCACGCTCACGCATTAAATTTAACTCACATTTAAAGGCAGCACAAGGCAGTCAGATCGAAGTCAGTTAATACCCCCACCCCCTCTCCAACCCCTGGCATCCCCATTTCCGCTCTCTCGCTTTTTGTTTTCTTTCTTTCTATCGCCCTCTGGTTCACTTTAATTGCTGCAGCCGACTGTGAGTGTCCTGCACATAAATGTTGGATTTTTGTATCTCACACTGGACTGGCAGGCAGGGCCAACACACACACACACACACACACACATGGTTCTCAATCCGCTAGTCTATGGCTTCACTCTTGGCCTTTTTCCCAGCTACGGCTTTCCGCTTCTCTCTCAATGCCTATTACAGTTTGCCTTTTGCTTCCTGTAAACGTTATCCTGACCTGTCGTTGACGCTGCACTTCGAGCAGCTTCCTGTGTGGGAGGGAGGTGACAGAAGAGGGGGAGGGGTGGGGGCTGCATATGTTAGCATTTATGGCCGTTAAAGCTGGAGCACATTTTGAATTTTTTGTTGCATACTTTTTTGGGCCAGCTGCCAGCAGAGAAATTGCTGGAAAATTCTTTAGCTTTTTCCATGGCCTGTTGGGCCTCCTAATAAAAATTGCTCATAAGTTGTGGGCGTAACTGCAGCGTGCTGCACTGTGTGCCCAAAGCCAGGCTTTTCGCTCTGTTTATGTTGGGAACGGCTTAGCTGCAGCTGCCTCACGACAATGCAGAGCGAAAGAGTAGGAGGGAGCAAGCGTGGGCGTGTGGCTGACTGCATAAAAAGCGGCGGTTGCAGCAAATCCAAATTGAATTTTTTCTCTTTCCATCCACTTGGTTTTTATGCCTTCTCTCCCAATTTATGCAAACGCATTCACCGAGGCTCAAGCACGTTTCAAACCGCTTTGCATAAAGAGGCTGCCGCTGCGACCCGTGCGATTTTGTCTTTGTGGCGGATAAGCCAATTGAAATTGGTACCACAAATCATGGTCAGTTGTGTGATATAGAATTCCAGACAATTCTCTACTTTATTGCTTTAATAAATTGATTCGCTGTGCACTCAGATTTCAGCATGGAGGGGCGGGAGGGGGAGAAGAAGATTTATTAGTTAATTAGTAACCTGCGATGGCACTGGGACATGGTTTCCCTGGACAATTAAAACTGACCAGTAGCCCAATTAGTCGTTGCTTTTTCACTTTCCCACTTTTTTTTTATTTGTGCATTTCCAGCTCAAATATCAGACGTCACAGTCTTCCATTGTTGCGTCATGTGGACATGTGGACACGACTCTCTGTCTCTCTGTCTCTCTGTCTCACACGCTGCCTGCAACTCGAGCTAGATGCTTTTTGACAGCATCAGGAACGGACTGGACGGGACAGAAAAACAAAGGTTTTAGTCATGCTGGCAAAAGTTGACTATGGTAAAACAAAAAAAAAATTGTTTCGTTTACACCATTTGCCTCTGGCAGTCGTTGCGGAAACGGAAATGCAACGCCATTGTCCTGCGTTCCAGTTCTCTCTCCTTCTCTCTCTCTGTTGTTATTGTCACGAAGCAAAACACTTCCGTTGAATTGTTGCTTTGTTGCTTTTTCTAGACTTAATGACGCATAGAAGGAAAAGCATTGGAATTTATGAAATATTTATTGTTTCTCATTGCCGCAGGCGAAGGTGCAGCTGGGGGGGAGGTTCCATTTAAACTGTGCTCTGCTAAAGTTGAATGAAATATTCTGCTTTGGTATATGGGTCATTGGTTTTATACCCGCTACGCATAGGATAGATGGGTGAGGTATTTAATAGAAGATGAGGCATTTTCGCCACAATGTCAGCTATATATTTTTTACAGCTTAAAAAAAACGACAAGAAAAAATATATAACTTATTTTATAAATAATTTAAAGAGACGGGTATATAAGGTTCGAGCACATTCGCCTGTTGTAGCTTGCTTACTTGTAAAATCGCTTTTTCTATTGTAATTCAAAATATTTTATAATATCTCTTCTCTGGTCTAGAGAATTATGCCACAAATATGTTCAAAGTTCATCAATGTAAACAGGCAGAATCTGTTTTTAAGCCAGCAGAGATTTTACAGAGTCAAAAATTAAATAAAAATAATAATGAAAGTCACACAGGAGAGTCCACAGAACAGACACAGTATAGTATATATGTACATATATGTATAGGTGAAATTTCAAGGATTTGCTTGCCGCATGTTTAAAAGTTAATTAAAATAAATTGCAGCAACTTGGTCAGATTCCAATCACACAGGCACAGGCACAGACACATACATGTACACGGACACGTGCTGCTCTTTGAACAACATATTTAAAGCTTTTTATCGGATTAAAATGCAAAAAACCAATTTGTTGAAATTCGAATTGCCAGCAAAATCGAGCATATCAATCGAGAGTTGCATTCAGAAGTCTTTCCCCCTCTCCCCCCCTGCCTTGTTCCTGCTCTAGCTGCCATTCACGTAATGTATCAATCTGCTTTGTGGCACTGCCCCTGCCCCTGCCCCTGCCCCCATCGTGGTTAGAGACTCCAGCGGTGCGCTGTATTAGCCCAGAGTGGATACCATTAAATTAGCATTTCTTTTTTTCTTTTTTTTTTAGATGTTTCTACAACCAACGAATGGACTTGCAATCCTTTCAAGTCCAATGGGGATTTCTGTGGAATTTCAACATCAAAGCTCGCCGTTTCATGGCTTGGCATTCGTTCACCTGATTCGTATTCATATTCGTTTTGGCCATTTCGTTACTCAACCCGCTGCTGGGCATTGTCCTTTTGCATTAAATCCTTTAAATATGCATATTTTCGTAATTAAAACTGTCTGTCGAGGCCGAAGCGTCAGCGCAAAACATTTTCAGCTGCCTCAATTAGTGGCAAGGCGTGGCTAACAACGGTTCGGTTTGGGCCAGGCCGAGGCTCGTGCACCGGCACGTAGCCGTGCCCGTGCCCTGCCAGTGAGAGATCTCATTAAAATTAAAAAGCTCAGCATCGCCCGCATGAGAGACAACTTGGAGAGACTTGGCCTGACAGCCTTGGCAGGCAGGCGGGCAGGCTGGCAGGTGGCTCTGCCCAGGGGGGAGGAGGGAGGTGCGCGTGAATTAAAGGAACACTTGAGGTCAAAGGGCCGGGCAACCCGATAGGCAGAAGCTGGCCAGGCATCTGTGCTGCCTGACACAATTTAACGATTGAAACTTGCTTCGCAGGAGCAAAAGTCAACGTCGAGCTGACAAATTGCAATCCACCAGAGCCCTTTTTGGGGTACAATGTTGCAGTCTTAATTAAAGCGAGAGCTACAACCAAATACGAGTCCAGAGAGCTGGCCAGACCAGGCCTACTCTAACTATGTGAACACTTTGCTTCATAGATTGCTGAGTGTGCATTGTGTCCCTCTACCTGCTCCTCCTCTTCTCCCTCCTTAATTTCCCTACAACTCGAGAAGAAGATTATGAATCACATGTGTATAGGGTAGTGCAGTGTATTCTACTACACTTGAAATTTGCACATGAGATAACAGAGCAGAGCATGTTCAGCAAAAACTGAGATGTGACCCAGCTGAGTTTGCGATTTCCAGGCAGAGAAATTTACCTTACATTCTCCAGCTCTTTTCTACACATTTATGAGCTGCAATTGAATTAGAAGTTGTGATAAATGTCCTTTTGCTGTTCAGCCTTTAATTTGATTAACTAACATTCAAACTGTAGACTAATTTGCATTTAACATTAAGCTAATGGCAAAAGTTTGCCCCCCATAAAACTCAAACTGCCCCTAACTGTCTGTATGAACGAATCCAGAGAGATCCAAAGTGCATAATTAATGCTACGTTCAAATAAATCATAATCAATGGCAGAGCATGGGGAATAGTTTATATTCTGTATGGATAAAATAGAATTGAAATTGAATTAAGACATGACTCAAAGTTTTTTCTCTTTCCATATTCTATTAGTTTAATAAAAAGGTATTCAAAGGAAAACTAAATTATTTCAGAGAGAAATAAGTTAAACAAGCTGCACTTTAAAATCTTAATTACTAACGAGTGTAAGATATAAATACATACTCAATCTATTCATCTGCTCTTGTTTGAATAATAACGATGTCATTTAAACGCATGAATAAATATAATAAATTATATAAAATCAGTTTAATTAGAGCTTGTTGTCTTAATTTAGCCAACAACCTGAGCGAATTCTCAATCGAAATTGAATGAATTAATAGCTTGAACAAACATGCGAATGCATAATTAGTGAATATGTCAGCAAAAGTGTATTCAAATTGAATCATTTCTTATGTATTCAATACAATTTATTGTGCTGCAATTGAAGATGCCATTGGGAACACTTCGCTTTGATGTGGCAGGCAGAAGGGATGCCAGGGCTGGGTGGAGCTGGGTAGGGCTACCCATTGCCTGAGCTGGATAATCAATTTACGCCATGACACAAAATCGTTTTACTCAGTTTTCAGCAGTAATTGCGTTTGCTCATCAGGTCTGGCCAAACAACGTTATTAACGTCTCTGATTGCCGCCAAACTGTGCTGGGGCATCAGCATATGAAGTATACGCCGTGTTGGTTATAAAAATTTCAGCCATGCCTCGAGTTGTCGCCACGACTTTGCTGCACTGGACTCTGCTGGCCAGGCACATTCAGTTGTCCAGTTGTTGTCCAGGCTATCCGGGCTGGCCGAGTTGTCCGAGCTGTCCGGCCT
This sequence comes from Zaprionus kolodkinae, assembly GCA_018901885.1. Taxonomy (NCBI): domain Eukaryota; kingdom Metazoa; phylum Arthropoda; class Insecta; order Diptera; family Drosophilidae; genus Zaprionus; species Zaprionus kolodkinae. The sequence continues at coordinate 8,953,319 of JAEIFM010000498.1, read as the reverse complement.
TCCAGTTGCGTTGTCTGCTTTCGGCTCTGCTCCAGTCAGCCGTGTCATGATTGTGATAAATGACGTAAAATGATGCCAGCGACAACTATACAACAACGAGAATGAAAGCAACAACAACAACAGCAAAGAGAGATAGAGAGAGAGAGAGAGAGAGAGGAACAGCAACAACGTTGTCGGATGTCGCTCAGACTGGCACGGCTGATGCTCCTCCGGTCTGCTGCTGCAGGCAGGCTCCTCTCTCCCTCTCTGCGCTGCGTCTGTCCCATTGTCCGAAATGTATTTTTTATATGGAATCCTGTAATTTCAGGCCATATAAAATGCAGGCTGCAATTTGCCGGCTTCATCGTCGTTGACATCATCGAAGAAGCAACTGAAAAATGTTCCACGTCCCAATCCGCCTTCCTTCCCTGCTGCATTTGCCGCCTTTTCATTTGTTTGCTTTAACGAAATTGAATTTCATGTTGGCTTGGCCCCAGCCACAGACACTGCTCTCCTCCAGCCTCAGTTCCAGCTCCAGCTGCAGCTGCAGGTTCGGCTTCCCACTCCACATCTGGCACTGCCTTTGGTCACGACGTGAGTTAATATTTTCAGCTCGTCGTGTTAAGGCAAACAACGCGGCACAAAAAAAATCAACTTGCTGCGTTTTCCGATTGTGCAATTAAATAAGCAAACATTCAGCGTATGCGCCTTAATTAAAACGAAAAGGCAAGGCGAGGCGAGACGCGACGAGCTCCAACATATTTGCACTCCAGCTCCGGCTCCGGCTCCGGCTCCGGTTCCTGGGCGCGACGCTACGCTTCATTCCGCTCCGGCTGTCTGAAATTCACGTAAAAAGTTTCGGGCAACTTTGCCGCAGTTACCTCTCCCTGATAAGCAGAGCGCTCTAATGCCACAGCAGGAGAGGAAGAGCGAGAGAGAGAGGAAGAGGGAGAAAGAGGGGCAGGGCGAACTAGAAGCCAGATGAAGTAAAGCAGCCGCGATTACAGCTAAGTGGAGCGCATTGCATTTACCAAATTGGTTGATAATACACCTTAACTGGCAAACGGGCAGAGAGAGAGAAAAAGAGAGAGAGGGCGGAAGAGAGAGAGAAAAGTATATAGAAGAAGAGGAGTGCAGAGCCGCTACTTGTGGCATGCCATGGGGGGTTGGGGTAAGTAATATACGATAAATCTAGTCGAAATACCCTGCAATACTCAGTGGAAACATTAATAAACACACACTCACACACACACACACCCAGCTGGCTGCCTTTTTACATTTGAATCACGCCCTCTAATTGAAATATTTATGTTATTTATGCTGCACAGGGTGACCATATTTCTTGCTTTTATTTCAGCTAGGTAAAGCAGGCCTGATTCGACCTTACAATTTTTTGTTGCTCTCAATTTTAAATTGAAAGTCTTGTCTGTATATTGTTTATTTTATCTTTGAAACTGCTGCATTATTTTTTTTTTTAATTTTGTTTGCATATAGAGTAAATCTTTCAGCTTATCAGCATTTTTTATCATATCCCAAAACCTTCTATGAAACAAACTAGAGCCTTAGTAGTTGTACACACTGTTAGCCGGAAATAGGTCGTTTTTCACAGCTCAAGCAACGCCATCTATTGTTCATATTAAGCTAGGTTCAATTCCATTTATAGACAAGTATAAGTAATCATAGAACTTATCAATACTCTGCCTTTCTAATTAAATTGTTCTCTCTATACTCCCTTATTATGTAGTTATGCGTATTAATCATCGACAGTTTCAGTTCAGTTTCCTCAATCATTGCCATATTATATGTATTATTCTCAGTCTCTGTGTATTTCACACTGAGCGATACATAAATCATTAATTACAATTTATTGCTGACAATTTGCACCTGACTAAGGGCAATTTATGTCAACAGGCATTCTCTCTCTCTCTCTCTCTCTCTGTTTTGGGCCCTGGCAACAATTCGAGCCATAACTTGCCAAGGTCCCGGTGCCGGCCTTGGGTCGGGTAGCACAAAAGTTGTTTACTGCGAAACTCTCTCGATGCTCAACCAATATTTATTGTTTGCCACAGCCAATCTCTAATTTATATTGGCAGTCATTCAAGGTTCCTAAGTGCGATGATTGCTTTGGGAGTTTATGTACTTGAAATAGGTCTGCAATTGCAATATAAATTGTTTACAATCTGTAACTCTATGCGCTTTATTTATTTGTTGAGCTCAAATTTCAAGTAGTATAGTAGATAAACCATATATATATCTTGTATAAAATTTGGGAAAAATAGTTTCCATTTAGTGCAGAATTTGATTATGATGCAGAGGAGCTTCTGATTGCCGAATTCGTTTGCTTATTGCATTTTCAATTGCAAATCTTCTTTGAAAACTTGTTTGGAGTATTTGTAGTATTTTTAGCTTTGCATACTATACTCCCCCCCCCTTCTATATTGAACATGCATATTTATTTACCTCCATCCCGCTGCGGCAACTCCATTTGGCGGCCATTGTGATGTGTGTGTGGCAAATTGAATTTGCAGCATTTTGCATGGCGAAGTAATTAAAATTGAATTGAGTGACACGTCGGGTGCCTGATCGAGGGCATTGAAACTGAAAACTGTGGAAATGGGGAAACAGAGGAAACAGGGGAAACCGGAAACGGGAAAAGAGAAGAGAGAAGAGAGAAAACTGCAACTGAAATGAGCTTTAAATACGTAATGTAATTTTGCCACAGTCGTTCAGACAATATACATATTTAATTAATGTATTGCCGGTCAGAAATTTTATAAAGCATAAAATCATGCGTATGTATATGAATGCAACGTAAACGATATATACATATACATATATATGTTTATGTATATGTATATGTGTATGTATTTTTTTTATAGCCGCTTCGCTGCATGTAAAATATCGTTTTAGCCTCGTACAAAAGGAAATGCAAACTTTGCATTGTGAACAAGTGTGACTTCGTGTGTGTGTGTGTGTGTGTGTGTATGTGTGTGTGTGTGCATTTGTTTGCAATTGTCATGAATATTGCAATTATTTGGCTCTTGTATCGCCATGTGTCCACATTTGTTTTTGCCTTCAAGCAATTGCTCGACAAATGTTTGTGGTCTCAGCCTGGTCTGTGCAGTTTGGTGAGTGTGTGTGTGCGGTGTGTGTGTGTGTGTGTGTGTGTGCGTTGTTGTTGGTGTTAATTTGATATTTTATTCATTGTTATGCAATATTTAGTTTCGTAATTGTGTTTGCACTTTTGCCAGCACACTCGCCGCTGCAGTTTGTAAAAACATTTCGAGCGCTTTAAAATCACAATTCAATTCTCACAAAAACACAATACGAGTTTGTTTAATACGTTTGTGCAAATACGCTTTCGCTGTTTATACTATAAAAATAATAATAAAAAAATACTAAGGGGTCACTGCACCGATTAATCTCACGTATCACGTGTTAACCTTGTTGTATAAACTAGCGCGTCTGCTCTGTGTAAATAGCTACACTAATTAGTTCCACTTTTTCTGCATACATACATATATATATATTTGCATCAGGGGTACCTCAAAGTATAGTTTTTCGAATTTATCGATAGTTTAATAATTTTTTTTTTTTCGATAAATTGCTTCTTTTCTTTTGCTATCGATTTTTTCAGCACTGTTTTAAATTATCGTAAAACTACGTAAATTTATAGTAGAATAAATCGATGATTTTGCTTCTAAAACATTGCTTAATCGATAGAATCTAAAATCGATAATAATTACTGAGCTGCATGCAAAGCTTTCATGTGCTTTTGCAAAGCTTTAAGTTATTGAAAGTAGTTGGAGCTATTAAAAATGTTTATACAATTGCGATTAAGCAGCTCAAAGCCTGAAATCAATTTATTTATGTATTTATTTTGTATCTTAAGCAGCTTAAAGCTTGAAATCGATTTTGCTTTTTTTTTCCTAAGCAGCTTAAAGCTTCGAACAATCGCATTTCTTTGCTCAGCCATCTTTCAGTTCATCTAAGACCCAACGCACTGCTTCGATTTTAAATTAAAAACCAATGAGCCTTCATCAGCGTTGGCCTGTCAGCTCCTGAAAAGGGTAAACATTCAAGGCATTTCGCTCCGTTCTCATCCGCCCTCTATTCTCCTCCCCTCTCCCCCCGCTTCCCACCGAGGGGCGCTACATCAACACCGACGTTGGCTGTTTTGCTTTGTTAGGCGATTTTGACGCTGAAATGGGGCATTATTTTTATGCAGCCCTTGCCCTGCGCTTCCTGTAGTTGGCTGAGTGAATAAAGGGTGCTACAGGGCGCACACAGGGTGTACACAGGGTGCAGGCATGTGCATGTGCATTTTTATAGCCAGTTGAAAGCGTTGAACACGATAAAATGTTTTTCGAAATTTTTGTTGTGCATAAACTTTGAATGCCCCTAACCCACAACTTGTCCTTGGCTAAACGCGCGCGTGAGAGCGTGTATGTGTGTGTGTGTGAGAGGGTGTGTGTGTGTGTGAGGAGAGGGCGGATATTAAAGCCTTTTACCAATGCAGATACGGGTATTTACCAAGGGTCGCTGTGTGGCGGGAGTTAACAAAAGTTTTTGCTGATAGCGCGAGCGGCAAAGTTGAAACGTTCATAAATCACGACACCATAAACTTGTTTTCACTACAAATATGCAGCTACCCTATAATCCCCGATAGTATGTAGTATTAGTAGTATGCCATACCCACAGTGTGTGTAACAGGGACAGCAGCAATAAAAACATTTGACATTGTTGCAGCGCTTGATGCGCATTTGATGTGCAGGTTTCCTCCAGCCGGTTGGGGCTGGGCAGGGAGACAGCAGGAGTCGGATCTGTTGGGTCACAGTCGGTCGAGCGTGTCAGGGCAAACGGTTTATAATCCAAGCGGGCGCAACGCTTTGAGGGCTAACTGCCTTGCCAATCGCTAAGTAACTGCTGGCCCGGCTTAAGTCAACGGCTTACACTTGGCCAACTCTTGGGTGCAGTTGGAAGCCAGAGGGCAAGAGATTTGCAACGCGCCGGCAGAGAAAGTTGGCCTGCTGCTTTGTGCACTGGGTGAGAAAGAGAGAAAGAGAGTGAGAGGGCGGAGAAAAGGTGTAGGAGAGGAGGAGTAGAGAAAGAAGGAGTTGGAGTAGAAAGAGGAGTTGGTTAAGGAGGAGTAGGTAGAGGAGGAGTAGGAAGAGGAGTAGCTGAAGCAGGAGAAGTAAAGTGTTAAGAAACATGAGCAGGAAGATGTGGAAGGTAATGGGCAGGAGTAAATGTGGAGCAGGAGGAAGCAGCTGGGTAGAGAAGGAAGAGGGAAGAACGAGGAGTAAGAAGGAGCAGTAGGAGTGGGCGAATGACACTGATATAGGCAGAACTACAGCGAGCTGCAGGCTGACTTGCAGAAGTAACCACAGGAGCATCTGCAGCAGGATAGGTTGCCCTACCCTTCCCCCCTCCCCCCTGCCTGGTGGATCCCCTGTGTACATGCAGCTAATGCACGTGCCCATTGTCGGCCTGTTGCCCAGCCCGCTTTGTGCTGACATAAGTAATCTCTCTGGCCCATTGTACTCTCTCTCCGAATCTCTCCGACTCTGCCCGACTCTCTTCGACTCTCTCCCCTCCTGCAAATTGATTTATGCTGAGCAAAGTGTTGTTGTCTGATTTTCGGTTTTCGTGTGTTTTCCTTGCTCTGCGGCTGGACAGCATCCGCAAGGTTTTTCCACAGCTCACCCGGCCATCTTGCTGACCCCTGGGCAGGTCTCCAGTTGGAGTTGCTCAGCTTGCGGCCTGCCATTAAGTTGTTAAGTTATCTCAGTCCCATTGGCAGTTTGTGCGGTTCCAGAGGAGAGCTGGGAGAGCAGGCAGGGAGCTGGCAACAAACATTACATTATTTCATTGTATTTTGTTGCAAATGTCCCGAAATTAGAAATTGCTGAGCACAAACCGCAGACAGGATGACCAAAGGTTCCCTCACCCTAGTCAGTAACCGCAGTTTGTATGTCTATAAGTCTGTGTATCTCTGTGTGTGTGTGTGAGTTCGAGAGCACATAAACTAAGAGGGAGACTGTACGGTAATAAAGTAGAAACGTGCAAAAACTAGAAAAATGTGGTAAGACCAAATAATAAACAGAGCTCGAACAGAGATAGACAGAGAGACAGAGAGAGATTCACAAAGGTTCGCCAGACTAGGTGAATAAAAAAAGAAAGAAAGAAAGCAGAAGACAGCTAGAGAAAGTGAAAGAAAAAATAGATAGATATACAACAAGGAACAACTACTGCAACCGGAGTGCTACGAACAACTTTGGGCTACGTGCACAACTCGAGCTGTCAGGTTGCGCCTCGTGCGGCTCGCTTTGTGTGGGGTGCGGCTTTCTGGCCATAAAGTTTTTGGCCTGTTGAAGCGATCCAAAGCACAGCACAGCGCGTGGTAGGGGTAGCCAGAAGATGAACTTGAATTTACTGCTAAGATATGCAGTTCCCCCAGAAAAATATAGTTCATAGGTAGATAAGCAACTGTATTCCTAAATATTTTGTGGAATCAAGGTGTTTTATTAGCTACAAAAAAATAATATTAATATACTATAATAATGATAACAAAATAATAAAATATATTAAAAAACATCTGGCCAGAATTTATATACTCTCTATAATTTTTTAAATATTTATAATATTTATTAAGATTTATCTTTCTTTTTTTTGCAATATCATCTTTATTGCTCTTAATTTATTAATCCTTTCCTTTAAAAACATCTGGCCAAAATTAATATACTCCCTGTATGTTTAAAAATATTTATAATATTTAATAAGTATTCATATTTTATTTATTTGGAATTTCAGCATTATTTGATCTCAATTTATTAATCATTTCCACACTATGAATAATACTTATTTTAATTATATTAGCATATTAAAATTTCTGCTAATATTTTTTCAATCATTCTTCGCTTGAGTCACCCTAACATTGCTGGCACTGCTTAGTGCTTTGTGGCAATTTGAGGTACTGAGTCCACGTCGTTGGTCAGTTGGTAAGTACGTTAGTTAAACAGCGCCAAGTGCTGTGAGTCAATTACATGCCATATAAAGGCAATCTCACTGGCCGGGACAGGCAGCCTCCAGTCCTGCCTCCCGTCTCTGCCTCTCTTCCTCCTCCTACTGCCAAATCCCACAAACCCAATTGCATTGCACCTCTAAGATTGCCTGCACCACTGGGGGGAAGGCAGCTGCTGCTGCTGCTGCCATTGTCTCTCAGTCTGTATGCCTCTCATACTGCTTCTCTACCTCTGTCCCTGCCTCTGCCCCTGCCTCTGTCCCCTACTCCTGTCTCAGCTTCATTCAGCAATTCCCCATTGCAATCGCATTGGCAATATCTGCATTATGATTGTCACTTCAGACGCTTGCAATGCTGATTGAATGGACAGCAATTCACTCGGAAGGCCTCAGCCATAGACGTAGTAGGAAGCAGTGCATAAAATACAATTTTTTATTGGGTGCTAGAGGGGGTAGGGGGCAGATAGGAGGGGACAGAGGGGGCAGAGTCACGCACTTGACTGTCAACGTTTTTGTGCAGTCAATATCAAACTCAAACTTCGCACGTTGCATGCAAAAATGCGCAGCCACGTTATCGAATATGGCCAAAGCTGGAGATGAAACACAAGCAGCAGGTGTGGATGAGGAGGAGGAGGAGGAGGAGGAGGGAGAAGCATAGAGCAGATGAGGTGAGATCAAGCGGGATGTTTCAACTGCAGTTGACAATGCTGCGAACTGAAGTGGAATCAAGTCAAGTCGAGGCAGCGCACAGTTGATATGACAGGCACAGTCAGGGGAGAGGAAGAAGAGCGAGTAGAGAGAGATAGACAGAGCTGGGAATGAATTTAAAATTCCCAGTCATGTCAGAGATAATGCAGTGGCAGAGACACAGACAGAGACAGAGGCAGAGAAGGACAGCTGGCGCACGGAGCGTATGATTAATGTGTCATTGTTAATTTGCGCCATAAATTTGCCAACATTTCGTTGACCGCCTGTCAAAAAGTTTTCCACTGACTAAACACAGCATAGTATTCATTTCACGTACCCTAAAATTCCCCCTCTCCTTCTTCCCACCTCCTACGATTACCAAATCCTGTCTAAGCTTTAAGAAAACTTGCCTTGTTTCACATAAAACACACGCCCCGCCTGCGGCCACTCGGCCAAGTCGTACAAGCCTGTAGTAGTTCACTTGGCATTTACATGGGTTCCATTTTTGTAGATGGGGGTACTGGGCGTGGCAAGTCGAAAAAGTTTTTAATTGAATTCTATGGAAAACAGTGAAAATTCAGTTATAAAACTGAGAGAGAGAGAGAGCACAGAAAACTTAAAATGTTCTCGCCATGAAATATTAATGTATTTTTGCCCATTAGAAAAGTTACGCATAGGCGCCAATTTGGCACTTTAAATTATTTATATTCTAAATTCTATTTATAACGAATTTTGTGCAACTTAAATTGAGAAACGACGAGGTTTATAATCGTTTTCCACTCGCTCGACACACGCAAGCGTAATGAAAGGCAAACAAGGAGGAGGAGCGGGAAGCAGGAGGAGGAGCAGGAACCAGGAGCCAGGAGCGAGGAGCAGTAGCAGGAGCGAGGAGCAGGTTGCATGTCAATCGTGATTGCCCAAAAAGGAGTAGCGAAAGATTGCGTGAAGAGAGAGAGAGAGAGCAGAGTGTGTTCTGGACAAGTTGCAAGGGGTAATGGGTAGAGAGGGGGGAAGCAACACGATTTTCATTTTGAGCAACCCAAAACAAGAAAGGACAAACATTTTCGCTTGACATGCAGCTAGATGGAGTTGCTGGAATTGGTCACACTGTGCTGGAAACTTGCCCCAAGGTGCTCTCAAGGTACGCAAAAGCAAAGTTGGACAAGGTGTTGACACGTTGCACACAAAGCGAATGACAAAATCACAGAAAGAGAGAGAGAGAGAGAGAGAGAGAGAGAGAGAGAGAGAGAAAATATGAGCAACTCTTTTCGCTTGTGTTATCGATAATCATTGCAATTAAATTTTAATTTACAGCTCAGTTCGAGCATTTAATTTGGAGAGCAGCATGTAATGCTTAAATAATTATTGTTAATATTTTGCAGGCATTTCAAAATTTGAATTTCTATTTATATTTGCATATGCAAATTACTGTTTATTATTTGCTGTGCAGTTTAGCTCGATTTGTTTCTAATTGAAGGTCAAATTGGAAAGGGGAGGATGGATTTGTTGGCATATAAAATGATCGGATCAGGCATGACAACTGGCAACTGGCAACTGGCAACAGCTGCCATAGGGCGGCAGGGAGGCAGACACATCTGGCACACGTAACCTCAGGCCATTATTGCAGTAAATAATTGAATATTGTTTCATCGTGTGGGCACAACTTGTGCTGCAAATTTGTTGTGGTTGCTGCTGCTGCTGTTGCTGATTTAATTGTTGCTGTTGCTGCTGCTGCTGCTGCTGCTGCTCTTGGGGTTGCGGTGTCGGCAACATCAAAATACAATTGACTTTTCGTTGCAACTTCGAGCTGGTTGCCAGGGCAACTTGTGTACCGAATATGTGTGTGTGAGTGTGTGTGTGGTTGAGGAACTATAACACACTCAGTCACTCCAGCTGCCCCGCCCAGCCTGCTCTCTCTCTCTCTCCCTTTCTCTGTGTTGCAGCTGCCAGCAGCGACAATTTCAGCCGTGTTGTCTCACACTTGCCACATGCCACATGCCTTAGCTGCAAAACTTTTGCCAGCGCCTTCTCGCTACATGGGATACTTTGCATTAATTTAGCGGAATCGTCAACTTTGCACCGCTCTGGCAGCAGGAGAAACTTTGCACTTATCGCTGTGTGGCAGCTACAGATGCAGATGCAGATGCCGCATGCAGCTTGCCAATTGCCATTTTAGCTGGCGAAATGAAGCCATTTAAGCCATGGCTGCTGCTGCTTCACTGGCTACACTGGCTCCACTTGCCACAGCCACACAATAATCCTCGTGCAGCCACTTTAGCTTGGCCAGAAGTCATAAACCTTCTGCTTGGTTGCCTTGTGGCGAAATTGTTATTTATGTGGCGCGCGTGAAATGTATAAAAATGCTGCCTTTAGCAGGCCATAAACTGAATGAAAGAGAGAGAGAGAGAGAAAGAGAAAGAGGTGGGGAATAAATAAAGCCCACGTATGGCAGCGTCTGACATTTTGTGCAGCAGCAGCAGCAGCAGCAGCCACGTTGGCCCACGTTGCGTATGTGTAATTTGGTGTCGTGCGCAGAGCCAATGATTGTTTTCAGTATTTAAAATCGTTGAACTTATGGAGGCAGGGGAGGGAGCGAGGGCAGACGTGGCTGCTGCTGCCATTGTTCCCGTTTAGTAACATTTATCGCCATTTTGACGCACACACACACACACACACACACGCACGGGCAAACAGGCAACACTTGCTTGCCAGCCATTTTCACTTTATTTTGTAAACAATTTTAAGTTGAATGGAAAATGTTTATGTTGCCGCTTTCAGCGCTGCTGCTGCTGCTGCTGCTGCTGCTTGGCATGCTGCACCCTATTTAACTTTTATTATTGTCGATGTTTTTTATGTTTTCGTGTGCGTGTGGCAACTTCTCTGTTTGCGTTATTAAACTTATTTCGCATCAGCAGCGCTTCAGCTCAGGCTAAAAGCTGAGCTTAAGTTTTCGTGCTGCAAAAAGCTAGTTGATGCGGCTAATTTGGCTGCAGGTAAAATTATTCTAAAGTTGCAGCATTTTTTATTGCTTTTTCAAAGCTGCAAACTCAGTGAGCAAAACGATACGATTAGTTGTATTTATTATTGCATAAATTAAAACCACAAATGAAATAAAAGACACACACAGCGCATTTTTTTTAAGCTCTGTTGCCATGCACACACACGTATGCGTAATTTGAAGCTATTGATTGAAGTGCAGAAAAAAAAAACATGTTGTTGCTAACGTTGCTGCTGCTGCTGCTGTCGCTGCTGCTGTCGCTGCTGCTGTCGCTGCTGCTGCCTCTGCTGCTGCTGCTGTTTTTGTGAAAAAGCATTTTTCATGCGTGTTTTTGACGGCGCTTCAATTAAACTGAGTTGGCACGCCCACACGGCCGAGTGGCGGCTGCCTTTGACGCCCACTTATCGATTGCCGATGCATGGCAACATTATTGTTGCATACTTTTTGGCATGCGCTTAATTACATCGCCGTAACGAGCGATGGCGTCACGGTGTGTGTGTGTGTGTGTGTGAGTGTGTTTGTTTGGCTGGCATGTGGCTTGTGTGCGTGTGTGTGTGCGTGTGTGTGTGTGAGGAAATTATGCACGTTGCTTACACATTCTGCCGCTTCCGCTGCTGCTGCTGCTGCGGCCGAGCGTGGCGAAACAAGCTCAGCTCGCATTAATTGAACAATTTTCGAAGCTCACTCAACTTTTTGCTCATTTTCTAGATTATTATCGCATTGGGGCTTTAAATGTTTTTGTTTTCTTTTTTTTAGGCTACACCCTTTTGCGCTGCTGCTGCTGTTGTCGTTGCGACGCCCCTTGACAGCGCCCTTGCGTGTTTATAATTCACACTTCAGCTTAATGCTTTAGCCGCAGCTATAGCATTTTACTCACTACACCTGCACCAGGTAAGCCCAAACGAGTTGGGACATTATAAAAAGAAATGAAGTCATTAAGTGCAGCAGCCTTTGAGGCGCTTATCGCAATTGCAATTGACACGGTCTCAATTAATCAATTAAAAAAAACCCGCATTTATATACAATTTTTTACATAAACAAAAAGCAGTTTATATTTTTTTGAGCTCAGAAATGTCTCTACACTTTTTCCAACACTTTCGCGACACGTGTAAAGCAGAGTAGCCTCAAGCTAGGAACTGTTTTTAGGGATTTTAGATATTTATGTTCTATAAAGAATTTATGTATTATTATGTGCCTGCCAGGCAGTTTATTTCAAATAAATCTGCGTATTTACAGCAAATAAACACACACATATCTCTTTCAAATTACCCCTGCGGCTCTAATACACTTTGACCCTTTTTTATGCCAACCCTTAGATATTTATATATTAATGTTAATATATATCTAGGCACATATATATAGTAGGCGTCTAGAGCATTCCCGCACATAATTGATTGGCGTGTGTGGCTTTTGTTTTATTTGTGTCGTTTCTGATGTCTACTCCCAGCAGGGGGTTAGAGGGGATGGGAACATGACATTATTTTCGGCTGGCAGAAATAAATTCTGAATTTGTTGACAGCTTCAAAATTTGTGCCTGCTGGGCTTTTGCTGTCTGTCTGTCTGTCTGCCTGTCTGTCTCTCTTTTCCCTCCGTCTGTCACGCATTTCTCTGCCAAAATGAGCAGCCATAAAAACAGCAAAAAAAAAAGAGGGGGGACCCTGCGGCGCTTCATATTTGTTTATTTATTGCCAGCAAACAAAACCCGCAAAATACAAATTTAATTTCATGGAATGGCAGCACTTTTGTTTTGCATCATTTGCATTTTGTAGACCCCCCCCCCCCCCATACTTCCCCTCCCCCCTGCTGGCAGTGCAGAATTAATGAGACAATTAAAATAAGGCTGGAGAAAAAGTGAGAAAGCGCTTAAATGTTTTATGTTGACACACGCCAAGTGCTGCAGTGCCCATTGTGCCACATTTGCTGCTGCAGTTGTTGTTGTAGATGTTGCTGTTGTAGATGTTGCTGTTGTAGATGTTGCTGTTGTTGTTGTAGATGTTGCTGCCGGCGCTTAGCTCGTTAGGCGCACACAACATGCAAGACTGCAGCGGCACGTACAAGTGGCAAACACAAAGGCCGCGCTGCGCGAGTGTGAAAGGCACTTCAAAAACACGACTAATTGGAGTCGACGTTCTTGACACACACACACACGCACACACACAAGCCCTAAACACACACACACACACACACGGCAGTTAGTAGTCGCATTAAGTATGCGCCGCGTTGTGCAGCGAACACCGAAAAATTTATGAGCAACACAGCGTGCAGGCCACACACAATTACAAAGCTGTCGTCGATTGTTGCAAATCAATGAGAGAAAGAGAAAGAGAGAGAGATAGAGGGGGAGAGAGAGAGAGCTGTAAGCAGCTTGGTAACGAGTCGCAGCGCGTCATTAGCGGCACACGGGGCGGATGAAACTGCTGAAGTAGCGCTAATTGCAAAGCAATCGCAGAACGTGAAGCATGCACTAAATCACCGAGAGATTCCAACTGGCCAGGGGCAGCCAGGCGACAGGCTGCCACACACACACACACACACACACACATCCCTGGGGCACACACACACTACTCTGCGTTGGCTTAGCTCAGCAGTTGCTGCTGCCAATCTGCTCCTGCGGGACACACTCACTCTGGCTGCGCCATCTTTGGCCCAATGTCCTGATGAAGGTCAATACGCTTACACTTAGCCTGATTTTCTTACGCTTTTGTGTTTGGGGTTTTTATCGGCAAACACATAAAATGCGCCCGAACCTTTTGTTAACAGCAGCCGAGATATACACAGGCATACACACCTTTAGGGTCATGCTGTGTGTCCTAGCGCCATTTGCCGTGTGTCCTCTTTTTCGAGGGGTGGGGGAGGGGAAAGAAGGATCCTTCGGTTTGCCTTTCATTTCGCTTGCTTAACTATTTATGAGCTAGCAATCCCTGGAACGCAGTGCGCTGCGTCTTTATTTGTGCTGCTACTTTGCTGCCTTCGGGGCGTTAAATTGACTTGGCTTAGGCCCGCACTAACACACACACATAGACACACACACACACTCGCACACGCACACGTGGGACTTACGCATGGTCGCACCTGGCCCAGAGGGAGATGCGACCCTAAAATGAGCATAAACTTCTCTCTGGCTCTTTGAACTTTAAGCACAACTTTAAGCACATGCAACGAGGCGTATGCGCAATTTGTAAGACGAGACAACGTTGTGTTGGTTTTCTTTTTATTAAAATCAAATAAATTTACCGTTAGTCGCTGTCGCTAATTTCGTTGCTCGCTGCTCGCTGCTCACCCCGTGGCCAACTGCCAACTCGCTGTTCGGTCTTAGCCTTTTTATCTGGCCATAAATATGCCTAGATCGCTGGCAAAAACGTGAAAAGCGCAGCCAAGTTGGACCTTTGGGGGTGGGTTGGATCTCTAAGTAGCTACAGCACTCCGGGGAGCAATTACCCCGTCCCCCCTCCTGCTGCCGTAGGTAACAACTTGGGCTTGACCCAACGCGATTCGCGTGTTCCCCAGCTTCCCTTCCTCCCTCCCTCTGGCCAGCATCCTCTAGACCAGAAATTAAGTTATATTTGGGGTCGAGTCCACAAAAAAAAAAAAAAAAAAAATAGAAAACTTGGGCCAAAGAAAGAACCTGCCGCGCCATATGTTTCACTAATGGCCCCGCACATTGCGGTCATTAGGGGAGTCGACTGCAGATGGTGCACACAGGTGGCTCATGGATTGGGCCTGGGCGGGACAATGCTCCGGGACAGAGCAGACAGATAAACATATTTGGCCACATACTTGAGACATTCTTTGAGCGGTTAACAAAAGATGTCAATGCCAGAAAAACTAACAGAAATCGGTTTAAAGCTGAAAAGTCAAGGATTCAAGCTAAAGGTCTAACTGGAAGATGTTTTTAATATATGAAATATTTTTTTAAGTGCATAGATAAATATTTTCTAGATATTTATATTTATTTCGTATAAGAATTACAGCTTGTTACAGCCCTTTGTAAAATTTGCTAGCACCTAAATAAGAATTAAACAGAAATAGGTCGTTTTTCATAGCGTTTATAACACCACCTACAGTTCATATAAGGTTAAGATCAATCAGGTCTAAAATTAACTTAAATTAACCTAAATAAATTAAAATTTTTTAAAAGAACTTCCATTGTTTCCTTACTATTTAAAATTATAATTATCAAACATAATTATTTAAGCTACTAATTCAACTAGGTCTTTATTATAAAGTCTTCTTTGTCTTTTAACCTTAATTTCGGTCTTTGCAAACTCATAAAACAATAGATCGTTTTATTTACCTTGAAATGCACTTAAATAATTGATAATTGTAGCTTGCATTTATTTATATATATATTAATAACAGGCACAAGTCAACTATTTGCTTGTTAAACCAAACATTTTAGATATTTAAAATAAACATAATTTGCCTTACCAATAGTTATTGTCTTTGCGAACATAAAAGTCACCAGTAATATGCCATATTAGGGTTGACTGAATAAATATTCAAAGAAACTTGCTAAGATGCATTCAGGGTATTTACAATTTTCATTCAAGACTTGTCAATTAGTAATCAAATTATTTGATTACTGAACGAAAAGTTTTGGCTGGCAGTGTGTGTGTGTGTTTGAAAATGCTTATGTTCGTGCATGAGCTGCAATTTCAGGGACTAATACAAACATAATAACAATTATGCAAAGCAGCAGCAGGAGCAGCAGAGGCAGCAGGAGCAGCTGCTGCTGGCGTTGGGGCAAGGAAAACACCTGAAATTGCACTAAGCTCGAGCTGCATTTGGGCCCAGATAGAGATAGAGATAGTGCAAATTGCTTGGCATTGTTTGCTTAACTGTGCACGACTGAGCTGGCTTACGTGTTCGAGTGTGTGTGTGCGTGTGTGTGTATTTACTTTTGCAAGCAAATTATGCTACCGACTCACGTGTGCGACAATAACCTCATCAATGTCTGCAGGGGGAGGAGGACTGTAGTTATTACCGAGTTTGTTTAAATTGCAAATGAGCTTGCCCAAGCTTTTCATATGGTAATCAATGCTCAACTCGTTTGGTCAAACTGTCAGTCAGTCAGTCAGTCAGTCTGTCAGTCAATCTGTCAATCAGCCTGTCAGTCGACGCTTGAGACTGTTTGCTCAAATCATTTGCGTGCATATCCCTTACAGCATCCTGTGTAGTTTCAATTAAATGTTGCCCATTACACAAAGATACAAATCATTATTTGCAAACGGAGCAGATTTCTCGCTCTCCCCTCCCCCTTCCCCTCTCAGAATCATTGATCCAGTGCATGATAAATCAAAAGCATTAATCATGCAATACAAATGCAAATCCCCATTTCAAAGCCGACTCTCTGCTTCTACTGATGCAAAATCTTGTCCTTTGTCTGAGCCAAATATTAGCACACTTGAGCCCAGAAATAAAATGGAAACGAAAATAAGCAGCAACCCAAGGCACAAAGTAGAAAATTATGCAAACGAGCCACTCGACCAAAAAAAGGGACAACTCAGCCGCAATATCAAACAGAGAGAGAGAGAGAGGGAGAGAAAGACAAAGGAAACGCGCAGTAGAAGGAGACATTAAAGTGCTCGACTGAGAATACTATGTAAATTTTATAGCAGCAGCACCTTTTTGCAGCAAGAAAGAAAAGAAAGAAAAAAAAAACAAATGGCAAAAAGAAGGCACTACACAAGCTGCTTGGCGCGCTAATTATGATATATGAAGGTGAGCCCAAAGGAAACCCTATAAAAATACATATAAATTGATATTAATTGCACCGCAACAGGCCACAAATCATTTGCCGGAATATTTCTGTCTAATTGTTTTTGTTTCTCGATTTTTGCAACATCATTGCGATTTAAGAGGGAGAGAGAGAGAAAGAGAGAGAGGGCCCCTACCCCAGCTTAGGTAAGGTGTTGCCTCATAAAGGCAAACAGAAACTTTGTAAACGCCTCACTGCACTTGGGGTATACAAAACTGAGATGAGGTAGAATTACTGTAGTACAGAGAATACAACATATAGCCTAAAGTACTGGCAAAGCTTAGACTATATATATATAACATCGTATATATACCAAGCTTAAGCTCAACTCATCATCAGTTTATGCTGCATATTTACTGTGCATGAAAATAGTTTAGTTCTCTCTGCGAAGTGCATTACTTTGCCAACTTGACGAGTGAACCGGAATATTTATGTTTAATGTTCTGCATGCGGGTCGATGGAAGTGGGCGGATGGGCAGAGGGGGGGGGAGTAAAGGGAATTGCGGGTTGGCAATTTATTTGAAACCACATAAAACAAACGGCGAGTAAAAATGTTGCCGCTGCTTTCTGTTGGTGTTGCCTTGGCCTGGGCTAATGAACAAACAGAACGGATGATGAAAACCACAGTAAACAAGGCAGAGCAGGGCAGCGCAGCGCAGTGCTGGCAAATAGCCGGGTCGAGAGGAGTTTACACGTAAACAGGCGCTGCATAAGCAAAAATAAGCGACAGCAGAGACTGCAGTGCAGTGATAGAATCAAAGCAGAGCGGGTAACAAGGAGGAACTGGCAGTGTGCCACGAGAAGGAGGAGCAGGAGCAGGAACAGCAGAAGCAGCAGCATTATAGACTTGAATAAAAATATTTACTGCTCGTCAAGGGTTCAGTTAGCCAGTTGGCAAAAAGCTGACAGGCAGCGCTGTGTGACAAGGACAAGCAGCAGAACGAGATGGAAAGCGAACGATGGCGAACGAGCGTGAGAATGTTAACGTTGATGATGATGAAATGCTGCCACTTAATGCGCTGCCATTTACTTTGGCGCACAAAAGTATGCTACACTTTTTTCGTTCTCGTTTTAGTTTTCCTTTTCGTTTTGCTGGCCGCCGCCAACACTTTGTTTGCAGCCCCTGATTAAAGTTGATTTTTTATAATTTGTTGCAACTTCAGCTTCAGAGCTTGCCAGCTTGCTGCCCTCATCTGCCTGCAGCCGTTGGTGTCGCTGTTGCTGTGTCGCTGCTGTTGTCGCTGTCTCGCTCTTAAGTGCCACAATTTTGTGGCGCTCAAGTCTTTCACCTGCGCCCGGCGACGGCGTCGCTGCCTTGTCGCGTCGCCATCTTCATAACGCATCGCCGGCCAAGCGTGCGCCAGAGTGCAACTGAGTGAAAAAGCCGCAGCTGGCAGGAGCAGGCGTGGGGTGTGGGACGTGGAGTTGGATGCGGAGCTGGAGGTGACTCCCCCAACCGTTATAGGGTATGCGCGAATTAATCTTAATTGAAATTCCATGCCGCACGAGTCTTTGGTCTTTGGCTTGCCATATGCCACTGTTTACCCCTGGCACACACACACACACACACACACACGCACAGCGAGAAGGGTTCGCCATGTAGGCGAAATTAAAATGCGCACTCACACGAATGCACAGTGCAGAGTCCTTGCCAAATGTGGCTCGGGCTCGTCGCAGGCTCGACTGCATATTCACATTGCCGCACATTAAATGATATTTGCACCGCATCAAATTCCTCCCCATTTTCCTCACACTTTCCGCACACTTTTCTCACACGTTTTCCCCGGCGCTTTTCTTTATGAAAATGCAAACCACACACTCACCGGAAGAAGCTGAGTTTATTTTTCATTAAAACGAATTAAAATTCTACACAGCAACGCACACACACACACAGCAATGCCCTAACACTCCACTCACACACACATCACACACACACACACACATACTCACACACACCCCTTGCTTGCAATAACAATTAGACGGCATGCTAATTGTTTCAGAAGGCATTCGCACTTCGTCGCGTCTCAAGCACACAACGCCCTGCTGCCACGCCTCTTCTGCCCTCTCTCCTACTCCTCTTCCTCCTCCCCATCCTGGCCAGACTGTGGCCCATGCAGCTTAAATTGAAATTTAATGCCCAAGCATAATCCATGGGATCGGGCTGTACACATGTTTAACACATTTTTGCCTCAACTTGCAGGTTTGCTCTGCATTCTTAACAGCTCGAGAGCTTTTAGTTCCCCAAATCCCTCTGCCATATTGCAGACAGGCAGGGGGGGGGGAGGAGAGGGGAAGTGTAAGGTGTGAGCTGCTGCACTCTGGCCTCACTGCTCACTGCTGCTGCTGCTCTGAGGTGGCTGCTGCCTTGCCCACCTGCACATTCTAATTTGTATGCAAATCAAAATCAATAGGATTAACCAAGTTACATGCTCTGCCTGCAACTCTCTCCCTCCCTCTCTTACTTTCTCTCTCTCTCTCTGTTGCTTCTCCTGTTTGTCTTTTTCGAAAATTGTTTTTTAACAATATATTTCATTGCACATAGACTGTGCTGCAGCTGGAGTGTGTGGCTCAACTGTGGATAGCTTCTGGCTTATCTCAAAACCTTTTTACACCCGCAGCAGCAGCAGAAGATAAGCAACAGTTTATGTTATGCTCTGCAGGGCGAGCAACTTTTTAAGCTCTCAACCAACAATTTTTTTGGGGCCAAAATAAACACGTTAGAAGCTTGTCTAGACACAAGTACTGTATGTGATACAACACACAGTATTTTGTGTATTTTTTTTTTGGCATTTTAAAGAGATATTCTTTTTTTTAAAAATAATATTCAAGCGCATTTCCAAGATTTCTGCAAAGCTTAAGCGATTATCAATTTTTGATTTATTTACACAGCTTATAGGATTGACATTTTTTTTTAAACTTTACAATGTTTTTTTTATAGTTTAACAATTGCAAAGTGCTCTCGAAACTAAAGAGCTTTCTAGACTCTTTAATAAGCTGACATAAGGTTTTTTTTCTGCAGCGTAGACTATGGCTGAAAACAGAGAGAAAGTTAAGATTATATATGCCATTATGCGTGTGACTTAGAAAGCTGTCTATATCCCTAAAGAGAGGCATGTGTATTTGTTTTATTTGTACGAGTTTGCTGATTAAAAGCTGCTAGTGATGAGCTCCCTGGCTGGTTGCTTGCAGCTGTGAAAGAAATACAGATATTATGGAATATAAAGTGCAAGAATAACAAACCCATGCAGGACTCTCTGTGTCTAAACCTTCCTTCCTCCTCCAAAAAAAAGAAACACTTTAACTAATTTCATTAATTGTTTGCTTAGTTCGCCAGCCGCGTGCTACGTTCTCCGTGGCAAGTGGCACATTTAATTAGACTAATAAAGTAATTCGGCTGGCTCAGAGTGTAAGCGAGACAATGAGAGAGGAAGAAGCAGAGCCTAAATCCTTAGCTAGCGCGTTTCCCATAGAGGTTGCTAATAAAACTGTTATAATGAGTTGGCTGTAATGAGCGGCAATTGGGCTGGTTAAGCGACACAGACAAACAGAAAGTGGGAAGAAGAGGGAGAGATGCGGCAGTTAAACCAAATAGAATTATGTATCTGTGTGTTTGTATGATAACTAGCAGTGTATGCAATGTGTTTGTGTGTGTGTGCGTGTAATTTGATACTCATAACTGTAGTTTGTCGAATTCGATGGCTGCGCCTTTTGGGTATGCAACATATTTTTACACTGCTGCCGCTGCTGCTGCTGCTGCTGTCTACTGGCAAGTGGCGTATAAATCCATTTTAATTAATTTCATAAATCAAGCGCAATGCATTTATTTACGCATATAAATCATGTAATTAACATGCACATAGCCGCACACACACACACACGACCCCGACACATCGCACTGCGACTTGCGACCTGATCAGCCCGCTGAGCTTCAACTGGGCAGAGGCAACGGCAACTGGCTGTGGCGTTGGCCATGATAAACAAGATATTAACGACTTAATTTACTGCAACCCATACGCAGCACACACACTCTCTCTCCCCGTGTGTGTGTGTGGCCATAAAATGCAGTCAGGCTACATAAATATAAAATGTTAAATAAATAAACGAGGCTATCGAAAAAATTCGACCAGCAAACAAGCAAGAAGAGCTACAGTTTACCATATAAATACTGAACAGGCAGCTACGAGATACCCTTTAATGTGGTGGGGAGGGGAGGGGTCTGTATTGTACTTACTCAAGTTGCTAAAAGTAATTTCTAGCTATAACATTTATAAGTATAACAAATAAGAACATTCGTTTTTTTATAGTATAGCTGCATTAGTACCTTGTATATAAGTGTAACTAATCCCCCCCGCATTTCTATAGGGTATATTGCAACAAATGCGATTACTCTGCTCGTCAATCATTGGGGGGATGTAATCGACTTGGCATCGTGTACGTCGCTAGCTACAGCCTTAACTGCGGCCACATATGCCTCGCTTTGGGTAGCGCATTAAATATGGCGAGTCTCTTGTGAGTCTCTCTCTCTCTGCGTGTGTGTGTGTGTGTGAAATCGAGAGCATTTTACTCTCTACAGTGCGACGTATGAAAACCGCCAATTTTTCAATAAACTGCAATAAATGTTTATCCATTTATATGCTTAATGTGCTGCCATATGCTCGCTCCACGCGGCGTATACGTAATATTTTTGGATTTAATCTTAAATATGGCGATAATGCACTTGCAGCCATCGGCAAACAGGTATGCTGTGCGTCTGTAAAGTAGTACGAACTACGCAATGCAGTTTACAGGGTAGCTGGCAAGTCGAGGTAGCCTCCGCAGTTGCACTACTTTTATTAATGGTTGCTGCCAACGTTGGTGAACCGCGCATTGCCAGCCCAATGGTGTCTGTGTCTGCGTGTCTGTGTGTATGTGTTTCTCCGTGTGTGTGTGCAGCCAAGGGAATACTTATGAGCGTGTGTGTGTTTGTGTGTGTGTGGGCGTGTGTGAGTGCATTAATCAGTTGTAAACAGCGTAAGCCTTTTGGTAATTAAATTCACTGATAATTGCACAATTCGCAACAAATGTTGTGACAGATTATTAATTGCGCTGCAGTTGGCCAGAACTGTGAGGCAGAGGGGGAGGGGAGGGGGGGTGGTACTTGCCCAGGACTCGCGACTCTGCTTGGGAATTCCTTTGCCGGCTCTGAGCATAAAGTTGGCTTAATTGGGCTAAGTAGAGACTGAAATTGTATGGCATAAAAAGATATTCACACGTGTAAAATAGCTTGAGTTCTTTTGCAGCTTCTGCGCTGTTGCCCCCTTTGCTTCTCTCCCCCTCTTGCCCTTTTGCTCTATAGCTTTACATAATTTGTTTTGGGGCGGTTAAAAGGGCAAGGCACGTATCCAGTTGGATGCCAAAGTCAAAGACGTTGTCTGGCCTTTTTACTTGATTAGAAATTTAATTAGTCTTTGCTTCATGCTGTCATGCCAAGAAATTATAATTGCACTGAGCACACACATACCCTTCCCCCCCCCCACACACACACACACACGATTACACACTCATATATGTGTAAACGCTCTGAATAACCTGGTTGGAAAAGCCGCAGATATGGCCCTCACAGCGACAGCGGCCATAACGCAAAGCAGAGTCGAAGTAACAAGCAGAAGAGGCAGAAGCAGAAGCAGAGAGAACAAAGCGAAGCAGAGGAGAGGCATGTGGAAAAAGAGTAAGAGTATTATAAAAGAAATTGTATGTAATTTGAACGCCTTTGCTGTTGGCCAACTGCCGGCCAAGAAAATAAAAACGCCCATGTGAGGCAGAAAGCCAACGACCTGGAGTGAAAAAAACGAACCCAAAGGAAACGAACGTGGATGGCTTCAAAGGAGCACACACACACACACACAGGACGATCACCGCAGCAGTAAAAAGCAATGTGTGTGTGTGTGTGGGAGTGTGTGTTGCCTGCAGCTTAAAAAGTTGGGTGTGTGTGTGTGCACATTTACACGCATCCTGGCGTTGCCTGCTTTCTCCTCTTCCCCCCCAACTTGGTCGTTTAGGACGCGCCCAGCTTTTAAGTATAATATAGCGAAGCCAGGCGGACAGACTCAGGCACAGCGTGTGTGCTGGGGTCGTGTCTAGTGGCGATGCCAGGTACAAAACGGCTAGACAAAAAGATGAGCACGCCTTCAGGATGTTGCCGGCTCCGCCTGTGCCACCGCCTCCGCCTCTGCCACAAGCCGCATGCTTGTGCATCAGCACAAACCGAGTAGGTGGAGAATATTTAATATGATTATGCCAAAGTAAATTGCTTGCAACAAAAAGTTGCATGTGCATGTGCGGCGCCAGCTGCTGCTGCTGCTGCATTCGACTTGAGCCGCCCTTGTTTATATAGTATTTGCAGCAATTCATGGAGTAGTTCATTGACTTCAACGACGCCTTCTCGCCAGTACTGGCAGCACTTTAAGAACCTGGGAAGAGTTTGACAAGCAGAGGGAACTAAGCGAATGCAGTTTGCTTCCGCACAATTACCACGAATAGCTTGAGTACAAATTGTGTTGCCTACTTTTCAGCGCTGTCATTAAATCCAATGATAATAAATATTAAATAAGTTGTATGTGTATCAACGGATCGCAGTTAAATTTACAGAAATTATTTGCTGGGTTACATTCATTTTGTACACCAAAAATAAATAATGCAGCCTTTAATCTATGCTTGATATTCGACTAATTTGGCATTACTCTGCCAGTTGAGGGCGTGGCCAAGTTGTAAATCAATATTAATCTAAGTGCAATAATAAGACATATTACCAGCAAACTTGGTAGCCCTAGCTATTATAATAGCTGAGATTACGGTGTTCATACGGACAAACCTGTCCATAGTTTACTTTAAAAAAAAATGTTTTCAATTGCCTACAGTAAATTTTGATTTGTTGCAAATAGCTAAGGCAATATATCCGTTACATATTATAGTTTTCTGAAATATATTTTATTTTACTAAGGCTCAGAAAACTGGCGTGATTTACCAGTTGCTACACAAAGGGATCGCCTGGCAAAATGTCATTGAGCTGCGCCGAAAGTTTCTTTCAATAAGTTAGTTATTTCAAAAGTTTAACTTAAACTCTTGCTGTTATAATGGGTGTCTTTTAAATATTCTTGATATTTTAGAATGCCTAAACGAACTTCACTTTGTTCTTGATAGGGAAACTATACTGTTTGTGCGCCTTTGGGCTACATATATGGTTTATCTACACACACACACCCTGTATGCGAGCAAGTGGGAAACACACACAGAAAACCAATATTTGAATGCATTTGAATAGTGTCACAAACACACATCGAGGCTAACACCAGCAACTGGCACACCATATATAGCCGCCATACGCGTTCGCTGCAAGTAGCTGAGTGTGCAAAAGGAACAGAGAGAGAGAGAGAGAGAGAGAAAGTGGGAGAGAAAGAGGGAGAAGGCGGCAACTTGCCACAGCCATAGCCACAGTGGCAGCCTGTGTTGATGTTGTTTTAGAGTATTTGCCCCCCCAGAGTTATCGCTGCCTTTGCCTCGCACTCGCACAATTTATACACGTTCCTTTTGCACAAACACACACACACACACACACGCACACACACACTCTCTCTCCGGCACACACTCATAAGCGGCACATATTAAATACATAAAATGGCGCCATTTTGTTTCTCTCTCTCCCATGAAATACACTCGCCTGCTGCTGGTGTCATCGCCAACTCCATTTTCATCTCCAATTTCCATTTGCATTTCGGTTTTTCCATTTTCATTTTCATTTGTTTTTCGTTGAATTGAAAACAGATTCCGCCAGCTTAAATGCAACAAGTCTCCCTTGTTTTCCCGTTATTGTTTCACCACTGAAAATTGGCTTAAAGCAACGCGTCGCATCAAATTTAATTAGGAAACCTGCGATATACCATTCAGTTAATTAGATTCGATTCCAGGTGGAATTTTCAACTGCCATGACAAAAAAACTATCAAACAACTACGTAACATAATCAAATACCATAGTTTTCAAACAATGCAACGAAATGGTGGGAGTAAAGCAGAGAGAGCAAGCGAGACAGAGAGAGAGAGAGAGAGAGAGAGAGAGAGGTAGTCTGTGTGCTTCAATGGAAAATAATTGAAATGTGGGAAAAATTGAATTGTTAGACAATTGACATTTCAGTTGTGCCCCATTTGCACAATAAAATGAAAATAAAACAAACAATGACCAAATCAATTTCATCAATATTGTTATACTTCTAAATGGATTCAACAAAAGAGACAAATCAAATTTATGCAAAAGAAACTAAACTGAAAAGTGAATGAAACCAATTGAGAAACTTTCAGTAAGACAAGAAATACATATTGTGGCTTCTTCTTTAAATTCTGCAAATTTTGAATTATTTTACACATGATATATAAAGGTATAATCAAAACTAAGTATATTAAATATTTTGCAACTGAACTTACACACATTTCCCTTTAACTATTTCCTGTATATTTATAATGGGTAGGCTTATAATAATTATTTTCAGGTACCAACAATTTTTAATATCACATAAGAGATTGTTCATGAATTTGTGGTTATTTGTCCCATATTAATAATTATGATAATTATGCAATAAAATGGGTAAAATTGTCTGAAAACAGAATCTGTCAGAATCACATGTAGGTCTACTATAACTTTTACATATCTTCCCCTCTCTCCCCCTCCCGTATTTGCCAACACGCACAGTTATAATTAAATTACTCGTGGCATTTGAATACGAACGAATTAAAAATTATTTTATCACTGAATTTTTAAGCGGATTGCCGCGGTTTCGCCTGCCTTTCAAAATCTCTCTCACTCACTTTTCCTCTCCCCCTCTCTCTCGTCATCTCTCGTCGATTGGCCGAAAATTTGCGTACATATTGTAAATAAAATATTCAATTAAATTGAGAGCGAGTTTTCACTTTGGCAGTCACTGAAAGCGCAATATGTGATAAGCACAGTGACAGGCGTTGAATACCGGAAAATATTTATATGATTGCATTAAAGTAAAAGGGGGCAAAATGATGACAGACCGGGGAATACCTATGGAACTTAAGTACTTTACATTTATGAATATTTATGAATATTTTATTAAAAAGTTTCATATTTTTTTATATTTGTAAATCAAATGAAATTAAATCAAGAAAACTTAAATATATAAACAGCAAGCTATTTCCGATTAGGGGTTTATTTGTATTATCATATTAATGTGTTCTTGTTTCTTAAGCTTCTCCAGTTTCGTTTCCACCTGAAATTGATATTCATATTGCAATTATCACAGGGTGTGCACTGCAGTTAAACTTTAGACATTTATCAATTAGGCTGTCAACTGCAATCAAATCACAAAGTGCAATTATATAAATGGCCATCGGCTGATTTAATTGGATCTATTTATATAAGCTAGATATGTGAATCAATTATCTGCGGTTTTCCTGGGCACTTTGTGATTTCAATTGCCAACCCACGCTTCACTTATCTCTCTGTTGCGGCTGTTTGATTCGCAAAACCCTTCCCGCTGGGTTTCGATATGGTATACGGTATTCTTTTATATATATATAAATAGCTATACGTCTGTGACGACCGCAAATGCCAAACAAATATGGCAAATCCAGTTAGTTTGGCAAATTGTTGTGCCAGTTGTGGTTTGCGCTAACCGAAATTAGAACTAACCCGGAAAAATTGCATTAATTAAACAATTATCGGCCTGAAACTTGCCTTTAGAACCGGAATGATTGCTGACGTCACGCTGCTGTTGGGTTTATTCCCCTCCACTTCGCAAATCCGACATCCATTAGGATCTTTTAGTACTTTGTTTGTCGCCAACAAAGGCAGACGAAAATAAATGGAAGGCACTGTGACACTGTGACAGTGTCGATGCAAAAACAATTACACAGTTTTTCAGGCATTCACACACACACCCACATTTACACATGTACACAAAGGGTGGATGTATCTATGGGATTGACACAGCTGATGGACATGACACACGTCCGACAGGCCTGCCTCAAAAACAGCTACAGCTACTACATGTGGCACCTGCAAAACCCACGAACCACACAGACCACTCAATGTCTCTGCCCTTCTCTTTTCCCGCTCCGAACTCCCTCCCATTTCGGTAATCTGCTTAAAATGCAAAGTTAACAATGTGCCAGATTGGCTCTTGGCCAAGAGTTAAAAAAGAGTCGAAACAAGTAGAATACGATTGATTTTTCAATGCCAACAAAACAAAACTTTGCAAATCGAAATGGAATACTGCGAAAAATCATTGAATAGTCCAGTAACAACTCTGAATTTATTTCCAACCTTAAGTAAATTAAGTCTCTCAAGAGCTTCTGGGTCTGATCATCATTTGTGTAAAGTTTATGTATTTGCCTTTTGTTATCCAAGCTGTCCAGTGTATACGATAACGAAAGTTTATTTTATCATCATTGTACAATCCATTTAGGTTACTAGAGATAAGTAAGGAATAATTAACAAATCATTTATTAAAAACAAAACTTTATTTAAGCCAAAACTTACCACTGATAGCAATTGCCGAACCACCAACCGGAATCCCATTCGGCTCCACAATTTAAATCATCATATATATCATTATCCACATCGTGCGTTGAGAACTTCATACCAAGATGATATGCAAGAGAATCGCCAGCTGTTCCGTTATATTTTCCAAGGGATTTCAGCTTGTACTGCTCGCTGGCATTGCCTATAACGAAATTATCGTATCGTGCAAATCGGCTCTCACTTCCATTATTTCTGAGATATATATACAATTCGTGAGGCCGCGATGTGGTAAGCAGGTGCAGCTTATCGAGTCCAATAAAGAAACTGTCGTCCAGTTTACCGAATCCTACACGATACTCTGCCCAGCTGCGATTGAAGTTCTCCTGGGCATCTTTTCGTCTCTGTATAACGGTCCAGCCAGGACCAGCCAGTCCAGCATCACAGTAAACCGGAAACGTTTTATTTTCTGATATTTGAATGTCTCTAATTCCCGATTTTTGCTCTAAGCAGCTATTGGGTAATTCTAAATTCAAGTTTCTGGCTAGACTTTTATGCACAATTAGAACAAGAAGAAATATAATTAATTTAAATTCCATTTTTATAAAGCACATCTCAGCTCGCTCAAAGTTTATAATGAATGACTTTGAACAAGCTCTTGTTGACGCATTAATACCAGCTCCATGGGGCATTAATGTGCTCTTTAAAAATTATGTATTATCAAATAATTATACAATCTCATTCACATTTAAAATATTGAGACTAAAATTGTCAGGCTCTACATGTTTGTTTGTATCTCTCTCACTTTGATTATATTTGTGCTGATTTATTTTTATATAGAGAGAGAGAGAAATCAAAATATATATTTCTGCTTTGATCTCATTGCTCAAAAAAATATATTTTTTATTTACTTGTTATCACTTGCCCGCCTCTCTCTATTTGATTTCTTATCTGTAAGGCGCATATTAATTTAATATATTTGATCTTTGTTACTTTAGCCTCTCAATTTTGGCATAAACAAATCAGTGTTTAATAAGATTATTAATTGCGCTTGAGGTTTCCGAAAGTAGGCCAATTTGCACATATTTTAATACTGTATAAAACATGTTTTATCTGTAGTCTTCCGGCACCTACTATGATGTTAAATCTTCTTTCAGTCAAAGTCTTTATGCACAATGAGCTAAGCCAAGAGCTCAGCACAATTATGAATAATGCAGCAAGATTTATCACTCTTTTCGTGTCAGTCAGTCTACTTTCATATGAAAAGCCTGGTACTCATTATGTATTCATGAGCGGCGAGATGAATGCAAATGCAAATGCAAATGCGTTTTTCAACCACAAGTATTTGCGCAATCTATGCTGCTGCACGATAATTCGAATGCATTCATAATTATCATAATTAATTTGCTTAATTCGCTGAATACACTCATGGATGATGCATGCCATGCTGGCTCAAAGGGGGCTTTGGTAATGCAACTGAACTGATTGGCTTCTGTGGCAGTCATTTTGCCAGCCAGGACGCATATAAAAACGCATTTGGACGGACAGACGAGTGCTCTCTCTCTCTCTCTCTTTATTTCTCTCTCTCTTTATCTCTCTCTCTCTGTCAGTGCGTGCTGGCTCAGCTTGGCTTGGCTGATACTCGGCCTCGTTGTGGGCTCTTCATCTCAATTTGCTGAGCGGGCTGCGCTCTGTTTGAGCTGCTGAGTGGTAAAGCTGAGTGCTCAGCATTTTGGCCAAGTGGCACTTTGCGTGCGGCCACAAGTCAATTGCAGTGCACACACACACACACACAAAAAGAGAGAGAGAGAGAGAGACAGCCAGCCTGTCTTTAGTTGAGCTCGAGCTTTTTGCGACAACACGTGGCGTATGAGTGATTTTCCTCCACTGCCAAGAAATGCAAATGCGAAGACGCCGGCGAAAGCGAACACAAGCGACATTCAAGAGGCGCAAGAGGCAAAACGTTTCGACCGCATTTCGTGGCTTGTTAATTTGATTTCTTGTCAAAGCCAACGTCGAGCGCAGCAGGCAGAAGGCAAACGGCATATGGCATATGGCATATGGCAAAGACTTGTCACCTGCTACCTACCCAGCTTTGTCACACTTTTGACTTTGGCTGTCTGTCGCAGGTTCTCGCTGACGTGACAATTTCACACGAAACGCGCACTCACACACAGACACACACACAGTGACAGAATCACCCGCACCTCCAGTCACAACTTACATAAATAAACAATGGCGTACAGACAGCCGCATAGGAGGAGGAGAGAGTGAAAGAGAGAGAGAGAGAGGGGGTGAGGCAGCAGAAGCAGCTGTGACAGCGCAGGCAGCACAGCCTGACACGTCTTTATCCTTATCGAATCAGGGACATTTCATTTTCACTCACTCGCATCGAAGCGTTAAACACGAAGCACACTCAACTCGCGCAGTTCAAGTTGAGTTTTTGGGGTAGGAGAAGTTGATGATTTTAAAGACTGCCAAAGTCCCAGCGAACTTGGCCAAAAGTAGCACGCTGCTAAACTCCATATATAGAGAAAGAGTTACAAATTTTAAACAAAGAAAAAAAGAGCGAGGGAGCTGCGATAAAGTGCAAAAAAGCTGAGAGAAATCGGAGCTGCATTTCAGCTTAAACGAAAAAAGAGGTGAATGAAAATGCAGATAAAAGCGTAGTTTGGGTAGTCTGCATATGGCTCAGGGGACTGCAGCCGTAGGCAATGCACAAAGCCAACAAAATGGCGTCACATTTCAATTGCCAGCTGGCAATATGTAGAACATACAAACAACAACAAATTGAGCTAGGCCAGCCAGTCGCAGGGCTGTTGCTCTTGGTTAAATATGGAATATCTTTCCAATAAATTTATATATTAATATAATTATCACAATTAAAGTTTAGCGAGTTTTTAATATGCATAATGCAAAGTTAAAGCTGCAATTTGATTAGCTATTTTTAAAAATACTATGGATAAGCTTTATCATATATTTGGGAAATATCTACCTACACATCTTTAGCAATTCCTGCTACTCCCGCTCGATGCAACTTGCTGTTTCTTTTCAATTTCAATTTACATTGCTCGTGGCGTGGAGACTTCATTGAAACAGACAGATGGCAAGCTAAGCTTGCTGGCGAAATTGCTTTGGTAATATTTTCCATGTTGTCAGCTCTTTCGGTGTTGCAAACTGAATGATTTATGCAACATGCCTAAGCCCATTCTGGGTGCACACACACACACACACATAAAAACTGATGACAAAAACTGCAATTCGGCTCTGACACCCTGTGTAAAGCACATGCTTTGCGTGTCGTGTTTCACACACACACACATGCATCGAGGGGAGGTCGTGCAGGCAGATTTGAAATTGACAATATTTCACTGTGAAAAGGCAAATTTATTTGCAGTTGGCATCCGATTTGGCCCATTGAACTTTGTTGTTGATTGCGGCGGCGAATGTGAAAAAAACGTTGCCTGCTTTTGAGCGGGCGTAAAAGTAGAAGTGTTTAAAAACGCTAAAGAACACTTTTAACTAAAAAAAAACGTTGCCTGCTTTTGGGCTGTGCAAAAAATTCAAGTGTTTGCAATGCTGAAAAAAGACTGCCAAATACGCTCTCTCTCTCTCTCTCTCTCTGTGTGCGTGTGTGTGCATATGTGTGAGCGGAAAGCCAAAAGGGCCACTTGGGACTGGCCATTGTGCTGGCCGAGAGCTCGCTGGAATTGGGGAAGGGTGCAGGAAGGGAATCACAAAATAAAAAGCAACCGAGTGTGTAAAATGTTATCGCAACATCAAATTTCATACATCATAAAACATATTGGCTTAGCAAAGTAACAATTTTGATTGCGGTCGAAGGCGGCACAAATGCGACGTCGTCTCGGAGAATAACAATTCCGTAGATGGCGCAGAGCGGCAACGAGGCGAACAGCGAACAGCGGAGCCGCTGGCAGCTGCGAATGACACAGGAAAAATGCCGGAAAATTTCTCCTGCCTGCCTGTCGTCCCTCCGCCTGCTTATCGCAGCCAATGAATCTTGCTTGAGAATTTTGTGTAACTGCGTGAGTTTTTTGTGAGTTAATTTTGTGGAGGTCACAATGACTCTATAACTGGCTGTGAACCAGGGCTACCAGGTCAACATTTTCCGGACAAATCCTTCCTCTTTTTTTTTTAATTTAGCAGGACAAATCTCAAAATCTTACTGTCCGGATATTTGTCTTTGTTTGGTGTGCCCAGTAAATTGGGCAAAGGTTTTTTTAACGTTTTTAAAAATTTGGGTCTTTCAAATGTCTTTCATTTTGTCCGTTTGCTCGATTTCAGTACCCCTATAGAGCCTCTAGTATGGAAAACTTCGTCAAAACTCATAAGATTTCCTTGGGAGAGGCCATTTTATCCAGTATTTGTCCTCTAGATTGATTCTGCATCAAAAAATAATGCACTTAACGTTTTTAAAAATTTAGGTCTTTCACATGTCTTTCATTTCATTCATTTTTCTCGATTTCAGTACCCCTATAGAGCCTTTAGTATGGAAAACTTCGTCAAAAATCATCAGATTTCCTTGAGAGAGGCCATTTTATCCAGTATTTGTCCTCTAGATTGATTCTGCATCAAAAAATAATGCACTTAACGTTTTTAAAAATTTAGGTCTTTCACATGTCTTTCATACTTTCAATTTGCTCGATTTCAGTACCCCTGTAGAGCCTCTAGTATGGAAAACTTTGTCATAAATCATCAGATTTCCTTGAGAGAGGCCATTTTATCCAGTATTTGTCCTCTAGATTGATTCTGCATCAAAAAACAATGCACTTAACGTTTTTAAAAATTTAGGTCTTTCACATGTCTTTCATTTCATTCATTTTTCTCGATTTCAGTACCCCTATAGAGCCTCCAGTATGGAAAACTTCGTCAAAAATCATCAGATTTCCTTGGGAGGTGCCGTTTTATCCATTATTTGTCCTCTAGACTGATTCTGCATCAAAAAATAATGCACTTAACGTTTTTAAAAATTTGGGTCTTTCACATGTCTTTCATACTGTCCGTTTGCTCGATTTAAGTACCCTTATAGAGCCTCTAGTATGGAAAACTTCGTCAAAAATCATCAGATTTCCTTGGGAGTGGTTATTTTATTCATTATTTGGCCTTCATAATGATTCTGCATCATTATATTACCCATATGCTCGATTTCAGTACCCTTGTGGTGCACCTAATGCATGACCTGAATTGCGGTAAAAAAAAAACCGTTTTACTCCATTTGCTACGCAAGTCGGAAAAGTTTTGCCGGAAGTGCCAGCAGTGACACTTGGCCAGATGCTTTGGCAATCAACAGTTGATGATAACGCGGCGTATGCGCAACGCAGCTGACAAGTTGCCAATGGCAACGACAGCCAATCTCACATGGCGAACTCAGCACACAAGTATGCTACGCTATTAATTTAGTTGCAGCTGGAGTGATGCTGCAGCGAGGGAGAGTAGGAGAGAGGGGCAGCAGCAGCTCATGTTTCAAATCCAAACGGAAATAGTTCAGAACTTTAGCTCACTCTCGCTCTCTCTCTCTCTCTCTCTCTCTCTCGGTGGCAACAATCAGGTCGACTGGCGTTAAATCCAGAAGGAAGCAGCAAGTTGAGCAGTCGCCTGCATTGTTGTCGACATTTTTGTGCCCCTGCTGCCCCGCCCACTTCTCACTCGACTCCTTCCTGGCTGGCTAAGTGGCACACGTTCTAGGGTGGTGTGTGTGCGTGTGTGTGTGTGTGTGGCAGAGACTTGCTTACAGCAACTGCGTTTGCTGTTCATTTGAATATTTTAGCTGCTACTGCGGCTGCATTTACTTTTGAGAACTTGCAGCAGGCAGCAGGGCAGGGAAGTGTGTGTGTGAGACAGGGGAATGGGCAGGGGGCAGGGGGAGCCAAGTGAAGGCACTCTAAGCAAGCTTCTTGTCAGTGTTTATGTCACCGGAAGTTTTGTTTTCACATGTGGTTAACGTCGAGCAGCTAGTCGGACTGCCAAGCAGTTGCACAGCCAGACAGGCGGACAGGCAGGCAGGCAGACAGACAGTCAGCCGGCTCAGCAACGTCTTCTCTTCCGCTCTGCCTCCTTACTTCCCCCCTGTGCCCCACCCCCTCTCTGCTCTGACCTATTTGTCATGCGGCAGGCAGTCGACTGTCGGCCTGTCTATTCTCTTTGGCCCGGCTTTCAGCTTAGCCCAGGACGTTTGCCTTTGCATTTATGCATATGAGGTAAGGAGTTCAAGGAGATTCCCCTCCCACACACACACACACACACACACACGCATGCAGCTGGTATATATATGTTGCATGCATGTGCCATATACTTAGTGCAACAATGCCAGATTAGAGTGAAATTCATTAGCTCGTCCCGTGCGGATTTTGCGGCTGAATCTGTATTTGAATCTCTGGAAGCTGTGTCCAATAACTTGCAGCAGGCAAGCTGCAGCTCCATCTTCACTTGACTCCACTAATCAGTCTCTCTCTCTCTCTCTCTCTCTCTCTCTCTAATTTCATGTGGCACCTGCTAAGAAAGAAAATAGCTCGAGGCAACTGAATAATTAAGATGCCCCTGACTAATTGATGGAACAACAATATGTTCAACAACAGCAGCAACTATGAGGGGAGGCAACAACGAGGGGCAGCAACCATGAGGGGCAGCCGCACTTGTGCTGAGTGGAAACATGTGTTCAGCAAGTGATTCCCCATCCGGTTGGGCGGGGGGGAGGTGGATGACGCCAGCTAAATACCTACAAAAAGCTGCCAACGATAAGCTGCACTTAATGGCCTTATATACCACATACTACTCCAATAAATTGATTATATCTTGATTATATCTGAAGTGCAGGCACTTCAAAGATGCGGAAGCGCATCCTCATTGTCTGCACTCTCCACTTCTTGCGCTCATCTTCTTTCCGCATATATTTCTAATGCATTTTTAGTATGCCCTATGCCGCCTGCATTATAGATAGGTCCGTGTCGGCAGCTGCTGCGCTTTCAGCCAGTTTCCACTTTAACTGATCCAAAGTTTCTGGCCCCCGCCCCAACTTTGCGCTCAACCTGCTGCATGTTTCATGAATTCATGTGGCCCAACCCCCCCGCCCCTTGTAACTAACTGAAAGATTATGTTTCTAAGAGTTTTGCCAATCTGCCAAAATCTTTTTTTGCCTGCGTGACTCTAGTAGACTGGGGAATTTTGTTTACTTTCAAAGAAGTCATTAAACGTTGTCTAAAAATTGAATTAAATGACATTTATTCTATTTGACTTATTCAAATCCGGCAATAATTTTAGGTGAAGTGAAGTGACTTATATTGAACTATATATATATTAAAAGACTGATAAGACTTGATGCTTCAGCTTGAATTTAAAATCTGAATACAGTCTATAAGTCTACATTTATTTTTTCTTTTTATTATGCCTCATTAAGTATTTCCGTACTTTCCCAGCTTATTAATTCCCACTAAATACATTTTGGAATTTTTTAAATATGAGAGAATTAGCTGGGATATTTGACAGTCTACCTAACTAGATTCATTTTCAGAGAGTTCTTGTTATTTAAATATTATATACAAAACAGCTTGATTTTCATACATAAATATTTTTCTGCTTAACTTTAAATTCTGCTTAACTATATATTCCTAAATATTAGCCGTTAGTATGCTTATATGTATACCATATATGAGGTACAGCTTGAAATTTCCCAGAAAGCCAAATGACAAATGTCTCGCACAGATGTGGCATAATGGAAATAATTGGAAAGAAGTTGCCGCAACGTTGGCAGAACTGACAGCCATTAGCCGATTAGAAACTACAACAAAGAGAGAGAGGGAGAGTGAGAGAGAGAGGGAGGGAGGTAGGAGAAAAGAAAAGAAAAGGAAGATATGATGAGCATCCTGCGAGTCTCGGAACGGAGTCAATGTCCACTTGACTTGGTTGCTGCTAAACAGGCGTCGCTGGGCAGGCGTCGCACGACGGGGGCAAGGGGGCGTGGCATGCAGCATGTGGCCACATGCTGTGACAATTTTGGCAGAGACAAGCGTCAACGAGGCGCACAGCGGGCGGCGACCTTTGTGCCATCACACTGCAGCGGGAAACCCTAATGTCGCCACAATGTGACCGCAATATGAGCTCAACTCAATGGACCGCATGGATTTATGATAACCTCAGATGATTGTGGCCGACGGGTATCATGAAAGATGACTGTGATGTCTATGATGTCTATGGAAAGGGTTCTCATTAGCTCTGATTAATTGCAAACAATTTCGAACTATTTTCGACATATGCGAAAATGTTCTTTTCCATTAACTCGCCGCCAAACTAAGCTGCCTGAACTTGCCTTTTCTAGCATATCTGCTCGTCGAGCATGCCGCACTTGAGTATTTTTTTTTTTTGAGAACAGATGTTACTTCGAGTAGCTTAAGCCGGCACTGAAATTCGTTTCGATTCGATTTCGATTTCGCTTTTCGAGTGCATTTCAAATTTACCTGGCGGAAGCTGCAAAGCAATCGACAGACTTGGGTGGAAAAACTTCTTTCTTTCACTTTTCCTTCTTCTGCCTCTTCCTCTTGCTCTTCTTCTTCCAGCCAATTGCGAGGCTCAATGTTGGAGAGTTAAACGCATTAAACTTGCACAAGTTGGCCAGGAAGCGCGCCCAGGATGCGCCAGTTGTGTTCAATGAAAGCGGAAACGGAAACTGCTAAATAACCTTGCCACCACGCGCAGACAGAGACAGAGAGAGGGAGAGAGAGAGACAGAGAGAGAGCGAGAGAGAGAGAGAGCAAGTGAAGCCGTAGCTAACATGGAAGACAGTTAGACAGAGCGATTGCGTTACCTTTGGCTGTTGGCAGGTGCAAAAGTGCAAACAATGATTAAACCAGCTTCATTCCCACCCAAGAGTGCCCTCTCCCTCCCACACATACACACACACACCACACCATTAGTGTGCACATGCAGTCTGATTGTTTAAATATTTGATAACATTCGATAGCAGAGCAACGCTTCTGCCTGCGGGCCTCGAGTCCTTTTCCGTTTGTGTTATTCATATCGATCTATTCAAATGGAACACCCTGTACCCCATATAAGCTTCGCTGAGTATGTGTGTTTCTTGGGGAATACCAGACAAAAGTTAATTTCAAAATATATAATCTGTCTCATTATTAAATTGATAACCATATGACATTACAATTTGACAGCTGAAAATATTTTTTGTCTTTACGACAATGTTTCGTGTACCGACCCAGAGTGTAGGGTATTTAGAACACTTGAGCAATGTTCTGAAACATAAAACTGCTTCATATAAAATGCATTTAAAAATAACGTAACCATCGTAAAACCAACAACAATAAAAAGCCAGAAGAACAGGTTCAATCTGTGGAGCGGGTGGGAGAAGAATCAAAGCATCAGCATCATCAAAGTTCATTGCACTGCGAATGGAGTTTTGTCCCACTGTGGAAACGGAGAGTGGGAGAGAGGGGGGAGAGAAAGTGAATATTCACTTTGCACTTTGTTGGCAAACAAATGAAATATTAATTTATTTTTATTTTGCCACTGCTCGTAAAATAAATTTCAGTAGCATTTTATGTGCAAGAAATTGTGGTTATAAGAATTGTAATTTCTCATCTCATCTTGAAGTTTTATATACTGTGTCAAATATGCATCAAGTTATTATAATTCATTGGCATAAAATACATTTAGCTTAAAGTATAAAATAAAATAAAACAAAATTCTAAAATTGCTTAAGATTTCGCTAAGATTTCGTTAATAAAGCTTGCTTTCTATTATCATTATATGTGTATTTCGCTCATAAATAAAGTGATTCGACCTATAAAAATACACGCTGATAACAGCGTTTTTCGAGAATATTTGAGTACACATATAGACAAATTTTGACGAATGTACTTACGGTCACTTTTGTTTTAGCAGAATTCTCTATGAGGGATTTCCCACAAATAGCCTGTCTGATTATGTAAGCCTATCTTCCAAATTTCGAGAGTATCAGAAGTCAATGAAGTTATCTTCCTGTCTATGTTATTAAGACTAAAAGAGAATAGATGTAGAATATCTGATGACTCAGCCTGCTAGAGTATGCAATCGTCGGCGTGGCGAACTTAACATTTTTTTCTAGTTTTTTTTTTGCTTTCGAGGTAATTGTGAATCAAGTTGGGTTTATTTTTTGTTCTGAAACACTCGTTTGGAACTCGCTCTGAGCTCACAACGACTAATTAAACGATTAACTCAAGTGCCGTTTCAATGGCCGCAACTTAATTTACCGCAAACAAGCAACAACAGCAACAACAGCAACAGGAGTAGGATGAGGATGAGGATGAGGAGCAGGAGCAGCACGAAGAAGTACAGTAAAAGCTCTGGAGAAGTTACTGTATCAGTATCCGCATCCGTATCCATTGCAGCTGTCCGAAAGTTGTTGAAAAGTTTTCCAAGTGAAATATCAGCAGAATGGGGCAATGAG
Organism: Zaprionus kolodkinae; assembly: GCA_018901885.1. Lineage (NCBI taxonomy): Eukaryota > Metazoa > Arthropoda > Insecta > Diptera > Drosophilidae > Zaprionus > Zaprionus kolodkinae. Next base: position 8,915,908 of record JAEIFM010000498.1, on the reverse strand, counting down.
TGGGAGCAAAGCAGAAGCAGAGACAGAGGGAGAGAGATAGAGAGAGAGAGAGAGCGGGCGCCTTGCAGCGTGTGCACTTTGCACTTTTTGGGCACCGGCACGGGCTGATCCCAACTTGGCTCGCACTTTCGCTGGCGGGCAAAAGGCAACTAAGGAACCCGGTCACGTTATGCACATTTCGCTGCATGCAGACAGAGACAGAGAGAGCGAGAGAGAGAGAGAGAGAGAGCGCATGAAAAACAATAAGCAAACAGGGCATTGGGGGTGCGGCACGGTCAGTGTGCAAAAGAGGACACGCTGCACGTTCAAAGGCCAAAAAACGCATTTCATGCACAACTCAAAAAAAAAAAAAAAAAAAAAACAGCAACAAGCGAGGCGAACTGACGGCGACGACGACGTCGGTTTGACTGGAAGCAACATCGACGCGGCCAACGCGGCCAGAAATATTGGTGGCAACAGTTTCAGCCAACGTAAATTACCTGGAAAATACGTGACTTTAACGCGAGACGTGAGCGACGGCGAAGGCGACGGCGACGGCATCGCCCACGGCGCATTGTGCACGCTACGTGAGTGAAAGGCCGGCGAAAGGACATGCCGTTGCATGGGCACAAGGAGGAGCAGGGGATGAACAGGGGACAAGCAGAGGACTCTCCTCAACAGCAGCAGCAGCAGCAGAAAAAAAACCAAATCAAAAATAACAACTACTGCAGGACACGTTTGTGTTGCTTGCACCCAACTCACAAAATGCCTAGAAACACACACGTACACACCTGCACACACACGCACACCTGAACACACGCACACCTGAACACACATCAACGCCTCGACAAACAATGCTGCTCGGACTACACGTCCAGAAAAGTGAAACCTCTGTGAGTTATACCAGCTGAAATAACACTATTTAAGCAATTTATGTGATCTCAGGGATAATAAAGAAATAGCCAAGAAATAAATAAATAAATAAATATCAGTTTTAAAAAAACTTAATGTTGAGAAAATAATTATTACTGTTTCTACAAGGATCTTAATTATCTTTTCTCTCTATCTTAAAATTCTGAAACAATACAATAAATCCATAGGATCTTTCTGCCGCACAATAATAATAATTTTCAACACTTATCCTAATTTACTATGATCTCAAAATTTGCTAAATATAAAAAATAATAATAATACCCTAACAACACAGGGAAGTGAAAAACTATTTATAAATTTCGAATTTTATATTGAAATAAGTAAATTCATGTTTCAACATATTCGTATAATATTAATATAAAAATATAACATATTATATTCATTTACATATCGTTGTCTTGTACATTATTATAGCCTCTTAAATTAATTATTGAATATTTATACATTTTAAATTTTTATAAGTTACTATCTTATTTTATAATGGGTTTTTGTATAAAATTATTGGAAATCTTAGTTTCGATAGTGAAAAAATGCTAGATACTGCACTTATGTATACATTAAGTTATTTCTTCGAAAGATAGAATAGAGAATGGGAATAATAAGTGGCAAACGCACATTTTATTTATTTGCTATTATCGTTTCTCTGAGTGTAAACGTTGTGGATTGTGCGTGATTTTTGTGCGGCCAATGCACTTATGGAAATGACTCAATATGCATTATATATATTATATATACCATCTGTATGTCCATTCGAGTGCACATTGTGCAGACACGTGCCCCACACTCTGCGTTATCTCTCTCCCTCCTCTCTCCCTCTCCCTCCTCTCTCTCTCTCTCCCTCCCTTTAAACTTGCAACATTCGGCATGTTGCTGTTGTGCTGCAGAGGGAGCACAATTAAAGCACTTTATGCCTGCAAGATCATAAATGTCAAAATTAATCCACTACCAGCTGCCGCTTGATGCTTCAAGTTCCATTTCCACCTCCAAATGCCACTTCTAGCTTCACTTCTCTTCGCTGCTGCTCAGTCAGTTCCTAATCTAGACAAGTCTGCTCCACACACACACACACACACACACACGCGCAGAGGTTGCCTCTTCAGCTAGAGAGGCATCGCAGTCACCTGGAGCAGCTGTAGCGACTCTTGAACTTGACATTTTCCTTTTTGGACAGACCCCACAGCCCCCAACCCGCGCGGGAGACTTCGCCTGCGGCTCTCTCTCTCTCTCTCTCTCTATGTCCGCCTGGCTGTCACTTATGTTTTTAATCTCATGCAGCAGCAGCAGCAACGGCAGCAGCAGCAGATGACACACTGAATAATTCCTGAAAAAAATGGAAAAAATGATTAAAAATAGCAGAGGGACGTGAGAGATAAAAAAAAGAAGAAGGAAATGTTATGTTGTACAAGACGAGGGTGTTATACACTTTCAGATTGATTAATTGTTAAAAAGAACAAAAAATAGATGATATACAACTTTATTATAATTATTAAGAACATAGTGGGAGTATCGGCTTGGATAGGATAGAGAAATAAAATTTAAAGAGATTACAATTTATTTTTTCATATATTTATTTTTTCTTATTGAGCAGAATAAAATATATATAATATATACATATATATATAAATATAAAATATATATGATATATAATATATATATATATATATATATATAGATATATTTGTATATATTATTCTTTATTTGTCAGATTCAAATTAATATTTTTATTAAATTTATTTATTTATTAATTTTATTTATTATTTATTTTTATTAGATCTTCTCCTTGGGTCAGAGATTTCCCTCAGTGCATAGTACTACCCACAGTTAATATGCCCTGCTGCTAGAGTATAAAGATGTTGCAGCTTCACTGTTGCTGCTGCTGTTGTTGGTGCTGCTGCTGCTGCTGTCGTCGTCCCTTTTTAGTGCGATTAACGCGAATGCGCAATTGAAATTAATTGTCAGTCAAAGTGGCAGCCACAACGCCAACGCCAACGCCAGCAACAAACAGAGCAGACAGAGGGAAAGAGAGGGAGAAAGAAAGAGAGAGATAAAGAGAGGCAAACAGGCCACGCACGTGTTTAAAGTGCGTTTTTATTTTTAATTTCTCAGTTGCATCTTCCACGGAATCCAGTGAAGCTTGTGCCGCAGTTCCTGCCGCAGGTGCTGCTGCTGCTGTTGTTGTTGTTGTTGCCGGAGTTGTTGCTGTTGTTGTTGTTGCTGCTGGGGTTGCTGTTGCTGCTGCTGTTGTTGCTGGCGTTGCACACACATGCGGCGCAGCTTGTGACATTATCAGCCTGCGTTGGGTTATCTGCGCATGCGACTGCGTCTTGCCTTTAGGCGGAATTAAATGATTTTTCTTTAAGAGAAGGGTATATTGGGGAGTTTTGGTTTGCTAAAGGTTTTTGCTACGCATACGCATACGTATTGCAGACCCGTTAAAATTACAATATATCATAATATATAAATGCTTAAAATAAATATAAAAAAGAAGACAGTAAGACTTTAAATTATATTAAATAAAATACTGTCTTCCCTTTTCCAAGAGTTTTTCCATTTTTAGTTTATATAGTGCCTGCTTTGATAACACATGACATATCATAGTCGTTGCAGCCGTTAATATACGATTGTTTATTTTGATGCCACGTTACCTGCTGCAAATGGGGCATGCCATACAATTTGATTTAATAAATTTCCTCCTGCTGACTCCCTCTACATACTAAATAGTATCTGGGCCTAGCTGTATCTGTATCTCTGGGCCCAACTGTATCTGTAGCTCTGTGTGTGTGTGTGTGTGTGTCGGGGCGGAAACATCAATTAAGCATGCCGTAATTTATGTATTTATGAAAACGCTACACTCTGTTTATGCCTCTCCAAAACTCTACAGATCCTAATTACTGTAAATTATGCGATTGCTGCGTGCCACGCCCCTGCCACGCGACAGGATGTTTATGCGAGGTGAAGGCGGAAGGTGAGTCAGGGAGGCAGGGAGGCAGGCAGGGAGGAGATGAAAATAACAAATGGAATTAGCTACAGATTGAGCTGGAAACTGACATCGTTATCGCAGGGAATCATAATTATTTCGAGCACTTTACAAATCATTTGGAATTTGTCTAGATTGTCTTTCAGTAGGTAATATAATAGATGATTATAAAATCAAACAGCGCAGGCTTTGGGTTTCAAATTAAGTAGAAATAATAAAAAATTAAGTCTTCAAATAAACAAGGGTATATCACCGATTAATATAGGAATATTAAAACCAAATTTCAAGAGAATCAGACAATAAACACTGAAGTTATTGAATTCCTTACAGTACTTAGGATCACTCTAACATAGTTCGTAAACACATGACACTTTTTGCAAAATTTTCCATGGGGAATTATAAAGTTTTCGGGCTCGTTAAGCAAAAAAAAAAAAAAAAAAGATTTCCAAACATCAGTTGCGCTTATACATATTTTATTCAGTTTTACAAATTTTTACCAAGACCATATAAAGTCCCAAAATGATGTTTCATTTGTAGGGACACGTTTTAGGATATGTCCACCTGCATCTCGTTCAGGTAGTACATCAAGTGTTCCGATTTTGAAATTTATTTTGGAGCCCAATGATGGCATCATTTCACGCTCAGAAGTCAGCCTCTCGGTTGCTTGTTTGTTGACTTTTTTCAGACAATCAGAATAGTCGGGATCTTCTGGATGAACACATTCTTTCGATTTAATTTCCCCCTGCAGTTCGTACCAGCGGGTTGCAAGCTCTCCACAAATGCGTTGGGTTTCTGCATCTGTGTAATTACAGATGGGATCTGCGGCAAGACCCGCTATAAGGCAGAGGAGAACGCACAACCGTAGACATCCCATGTTGCTGAACGTTAAATATCGACTGATTGATTCGCTAGACTGAGCCTCTGATGGCAGACTGAAATTTGAGATTGTGTCATACATATATAAAATTAATGGGGAGAGAGCAAACTGCTGATAACACATTATAACAACAATGCTTGATAAGACTGCGTCAATTGTATTTTTTATATAATACATATATTATATTTCAATTTAATTAAATTAACATTTTTATATACACATTCCTGTCTTTGGAATAAGTAGAAAAAATTTGAGATGATTATGCATATTATAAAGATTGAAAATCTATATTCTAGGTATAAAACTCTCGACTCTCTGTGTTTTTATTCAATTTTTCAGTTTATCTATTCAACTTATTGTAAGCGAAAGGATTAAACAATTTTCAGCTGTTTTTCGAGTGTTTTTCATTAGGATTAGCATTATTGTTGATCTTTACTTAGGAAACTATCAGAAAATACCCTGCGGTTCGTACACTCCACTTGCTTCAACTAATAAATACGCTTCACGCCAAGTTTGCAGAACTTCAAGTAAGACTCTGCACTTGGGGGAATATTTTGACGATTAGGTGTAAGTTAGGCACAACAACAACTGGCAGCAGGCAGCAGCCTAATTAGGGTGCCCATGCCACTGCGCTGGGAGAGGGAGACAGCGAGAGGAAGAGAGAGAGAGAGAGAGCGAGGCACATGCGAACGGCAACAATTGGAAATCTCAAAATGCTGTGGGCAATTTGCATGTGATGCCAAATTAAGTTCGTCTTCGTCTCCCCTTTTGCCTGCCATTTTCCCTCCCCCTTTCCACCCCTTCCTCCTACTCCTTTTCCGCTTCAATTTTCCCGCAATGCAGAAGTAATTTCTGCGGCAGCTCAAGACTGCAGCAAGTCGAGCTCGATTTCCGGTCGAGGCACATGTGTTGCATGCCGCCTGCTGCATGCCGCCTGCTGCCTGCCACTTGACTTGGCCCGACGGGGCGTGGCACATTTCGACGCCTCTAATGAAAACAGCAGCTACAACAACAACAACAAGAAATGAAGCTGGTAAATCCGACAACTGCCAGTGGAATCGTATCAGATGTCAAAGGCAAACAAAACAGACGACTTGAGAAGAGGAGAAAAAAAAACACGGTACAGAGAGAGAAAAACTCAATGAGAAAATTAAAATAAAAACAACAACAACAACAACAACAACAACAATGGAGTAGCCCGAAAGCGAGAGGAAAATTGTTGAAAATGTCTAAACAAAAAGCGAGTTTGAAGTAGTGCAAGCTGAATTTCTCTACACACTCGAGATACAAATCGTCGCCTTTGTTTGTTCCTGTCTCAGTCTCTTCCCCTTCCCCTGCCCCTCCCTCTGCCCCTGCCCCTGCCCCTCCTCTGGCCATGGCATTTGCATTTCTCACGTTGCTTAGGTGAATGTGGCAAAACTTCAGAGCGAACTTCAGAGTCAACGTCAGAGTTGAACGTGTCAGATGCGCAGCGAAAGATACAGATACATTTACAGATGCAGAGTAACAGAGTAACAGATACTTTTACAGACTCTCGAGAGCTGCGTATGGATTTCAGCTTAAGCCAACTGTTAATTGGAATTTCAATTTAACCCCAGTCCCCCTCCCAGTCCCCCCCCCCCAGGGTTCTCCCTAACCAACATTCACATTTATCACGATATTTCTATTTGAAGGGAAAACTAGAAGAAGTAGAGAGGGAGAGATGAAGAGAGGGAGAGAGAAGCTAGATAAATACACAAAATTAACACGTAGTCAGGTGAAAATGAGCAGGTAGTGCATGCAGGTGTGTGTGTGTGTGTGTGTGTGTGTAAAAGGACTCCAAATAACCCTAATAAATAAGTCAAGTTCGTAGCGCGGTAGGGCAAGCAAGCGGGAGAAGGAGAGGGAGTAGGAGAAGGAGAAGGTGCTCAGGGAAAAAGTTAATTAAGGTGTTTGCCCACAACAGAAAAGAAACAATAACATACTAAACGAGATATTTATCTGCAGTGGATGAGTAGAAGGAGAAAGACAGACAGAGAGAGAGAGAGAGAAAGAGAGAGGGAAGAGAAGGTGACTCTACCTCGAGGTCTCACTGTCCGTGTATCTTTTCAAATGTTTGTCATTATCAACGTTAACTTTTCTGATGAGCCGAACGTGTGTGATAAAAGTGTCACAAGGATTGAGGATTGAGGCGAATATGGGAAGAGATGAGAAGAAAGAAAAGGGAGAAAAGGTAGAGAAGTGGAGAAACTAATAACGCGCATTGGAAAGAGCATCACATAAGTAATTTCGTGCGTTTCCCTATACAAATTGACATTAGTTTATTGAGCGAGTGGAATTTATGGTTCTCCGATGAGGCATGCCACATCCCACATCCCACATGCCGCATGCCGCATGCCGCATGCTGCGTGCTGCGTGCTGGCCAACCACGCAACAAAACGGACACAAATCTCTGCCTCGGCCGCTGCCTCTGCCTCGACACACATGTGGGTCCTGTGTGTCCCCTCCCCCCCCCCCCTGCCACACTTCGGCATTTTTGGCATTTGTGGCACGTACAAAATTCATTTGTTGCACTATTTATACACAGATCGTATATATCGTATATATCGTATGCGTCTTTGATGAAAATGAAATCAAATTAAATTTTCATCACAAATTCAAAGTGAAATTTATTTTTTTTTTGTCGTATATTGTATGCGGAATCTCAGGGAATTTCAATATTATATCCCCTTCCCGTGCTGGAAAGTTGGTATGTTGAAAATTCGAAGATTCACATTCCCTAGAGCTTAACTGATGAGTATAGAAATTTTAATAGTGGTTGTAAGTGCATTTCTAACTATATCTATAAATCTATTTGTGTTTATAAGACTGTGGGAAGAATAAATATAATAAATAATAAAAAAAAAATATATATCATATTATGCAATATTATTAATATATTTATATTATATATATTTATAGATATATATTAAGATATATTATTATCAATAACTAAATTCACCACATAGAGTATCTGCTAGTCATTAGCCAAGTTTCATTCATTTATTCAACCTCTTCTTGCATCTAAACACACAACATAACCTCACAATCTTTCTAAACATGAGTTGCGATTATAAGTTATTTATTGATGTTCACAGGAAACAGTAATCACTTTTACAAATTTTTACCAAAACTTTATAATGTCCACCAGTTTTTGGATATGTCCAGTTTGATCTCGTTCAGATGTTTTACAATCTGTTTTGAAACATATTTTGGAGTCCAATGATAAAGGCATCATTTGAACCTCAGAAGTCAGCACCTCGGTGGTTCGTTTGTTGACTTTTTTCAGACAATCAGAATAGTCGGGATCTTCTGGATGAACACATTCTTTGAATTTAATTTCCCTCTGCAGTTCGTACCAGCGGCCTTCAAGCTCTCCACAAATGCGTTGGGTTTCTACATCTGTGAAATTACAGATGGGATCTGCGGCAAGACCCGCTATAAGGCAGAGGAGAACGCACAACCGTAGACATCCCATGTTGCTGAACGTTCAATATCGACTGATTCGCCTCTGATGGCAGACTGAAATTTGAGATTGTGTTATATATAAAATGAATAAGGAGAAAGTAAACTTGTTATATATAACAACAATGCTTGATAAGACTGCGTCAATTGTACTTTTTATATAATAAATATACTTTATATATAAATTTAATTAAATTAACATTTTTATATTTATGCCTTTGGAATAAGTAGAAAAAATTTGAGATGATTATGCATATTATAAGGTTTGAAATTCTAGATTCTAGTTATAAAACTCTCGACTCTCTGTTTTTTTTCAATTTTTCAGTTTATCTCCTAATTTTTCAGTTCTTACATATTGTATGCGAAAGGATTAAACAATTTTCTGCTGTTTTTCGAGTGTTTTTCATTAGGATTAGCATTATTGTTGATCTTTACTTAGGAAACTATCAGAAAATACCCTGCGGTTCGTACGCTCCACTTGCTTCAACTAATAAATAGAGTATCTGCTAGTCATTAGTCAAGTTTCATTCATTTATTCAACCTCTTCTTGCATCTAAACACACAACATAACCTCACAATCTGCTGCTGCTGCTTATAAATTTGCCTAAATGTGCTCTAATCAGATTTCCAATTACAATTGTGCAATGCAAATTCGTAGTGTATTCAAATTGCTTTCGTTGTGTCTAGTAAATTGTCTGAGAGTGTAAATTCAATTGCAGAAAATCGTTCGCTCTCTCTCTCTCTCTCGCTCTTGTAATTATTCGCCGTAATAACTGTAATCAGCTTTGCCTTTCGGCTGTCAATTACATCTGTAGAAAAGAAGAAGAAGAAGAAGAACTACATGGGGACAGCAGCAAAAACAACAACCGGCATTTTGTTCAAAACAAGAGATAAGGTTATAAACAAAGTCGCATACTCGCATACATGCTGCATCTGTTTCCGCATTTAGACTCTTATACTGCTCGCTTAAACCAGTATTCTTTACATTTCGCTCTCTGCACTGGCCACAGGTAGGTTTAAACGAAGAGAAAAAGAAAGATAAGAGAACGCAGCAGTTGTGCAAGGCGATATTGTGACTTAAATATAAATAAACCAATCATATGCAGCATTTATGTATATTTATTTATTTTTTAAGTTTTTAAATTTATTGTTTATTTATTTTTATTTACACGCCAAAAATAGTATGAATAAATATAAATTTAAACTTTGCTTAAACTGGAAAAGTATTATAAATACTTAAAAAGATCGCACTGTCCCATTCCATCTGTTGTAAAAATTGTAATCGTGCGACTGACTGCACGTCTCTCTTTCGCACTCACTCAACTCAAATGCACAACAAATGCATTTAGTTTGCACACGAAGAGAGCGCGAGAGCGTCTCTTAGCATGCGACGGCGCTCTCACGCGCACGCACACACACAAACACGCGCGCACGAAGAAACCGTCGCTCTTACGCGCTCTGTCGCCGTCGCCGTCGAGAGCGGCAAAGGCAGCTCAAACAATTTTATTGCTGCCTCAGTTATCTCAGAGACGCCGTCGTGTACGCACGCAGAGCGCATTCAAAAGGGAAATCTGTGTGATAAATAATTCCAAACTCTGATTGAACGAACAATAGCTTCTGTCTGTCTGTGTGTGTGAGCTTGTGTGCGTGTTAATGTTATTGTTGTTGGCCAACAATCAACATTTTTGGCAAGCGTGATGCGTTGTTAGCTGCAGCAGCGCGAACAAATGAATGCATTAAACGCGAATGCAATGCAAATGTGTGAAAGTGTTGTATAAAAATTGCCCAAAAAAAAGGAGAAGAAGCTGAAATTGCAAAAGCGCGAAGAAACAGTGCAAACAGTGGGATAAAGCAGAAAGTAAAAAAGTAATAAAGAAAAACAAAAACAAAGCGAAGTGTAGCGCCAACTGTTTTTTTCTATTTGCTTAACATTTGTACGACGTGACGTGAAGTGAGACAAGGAAAACAACAACAGCAGCAGCAGCAGCAGCAGCAACAACAACAGCAACAACAACAACAAGTGTTGCCTGTGTTTGCGGTTCAAATAATTAACATAACGAGGAGCTTTTAAAACGGTATGCATCTACACGTACACATGTACGCACTCGCACACACACACACACACGCACGCACACGTGCAAAGCGATGTACTTGCTCTCTATCTCATTTTCGCATTACACTTTGAACCGTCGCCTCCTACAGCAATTTCCTCTCTTTACGTGTGTGTTCAAGCTTGGCTTGGCTTGCGCTCTCTGCTCGCGATCTGCCTGTGCGAGAGAGCGCGTTGTTCAATATGGCTGTCCCTCTGCTGCGGTCACTCACGCGCGCTCTCTCAGATCGTTTATTCGTTTGTTTTGTTTCTTTGTAGTTGTCGCTTTTGAGCGTCATTAAGCGGTTAATTTGCGCATTACTTTTCTTCGCGCGCTCTCTCTCTCTCTCTCTCTCTCTCTCTCTCTCTCTCTGTGGTTTCTAACTCTTATTTGCGCACTAAACTGATAAAGTAACTGTTACAGCAACTGTAAATAGAATTATTACAGCTGCCGTGTGCGAGCAGAGGCGTGGGGAGGGGGCGGGGTAGACTTACTTTAATTGCACAGCGCGGGAATTTGCGGAAATTTTACAGTTATGCGTGCATTTGGCCTTGAGCTGTGACGTACCGCCCCCTGCTTGGGGCTCATCTGCAAGCCACATCAAGGTGCCACAAGCTTAAGCTCAGTCCAAAAAGCTTTACATATCACTCGCACTCGCTCTCTGTGTGTGTGTGTGTGTGGTTGATTTCTGAAGAACCAGTTTGCAAAAACAACAACAAAAGGCAAAAATAACAAACTCACCTACACATACACACACACACATGTTAAACATATAAACAAATACATGTGAATATGTATGTTAGTCGCGCTTAACTCAACAGGTTTCTTCTACCTGTAGCAACGCACTTTGTTGCTTTTATTTGTACTCAGTTTCTGGATGAAAAAAAAGCGGGAATTACCATAACAGCTTAACGTGTGATAAAATTCTATTAAATACACATGCTAAGCAATACTAATAATAATACTAAATATACGCAGACTGTATGCTTTATAAGTTTTTATATATATTTAGTACTTTTTGATGGGAAATTCCAATCAGCATTCTTTTTATTAAAATAGAATATCATCTCGCCTTGTATTTATGTTCAAGATTAAAAAGGCCAACAAAACACAAAGAGAGAGAGAGAAAGAGAGAGAGTGATAGAGAGGGATAGAGAGGGAGACGTTCTTATCAATGCACAGCATGCATATAAATCACAGACTAAACAATACACTTAAAAAAAAACTAAAAAAGAGTTCATTAAAACCGACATAGAATGCAGTCTATTATGGGGCGTTTTTTTTTTTTTTAAATAACGAGATAAGCTAGTTCAGAGTTTATCAATTTAAGAGCATGTAAACTGCAAAGGGGTACATCAGTTGATATATCAATAAATCCAGAGAGTATTATGTACCAAAACTTAATTTTTTTAAACTCTTCTCGATGAGACAGTCTAGCATGGGAAATACCAGACCCCTAAAAATTCCGGCGGAAACGGATGGTAAACTTTAGTTTAGTATTAGATTAATATAATCTATGTACTTGTATGTTTAATGAGAGCTCTGAAATTCCCAAATAAATATGTGTTCTAAAAAATGATTTGATTGAGCAGAATCCTCAAAACTTTCCCGATCTTATCGCTTAGGTATTGATGGGAAGGCCAGGATTGTAATTGACTGAGCTGGGCTTCCGAAATGTTCTTTTTTTATTTTTTTTTTTGGAAAGACCATGAAAAACTCGTGTTGAATTGTTTTATAGGCAGATGCGATATGCCTTATCAATTCTATGTTAAACGGGGAACTTGAAATGTTTTTTCAGTTGTTTATATTATATTTAAATACATATTTATACTTCCACTTGAAGTTAAGTGAGATATTGTTCGGGGCGGAATCTGTTACAAAGTAAATGCTGTCGTTAGCCCAGTTTCAGCTTGTTTCTTTCTTCTCTTTTTGGTGTTAACTTCAAAGGGAACCACAGAATGACACATACGCATACATATGTTATACATCTCTCTCTCTCTCCCTCTCTCTCTCTCTCTGTCTCTTGGGAACCTGAGTTTAAAGATGAGCCAAGTACGGATGTCATTTTGAACGAGAAAACCGACAACCTTAAAATGGCCAAGATGCCTCGTTTGGCATTTCGTTTGTTCGATCTAGTTGTGGGCCATGTTTGAAAGTGGCCGTAATTGTGGCCATAACTGTGACTCTAACTGTAACTGTAAATGTTACTGTTGTGTCCAACAGGCCAACTGCGGGCAGTAAAAGTTGCTCGAAAACATTTAAAAACCATTTGTAATTCCACATGGCAGTTTTCATTTTCGCTCTGTGTGTGTTTAGCTTTATTTTGGCTTTATTTTGGCTGTTTTTTTTTGGCTCGTTTGTTTATTTTTGCAACATTGACACGCTGACTCTGACTATTTGTTGTCTTTGTCATGTTTATGACGCTGTTTATTTTCCTTTTCTCTGTTAAATAAAACTTTCAAATTGAATTTAAAACAAAGTAAGAAGGGAAATGAGGCAGCTGCCTGATGACATTTTCCAATTTTGCGTGTACATTTTCTCACTTGTTTTGCACCTGTATTCGAAAATTAACAACTGATTGTATCTACACTGAAAAAGATTTTCAAATGAAACTGAAACGAAAAAGAAATAAATAAATAAATAAAAGATGTCATTGTCTTTAACAAGGTTATGAAGAAACTAAGTGCGTAGAGATGGTTGATTGTCTTAATTGAACCCTATACCTGTTGCATAAAACTACAGGGTGACGATAAATTAAAGATATGGAATTTTATAACTATAGATAGATATATTTGTATATTTATTTATTTTTATTTTTATTTATTTATTATTTTATTTTTCTTAGATTTAAAAACAGAGTTCAACTGCATATCTTGCTCTGTTTTTTCTCTTGCTTATATCGATGACTCATCGCCTGCTTAAACGTAGCTAAGATCGTGCTGTCTGCTCTTAACTCACGCTCAGCCCTCTCTCTCTCTCTTAAGTTCGAAAGCTTTACAGATCTGTTGGGTTTTTTTTATTACAAAGCTTTGTGCGAGAGATTGGCTTATAATATTGTATCAAATTTCTCTGTTAATTAAATCCCACTTTTATTCAAATTCTCAGCTTTAGGTAAAACCCCACTGCATCTGGTAATACCAGTGCGACATTCTTATTTTTAATAACGTCACAAATGCATAACCAGATACATACATACTATATACGGTTTTTTTTTTTTATTATTTGATTGCTCTCTTATAATGCCTTCATCAGCTGCACGAAATGAAAATCTTATTTGCCTGCATTGTTTGGCTTCTCTCTCCCTCTACCTTTCGCTTTGCCTTTTCATTTTCCCTACCTGCTCCGTTTTGGCCTTTTCGACGTCTCAGTGTCTTTGTTTTCCCTTGGAAAATTCCTTTTGAATTTTCCCCTGCATTTATGAAATTTGTGCAGCGATGCGCACACAATGCGAAGACACCTGACCTGATCGGCAGAGAGACCCGTCTCTCTCTCTCTATGAGATCTATAGCCTTTGCCTATGCCGTATCCCATGGCTTTATTAGTGGACTCGACTTTTAATCGATTTCGTAATTAAACACACGCCATCCAGCAGCTGTTGTCAAGTGAACTTTGCCTAAATAAGACATAAAATACAATATGTAAGGGGTGGTTGGGGAGGGGGGAAATGTATAAATAATATACTCAGGCCTTGGACTGCCAATTAGCCTGCCTTCGCCCCCGATACGACATTTATGGCATATTTTCCAATTTAAATGAAGTAACAGAACCACAAGAAACATTAGACGCGCCTAAATGTCGAAATTAGCGACCACACCAAGCTGAAATGAGACAGAAAAAAGAGAAATTTAATTAAAGCAACTCAGCAACAACAACAACAACAACAAAAATGCATAAATTTATGCACCCTACCTCAGTACCAGAGAGAAGGGGGAGGGGGAACTGAACACCCACCTGGCATGTAATATTACAACCTCAAAGCAAAAGCAAAAAAAAGAAAAAAAAAACAAAAAGAAAAACCAAAAAAAAAAAAAAAACGTGTAATTTTCACGGTCCCAAGCTGCCAGTTTTAGCTTGACTACTGCCAGCCAGGGCCCAGCATAATGATTAGGGTCAGCATGAGGTGGCCAAAATGGAGAAATAAACAAGCTAACTAGTTGACTATTGCATGCCCTATCGCAGAAAGTAATATAGCAGAAGTAAAAGGCTTAAAACTGACTAAGTATATCTAATAAATTTGATAATTATCAAGATTATAGTCTAACCACGTTCTTCAAAATTGAATATCTTCGAAATGGCTGCATAGATTCATCTGAAGTTTTATGTGCATATAGAGTAGGTATTTTAATAGTTTAATAGGTATTTCTTATACTCTTAGACTCTCTAGAATATATACTAGCGTCTTAAAAGTGACAGTAACTGTTAAACAGAAATAGGTCGTTTACACAAAACTTCAACGGCTGAACCGATCTTTATGCAATTTGCTGTGGGTACAGGGTATGTCTGAGTAGTGTCAAATATGCTTTTGTTACGCCCCTATGCTTTCTAGAAAATCTGTTATTGTCTTAACAGTTCTACACACTGTTAAGCAGAAATAGGTCGTTTTGCCAGAGCTTAAACAACATCTAACTACACTGCAGCACGCATATATTGCTAATTGTCATATAAAAGCAACTCTATTCCTATCTCAGCCTACACTTTTTAACAGCAAAACTATATAGCTAATATACCCCATGTGTCTAGTGTATAATTACACGCCGCGTCGGCTGCAGCAGGTTGCCAACAATTTTACTTTTAATTTTCATTTTTTTTCTTCTCTTTTTTTCATTTTAATTTTAATTTTTCTATGTGTTTTTGTTGTTGTTGTCTGTTTCGCTTTCTGTGTTTAGTGTTTGCGAAGATAAAAGCATTTGTCATTAGCATAAAATCCAAAAGGTTTCCCTCCCCACCTCCCCCCTCTCACTAGTATGAGTAGGGGTCCTTCGCCAGGCCGTATAATTCCCTAAATATTTGAACTTCATTAGCGGCCCCGGCGAGCAGACGTCGAGCTGACAACGTGACCTTTTGGCTGCCCCTAACGAGTCTTACGCTCGTTCATAATTTAAATTTCAATACTTATAGGGAACATGAAAGCGTATAGATATAAATATACTAAGATTATACGGGGCAGGCACTTAGGAAACAGCAATAAAATAAGATAAGAAAAAAAAACTTCAAGACTAAATCGTATGCAAGAATATCTTATGGTCTTTGGAAAAGAGCATTTCGAGGATTGATGAATTGTTTTTTTTTTTATTTTGACTGCACTCGAGTGGACAACCCTGAGTATGAGATGGTGTGTGTAGGCGCAGTGTAGCGTCATGCTCGACTCGTCACGAAGGGTCGCACAAGATGCGTGGCCGCTGATTAGCAAGGGCCCAGAGATGTCCAAGAGCTGATAGCAGTCCCAGGAGCCATCTTTCATCTCTTAACGCTCGAGTGACCAATGCGTGGTCCCCTTTCGATTGTTGAGTAGTCCGAGTTGCGCTTTAATAATTGATAAACGTCTTTCAAGGTAAAATACATTGGGATGGCCTTGTGGGAACCTTTTGACGGAAACTCACCTTACGTCACTCTCTCGCTCTCTTTCTCTTCCTCTCTCACGTTTTCCCACACTTCCCAGTTGGCTCTAATTGCGCTTACGCACAGTGCCCTTTTGGATGCCACGCCCCTTAAATTGCCATTGAGGAAATAAAGCAAATTAGTTCAAATATTTCGAACGGAACATGCCGCATTTGCATAGGTAATGAGTAGGGCAGTGGGCGGGGGGCGTGGCATGCCGAGGCAGTAGTATTGAGTGCAGCAATCCGCTCTGCAATTGGTGGGGACAGCTCAAATTATATGGCAATCAGAGTTTCTGAGCGATGTCTGCAATTTTAGTGCTATAACTGATTCATGGCCCGAAAGGCCCAACAAACGAATTATATATGCACACACACACACACTCGCACACACACACAGCCGTACAGTCATGCATATGTAAATAGGTACACGGGTCAAATGAATCAGTTTGACACCATTAAAAATGTCAGTACGCTGCTTTATGACCTAAGGCTCTATACGCCCCCTCTGTCTAACGAAGCCCCCCCCCCTGTACCTATCGATGGATACTTTACTACCCTGGCGACGATAAGCTTAGCTCAGACCGTTGCCCCAGGGAGTAGACACGCAGCAACCTACGCATAGCAAACCTCCAATATAGATGGGTATTTAAAATGTGCTGCCCGCAGCGAGGGCCCCCAAGAATAAAAGAGAGAAAGAAAGAAAGAAACGGCTGAAGAAGAAAGAGCGATAGAAAAAAGTGTCATAAACATAAAATTGATTTTAATTTTCTATGTTGATTTTGTTGCTTTATTTTATAGATGCGGGATTTACCCAACTCTCTCTCTTTCTCTCCCTATCTTGCTATACCATTCTTAGCTCGACGTGGAGGTATACTTAGTTTAATGACAGTTTTTTTTGTGTTTTTTTGTGTTTTTTCTTGTATAATTTTTTAATATCATCGTTTGCGTGGGTTGGTCTCACAGCTGCCTTTGCATATTGATTTTTAATGCTCTTCACACACTCTCACATATTTGTCGTATATGGAATTCCATAGTACATTAATTACAGTTATTATTAGGGACAATGCGCATAAATAATTAAGCAAACACACAGCGGGTGTACTAGATTGTATCATATACCATACATATGTGTGGGTATACGTGGTCGAAAAACGCTTTTCATGATTCTTAATGACTTTAAGCGAGCATTACCAACAAGTTCCAGAAAACTTGAAAAAGTTGAACGAACCTGCAGCTTAAAAAGTTCTTAGAGAACTACGAGAATTGAGGCTGACAAATTTCTATGATGCACACGGAAATGACTTTGTGGCTTAGTCAGAGCTAATGGGGTCGGTTCTATCTCTCTCTCTTTCCCTGAAGAGATGTTAGACAACATAAAGACAACTTCTTTAAAGCTGAAGCTGTTCCATTGATGATCATTGTAATAGTTCTTAAGAGAGAAAGAGGGGAAAGAACGAGACCAATTTTGAAGATTCCAGAACGAAAGGAGAGCATGTTATTTGGTCTAATGCGATTTTGTGGTATATTTCCCTTCAGTTTTGGTTTTCCATTCGATTATGTTAATCGTCGAAAGTCGAGAGACGAGCGTGGGAATGCCAACAATCGATAACATTCTTCAGTAATCGGCTTAGCTAGAAAAACTGGCTTAAAGTCGACGTCTCTGTGTGTGGGTTCCCCCTGTCTCTTTGAACATTTGTCGTCTCATTATATTTTATTTCGTAATTATTTGGACAGTTGAACTGGACGTAATGAAAAAGAAAATTCTGTTTGCTTTATGCCAAGCTGTCAAGACAAACTTGGGGAAGAATGAGGGGAGCAGGAGAGGTAAGAGAGGAGAAGCAACGAAAGCCGTCAGCAAAGATAAACAGAGCGAGTCTCTTTGTGTAGAGAGAAGACATCAAGTTTGGTTAGAACAACAGGGGAAAACTTTTGAACGTTCTCCGAGCCCAAGAAAGTTAATTAAAAGATAGTGATGATTATGCTGTTTGTTTGTCTTTCTCTCATTTATGTTTCTTTCTTTTTTTTTAAGTAAAAAGCGAATTGAAATGAAGAATTATATCCACACAACAAGTACTATATATGGGAATATTATGTCATAAAGAAAACAACTTAAAGCATTTATGCCCGGAACTTTATTTAACTTTCGCGAGAATGCGAAATAAGTTTGTGGAAAAAGTTGGGCTAGTTTGTAAAGTTCGGGAACTTGATAATGTGCATATTTAAGAGGGAAAGTGATGAAGGGAATTACCGAAATTAATGATAAATTACTTAAGCGTTGCTGTAAAGGCTAAAACATCTTTAAAGATATGCTTACTTTACTGCTTTTTCCTCTTTAAAATTTATAGAAAGAACTAAGGTAAAAACCTTGAAAAAACCTTTGTAAATATAATATACTTGAGTATACTTCACTTGCTTATAGGAGAGGCAAACTAAAGTGCATGTCTTTAATCTGAAAACGATCCCAGGCCGAAATCCTTTGCCTGATGACTTGTTTGCATGTCCTTCATTGTGCCTGTCGACACTAAACGTCTGCTGCCATGCTAAATATGGATCAATTATATTCGCAGAGGGTCCTGCGACCTACCTGCTACTACCTATGTCCTGCCCTCCCCTCCTCATCGTCTCCTCCTTTCGTCCATGCAATTAGCATGGCAGAAAACACGCCTTTGAATACATATTCATATCAATCAAGCTGTTTGCTAACCCTTCTATCCTTTCATTTCTTTTCAGGTAAGCTGGCGGCACTGGGATGAGTCCTGTGAGTCCCGACCCGTCGACAGACTAACCCCTACCTACCTTCCTGAGTGAGTAAGACTCGTTGAAGCTTTTGTGTTATGCTTCCTGCTTGAAATTTAATGCGATTTCAAGCTATACAAAACACTCAAATCTCTTTTATGTATGGCGACCTCTGTGTGAACTATGGGATCAGAGTTTCTCCCACAAGCACAAGGGAAAAGGACAGTCTTCAATTATCTCACAGAATTGACATAGTCTTATACAAAAGTAAAATTCCATATACGAATTGAAATTCGATTCGCAATCGATTTTTGGGCCAAAAAAGTATCAATTATCGTTTGAGCAGATTTCGCCTTTGGTTGCCCACCAATTGATGACAATTGAAAAGGGCAGAGACAGAGAGGGAGAGAGAGAGAGAAAGAGAGAGACGTGAATGGCATAAAATTTGAGGCTAAATAGCCAAAAACTGCTGACTGAGAAGTTTTTTTCTGGCAAATCCTAAATACGTTTTCAGCCCAAAATGAAATAAAACAAAATTAATGAGCAGCCAAATTCGTGACTACGGGCTACAACAAATCGACAAATAAAGAAAAATAAATTAAATTAAGCGCTTGTTTCTCAAGATTGCCAAAGAAAAAAGAGAAAACGAGGGAGAAGGAAGTGTACTGCGGCATTTTTCAAAAGTTTTCAGCCCAATTCCGAATGAAATACAATTGATTGTAAATACACACACTCACACACACTCTCACACACATGTCTTGAGAGCAAAATAAATTGAGAATCGTGACAGGAATCCCAGACAGCCCGGCCCAATCCCTGGATCCATCGCATCCTTGGGCTCATTTATTCCCAAAGATCTCCTTAATTGCAGCGCACAATGCTCCACATTTGATTCAATCAAACGCAGAGCCATTCAATGATTTCACCACACCCCACTTTTCCCTTCTGCCCCCCGCCCCTGCCTCCTGCTCCCTCTGGCATGATAGATTATTTTCCTGCCGGTGACTTCTTATAATTGAAAAATTTCTTGGCGCGTTCTCCGTTTGCATTTGAAAAATGTATTTAAAGCGAAAGCATTTTCAATTAATTTGCCAACGGCATTGCAGCCACAAAAGAAAAACCGCCACAGAATTTTATTTATTTATATTGAGCATGGCAAGCGGCTCCTCCAGCTACCCCTCCCCCTGCCTTCTTTATTCCCTCTGCAAGAAGTCAAAGTGTCAAACGAATGGGCGGGCAAAAGGGATGTTAGCTGGGTAGAGCTGGGAAAGGACGAGGAAGGGAGGGAAAATGCCGCAGAGCAAACAAATCAAGCGGCAGCGCAGGAAGTGTAGGAGTAGAAGAGGAGCAGCAGCAGGGTAGGGGATTTTGGGGCCCAGGGAGGACGACTTCGCATTTTATGTAGATTTTATTTGCAACAGCCGCGAGTCAAGAAATTTACACAAACAAATTGAATTCTGTATACATTTTTTATGCCCGTTTTTTCCAAACAAAACATAAAGGGGACTTGTTTGCTTAGCGCGCCGCAAAGTATGCTACAGTATTTTGCAAAGACATGAGTGAGAAGCGCAGAGAGAGGCGCGGCACTGCCAGACAAGCGGATAAGGCAGACAGACAGACATGTCAAAAAGGTCTCGCATGCTAGCAAAGACATATCAACCTGTCGCCTAACCCCATAGAGTCATATACATAGCATATGCCCCAATATTGTTTATAGGGTATGCCCTATTCGTAAACCTGCTTGCCCGTCGAAAACATATTGAATTTCTCCCGTCACTTGTCGTCTTTTATTTTATTTTTTTTTTTTTCTTTTTATTTATTTTTCATAGCCAGTTTGAATATTTTTGCAGCGTGTTTCGTTCGTTTTATTTTTCATCGTAATAAAAAGGAAAATATTTGTGAACATTTTTATGCAAATCAATGGGCGAAGCCACCGCAAAATCACAAGAACGTCGTGACTCGTGAAGGCAGCCAAGAGAAATTTATAATATAATTTTGACATGGCAATGGGACAACTTGACAGCTGTAAACAGTGAAACATCAAAAAGTTATCACAAACGCGCCTTGTTCCACTCCGCTTGCCATATCCTTTGCCAGAGGCGCATACAAGAGAAAAACAAAAGCGCCAGCAATAAAAACAAGAAGAAAGAGAGAGGAGAAGAACCTGCAGAAAAAAAAAGTGTATACAGAAATAACAAAAAAAAAGGGGCGCGCCTGCAGGCAGGACACATGTTTCACGGCGCCTTTAGACAAGTGAGATTTAAAGAAACGTACAAAAAATAAATTTAAAAATCCAGAAAAAGCCAGAAAAATCCCCTGCACACCCTGCTCCTCCTCCTCCTCCTCTTCCACTCTCTTGCCCCTCGCTGTACTTATTCTTCTTCGTTTTCATCAGCAAAGAAAGAAATGCATAAAGTTTGGCACAAAAGTTACTTGTTGGATTTGTTTGTCGCAAAAGGCTCGATGACGTAACGAGAGAAAGGGAGAGACAAGGGGAGGCAAGTGTTGCTATACATACGCGCAGCACTGTGCGGTTCGTAGGTCGAAGAAGTTGCAAACTGACTGTGAAAGTTGTGTTCGCCTCCTTTGTTCGCCGGGATTTTCCTCGGGTATTAGTGTTGTTAGCCGCCATTTTTTTTTTCTTCTTATTTTTGGCTCTGTTATGCTTCATTTTACCAGCAAGAGAGAGAGGGAGATGACAGCATAACTTTGACAGCGCAAAGAAGTCAAAAGGTTCTCCCCTACTGCCATTTTTTTTTTTTTTTGCGGTTAGAGGCGAGACCAATTTGTAGATGCGAAAAGTTTTTACTGACTGTTAACAAGAGGAAACGCTTTGAATATATTTTGCAAGCTGAATTTTGGCAAGTTACTAGGTAATAAGTGCAGTGTACTCACACACACACGCACACCTGTTGATGGGGTTGCGATAGGAAGTCGCTCTTCACACACCTCATATCATTTTTGCTTGCAATAAAAAAACATAATTTCTGGCTGAAAGAAAAGGGGAGAAAAGGCGACAACTCATTGCATTGCCAGGGTAACCCTAACACACACACACACAAAGCAGCTTTGCCTTGAGCAGCAGATAAAGAGAGTGAGAGAGAGAGGGGGAAGATTCAAGATTCCGCAAAACGATAAATTGCGGTAAAAGGTGTCTCTCATTCACCCCGATATGTATCTAAGGACAGCAGCCTGTGCCTGTGTGTGTTTGCCTGTGTGTGTGTGTCTATCTGTGTGTGTGCTTGTGGATTTGTTTGTGCGATAAAGCGAAACGCGCACGTTGAGAAACCTTCTGATTTTTAACTGAGCCTTACCTGAGCTACAACAAAAGAGTCGGCAGGCGGCAACTGTGGGCTCTCTGCATATGCACGAAATGAAATGAGATTTCCCTGTAGATAGCAGCACAAAAAGCAGGCACACACACAGGCATACATATATGCAAACAGCATTCCGCATGGCAGACACACACACACACAGACACACACACACAGTTACACGAGAAATTCTCAATTTGAATGCAAACATGTTTTTGGATTATTATGATTTCCTTCTCTACCGTTGGCAGTTTTTCATCTTAGTTTGTTTGCCAGCGTGTGTGTGTGCCTGTGTGTGTGTGTGTGTGTGTGTGTGTGTGCCTGTGTGTGTGTGTGTGCTGCAGCTTTGTTGTTGTTGCTGTGACAAGTATTAAGTGCAATCAAAAGAAGATTTACAAGCGTCATGAATGAAATATTTCCATCATATGCTGCACACAAATCGTTTTGCACACACACACACACACAGGCACAACTGCCACACACACACACACACAGGCACAACTGCCACACACACACACACACACACACCTGTGTGTACACATACCTCTGCGCATAAAAACTCATTTGAAGGTATTTATGGCACTTTTTTGCCAAGCTTCAAACAGGGCTAATACCAGGGCGGGCATTCAGGCTGCAGCTTGGATATTTACTAGGGGGAAGCATACTATACTCTATCTTGATGTGGCCCGGCTGGTTTTAATCATTGATTATGGCGCCGATAAGCGCGCTGTGTGGCAAAGTGAAAGGAGCTGGGGAAAATGAACCCAAAACTGAACTCATTTGTTGGCCCTAAATAAATTAGCAGCAAAGCGCGCGCGCTCTGTGAAAGCGTCGGCTTCCTTTTTCTCATTTTTGTTTTTTTTTTGCCACAATTTGGCGCAAGTTTCCCATGACTTTTCGTTGTAACCTTTCCCACAATTGTGTTGCAGTTTGCTCTTTGACTTGGCGGGATGAGCAGCAAATTGCATAGACAATTGGCCAAGACAGAGAGAGGGAGAGAGGGAGAAGGAGGCAGAGAGAGGAAGAGCGAGACAGGTAGAGCGAGCGAGTTAACAAGATGCCAAACTGTGGTTCCAGTTTGGGTATCGTGGTGCTGCCACATTTGATTGGCTTCGCACAGCATTCACATACGTATTCAAACCGACACTCACACTCACATTCGCATATTCATGATGAGACACCACGAGCTGGCGCTGGAGTATGAGTATGCGCATACATAACTAAGTAGAACTGTCTGAATGAGACGGGATAGGGGAGTGGGGGGGTAGACTGGCTTGGAAATCGAGCCGAGATTATACTCTCGCATGATTAAGATGCCACGCCCCCTGCCCACCTCTCCCTGCACTGCAGCAAGTTGTCAAATGCAGCCGCGTTGATTACGCCAAATTGACTTTGACTTGCTTTCTGTGTGTGTGTGTGTCAGTGTGAGTGTGTGTGAGTAATTGATGGGTTTGATGAATTGACAAGAGTCTGAGCTGAAGCTGGGACCACGTCTGCCTGTGTGTGTGTGTGTTTGTGTGTTGGCCAAAACACAACAATGTGAGCGTGTCTTTTGTAAGCCGCCGAAAATTAATGATGTTTGCCATGGCATGAAAACACAGCGAGACAGCCCATCTGAGAAATTTGGACTAGCTTATAAGCCATGGATTATACAAAGTTGATAATAAATGATAAAGTATTTGGTAAAAAAAATATAAACTATCATATGGGATAAACGTAATGCGATTTGTCGAGGGTATAGAAACCTAAAAACAATTTTTTACATACTTAAAAGAAAGTAGGGAATTTATTTAATATTTATATTCTTAAAGAAGCTTCTCAAATTTAAACAGAAAGATCATTCTATAATCTATTAGGATTAAGTAAAAAAAAACTTTGTCAAAAATCATTATATCTTCATCATATCTTGTGATCTTTTCGGGATGAATAAATTAATAAAGAATACAAGCGAGACGCAGTCACACGAAAGCAAATGAAAATACATTTCTAAAGCTTAAACAATAATATTAAATTCTTCCAAAATTTCAAACCCGCAAACCAGTTTAATCCAGGCCGTCAAACCCGTCTTCAATTCAGTTGAGTTCAGTTCTTATTCCCATTGACTTTATTTCTCTTGATCGATGGCACGAGTCACTTGCAGACTCGTTATACAAACTCATTGAATCGTTCACATGAGAAAGAGAGAGAGGGAGAGAAAGAGGGAGAGAGAGAGAGGGACAGAGATGTTGAGGGAGTAATAGAGTGAGTCAATGCGAGTGTGTTTCGAGTTATTCACTGGAAAGTGCGCAGTGTTCTTGACTGCTTTGAAGTTTCATAAATGCAGACAGTCCCTCGTTGCCACTGTGTCTCTCTCTCTCTCTGCCTTTTTATCCCACTGTATCCCACTGTATCCCTGTCTCCCCTCTCCGCCTGCCAATTGATGCCAAATCGATGAGCTTGTCCCGCTTGCACTTATCAAAGGTTAATGGTGCAATTGATAATTCTGTAACAGCTCGCAAGTCAAATGATGTGTAAATGGTTGCAGCTCTCTCTCCCTCTCTCTCTCTCTCTCTCTCTCTCTCTGTATTAAGTTTATGACTATGTGTGTGTGTTTGTGTGTGTGTGAGGCGGCTATCAGCAGCGGCATTTTATGGCCCTGCGCCATGTGAGCGGATCGTTAAAACGCCGCTTGCAGAATTGGCAAAAGGCCGCCTATAAAATCGATGCAGGGCCCAAAACACCAATACACACACACACACACAGGCAATGTGTGTGTGTGAATTTATGACCAATTTGCCAAAGTGCTTAAAACTGTAAACAGCGCATTGCCAAAAGGAAGGAAAGGGAAGGAAGAGGAGCAAGCGCGCTTGCTCAAAAGTATGCTAAGTTAAAGCAAATGCAAAAGGGAAACAAAACAGAAACAGAACAACATACACACACACACTCCCACACACACACACACACCTAGCGACAGCGCACAAATATTGCGTATACGTCGCCGCCAAAATTTGCATTGTTATCAGACGAGGCAGCGCTGCGCTGCGGTCGTGCTGACGCGTCTTGGGTCATGCCCCGCTGAAAACAATGAGGCAAACAGGCAAGAGAGAGAGAGAGAGAGAGAAGAGAGGGGGAAGAGGCAGCCAGTCAGCCAGAGCGCGCTCGACTGTTGGCAACTGTTTGGGGTCCCACTTGGCGTATGCGTAACTTCATATAAGCCAGGGGTAGCTGCCTGTGTGTGTGTGCGTGTGTGTGTGTGCTGCTTTCATGCCGTATGTGTATGCGTTATTAAATTTATTTGACTTGACGTGCGCACAATGAGCAGGGCTGAGGGCAGAGGGACAGGGTAGAGCAGGGGGGAATGATGCCAGGAGGAGGGAGGGGAGGGGGAGCAGCATGTGATTGTGTGTGTGTGATGGGTTTGTGCAGCCAAGGATTTGCGACATGAGAAGTTTAACCTATACAAATGTAAAATGTATGCACTTGCCACACACATCTCTCTCTCTCTCTCTCTCTCTCTCTCTCTCTCTCTGTGTGTGTGTGTGTGTGTGTGTCTCATTTAATATTTAAATTGCTTGTGGTTTAAATATCTCATGTATGTGCTTGTGGCAATTTATATTTTAAATTATTAAAACAGTCGTATTACATTACACGCACGATACAGAAAGTTGCCTTGCTTTTTCTGTGTGTGTGTGAAGTCAAGCCTGAAATGGCACACACACACACAGATACACACACACACAGTCAGTCAGCGCAGCCTTCTAACATATTAAGGCCAAGAGATAACATATGCATGTTTTTGGAGGATTTATTCTGTCGGTCTCTCTAATTAAATTTCACATTTCACTTTGAAATTTTTGATTTGCAATTTTAAACAGAATATTCAATTCAATTCACTGAACTCGAAGCTCTCTGAATTTCACTTTTCTTGACTTTCATAGAGCGATACAGCAACACATATGAGACTAGTTGAATTTAACTCAAACTGTTCTTGAGCTTTTGCTCTTTAGGCCTCTAAGGCAAGTGAAACTTATCTACAAATTTAATTGTTTTTTTTTCCTTCCTTGCATATCTATAATATTTTTGAGAGTTATTTTTCCTTTGATTTTTATTTAATATAATTTAGCACAAAGGCAGCTTTATACATTTTCATGTATTTATTGAATTAGCCTGCTTTTTAAGATCAGCATTTTAATTTAAGCAAACAAATAATAAATACATTTATTCTACCATTTAACCTCACAACCTTTCGCCTCTTTTGCCACGCCCACAACAGCTTGTTACCATTTGCTTTTATGACTTTTCATTTGTCAAACTTGTGTGTTCATATAACTGCAAGACAAAACAGAAATAGAAACATAAATATCATACTAGATATAGCATATGGAATATGAAACTTTTGCTAACAGATTTGCACTTTATATGACTAAATAATATAAATCTCTGGCACTGTATAAAGTTTCGACTCTTAGTTTTTTTTTTTAAATTTGTGATATGTTTTTCTCTATTTTTATTTTATTTTTTTGGGGATTGCAAAGCGGATTTAGCGCTGATTGCGAAATGGACGCCATAAGCGGCTTAGAGATAACTCTGTGGGGGAGGGGGTAGCTCCTACAGCTACCCAGATATGCCTGGCTACTACCCAACTTCTGCCTCAGTTGCCAGGCGTATGACGAACAATCTCTAATTTAATAATAAACCTCATCAAATGCTTATCTGCTATCAGCATACAAAACAAATTGCCAGCAGCTACAGTGGGGAAAATAGAGAGTGAGAGCAGGCAGATAAAAGTATCCCTCTTAACAAAAAAAAAAAAAAAAAAGAACGATAAACACACACATGTGTGTGTGAGTGTATGTGCCATCCTGCTGCCTTGACAAATGATGTAAATGCTGCTCGACGAGGCACAGAATCCACTTGGATATATCCTACCCAAAAAAAAAAGGAAAAAAAATAAGAGTCTACTTTTCATTAGGCGCGAAAATATTAAACAGACGACAGGCTGAAATTATTATATGCGCCTCGACGGCAAAGAGAGAGAGAGAGAGAGAGAAAATGCCAAGAGCAGAAGCGATAACAAATTATATATCACACATACGCCGCATGGGCTGCACGTGTCATTGAGCAGCTCATCATCAGCATTACCCACCGTGCCCCCTACCCTCCCCTTCCCACCTCCTCCCTGCTCAACATGCTCTCAACATGTCGCTTACTTCAAGCCTCCGTGTCTGTTTTGATTGTCAGCCAAAGCTGGCAACGTTGTGGGTTGCGTGGGAGGAGGGGAACAGGGGGCAACTCTGCCATGAAGCATGTGTGCAAGCAAACATTTGATATCGCATTGTTTACGTCGCCCAGGGCTATATACATATATATATATTATTGTATATACATATATCGGTTATAATATATTTTATATGTTTATGTGTATAGAATATTATGACATTTCGTTTGCAGGCAAAGTACATAGCGCTAAACAGGGCACAAGTAACTGTGTGTGTGTGTGTGTGTGTGTGTGTGTGTGTGTGTGTGTGTGTGTGTGTATGAGGGTGTATAGTAAACACACACACTCTCAGCTGCCTGTGTATTAAAATAGAAATCAGTGCAGCTATAAAAACGAACTTATGAGCCTCGACTTCAATACAGCGAGATTTGTGCCCCTGTAACGCTCTCTGTCCCTCTCTTTCTCTCTCTTCCCTTCTCTCTCTCTCGCTCTCACTCTCCCTCGGAAGTGGGCGTAATTGCGTTTTTATGCTGGACATTTGTGGGCCTTCATAGAGGCTCATTTCCGCCACGCAAATAAACCAGTCAGGCAAATACACACACACACACACACACATAGAATGTATGTACACAATGCGTATACGTTATATTATATATAGAAAAGCCAAATTGGACTAGAGCGCCGCATCAGATAAGTGAGCATAGAAAAAAGAGCACAATGTGTGTATGCTAACAGCTTAAAGAATAAAAGAAGGGAAGGTAAGGAAAAAAGGAAAAGCAGGGAAAGGCAGGGAGAGGCAGGGAAAGTCAGGCAAAGCAAGCCGAGCAGGCGTGGCAAAAACCCTTCGATTGAATAATTTATGCTCTTGCAAACACTTATTGCGTTCCGGCCAGCTGACAAATCCTTGAACATGCCTCGACCTGACCTAAGGCACTTTATCGAAAAGGAATACGTAGTTCTCTTGACAAGCACAATCATTAAGCCATTATTATTGTTATTATTATTACACTCAGAGTCACCCTGCCCTTGCCACGCCTGGCAAAATGGCGATAGCCACACGCACATACACACACACACACACACACGTATGGAAGCCGCACATAAATTGTACAATTTATGGAAACGTTCTTCGATTTCCCCCGACCATTTCCGCCATTGATGATTTACGTGCAGCCCCATACGCCCCGTGGGCTGTGGCTATCGATAAACAACTTGGGTGCAAATGCAATGGCAAAAGGGGAGAAGGAAAGGGAGGGAGGTAGTGGAGAGGGCTGTGGTACTATCCCACTTGATAGACATTTATCCTTTTGCGCCCCCGCCCCCACCCCGCTTGGCAGCGTCAAGTGTCATCGTCGGGCACGGTCTGCATTTCTGTTATCTGTTATCGGTTATCTGTTTGTCGATTTTGAAATCTGATTTTATGGATTTTCATTTCGTTTGACTTTGCGTTGATTTTCAATAGCTTTGCCCCCACCCCCTTCAATTTGCCAGGCAGCTTTGCTTCTTCTTCTCTTTTTTCTGTTTTTTCTTTTTTTTTTAATAATAAATGCAGCGAGCTGGCCGGGACAAGTCTCCAGCTCCTCGGTCAGTGCGCTGTTTGTCTTTCATTCAGTCTGCAGTCACTGTTTGCCTTGGGTTTTTACCCCTCTCTCTCTCTCTCACTCTCTGTGTAAATCTAGCTCTGTCTCTGCTGCCTCTCTCTCTCTCTCTCTCTCTCTCTCTCTCCGTATTTATGACGGACTTTGGTCAACATTGAAATTGATTTTTGCCTTTGCTATTAGCCGTGCACCTGACACGGCCACGCCCACAGCTACGGCTGCTACTACCCCACACCTTAATCTCCTTTTACTGCCTCTCAGTTACTCCCCCTTAGCCACGCCCCTGTCTGGCAATTGCTTTCAATCGTCAAACTTGACATGCCCAAACAATTATCGTGCCCTGCCCCCTCGCTGGCCCTGCATGGAAATTTAATTTTAAAATTTCAGACTAATTAATTGTTCAATAAAAATGCTGAACCTCCTGAGGCTGTGAAATTAAGAAACAAAACAGTAAAAATAATTAAATGCTTTGTGCCTCGAATTCCAATCGGGACAGACTTATAGACGGACATACTGCCGGGACAGGCGACTATTATTATTCACATCATCATCAACACAACATCGAAAATGAAAACATCCTCATTATCTCATCCTGGCACAAAGATAAAGCAGAGAACTCATTCATTTTGTTTTTTTTTCACTGTTTTTGTTTGTATTATATTTTCGCAATGGATTTTCATTGGGCCGTGTGGAAAAGGCATTCTTTAAAATTAATTGCTGAAAACTCCTTTTGCAATTAATTTTCATACGGTGTAATGGTGTATGCAATTTTAATAGTTTTAATTAACTGCATAATGTGGCTTAAAGATAATACATCATTAATGTATATGTATATACCATATTTGTTCTGCATGAATATATATATATGTATCTGGTTGGTTTGTTTATTATTAACATTGCAAATGCGTCGATTAAAATGCATTCTTATTTTTGTCACATAAAGCGCGAAAGTTAAATGAAATCACATGAAAGTAGATTAAAATAAATGTTTACAAAAGTATTCGCATTATAGTGGGGAATAAGGGAAATTTGTAGAGAGATGAAAGCTGCCAAACCTTATCGAAAATCAGGAAAGAATTATTTGAATAATATGGGAACTCTTTATTAATGATTCAGCATAATATTTATAATATTTTGAATTTCTTGAAGCTGATTATAATTTTGGTTTTCTCTTTGCAGGTCTCTGAACGCTATAACCCTTCTTAAAAACTATTTGATATAAGGTATGTATTTATTTAATACAATAATTTATTAAATATTTAAATATGTTCGCTTGTAGTTTGAAGAGTAAAATTAATATCAAGCATTTTTTATACTTTTTTGTGAAATATTTCGAAAGATAGCAAAAGTATTCAAGAATTTTTTGCAGTATGTGATTTAATTTTCTTGTGGAAAACTCCCGCTAGTTGCGCTTTGACATTTTTTTTTCTCATGGCATCACACATACGCACAGTTGGCTGCCGTCACGGGTTTATTAAAAAAATCATTTTTCACAGACATAAGCATGCAGGAGGCAGGGGGAGAGAGTGGGGCGAGAGCAGCGGGATGAGGTAGCGTGCAGAACCGTGCCAGGACACGCACATGACAGTCATCAGTCAGTTGGTTAACTCTGCGATGTGCTCCTGCTCCTGCTCCTGCTCCTGCTCCCGCTCCTGCTCCTGCTCGGCATCGACTGCCTGCTGCCTGCTTAAGTGTTTGCTCGCTGCTTTACTGCGCACAGTGTGACCATAATCTGCCACAGGCACTTGCACAGCAACACTTAAATAGTATCAACAAGAACAATGCGTGAGAGTGAGAGCAATATACAGGCAGGCAGACAGTCGGATAAGGAGTGAGGCAGTTGGCGAGTGACAGAGTGAGACAGGCTGATAAATAAACATGCGACAAGTAGGAAAATGCGAGAGACAGAGGGGAAGCAGAGGGAGCGGAGGGGGCAGCAGGCGTTATGTGTCCCTGCATAGCCTGATAAATGATGTTGCGACAATAATTAATTATACGTATGATGCCTGCAGCTCCCCCAACGTCCGGGAGTCCAGTCAGACAGAGAGAGGGAAGGGGAACCAGAGTGGGGTGTGTAGTGTTTATACCACAGCTATTTCATTTAATTTACACAGCATTTAACAGGCCTCTCTCCCCCTTCCCCCCACCCCCCAGCGCGCCCTTTGCAATGCGCAGTAATGAGAGTTGCCCACAGAAACCACAAAATGATGCCTCAAAGATTTCAGGTTATGTTGAATGCAGACAGCAATGTGAGTGGCCAACTATATGTCTCTCTCTCTCTCTCTTTCTCTGGGTGTGTGTGTATGGCAGTCTCTCTCACTCTCTCTCTGTGTGTGTGTGTGTTACTTTTCTGTATGCATTTTGTTTCATTGCGCATTAGACTCAAATCTAAACTTTCCACTTGGTTCTATCTAGCTTCGCCTGCTCTTTTCGCTATCCCTTTCTCACTTACAGTCTCTCTCACTCTTTCTTCTCTATACTCACATTATCTGTCATATATAGTAGGAGTATTTCTCTCTCTATTTGCATCTGCCTTAGGCTTCTTCTGCTGCCTAACTCGCTGCTAGGTAGGCTGGAACCCTCTGCAACTGCTGTAGCTTTGCTTCGTTTGTTGCTGCCTCTCTTTCTTTCTTATACCCTGCTTCTCTGCCTCTTTCTTCAGTCTCTTTTCATCCTCTCTCCCTCATTCGCCTGCAGGTCAGCAATTAAATTGCCATTTAAGTAAAGCCTCGCACTGTGTATGCGTGTGTCTGATTGGCAAATGTGATTACGTATACGCAGTGTATGCAGGTGAGTGTGTTTGCTATGTGTGTGTGCTGTGTGTGTGTGTTTGCTGTGTGTGTGTGTGTGTGTAGTTGTGTGTATGATTTAGACATTTCAATTTGCATGTGTTAACATGCAATGCAAAAAGCATTCGATTTTTATCGCTCACCCACTCGCTAAGCCATTGCTCGTCCCCCTTTGCCCCCTCCAGGCCAAAAGGCCAAAATGGCAGCTACACATTGGGCCAAGGAGTTGCCAAAGGAGTTGCTAACCTATGGCAACTACCAAGTGGCAGTTGCCTGAGCTGGCAAACCCGATACAAAGTGCTCTTTCACTGCTTAAGCTCGCTCCCGTTCTCGCTCTCCCCTCTCTTTTCTTCCTTTTTGCCTTTGCCTTTGCATTGCATTCCATTTCGCATTTAAGTTGAGGTTTATTATGGCGCAACTTTCCACACTTGCACGCCACATGCAACCCCAACCCACACACACACGCAGACACACACACACACACACACAGCTCTTTTTTTATGTGGAAATTTGAATATCCTGCGGTAATTTCCACTATTTTTAGTACTTTGTTGCCCTTTTGAACTGTCAGTGTGTGTTGCGGAGCTTACTTTATGCAAGCACATATATCTCTTTGTCTATCTCGCTCTCTCTCGGTCTCTTTCTTTCTCTCTCTCTATGTGTGAGTGGGGGTAGTTAAGTGCCTGACACTTGCAGCACTAAACCGCACTGCGCATCTTTTGTGGCATTTGCGGAATACCCTGCTAGTCTGTACTACTCCCTACTACACTCCCCCAAGTCCCCTCTGTACCCACAAGTGTGTGTGTGTGTGGTGACAACCCTAGCTGTGTGTGTATGGCAACCCTTTATTTGCATGTGAGTTAAGTTACATTTATGGATTTTTCTTCTAGCGCGACAATGTTGTAAATAAACGTAGCAAATACCCTAAGAAATCATCTGATTTAAGGGTATACGCAGCTGCAGGATTCGCTATTAATATATGGTATATAGCTGGCTTTAGAGTGACTTTCCTTTTGTTTAAAACAGTGCACTAGCGTAGCTTGCACATTTTGTAGACTTGAATCAGACTTTGACACCGCATAAAAAGCGATCTAAATGTGTTGCGGTGTTTTTTTTATCCGTTGTTTTTTTTAATTGATAATATATTATATTATTATTATTTATATTATCTATACATATTTAAAAGCAAAATGTAATTTACTCAGCTTTGATTTGATTGGCATCCCAGTTGAAGTCTTTAAGAAATGGGTGCAAAAAACACCGCATTTCATTTAGACTGCAATAACCGCGCTCAGTACCACGCACGAACTTTCATAACTTTCTTTGATGACGAAAGGCAATCAGCGGAGTCGCACGCACACAAGCACATACACTGCGAGAAACACACACTCACACACACACACACACTCACACACACATACATCACATGTCGCAATTAGATCGTTTTTCGGTGGTCGCAATATTCGTTCGCTGATTGAGAAATTAGCCAAGTCGCAGCAGGCACTCAAAGTTGCCTCAATGCATGGGGCAAGGGGCGAGGCAGGGCAGGGAGGCAGAAGGCACTCAGCTGTGTGTGTGCGTGTGTGTGTGTGTGTGTCAATGTGGCGATTGCGTGTGCGTCCGCTTGCTCATTTCCAGCGCATTTTCCATGGAGCTGTTTTTGTTTTTTTTTTTGGGGGGAGAGAAGCTGCTCTTAGCCAGCAGCTGTTGGTTTTAGCCGGGCTCCCGCTCTCTTCCTCCCTCTCTTTTTCCCTCTCTCTCTCTCTCTGTGTGTGTGTGTGTGCGTGACAATTGTTAGTACACACACAGAGAGTTTGGCAAAGTTTTGTCGGTTGGCAGCAAACTTGACGTTGCTCTTCTGCACTTCATATTTCTGCCTAGACTCCACTCCCCCCCTCCCGTTTCCTGCCCTCACGTGCAGCTTAGCCATTTTGAATGCTTTAGGCCTTAATCGTCGCTTTGAGCCAGGCAAATTTTAGGCTGCTACTTTTGGCCACATTGATGAAGTTACTCCATTTGGTTTATGCGGCAAGTGCGTGCCAGGAATGCAAAAGGCAACAGAAGTTGCAAAAGAAATGTGGAATTACGGAAATGCGAATAAGTAGAGTAGGTGTGGGGCAAAGAATAGAAGAAGTAGGGTATGGAGAGTGGAGAGTAGAGAGTAGAGCTTGGACTGGCCACAGCTTCAGCTTCAGCTTCCACTTGGCTGACCACAACGCACATTAAGCTCACAGCGCAGCAGGGCTGCAACGGCGTGTCCAATTATGCCCGACGCTCATTTGGGGCAACTATAGATAGCCAAGGGGCAGAGGAGGAGGGGCAGGGGAGGAGGCAGAGAGAAGACCAGGGCAGGGCAGGGCAGCAGAGGCAGCATATTTTGTGGGTGAGTCGCGTTTTGCTGGCGTACTAAAAATAAATGAAGACATTAGCGACGCTCAGAATGACATGTTATCGACTTTGAGGCCAACTGGGTACCGTTAGCCAGTCCCCTGCCCCCTCTCTGCCTCCCCCCTCCCCGCTGGCCACAATAATGCGCAACCTTTGGCGGGTGCTTTTAGCTTTTTTAAAGCGCTCGTTTTAGCGCGCTTTAGATGCTTCGCAATGATATAGAAACATGCAAACTTCCGGCCAGGGCGGAAGTCAAGTGAAGCGACACACACACACATACACCTGCAGGCACACCCACACACACAGAGAGAGAGAGAGAGAAGAGGAGAGAGAGGAGAAGAGAGCGCGGCACACACATGAAAAAGCCATTAAGTTAGCTGCGATTGAAGGCACGGCCTGGTTTCGGGGCTGCCTGTTTACAATGTGTTCTTTTGCGATAAATTTTCATTTTGCCCGACTGCGCTTTTTCCTAGCCACCCCTCTCCTCTGCCGCCCCCTTTCTGCAATCAGATGAAGCCAGCGACATGCACGTAAATATTTTAAAAGCCAGACGAGGGCGGTGGCATCAACAGCAGCAGCAACAACAACGGCAACAACATTGGCTAAAACCGGCAACTTGGCCGTGTGCAAATGCAAATTGGCCGCGGCAACTCTTGAGTACTCTCGCTGTGCCACGCCCACATGGTCTATGCCGCCACTCAATCAATACGTGGGGCACATCAATTAAAGGTCATTTACATGTCAATGCAGAAGCGCCCCCCATACATGGAAGAGAAAAAGCCACAGTCTAACCGCAAAAATATACTCATTCATAGCTTGCTCTCTCTCTCTAGCACTTACTAGCTAATGGCCCTCCCTCTCTCTCTCTCTCTCTGTCTGTCTAGCTCATTGCTGCTGCAGTTGCATGTATTCCAGCACTTTTGAGTTCTCTTCGGTTCATGTTGCAAAATACTTTTGTTACCGAAAATAGTTTGCAGTTTGTAATTTTTACAGCATTGTAATTTGTAAAGTGCCACTGTACCCCCTTCCCCTCCCCCCTCACTTTGCACTTTTTCTGCGCTTTCTTTCTCTCTCTCTCTCTCTCTCTGATTCTCTCTGGTGTTCTGTTGTGCTCTATTATTATTTTAATTTCGGGTTCTTAGTTTGTTTTCTGTTTTACGTTTCTTCTTCAAATTAAGTCATTAGAGGCACGAAAAAGTTCAAGTTTTTTTCTGCACTTAAAATGCAATATAGAAAGTTAAAGTTAAATGTAAATAATGTACATAGAATACAGCTGTATATGGTATGCAAATAAAGTTTTGTGCAGACGATTTTATTTGCACAACTTGTGGGGTCATTGTCTAGTGGAATTCCTTGGTTTTCTTCAAATTAAATGCTTCGAGTAACAAAGTAATAAATTTCTTTTATTGATTTTATACTGGGCGTAAATATACAGTATTTTTTAAAATATTGTGTTTGTATGAACGTGGAGATCTCTGCAACTGAAAGAGCTATAGATATCAAATTTGGTATACAGTTTGCTGTTTTTTAGACGCACAGCAAGTTTATTTTATATTTTGCGTGCCACGCCCATGGTCTACGCAAAACATTATTTTGTGTTTATTAGATAAAGTATTAAAGTCCTAAATTTCTGCTTCTAAATACAAATATATGAGCATTATATTAATCTGTTTTCAAAGTTTCAGATCAATTGGAGCATAAATATAGAAGTTCTTTTTGATTTTGCAGTTTTCAAAGCTCCCATTACATATAAAAAGTATTTTATATTGTTAATAAATATAGAAATTGTCTGTTAATACACTTAGTATCATTTAAAGATTCTGTTGAAAGATTAAATATGTTTTCCCCTTACGCAAACATCTGGACAATTTGTGGAATGTTTTGCATGAAAATCTCGCACTGCAAATGACGTATTAGAAGCACACACACACACACACATTCGCACACCCATTGCATTCTCAGCCAGTGGCGAACAATGTGAAATAAATGAGCAATTAATGAGTATCGCGAGGCACAGTGCAAATTGAAGTTGTGTATTCAACTGATTTGCATATTTGTCATTGTTCTTGCTCGACTCGGCATTGTTATTATCCTGTCCCCCTGTACTCCTGCACCCCCCTCTCCTCTACCCTTGAGACACGCCCCCTGCCCACCAGAAAGCGATTTATGTGTTGCATTGTTTATGACAGCTTTATCGCTAGTTAATGACAAGCGAGCATGATTTATACACGCTCAGCCCACTGTGCAGTGCAGCAGTACAGCAAACTGACAACAGGGGGCGCGCTAATGAGCTTGGCTTTAGCCTTAAAACTACTTGAAAACTTTTCCATTTAAAGTTAATAATTTGAGCCGAGTGTTTTTTGCAGCTGACAATAAATTACTTGTTGGCCAGCGGAACGGGCGGAACGGCAACGAAGCGGGAATGGAACAGAAAACAAATTTCCCAAGCATGACAGTTGACATTTATGCAGACTTGTTTGTCATTACGCCGTTGTCTGCAGCAGCAGCCTGTCTCGCTCTCTCCCCCTCTCTCTCTCTCTTCTTCCCTGCCACAGCTTGCGTAGTATCTGCAGCATCCGCCTACCCGGCCACTCCCCCTTTTTCCTCTCCGCCCGCTCATCAACGCATTGGCGAGGCAGCCAGCGCGCAGTTGTTTTCTTGTCCTGCCTGCTGCCGCTGCCGCTGCTGCTGCTGTTGGCGCCGTAATTTTTATAATGAGAAATTGTCGGCACATAAAATGAAGTCCAGACGATGACAGCTGACAAGGCGCGAGAGTTGCCACGCCCCCCGCCTGCCCTCGCACAGAACCATTTTAAAGCCCTTGCAAATTTCCACTTGAGCTGCCCCGTAACGCATTGTTTCTTGTTGAGTATACTATATACCCCGCTTGGTAGGGCATTTAAAGGGTATATGCAGCAATTAGTGGGTGGATAAAAATATCCTATAAATGATATCAGGTTTTTAGCTCAAACGAAAATGAATTTAATTCGAAAACTTTAAGCAATTCTAACGGTAATAAGTATCTCACAGTTCGTACTTTCTTCAAGGAACTGTTGCCTGGCATTTCCTATTGAATTCAGTTCAGTCGATTACCAAGAAAGGTAGGAGATGGCAGAGCGAAGAGGAAGAGAGAGAGAGGGAAGCGAAGCGAAAAGGCGAAAAAGTCAACAGAAAGTTTTCGTTTTCATTTTTTCTTTTTCGTTTCTTTTTTTCGATTTTTGCATTTCAACTTTATTTCATGTTCTTTTTGGAGGGTCTCTCTCTCCCTCTCTCTCTTTCTCGAAAGTAGGTTAAAAATAAAATGAAATCTTTCAAGGTTCAATGCGTCGTTGCTGCAGGCAAAGGTCAAGTGAGCGATGTGCAAAATAATAAATAAAAGAAAGAAAGAATGAAAAAAATAAAGCATGAAGCGAGAAAAGGTAATACAGTTATGGGATACAGAAACGGGATTTCAGGCCCGATTGCGTGCTACTTGGCTGAGATTTTTTGTGTTTTGAGGTTAGCCATATATTTCAATTAAAGTTGAACATGCAAAGCAACAAGAAGGAGAAGAAAGGTAGCAAGAGAGAGGAAAAGAGAGAGCGTGGCAGCACAGGAATTTCGCCGAAATTCTTCAGGAACTTCGTCACATGCGTGAGCTAATGAAAAATGATTTATGCTTACAGAGAAATAGGTCCCCCTTCAAAACTTTGGCCGTATCGCGACTTTGCGGCTTACACACAGCGCTGGCCAAGACAATAGCAGCAGCAACAGCAAATTACAAGTAAACAGAGAACATTGAGTTTTTCCAACGGTTCAATGCGCTGCAGTAAAAAAAAGGAAAAGAAATTCAAAATCAAAGGCAAAAACTAGTTTAAACACTGTGGCAAATCGAAGCCGCAATTGCCAAGGCGGAAGCCAAAGAAGAAGCATAAAATGAAGATGTGGAAGAAGCCTAAAGCATTTGTTGTGGTTCCCTTTGTTGTTGTCTTTGTTCTCGATTCTTTCATTAGCATTGTTAAGTTTGCCATAAACTGCAGCAGCGCCACAGCCCACAAGGCAGCCAAGCGCAAATTATGCACATGCGAGTAAAAGATACAGATACAAATACAAATACAGATACATTTACAGAAGTGTAATAAATGCAGCAGCTGCAGATAAAGAAGTGTAACAGATACAGAGTTGTGGTTTGAACAGATACAGTAGCAGATATAGGCAGGGTAACATAGTAGATACAAATACAGTAGATACAAATGGAGTAGATACAGATACAGATACAGTAGATACAGATACAGTAGATACAGATACAGTAGATACAGCTACATTAGATACAGCTACAGCTACAGCGCGTTTGTAATTACAAATTTACAGTTTATAAATATTCAGTACAGCACAGTGAATAGAAAGAAATAAATGGCAGACAAAAAAGGGAAGTTAATGTGGCGACGGATGCAGGCAGGCAGGGGGCGTGGCAGAGCGTCTGCATCCGCCAGATGCGCTTAAACATGTTACCCAAAAAAAAAAAAAAAAAAAAAGCCGGGCATAATAAAATGGCACACAAAAGCGGTCCACAAGTTGCCTGAATGCAGACAGAGAGAGAGAGAGAGAGAGAGAGAACCCAACACACACACTTGCTCTCTCTCTCTCACTCACACACACTCGCATACTCAAATAAATTAGCAACTAAACTAAAAACAAAGCAAAGTAGCTGAAAGCGTCGACTCTGCTGCTGGGTGGGGCTTCTTTTGTGCAAATAAATGGCGAAAAAAAGAAGCTGAAAACAGCAGAGGAAGAAAATGTAGAAGCAGCAATGAAATTATACAAAATACAAATGCAGAGCGCGTGCAGCCATAGAATATGCCAAACACACTCACTCACACACACACACACACACGCACACACACACGGGCAAACATGTAAAAAAATATAATATTAAAACTGTGTGCAGGGAAGCGGGCAATGCATCTGCTCTACCGCCCTTCCCCTCCCCCCCATAACATCCTTACATTTGCACATTTCATTAGGAGAGTAGGAAAAAATGAGGGAAAAAAAATAACCTCGACGGTTTTTATACTCTACTTTCGCATTTTGAACCAATATGCAAAAGCTTTATAATAATAGTTATTTTAAACTATAAATCTAAGAGATTATTCCTATATTGTAATAGATAAAATTCCGACAGCATATTATAGACAAAGAAAATATGGGATTTTGTTTAATGAGAAAGAGATATATTTAAAAACAAGTAAAAGTCGACAAATAGATTCTTTGACAGCTATATGAAATTATGATTAAAGTAAAGAATCAAATAAGAAAGAATAAATATATTTGGTTATCTTGCTTGGGATATCTTAATAAATAAGGGAAATCAAGCGACAAGTTCATTCTATGTTGATTTAGAAGATATTTCTCAATTTATGACTTGCAAAGTCTATATACCCATCTTTTTTGCAGGGTATAGACACACAACACTACACTCTACTTGTATATACATGTAATTAGCTTGCCGACAAAAAGAACTCGCCTCGGTTTGGGGCAGCGCAGCGTCGCGTCTTGTGTCCATGTTGCACCTATGAAAAATGTAACAAAATGCAAAGCGTACCCCACGCATACCCCACACCCTACACCCGATCTCCGAACTGGGTATGCTCATTATGCAGCCGGCTGTATATTTAGATTCTGCTTTTGTCTTCACCAGAATGAGAATTGCCACATAAAACACACACACACACACACACGCCGCACATGCCACACGCGGCCCCTTGTTGTCGGTCTGCCACTTGAGTGATTTTCATTTTCAATATGAAAATGCATGCAAAAAGGGAGCTGACAGAGAGAGACAGCAAAAGAGAGAGAGAGAGAGAGGGAGAGAGAGACAGTCAGTCGGTTGGTTGGTTTGTTGTGCAGCTCCTGTTTCACTTGGCTGCATTCGAGTGCGGCAACATTGCGTGTGTGTGTGTGTGTGTGTGTGTGTGTGTGTGTGTGTGTGTGTGGAGCTGCATGCAGCACTGCAACACTGCACTGCAGCACTGCGGTTTTCAGGCCACGCACAATTTGTATCTAGATACACGTATATGAGATACAAGCGACTTAGACATGTAATAACACGTCTGTCTGTCTATCTGTATGTTATGTATGTCAAAACTATTTAATACCCAGAAATACCCATGATTTCTACACAGTCTGTTTATGCAAATATACCATATATGTATATGATGCTAATATGTTATAAACATGCAACATGCATGTGGCAAGAGGCGAAATCTCTTTAAAGAGCAACGATCTCAAGTCTTAAACTAAAGTAAAGTAAAATCTTTCTCTTATATTTCTTATTTAAATTTTTTTTATAAATTTTCTAAGTTTACGCGCTTAACTGAGCTTATGCAAAATAGTGAATAATTTTCGTAAATCTTTGATATTCAGTTTCCGTTTCCTCTGCCTGGGAAAAACCCCTCCAAACTAATTATTCACTCGCATGTGTGCAAATACTCGAAATACTTTGGGGGCAATGCAAATTGCCATGCATGTACATACATATCTAACGAAATGACTGAGTAAACAACTAAACAACATTCGGGATTCATATATATGCATAACATACAGATATTCACTTTATATATATATTTTATACATGTCAGAAAATATTTAAATTGCTGTGAGTTTCACATGTAATTGGAACTTCGGAAGAGAACAAACTTGACCCCATTTTTATTTTAGTAGGTTCATCTTTTATTTGATATGAATTCGCTGTCAGCCCAAAATGCAGATTTATGTTTTTATTACTTAACTTGAGTTAGGAGGGGGTGAGGTGGGGAGACTGTAATCAAATTTTGCAAACGCAAAGAAAGCGTATGTGCTTTGTTTAATTTAGTCCAAAATAAACACAATATAAAAGACAACAGTGCGAGCAGTTTGCACTGCAAGATGCTGTGTAAAAAAGGAACTGAACTGAATAAAAAGAGTGTTATATACCCCTTATACCCTGTAATCCAGACTGCCTGCTCTCAACAACAGAAAAACGAATGATTGCAGAATCTAATTGCATCGGTGCTCATAAATAAATGAAAACTGAGCAAAGAGCTGGATTTGCATTTGCAACTTGTGGCAAAGACACAACTCTGGCTGTGCGTCTGGCTGTCTAGGGGGGATCTAGCCTGGCTCCTGCTGGGGTTTGCTGCCAAGTGGCTTGGCTCATCAGCAGCACGGCTGCTCTGGGCCA
The DNA here is from genome assembly GCA_018901885.1 of Zaprionus kolodkinae. Taxonomy (NCBI): domain Eukaryota; kingdom Metazoa; phylum Arthropoda; class Insecta; order Diptera; family Drosophilidae; genus Zaprionus; species Zaprionus kolodkinae. The sequence continues at coordinate 8,874,749 of JAEIFM010000498.1, read as the reverse complement.
CGCCTCGCCTCGCCTCTCACACACACTTGACTTGCAAATGGTTTTTCAGCTGCAATGCTAAGTAGCAGGCAGCTTAATTAAATTAAATGCACACACACACACACACACACACATACACATATGTGGTGTGGCAGGGGCAGGAGACACACTCATGAATAGACATTAGGTATGCCTTAAAATTTAAGTGGCTCACACGAGCGTGTCATGTACACACACTTCTCAAAAGTAGCAGGAGAAGCAGCAGGAGAAGGAGGAGGAGGAGGATGAGGAGGGTCCTGCGACGCACCTTGTTTGCCACTTGTGCATATGTATGACATAATTAGTGCCATAATAAAACCAACACCAACACACACACACACACCATTACACACATGTGTGTGTGGACTCGTGTAACCACTTCTAGCTCGAAAGTGGCAAAGTTAAAAAGTCGCTGTAGCTGTAGCTCATTTGAAATGTTAATAAGACGCCTTCGCCCTGGAGAATACCCCAGCCCCAGGTCCAGCCCCATCCCCACGAGATTCTCCACTCTTTCTCTCACAACTCTTTTGCATATTTTTCACGCATTTTTATACTCATTCTCTTTGTTTCTATCTCTTTGCAGTAAAATTGCTTAAAATACATTAAAAATGCACAAGGTGTAGAACAAAAAAAAAGAGGAGAAAACAGAACCCATAAAAAAGAAAAGAGGAAAGAGCAAGGGGAAAAGCTTGATAAAAGTTCGAAAAAAAAGAGGTAAGTTAACATAAATATTATTGCAGCTACTAAATATGCATGGAAAATATCAATTAAAGAATACTCAGCAAAAAATATTGCAAACATACATTAGTCTGCCTCCCTGTCTGCCTCCCTGCCTGGCCGATGGTTTATTTAACCTGTGAAAAGGCTACACAAACAAAAACAAAGCAAAATTTGCCAGAGGAAAAAAATCCATTAACCTAAATAAATAAAATATACATACGATGTGAGAGTATGCAAAATTAAAGAAGCTTCCTCATTGGCACCGATTTTAAAGTGCAGTTGCCTTGATATTTTTTCTGAATATTAAAATTATTGAAGTTGAATTTTACAATAACTGGAATATTAAAAAATATAATATATAAATAATATATGGTTAAATCGCCCTAACAGTTGCTGTTCAGTTTATAAAGAACGAGAAATCAGATATACTATTATTTATTTTATAGTATTGTGTGACCTTTCAACTAAAAATTTACTACACACATTTAACTATGAATTACGCAATGCGTTTTCTTCCCCACCCCCCTGCAAAAAAAGCTCATAACTTTTATCACTCACTGTCACGCACAGTAACTCACACACAGAAGTATGCGTACACGTACACTATGAATATATTTTAGGTTTTCTCATATTTTTGTCATACCAAAACAAAAAATACAAAATATGAAAAGTTAGTATAGAGTGCGCCTGACTGCAAAATACGCATTAAAAACCTAATGCTACACTATCGATGCTCTAAAATAACTAGAAATTATACTATATTTACAATATTTAATATTTAAAGTGTACTTTATCTGTGATAAGGATAGAGAAAGCCTTATGCCAAATTTAGTAACTCTAGAGTTCCTAATAAATGAGTTCTACGTGTTCATACAAACAGACTGAGATGGCTTAATGGACAAGAATATATATATATATAATTTTTAGAGTGTGCCAGGCCTCTTTTTCTTTTTTTTTGCAGTTAGTATACCCTTTGCAACTATTTTCAATCTTGCATATTGCATTGTGGCTGCAATTTTGTTTTTATTTGGGAATTTTGTATGTGGAAATATGTCAGTGTGTGTGCGAGTGTGTGTGTGTGCATGAGTGTGTGAACGGAAACAAAATGAAGCAAAATTATTCTTTCCCTTTGCTGCAATTGTGAGATAAACTTGCCCAACAATTTATACGCTTTGCTGTGCATTCTCTGCTCTGCCGCTCCCTTTACCCTCCACCTTCTCCCCCGCACACACACACACACATATGCAAGTTGAACGGCCTGGGGCATGCAACACTTGCAACATGGCAACATGTAGAGTACACAAAAAAACAAAAAAAAAACCCTCAAACTGCTAGACAAATTATGCGTCAAGTGCGATCCTGCGGCTCAAAGAGCTGAGGAATTTAATTAAATTTACACAAACCGAGAGAGTTGCCTCTCTCTCTCTCTCGTTGGGATGCTCGACTGGCAGATACCATGTGTAGCAATAAGTTCATTCATTATTTGAAGGGTGCGCTTTACAGGGTATTATGCAGTTGTTCTCTCAAGCTAGTGTTGCATTTAAAATTTAAGGCTCGCTTGACCCCCAACTGGTTGCCCACTTAATTGCATTTTTCGTCGCTAGATGGCGCTACTAGAGAGAAGAGGAGGCAAGAGGGTAGGGTATCACTAGTTCAGCAATTACATTTGCCAGTTGCTCTTGCTTTGATGTGAACCAACAAATAAATGAGGTACGAGTATTGAAACAATTTATTTGTTAAATGAATAAATAATTAAATTTATTTGTGTACGGTATTTGCATGCGGGCAATAAAATGCGAACAATTTGCAGGGAATTCAAAGAACGAATATTATAATTTAATTGCCACGCCCACGCACATGCACAGTCGCCCAATTATGCAAAAATTACAAACAAGTGACGGCAATTAAAATTAAAAATTAACAAAATATTTGCCATAAAATGTGCCCCACACACACACACACTCGCATACACATGCAGAAATTAACACCCTGTGCACAGAGGGGGACATGGGGACAGCAGTTTCAACGACTCATTAAATTTACATTTGCATATGAAATAGTTTCAACACGCAATGCAGACCCCAAGCCACGCCCACAGTCACGCCCACGCCCCCTCCTGACATAGTGGTAAATAACTAATTAATGCAACTGTCGTTGCCACTGCCACTGATTCCCTGCAACGTTGAGCTTGTTTAGACCATATAGACGATGCATGCCACATACAACTATATGGATATAGTATATTTATAGTATATACCATGTGGCAAGGTATTTAAATTGTTCTATGGTATTTATGGAATAAACTAAATTTTTGTTTGGCTTTTCGAATGCGTCGCCAACATTGCGGCAAGTGGCAAGCGGCAGTGTGGCAGTGTGGCAGCTGATGCCGTCAGTTTTGTGGCAACCAATTAGACCAAATTGTGTGTGTGTGTTGGCTTACGTAACGTAACGGTGATTATGACGTTATTGCAATATTTTGATCTAAATATTAAAATGTAATTAAAAGGCTATTGCCACCGTCTGCCTGCCTGCCTGCCTGCCTGCCTGCTGCATGTTGCCAGTCTGTGACATAATTTAAAAGCCTGCAATTACATCGACAACATGAACATGCACAATGGAGGAGAGGCACTGTTGAGCGACTACTAGATACCCTTACAGCAGTTCTGATAGAGTTTGCTGGGCTGTACAAGGCAAGGAGGGAAATAAAACATATTATTGCCCTTAAATGCTTTAGCCTCTTCTAAAATATGATATACCCTTTTCTAGATATTTTTCCTGCCAAACGACTGCAGCTTTGCTTATGAAATTTAGTATGCATGTAGGGTAGATTAAAGATGCAGTCTATATATATTTTTCATAGCCCTAAAACTGCTGTAAAATTTGATAATTGAATTTTAAAGCAAACGCAAACAGTTTTTCATTGGCAAAAAATTATAATAACAATAATTTAAGTTCTGCACTGATTTCCATGCTATATATTGTAGAATTTTCACAGCGCACCACAGCTCGTCAATACATTTTCATTTCATGTCAAGTGCTGCGCATAAAGTGCACTTTACGAATTTTCGCATTTTTATGACAACATTTCTGGCCAGGCAGGCAGGCAGGCAGGCAGGAGGGGATGGAGTACTCCAGCCCAAAGGCCAGGCAACACTTGCAGCAAGGTTATAACTTGCTTTTTTATTTACTTTCTTTTATTTGCACTCTGATTTAATGGCCATAAAAAGCGTGGCAAAAGCGAAATGCGGCGTGCATAAAAACGAACGAAACGAAACGAAATCACAACGCGCACGCTGTGAATTTCAATGCGCACACGGTGCGTATACACAATGTCGACGCTTTTTTAATTCACGTGTTGTATGCCATCCCCCCACACACACACACACACTCCCCCATTTCCTACGCATTCCTGGGCATGTTTTAATTTTTTTTCGCCCACATTTTTTACTGAATTGCTCCACTGTCCGACTGCGCGGCGACTTGGCGGCTTCCAATTATTTGCAATTGAAACATGGCGCTTCGCTTATTGTGCGTGTGTGCGAGTGTGTGTGTGTGTGTGTGTGTGTGCAGACGCTCAGCGCCATAAAGTATGCAACGCTTTATGATTTATCCTGCAAGCGTGTGTGTGTGTGTGTGTGTGTGTGTTGTTCTCGCATACATGCATAAATTGAAATGAAGTGCCAGCCACTTTTGTGCACATTTCAGAGATTTTAATCTTTATTTATCGACCCTGCGGCTGCGACATCCGCCCTGACCAGCAGCAACTGCTGTCTCTGTGTGTGTGTGTATGTGTGTGCGTGTGTCCGTAAATATGTTAAGCAGCTCCCCCATCAATGATAAATGTAAATGTCTATATAAATACATAAACTGCCAGAACATTGTTCCATAACTCTACGTCATATATTTCAACGCATTTACCCTGTCCATATGCGAACGGCACGCGAGTCTATCCACACATATTTATGTTATATATGCTTTTAATATACACAATGCCAAACAAAAGGTAAAGATAACAATAGATCTTTGATAAAAAAAATAGAAAATAGAAAAAACAAAATGCTAAAAACTATTCATTGTTTTCGCTAGCGTTACCCCACTGGATCGAGGGATATTTCCCACTTGTTTTTCTTTCTCATTTTCCAAAAAACCAATTTCTATAGAGTTCTTTGTGTTTTCTACAAAAAATAGAAAAACCGGAATTGATTGGTTTTTTTTTTGAGCTTAAATAACCACGGAGGGATGCAATCAGCTGCAAATTTACTCAAATAACCCAAGGCAGAGCATAAATATTGTACGATATTAGTAGTTCTATTAAAAAACAATCAAATTGATATGCAATTAGATACCCTAGAGTTAGTTAAACCTAAATATGTAATTTAACATAAATAAAACATTAAAAAACATACTTAAATCTAGCAGAATCCCTCGTAATGTAATAGATTCTCTGCATTTATCTAAATTTAGCGAATGCCCTATGGGTCTGGTATGATACAAGTAGTATGTAATAGTCCTAGGAATGACAAAAGAAATCGTGTGCATTTCGAGGGAATAACAAGCGCAACAAAATGTGCACAATTAGTGCTATAAATGGGGCCTCGAGACATACGCGGAAAGATGGCAAGTTGCGAAACCCGCAGAAAACCATTTAGGGCTCCCAGAGAGAGAGCAAAAACTTTAAACGTGACTCACATCTTAACCAAAGTAGGAGCAGCTTGCTCCCTTTCCCTCTACATATATGTGTGTGTGTGTGCGAAGTGGAGCTGCATGCAACTCGTGCAACAATAAAACAAAGCGCAAATTATGAGGGCCGCTTCGAATGGACAATGGGACACAGAGAAAACAGAATAAACAGCAAGAAAAGAGTAAGTAAATGTTGAGTCGACGCAGAAATACCCTTTATGAGAGATAAAAGGTAAAGAATAGTGGGAAAATATAGTCGTAAATAGGGAGATAGTCGCAAATAGGGAGATATCGATGGTTTATTTCTTTTTTCTTACTATCGATTGTTTTTAATAATTTTGCAACACTTAAAAATAAGGTTTATTCATTTCTTTGTCATTACGATAATTTTTAAAGAGTTTTCCAACACTGTTTGCGACTAAAATACTTGCATTAAGAAACAATTATACAAATTTATGAAAGTAATACTGGTTTTCCCTAGAAATTCGATATATTCCTTAGTTTTGTTGTTTATAGGGTATTCCACATTATAAAATAAAGAACTGTAGAGAATGCAGAGGAGCATAAATATGCGCAGAGCACGCACAAAAGGCAGCTGAATGCGCATTGCTGCCAGGGCTACTCCGGCTGTTGCCACGACAAAATTAAGTAGTTGTAGAACCAGTCCCCGAAGAGATTGAAGACGACAGCGTGCAGTCGGCTTCGACGTTGGCGTCGGCGTCGTCACAGTCATCGCTGCTGGCACTCGTAATTGAAGCGTACGCGCTGTGCTCCCATCCCATCCCAACCCATGCCACATCCCCATCCCCTTGACAATCGGAGCAAGTTTCCCCCAGCCATACTTGGCATGGCAGGTTAGCAATGCTCTGTATTATTTACAATGCTGGAGAACCCATGGCAACCAGTCTGTGGAGTGTTCCCTGGCTCAAGCTCTGGCTCTGGCTCTGGGATACACTTGCATAATAAACTCCAACTCAAATGGGCGACATTTTCATTTGTGGGCAGTGTGGACAGCCTGGACAGAGTGGACAGCTCGGACAGACACTGAAGACGTGTCCACTGTGCAGGTCTATTATTTTATTTCTATTTTGCTGCCAGCTGCCATCGTTGCCTTTTCAAGTTGTTTATTTATGTGAATGACTGTGCGTGTGTGTGCACATAAATTTACTAAGCTGCTTACGAGTAGAGAAAGAGGGAAGAGAAGGGAAGGGCAGGGGAGGGAGGAGCTGATAAGAGGAAACGCTTCAAGTCCGCTGGAGTGGTTAAGCTAAATGGCCAAACGAGTGAGCTGATGATGCTGCTGCAGGTGAAGTACACACTGCGAGTGGAGTTAATAAGGATTGATCATGGATCACAGCGAGACTGGAACCAGAAGCTACTTAGGTAGCTATTTTTCAACGTTTCAAAAAACAGTTAAGATTAAAAATCAGGCTAAAACTGGCTAAAAGACACGCACAGAAAAAACACTTTGACGTGGAAGTGGAAATCAATTTGGGCTAACGATAAGACTAAACAAGGCGAAAAACACGTGCAGCAGAGGTGAGATAAGGAGGGAGAGAGAAGAAGAGAGAGCGGGAGCGGAAGAGGAACTAGTCAACCGCACAGTGGCCATTTGAGGCAGTTGGAGTGGGAGCTGGACAGACCCAGCGCTCTCCTCCTGCACAAAAGCACAACAATGCTGCGCATAATAATACGAACAACAAGGGCTACAGTCGCTGCCAGAATTAAGGCGACAGCTGTAGCTATACACACACACACACACATATATACAGCCCATTAAACTTGAATGCGTCACGCACACGGCACAAAGTAGATGTGGCGCCCCTCGCTCTCTCTCTCTTTCTCTCTCTCTCTCTCGCTCTCCCTCCTCTGCTCATGCCATCGCAGGCTCAACAAGTTCTTTCATTTGTCTCGGGCACGAGCGGGCATTATGCAAAAAGTTTGCAAAAACTTATAGAGACGACAACATGATTAACAGACAAATGACATTACAAAGCCTTTCACTTGGCGATGGCTCACACTCACTCGCTCTCTCTCTCTCGCTCTCTCTATCTATCTATCTCTCTCTCTCTCACGCTGTGAGAAAACACAGTGAGCTGCCTTTCTTTTTTCTTGCGCTCAGACAATGCGTTGCCTTTCAGCATGGCAAACCCTTCTGGCAGGCAAAATCAGGTCTTAACCCCCTTTTTTTTTGTCTTGCTTGCGCCTCTGGTGCTGCATCTGCATCTGCTTAGCCTTAGTTGCATGCAACTTGAACTCTTGGCGAAGTCTTTGCTTTCAGCTCGTCTTCTGCCTTCCCTTTGCCAGCGAAGAAGGAGGTGGAGGAGGAGGAGGAGGAGGAGAATGAAGAGTAATGAGCACAGAGCGCAATCTCATGGATTTGTGTCCGTTGGCTTTGAAGTTTCGCGCTGACTTTGCCACAGCTCATTAGATGCCACCGCGATGCAGTTGCAGTTGCAGCAATTGCAGCAGCTGCCGATCTCATTAACAAACCCGCAATGGAAAACTAGTTACGATATGAGTGCCACAAGTGGTTGCAACAATATATAACTTGCAACATTGCTAACTAAATAAGCAATACGCCTTCTCAGCTGCTGCACACACACACTGGGGGCAACTAGCAGAGGCGGCAACTTGCAACTTGCAGCTATTTTTAGTTTAACAGAAAGGGGCAGGCTAACTGAGACAGGGCGTGCTCTAGGGAGCTGCAGCTAAACTGCATAAACAAGGCAAGTGCAGGCAGTTAAATTGAATTTTATTTAGTTTCTTTAGAATTCTACTTTAATCGCAACGAATTGATTTCAGTTTTTCCATGTTGAATTGATGAGTATTTATCGGTTTAAAAAGGAAATCGCATTTTAAGTTATCGAAATAAATTAAAAGAAGTATCGATTATCTGTTAACTTAACAGCATGAAGCAGGTTAACAGAATGCAGTAAGTTAACAGCATGCAGCAAATTAACAGAGTGCTTAACACTATGAGAGGGACAAGAAATCTTTTTGTGGCCAGTTTAAGAAATTAACAATAAACGATTACAGAACTTTGTTTCAAAAATAAACATTTATTGGGCTCATAAAATATTCATAAAATATGTTGTTTTACCCAGCAAATACTATGCAGTATGTTTGCTAGAATTGCAATTGAAATCAATGCCAAAATGCAGCTAATAGATTTATAAACTAGCAGTTTTTCTCACCACCCAAAACTCAGCTCATATGAAGTTATGAAACCAACAATATCCCAGCATGTTGCTAATATTGTGCGCAATGTCGAAAAAGCAATAAGCAAACTAGTCGTCTATTTGTTCAGAACTTCAGCTGGCATTGCAATACACAAGTACTTACATATGCCCTATGGACACGCCCACTTGCTACAACCTACACCGACCTAACCGATGCTGTCTATAAACATGTCCCAGCTGCTCGGGTATACAACGTTTTTCTTGTCGGCCACGTTGGGCGCCATAAACATTGGTGAGCACAAGTTGCAAAAAGTTTTCGACTATTGAAATCTTTTGGCAAACACAGGCAGCAGTTGGAGGGAGTAGGAGAAGAAAAGAGAGTGAGAGAGAAGGGAAAGAGGGAGCCAGGCAGAGACTTGCATAGAACAAACCACAGGCAAGCAAAGAAGCAGTTGGACAAGCGCAAACCGAAGCTGAGACGCGCCACAAGGGATGCATGTGTAGGTGTGTCTTGGCTGTTGTTATTCCCCCGGCTGTGTGTGTGTGTGTGTGTGTGTGTGTGTGTGCTGCACAAGTGTTTTATTGGTTTTTGTTTGGCAAGTTTTTAATAAGAAATTATTAAACAACTTGTGCAGTTTATTTGTTCTGCTTGCAGCTGCACGAAGGAGAAAAAGAGGTAGACAGAAAGAGAGAGAAGGAAAAGGAGAAGCCAGAATGTGTGTGTGTGTGCAGTGTTTATGTCCAACAATTGTGGTAATTAGTCAAGTTGATTGATGAATGCGTTTTTGCCTGTCAACTTTCTTTTGCTCAGCTTTAAAACAAAACTGGAAAAAAACGTAGCATACTTTTTGGAGCGTGTGCAAAATTGGAAAATTCAGTGAGGCATAAAGAAGAACGCGGCGTGGAGTGGCAAAAGGAGAGAGAGACGCAGGCGAAAAATGTCAGCGTCATTAAAGACGCCAGACGGCATTAACGGCACTTTTCGGGATGGGAGGAGGAAAGGGGCGGGGTTCTCTAATCCAACTGTCAGGCATTAAGAAATTTAAGCCATGTCTGAAATGCTGCTTTGGCTGCTTGCCTGTTGTTGTTGTTGTTGTTGCTTTTATTGCCTGTTGTTGTTGTTGCTGTAATTTGTGTGTTGTTGCTGTTGCTGCCTGATATTACTTGCAGCAATAAAGCGCACCGCAGGCATACGAAAGCCAATTTTCAAAGTTGCGCCGCAGGCGGTTGCGACTATTTAATAGCAGACACACACACACAAACGCACACACACACATGTAAACAGCCAGCACATTTGATTGCCAGCGTGTGTGTGTGTGTGTAGAGAGAAAAGCAGCAATAAAAATCCTGGTAACGGCACAAGGTAAAACCCTCTACAAGCCATGCCAGCAAGACATCAGCACCAGCACCCAAGCAAAACACCCTTTCGTGCACCCTATGCGACCCACAGCCTACCCCAAGCTCACACACACACACACACACCTCGCACACCTCACACAGCTCGCTCAGCGCGCAGCTCGTTCCGCTTGGTGGGCGCTTCATCATGGCGCTGCGGTTGTAATTTAGTGTGCCTAATGAATTTAGTACCGTTACATACCGGAAAAGAGCACGTGAGTGCAAAAATGCGCACTCCACCTGCCCCAGTGTGTGTGTGTGTGTGTTGGTATGTGTGTAAATATGTGAGAAATCTGCGCGTGGCTAGAACTTCGTTAACCTTTATTAACGATCCGACTCGAGGCGAGGTGAGGCAGCGTCTAATTAAAACAGACAAATGCAGCGGAAAGGGGGGCGCTTGGGGGTAGGGCGGGGCAGGGCGAAGGACGCGGCAAGGCCTGCCAGGAATATGATTTTATAATTTTACCAATGTGTGTGTGTGTGTGTGTGCGACGTTTAAAATTAACAATTATTTTTAATTGCAAGCCGGCAATGGAATTAGGTGCCAATGGCAGCAGCAGCAGGAAAGAAGGAGGAGGGGCAGGCAAACTGTGGAAATTGCTAAGAGAAGAAACAGAAAGAAAAAGAGAGGGAGAGTGAGAGTGAGAGAGAGGAGAAAGAGTGCGACAGCTGTTTGGCCTACTCTAGTCCAACGCAGCTCAGTTAATTGCCAGCCCCAAAAAGTATGCTTTAAAATTGGGCAGCAACACAGAGTGAGCGAGCGCAGGCCTCATTAAATATGGCTGCCCTCTCTTCCTCCCTCCCTCTATATCTTTCTCGCTCTCTCCCTGTGCCAATTGGAAAACTTGTCAACAGGAATTCGCTTAGATTGGATTGCATAAACAAGCGCTGAAGCATATCAATGCAGGGGGGAGGCAGGAAGGCAGGGGGGCAGCATTGCCGGCTCTGCTTATTTACACGGCCAGCGTAGCATAAAAGCTAAAAGTAATTTTCTTAAGTGAATATAAATGTTTAAAATCTTTACTAAAACAACAACAGCAGCAGCAGCGGAAAAAACTGCTTCAGCTCTTGGCCAAGCGTTGCCTGTTTAGATAAGCCAAGCTAAAATTTAAAAGCCAAAACAGTACCTAGTGGCCATGTGAAGCTGTGCAACCGGGTGTGGAGAAGGAGTGGGGGGAAAGGGAGTTGAAGTGTTCCCCTGCACAGCAGCAACTCCTGCACGCTTAACTTGGCAGCCAACGGGCGAAAAGTGCTTAAAGTTTTATGCGAAATTCAAGTTGGCTATACAAATAGTGCGGAGAGACAGAGACTGCCGCTCTCTCCCTCTCTCCCCCTCTCGCTCTCTCCCCCTATCTCTCTATCGTGTAAAGCGCAAATCAGGTGTAGAGATTTAAAGGGATTTGCCATACGATTCGATTAGTTCAATAAATAAAGCGACTAACCTAGAGATTAGTTGGCCCAAAACTACAGCTAAAAGTGGAATTAGGCTAATTGAGCCGGGTCAGAGAGGTGCATTAAGTCAACTGAAGCGTGCTACATTGTCTTCATCCTGCTCTGCCTCTCTCACTCCCTCTCTCTCGTCAGGCTCTGCTGCAGCGTGTTATCGGAAGGTAGCCAAGCATAGCTAATGCAATCCAAGCGGAAACCCAATTTATTCTATATACACAATATACTATAATCATGCCAACTGCCCGAGGAGGCGACAGACGCCAAATCTCATCATTGTTGTAGTCTAATTAAAACCGAATGCAAAGTAAATTGTGCGCCTCAGGCTGCAGAGAGAGAGAGAGAGAGAGAGAGAGAGTGAGAGAAAGAGAGCGGCACACTTGAAGAGAGTGAAAAGTCACCAAATTGGAAATCAAATTACAGCGCGCATAATTAAATTGCCTTATCACAAATTTCATTGAAAAGCAGCTGTCAGAGCGAAGGAACAATTTATGGCGACGCCTAAAGATGATGATGATGATGCTGGGGATGATGATGATGCTGGGCATGATGAAGATGATTCCTAATTATGCTGCCTGTTTCTGACTGCAGCAGCTATGAAACGCAACTACCAGCCGAAAAAACAGTTTGGGACGCACAAAACTTTTAATTGAATTCCTTTTGTCAAAAGTCCACGCTAATGGGCACAATCAAATTGTCCTGCCTAGCCGAACTGCCTGATCCTGGCTCCGTGTTCCCTGCTCCATCTTAAATTCAAATTTGTTTTTTTCTTTTTTTTTTTGGTTTACTTCTTTACGAGCCTGCATGACAAACAATCGAGTCGCAGAGTGCAACTCGCCCACACACACACACACGTCCACATGGAACCTTTAACAACATTTTATGCACTCCATTCCGACCGTAATTACACCACAGAGTTGCCAAAGAGCTACGGCCAGAGCTTCGGTTGGGTGGGACACCTCTGCCTCTACCTCTACCTCCTCCCCCCCGCATGTAATGCAGTGTGCGAGCGTAAAATGAATGCAGCAGGCGGCAAAGAGTGGGAGGGAGGGAGGTAGAGGGAAAGTGTGTGGGCATCGCTTTAAGGCCAAAGTATTCCACATGCGTTGCAATTGAATTCCTCGCTTTGTGCGGGTCTCCCGGCTGACAGGTGCCCGATAAAGTGTTTCAAAAAGTTCTTTAAAATTCACTTTAAACGAGTTTGTTTACAATTTAAAAAAAAGAGTTGCAATGCAGAAAATTAAATAAATGAGCAGCGCGCTGCGATAAGCAACAAGTCTGGCAACGCTTGACGATAGACTCGATAAAAGTTGTTAATCGATTACGCGCGAGTTGTACAACTCTTATTTGGCAAATGCGAAGCTATGAAATATTTAAATAAATAACTCACGCTCTACATTATAAAATATTTAAATAAATAACTCACGCTCTACATTAATTATAAAGATATATGATATATGGAAAACCCAACGGTAACTGCGATAATTTACTTACCTAAGCGTTTGTTTAATTTACTTACAGAAACCAACAGGCAGCTCGAGAGCAAGAACAGGATGCAATCTATTGTGGCGACGGCAGCAATGCCTCTGCTACTGCTTGTCCTGGCTGGCAGCCTACAATTAATTGCTTGCCAGGGTCCAGACGTGGGATACTTCAATCGGGAGACATGCAGAGATCTGACTACAACTCACGACTGTGATTGCGCTGTCTTGGGCAGCGAATTCGATATCAGCTGTCCGGCGCAGAACTTCACCCCGACATTTAAGATTACCATACATCCCATGACATATGTGCTCATCGAGTGCAATATAACGGATATTAATGAGGATTACCGTAGGCTGCCGGCGTTGAAGATCGGTAAAATCGACAGGGTGCAAATAAAACGCTGTCCGCTGCCCAAGCAAACCCCGATCGCTGGCATTATGGATCACCTAGGCATCATTAGCACCAAGGAGCTTATCTTTGAGTCCAACGATTTGGGTATGAACGTGACGCGAACACATATGAAAAATTTGAAGAATCTATCGCGTCTACGTTTCGCGGCACGCCGTTTGGACTACATTCCCGAGGATCTGCTGCGTGACATGTATCATCTGAACTGGCTGGACATGCGTGCTGCCAATCTGGGTGAGCTGCCCGCCACCCTGCTCAATGGCATGGATAGTCTACAGTTTCTGGAGCTGGGCAGCAACAATCTGCGTCAGATACCGCGTGGCTTTTTCCATGGTCTGAAAAAATTGATACACTTGAATCTGTGGAGCAATCAATTGCAAAATCTCAGTCGAGATGACTTCGAGGGTGCCAGTTCGGTGAAGGACATTGATCTGCATAACAATGGCATAACCGAGCTGAGACCAGATGTGTTCGCGCTACTCCCAAATGTCACAGAGATCAATCTGAATAGCAACAATTTTAGTTCTCTGCCAGCGGGTCTGTTCCGGCACAACAAGCAATTGGAACAGGTGAAATTACAGAAGAATCATGCGGCCATGGCAACATTGCCATCGGGTCTATTTGCCAATCTCCACAAGATGCATACACTCTTCCTGCATTGTGAACTTCAATCGATACCAGCGGATCTCATTGCAAACTCTACGGAACTCACAAATATCTCGCTCAAGAATAATAAGCTAAGCGAATTGCCCGCCCATTTGTTCGATCATCAGCGGAAACTGCTGACTTTGGACCTACAGAAAAATCGTTTAATGTATTTACCCGAAAAGATTTTCGATCATCTGATTGAATTGCAGCATTTGTATCTGGCCTCAAATCAATTGGCCGAACTGCCCAGGTAAGACTCGAACTACAGGCTAGAGCGGGATGCGATTTGATTTTAAATCGATTTCGAAAATAAATCAAATCGTTTCCAGCATTATATTGATCTTAACTAATCCATCTTTAATTTACCTTACTTCTTCTGCAGCACCATATTTAACAAGCTGAAGAATCTGAAGACGCTGACCTTGAACGATAATCGGATTGCCACCATCCAGGAACAGACGTTTGTGGGCAACTATGCGCTGCGGGAACTAAACTTGGCCAACAATCAAATCAGCCTGGCCGAGTATATGGGTCCTGGCGTAGGTTTTGATCTCAACTCACCATTTGTCTCGCTAATGAACCTAACGAAACTCAATTTGCGCAACAATTCGGTGATGATCATGTTCTCTGACTGGAAGCACACAATGCGTCAACTGCAGTACCTCGATCTGAGCTACAATAATTTTACCATACTTGATTATACCGATTTGAGTTTCTTATCCACACAAGATATGCAGCTGAATCTAACACACAATCATATACGTACTATACAGCTCTTCAAGCAGGCCGAGGTCCGTGGAATTGAAGATGGTCAGCCATATGTGAATGCCGTGAAAACTGTCCATGTGGATCTCAATGATAATCCGCTGTTTTGTGACTGCTCGATGGTGCATTTTGTGCAGTTTGTTAATGGGAGAACGAGTTTGGACTATGCCAAGGCATTGGAAACCACAACAGATCGTCTACGCTGCGAGGGACCCGCCCGACTGGCGCAACGTCTGGTTGCTGAACTTAATCCAAACGAACTGCTCTGCAAGTTTGATCATTCCGAGGATCCAAGGCAACAACGCTGTCCCGCACCATGCGAGTGCCATGTGCGAACCTTTGACTATACACTCATTATAAACTGTGCGAATCGTCAATTGAAGGCGATACCGGAGTTGCCCGAATTACCGCATGGCTTGAAGAATGTGGAACTGAATGTGATGAATAACGAGCTACTCTTTCTGCCCGACAACAATGCGCCAGGCTATGCGAATGTCACGGTATTATATGGTGCAGGCAACAATCTCACCCAGCTGGATGATAGTCAATTGCCGAGGAAACTTCAATACATGGATCTGCGAGAGAATCAACTGCAAAATCTCAACGAGAGTGTCATCCTGCGATTCAACTCTAGCAATAGCCTCAAGATGAAACTCTCGAACAATTCGTGGGTTTGCAATTGCGCAATGAAACCGCTGCTCTTGTTTGTACTGAATAATCCTGAAATGGTAGAAGATCGTTCGGATATATATTGTACGGATTCGCAGCCGGAAACACGCCTTATCGAATTGGGTGGACTTGATCTGTGTCCGCATGAGAAGAATTCATTGTTAATTGCACTCATTGTGATTATCTCTCTGACCGGTTTCCTGATTGGCATCACCTTTGCCCTCTATTATAAATTCGAGCCAGAGATTAAGATCTGGTGCTATGCACATGGGTTGCTCTTGTGGTTTGTCACCGAGGAGGAGATTGACAAGGACAAAAAGTTCGATGCTTTCATTTCGTACTCGCACAAGGATAGCAGTTTCATTGAGAAGTATCTGCAACCACAACTGGAGCTGGGATCGGATCAGTTTAGGTTGTGCCTGCACGAACGTGATTGGGAAGTGGGTTCCTATATAGCTGAGAATATTGCCAAATCCGTGGCGAATTCACGACGCACCATCATTGTGCTTAGCCAGAATTTTATTGAGTCCGACTGGTCACGCATGGAGTTCCGTGCGGCGCACAGGTCAGCGCTGAAGGAGGGCGTCAACCGTGTCATTGTTATCATCTACTCGGACATCGGAGATCAAAGTAAACTGGATGAGGAGCTGCAAGCGTATTTAAACACAAACACATACATCAAATGGGGTGATCCATGGTTCTGGGAAAGATTGCGATATGCCCTGCCGCATCGTGGACCACGCAATGGTGCAAATGGTGCACTCACCAAGACGCCGCTTAAGGGTTCGACAGATGACAAAATGGAGCTGACAAGATCACCGGTTACTCCGCCATTGACAACACCGCCAGGTGAGACAACAAAGAATCCGCTGGTGGCGCAATTGAATGGCAAAACGCCGCACACAGCCATCATGATACCCAACGGCAAGAATGGACTGACGAATGGACTCTTTGCGTCCAATGGCAAGGCTCATTATGGTGGTAATGGACACATAAATGAAGCCTATGTCATCAATACGAATGCAAAGCAGAGTGATGTATAGGACTGGCATAAAATGGATTCCGATGAGGAACCACTCTTTCGTTGAGGCATCTAACATACATTTCAATGTTATCTCTAGCCCCAAGGATGTTACGACCAAAATTCCACAACCAGCTAAAACGCACTTGACGAAGAATGCAATCACGTACTCCTTGCATGGTATATGCTGGGGTGTGTGTGTGCCTGTGTGTGTGTGTGCGGCTGTAGTAGTGTGTATATTTGTCTAGACAAATTCTATCGCATCGTTTTACCATGCACAACATTTGTGAAAATTTAAATTTTCAATATTTCATTGTGGCCTTTGTTGACAAAAAAAGTAGAAAAACCGAAAGAAAACAACAACAACTAAATAAATTAAAATATCTATTTAAAAATGGAAAATTCAACACAAAAATCATAAGAAGAAGAGATCATATAGAAACCTAAGCTATTTAAGAGAGCTTATCATTCTGTTTAGTGTTATGTAACATATGTGTAAGCTAAGATTAAGCCTCGTAATTATTTGTAAATTTATTATTCTTTATTTTCTTATGATATTGTTAATTTTATATTTTTTTTTAAGTTTAACGCACACAGAACCCTAAAGGGAATGAGAAAAAGAGAGAGCACAAGTTAAGGTATCCGTTTATTTGTACTTTTGCGCACGAATCTCAAGTTTTACTTACATTTTTGAACAAAACCCAACCGAGCTTTATTTTGTACAATCTCCATTATGATAGTAAGCTATTGAGTAACGCACACGCAATATACATACATATGACGTATCCAAATAGTAGCATATAAACTATGCCGTGTACTGAATGTAATTAATAGAGAAACGTATTACCGCATATATAGTATATACATATTATGTACTACGTACGTATATATTTTTGAACTTTGGAACTAGCTTACTCGTAACACCCTCACACTCACTGAGAAATTCCATTGTACATAGTAGATCAAATGCAAACCTTGTATATTTCCAAAACCCACATGGCAACTACTAGTAGATTATCCTATATCGACAGCTATTAGTCCTATCAGAATGAAGTTTGCACTTCATACACGGCATACTTACACCTAACTCTGATTACATCACGACATACATATATCGATTATATCGGCATACTCACTTAGTTTATTTCACTTCACTTCACTTCAATAATCATCATCAGATCACGTGAATATGTTCTATATATATAAACATACACACATATTAATGTAATTAGCATTTAAATACCCTAAGAATAGGTAGCTATGTCATGTCTCTGAAATGTAATACCTAAGGTACCTACAAATTTATGCGTACACACTCATTTACTATTAAAAACATACATATGTGTACATCATTTATGGTAATTGTGTATGAGAAATATACAAATACAGTAAATAAAATATATATTTTAAAATTTAAACGTCATTGTTTTTGTTTTTCCTTATGGGATTATACTTACAGCGTTTCCTGAAAGAAAACATCCAAAGATATGGTATTCTTTATCATTTGGTATTTATTCTCAAGACTTTAATACAGATCATATACATATCATACATATACATATGATTAGGGTTTACATACAGTTATAAGGTTATTCATACTGGTTTCGTTTTTACAGACGCCTTAATAAAATAAAGTCAAAAATATATATATTTTCTTGATTAATATCAAGATTAAGTACAGATTTTTCAGTTTCATATCACACAAAATACAAGAAAAACAATAAACCAAAATATTTCAATCTAAAATGCATTCTAAAAATGGTTCCCAACTTAAAACAGAAACGGATTATATAGTTTCTGAATATGGCTAATTCTTAAATTTTCGTAAAATTGGTTACTTATGGGAATATACTGCAATTATCTGCAATTATAGTATGTAATAAAATGAATAGACTATCAATTTTTCAGGGATCATTCTTGCCTTTACATCATTAGTGCAGGTATATAAAATATATATGTATAAATATATATATATATCGAATTTTCATTAAACACATACATTTATAAATCCTCAAATTGGGTATGTGTCTCCTCGTTGTTGTCATCTGACGTATTGTACATAAATAAGTATGTAAGCGTGTATGTGTGTGGGTATGTGTGTATACATACATAATATATATATATATATATATTATTAATAGTTCTCATCGATTTCACTACTTGCCTACTATAAGTGTTAGCTCACAATCAGTTGCATTTTGTCTTTGGTGTTAAACTTACAAAACTTTGGGTTCTCTCATGTTTTCTATATGTAGTCTATTTAACGCCTCCTCCTGGTTAACTTTGTAGAGTACGTAGTACTGCGGGAAGTATTCTTCCCTTCACCTAAAGCAGCATATCATCATCGCTCTCCGTAAACTCGCCATTCGGCTCAAGCAACAGGTTGGCCTCCTCGTTCGACTGCACCTGCAATGGGAGGGATTGTAAAGAGAAAGAGAGAGAGAGAGAGAGAGAGAGAGAGAGAAAAGAGTTAGGATCCCTTATAGATAAAACCGATTCAAATACAAAGCCTGCAAACCGTACTGTTTTCCTATGAGGATGAGGTTAGTTATTTAGCAGGTTAGTTTCATATTATTTTTTAAAATTTATTTTAATATAAAAATAAAAATTCATAGGCAAATGGCGAAAACTATAGTCAAGCGTACACGACTGTACGATACCCTTCGATCAGTTTTGTAAAGCTATTGTATGATATATAGAAAGCTGTATGCCAAATTTTGGAACCTTAGCTCTGATAGTTGCTGAGATTAGCGGGTTCATACAAACAGACAAGGTTAATAAACATCTCCCTAGTTACATAAATTTAGTATACCCCAGCTTAATAATTTTCAATATTCGTAGGGTATAATGAGTTAGTTAGTTAGTTAGTTGAGGAGTTAGTTGCCTAGTTGGTTAGTTAGTGGGATCGGGAATGGGAATGGTTTGCAGGCTTGTTTTCTTGTTTGCAGTAGAGAGTTACCACAGAGTATCGCACGGCCGAGTTGTTGCGCCGGAAGAGACGTTGCACACGTTGCCTGCGGGCTGGCGAGAAGGCGAACATGCCCACGCATGCCACAAAGAATGTCACCGAGAGGATAACTACCAGAATGGCTGCAAAACACAAACAACAAGAACAAGAACAAAGTAATCAAATAATTATGGACACACAGGGCCAGGCTGCACTTACTGCCCACAGATCCCTTTGGGCTGGGCACATTGGCCAGATGAGCGGCTTCTCCTCCTGCTCCTGCTCCTGCTGCTGCTCCTGTTGCTGCTGGTCCCTCAGTTGTCACTGTTGCACTGTTGTTGTTGTTGTTGTTGTTATTCCCAGCTGCTGGAGTCGGCGTTGTGCTGGGTGTGCTGATGCCAGCGATGCTGCCATCGGGATTGTCATGCAGCGGCGGCACACTGAGACCCAGAAACTGGCAGATGCTCGGCGTATGCTGCACGTACAGTAAGCTGCACTGCTGGTCCTGCAAACAGAGAGAGAGAGAGGGGAGAGGGGAAGCACTTGCAATTAGAAACTTTGTTCATTAAGTGCAAAAGAAAATAAACAAATGCATAAATAAATTGATACGAGCAAAAATACATAAATCGCAAGGGCAAAGGCAGAGGCGGAGCTGCTGCAACTCCTCCTCCAGCAGCATCATTTACAGCTAGGGCGGCAAATTGTGGCACCACTGGCGTTTGCACAGCTTGTTTCCGCCACCGTGGCACACCCGTTCTGGCCATCCGGCTGGCAGCACGCTGCGTGTAACACTTTCGGCCAAAGACCATTTCCGACGCAGGAGCAGCAACACCCAGAACGACAGCAACACGAACGAACATTGGCAACGAGGCGCTGCAAATGTGCGCATAATTTAAAAACTTTTGCGGCGGCTGCAACTGGCAACTGGCAACTGCAAGTGGCAAAAACTAACGCTGCACAACTTTGCCGACGCGTTCCGTGGCGCCGCGTCCTGCCGCCCCAGACACGAAACTAAAACATGTCGGGGACACAGCAAGGACAGAGCAGCGTGGAGGGGAGCGTGGAAGGGAGAGCTGGGAACGGGGGGCAGACGCATTAAAAAGTTTGCAGCCATTTAAAATCCCATTTCATTGAATCGCTAATTTTCCGACAGCGTCGCTGCCGGTTTCAGACAAAACCTTTTTGCTTGTGTTACCCCTTGTTAGGCCACCCCATCATGCACTTCTCTGTGTGAGAAGAAGAAGAAGAACAACAACAACCGGAAACAACAAAACTGTCGCCGTGTGTGTGTGTAGCTGTGTGTGTGTGTGTGTGTTTGCCGCCAAATAGTTTAAGAGAGAGCAAGCTCGACCCTTGACACCGTCGCGCCCTTCGTATGTGTTTGTTGTGCTTCTCTTTTTGGTGGCTGCTGCTTTTGTATTCCATTTGTCTGCGGTGCATGCAACCACTCCACAATTTGCACAACAATACCGGGAGGAAAGTTCAATATACTGCGGTCGCGCTAATCGAATTTTGCCACAACTCTACAGCAGGCCGTAGTCGCAGTGCTGAAACAAAAGCACTTAAGGGTTTATAAGAAATCTTGAGAAAACCCTTAAACTGCAAATGGAATACTTGAATTTCTTCAATAATATTGGAATTTTTAAATTATTATGAAATATGAGCAAGTTGTCTTATGAATAACTCCTATGCATCTTTAGCAAAAAATAAAAATTACGTTCGGAATTCATTTTTTCTTCGATTTACAAAGGCGAAAGAGGGCGTGGCTAAATGCTTAAGCATACTATAACTTTGTGCAATAAATAAGAAATATTGGCAATAAATTTAATAGACCTAGCTTTGATATCCTCTAAGCTATAGATGCACATACAGACAAACTTTGCTGTATCAAGCTAAACTACATAAAAAGATGGTAAGGCTAAAATTAAAAAACAAATATATATAGTTTGTTTAAAAATCATAGGGAGGACCCTTGTCCAAATTTCCAAAATATCGAAAATTTAAAAAAATGTATTTTAATATTTTTAAAGTATAGAATCACTCAGGTTGAATTTCATAGCTTATTCTTAATAAATACTTAAGAGACCTAAAATTGCCTCTTCTGCTAGGTTTAGTAAGTTTCTGCTCAATCTTTGACTTTCTAAATGAAATACCCTCTAACAATTACACTGCAATTAAATTACTTAGTTAAACTAAAAAATACACAGAAAACGCTATGAAAACTCGCCTATTAAATTGAATTAAGTACACGTTGCAGATAAGCTCGAATAACAAGGTTTTTCAAATACAATTTATGAGTAATTCGAGTTTCATGCAACATGAAACACAAATTCTTGTATATAACATACCATACCATAAACCATATACCATTTTATAGTATAATTTTTAATTGTTCCACTTAACACGCCTCAACGGCCCAACCTGTTGCAGGCAACTTAATTGAGCATGAAATGTAACTCAAATAGCGAATGGTAGAGGGGGACAGAGAGAGAGAGAGACCTAGAGACATTCGCTGCAAAGTGCTTGGACAAAGAAATGAAATTAATAACACCTAGAACGAGGATGGTATATACAGTAGTAGTACCATCATCGTATACGTCGGGTCTGGAGCGAGTGTGTGTAATGCAATTAACGACAATCGAACAAACACTCCGACAGCGAATGCCTCGTGGCACAGTCAGTCAGGCCATGCATGTGTGATGTCCACTTGGTGTGAGTTCTGGTGTCCATGATGGTGTGGTATTCCATTCCCCCAAATCCAATTCCCCGACCCACACACCCACACACACACTCTATGCGACACAGTGCGTTGCCGGTTGAAAGCAGCTTGCAGCTATTTGTGAACTGGTTTAAATTTGGGTCAATTGGTTTGTGCCACATGCGAGTAGCGAGTACTGAGTACCGAGTACCGAGTACTGAGTACTGCAACAAGCTGCATTGCCTGCCTGCCTGACTGCCTGCCTTCCAGCCTGCCTGCCTGCCTGGCCGACTGCCACCAGCTCCTGGCAAATTCGACTAAGCCGAGTGTAGAGCGTCGCTTGACTGTTTAACCAGTACAAACAGAGGGCAAACAACAATGGTGGCCAAGTCCTGTGCTCGACAGCAAAGATATCCTGCAGCGTATGTGCTAGAAAAATAAACTATGGCCTCTCCAGAGATCTGTCTCACTTGAAATTACTCTTCCAATAGTTTTTGCCCAAATTAAAGAGCGAAATCAACATGATATATGGCAAAGTTTTCAGCTTTGTAATACTAAAGATCACAGACTTATGGGCTATCTAAAGAATATAAAATATCGTATACAAAAACCTTACACCATCTTCTATCATAACCGCACTTTCCTCTATATATACAGGATATAAAACAACTGAGAGGCAGAGCCTACCAACAAAATGGACAGGCAAATATTTTCAATTGCCGACGGCGCCTCCTTTTGGCTATTTGTGCGTAATGGAGTTCAACGTGTGTGTGTGTGTGTCTGTGTGTGTGTGGGCGTGTCTCATCGGGGGGTGTGTTTTGTTAAACCTCAGGCACTAATTGCTGCATTTTTGGCCATGCTCCGAACGGGCTAATAAAGTTGCCTGGCTCGGTCAGACCACTAATTACAACGTGCTGCAAATTGACAATTTTGCTAGCTGCATGCGGTTTGTCTGTCATCCATGTATGTACATAGATATATATATAGATATATATAGACGATGCCATAATGAAAACAGAGCGCAAAATCAATTAAAGGATTGCGTGGTAAAATAAAACAAAGCGACGCGAGACACACACACACACGAGTTTCTAAATTCAATTAAATTTACTGACCACTTTGGGCTTAATTGCAGCAGCCCGTACGAGATGAGATTAAAGACAGTTTCAAGATGGAACCAGGGTTTACATAATTAGAAGGAAATGTAATTGCAAAAGGGGTCACGCTGCTGATCCTGGCCAAACCAGGCTGACAATGACAATTATGCGATAAAAGAAAGCAGAGATGCCACTATAGAGAGAGAGAGAGAGAGGGAGACAGTGAGGGAGAGAGAGGTCAGGCGACACGGCTCGAATGAAAGGTACAAACACAGGCTTAGCCAGCGTATCTAAGAGATCTATGGCAAAGGTTCCGAGCAGCTCGCAAAAAAAAGGTACAAAAACAACGACAACGAGGCAACAACAACATATTTCAGTTGTAACAAGTCAGGCGCACGTGCATTTTTAGCTGCGATTGTTAAGACAACAAAGGCCGGGCCCAAAACAATGGCAAGCCTGGCGGCTAAAGGCGTGGAGAGAACGGAGAACAGAGAAACAGAGAACAGGCAGCTACAACTATGTAAAAGCAACAGACAGCTAGAAAGTATGCAACAAAAAAAAGCAAGAGCAAGCAAGGCAAGAGGGCTGCCAACTCGCCAAAAGCCGCCCAGTTAGGTAGGCAACATTTTCTGCTTGCTGAAAGGCAACAACAGCAAAAGCAGAACAAGTAGAAATGGCTGGCAAAGCGGATTTGCCAAGTGGTAAGCATAACAAAGGACACCTGCCACATTGTTTTGCGCCCAGTTGCCACGCAGCTGGCGGCAGCATGCGGCCTTTTTCTGCATACATTTCTTATACATTTTTTACTTTGAAGAAAGAGAGAGAGAGGGGGGGAAGAGAGAGGGAAAGAGAGAAGGGAAAACTGCTGCAGTATGCAAACAAGCACAAACGTGTGTATGTTAAATCTACTTAGGACTTGTCACCCTGCCTTGTCTCGCACCCTCGCACATGTCAATTTAATGCGCTTTTTTTTCCCACTGCCCACAAAAGTATGCTACGTTTTCATTCACAGCGCATTTTCTCTATGGTATTTTATACCTGTGGCCCAAGCTGGTTATTCTACTCGTTTTCTTTGATGTCTGCCATCGATTACAAATTTAATTTATACATTTTCAATATTACTAAGACACACAGCAGGCCTAGACGACTGTGGCATACTCTATAAACAAGCAAAGTAATACAAATTAATACTATTTTAAAGCAGTGTGCGAGCAAATTAGTTGCACAACACAAAAAAAATGTATATAAAATATAAAAATGTACTTTGAAAACATTATACCATATTTAAATTTTGATTTTCGAGTCAGTAAAAGGCAAAAAGAGAAGTAAATTTAAATCTCTTTCGTTGTCAAGGTTCGTAAGTGAATTTCCCATTCTGTTTTCACAGAGTTTCACACTAGATTTGCTTGGATAAGATTCTCTCTCTTTCTCTCAGGGATTAGGCTACTTACGTCATTGATGGTGCTAGAGTTGTAGGTGCTGCTGCTGCATATCACACGCATATGTACATTCATTTTGCCTGCAAAATAAAAGTAAATTTCATTAGTTAAATGTTAGTAATATTAACAGACAAAAAAGGGTATCTAATTAGCCTAAAATGAAACCACAGCAGCAGGCATATACAAAACTTGACCCCAATAAAATGTGATGAGAGTCTGTCTGAGAGTCCGAGAAAATCCCAGCACAAAGTAACCCCAGTGTAAAGCGGCATTTTATTTTAATTGACCGAAAAACAAGAACACAACAGCAGCACCAGCAACAGCAACAACAGCAACAACAACAACTTCAATGAATCCTTATCATATTTCGCATGTCTGGCCGAGAATCAGAGCTACGGGTAACCCTCTGGCATGGGCAATGGGCATGGGTAATGTGAATCTGAATGAGAATGAGAACAGAGCACAGAGGCAATGGCTCTGTGGATATGGGGGCTATGGGGTCGTTCTCTGCTGAAAAGTTATTACATAAAAGCCAAAAATAATTATCACTGGAGACGACAACAAAAGCCGCATGATATGGGCCCTGTGTGGGACTCATGGGAGGCGCTCGGGAGGCTGCTCGAGGGAGTAAAGGGTTCGCCGCTTTGTTGCTGAAATGCGCAGCATGACAAGTGTGTGTGTGTGTGTGTGTGTGAGGCTACTGAATGAGGTTCTGGGATTTGGTTTACCCTGCCTTCCTCTCTCTCTCCTTTTCGCATGTCAGTGAGCACATTAGAATACTCTGATCGCTTGCAGATTGCCAACCACAGAGCCGAGTTTTATAATGCTCGTTGTATTCATTGTTTACGGTCTGTCAGTCATGAAGAGTTTGTCATAATTAAATCGTCACTTTTATTGCCAGTTACCCCACATAAACAAAGAAACTTTTTCCCTCTTTAATGTGAAAGTTTTTTTTTTATTTACTGTCTGTCACATGATGGTGCCAATAAAATTCATCGCCATCCCCCAAAAGGCAACCGTGTGTGGAGGTTACCCTATACCACGAATGTCCAACTCTGTGTGTGTGTGTGTGTGTGTGGGACCTTTAAATATTCATGGCTCGAATGCAGCAGGAACAGAGAGACTGGAATAAAAAGCATGGGCACAACGGAAATGCGGAAAAGAGCCTCCGAATTTGCAGCAAGATTATTTTACCGCATTATCTTGTCGGCAATTTTATTTATTTTTTTTCCCTCTCATGTTTTTTTTGCACATTTTTTCCCCCTGTCTATTTTGATAATTTCAAGTACTTTGCGTTTTTTGTCGCCCAGCGGACACAAAAGGCTTTTAGATAAGAGAGCGAGAGAGAGAAAGAAAAGAAGGAAGTGAGATTACTTACGCTATGGCGAATATTTTATACACTTGCTTTATATTTGCAATTTTTATGTTAGTTTTATAGTTTATGGATAAGGAATTACATTGTCTTCTAAGTAGGAATCAACGAGCTTGTACAACTTTCCAATTTGATTATTTATGCTGCATACTTTTAGGCTCAGGGATATTTTATCTTTCAGCCCGTAAACGGTTTCCTAAATTACTTATATGTTTATTTTATGTTTCTTATTAAATTTGCAGGATTTATACACATGAGATTAATTGGTGTACTGAGCAAAAATTAATGTTATAATTAAAAAATTAAGGCCTTAAAAAACGCTAATTATTTGATTAGTTTCAATTGCACAGACAGACAGACAGAGATACAGACAGGCAAACAGACAGTGAGACAGACAGTCAGACAGACAAAGAGACTACTCTAGTGACACCAGCCCATTGCCTAAGTTAGTTAAACTCCACCAAGCGAAGGGTATTTAAACGTGAAACGTGGAAAAACGTGAAAAAGCAGCAAAATGGCGACGAACGCAGCATGAAAACTGTCGCAACGGCGCCCTAGAGCAGATAGACGACAGAAAAAAAAGAAAATTGTCAAGAGGTTTCCGCGTGTGTGAAGCGAGAAAGAGAGACAGCGGGAGAGGGAGGCAGGAAAGAACTGGTTAGCGGGATGGGGGCCAGCAGAGTGACAGATAAGCGAAAAGGAAGTGCATTGGGCTGTGCGCCAATTCTAATGCGATTTTGTCATTTTGAGAAAGCAGCTCAGAAGCCAAAGAAAAAAAGAAAAAAAAAAAAAAATGGTGGCCAGAGCAAAATGGCGACGAGTGACGGAAACGCGCGCGTGTTGCGCCAACGGAAACGGAAACGGATAGGGAAACGGAAACGACAAGCAGCAACTTGGAAATTTGCAAATCGAATTATATTCGAAAATAGTTTGAACTCACCTTCCTTGCCACATCCGGGCAGATCATGGGCAAAGAACAAGTTGACCAGATCCTGTGAATAATCCGTGACAGCCTTGCGATACACTCCACAAATATTCACCTCCACCTTGCGCTGCTTGTACTCGATCTGCGGGAAGACGAGAGAGATCAGAGATCAGAGAAGCTCTATAGAGCAGTCTATAGCAAACTCACCTCAATTTTGCCATTTTTGGTAAACGGCGCCTGCGAAAAATTGTAGTGCAAATTCAACTCATCCTGCACAATCTCACACGTGTCCTCGCCAAAGAGACACTCATGTGGCGGGCAGATAACGCTCGTATCCCAGTGGAAACCATAGTGACAATCATCGATGTACTTGAGCACCGGATTACCCTGCATTTTGGGCAGATATTTGCATTATTATATAGTTGGTATATAGGCATTCTTCCTTCTCCTGCTTTACTTACCCGACCCGCACGCATATTGCAGGTGAAATGTATTTCAGTGGAACTCTCCGTGGATTTATCGCTGGGACAGGGATCACCGCGTAGGTAGAGCAGCGTTGCGTCTGTCTGATTGATAGCCCTCAGACTGGCAAGGGGAAAGCCCAAGCTCTGCAAAGGATAAAAAGGAGGAGGCTGGGTAAGCTGGCCAGGCATCTGGTCATGTCTGGCATGTCAGGCAGTCAGTCAGCTTGTGCCGTTCGTGACCAAACACATGTCGAATCTTATGACTGAGATTGCTGCAAATAACTGCAAGTCTTTTCCTCTCTCTCTCTCTGTCTCTGTCTATGATGGCCTTAACTGTGAGTCTTGCTGGACATGCTTTCGAGTGGCCACAACTATCGATGGGTTGACGATGAAAGCGAGATAAGCGGCAACCGATTGGATGGACAAATGCCAGCCTGACCCCATCCCACTTGCAATTGCCCTGGCCTGACCCTGCCCCGTTCCTACCCTGTCCCTACTGCTGCGCACTCCACGCTCAGCCGACAAAGATGGAGTGTAATTGATAAGGCGTTAATACGAGCCGATTGTAGGGGTAAAGGGAGTACGTGGAGTACTCTATGCACTCCACACATATAATTGATTGTATTGTGCAGCTGAATATGTAAATCGAAGCGCGCAAACACTGGCTAAGGCTTCAAATCCCTCCAAGAGCCATAGATGGGCATTAGGTCAGCCAAATTGCTCAATAATCGACTTTTTTGTCGCCTGGCTAAATGGTGCTTCAATTGCTTCAACAGGCGCTGGCGCAACGCCCACAAAGCACGCGCCAAATGCTGCCTCCTGCTGCCTCTTGTTGCCTCCTGCTGCCTGCTCCTGCTTCTCCTACTGCTCCTCCCACTGCAGCTCCTTCTGCCTGCTGCAGCCCTTGGCAACCATGTAGACAGCAGCAGTGGCACAAGAAGTCGCAGCAACAGACCAGTCGAGACGGGCAGAGCAGGGGACACGCTTAATGTCCATTCGAGCAGCAGCAGCAGCGGGTTGCCAGTCGCCATGGCGATTGCATTGGCGCTCACTCTCGAGTGCCACAAGATTTATGCCCGGGTCAGGGCAGAACTTCGATGGCGTCGATGGCAAACGTTGCACATGTTGTCGTCTCATCTTAAACGTATTAGCCACTGTCGAGTGGGCGGCAGGAAGAGTGGGACAGTGGGAGAGTGGAAGCTGGGGGCAGCAGCAACAAGGACGTTAGCCGGCGCCGTCTCATTTCGTATGCAGCTCAGGCTGGTTTAAGCAGTTGGCTCTATTATTTATTGCTAACCGTTTCGCTAGCACTGGCACTTTTCTCTGTCTATTCTGCTGCTCCTCGCCTGCTGCTCTCCTGCTCCTAGCCTGCTCCTCGCCTGCTTTGTTGCCATCGGAAATCCATTGAAAACTCAAAATCTGAACTAATGCGGCGTCAGCAAACAAGCACGAGCAGCACAGGATGTCCTTCAACGTTCCAATCCTCATTAGCATTGGCAAGTAGCTACATAGTTGGAGTAGGTGGCAAGTGGAGACAGTTGGCGCCAGTTGCCTGGCCTGGCCTGCCCTGCCCTCGCCTCGCCTCGGACTCGGGCTTATCAGCTTAGCCAACAGTTTTGAGTAACTTGCTGTTTCGGAAAATTTATTGAAAAACTTTCTTATCGCAATGGTACAATACGAACACAAACGACAGAGCGTACCCTACTACACCCCAATTCTGTCTCTGTTTATATTTTTTTCCAGCTTCCTTTCTCTCCCACTGTGAACTTTGTGCGAGGTGAAAGCATTGACTGGACAAAGGCAGAGAGAGCGGGACAGGGAGGGAGCGAGGGAGAGGCAACTTAATTGTTTGCAGACACAAATAAATAAGTTGTACAAGAAAAGCCAAGGGAAGATCCATTGAGAACTAAGCACCCTCGCTCCCTCGCTCACTCTCCTGCTCCAAGAACACGAACAGGAACAAGAAATAAACTAAAATATAGAAAAAGAAGACAAAAAAAAAGGCAGAACAAGCTGCCAAGTTGGAAAACCAAATGGAACTTTAAGCCATGTACCGTTAGTTTGCACTCTAATTGAAAATCCCGACCAGATGAAAACTTAAATACGTGAGAGCAGAGAGAGAGAGAGAGAAAAAAGCTTTAGAAAGCAGCAGCATGTACTCGTCTTTAAGCTATGATTCTCCTACTAGTGCCCAGGGCAGGGGCAGCATAAGGGCTACCATGTGTCCAAACTGGGTATACCCCATTGGAACTTCATTGAGACAACAAAACACAAAACAAAGAGGAAAGAAGCAGAAGCAGAAGAAGAAAGAAAGAAAGAAGAAAGCTTTCGCTTTAGTTGAAAAGCAATAAAGATTTGTGCAAGTTCAGCGTTTGGATTGAGACTTGAACTGACACGCACGCAGAGACAGAGACAGGGAAAGGAAGAGAGAGAGAGAGAGAGAGACAGTAAGAGTGACAGTGACAGTGTGACAGAGTCAGAGCAACAACATGTGATGTGGCGACACTCGGACTCAGTCTCAGTCTCAGGCTAGCCACACAGACGCCCCCCTAGAATGGGCAGCATAAGCTGACCCACAATTGATATAGTGTTATTTTTAGCACTATCTATGAAAAACAACGATAGACAGTGTTGCATAATCCCTAAAAACAAACGACAATAATAGAATTTAATCGGCATATTGTTTAAATTGGATTCATAAGTAAAATCTGGGCGCAAACTGGCTTAAACAGTGTTGGAAAATCTTTGGAAAACACTCAATAGTAATATCTGGGCGTTAGCTGGATTAAACAGTATTGGAAAGTCTTCCAAAAATCTCAATAGTAATATTTGGGCGCAAACTGGCATAAACAGTGTTAGAAAATCTTCAAAAAACACTCAATAATAAAATGTGGGCGCAAACTGGCCTAAACAGTGTTGGAAAATCTTTGGAAAACACTCAATAGTAAAAGCAAACTATCGATATAACGGAAGAACGTGTCAAGCCATCGATATTATCGATTGTGGTATACTCTATCATTCACTAACAAAGATAAGCCCCGAGTTAAGCCTGCCCTCTTTGCTCTAATACCCCCCCCCTTTTCTCTTCCTCATCGTCTTTGATAAATTTTGACAAATGCTAGAGACGCCCATTAACAGGTTGGCGCCTGGCGTCGATATGCCAGGCACATGCGACGCAGCGAATTTGCATTGCTTGTGCCGCGCCAGACACACTGCATGACAATGAGCTGACGAATCGCGAATCGCGTATCGAATGGAGCCAAGCCAGGGATCAAGCTGAGCGAGACAGAGAGAGAGAGAGTGAGAGAAAGAGAGGGAAAGAGAGAAAGGATATGCAACTGGCAGCACATTAAAATAAGTGCCAAAGGCTGCAAGCAAATCAGAAGAAGAAGAAGACGACGACGACGACGAAGCCAAACGACATTCGACAAATGTCAATGAGAGAGCATGCTGGGCAGGGAAGGGTTGGAGGAGTTAGGGCTGTTTTGGGGTGCGAAAAGGAGTTGCACGTTCACCAGAGCACCAGAGCCTGGCAGCACATTTCCGTTTCCGCACACGAAATGCGCTGAAAACGAAGCATTTTCAAAATGCAAAACGTGGCGCAAATGTCAACAGCATCTGGCAGCATCTTTCTCCCTCTCTCTCTCTCTCTCTCTCTCTCTCTCTCTCTCTCTCTCTCTGTCTCTCTGTGTGCCAATCCCTCGCAGCTGTATCTGCTGTGTGCAAATAAAGCAATATAAATTTTAGAAAAAATATATATAACCATGGCTACGTTATTTCTAGGCCAGTGGCATGCAAACAAAGCCGACGGCACTTTGCCCCAGTCGTTGTTGTTGACTGCCTCCATCTACAGCTCTGCCAGTGCGTTCGCTCCAGCTCTCGAGCTCTCCCTGCCTGCCTGCCTGCTCTCCCTGCCTGCCTGCCTGCCTCACTGCCTTCTCTCCAGCTCTTCTCCTGCCCCCTGCCAGCTCCCCCTCCCCGCTGTCACCCACCGCAAGCCGGAAATGTTGTTCACAGGGAGCATACAGCAGGCCAGATGGGATGGTGGCTGGTGGCAACTCTGCCCCATCCGCTAACGGCAGTTGGCCGCTAAAAGCTGTTTTTACAGTTATATATGCACACATCCACATGCATATATTTGCACACACACACGCACACTCCAACCATATACCATATATATATATTCATATATCTGTACGTTTTACACCATCGTCAACGCCGCCGCCGCAGCCGCATTTTGCCATATCCTTCCGTCGTCTGTCCCGTTGCGCCACGCTGCTTTATGTTACGTTACGTTTTTCGCTGGCCTTGCTACGTTACGTTCACAAATATTTCGCTCGCGTATCCCCCACCCTCTCCCCCTTCCTCCATCTCTCAGTTTCCGTGCCTCCTGCCCCAACCACCCCAAGCATATGCCAGCTGCCCCGTCATTTTCAGCGCGTACGTGCTTATTTTTTTTAACAACTTTAACAATCTTTCTCCCCTTCCCCGCCCTTGGATAAAAGTTATGTTGCCCATGGTCACGGGAGGAAGAGGGAGGAGACACATTTAATCCACGCTTATAGCGTGTATATATATATGGTATTATAATTCATATTATAATTGCACAAAAGCTGCTGCCGAATGACCTCGAAATGCGATCGAGCGACTAAGCCGCATTCAATCTGATTATACATAGATTGTTGTGGGCAGAATTTTTTATTGGGATCAGAGCAAATTTTGGCGATACAATTTGCAGACATTTTTCAAATTGTAACTTCATGTAGCACGTACACACTTTTATTTAAAGTTTTTTTTAATTAACTGGCAACTTTGCGAGATTAACATCAATCACAACGAGGTGGCAACACTTAGTGTAATCGATATTGCTTATCGAACTAAAAGGCAATCGCAATTATACAACACTGCACAGTGTGTTAAACGAAATTGCGATTAAAACGTGAAAAGCTTTCAAATCATGTGTAATAAACATTCAAGGAAGACGCGAAAATACCCTGCAATTGACAGATAAGAAAACGAGGTATCTCTTTGCGCAATTATCGCAATTTTACAAGCATTTTTCCCACAGACATGACGAGGGAAAACTCATTTCGGCGAGCTTAAGTAGTTAAGCACAAGCCAACAGTTTGGACAGCCAGGAAATAAAGGCAGCAGGAGGCGTGGCAAATAGGACATTTTCACAATTTGTGGCATTAGGCAACTGTGAACTCTGGACACTGAACTCCGGCTCGTCGGCTCGTTGTCTCCTCAATGCTGTCAACGACAGGCGACGGGTTACAGCGGGCAGGATGGAGGTGGGCGGGGCACCCAGCAGGGAGTCAACCTTCTGGTCGCTTAATGAAGTAACAAAATCCACTCGCTGGTCACTCGCTGAGCCGGAGCTGGAGCTGGAGCACTCTCTGAGTGGTAAGCTTAGCAATTCAGGATTTGCTGCATATTTAATGCAAAGCGGGAGGGAGGGAGGGGAGTAGGCGCCACAATTTTTTGGGCATACAGCCAAATGGCTTAACGACCAAATTGAAGCATTTAGCATGAACTTATGTATGACTTCAAATGGGATGAGGTAGGGGATATGGAGAGGAAGAGACAGAGACAGAGCCGGGAAACTGATGCCAATTACCAGCAAGAGCACACACACAGACGAGGAGACAGATAGACACACACACACACACAGAGAAGAGCGTGTGTGCACACAATCGCCGGCTTAAGCACATAAGCTGCTTTCGACCCACATACGTCTCTCCGCCCCGCCCCGCTTCGCACCCCATGCCCAACCAATGCTACTTACTTGCTCCTCTTCGGGCGCTCCGGCTGCCGACATTTTGGCCATGCAGGCACCTGAACCGCCAGCGCAGCCTAATTGGTATTTGGGCACTAATGGTCGGCACACATTCAGAAAGAACTGCAAAAGACAAAGGCGGTCAAATTAAGGCAACACAGAGAGAGAGGGAGACAGAGTGGAAGAGTGCACCCTGTACTTGTCACTCACCTTTGTGTTTTTGGGCAACTTCTCTGCCTGATTCGCTGGCAGATCAATGCTTGCCTCATAGTTCACATTGGCATTGATCAGTGGCGTCAAATCGATAGTGAAATCGCTGGAGAGCTCCGTAGAACCCTTGTCCGTGCATTTAATCTGCTCCTGGCAGGCATACGGTGTCTGATATTGAATTAACAATTGACAATTGGAGTCCTCGATTATTTTCACAGCATTTGTCGCCGCTGTTGTGCTTCCACTGCCACTGGTATTCCCATTGTCCTTCGTCGCATTGTTCGCACAAACAAATTCGATTTTCGTCGACCAACGACGCTCGCCGGTTCCACAGTGTCCGCCATCCTCGTAGAGCAAATACGGTGAGCCGCTCTGATTGAAACGCAAATGTGAATTCAGCTTGCCGAGGCTATTGGTCTGTCCGTTCTGCATGTAACAGGCGCCTGTGAAGTGCACAACCAGATCGGGGGTGGGGGGAAAAATGAATGGGTGTGTTAGTAGTGTTTTTTGGAATATGCACTCGCAATTCCCCCATCCCCGCTACCTCCTCCTCCTCCTCCTTGTTCACAGCTGCCAAATAAAGCGCTAGTCGTGGCATAGAAGCATCTATCAACTGATGGAAAAGCGAAATTAATTGTTGCTCTTGTTCCTCACTATCTTTCATACGTTTTCCTTCTCTCTCTCCCATGCTCCTCTCTATCGCTCCATTTTCGCTATTTTTAGCTGCTCTTGAAGTCTTGCAAATGACATGAATGAATGAATCCTCGCGTGATGGACTAATCCATGCAACCCAAAACTGGAAACTATTCGCAATACGCAAGTGTTATACAGTTTTAAAGCATTTTAAAGTTCTGCCTTCTACTGATACTCTGCCCTAGAACTCTTCTAAAACTAATACTATTAATATTCTACTTATCATATTTAAATTTTTAGCTTTTTTTTTGGGTACATTCAAACGAGTATTACCATAAACCTGCCTGGCTCTAGCTCTTAAAGTTTTAAAGAACTCCATATAGATCTGCTCATATAGCAAGAATGAAAACTACATTAACTCTGATCAAGAATATATACTCGTAAAACAGCTATATTGCCTAGAAGCAACTGCATTTCGTATTTAAATTATTTAGCCAAAGATTTCTTTCCTCCAAACACCTCAGCTAGCTAAAAAAGTATCTTCAGTAAAAAAATACGCTCGTTGAGATTGACTGATTTTGATTGAAGAGCGTCTAGTGGACTGAATTGTGATTGTGATTTGACTAGAATATGGTAATTCCACTCCATCTTCCCCTCACACATTCACTCCCTTTCAATCTTTCCATTTCTATCTTTGTTTCTCCTGTTTCCCCCTGCTGCCCCTTCGCCTGTGGCTCCATTTCTGTTTGCCAAGTTTTGTACTTTATTGCACATGCCACAACAGGAAGCGGACAATAACAACACAAATCGAACCGAAGGAATGCTATATATGTATGTAGTATATAACGTTGGCTTTTTGATTTGTCCAGGTTTGCCAACAGCCACAGCCACATGGCAAAAAAAAGTCAATTGAAGTTGCTTCTTGCTTTTTGTTGGAATTGAAAAGAAATCGACTGTCAACTAAATTGATAAATGACAATTCCGTAGCTGCGTGACAATACTTGTAGATACACCTAGCTAGTATCTATGCAGGAATCTAGCTGTGTGCACCAGACAACTGGCAACTGGTTGAGGGGGAGTGGGAGCAAAGGCTTCATTGCTTTTGAGGGCTCAAATCATTTCCGTGCTGAGATTAGCCCTGCTGCAGATGAATCTGTTGGCTCACCCTAAAAAAAACAAAAAACAACAAACTATGCCACACAAAACACTCACAAATTCAATTTCAATGCAATCTCTTGGTGCCTTGGTGCCTCAGTTCCCGAAGAGGAATCGCCCCCGAGGCCCGCAGGGATGACGACCTTACAATGTGTGGCCACAGGGCTACAAGCCAAGGCGAAAAACAATAAATTGATCAAATCGTTTAAATTGCATGAAAGGGTTAAATGTAACAAGGGATAAACAAGTTGAATTTTGTGGCGTTGATAAGTGAAAGAAACGCGGCCATACCGAAGATCTGATACCCTTTACCTTACCCAATTTGTCGTATTATTTTCGAAGTTTTTAGAAATTCATTTAAATAAGAACTTCTTGCTGGGATATTATTGAAAATTCAGTTATAAGAACATTATGAAGAGAGGAAAGGGACAATACTGGATATTTGAGTGATATATAGTCCCCAGCTGAGTTATTATCTATCAAAATAGACTAGACTGTAGAACAAATTAGCTTCAGTCAAACAGATGGATAGACAACGCCAATAATCTTCAGAAGGATAAAAAAAAAATGTATAGTCCCCTATATACATAACTGTCTGTAGTGCATACATTAAGATCGACAGAGCAAGGCAGCGCAGCAAAAAAAGGAAGAAGGAAACACGAGCAAATTGAATTCCAATAAGAAAACAGTCAAGAAAGCGTCAAGAAAAGGGCTCAAAACGTTGGCCAGCTTAAATAACGGGCAAAAAACAAGAGGAATAACGAAACACAACAGAGATGAGAAAAAGCAAATATATATATAAACGGTTTAGTAGCTGCTGCTGCCCGGCAAAACAGCTGCTGGCAAGTGTCAGGAAAAGGGGTGTGTGCCTCTAAATTGAATCTACACGGACAGCAGAACCACCCGACCCCAGCAGGCAACAAAAAAAGACGCGAACCATCGCAATAAAATTGCATAGACAACAACAAGCTTGGGAGATAAAAGATGTGTACGATGTGAAAAACGTAATAGAAAATTATAAACTGCAAACAGTCTCTTAAAAAAAAATCGTAGTAAATCTGCCTGCCATTTTATGCTCCAGGTCAGAGACTTTTTGATTATAATCAGCCCCTTTTTTTGGCCCTCTTGGCCAGGCAAATGTGTCGTGCTCAAATTGATATTGATGCCCGATTGATCCGTATAGTACATCTATGTACTATCTGGCCATCATTCATTGCTAACATTTCGAACACACACAATTATCCCCACGTATTACTAAATTGCGAAAAGCGAAATGTAAAATGCAAATTACTCGTCTCGGGCCGAACGTGTGCGGCATAAACAATTAACAACATTTTATTGCTGTAGATTCGGCACAACCAACGTCCAGTCCATGGCCATAACTTGCAGTCGAGGCAGAGAGAAATACCGTCCTGTTCCATAGCTCACCATGGAATGCATTCAAATGTGGAATTCAATAAAACAGGAGCGTACGAATAGAGAAACAACAAAGCGGGGAAGTTCCCCCTTTTTTTTGGTGCAGCTGTTAGAAAGTTACCCGGGATCAGAGCGCACTTGGGTTTACCCTGGGTTTTAGTGCAGCATAAACTGGAAATATTTGCTGAAGTATTATGTTTTTATAAAAATTTTACTATAATCTAAGAATACTATAACGTCGTTAAATTTCTCATATTTTTTTGCGGTTTTATGCTAATACGCCCTCTTTATGCACATCGCATCATCTACAGGATATAAAGGTGAAACAATAAAAGCAGAATGAACATTCACCAATATGGCGTCTGTCAGTGTCAGCTGGGCGCCAGATAGGAGGAAACTTGCAATGCGAAATGCATACGCGGCTCTGTTCGCGTGACCGTGTCTATCTCCCTCTCCCTCTCGCTCTCTCTCTCTCTCCCTCGCGCTCTCTTGCTCTTTCGCTCTCTGCGCTATTTGCTTAACAAATGAAATTTTCGTGTACTTCTGCCCCCTCCCCATCCGCGTATCCATTCACATTCCCATTCGCCTGGCAGGGCTCTGTGTCTGTCTGGGCCGGATAGCAATGTCAGTTGCCAAAAGCAAGTGTGCTTATTTATTTGTTTAGGCCCATGTGGTAGCCATGATTTCGCTACTGACTTCTCCCCCCTCCACTCCTCATCCGTTAGCCGCGAACAGACGAGCCAGCCAAGCAAAAAGGGAAATGCGTCTGCATTCAGCTAGAAATGCAGGCATTGCATTCTCTCCATGCGTATTACTCTCTATATTTCATGGATATGCCCCAACTTAATCACATGTTTTCCCTGGCAGTGACACAAAACGATTATTTTTAAATGGGAATGTACTACAGACCCCACAGAAAAACAAAATAATTACCGAAAACTACAATCGAGTGTGTACAACTATAAAATATACAATATATCTAATAATAATTCTCAACAACAAATTCTCTACAAGTATTTCTGAGTTCAATGCTCAAAGTAAATAAATAAATCATACATATGTGGGTATCAAAAACATTCTAAATACCGCACCCTTATTAGCTTAACTATAAAAAAAAACTAGTATTCAAAATAGTACCGTGTTATGGAGGTTCTTCATCAAACACGCGCCTCTATATATTCCTTTCAAATTAACTTCTTATCAGTAAAGTGATACCGCAATCGCACTTTAAATTATTTAAGTTCATATATGTATAATATATACCTAAGTATGTATGTTTTCATATCGAATGTTTGTTTATTTTAATAATTGTGCCAAAGGGTACCATGACGATTGCGTTCAATATTTGTTTAGCGATTTCGAAGAATTAGCTTAAATGTGAGCTAATTTCATATATGAAACTCGCATGCGGTGTTTTATGACATCATTTGGTGTGCTAGACAATTTCCAAACACATAAATATATAATATACTGATTGAGTTAATAGTTCGAATTTTTGAATAGGTAATAAGCCTGGGTAATCACATCTCTGTGCCACTAAAATCTTCTTAATCTTGTTTATGTTTTTTTGTCGCTTTAAGAACTGCCCGCAATGACTTTGCTTAAGTTTGCCCTTGCGTTGACCTTAAGTGTTGTATTGCTAAAGCTTGGAAATACAATTTTAATTACACTTTTTCGGGCAAACCCGATGACGTGCCGCATGCAAGGCGCGGATATACACGTGCAACCCGTCAGCAACTCCGGCTGTGGCTGTTGCACTTAAAATCCTCATTAATATTTCAGGCAACAAATGGCCGACTTACCTTCTCCTGCCATGCAGGGTGCTCCGGCATCGGTACACGCAGCCACCGTGTAGTTCTTTCCATCTTTGCTCAATGTGTGCACTCCATGTCCAATGAGCGGACTCAAGTCCATCCTGTAGAGGATAACGAAAAACAAATGATTTTCACGCTGTTTAATTTGGACTACAAGACTCGCTACGTCATGCTAAAGTAGCGAGACTCCAGTAGATCCGTCATATACATATTTTACTTACAGCTCATTTCCGTGAGTGATACCAGTGCAATCCTTAAGATCCTCACAGGCTTGTGGTGTGAAATAATTGAACAGATTGGTGCAACCATCTTCGTCGAGACCAACGAACTCAGCATGTGCATTCTGCAAATTAAATACAATACGCATTAGCCTTTATTTTCTGATCTTAAAAATCTAATAAATATACTGAATACGCACATAGGCATTCCGATCGCAGAAGAAATTAATGACACTGGCATAGGTCATGCTGGAATTTTTGTCACACGGTGTCGAAGACTCATGACGTAGCGAGAGTTGACCACCTTTGATAATAGGCTTGGTCTGGACATTTCCATAATTGACAAATCTAGAATAAAGTAAATAAAGATTAACAAACATTACCTACCCACATGATTGGTTGGAACACTCACCTTTTTTTAGGATCTGTAGCTTTGGGTGAATATAGGCAAATGCTGCTGCCAGCTGGACACATGGCATACTGACCATATTGAACCGGCTTACACAAATTAATCCAAAAGATATTACCATGTCGATCGGAGGCTTTTGAAACGGTATTGCTCAGTGGCATAAGATCGAAGGTTTTTCCTGTTTTTGTATATTGCACACTGCAGCTATTCGACTGCATGGCATCGGGAATGGGTATGCAAGCCAAAGGCGTATTATAAGTGACATAGAAGGAGCACGTGCTGTCAGACTAGAATTTTATAATGGATAAAAGAAATAATTAATATATCAATAGTATGCTTAAGATCAGGCCGATATATATACTTACATGACTGAGTATTTTTAATGGGTTAGCATCGGGTGTATAGTCACAAAAAAGCGAAACATGGAACCGATAGTTTGGAGCATCCATGGTTCCATTCTCACACTTAGCTCCACTCGTGTAGTTGAAGTACATTCTGCCTGTGCTGTACTGAAGCTTGTGTTGGTGACCTGAAGGAAAAAATATAATAAAAATGTAAGGCACACATACATACAAATAATCTGATAATAATAAATTGTATGCCATACGATTCTTGCATTATTTTGCTCTTCGTATTTCACTTACCCAGCACATATTCCTTTCCCCCCTTCTTGAGACAGGCGGCCACGTTGGTCTCACCATTGCAGCTGTGTGTCAGATTGCCGCAAATGTTGAATTCAAAAACATCATTGTACTCGCCCTCCACCACATGGGCCAGATCCGAATGTAAGCCATTGAAATCAAATTTATATCCATGTACAGGCTCCGTAATCGAACAATAATCATCCGATACGAATTGCTGTAGGTAATTAAAAAAAAAAAAACAAAACAAATAAATAACTGACACTGATAACGCTCTGTTAACGTGCTGTTAGCTTTTAACAGCGCCGTTTTTACCAGTTTATATGTATGTATGTTAGGTTGGTTGACAGTCTACCTACGTTAACAGCCTATGCCTACGTATAGGCCAGGCCAACAAAGGCTATGGCAGAGTGTCGACAGCAATGCATTGATACTACATACATTTATACGTCTAAGGTAAGCACATTTATTGCCCTTTCTTTGCACGTTAACAGGGCAACAAGTGCGCAGTGGCTAAGTCGTATACTCTGTACAGCTGTTAACCAGACTGAGAAACAAACAGGGTAACAAAAACAAACAAACCGAGCCCAACCCCGTCGGCCCGAACTCAACTCAACTCCCGGCAACCAAACTTACCATCGCATCGACGTCATCCTTTGCGCTGACGCTGCACACAAATGCAAGGAAAATAATAAACAGCATTGCGGACACTGTGGCGCCCCTTAATCCAAAACGACGAATTTGCATTTTATTGCAAAGAATCCAAATGGAACGGCTGCATAAACTTTGTCTTTCTTATAAACAATGAAAGTACTTCACTTCACTTTAACGGATGATTAACACTAAGCTACACATTCAATGCGAGTTTGATTTGAAATTATCAGCTCGAAGTTTGCACTGTTGTTGTTTACCTATTGACTTGAATTCAGTCTTATGGCTGTTTCGATTTTTCAACGACCGTTGGGCTTATCAGATTACCTGATAACGCAAGATAAACAAGAATCGACTGCGTAAAATGAATCATAAACTGTGCAATTATTGCATTTTTCTATCGATACAGTATCAAACTGCGGCACAAAATTGATTAAAACAGATATATTCGGGCAACGACGGCAACACCGCAACCGTTGGTAACAATGCAGAAATAGCAACAGTATTGAAGAAGAAGAAGAACAACAGTTGTAAAAATAAAACAGTGCTGTTAAACGACGAATCGAAATCAGCTGTTTTTACATAATATATGGTTACCTTAAAAACTATTTAACGGTACGGTAACTCACAATCACCATATTGCATTTTTATTTAAATAATATTACTCAAAAATATCTTGAGAAGTTCTTCAACTTTTGACTAGTTACTTTCTTGATTCGTGACTTTTAAAATACCTGTGATTGTATCGATATATTTATCTATATATCGATAATACATTTATTATATACAATTACTTTTTAGCGTTTGCAATTTACAAACAATAAAAGAAAATTGTTTAGCATCCCATTATGGCTGCAAATATCGCTGCAGCAGCTGCAGCTGTACAAGAAGTTGATCCCGTTCTCAAAAAGGCAATTAAACTGCTGCACTCAAGCAATCCAACATCTGCGGCGGAACTTCGCCTGTTGCTCGACGAGGCGCTCAAGTTGCGCTTTGGCCCGGACAAGATGATATCGAAGAACATGAGCCAGCGCATGGTTGACGACGAAGCCAACTTTCCTGGACGTGCTACTCCACAGCCACCGGCACAAGCGATGGCCACTGATGAAATTATAAATCTAACCAATTCCCCAGACAAAGTGCCATCGGATTCACCCGACACCATTGCGGATTCCGAAGACGGCAGCGGGCTGGCAATGAGCGGGGTGGTCAACACAGGCGACACTGGCGATTTTGGTGACTTGAATTGCTGTGTCTGTGGCGAAATCGTAATCACGGCCACAAATCGACTCATCGAATGCTCCAAATGCGGTGCACTCTATCACCAGGAATGCCATAAGCCTCCCATTACAAATGAGGAGGCAGCAGAAGATCAAGAAAACCTCTGGCAGTGCGATACTTGTAGCAATAAGCCATCAACAAGTCGGGCAGCTGGTGGCAGTACAGCTGCACTATCCGCATCAACACCCACTGTCGTAATTCCTGACGATCCCATGCCGCTGGCGAGTAAATCAAAATCATCTATTCCCTCGTCACGTTCCTCTACCTCTTCAAACTCATCGTCACCGTTCTACAAGCCTGAAGCAAGCAGCTCGACAAATGCGAGCAGCAGCAGCAGTAGCAAACATGGACATAAGTCATCCTCTTCGTCATCCTCCAAATCACACAAAGAAGAGCGCTCCAGTAAAGCAGTCGCGCCCACATTAGGTACCATTACTGCCCCAGAGAAGCACAGTAGCGGCACCTCCTCGCGGCGCGGCAACTCAAATACTAAATCCAGTTCCAGCAAGAGTAAACACCATGAAAGCAGCAGGAAACGGAGCTCCAAGTAATGTAGGAGTTTCAGACTTTCCTAAACTTATTTTGTTCAGCAATCGATTAATAATCAAATATAATGATTTTATAAATATGAAATATAACTATTTATAGTTTTTATTTGCATGTAAAACAGTTTATGCATTTTATTCGATTAATAATAGAAAAACGAGTAAAAATGAATGATGGTTGCTGAGGGTGCCTAGTGCCTGTACTTGCGCACGGTAACTGCCGGCGTGCGTGGACTACTGCGGGCAGAGTTTGGGTTTGGGGAACTATCCCCATGGACCTTGCGAAGATTTACGCGTGTCGCCGGCGAACTCCCGTTGGGCGTCTGTCCGTTGGGTGTCTGTGCGCTGTGCGATGAGGGGGTGCGTGCATCTCCAGCGCCAGATCGGCTGCTGCTTATGGCACTGCTAGTACCCGATGCTACCTTCTTTTTACGCTTTACATTTACAATGACATTGGCGTCCATACTCACATCCAACTCGAAATTGAACTCGTATGTTTTGTTGGAACGCGGCTGTGGAGTCAAATCATCATTGACCACAGTCTTTCCAGGTCGACTGCGCAACGAAAGCGCTGGACTAAAATTAATCTTAGCACTGGCAGCTGTCTGTGCCTTGGGTGTAGCATTTGGCTCCATTTTGGAACGTTTCGTTGGACTAACCCTCTGTGGCGACGATGACGGCGGAGCTTGGCGTTTTTTTGGAGAAGCTGATTTCGGCACTGCTTTCTGAGCTGGTGAAGCCTTTACTGCTTTAAGACCGCGGGCAGGTGACGGTTTGGCAGATGCCAACTTTCTGCGTGGAGTATAGCCAACATCACTATCCTGATCATCGTCTGTGTCAACTATGACATCATCTAATGAAGAATTAGGCGATGGCTCCTTCTTCACTCTGGCACGTGGAGCTGTTGTGGCAGCTGCCTTCTTAACTGGTGGACTGTTATTGTTATTACTGCTTTGAACCTTCTGTTTGAAGTCCAAAACTCCAGAATTAGGTACCTTCATTTGTTTGAGTGCATCGAGGAAGAAGCCACGACACTTGTCGTAGTCGGGCGCTTCATTGTGCGCTAATTTGGCAACGTATTTAAAGTAAGAGCCGATTGCAGAAGGTACTCCCTTGGGAAATAGTGGTTTCAGCGCTGCTCCAACATCCGCCATAAACGCTTCTTTGGCCTTTTGAACTTTTACAGGCACTGCCAGTAATTTTTCCTTGATCCAAGGGAGTTCAACGCCCAACCATTCGATTAGATTGTATGCAAGTATTTCAAGATCAGCACGCCGAGTGGCGACGCCCTGATGTGCATCACGCGATGTGTACTCAATTGTTCCATTATGCATTTTCTTTGGATCTGGTTTAAAATCACCCGTAACAAAGTGTGAAGCCAGCCCGAAATCAACCAGATAAGCCTGAGCGCCACCATCCTTGCCCAGGCCCAGCAGAATATTAGCTGCCTTAAGATCTGCATGAACATAGCCGGTGCTATGCATAAACTGAAAAACGTCCAGCATTTGTATGGCTAATCTGTAGACGGTAGCCTCGGGCAATCGTTTGCCGTTCTGTATATACAACTTGGATATATCACTGCCGTAGCGGGGCATTACAATAAATCGATGTTTCTGTCCATTCACATCCGCCGATCCATTTGCTAGAATGTAGGGCATTCCTAGAGATTTGAGGCCATGCTGTTGTTTGAATTGCTTGATGTCATCCAGCTTAGCGTTTCGCAAATAGAAATGCATCTCGACAAACAACGGACCATTTCCATGGGGCTCCTGAAATGCCAATAGTACGATTAAGTTGATTTCTTTTATCAGCTGTTTAAACAACTCACGCATTTCACAACAGCATCGTAGTTTTTTTCGCCATTGCGACAAGCTTCATAAATCTCGCCAAAGCCACCAATACCTATGGAGGAACCTATGCGCCACTGTCCCTTGGCAAGATCTGTTAAGATGGTTCCCTCCTTCAGCTTCTCCGGCATTGCATACAACTTGCCTTTGGCCTTTTTGGCCGGCGCTGCTTTTGGCTTAACGGCGCGTG
The DNA here is from genome assembly GCA_018901885.1 of Zaprionus kolodkinae. Taxonomy (NCBI): domain Eukaryota; kingdom Metazoa; phylum Arthropoda; class Insecta; order Diptera; family Drosophilidae; genus Zaprionus; species Zaprionus kolodkinae. The sequence goes on along the minus strand of JAEIFM010000498.1, from coordinate 8,830,581 downwards.
GCATTTTATGAATAATTAATTGTATCAAAAATAATAATAAGAAAAAACACAATTCACTTTGCACAAATATAATTTAATCTATTCAACACAAAAATGCCGCCGCCACAAAACATCAGCGTTCAACGCGCGCCATTACACAGAGAACGCATGCCATTCACATGTTAATGTTGCATTTTTAAACGCGTTGGCAGCTCCATATTTTACGTTAACATAACAGACGAGCTTAACAGACGCTCACAAATTCAGTTAGATTCAATTTGGCAAATTTGAAACAAGACAGCGAACAAAATCCTGAATAATCGCACAGAGGAAGAAATTAGAATTGAACAATAAGCAGTAATATAAGTCTATAATTTGGATTAAGTAAACCCACTAAGCTGTTAACCAACCCAAGGTCAGGCCGATAAGCCGGCAGACTACTATCGGTAAACACACGCAGCATCCACACTCAGTGCGCAGCTGTTTAAGCTGTCACCCGGCATTTGGATGCCACCCGCCCCCACACCATAGCAGGGAGTCCGCAACAGGACACCAGCATAACCTTTAAAAGAGCCGAGCATCGTCGCTCTGTGCTCAGTAGATGTTTCATCTCGCAAGCAGATAGACGGCGGCGCAAACTGTTAACGGCTCTAGTGAAATTATAAATAACATTGAAAATGCCATCGCGCGTTTAAAGCACACACACACACACACACACAGCTTTTGTCTGTGCAGTGTATGGGGAAAAGTTAAAACAAAACAAAAATCTTGCGAATTAAAGACGCCTTTCCAACGGGCAACACCGGTAAAAACAGAATGCATCAACTTCTGCTGCTGCCGCTGCTGCCTCTGCTGCTGCAAGTGGCATTTAATCCACACCATGTTGAGGCATTGCCCGACATTATTAAGATCGGTAAGTGCCGAGGTGTACGAGAATTGTACGTCCAATTCGAAAATTCATTCATTCATTGCTTGAGTAACATCTCGTAGCATCTTCAACGAGTCGAGTATCGATTTTTTTTTCACATCATAATCAAAAGCGCGCGTGTGTGTATGTATATCCTTGTATATGTATTGCTACCTAACTGTGTCACTGTGTTTGTGTGTTATCATTGTATGTGTGTGTGTGTGTGTGTGTGTTTTGTTTGTTTTCATGTTAACGTTAAAAAATAACCAAAGTTTCAATATTTACCCTTTAATAAAATATTTTTACATCCCATGCATGTTGTTATTTTGCCGCAGGCGGACTTTTCCATCCCTCGGACGACCATCAGGAGCTCGCATTCCGTCAGGCTGTTGAGCGCATCAATGCCGACCGCTCAATTTTGCCTCGTTCCAAGCTGGTGGCCCAAATAGAGCGCATTTCGCCATTCGACAGCTTCCATGCCGGCAAACGGGGTAAGAAGCAACTGGCTGGGTAAGCTGGGTGGCTGGTGTGGTGTTTCATGGGCTTGTGGTTTGTCCTGTCCTGCACTCGCATTGTGTGCAAACCTACACCTGAGAAGCCACAAATTATACCAGACTCCAAATTTGTAGTTACTCTTTAATTATTTTAACGAATTTCGGAGTTTTTGCTAAATTAAACGTTTTTCTTTATTTTTATTTTCTTTTACTTTTTTGTCCAAAACTTTTGCTTTGTTTGAGAATTTACTCACGATGAGGTTGCTGTTTTATTTTTCTCTTGCTTCGTTTGCTTTTCATTAATTTCTTGCTCTGCTCAATGTGTGCAAGTGAGTGCTCAGATACATACAAACATATGAACGAATATATATATAAAATACATACATATAAGAACATGTTTATTCTTGCATCGACGCACCACAATGAGAGTGTGAGAGCATTTTTATATATTTTCGTTCATTCATAGCACAAAAGTGTATAAATTTGGTTAGCAGATTGTGTAGATGCCCATAGAGTTTTCATTAATTCTTTCTTATCTTATCTGCACTTAATTTTAAAGTTCCCAAGAAAACCAAAGATTTCTAATTGAACCCGTTTATAAATGTGATACTACATTTATTCCAAATTTTCCATATAAGTCTGCAGAATTTTTAATATCAAATATTACACATAAAGCTCGCACGTTTAGTCCAGTAACTCTCTGGTTAAACTTAAGCTAGTCTTGAATCCAGATTGGATTAACCCTCTGAGATAGAAACCCTCGAGCTGGTAAAGCTTTATAGACTTAGATAAACGAGACAAGCAGGAAAAAATCATTCAGGTAACTGTCCGAAATTGTGTGATTGTGATAAATGAGAGACCAGGCTCGTAAAAGGTATATGGGCTGTGGCCTTGTGGGAGCATCACACGAGGACCAGAACTGCCTTACGGCGCATTACAGAAAGCCAAAGTAAAATACGTTTTAGCACGGCACTAACAAGCTGCCAGGGACAGACTGAAAGACGGACAGACAGACAAGTGGACGCTTCCAATCCTTCCCCACCCCCAACATAGATACATATGTGGGTAAAGGAATGCACCTGCTCTTACACGTGCTCAGTAATTTGATGAGCCAAAGGATGCGGTGGCAGTAAAAGGTAAAACCAAAAAGCAAAATGAAATTATGCCTTGCTGTGAAGTGCAGTTTAAATATACGAGAACTACGAGAACCAAGTCGAACCAACCCAAACGTTACTGCGCCTGCAGCAGTAACAGCACCGACTGCATCTGCTACGTCCCGTGCACCATCCCCACCATGATGTCAAGCACACAAGAGCACATTCATGTATGTGTATGTATGTGTGCTACTTAGACTGATTTTATGCTGCCACAAATCGGGGGATTCTGTCAGATAATCTTGCTGGCACACATACACAAGTATGTGTGTGTTTCCTGCATTGGGATTGGGATTGCAATTGAGGTACTGAGATTGGGAACAAACAGCAGAAACCGCATTAGCAGAAATTCAATTTTGAGAGCTGGGGGATTTATATAGAAGAATATCTCCTCGCAATGTTGACAGTTAGTGCAAAAGTTGGCAAATTACAGGAAATTCACTCTAACATCTTCATATATTTTTATGCATAACTCTTTCCAGTTTGTGGATTGTTAAACATTGGCGTAGCTGCAATTTTTGGACCACAATCCTCCCACACAGCGAGTCATGTGCAGAGCATTTGCGACAACATGGAGGTAAGTAGATGAGGAGCAGCATGAGGAAAGGGCAGACGGGGGAGATATGAATGTAAGCTGAACTAAACTTTTGTCTTTCGCCTCTACTTAGATACCGCATTTGGAGAATCGCTGGGACTACCGCCTGAGACGCGAAAGCTGCCTGGTAAATCTTTATCCTCATCCTAATACGCTATCAAAGGTATGTGTGTGTGTGCTTGTGTGTGTGTGTTTTGCGGTCAACTACTCTTGAGTTTGCTGATATTTACATTTCGACTCAGGCTTATGTGGATATTGTGCGGCACTGGGGCTGGAAGACGTTCACCATAATCTACGAGAACAACGATGGCATTGTGCGACTGCAAGAGCTGCTTAAGGCACACGGCATGACACCGTTCCCCATTACGGTGCGCCAGTTGAGCGACAGTGGAGATTATCGGTAAGTTGGCAAGGAAATCATTCTCAATTGGAATTAATTTCTTTTTGTTTTGTTCTAGGCCTCTGCTCAAGCAAATAAAGAACTCAGCTGAAGCGCATATTGTGCTCGACTGTTCCACGGAACGAGTACACGAGGTGCTCAAGCAGGCTCAACAGATTGGTATGATGAGTGATTATCATAGCTATTTGGTTACTTCACTGGATCTGCACACTGTCAACTTGGATGAGTTTCGCTATGGTGGCACAAATATTACAGGATTTCGACTGATTAACGAGAAAGTCGTCTCGGATGTGGTGCGTCAGTGGAGCATCGATGAAAAGGGTATGCTGCGTTCGGCCAATCTGACAACTGTGCGCTCGGAGACGGCACTCATGTACGACGCAGTTCATCTGTTTGCAAAGGCTCTTCACGATCTGGACACTTCACAGCAGATCGACATACATCCCATTAGCTGTGATGGCCAGAGTACCTGGCAGCATGGCTTCAGTTTAATCAACTACATGAAGATTGTGGAAATGAAGGGTCTGACTAATGTTATTAAATTTGATCATCAAGGCTTTCGAACAGATTTTATGCTCGACATTGTGGAGCTAACACCTGCTGGAATACGTAAGATTGGCACATGGAACTCGACACTGCCAGAGGGCATCAATTTTACGCGCACATTTAGCCAGAAGCAACAGGAGATCGAGGCGAATCTAAAGAATAAAACGCTAGTGGTAACAACCATATTGGTACGTATTCCGCCCACAAAATACTCTCTCTACATGTTAATAATTTCTTAATATTTCTTCTTCACAGAGCAATCCCTACTGCATGCGTAAGGAGTCAGCTGTACCTCTGACTGGTAACGATCAGTTCGAAGGATATGCTGTGGATCTTATACATGAAATATCTAGATCTCTGGGCTTCAACTATAAGATTCAACTGGTTCCGGATGGCAGCTACGGCAGCCTGAATAAAATGACTGGCGAATGGAATGGAATGATACGCGAGCTTCTGGAGCAACGTGCTGATTTGGCGATAGCCGATCTTACAATAACCTTTGAACGAGAACAGGCTGTTGATTTTACCACGCCGTTTATGAATCTGGGAGTATCGATACTCTATCGGAAACCCATCAAACAGCCCCCGAATTTGTTCTCCTTCCTGTCGCCTTTATCCTTGGACGTTTGGATATATATGGCCACAGCTTATTTAGGTGTTTCCGTGCTGCTCTTCATTTTAGCCAAGTGGGTTTAATCTAATATGTTATTCTTGATGTCGCTATAAATATAATCGAATTATTCTTTAAATAGATTCACACCCTATGAATGGCCCGCTTACACGGACGCACATGGCGAAAAGGTGGAGAGCCAATTCACGCTACTCAATTGCATGTGGTTCGCCATTGGGTCACTTATGCAGCAGGGCTGTGACTTTCTGCCGAAGTAAGATCTTCCCCATTATCGATTAATATTATTAGACTCACCTACGTGTTATTGGTTTCAGGGCTCTTTCGACTCGGATGGTTGCCGGCATATGGTGGTTCTTTACGCTGATCATGATCTCCTCGTATACAGCCAATTTAGCTGCTTTCCTGACAGTCGAACGCATGGACTCGCCCATTGAGAGTGCTGAGGATCTGGCCAAGCAAACTAGAATAAAATATGGCGCTCTGAAGGGCGGTAGCACAGCGGCTTTCTTTAGGGTATGTTAAGCACTCAAGCTAACTAAACATGTATTTAATATAATCTTGTTATTGTAGGACTCGAAGATCTCCACATATCAGCGCATGTGGTCTTTTATGGAATCTGCTCGACCATCTGTTTTTACGGCCAGTAATGGCGAAGGAGTGGAACGCGTTGCCAAGGGCAAAGGATCATATGCCTTTCTGATGGAGTCTACCTCCATCGAGTATGTGACCGAACGCAACTGTGAGCTGACACAGGTGGGCGGCATGCTGGATACCAAGAGCTACGGCATTGCCACGCCTCCCAGTGAGTTCGATTGCGACTAACCGTCAATAAGTACAGTACTATACTGACATTATCTTCTCGTTTACAATTGACAGATTCGCCATATCGCACTGCCATTAATAGCGTCATACTCAAGCTGCAGGAGGAGGGAAAGCTGCACATACTGAAAACCAAATGGTGGAAAGAGAAACGTGGCGGTGGCAAGTGTCGTGTGGAAACCTCCAAGTCATCGTCAGCTGCCAATGAGCTGGGATTGGCCAATGTGGGTGGCGTATTTGTAGTGCTAATGGGCGGCATGGGCGTGGCCTGTGTCATTGCTGTGTGCGAGTTTGTGTGGAAGTCACGCAAAGTAGCCGTCGAGGAGCGTCTGAGTGCAATACTGAATGAATGAGGAAAATTGTAAACCCAGGATGAATGGGTTTAGAAAACGGTTGACCATTTGGAACACGAATTAAAATACGCAATAATCCCAATTTGTAGTATAGCTACAGTTGATGTGCTGACTAAATAGGGATATGCATTTGCGCAACGCGTTCAAGAAAGGAATCAAAATATTGTTGGAACATATGGAATTTTTTAGAACGAGATTGCATCGAAAATGGGAATATGTAGCGAAAGCGGCGGCGCCACCAATGAGAAATCGCACAACATTATAAAACGTTTCATTAAGAACTTTTGACAAGTAGCGCTTAGGCACGAAATTTATATATATACAACTTATTAAAAAACCTACTTTACTTAGATACAAAACAACAAACATTTATACAGAGAGATAAACAGTTTTCGTATCGACATTATAATGAATACAATACAAGTACGGATTACAATCAAAATCGCATGCATTTATATTAAAAGGCATTTTTGGAATTGTACCTTAGATAATAAGCGTAGATAAATTATACATAAATACACATACTTATATAAAGCATATAAAACCATATATACACAGAAAATATAATACATTAATACACACTAGGATCGATCTTAGTCGTACCGACAATTTACATTCCAAAAAAACATTTGCTAATAGTATTCCCACAATCCCAAAAAATAGAACTAAGTTAACATAGCCTCAGTGAGTGAATGGATCTTACATAGACTAGACCCTAAACCATTCCCAGCCCTTCCATTGTAGATTTAAGATTGTAAAATGTAATTACACATACACGCAATTTCGATGAACAATTTCATAAATATAATTAAATAAACGAAGTTAACACTGCTAACACAATAATTCAATTGGCATCCTCGAGTGAACACCTGCAACAATTTGCTGACATGTCTGCCCACGATTGACGTGCTCACGAGGTGACTGTGGATGTGGCTCAGGGATTGTGGTCGACGTGACGGTCGACGGTTGACGCCTAACCGCAAACTGTCAATCAGGCGGGAGGTTTTCCGCCGGCTACTGCCTGGCTGGTTACTGAATATTTCATGTGACTTTCGAGCCCGCACGCCTTACACTCGATTTTAATTGGCTTTATGCTTTTCTATATCCTCAAAAACAAAACCGAACGAAGTCAACCTCGGGAGTTCAGTTAGCTTTCACTTTTTAGTTACGTTTTGGAAGTTCCAACATCATGAGGTTATCTCTTTGGTCTTTTGTGATATCTTGGATATGTAGTCTGCAGCTCTTCGCTCCAGTTTCTGTGATGGCCAATGACTTCTCCTCGTTTCTTAGTGCAAATGCATCGCTGGGTAAGATTAATGCACTTTGTTGGGAGTGTGTGAGTTAAGTTTTCCATGCTAATCCCTGCAGCTGTCGTTGTTGATTACGAGTATATGGCTACGCATAGGCAGAATATTATGGCTCATTTCGAAAAGATTTTGAGTGACACGATACGGGAGAACATGAAGAATGGCGGAATTAATGTGCGATATTTTACCTGGAATTCGATTAAAATTAAAAAGGGTACGATGAAGAAATATCACGCATATATTTGTACTTATTCACAGATTCCCTGTAGATTTTCTTGCTGCCATTACGGTGGCAGATTGTGAGAGGACGTGGAATTTTTATAAAACCACACAGAAGACATCTGTCCTGCTGATTGCCATAACAGACTCGGATTGCCCACGCTTGCCACTGAATCGTGCCCTGATGGTAAGTAAATTTTAAAGCTGCAAACACAACTAATCGAGTTGGCCTCTAAAGATACCCATGGTGGATCATGGTGATGAGTTCCCTCAAATCGTACTCGATGCCAAGGTGCAGGATATTTTAAAGTGGAAGGCCGTCGTTTGCTTTGTCGATCAATCTATACGTGGGTATTCCAGAAACTGCCAGAACAGTTGGAGTAGCTAATTCAGTTCTTCAATCCTAGTGGAGAACAATCCTATGTTGGTCAAGTCTATTGTGCATGAGAGCACTACGAATCATATACCGCCCATTTCGGTAATTCTCTACAAGATCGATGAGACGCTGCGTGGCCAGAAAAAACGAGCAGTATTGCGCCAGGCACTCGCTGAGTTTGCGCCCAACAATCACGAACTGAAGCGTCAGCAATTCTTGGTAATTTCCCAATTCCATGAGGATATCATCGAGATAGCCGAAACGCTTCGTATGTTCCATGTGAATAACCAATGGATGTTCTTTGTGATCGACGAGGTGCGTCGCGATTTTGATCCCAGCACTGTGACCATTAATCTGGACGAGGGAGCCAACATAGCATTTGCCCTGAACGAAACTGAACCCAACTGTGTGGATACACTAAATTGCACCATATCTGAAGTATCGATGGCTTTGGTAACATCACTTTCCCGCATGATACTCGAAGAACAGTCCATATATGGTGAGATATCGGACGAAGAGTGGGAGTCAATACGTTTTACGAAACAGGAGAAGCAAGACGAAATGCTGGAATACATGAAGGTAAGTTAATGGAGAGATCAAGATTTGTAAGGACATGGTTTATTGGGGTTCGGTCACGTTAGGATTATCTAAAAGGGAACAGTAAATGCGCCAGCTGTGCGCGATGGCGTTTTGTGACCGCCATCACTTGGGGAAAAAGTCAGGAAAATCACAAGTATCGTATGGGTAAGCTCGTGCCAGGATATATGCCCTTTGTAACTAATCCGTCTCTCCTAAGCACCTACTCGCGATGCGAAGAATCGAAACTTTGAATTCATCAATATTGGCTACTGGAGCCCGCTGCTGGGCTTCGTCTGCCAGGAGCTTACCTTCCCACACATCGAACATCATTTCCGCAACATAACCATGGATATTGTTACAATTCATGTGAGTCTTGGAATCAGGAATATAATCGTTATATATTGGTTCACAATTCTCGTAGAATCCACCTTGGCAAATTCTAACCAAGGACATTCGCGGTGTTATCACAGAGCATAAGGGCATAGTAATGGAAATACTTAAGGAACTGAGTCGTGCTCTGAACTTCAGCTACTCTCTACACGAGGCCAATTCCCCGGAGTACGATAGCCCGCTCAGCCAGATTTCAAATGAAACTGTGAGTGACAAGAAGAAAGTCGATATTTATTTCATGCCCATTGTACTTTGCAGGATGAACTTATGGGCTCAATGACCTTCCGCATACCGTATAGGGTGGTGGAACTAGTTCAAAACAACGAATACTTCATGGCCGCAGTGGCCGCCACCATCGACGAGCCTCACAAGAAGCGTTTCAATTATACGCAGCCCATAAGTGTGCAGAAATACACTTTCATTCTGCGCCAGCCGGATGAGGTTAGTCGCATCTATCTGTTTACGGCGCCATTTACACTGGAGACTTGGGGCTGTCTGGTGGGCATAATACTGCTAACGGCGCCTATGCTGTATGCCATTAATCGCCTAGTGCCCATGCAGGAACTCCAGATCAAAGGCCTATCGTCAGTTAAAAGTTGTTTCTGGTACATCTACGGAGCGTTGCTACAGCAAGGTCAGTTTTCCTGCTCGCTCCACTCAAAAGTTGGGTCTAAAAACCTTTTATAATCCTATAGGTGGCATGTACTTGCCTCGTGCGGACAGCGGCAGACTGGTGGTTGGTTTCTGGTGGATCGTTGTTATTGTGTTGGTCACTACATACTGTGGCAATCTGGTTGCCTTTTTAACGTTCCCCAAGTACCAGCCAGGCATTGACTACCTCAGCCAGCTGTCTAGTCATAAAGAAATCAAGCAATATGGACTGCGCAACGGCACCTTCTTTGAAAAGTATGTGGAGACCACGACTCGCGAGGAGTTCAAGCGATTCGTTGAGCGGGCCTCGATTTACAATAGCGCACAGGGAGAGAATATCGCGGCTGTAAAACACGGCGAACGCATCAATATCGACTGGCGCATAAATCTGCAGCTCATTGTCCAGCAACACTTCGAGCAGGACAAAGAGTGTAGATTTGCGCTGGGCAAAGAAGACTTTGTGGATGAGCAAATTGGGTTAATTGTTCCGTCGGGTAGCGCCTACTTGCATTTGATTAATCATCACATAGACAGGCTATTCCGTATGGGTTTCATTGAACGCTGGCATAGGACCAATCTCCCTTCGATGGACAAATGCAATATGAAGAATGTTCAGCGGCAGATCACCAATCATAAAGTCAATATGGACGACATGCAAGGATGCTTTATGGTACTCCTATTGGGCATTATTGTCGCTCTTTTGGTCACCTGTTGCGAATTCTGGTATTATCGTCTTATTGTCGTTAGCCGTGAACGTAAGGCCATCACTTTTGCCAATTGACAGAAATACAAAAAACATATTGGATTACAACTTGACGTGTGTAAAATAAGATGTGTTTACTTGCTGAATATTACTGTTATGAACATTACTTTGCAATAAAATTAGCTCGACTTCTGTTCAACATCATCAACTGCCATGTTGCAATTAATTAACCACTTTACGTCGAGTTGGCGTTGGGGCCACGACGACGACCGAATCCTTGGACAATGTTGACGAAGCGGCGGTTGTACTGGATCCTGCGCTTAGCGCGGCCGGTCTTCTTCTTCTTCTTCTCCTGCTTCTCAACCTTTGGGGTCTGGCCCTTGACCTTACCAGCACGCGCCAAAGAACCGTGCACTTTACCACCAATAAGTGGCACAGTGATGTCCAGCTCGAATGAGCTCAGGGCGGTCACGGGTGTGTCATTGCCCAGGGTGGCACCCTCACAGTTCAGGCTGAACTCCTCGGTGTTGAAGCCATGCAGCTGGGCAAGTTGGCTCTGCCGAACGAGAATCAAACAAAATGAGGTTAGGGGGAAGCTTTTGTTGTTGTCATTGCCGCCAATAACTCACCTTGACGCCAGCAATGGTAGCATCCTGGGACACTTCCAAAGCCTCAATTGATTCCAAACCACGTACGAAAAGCTGCATATTGATGTGCTCTGGAAATACAAAAAATCCACATTAATTGTCATTCACAGCCTACGCCTGGCGTAGTGGGGAACACGTGTAAGAGCGCGCATCGATTTTTTCGGTCTCGAATGTAGTCAACATATGAGATTTCATGCGGGTAATGATTCTTACACTTTGTGCCGCACTTTTGATATTTATTTGTTATAAAAACCCTTAAAAAACGCATTTTTTAATATAAAAATTTCGCATACCTTGTCACTTGTATGCGGATCTATCGAAAAGAAAGAAAATAGGGATGCTTGTCGATATCATTTATTCCGCAGACTTACTTATTTGTCGCTAGGTGGCGCACTTTGTTTGAAAGCAACTCTGTACTTTGCCATAGTGCTGCCAGACGTTTTTACTAAAAAGGCGCGCTAATGTATATTTTAAATATTTAAATTTTTACAAATATAAAATATTCACTATGTGTACATCAAATATATTAATTTGATATTATGTGCATGTAACCATTTACTATTTCTTTTAATCTACTATGTCATAAAAGTGCGCTGCCTGCATCTTAGGTAAACGGCCAGTCTGACTGACGCCAGACTAATCCACGTGTTTCGCTTGCCTCAATCTACGTAAAAACTGGAATTAGCTTAATCCATGCGGGTCTAGTCTGGCGCGCCCTACTTGACCCACTTTGGTATTATGGGCATGCGCTTGCTACGCGTTTGCCTGGCTCAACCTTACGAGACTTACAAAGAGAGGTCTCTCTTGCAGCCCAATGCGGCGCATGGCTGTGTTATTCTACGCCATTAGAATAAATATTGCCGCATTGTTTGTCAAACAGGACTAGATTAGTAACGTAAACATTCGTCCATTGAAAGAAAATCATAAGCCGATTTAGCAAATTTGCACGAATTATCTGCAGCTAATGAGTGTGGCTTAAATTGTTCAAGGAAATAATGTTCCAGTACGTGAATCGTCTCTTGTCTGCACCTTGATAAATCCTACAGTCTCTTTTGATTTCTTTCTTTCTTTGTCTATTTGTTTCATTATTTTATTCTTCTTCTATATCAACCTCTTTCGCACTGGCTCATTCGGTGTCTCTTTATACACTTTGATCGTTGAATGTTTAACAACCTAAATGATTCTACATTTAAAAAATAGTGGGATAAATATGTAATAAAATATATTTTGTCTATCAATTAGCTGGAACGTTTTATCGAAGGGAATGCTCATTTAGTATAACATATGTACAATATTTATACCCTACAAATCTGGGTATACCTTTCTTGACGACCTTTTGTCCACCTTGGTCCAGTTCGAAGACACTTACATGATCGGATTAGCCTGGGATTAGGTAATGCATCCCATGGATTTGCGTAAACTCATTTGCCATTTCATAATCATCTTTTGCATTCGCATACCCAAATTCTGAAACGGCGCTCCACGCTTGTCGGCACTTTTTTTTTGGGTAACCAACGCTGCCGCCGCCGCCGCCTCTTTGTAATTTGATATTTTTCTCGTATGCAAACAAAAAGGTACAACCGGAAAAACAAATTATTCTTGACCATGAAAATGGCAACAATTGCAAAATCCGCTTAGGAGAGGCTTTCCACCAATGTTGTTTGCTGGTTGTTTGTTTTCCGGCACGCGGATTGCTCCATTTTCATTCATGTATTTTTTGTTTTCAAATATTTTTTTCTAAAGGGAATTTTCCCATACGTGTTAGGTTTTTTCGCCACACTACTGCGTATATGATACTCTTCTTTGCGGTGTTGTATCAGAGGGGTAGTGAGTGAGTGTGTGGCAATAGAGTTAACCAAGTGGAAGTCTCAATTTTCTAAAGATAGTTCCCATATACTGTATAGAATTTCAATATTTACATAACATTCAAGCAAAAATATAGAATTTAGTCTTATAAAGTGATTTAGTATATCAACAAAATATATGATTTTTTCAACACATACCTATAAGGATTTGCTTGGAAATCAGGAAGTAGTTAAGGAAGATGTGTTTATAATAAAAACCACAATTTTCGAATGCAAAGTCAGCCAAAAAATCTAGTTTTTGAATTAGAATGAATTACAATATTTTAAGTTCTAAATATTTTTATTTGGTGACTACTTACTTTATCAAACAGACAGATTGCTGACAGACGGAGGGACAGGACTGGCATCTAATTAATCTCTTGGTGAGCGGTTGTGTTTGTGATATTTCTCCATTTATTTTAACCTTGTTGTCATTTAATTCACATGTTTTAATTCACTATTTAAACATTTCTGCGACGTGTAAGTTAAGCTATTGCTAAGTGGAGTTTTCATTCATCACATGGCATTATTAGTGTCTAAATTTTACACTTTTATTTTGTGCGTATTAATTTTGTGCTTCTTTTTTAAGTCGCTGTGTTTGCGTAAGTTGTGAGTGTGTGATTTCTGTTATACTTTCTAACACTCTCCCGCTCTTTTACTCTCTCGCTGACTAAGTGCGCTTTGTGTATGTGTGGCTTATTACACACACAGAGAGGAGTCTCGCTCTTGCGCTCTAAGCAAGTAAGCATTGTTTTTCGTATTTTTCCTTCATTTGTTTGCCGCTTTCTGTAACTGTTTTTTTTTTTTTGTTCTCTCAATAAATGTTATACATTCCACTTTCCTTTAATTTCTGATACCCTACATTTTCAAAGCTTATTAACAATCATCTCCTTTGGCGTGTTACGTATTTTGGAAAAGTTATATATTTTAGAAGACAATAACGCGACTTCTAAAAATAAGATAATCAATAATAAAGGCAAAACATTCAATTATGAATATATATTTAAGTTTAATAAAATAATACTTTAACAACAAGCAGCGTATTGTCCTGGTTTACTTAACTTAATCGTATATAATTGAGATATATTTACATTATGTACATTCGGGAGTACCCAGCATCACAAGTTTCACGATAACAGCCAAAAAAATAAGTCAAGTGCAGCCCCCAATCCAACCCACCACCATGGGGAAACCGACTACAATGGCTTCTCAAACAATGACAATCATATCCGGCTCAGGACTGGAGGCATTCGATGAGAAGGTGGAGTCACAACTTTCATCCTTTTCGCGTTTCTCGCGACGCTCTCGAGCTCGACGATTTTGAAACCAGATCTTAACTCTGGTGTTGGTGAGCTCCAACGACTCAGCCAACTTATTTGCATCCTCGGCGCTCAAATAGTTGGAGTCCTTGTAGGCCTGCTCCAGTGCCTGCAGTTGGCCGGGTGTGAAAGGAATCCGCGGCAGTCGTCCGGGAGTGCGCTTGGCGGGACCCTGGCGTAGGGCACGTGGCAGCTTGGGCGGATGGTAGCGAGTATACTGCAGCCAGTCGTACATGGGCAGATGTCCAACGTCGTCCATGCTCGGCGGAGCAGATCCCGACATGGTTTCCTTGCGCACAACTGCATGTGCATAAGGATGATATTGCAAGGAGACGGGCTGACAACCGCGTAGTCTCTGTAATACTCCAACGGATGCATTGGTGCCAACATATCTATCTCCGGCACGGTTTAGTATGTAGTCGATGCTAAAGTCGCTCATCTTGTTTGTCCTCGATCCTGTTGTGTGTCTGGCTCAAGTGCTTCTGTGCGGATCTCTGCGCATCGTTTGCTATTTAAGGCACACATCCCTGCTGGCGGCCATTTTGTCCCTGCCTGACAGCCTACTGTTGTCTCTTTCCTCTGCCGGCTTCCAATGAGGTTCGTTCGCACACACACACACACACAAGAATCCCATTTGTGTGCAGCGAGGCATTTAATAGGCGTTACCCAGCGCCGACCGCAACCAACCCAAGGCATCAGGTAGGCCGCTCTGCTCTGCTCTGCTCCGTTTATTACCCTTATCAGTGCCGCGATTAGCCAGCACAAGTAATTGAAGTTGAAACCCCGAAAGAAGAACCGGCCCGGCTGGCTACTCGGTCAATTCAATTCAATTTGTATCTGTATCTCTTTTACCGCATCCATATCCGTATCTGCATCTGTATCTGCTTGAGTAACTGCTGCCCTCCGCTTCTGTTTATGCTTCATGTTGCGGTGGTTGTGGTCCTCTGTGGGCTGCTGAGTGTCCTTCCCGGTTCATCCCCCTTCCGCGCAATGAACTCATCTGCCGCGCCATCTTCAATGGGAATACGAGTTGAGTCTCAAATTTTAATATGTTTTGATTGATTCGTAATTTTGTTTCCACAACACTCGCAGAGGGCAGAAAAGTATCAATTACCTAGTAAAAGCTGCAGATCTCATACCATACATAATTCAGGCATATGGTCAACGTATCCTCACAGCGTATATATAATAACTAGTTTACTATATTATTCATTTTATTAAACATTTTCAAATTTTCTTAAGAATCTTAATTAAAACACACAAGCTTTATTAATCTAATCGCAATAAATTCATAGATTATAAAACATATATTTACTAAGTACTTGAGCTTGTGCACTTAAATTGACGTTTCAGTTTAATTTTATATTTATCAACAAATAGATTAGTAATATCTATTGATATTATATTATTGTGGGTACTTCAAATTTATGATTCGATCTAGAAACGGCTGATGCAAGTTGAATATTGTAAAAAGTAAACAATTTGCAGTCTTATCGCTAATATTACCTTCGGCCCTCACACAATTGTCAACAAATTGTCCAGCTATGAGTTCAGTTCCAAATGAGTTTCGGAAATAGATCGTAACCATTGATAGGGATATAGGGAGTGAACAATGCGACCGAGATAGAGATAAAGAAAGACACAGTTGGTTTGCAATATATTGAATGAGTTTGGGTTAAGTGAGCCAATTACGGGTACTCAATTTGTGCAGATGCAAAACTTCTTATAGACAGCATCGTTTACACAGTTTGCAACCATGTCGTATGTTGTCAGTCGACTGATGTCAGGTACCAATACAGAGATTCGTTTGGTCACAGTGTCCCACTTGAGCGACGCTTCGTAGAGAATGTTTCCCGGCTCTGCCCCATAACGGATCTGGTATGTTTCCGTTCTGGTTGTTTCCAATTCTAATTTTCGCTTTACCCATTCGATCTTGGACAACTCTTGAGTCTGACAGACTTTGGTTAGATTTTGAGCTACCAAAAAACTGTTTGTGGCTTCGATCAGTTGCTTAGCAATCATGCGTGCCGTCGGTTCACTTGGTTGTATCTCCTCAAAGTCCAAGCATGTGCACCAATGCTCATCTATGCCAGCATCCTGACAATCTCTAGACTCGGCTACCTCGAAGAATACACTGTGACAGCTGGGACAACCTTCGGGTTTGGGTAGCTCATCCCGTGGCTTCTCAAGTTCCAGTATGTGCTTTAAGGTTGCGTGTATATCATATGGTGAAGTCAATCGATTCTTATTGATCTTCAAACTACTAACAAACTCTGGATATTCCTTTCTAAACCAACGGGGTAACCATATATAAAGTACGGGCATACGTTCCTCTAGGAATCCACTCTGAAGCTTGCGTAGTTTTCCAAAGCGCATTCCATGATCACTGAAGAACAATATTATGGAGTTATCAAAGGTTCCAGTTCGGTTCAACTCGTGCATATAGTCTACAAGTCGAGAATCCATTGAAGATGGAAGAGCGAAATCATTGTGACTGAAAGAGTTTGTCCAGAACATTCCGAATGAGGACTGATTCCTGTAGACCTCAGTGAACTGCAAAGCGGAATCGTAAATATACTCTGCATATTGTCGACGGCCCACACAGTAGGGAATACCTGAAACATATTTCTTCTTAAGTTCCTTGTCGATGGCTAAAATGAATGGGCGTCCGTAATAATCTGTCGGCGGGTTTCGAAACCCTCGCAGCAGATGATTAAAGGTGGCATAACTACTCCAGTCTTCTGAGTAGGCTGTGGCATAACCCTGACGCTTATAATCCTTCCAGAGCATTGGACAAGCGTCCAGTCCACCCACTTCATTGGGACGGCAAACAGTTTGGGATCTTGTCTTATTGTTGCCTGTCAGCACAGCCAGTAAATTGGGCAGCGTATTATCCCCCATCTGGAGAGATTCAAAGAACACTCGTAAGAGCATGAAGGGCAAATACCCTACCCTACCCTACCCAACCCTACCTTGTTATAGCCCTGTAGCTCGAACCAGTTCTTCTCCAGCAGATATTGATGCATCATTGGCATAGTTCGTTGAAAGTTCATGCGCGACAAGGAATCGATTCCCCAGAGAAGTACACTCGGTCTTCGCTTAGTGGCAGATCCATTCGATTCCTTTGCTTGGACAAAGCTAAAGGCATCCTGCTGCAACAGTTTCTTGTCCCCCAAGCGACGGCACTCTGTAATGATAGCGTCCAAGTGTGGAGGAACCACAAAGTCCTGATGGAAATTGCTACAGGGTAGAAGCCTGCAAGATTAGTTAAACGTTGGTTATTCTCGACAGGCAGAAAATATGTTTCAATCTACCTACTTGTACAGGTTATCCGCTTGGGTACGTAATCCGGCTCGCAGGATTGGCTTGTAGCAGCAAGAGATTTGCGCTTGGTTCATGTGCAGAATATAGCGAAGCTGCTTGCGATCATAGTTTACGCTCAAAATGTTATCTCCTGTGCCGCATTTCTTATATGGTATCCTTTCGTATATCTTCATAACATCCGATGAGAAGTGATTCACTTCGAGCATATGACATCTCGAAGTGTAGACGAAATAGTTCTCATCTGGAGTGAATCCTGTTGGCAATGATAGACAATGGATGATGTACTTAATGTCATATCAGTTTTACCTATAGTTGTGTTTGAAGCATCCCCATCGATTTGGAATACATTCGCCGGAGGAACAGTAGATCGAACATCGAACTCAATTGTAGCTAGTAGTTCCGCCTCTGGGATTGGCATATTGTAGTAGAAAATGGTCAAGATAATTCCTGCGCAGGCCAGTATTATTTTAAAGATGGTTCGCGCATTACGATCTTCAACTGTCGTCAGCCTTGAAGGTTGAATCAGCTGATATTCCAAACTGTCCCCCATTTGTATTTATTTCAATATTAGCGTTTCTTTCTCAAGACCAACAATGAGCTCCTTTACCACCACGATACGTTCTTTGCGGTGTTCCATATCCAACTGTCGACTAATTGTCTTTATCACTTCAAATGGAAGAACTGAATCACTAAGCCCCCGCTAAGCTTTGCCGAACACCTGATAAAAGTTTTAATGACCTGCGATAAGATAATATATTTAAACATACCCATTTTTATTGATTACAACTATTTCTACTTTCAATAAAATTAAACAAAAGAAGTGAGGTAAGGTTACAGTCGAGCGAGCCCGATAGTAAAATACCCTTCACTTAATTCCCAGAATATATTACAAACGTGTAATCACGCTTATAATTTAAAACAAAGAATTCTGAACAACCATGGCTTACTCTGAAAAACTCGCTATTTAAAATGTAAAAAAAAAATTATTTTGTTAAAAAATCATAAGATCCTTACATAAATTTCCAAATTTCGAAAATATTCAAACAATGCATTATGCTATTCTTTAAATGTAGAATCACTCAGGTTGTTAAAACTTAAACAAAATGTCATTCCGCGTGAAAATCGTTTGATTTTTAAGAAAGTTATGAAATGTGCAAAATGAGGGTACAGGCCTTGTTGAGTGTTTTACATGTCTAATTTTTTGACCATTTCGACATGATTTTTGGGCCAAAATTGAGTATCGTTTAAAATCGGTTTAAACAAGTTTTTAGTAGTAATTTTAACCTCCGCAATCGATTAAAATTAAAAACTCGCGATTTAAAATTTTAAAGAAAAAAATTTTGTTGAAAAATCATAGGGTGGACCCTTACCTAAATTTCCAAAATTTCGAAAATTTTCAAACAAAGCATTATGATATTTTTTAAATGTAGAATCACTCAGGTTGTTAAAACTTAAACAAAATGTCATTCCGCGTGAAAATCGTTTGATTTTTAAGAAAGTTATGAAATGTGTAAAATGAGGGTACCGGCCTTGTTGAGTGTTTTACATGTCTAATTTTTTGACCATTTCGACATGATTTTTGGGCCAAAATTGAGTATCGTTTAAAATCGGTTTAAACAAGTTTTTAGTAGTAATTTTAACCTCCGCAATCGATTAAAATTACAAACTCGCGATTTAAAATTTTAAAGAAAAAAATTTTGTTGAAAAATCATAGGGTGGACCCTTACCTAAATTTCAAAAATTTTCAAACAATCCATTATGCTATTTTTTAAATGTAGAATCACTCAGGTTGTTAAAACTTAAACAAAATGTCATTCCGCGTGAAAATCGTTTGATTTTTAAGAAAGTTATGAAATGTGTAAAATGAGGGTACCGGCCTTGTTGAGTGTTTTACATGTCTAATTTTTTGACCATTTCGACATGATTTTTGGGCCAAAATTAAGTATCGTTTAAAATCGATTTAAACAAGTTTTTAGTAGTAATTTTAACCTCCGCAATCGATTAAAATTACAAACTCGCGATTTAAAATTTTAAAGAAAAAAATTTTGTTGAAAAATCATAGGGTGGACCCTTACCTAAATTTCCAAAATTTCGAAAATTTTCAAACAAAGCATTATGATATTTTTTAAATGTAGAATCACTCAGGTTGTTAAAACTTAACAAAATGTCATTCCGCGTGAAAATCGTTTGATTTTTAAGAAAGTTATGAAATGTGTAAAATAAGGGTACCAGGCGTGTTGAGTGTGTTACATGTCTAATTTTTTGACCATTTCGACATGATTTTTGGGCCAAAATTAAGTATCGTTTAAAATCGATTTAAACAAGTTTTTAGTCCTAATTTTAACCCCCGCAATCGATTAAAATTAAAAACTCGCGATTTAAAATTTTAAAGAAAAAAATGTTGTTGAAAAATCATAGGGTGGACCCTTACCTAAATTTCCAAAATTTCGAAAATTTTCAAACAAAGCATTATGATATTTTTTAAATGTAGAATCACTCAGGTTGTTAAAACTTAAACAAAATGTCATTCCGCGTGAAAATCGTTTGATTTTTAAGAAAGTTACGATCGGGGTAAAATAAGGGTACCAAGCGTGTTGAGTGTGTTACATGTCTAATTTTTTGACCATTTCGACATGATTTTTGGGCCAAAATTAAGTATCGTTTAAAATCGATTTAAACAATTGTTTAGTAATAATTGTGACCTCCGCAATCGATTAAAATTAAAAACTCGCGATTTAAAATTTTAAAGAAAAAAATTTCGTTGAAAAATCATAGGGGGGACCCTTACATAAATTTGCCCTCTTTATGCTTGTTACATACATTTGCACAAAGTAAGTATACCCTTTTTTGACCATTTTCAATGGTCGAAGGGTATTAAAATATACAAACACATTTTTACATTTATAATCTATAGCTCTTTCACTCACACACATGTACCTTGCGCGACGTCACTGATACGTTTGAAAAGTTCGATTAAATTTGTCCAAACTAAAGGTTACCCTGGACATGCCGAAAGTGTTATACGCTTGCGCCTTGAAATATATAGTCTGAGAATTATTTTCTCTCCTATTCTTGACAATATTCATGATTATGAATTAGTACTAAAGAAACAAAATAGTTTTGTATGCAAATTCTTTTTTATTTGGAGCAGATACAAAACTTTTTTGCAATATTATCATTCACACATTCCGATACCATACTGTAGCTGTCCAAACGACTTATATCTGGAACATTAACGACAATTTTCCGACTTGTACTGTTCCATGTTACAAAAGCCTCGAAAAGAGCCATTTTTGGTATTGCTTCGTATCTGACCAGATATGATTCGAGTTTATTTTTTATCGTGTCAAATTTATTCACAGACTTTATTTTTGAAAGTTTCAATATTTCGCAAACCTTTGTTAAGTTTTTGGCGGCAAGGAACGCATTTGTCTCCGCGATGAGTTGTTCCGTTATGTTCTGTATGGTATCATCACTGGAGATATGTTCCTTAAAGGCACTGCAAGTGCACCAATGCTCATCTATGCCAGCATCCTGACAATTTCTCGATTCGGCTACCTCGAAGAATACACTGTGACAGCTGGGACAACCTTCGGGTTTGGGTAGCTCATCCTGAGGCTTATCAAGTTCCAGAATATGCTTCAAGGTTGCGTGTATATCATATGGTGAAGTCAAACGATTCTGATTGATCTCTAAATTAGCAGCAAACTGTGGATTTTCCTTTCTAAACCAAAGGGGTAACCATATATAAAGTATGGGCATACGTTCCTCTAGGAATCCACTCTGTAGCTTTCGTAGTTTTCCAAAGCGCATGCCATGATCACTGAAGAACAATATTATTGAGTTATCAAAGGTTCCAGTTCGGTTTAACTCTTGCATATAATCCAAAAGTCGGGAATCCATTGAGGATGGAAGTGCGAAATCATTGTGACTGAAGGAGTTGGTCCAGAATATACCGAATGAGGATTGATTCCTGTAGACTCGTGTAAATTGTACCGCGGAGTCGTAAATATATTCCGCCGAGTGCCGTCGTCCAACGCAGTAGGGAATACCTGAAACAAGTTTCTTATGAAGTTCGCTTTCGATGCCCAATATAAGGGGACGCCCATAGTAATCTGTTGGCGGCTTGAGGAATCCCTTCTTGTTATAGTTAAAGGTAGCATACTTTTGCCAATCTTCAGCGTAGGCTGTAATGTAACCAGATTCCTTAAAAGTCTTCCATAGAATGGGACAAGCATCCAAGCCACCTACGGAGTGGGGGCTGCACACTGACATTGATCGCGTTGCGTTGTATCCAGTTAAAATAGCCAACAGATTGGGATAGGTATTATCCGCCATCTGAAAGAATATGAAATTTACAATTAATTATGGTATAATCCGAAAACAGTTTGGGAGACATGATCACCACCTTGTTGTAGCCCTGTAGCTCGTACCAGGGCGTCTCTCGCAAATACTTGTGCATCAGTGGCATGGTACGTTGGAAATTCATGCGGGATAAGGAGTCGATACCCCAGAGTAACACGCTGGGTTTCCTTCTAGCGGGTTTTTTATCCTCCAAAACATTTGATCCATTGAATTTGTGTGCTTTAAATTGCACAATACTAAAGGCATCCTGCTGTAAAAGCTTTCGGTCCTGCAATCCTCGACACTCAGTAATGATAGCATCCAAATCTTGGGGAACCAGGAAATCTTGATGAAAATTTGCACATGGGAGCAGTCTATCATTGAGTAATATATGTGATTTGGACATTATAAATGGGAAGTAATTGCTGCACCTACTTGTATTTTCTATCAGCTGATGAGCCAGATCCAGAACGTCTAATTGACTTATAGCAGCAACTGATATTGCCCTCATTAATATGAAGTTTATAGTGACGTTCGAATTCATCATAAATAAGGGATACCATATCCTTGCTCGAGTCACATGTTTTATATTCCTTTTTTTTGAAGATCCTAAGAACATCCTTTGTGAAGGGATCTAATGAGGGCATGCGACATCCCGAGGTAAAAACAAAGTAGTTTCCTAAAGATAAACAGAAAACAAATGGGTACCGATATACATACTATATGTATTAGTATTATGTATTATGTCATTTACCAATGTCCGCATCTGGTTTCGAGGATGACGTACTTATCGGCTCTGGACTTTCTTCCGTAATACTGACGATTGTTGATGGACCTAAATTCCCTATAACTGCATCTGGTTTCGAGGATGACGAGCTTAACTGCACAGAACTTTCTTCCGTAGTACTGACAACTGTCGATGGAACAGTATTAGACGGAGTTACACCCACGGTTATTAGGAAGGTCTTGTCGCTGATCATTGAAATATTGACGGGCCATTTATAGAATATTATTGTACCAAAAAAAGCACAAAACGCACAGACTTTTAAGCCCCTTAAAATTATAGAGGGTTTCTGATCAGGCGGCTCTGCTTCCGTGGGCAGAACAGTGTACTTAAAGCTTCCCATTTATTTTATATGAATACATTAAATATCTTAAGCACTTAGCGTGACGCCTTTCATCGAGAAACTGTTCAGTTCCATGCGTTTCACTACATATACTATGGTTTATCATTTTACAATTCATATACATATATTACTTTTTTATGTACATATGTGTGAATATTAATCTAAGAAACACACACTGGCAAAGTACCAGCATCCTGCATTTGAGGAGAGTATTTTTATGCCTATTCATATCTCTTGGTCTTTGACGATGTATGTTATGTACATTATGTACATATACATATATAAATGTACTTAGAATATATGCATGTAAGTGTATCCCAAGCAATTGTGATAAAACAAGAGTTGATATTGTAGCTTCCGTCTTTTAGCTCGGGAAAACATAGCTTGTATTGCTTAGGCTTGCGATCGCGCCTGTATGTCAGTGTTGCCAGATATGGAGCACGTAAATCTGCTAGATCTAAAAATTATGCTAAAAATCAGCTTTTCATTTAATTTCAATTAAAGTATGGGCATTTTTTTAACCGGGACTTTTCTTTATACTAGCACTTGCACATTTTGCAACGTTGAAAATATTCGTTGCATCAGAATTATTAATAGATCGTAACCTACTCGATTATTTATGCGAGATTTACGTAACCATCGGCAAAAACAAAACAAAAAAGAAGCACACAACATTTTACGCTTCATTTTGGTGCAAAACATTGTATAGGCTAGATGAAAATTAAAAAATGCTAGATTTCAGGCTGTTCACCATGAAATGTGCTAGACCTAGCCTTAAATACGCTAAACTGGCAGCACCGCTGTACGAGTATAAGTATAAGTGTGCAACAGTAATAAAATGTAGTGTTGCAAATTGATTGTATTTTATGTTTTTAACGGCTTTTCAAAATCGAGTTCTATCGTTGAGTGCGATCGACTCTATGTAATGTATCTATCGACAATCGACTTAAAACGAGAAGTCATGTAATTGGCTTCAAAACACACTGCTAAAATGTAATGTTATACAAATAAATAATAAGCATTTTTTTCGCATTTTTGGTTTGTTTCGTATTTTCTTTTATTTCAATAATTTAAGTCATTTAAAAATGTACATACACAATAATATACGTATACTTTTTATAACACAAGTATACACAAAACTTCATAAATAATATATAATGTTCATGAAACGCATCATTACAAATACTTCGCACATTTTAGAATATGCTTTTAAAGGGTACGCCTGGTTGCGACTGGCCACAAAAGGTTACGGCCAGTCGAACACAGTAAAAATGCGCGCACATCGAAAAAGAACATTGGATCGTTTCAATCAATGTTAGCTAAAGCATAATACATAGTACATATGAAAAGTTTGCAATATTACTTCATACATTGACATTTATACTTATTGTTCTGTTCTCTGACATTTCATCTAAATTATTCGCCTTCTCATTCTCAGGTTTTTTTAATTTTTAACTTTCTATTGCTGTTTCTGTTTATTCTACTTCGTTCATTCGTTCAATTCTACTGTGGGTGATTATGTTTTATTGTTATCCGTTTGTTTATAGTTGTTTGGGTTGCGTTTGCACATTACAAACCGAATGCCTAATACAGTACGATGTCACACCGAGGTGTGAGATCATTCCTCATAACAAATTTTAATACATATGATAATAATTTCATCAACGACTTTTTACTGTTTATACCATACACTACGCAGCAATTCGCAGTACATGCTGTAAATGTAAATGTTACTGTATGTTCTCAGTATCTCTATATTCTCTATGTTAGCCGAATCACTATTCGCCCGTTCTCACGTCTATCTCTTCATTGGCGCATCACCCACAATCGAACACTTATGTGGTAGTGACTTCCACATAATTTGCTGGGTATAAACCAACGCGTCCGTTCATTCGCCCCTTGCACCAGCCCTGCTCATCCTCGTCTTCCAGTTTCTCAAAAACATCACCTGCAAATGATGAAAGTGAGATGCGTTTCGTATATGATGATGAAATTGAGATTATAACCTACCTTGTTTGAATGTGAGCTCGTCGCTTTCAGCTCCGTCATAATCATATAATGCCTTAACCGGCACACCCGGCTCACCGTTGTCGACCAGCACATTGTCGGACTCGTCCCACTCCTCCTCCTCGTCGAATGGGTTCGAATCAACTTTGCCGTTGCCATTGCTGTGTGTGTTGTGCGCATCGTGGATTGTGTACATGCAAATTGAAATCAATTAGTTCAATGGAAACAAGTACAGAAAGCTCCAGTCAAGCGTGCCCGACTTTATGATACACTTCGCCCAATTTAATTTACAAGAATATACATATTTCACGCATTCTTTGGCCTGTTGCATACATATGCATAAAGTTAGTATATAGTTGATCAACTGATTAATTTGTAATAATCGGCATAACCCAAAAACAACATGGGCTCGAGCAAATAACTGACCACTCTCGATTGAAATCCAACAAAAATGCAAGTTAACAATCGCTGCAACTTACGTTACGCTCGGATTGCGACTTGATGTAGACGCCGATGTTGCCGTCACTGCCGCTGTTTCTGTCGCAGAGCCGGCTGCTGTTGCCGACACCGTTGATTTAACTTCGGCTGTTGAGGAAAAGGGTTGTGATAGTGCTTGTTCCTGCTGACTGCTCCTGCCACTCGTTTTACTGCTCACACTCGCGTTCTTCTTTAGGCTATTCGTTGAAGGATATTCCTATAAAGTGAACGAACGTATAAACATCATTAGAGTTCAAAAAATGCTTCGTCAGAGGTTTCCGACTTACATGCACATCCTCGGCGACCGGTCGCTGATTAATAAGCGTTATGGGCGCGGCTGGCAGCGCCTCTTTTGATTTGTTACCCTTGGCTATGTCACGGAACTCCTCCGTGTATTCCTAATTGAAACGAAAGCAAAATCGAAAATCAGTCAACAAGCCATGATTTGTGGGGCGTGTGTACCCAGCAAACTCACCACAAATGCCGGCCAATTCATGGCCATGTTTATGCCATGATTATTTGACCACCATTTTAAGTCCTTTTGTTGGTCCGCATTGTTTATTGTATGATAAAACTCTTCATAAATTTGGGGCAGGCTGTAAGAATGAATACAAAAAATCAATTAATAAAACTCAATTCAGATAATTTAGCAACTTATTTAACTAACTTTTGCACTTTGGTCGGATCCAGACACGCGTGCACATTGAAGAGAACTTCCTTAAAGAACTCCAGTCGCGTTTTCTCCATGGTTTGGCACTTCTCAAATACGGATGTCATATCCTCAATATAAACGGAATTGTATTTGGTTATTTCGCCAATGGCTTGCTCATATTTCTCGCGGCACTTCTGAACCTGATCTTTGGTCTTTTGCACACGATCATGCATCTTCTTCACCTGTAACATACATACAATACAAAAAACGTGATTAGCAAAGCCATACAACTGTCTAACGGTTATAGTATAGACCCAACCTGATCTGGTGACAATGAGCTGTCCGCATTGGCGTTACGCTCTTGATTGGTAGCGCTGCGTTCTGTTTTGCATGCTGAGTGATAGTCTGATTTGGCCTTCTCCACTTTGGCAAGCAGTTTAGCCCAGGGCTTCTGTGCCTTCTTAAATAGATCCTCCATATCTTTGCGTTCCTTAATTTGCATGAGCGTGTGATGGTAATTGTCCTTTTGCCAGGTCTTAATTTGCGTATTAACCTCATTGCACAGATTGTCCTTGATCTTCATGTGTACATCCGATAGACGTTCCGATTCGGTTAAGACGCCCTTCCATGCTGCCTCTGTTGTGCCGTATTCGGGACCTAAAAATAAAATCAAAATCGTATAATTACATTCTTATCAACCTGTTTGCATCTATACTATAGTAGTAATTATTGTATGTCATTGTTAATAAAGATTTTCAATTATTGTCGTTGTTTTTTTTTTTTTTTTTTTTTTCACTGATGTCATCGGCTCTAGTTGGTTGACGTGCTTTCGATATCTAATCACCCTAAACGTTTGGGCAAGAATGTCTGTGTGTGTGTGTGTCTACGAAGAAGGCATCTTTTTGGTGTGTTTATTGTGTGCAAACAAAAAAAAAAGGAAAACCGTAATAAAATTTTTATGATACCCACTTAATAATTGCAAATTGGGAATGCACGAAACTCGTTTGGCCATTTTGACTAACGGGCTCAACTATTCTCAATTGGCACCCCACACGATTACACACACACACACACCTCGCACAACAAATTGAAGCGCTTAGCACAGAAATAAACACGTTCTATTTTCTCATCGCATTGATTTTCGAAACCATTTTAAGCGTCGTAGCGTTGTTGCTGTTGCTGTTGCTGTGCTACACATCTACGCTACGCGAATCGGTTGAGTGGGTCGGTCTACTACGGTCTACGGTCTACGGTGATAACTCTGGGTAGACACAACTAGGCAAATTCCATAGGAAACGCACGACGCACGAAGAAGCCGCTTTGGGCATTTCTTTTTGCTGTCAATTGCTGTGGTCTGTTTTGTCATGCTCGCTCTGTGAAAGTGGACACAAGAGCAAAGGCGGTGGCGGTAGTGGTACAACAACAACAACAACAAAACATCAATAATAACAACAACAACATTGGCAAAAGCAGTTGCCAAGTTTGCTCACGCTGTACTCGATTTCATTTTACAAAGACGCGCACACTGTCACATAAACGGGTTGGAGTTAGATACATATGTGGAAGTTGGAGATATGTATGTATTGAAGCAGTTTCAATTGAAATCACAAGTATATCGATCAGTTGGGAAGCATAAAAGAGTTATGACTGTATCAGACAGTATTATCTATGTATATTATTGTGATCATCAAATAATATAATTGAAAGCGAAATTAGAAGAAGTTATCTTCAACAATAGAAAATATTGTAATAATAACTCTATAATCTCTGGCATTTCTGCAATATTTAAAACCACTGTGCGACGCTGCCAACAGGTATGACAGCGCAATGGTTAGAAAAAAAAGGCAACAAAAAGCCCATTAATAGCTTAAACCACTTAACGTGCAACAACAAACGAGAACATGAGCAACAATGCGCAGAATGATGTACACAAAATGTGGCAAATAAGAGAGAAATACAGACTCAATCGGCCCACTCAGCAATGACGCTGGCAACGGGTCATCGCTGTTGTAGTTCTTATTGTTGTTGTTGTTGTTGTTGTTGTTATTATTGCTGTTGTTGCAGGCGTGAATGAATGTGTAAACAAATAACACGGTAAGAAGAGCCCGCGCACACACACATGAATTTGGCTTCTTCTTCTTTATCAGCTATTGACATTTTTTTTTTATTCTTACCTTTTTCAATGAGTTCACTCCATTTTTTTGACCAGGCGCGTAGATTTTTTGCATATCCCTTCTCGATATCAGCACGCTCCTGTACCAGTTGCTGTAGGTCATTGCAGAGTCTAAGAGAGCAGGCAGAGAGCGAGTGGAGTGGAAGTGGAAGAGAAAACAACAATAAACAAGATGTATCAGAATAACCGGTTTCAGTTTTTTTTTTTTTTTGCTTTTTCTCTGACAATGACCCAACCAACAATAATAACTGTTTATGCGAGTACCCCATCTGCACAATACTTACTTGTAACTATCTTCAATGCGTTTGGTGGTCCGTTTGTAATTGCCTGGCTCCCAGAAGGAATCACTTATGGCCTGCAAAAGCTGATCATCGCTGTGGTGGGACATTTCCTGTAATGCATAGAAGAATTCAGTAGATTATAGCACACTTGTACCTGGGATCGATTACCCATGTCAATCATCATCTGACACACTTTTACTACTCATCTACCCTGCTTTAACAACGAATGACCAAGGGACATAGTCACAATTCGCGGGTAAATCGACACCACATACAATGTATATTTATTTATACAAAAAAGTGAGTATGGATCTTTTACTTTAATTTAAAAATAGAAAGAAATATTTTCTGCGACCTTGCAAAGGTTTCTTAGCTTTGTAGTCTAGTGAAGCCTCTGCCGATTCCTCATGCTATCGTATAATTAATGTACAAATCTTAATTGAACTTTGAATCATAGATTGACAATTGGTAGAAGTAATTGGAAGCCATTGTGTGGGCTGCGTAACCTTCTTATGAAACCTCCTCACTCTCAACACTTCACTTGACAAGCACGCCAGTGATAGTGGCATATATCGAGGGTATATGTAGTTATTTGTGTGTGTATATATACATTTTTTGTCTATGAATGTGGGTGCGTTTTGAATGTGAAGCCATTTCCTATCGCTTATCGCATGACAAGTTATTTATGAGCTAACGCAATGCGCCGATATGAAAAAATGTGTTCAATGAAGAGTTTCAGGCGACCATCAGCTGTTTGTAAACAATGCAAAGGTTGCCAGACTCTCTCACAAACTGCTACAGATACACACACACACACACACACGCACGCATTCGGGCGCAGCATGCACACAGACAAACAATGTTATCAATGGGGCTGCCGGCATTTACTACGCTTGCCTACAGGCGGCCACTTTTTTTTTTTTTAATAGAGCAGCAGCTCCCCACCTAGATGTAAGCTTTGGTCTGAGTTTGACTTTGACATCGTCATCGTCATCGTCAGCGTCAGCGTTGATCGTCATCTTCACATCGCGATGGCATCGCCATCCCGCAATGCTTACGGTTTCATTTCCATTGGGGTTTTTTATTCGCTTTGCTGTGTTGATTTCTGTTGCTTTTGTTGTTGGTTTGTTGCTATAAATTTAGCTGCATGCAGTCATAGCGACTTATTTAGCATTGTACACGTTATGCGACTTTGATTTCTCGTATGTGACGAGTCGAGTTGTTTATTAATTTGATTATTGTTGCTGTAAGCAGCAGCAGCAGCAGCAGAAGCACTTGCAGATATTGTTGTTGTTGTTGTTGTTGTCGGCGTTGCCGTCGCGGTCAGCGACGCCGCAGCATTGAGGTAGAAATTTTAAACAGAAAGTTAACAAACAGGTTGACGCATACTTCGCATATTTGTCGAGATAGATAAGCAACACATGCACGTACATGAACACACATACGCACACAAAACTCTACACACACACACACGCTCAGTTAGAGCTGGCAAGACGAACACACACAGAAACAAACACACGCACAAACAGCTAAGGAGCCGAGTCAAAAAAGATAAGGCCCGCACCGAAACTCGTTTATCTGGGCAAGATTGAGATTTACGTATTAATATCAAATATTTGCACCTGTATCTCGCCAGGCTGCCAGCCAGCTTACATAAGTTCTGAATCACTGTTTCACTATATAGCTTAATGTTTTGTTTAAACGTTAATGGGCACTTTGTGCACACACACATACACACTCGCACACACTAGCTGGCGCGCACACACAAATTGTTTCCTCCTTTTTTGCACTAATTTAGCGAGTGAAGCGTTCAGCGAGCAACTCAGTGAAGAAGAACACTTCACACACACACACACACACTAACACTGGCACACGGAGAGAGCAACGTACACACGCACATACACACACTGGCACATCTAAAATTCCGCTACTCAATCGTGCACCCAAACGAACGCGTTAACATGAAATGTTCTATACAATGTTTTTATTGTTGCAGGCGTTGTTCATTTGACTTGTGGCAAATGCAATTTTATACTTCAGCTGTGTTGTTTTTATTCACTGCTTACACTTGCATTCGTCGCATTGTGCATGATTATTTAAACATACCAAAAATCAAAATAGCCGTAAAAAGTAATACAACTTGCGTGTGTGTCTGAAATCGCCAACTAAAAAAACTAACAGGGACGGCAACCAACAACTTGAGTTAGATCTTATGAGGGCTGCAAGCTCAACTGGTTCATTTTGATAGAATATTTTCGCGCTCTAATAAAACCAGTTTATTTTTGAAGAAATAAAAAAATGCATTTATAAAATATGAATTAAGTAATTAATCGTGAGACTATATAGCAATTTATATATATAATTGTATTAATTCTATGGATTATATTTGTAATCTTATATTAACAGTTTACATAGTAGTTAACAGTGGTGTGGACACACTGGCTACTGTTTAACAGTGATATATTTCTGTTAATGTTCACTCAGCTTACCTTAACTTGAAGAACTTCCACGGCACTTTGTAACAAACTTGCAATAACAATACGAGCATACGAACACAAGTTTATGGCAATTGCATCCATTTATTGGCCGGACAATTATAATTTTATTTAATTTATGATATTATTGAAATATAAAATCTGTCGGAAATTTCAAAGTATCTCTTCTCTAGTAACATATGACAGCATAAACTCAATTTTCCTAATCAATTCCGTCAGTTTTTTGCGATTTAGTTCAACACTTCCGCTTGCAAGTGCAAATAGTTTCTGGAATTCCGCTTGCTCTACATTCTTCTGTTTACTAAGCACTTTACTATGCCTCATCAGGTGAAGTATATCGGATAAGGCCGCCAGTTTGTTGTTCCGTGTGGCCATAAGTTGACGCGCATCTTCCTGCAGAAGCTCACGACTTTCGACCAGAAAATTGCTGCCTCCACCTGCGCTCCCAACCGCAGCAGCACCAGCTGGTCCATTGCCTGTAGTACAAGCTTCCATTTCAACTGAGATAATGGCATCTTCTGCATCCTCGAAGTTCGTCCCATACTTGAGAGTCGTACTGAGGTTGACTAAATGGGCGACAGCTTCACTGGCGTTGGTTCGATGCTCTCCACTAAAGAAACGTGCCACACATGCATATGAGCTTAATATATTCCAGAGATTGTAGTGGAGGCATGGCGATGGCGTTTTTTTGCATATATCTGAGAATTTTGGTATGTTCTTCTCGATTTCGGGCGTGTTTCCTTGAGCATCTGCAGGTGAATTGACCACAACAATCTTGGAATTTTTCGTTTTGCACCACCAGGGCTTATAGTCGGGCATAAGCTTCATTATGTCGCCGCTAGCAATGAGTTTTTGGAATTCCTGCTGCTCTTCTATTGTCAATCGGCTCCATACTTTATCTGCATCGTTTATATCGATTCCCTTCAAACGCTCGGCAATATCCTCTTCTTCGGTGGTTTCCTCAGCTAAATTTGGTTGACTGAATTCTGCCCCTTCATACTCATCATCATCATCAACATGTTCAGATCCTGCCTCATCATCTGAGTCCAGGGGAATATCTAGTCCATCATCATCAAAATCCTTAGGATTAAAGCCGGAATCTGATTCGCGCATCCTTTTCAAAATATCGTATATCTTTTTCATGTCTTGCTGACTTTCGGGCGTTGTTGTTGCACTCGCAAGCTCATCCTGAATGCAGGCCTTGAAGAACTCCTCAGAGCACTTGAGATGTGTTTGAGATTTGTAGCATGTAACGCTGCAGTAGAGCGCATTACACTTGGGGCAGGTGTATTTGAATGGCGCCTCATGGCAGCTGAAATGGCAATCAATGTAATATTATTTTGGATACAACTGCCCACAACTGCACTTACAAATGACAATTTTCGTTGCTTTCTGACATTATCTGTTAATAAAATGAAAAAATAACGCGCCTTCGGATAATTTCAGCAATAACAACCGGGTCCGTTAACAGATGTTTTTGCCAAGCAAAAATTGTGCATTGCTTTGAATGGCATTTTTGCAGATGCGAGCTAATTTGTGAATGTCTTGCGGTCTGGCAACTTTCTGCTCAATATTCTGTAAATACCAAACAATTATTCTGGCAACGCCACAACAGTGACAGCTGCATATCAAATTTTGTATTATAAAAACAGAACGTGTTCCGTTTTCAAGCGAGATCAACGTCGTGCTCGTGTTTCGTGGCCGTGCCGAGAGTTACCTGCTGTTAGTGGTACGAGATGTCAACAACAAGCGCAATTAATGGAAATCACTACGAGCAACTGCATCAAGGACGAACCAACATGTACAAGTCCAAGGTGGATGTTGTCCTGGGCGCTCAATGGGGCGATGAGGGAAAAGGCAAGGTGGTGGACATGCTAGCCTCCGAGGTGGACATAGTTTGCAGGTGTCAGGTAAGAGACACGCTGCAGTCAAAATATTTTGTGAAAAATCAAAGCCCGGGCGAATAAAAAAAAGAGTGAAAAGAAAAACAGCTGATAACAGAAATCTAAGCAGTTATCCTTGTGCCAAGGACACGCTTTCGCGTCAGGTTCGTTGACGCCGAAATTGTTATGCAGCATCTATGATGTCCTTGCTTCAATCCCTACTTGTGAATTTCACAAGTAGACACACTTATTTCCCACTATATCGCCTCGACCGCATGCTTTGCTTTTTCAGTTATTGTATGTATGCATGCATGTACGAACTCTGTTAACAGTGTGTGTGTGTGTGTGTGTGCCGCGTTTTTGTGTATGTACATACATATGTGTACTATGTACATACATTCATAGTGAATTTGTGTACATGTGTGTGTGTGTGTGTTTTCAGTCAGTCAGTCTGGCAGCCAAAGTCTGCTGCTGCTGCTGGTGCTGCTGCTTCAGCAAATTCGTCACCCGGTTCTCTCTGACGTTAGTTATTTCCTCCGTCGTTCTACGGCACAGATATTCAACAACACAGATACATATAAACACACGCATACAACGAAACATGTAATATCTACACATTTGCGCGCACAAACACATGTATTGCGTTCTCAGAAAAAACGCCAGTTTTTACATAATCATGCGAAGCGTTGTGAATGTCCCGCGCACTATTCAAAAAGCGCAGCACAGCGATTAAAACAATCGTATGTCAGTGTGTACATATGTATGTTGTATGTATGTATTTATATTGTATATACGAGGCAATCCCCTATTATTTTATATAATATTTACAAAATTCTTGTAATTTCATCATTTACTCCCACAATGCGGCTAATACTAACTTTAGCTGGATAGGTGTGGGATCAATGAACGATCACGCCTAGAAATCCTCGAATAAACAAAAGTACTTCTAATAAACCGAGCCCTTCTATGTACATATTTCTACTTGTTATCAATTTTGCGCTGATTTCTTATGTAACTTTTTTTTTCCATTGGAACTACCTTACTTTCATTACATTGAGTCACCGAGCACACGCCTCCAAAATTAATATATTTTATATATACTAAGTATATAATAAATGTACTTATTTATTGTACATGTCTATCTGCAAATGTATGTGTACGTGTGTACATGTATTGCGCAGCGAAAGTTCCTTGTGCACGGGACTAAAAAGCACGTCAATGTATGGCGCTATAATCTTATCATGACTCGATCCTCTTGTTTGTGTGTATTATTATACGCATTTTGATTATATATTTTTTTTGCCAATTCTAAGTTGGGTTATTTTTGTGAAGATAGTTCCAGAAATATTTTGCAAAACTATTGTTTTTATGTCTTTATTATGAAAATATTAATAGAGATTAATAAAAAGCAGAAATCTTGTACAGTTGCCAAGAAAAATAAAAAATAAAAATGTAGGCTCGTTTTTCGCATAGAGAAAGACTTGTAAGATTATACCAAATAATTTCGTACTTTGTAGCCACCTTGTGTCACTCTCTTAATGCGAGCCTGCTGTGCTTACTGTATTTATTTATTTGTTACTTAATACCTGCTGTTCGCTATTATTTATTTATTTATCACACAAGTTTTAATAAACAAAAACAGACATGCTAATTTCGAGTATAACAGTTCAGTTTGCTAGATCCACATACATACATCTATTTGAATATATAACGTACATATATCGTCATACTCTCATGATCTGCGAGAATTTAGGTGCGCTTGTGTGTGTATATACATATGGTATATCTGCTACAGTTTTCGTTATCTAATTTTCTGAATTTCTCTCTCTCTCTTTCGGTCTCTTTGTTTTCCACAGGGCGGCAATAACGCTGGACACACTGTGGTCGCTAATGGAACGGAGTTCGATTTTCATCTATTGCCAAGCGGTGTGGTGAACGAGAAATGCGTTTCCGTTATCGGTAAGTGGAAGTGATACTGATACCTGGCCTGGGATATTTAATGGAAGCCCAATACTGAGAGATTCATATCAAGAAACTAAACTGTCTGTCTCAAGAAAAGAAAGCAAGAAATGTTTTTCAAAATGAATATTTTTTCAATGAAAGTAAGCATCTTGTTTTTCTTTTCTCTTCTCTACCTTTCATTTTCATTTAAATAGACTTTATGGTTTTTTTAATACCCTTCCACAGAAGACGACATCTCCGTTTTCATTAAGAACAGACAAGTGTATATATTTTTGAATTACTATTAAAACTAGTCAAGTTCGTTTGTCCAACCAATAGTCCAATAGTTTCCCCTATTTCTTCCTGCTACACACAGTAAATACATCGGATAGATCCTATATATCTTAAAGCTGTCAAAGTATTTGGGTCAGCTTGACTATTTCCATGATTAAACTTACAATTTCCTACTCTAACGGAACCATATTTAATACTCTGCATATAAGCATAATAATTGGAAGAGAAACATTCGATGAAGACTAAAGCCAAAAGCTGTAAGGGTATAAAACCTTCGGCAAGTCGAAGTAGTTTTTCTTTCGTGTTTTCTCTTTTCTTTATGTTTTTCTAATGCTTTTGGTTTATTTTTCTTTAAACAAATTTTAATTTATATAGTATTTAAAATACAAAGACAACTGCATATTTAGATACGTGAGTGTGTGTATTGTGGGATTGTTATTGTTTCAGTGGTTTTGCTTTTAGTTGTTCAATGTGAAATCGAGCGTATATAGAGCACACAAAGCAGATACAGATGTAGATAGATACAATTCTATACAGATAATATCTACATACATATTGTATCTATGTATCTATAGAGGGTATGTTGAGGTTGTAGGTGTAGATGCTTACGTACACACACGTACAGAATTTGTTGGCAAAAGTTAGTGCATCATTGACATTGGCTCTTGCGGCAAATTTTCCCATTTGGTTTTGACATCTGTGCTCCCAATAACAAAGGCCAACGGCTTTCTATTTTCAGCTTTTAGTTTGCCATACAGTCACTACTATATTAAGGAGTTATGATCCCGTTGTACCCCTCTCCCCCTCTCCATTATTCTCTGCTGCGCAACACGCAAGGTCGCTGCAAGACAATTCTTCCGTTTTTTTTTGCTTGATTGTTGCTTAAAGTTTAATCGATGTTTTTTTCCCCTATATGCTACTACCCAAAGTCGGTTGTCACAACAAGGAACGTAACCTGTCATCGCTTGTCACAAGACTAATTTATGAGATAATCACAATCTCACCAATACAGCGAAAAGCTGGCAAAGTATCTGAGCGTTTGCAATTTAGATAACTGGCTCAGGGTTGTACAAGCACAACACACATAAAATTGCTCAGGCACACACACATACACACACCCACACAGGCAAATTATTCTAATCAAGCAATTAACTTATTATTCTCAACTCGATTATACAATAACGGAACAACAGCAACAACAACAACAACAAACCATTAAAATATATGCGTAAAATCATTGTCCTGACTCGCGTGCTTGAAATTTATGAACTGAAGTCGATTAGAAAAACAAATAAAAAGAGAAGCTTAACAAACGGAATTAAGAGTATTATATACAATACATTATACAATTATTAGAATTGCATTCGAATACAATGATAGTGAAATATCTTTAGCAAAAGTTTCACAGCTAGACGAAATTAACATGCCTTTCCACGTGTTGTTTTATAGCCACCTGTAAAGCATATATAAAACTGTTGACTCAGTAGATACACCAGTTATAAAGAACGCCTTACTTTTTTATTTGATAAGATAAGTCAGGGAGTTATTCAACAAAGTATGTATGTGAATCTGAGTATGATATGAGACTTTGCTAAGCTCTTAACATTTTTGCAATTTCAAGTTGCATTTTGAAATGTCATAAAAACCAAGAAATGTATAAAACTATCAAGGATTATTATAATGATGAAACACTTTTAATTATCGTTAGTAAACCGCATGCGATACAGAATTATAAAGTGAATCCCTTTCCGCAAACAATGCTCTATAGTGACTGGGACTGGGAATCAGGAACTAAATAAACAATATCTGAGCAATAAACCCCACAAATATAAATATCATGTATTAAAAATATTTCTTATTTTTTCTTTAGTTCAGTTTTTTTTTATGTCTGATTCATGTATTTATGGTGATATCTCGATAACTTCCCCTTTTCTCAAGTACATTAGAACGTTTAACTAACTTGCGATTTATACACATATATTTTACAGGAAACGGCGTTGTTATCCATCTACCCTCGTTGTTCGATGAGGTTCACAAGAACGAGGCCAAAGGATTGCAGCATTTGGAGAATCGTCTGATTATCTCGGACCGTGCGCATCTGGTATTCGATTTCCATCAACATGTCGACGGCATGCAGGAGGCTGAGAAGGGCGGCAAATCGCTGGGAACCACCAAGAAGGGTATTGGCCCGGCTTACTCCAGCAAAGCAACTCGCAATGGAATTCGCGTGGGCGAACTCCTTGGCGATTTCAACTTGTTCAGCGAAAAGTGAGTAATATTGCTTAAAATAGATCGATAAATTTATTTATATTCGTTACTTTATCCCTGACAGATTCAAATCGATTGTGAACACACATTTGCGTTTGTTCCCTTCGATTAAGGTTGATGTTGATGCTGAATTGAAGCGCTATGCGGACTATGCTGAAAAAGTACGCCCTTATGTCAAGGACACAATTTGCTTCCTGCACACGGCACTGCGCAATGGCAAGACGATTCTCGTGGAAGGTGCCAACGCAGCCATGCTGGACATTGATTTTGGAACGTATCCATATGTAACCAGCAGCAATTGCAGCATTGGCGGTGTCCTGACTGGTCTGGGTCTGCCGCCACAGACAATTGGCGAGGTTATTGGCGTTGTTAAGGCGTACACGACGCGCGTGGGTGATGGCCCCTTCCCCACAGAGCAGTTGAATGTAAGCATGCTAATACAACTTATTATTATTGCATAGAGACGGGAAATAACCAAATTGTATATTGCAGGAATTTGGCGAGTTGCTACAGACCCGCGGATTTGAGATTGGTGTGACCACGAAACGTAAGCGTCGTTGTGGCTGGCTGGATATCCCATTGCTTAAGTACACGTCTCTGGTTAACGGATATACCTGTATTTGCTTAACGAAGCTGGATATTCTTGACACCTTGCCCGAGATTAAAGTGGGTGTCAACTACAAGCGGAGCAATGGGGAGAAGCTCGATCATTTCCCTGGCACAATTAGCGAGCTGAGTTCCATAGAAGTGGAATATGCAGTACTGCCAGGCTGGCAAACGTCCACCGAAGATGTGCGCAACTTTAAAGAGTTGCCCGAGAATGCACAAAGTTACGTTCGTTTCTTGGAGAGCCAGTTGAGTGTGCCAGTACGCTGGGTGGGCGTGGGCAAGGGTCGTGAATCTATAATAAATGTAAATTAGTTAGCCATACATATGTACCTTTGTACATATTTACACACAAATACTATGAATATGCGTATATGAGACGGAAGCGCTTTAATATCAACTTAACCCATTAACCAGAGTTGCAGATCTGGGCTTTTTACTATCCTAACTACAGACTATCCATAAACTTATATACTGACTACTATGTAAACCACAAAAAGCACTACAACAATTTGGACACAAACTTTTAAGCCCATTTCTTCATTAAGATTAATTTTGTAGTTTGATGGACGAAAATTATAAATATTATTATAATTTTCTACATTGTCGAG
Source organism: Zaprionus kolodkinae (assembly GCA_018901885.1). Classification (NCBI taxonomy): domain Eukaryota; kingdom Metazoa; phylum Arthropoda; class Insecta; order Diptera; family Drosophilidae; genus Zaprionus; species Zaprionus kolodkinae. The sequence continues at coordinate 8,792,185 of JAEIFM010000498.1, read as the reverse complement.
TAACTAAAAACTGCACAGGCTTGTTTTCGATTGTTGAGACGTACTTAGCTCTTAAGATCGTCAGGTGCAGTTTTAATTTTTTATAAACACATTTTCTATTGTACAATAACTAATTAACGTTGTTTTAATATTTAAATACAACATTGTGCTTTGAATTGTATAATTTTAATTGTAATCTGTATTTAAACATTTAAGAATTGGCATCACGTCAGTCGCATTTGTTTTTCACAAATTGGGTCGAAAAGAGAAATTAAATGAAGAACCATTGAACTATAAACAAATGTTAGTTTCTTTATTCAAATTTGGCGCCATTATTTGAAGATATTTATTCATGTTGCTCAAATTTAGCGCAATAGCCGTAATGGCTTGTAGTAATCCCAGGAGCGTTGCCACTATTTGCAACTGAACTGAGTGGCAGCTCTGGTGAAATAGAAGTTGGTGGCGCTGTGACTGGCACTCTTCCCATTTCGTTTTTGACCAGCAAGTTAACTGGTTCAGCGCTGCTCAAAATAAAAAGATTTGAATACCTCGACCAGATAAATTGCTAAAAAATGGTAAATATTGTTTCAAAGTGCGTGTATATTATGTAAAAGTCAATTGCTATGCATAATTTGAAAGGTTTTTACGAAAAACCTTTGCACGTGTTAGGGGTGTTTCGCATGACAACATAACCTCAAACTTGCATATTTTTATTGAATCCGTAGGCTGCTGCTCCTAAGGACATTGAGAAGCCCCATGGCGGCGATTCTGCATCTGTGCACCGCATTCGCATCACTCTGACTTCCAGGAACGTCCGCTCCTTGGAGAATGTGTGCCGCGACTTGATCAACGGTGCTAAGAACCAGAACCTGCGTGTCAAGGTAAGCAAAGAAGAAGAAGCAGAACATTTGCCGCGTGCTAACATTATTTATCCGCATTTTCCTGGAGGCTTCGTGTGCCAGCCTGCCGCTTAGCCTAGTCATTAAAAAATGCCAGATAATAATGCCTGAGTTGGACATTATTTTCACATTGACTTCAAAAATGTGAAAATATTATATGATTCAGGCGACATATTTTTACTGCAAAAGATATACCATTCATATTTATCGTTGTTTCTGGAATTAATTGTATATTTTCTTATTTTAGGGCCCAGTGCGCATGCCGACCAAGACCCTACGCATCACCACCCGTAAGACTCCTTGCGGTGAGGGTTCCAAGACCTGGGATCGTTTCCAGGTGAGTTTCGAGATAAATATTAATTATTAAAATAGACTGAGGTTGTGGGCAAATCAGATATCGTGCTTAGATAGATCATCTTACTTTGTACAGTATCTACGATTTGCCCAGATAGAACGTATTCTCATAGTCCACTTTGATGGTATTCCACACAATTTGGCTCTCCGAATTCTACAATTCTTCATAAACATTTTAATGAAGCGTACTCTTTTTAGACGAAATTGGGTAATAATAATTTGTTTCTGTTTACTACTTTAGATGAGAATCCACAAGCGCATCATCGATTTGCACTCTCCATCTGAGATCGTCAAGAAGATCACCTCGATCAACATTGAGCCCGGTGTAGAAGTTGAGGTCACCATTGCCAACTAGATTCGGCTAACGAACCGTCTCTCAACATGCTGAAGAGTTTAGCATTTGAATAAAAACAGAACTTTTCATAAATAAGAAAATGTGAATTTTATTGCATTGTGCGAGTTAATCTGGAATTTCTTTTAAAAAAGAACTGGTGAATTGGAATGTATATTGTATGTTTGCAGTGGCCAACTGAAGTCTAGTAATAGTCTGGGACCGGTGCACAGGCTATTTTGACAAAGTCCGCATATCGAACGGTGCTGTTATTGTTAACATTAGCCTCACGGAAAATATTGTCCACCTCACGAACGGATAGGCCCTCCCCCCAGTTCTGCAGCAAGTTGCGAAGCTGCTTGGCCGAAATGGTTCCCTTATTCTGGGGATCCGCCGCTTTGAAGGCAGCGACTACTTCGTCTGGTAGACTCTCCACCGACGAGTGCTGATGCATTATGTCAAGAAAGTCGGCAAAACTCATTTTACCGTTCTTCTGCTTCAAATACGAAACCAGTTCTTGTATGGTAGGCGAAAGACCCAAAGAACGCATAATCAACTGTAAAAAGTTATCGTAAAAGTGTATTAAAAGCAAGTAAACATTCGTAACCATGACTAATGCTTACGGTTAGTTCGTCCAAATTATTAATTTGGCCTGAACGGGCAAACAGATAAAAGCACTCACGGAATTCTAAAGGGGTCAGAAACAAAGATAAGAATTCCAATCAGTATGAAATCATTCAATAGACGGTTTTTGAATCATATGTATTGCAATAATTACCATCAATATCTTGTTCTTTAAAATAACGAGCCTGAATAAAGAAGAGAAAGTGAAAACGGTATTATTAGTCGGTAAATAGCATAAATGTTTAGGCACATATATTAATATGGTAAATGGGGACATTCAGTCAAGTGGAAAGAGGTTGTTACAAGTCATAGATGTAAGTTATGTAGCACTTATCAACTAGTTTCAACAGTATTAGGTTAACTTATTTTATTATTGCACCTTACCATTTTTAATTTGTAGCTATAACACTTCTTTAGAGTAAATAATAAATACACCAAAGAAAAACTCAAACAGGTTGTAGACTGATTGTTAAGCGTTGCCACCTAGTTGCAATCTATCGATGTCGCTTTCGATAGCTGATTTACCTGTGCATCAGCTGTCGACCCGTGTTACTGCCAAAAGGTGAAGAAGCAGAATCAATTTGTGTACGTGTGTGTTTTGATAGCTAAGCTAGCTACGTGGTGATTGTGCGTGCCACCAACTTCCAAATCCTCGCAAGAAATTAGTGCTTCCGCTAAAATGCATTTGTCTGACTGTACGGTAGCCCTGCTGATAGCTTTATTAAGCTGCACGAGCGCACAGCGCGTCGCACCCGGCGTAAATCCCCAGCATTATGTGAGTACTATTTAAAATTGTATATTGTGCAACCAGATGGTAGGCAAATCATGAACTAATTTATATGCCCTTTCCACTCTATATAGCAACAAGTGCCTCAGCAAGTGCCACAACACCATCAACAGCCACCGCCACCTCCGCAATACCAGCAACAACAGATGCACGGCGGTGCACCCGGTGTCCCGCCTCAGCAATATGTAAGTAGTTAAACTATGAGATTAAGAAAAATAATGAATGCGACGCTTATCTAGCAGCAGCAGCAGCAGCAGCAGCAAGTGCAATATCAGCAGGTGCCCGTGCAACAGCAGCAGCAGCAGCAACCACCACCACAGCAGCAGCAACAGTTGCATCAACCACAACAACACATGCAGCCCCCCGTTCAACAGCAACAACAGGTACCTCAGGTACCTCATCATCAACAGCAGGCAGGCGGCCATCATCATGGACAGCCACAGCAGGTTCTGAACACGGGCAACATTCAACAAGAACGGGCGTAAGTTGGGGCTTTATCAAATCCTTACCGATCACCATTAATCAAAAAAGACATAGGCCCAATCAGGGGCTTTCCATATCACACGACGCAAGTTATCTTATCAAGCTCTTTGACATTTCGCTCACTTATTTATGTTTTGTTGTCTATCGCCTACAGTCACATTCAAGAGCACATGCAGGTTCCCATCGATACGAGCAAAATGTCAGAGGCGGAACTGCAGTTCCACTACTTCAAAATGCACGACTCAGACAACAACAACAAACTGGATGGTTGTGAGCTGATCAAGTCTCTTATCCACTGGCACGGTAAGCACAATGAGCCAAGCGTCTCTTTCCCTTTTCTTATGTTAACTTTTTCTATACGTTTTGGTTTTTGCCTGACTCATGACTTTTGTTTTACTTCTATTTGCATATACGACGTGCGTTTGCACAACATAATTTACATTTTCGGCTGTTGGTTCCGGTGGATTTACTGATTGTGGTTGTGGTCATGCTCAACATCATTTAAACACATCTCGCATATGGTTGTTATAATTACTATTCTAAACTCATGCTTACATTTTGCGGGTAAAGAGCAAGGCAGCAAAGAGCAGCCTAACGGCGAGAAGCCGCATGTGGAGGAGAAAGTGTTCTCAGATGAAGAGCTTGTGGCACTAATTGATCCGATTCTACAAATGGATGATACATCGCGTGACGGTTTCATTGACTATCCGGAGTTCATAAAGGCTCAGCAGAAGGCTGCTGAGAAGCAGCAACAGCAGCAGCAGCAACAACAACAACAGTCCACACAGCAGCAGCCAGGCCATTAGATTATAGTTTGATCTATCAGCTAAGTTTTCATAAAGCATAAACCAATCGAACATTGTTGTGTCTGTCCACATCTGTTGTGTCTTGGTTCGTTCCATTCAACACATTTTGTGCTCCTGCTACTTACAAACAAACGTTAACTTTCGCAGTGACACACGCACACACATACATCGAAATTAAGATAGAAGCCAGTTCACGTTGTAATATATTTCTGCCAATAATTTTCATTATGCTTCAAGCATTCCAATCGGGCAACTTCTGCGAACAAATTGTACTTTAATAAGCAACGTCTTAAAAATTCTCTTGTATTCCAATAGCACAAACGAATCTCTTAGTGGTCTTAGTGCAATTATAAATCATTCGTTTTTAGTCTCCCATCTCGTAATCTAATTTTTTTTTCGTAATGAAGCTGTAGTTAAACGTGGATTAAAATCAACCAACAAAAAAATCAACAGACTGATTATGTAAACGTTTTCTCTGTACAAAAGAGCAAAGTCTGGCATCTAGCAAGAAAACAAACTAAAAAAAAATTTGGTATATACTTTAAAGACGCATGCAAATCATTATAAGTAAAAGAAAATATTGATTTTTTAACAAATAAAAATCACGAAAAAAAAAAAATATATAATAATGCTTTAATCTATAAGAGGAACTTGTGCAAATGGTTTGGCTCTGTATAATGTTTAACCATTGGTCTTATATTACTTTTTGCCATTGCAGTTGAGGATCCAAACAAACCACATGATGAGAAACCCGCTGAACCCGAGCAGAAGCATAACAACGTATACACAGACAAAGCGCTGGAGGAGACCATAGACTATGTTCTCAAATCGATGGATTTGAATAACGATGGTTTTGTGGACTATGCCGAGTATAGGAAGACCGAAGCAAATATTGGCAAAGATTAGTTTTTAAATCGAATACATAAGAGAGAGCCATAGATCTTGACACCAATTTTAGTGTTTAACTTTGTTACAATTTTTTACCATTTCTTAATAAAACTGAAGAGCTTGAAATATTATATTTATAAAGTTTGGGTCAAGAAAGGGTATTACATCGTTTGTGTAAATGTATGTAATTTCCTTCAGTCAAGGCAACACACATATACGGTAAAAAGCTCAAACAGCCGGCCGGCTAGAATTTATTAAAGCTTCCAGCACAAAAGCTTCATGACGAGAATGCTTTCAATCTGCGACGAAGCGTCACAGCGAACAGTAGCGAAAATAGCAAAGCGCAGATATAACAAAACAAAATGTGTTGAAAAAGCAAAATATAAAAATTGAGGATTTTCTCAGGAATAAGTGATTTTTCGTATTAAAGCATTCGCCGCGTGTCACCAGCAACACCCACAGCCGATCCACACGTCCACAATGTAAGCATCATCGAGTCCAAGAATATATATGCACATATAGTACACTCAAATGCAATAAAAGCGATGCAATGCTTAACACATAATTATGAGCTGCATGCCACCATCGTCAGGGCCACCAGAAAGAAGCCTAGACATTCCGTTGTGCGGGGCGACTTTGTTGACTGAAAATAAATAGCCTCAAGCGCGTCCGGGTCGGGGTCGATGACGGTGTCAGTGTCCCGATTTGGGATAGTGTAGAGCACGTGCCTTGCGTGCAGCCATAAATTGGTCTGTTTATAAATATTTGTTCTCATGTAAATAAAAGGTAAAAAGGGTGTCATTTTGAGTGTGATATCGATTTTACCCAACAACTCCCCGCCCCTCGCTTACCCACCACAATCGCTTAACAGCGAAAAGCTCTTAGAAGTCGTGCTGTTGTGGGTGGTGTGGGGGGTTAGGTAATAAAGATAAGCCGGCCGGCATTGTCTGGGGAAAAAGGTTTTCTGCTCACTTTTAAATTCAAATTGCACTTTCCAGGGCTGCAATACAAACTGGCAGCCGCCCTCGCGAGCGTTTGCTCTACGCATTTCGCGGCTGGATCGCATTCGTTGCCTTTATGGATCTTGGAACCGCATTTCGTAGTTATATCGAACGAAGAAGTTTTCTGGGAGACCACAGCGATACACAATTTATTGAAGGTAGGGAAATATTGATACATATCTGCCAATTAAAAAATCATTCATATCGTATAGGTGATTATACCATATCACGCATAATTGGCATGTATTGTCTGCTTAAGGCCATCGCTCTGGTGCACTGTACTCTCTACATACACTACAGGCCGTAAGTATATAGATGTTATAAAAGATTGAATGAAATTAAAGTTATTCTCATCTCAGTGTGGTCAGCATGGGCGGATGTTCCTTGGCACTCACTATGGTCTTCTATGCCACCGAAGCATTGTACTTTCGCTCAAGCACTCTGAACTTCTATGTTATCTTTCCATGCGTTCTTAACAGTAAGTATTTGGTACTATGTTCGATATTTGGTACTTTTTAAAATGGGTAAAAAGGGAATGGTCATCGCTTAATAAGGTGGTTACGGGAGCTATTATATTTTTATTGCTTTTGATTAAATTAGTTTTTCTTTATTTCCTATTAGCAATAACTTTACTTGGCTTGATTTACATACCCAAAAGACTACGTCTCTGGGAACCAAATATGGACATGGACGATGAGAATTCTCAGCTGTTGAAACAGATGACTGGCTTTAAGAGACGTCGCGCGAAAAAGCAATAAAATATTATAATATCAAAACAACAAAGCAATTGGAACCACTTACAGCTAATATTGTAGTTTATATGAACTGAATATTAGCAAGTGAAGCGAAGATTAAAAGATCATAAGGCGAGACGTCATTGATACGCATATTATTCATTATGGACTGCATTGATGTGATTTCGATCATCAAAGAACCCTTAATTTATTGATATAGCAATACTAACCGAAGCCAAAGTAGTGATTTTTTATAAATTAAGAACAAAGGAGTAATACCAAAAATCTCTGCATACCATAACATAAGTCAATTTATGACATAATCACTTCGAACAATTTTGTACTTCCTTTTTAAATACCATACATACATATTATGTTATAGAGTTATAGAGTTTATTACACTTTTAAAATATTAAAGAATAGTTAATTACAGCCATTATAGAGCATAAAAATAGGTTCATATTATAAGCAAATTTTGTATTCGACTCCAAAGAAATGGCTTTAAAATTACAATCACGTTTATAATCAAATATTTATAGTATTAATTGGAATCTATCCAGGCTCACAAGTAGTTAATAGCAATATTTGCACATTTAAATTTATATTTATACACCTAGATCATATACAACTTGTTTGTAGTAGAAACAAAAAATAAAAAGCATAAAAATACAAACATTTCAATTGTATAAAACCAATAATAGATTTAGCACAACGTTACAAGTTAATATATTCAATAAAAATAGGAGTTCCAAAGTTTAATCTGGTTATTCATTTGTATACAAAATATTATGGAAATTCTCGCTAAGAGCAGGATTATTGAAAACATATATTTGTTTTTAGCGCAGTATTGATAACTGAACGAAAATTTGAAAATAGTTCAACAACAACTTAACAGAATGCTCCTCCCCATAACAGGAAACGCTCCACCTGTTACCTGAGAATGCACTAATCGAAATATTCGATAACGATAGAAACCTCAAATTTGGCTCCAGCTTGGTGTATTATTTTTAAAAGGAAAACAATTGAGTTAAAACTGAAACCCATTTACAGTTTTGAGCTTATTTTATAAAATGTATAAGAATAAGTTTAGAAAGCGCAACAATCCGCAAAAAGGCCTAAATACAATTGACGAGAATGCGACAATCAAAATACCGGTAAGTGATCAATAACAAAGGCGACGGCTACGGCTTCGATACGTCCAAAAACATGTAATTTGTTTCTTATTTAATTTTGTAGCGTATTTCATCAGTGAACAAAACAGATGATACCATCGAATCATTTGCTGAAAGTGAAGAAGAGAATATACCAGCCTCGCAAGAGCAGACGCAGCGCTTCCTGTCACAGCACAGCATAGCGTTAGCTGCTACACTTGGCCGGACTCAGTCTTCTATTAAGGTGAACAGTTCCCGCCAACCGAATACTTTCTTCGAGATGGTGCTAATCAATGCTGGGGTACAACTAGACAATGGCGACACATTTGTTTTGTCTTGTGATCATATTGCCATTGTTTCAAAACTACGCGACATACTTGTGCGATCGCCGAAATATCCCGAGAATATTGACACATTTAAAATGGGTCTCAACCAAGCCATTTCACCCAAGTCGAAATTAACTCAAAAGCTACTTAGTGGTTGCACCATTGACACCGCTGGAGAAGAGCAGGCATATCAATCTCAGAATAGTATGTTTATTAACTTCTTGATGATTGACTTTTTGCGGGAGCCCTGCTTGGAGGTACTCTTCAACAAAATCGAGGAGATTTCCAAATTGGACAGAGTACAAACGATCCCAGGTTGCTTGCCGATGCTTCCGTTGATGCTAGCCCAGTTGCGCTACCTGACACTATCGCATAGTGATCAGATGTATAATCACATTGAACGCATTTTTAACAACGCCTCTGAAGCATCCAAGCTGGATATAATCAACAGTGCCGAGTTTGTACTCGATGCCAGCAAACACGACAACTTTGTTGAGCTGCTCATGTGAGTAAATTGGTAACTGTAAAATTAATTTTTGAAGTTATTGTTCCTTTCCGGGTTTCAGCATTAATTACGCCAGCAGCAAAGATCTATTCCAATTAAATACTGTCCAAACGCTGAGCAACTTGTCGCTAAGCTCGAGAAGTCAAGGAAAACTGCGCGAGCGTGTTTTGGATTTCATCAAGGAAGATAGCAGCTGTTCGAATATAGTATGCAATAATATCTTATGATAACAATACAAATTCTTATTAAAATATTCTTCTTCTGTACAGATTCTACCACATCTAATTCGGCTCCTGCTCAATAGCCTTAATCACGACACTGATGAAATAGTACGTGAGGTAAGCTTGAGCCAACATTTTATTATGTCAGGAATTGAATGACAATGTAGTTAATGTTCTTTAGTTGGTCCATGCACTGCGAGAAATTTTCAATTGGCGCCTCACAACCGAAGGTGATGCCAATACTCCAACAGCCACACCAACGTACAATTCAAAGCAATCTCAGCTGGAGCTCTTTGGTTACTTGCAACAAGGTCTAAAGCGTTCCAAGCGTTTCTATCAGACGTGGCAGCGGAGTATTGGTAGTTTGCCTGCTAGTGATTTTAGGTTTGTTCATTGTCAATGTATTAGAACGCTCCTAAAGTTGCCATTCCTTTTCAGATCCTTTGATTTGATTATGCTTCTTCTACTTATACACACCAACGAGGATAGTACCCTGTACATTGAGAATCTTGTAAGTCGAACAATTTTCATACCTATGCAGCGTTAATGACCTAATAATTTATATCTGCAGTTCCGACGACGCATCAAATTGGAACATATCACAGTAGAAATTCTAGATGAAGTAAAAACAAATTTTCCTCATATTTTGCAACAACACATAAGCACCCTTATGCACATTTTGCACAATTTTATGCGCGAGAAAAATCGTATTGTTTCAGATTTTGCCAAATCTGCTTACATGTAAGCATATTCTTATAATACTGTTCAAAATACTCAGATAATTTCTTTTCCTAGCATACTCTTCAAAACGTGTAACTCGATTCAAAAAAATATACTTAAGAAACTGCTGGAACTGACATTTGATAAATCAGCGGATCATGTGACCAACTTGGCACTTATGTTGCTGCGTGAACTCCAAAGTAAGAATCCAAAGCATATTCAAAACTGTGCCATGTTATTGCTGCCATTGTTGGATCGACTAAGTGACCTAACGCTGCCCCAGACACGAGTTGCTATGGATCTGCTCTGTCACGTCGCATTCCCCGATCCTAAATTACCGGAGTGTGCACCGTTGCAGGATCAAATTGAAATGGTTGTGAAGAAGCAGCAAATCAATCGTACCGATTATGTCAAGAAGCAGGGGATCATTGGTTGTGTTCAGCTAATTGATGCAGTTGCTCGCATCGAGACAATACTCTTGGAAAGCGAAGACCTCCAGACAAGCGTAGAGAGCATTACTTCATTGCCGGACGGACGCAGCAAGCAGGCAGCTAACCTGTTTAGTAAGGATTAGACTCATCACATTTTTTTGTAATCCAACTAATGATTTATTTTCCATTTTATAAGTGCTCACCCAATCAGCCATTTGCAACTCTCCCGAAATGCTGGCATTGTTCTACGATGAATTAGCCAGTGTTTTGACCGTTCGTCATTATAACGCCGAATCGATTTATATGCTGGACAATAAGTTTTTAATTTGGCTCTGCGAGCTAATGACTTACCGTTTTCAACAAAGCTTCGTAAGCGAAAGTCCAGCCGGTGTGGTTAAGTAAGTTAATAAAAATCAGTTAATTTATAGTAACTAACCTACTAGTATCTATATTTGTAGATGCATCCAGTTGGAATACCAGAAGAACATTAATGAACTGGACGATACAAATGTTAACACAGAATCAGAGGTACTTAGCATTGGCATCAACGTGTCCGAACTGGTTTTGGCTCCAAACAGCAAGTGAGACAGCCTTGATCTATCCTAGTTTCTCTTAATTTTAACTCGATCCATTTCAGCACCTGCGACTCAATTTATGTGCTAGCACCGCTGTTCCACTTGGTTAGTGTGCTGCACAATCAACGTTATCAGTATAGTCTGGAGGTGGTAAATGCTCTGCTGGGCTGCGCCATTATACTACCTTCATTCTTTGACGATTCTAATTTTGTGGCCATATTTGACAACTATGAAGAAGAGGTGCAAAAACAGATATTGAACATTTATTTTCACACGATTAACTGGATGCGAGTAACGGTTTGTGCGTTTGCCTCGCAGAAGCATGGAGCCACTCGCAAACGAGTTCTATTGCGTCTCGCTGAATTAATATGCATTGAACAAAGATTGAAACAACTTTTGACACACGCACCAGCTGGATATATGCCTCCACCCAATCAGTTTTTAAATAATCCAAAGCAGCAGGCAACACAACAAGGAACGCGAGACAAGCGTGCGGCTAATAAAACGAATTCAGTAAACAACGAAACAGTCATGGATGATATAAACCAAACAAAGCTTGGCGAAATGACTATTAAACTTGGTTCCTGCAAGCCGGTAAAAAACAAGATTGACTTTGAGAACTTATATGGTCCTTTGGAGCGTTATAGACAACTTGATGTGGGAATAATAGTGTTGTTAAGAGAGGAGCCCTTTAGTCTGAACTACCCATTAGAGCCGGAAGAATCAGGCACGCATTTGGGCTTGCTTGAATTGCGCTTCATACTTACTGACCTGGTGCATAAATTAGGCACTGTTGTTAATGGTAGTCAGGATGTCAGCGAAGCGGATTCCTTGAGATCGTATGTTGCCAAGCCGGAGCATTATATGTGTGACCTGCATAAGTGCCTTAGCGAGGTCAGTGTGCATTTAAACACCCTTGCCGCACACATCGATGAGCAGCTCGAAAAAGTTAATAATGTGTACAGTAATCTAGATCTTTTCAAAGAGAGATTCAATTATGTTAAAACTTGCTTTGGTTTATGTATTCATTTGTTCGCTCTGTATTTCTCATGGAGTGATTGGAACGACAAATCGCAGGCCAAGTTGCTGCAATGTAAGAAGATAATCTCTATATTTGTCTGATCTGATTAATCATGTATTATTTTTTATAGCTTCTCTGCAAAATGTTCTTTGTTCTTCAAATCAAAAGGGTCATAAGAACCAATCATTAAGTAGTATTGCCACGCAAGTATTCGCTCACTTTCTCAAGTATGAAAAGTCGGTGCTTGTCTTAAGCACGGCTGTTCAGTTACAGAGATTACTGTTTAGCTTGCGTAAACTGAGCTGCTCTAGCAAGGATGCGTCTCAACGTAGCGCCCAACAGGCCGAAGATATACGTAAGTGTAGCACCTCAAAAATAGTCTTAAATATTTATTTAAAAAATGTCTCTTGAAGGTAAATTTTGTTCAAAGATGTTACGCCGCAAGTGGTACCATTATTCGAGTAGTCCAGAAAAGGGAGCCCAATGTAACATTTATCTCGACGAACTGGTCAAGGGATTCCTAAAGGATTCGTCGTTTGAGCGCCAAAAAGATATTTTACGTGGACTTAATGAGGAGAGCGGACTTCTGAATAAAAAAGATAAGGCTCTTCCATCATTTCCGAATATCAAAAAGTAAGTTATTATCAATTAATTTCCTTTGCTAAGCGTAAATCTAACAAATCTTTTTTTTAGGGCAAACTTCCCGCTGCTTTTCCGTGGCCTTTGTGAGATTCTAATTAGCTCCCTAAGCTCTCAATGTAACGTCGCCCAATCAGGAGATCGCTTTACGTTGTGGGAAACAACTATGCGATTGTTGAATGGCCTTTTAGATATAGTGAAAAAAGTGGAGCAGCCTCGTAATTTCGCACTATTTTTAAAGCACTCACAGTTCTTCTTGAAATTATTGCTTCAACGTGGCCTACCCATTCTGGAGACAATTGTGCGCGATTCTCCCGACAGGCTTACTAAGTTTTTGCATGACTTGCAGAATGTCACAAAGTTTCTGCATAATTTGTGCTGTCATTCAAAGTGCATCAAAAACACAGCGATAATAAGCTATATACCCAGTCTGCGGGAAACTTTAGAAACGCTTGTTTTCCGCGTGAAAGCCTTACTAGCTGCGAATAAATGCCACGCCGCTTTCCACATAAGTATTATGGACAATCAAGATTTACATGGAGACGCTATTATAACGCCCGCCGGCTCTTTTGCTAATGAAACGAATAGCGATGAAGAGATACCTGCCGACGACGAAAGTGTCGATGAGACAGTGCTACATGATATGGAACTGGACGGCACAAGTGTTAACAGCACAATGCGTCGAAGCACGAATAGTCGCAGCAAATCATCGTCGCGCAGTAAATGTTTTTGAAATAAATCTAATAAATTTTGTATTGTACTTCTGGCCAAATAAATATTTATATTATTTCGAGTCCCCAAATAAATGGCAAGTCAAGTTTTGCATTGTTTATTTTATTTTTATTTATTATCTGGATGCAATTTTATTTAGTTTTTGTATTACAAATAATAACAAATGTATGTATATCAAATATTTTAGTACAATATGCTTCTCACTTGTATTTTCTTCATTAACAATAATTGTTTTTTTTTAAGACGTAAAAGTTATGCTTCCTTTAGATGTTCTTCGCACACATTTCAGCATGTTCTTGAAATGTTTTTTAGCTTTTCGGTTTGTTTGTTTTTATTTCTTTTTGTAATAATTGGCGACGTTACGTTCACGGTTTATATAAGCCCCTTGACATGTTTTCAACTGTTGTGATTTTTGATTTAAAAATAATGTTCATAATGAATGTGAATAAAAGCAATTACAATTAAATTTAAAAACGATATATGGAAACACACACAAACTATAAGTAAATTGTATATAAAATAGAAAAAAATCAATTCATATTGTGTTGTGTTGTTAGTTATAGTTATAAGGGTAATATAAGATTGGCATTATGCAGCTGATAATGGTTAGAAATTGAATCCTACTAAATATTCTCGATGATCTGCTAATTTTAACAAAAATTGTCTTCACGAATAGCTGACGCTACAAACTATTCTTTTTCGTTGCCCTATTATTGAACTATAGAACTGACAAGGACCTTCGGAACCTACAGACTCTTTTCTATAGTTTATATGTTATGTTGCCATGCCTCTCCCTTTGTAAACAACTGCGCGTTTGCCAATTTATCTGATCTTGAAATATATGTATGTGCAGAAAATATATATTCGAATTGGATCGTAATGTTTGCTGTAAGGTAAAAATTTGGAAAAAATTTCGCACACTCAGTAGTACTGCTTGTATATTTCAAAATTCAATACGTAGTTTTTTTTTGATTTATTAATTTTTATTGTTTTCTTTATTTGCCAATTTTTCAAAAACTTAAAACATTTTACACATTAATTTTAAAAATTTTTAATACGTACGCAGTCTGTTTAAAAGTAAAGTTAGATTATACACGGCTACGTCCTACATATACACTAAATATATACCCATATCTATATATGTATGTATATATAAAGAGAAAGGTATATTATATATTTATATATATACATATATGTATACATATATGTATATAGATTTAGTAATTATGATTAAATCTTGCGTTTGCATCATCACAATTCATGTAAAGTTGTTTTTGCTTTTTGTTTATGTTTTAGAAAATTTCATCGGTTTTCCTTTGCGTTTGCAATTTATCGCTACGATTTGTGATTTGTTATATTTCAAGTTCAATTTACACACGTATACAGTTTACTATTATTGCTGTTCTGGTTGTTGGTTGTTGTGATATCTGGATATTTGTATGTATGTATGTATAAATGTTACGGGTAAGTATATGTATAAGAAGAGATGGATAAAAAAAATCATAGACTTTTGCTTGCGCTTCGTTACAATACACAAAAAAAAATTGTTCAAATGTTCGAATATAAAAAAACCAATTAAACAGCTAAACAATTAGTACGGTAAGTATTTTGTTTAACATTAGGGAGTTTTAAGTGTAGGCGTAAAAATATTTTGCTAAAAATTAATATTCATTAAAGGTTTAATATATTTATATATACTATACATATACTCACAAATTTATATATGTATTTATTTAACATAATATTGAAAACTTAAGCGCACAAACAAAACTAATTATTCAAATTATAAACTATTGTTGCCAAACGTTTTTGCTTTCCCGAAAAAAACTAAACAAAATTACAAATTACAATACATATTTAACACAAACATAAGGGCAGGAGTTTCGAGTCGAGTTCCCGGTGACGAAAGGCGATAATTTTACAGGGTTCCGAAAGATATATGTGAGTGTGTGTAAAAAACAATTACTAACGGTCCGCAAAATATTGTATTGTATTTTTTTTTTAAAGAGGAATTTTATCGTTCTTTTTTTTCCTATATTTTTTTTTTACATATTTATATATAAACCAAAGATAAAACTTGAACGGATCGTGTAACAGGTTGCCAATTTGCTTTGTAGTTTACAATAAAAACACATTAACAACTAAAACTTATAAATACGATTACAAATTTAAAACAATGTAAAATCAGTACAGTATCAAATTAAACAAGACTTTATCATTAGACATATGTATACATATATTTGCAATTTGAAGTGTGTGAGGTTTCACAGGGTGTTTCTCAAAAGTCACCAAAAAATTTTGAATAATTTTGAAATATCTGTATTAAATTTTATCTTGCGGGTGAAGAAAACAACGCAAATATAGACGCGCGGCGGCATCTACAATTTCTTATTTCATTCTATATGTTTGTGTGTGCGTGTGTGTGTTAAACAAAAGAAAAAAAGATAAAACATAATTTGAATAGGAAACAAGAAGAAAAACAATAAAATGCATAACGAAACTTAGTACAAAAAAATTGGTTAAATATTCTCTTTTACATTTAGAAAATGGCTGCTGCTGATGCTGCAGTTTACTTTCGACAGGATATACTTTCACTATCATATGTATTATTGTGGGTGTGTGTGTGTGTGTGTTTGTAGGTGTGTGACTAAATTTAAGCTTAATTATGGTCATTTAGAATTTGTCGTAAATGTCATTATTTGTTAATATATCATTATTATTAATATGTATTAAAGTTTTTTGCTGGTGTTGCAAATTTTGCGCAAGTTTTAAAAGTATGTTTGCTCTTTGCTTTAGGCAACTGCTTGGTGTGTGTGTGTATCTGTGTGTAACTGTTTCTGTATAGGTTGTGTGTTTTTTCCAATTAAAAAATATTATATATTCCGTTTTAGGCGCTTGCTGAACAATGTCTATATAGATACGCTTTGTAAAACAACACTCGGCTCTATCCCAACATCGTTTTGTTTTTCTTTTCTTTTTTTTTGTCTCATTTCTTTTGTTTTCTTTGAGTTAAAAACTGGAAGTTTTGTTTGTTATTAGTTTAAAACTAATTTAATTATTTATACACTTTTTTTTAAGTTATTATTACTTAACTTTTTGCTTTACTTGAGATCTAGCAAAAAAGAAAAAAACAATCAAATAATCAAAATAAATTTCAAAACAGAATTTCGCAAAACTTTTCTCATAAAAACTAAGCAAGTTGTTGTTGTTGTTGCTAATTTTAGATGTTGTTTTTGTTTGTTTCTTGTATTTTAGGCATGGAGTTATAGAGAGTTATAAATAATGTTTGCTTATATGTGTGTATATATGCGTGTATGTATAACCACTTTTTCTTTCGCTCTATATAAGTATGTAGGATACCAGTTTAAAATTGGCTACGAAGCTTCTTCAGCACTCTAAGGATCGATGATTTAAGGAAAGGAAAACAAATGAATACATACGAATAGTGGTTTGTTTACTTGTTGTGTTTAGCTTAATATCGACGCGTTGGCTAATTGATTTTCATAATATTTTATATCGTTATTAATAATTTGTTACTTCTTTTGTTTTGTTTTGTTTTCTTTTGCCGTTATTTAATTTCCTATAAAAAATTATAATTTTATGCCTTAATTTTTAGACTGCATGTGATGTGTTTGTTGTTGTTGTTGTTGGATTCTCTTACTAATTCGTTGCTCGCCGATTACAGTTCCCTATCATATCTGTAATTGTAGTATTTGTGTACATTATATAACTCTATGTGTAACTGTATTTGTTTTCTGCAGATCTGTGTACATCATCGACATTCTCTTAGCTCTACATACTTATTTTTGTTGTCGCTTTTAATTGATTTCAAGTTACCTAAACTAGAGTTTGCAATTTAATCGGGAAAGTCTTGCCAACGTGCCGCACTCACTTCCAGACTGCCGCTTTGGGGAGGGGCAGGAGGCAGCGAGCGAAAATTTCAGTTCTCTTTTAGCTCCTCTCTCTCCTAACACATCCAAACTCAGTCGCTTATAATTTTTGTTTTCTTTTTTTTTTTGTTACAATAGTTTTTATTTTTTTTATTTAATTTCAGTCAATGTTTCTTCATTAAGCTTTGCTTCTTTGAATATTACTTTATCAATTTGAATAGTTCTTATCAATTCTTTAGAGCTTTTCGTTTTACTTTCTTGTATTTACAATTGAGGAGAGTATGTGTATGTCGTGTATGTCGTGTGTGTGTGTGAGAGTGAATTTGTGTGTGGGTGTGTGCGCATCTCACTAATAAGTCCATAGAATTCAGTTTGATTCATATATTGTTTGTTTTTTTTTTTTACAAATAGTAGTAAAATATTAATGTTTTTTTTCTTTTTGTTTGAGTTGCGAATTTGGAATTTGGTTTACGCGTTCTATGTATAAAAAATTGTTTGCTTAAGTTTTAAAATCAATAAGAGCCTTACTGCAGTATTTTAATATAGTTTCATATTGTATACTATATATATCTTCTATATATATTTTTACATATATCTCTTCAAATATATGTATGTTGTAGGCCTTTGCTTTTGTTATATATGCTCATTATTGTTTCGACTTTAAAATTTTTTTTAAAACGGGGACTTACTATTTAATTCCATTTGTTTTTTTCTGGTTTTTTTCTCTTTTCTTTCTGGTACTTTCATCATCCTTAAAACTTTTGCGAAATGCTCTAATTAAATTTTAATTCTTTGTTATATTATTATTATGATGTATGTATGCTTTGAGTTTGAATTCAAACTAAGAAAGTTGCTAAAATGCTGTGGCAAGTCTATCAACTATCTATATATATATATATGTTTGTATATATCTTTCGGATATTTCAGGAAAAATGTTGGAGAAATGTGCAAAAAGCTAAACAAAATTGTAATTTTGTTGATTTTTTTTTGTTAAATGTTTTATATATAGTATTTTCTATTGCTTTTAGAGGTTTTTGCTACGATTTTTAGCAAAATTCGAGGATAGATAAAGAGTTGCTGCTTGTGGATGTTGTTGTTGTTGTAGTTGTTGGTGTGCTTCTAGGTTCCGTGTTGTTGTTCTTGTTGTTGTTTGATGATTTATAACTGTTGTTTTTACTGTTGTTGTTGTTGTTCTTGTTGTTTTAACTCCATGTCGAAAACGTATCCATATACCACTGTTCACCATTTGCGCCTAAGGGTTGCTGTGGTAGGGGTAAACTGCCCCAACTGCCGCCATTTCCTATCAAACCGCTCTGGTAACGTCGCTTTACATCTGCCGGATTTTGGTGACCTCCATCGAACTTACGTTTACCGACTACTGCACGAACGTGATTGATAGTTGTAGATGTAGTTGGCATATTGGGATGCGTGTGTGTTTGTTTTTATGTGTGTGTGTGATTGTTGGTAGGCGCGCGTGGTGTGAACGTGTTTGTGTTGTGGGTGTGGAACGGATTTAAAAAGAGAAAAAAGAGAGAGTTAAAATTGTTGTTAATACTACAAATGGAACAGAGTTTTTTTTGGCTATTTTTTTTTTTTTTTTGTTTTTTTTTTTTTTTTTTTTTTTTTGTTTGTCTTTTAACTGGGCTATGGTTGAGCTAAGAGGGAGATTGTTTGTTGATTCGTTAACGTATTCGTTTTGCACGTTCAATTTGTATCGGTTTTTTTTTTTTTTTTTTTTTTTTTTTATGAATTTTGTTAAGAAACGTTGTTTAGATAGAGAGAGAGACACACACACAAATATGGGTTGTTTTCATTAGATAGCTCATTTTATTGTTGCTTTTTTTGCACACAATTACGCAACAAAATGTTTTGTTATTTGGACATAAACCTCGGGGACTTGTTATTCGTACACAAATGTATCAAGTGTGTGTGGTGAGTGAGTGATTGTGAGAGTACGTGGGATTTTTGTGTGTGTGTGTGTATTTGTTGTGCGATGTGGGTGTGTCTGTGTGTGTGTGTGTGCGCGTGTGTGAATGTGTGTTGTACGAGTGCATTAGTGAAAAAAACATTGTACATGGTAGTATCGCTTGGTAAACAACATAAAACATTTAAGTTTTGCATCGAGGCGAGACAAAATATATGTGTTCTTTTTTTTAGATTTGGAGGATATGATATTTCAACACCGAAGCCCAAGTCCGATCTTAATTGAATGATTTGCTTGATAATTCCTCTCTTTCTGTCATTAATTTCCCTTCTTTTTCGTTCGTCAACAAATTTGGAATTTTGACATGATTGAAAAAAGTTAAGGTTAAGCTTGTTAGAATAATAGTATGAGTGTGTCTGTGTATGTATGTGTGTGTGGGTGGGTTGGTCGAACTAATTGGTCTTTTCTTTTTTTTTTTTTCAGTGTAGTGTATAATTTTTCATTGATTTCAATTTCAATTTTTTAGTATTCAGTTAGAGCTCCTCTTGGGTTTCTTTTCTTTAGATGACTTGGATTTTCGTGAATGCTTCTTGGACTTGTGTGGTTTTGTTTTAGAACTTGAGGAGCTCTGTCGCTTCAATTTCTTGCTCGGCGAGCGACTTGACTTGTCACCGCGTATCGAGCTGACGACCGAGGAACTACGCTTAGTTGCCCTCCATGAATGTCTTGAGTATAGATCCAGCTAGAAACAGATTTTAGTGTTGATTTTTGTTCTATTTTTTTTTTCAATTCGATGTGTGTTTCAATCTTATATCGAACATAGTTCGACAGTGTTGGTGATTTGTTTGTTTTTTTTTTTTTTTTTTTTTTTTTTTAATTTAAAGTGTTTTTTGTGTAAGCGAGAGTTGATAATGAATGATAATAAAAGCCGCACTAAGTAAAAAGCTTTCAAAAGTGTGTATAATTAAAGAGAAAGAGAGAGAGAGAGTAAAGCGTGTGGGAGAAGGATGAGATATGGTTCAGCTTGTTGCATCTTGGATAAGGAATACACGTGTGTATGGACGATGGAGACCAACAAAAATACAATATGTATGCACATAAATACATATTTTAACAAATTATATATATATTTATATCTGTATATGTGTGTGTGTGTGTAACTAGTGTAAACAACGAATCGATTAGTATTTGTGTACGTGAGTGAGAAAATAAAGTATTTCCAACGATTTTAACCCGTATATATCGTAATTTATATCAATTAAAAACGTACATATACATACATAATTATGTACATACTACCACGCGGCATATGTATGTATATGTACAGATATGTATGTATGTGAGTACCACATGTAGGTGTGTTATGCATTAATATATACATATATGCATATGGTTTTTACATATTAGAATATATATAGTCATATATGGATAGTAGACTTATATATATACATTTTAAAGAAATCGTATTTCGTATATCCAGAAAGCATGAACTTACAAACATATATGACAAACATACATACATACATAAAATTACATACATGTCGGAAAGAACACAAATGACAAAATTTAGTTAAATTTCAATACAAATCATTCATTTATTTTTTTTGTTTTTTGGTTTTTTGTTTTTAGTCCTGGTTTTGTGCAATCGCATTTCGTAACATTAGATTATATACATCGCAATGTGTTATAATAAACAAAAAAAAATGTCCAAAGAAAAAAATTATATACACGAACGTCAAAATTTTGTAATTAATTTGATGGGGATTGTAGTGGGGAGCGAATGTTTTGGTTGCTTGATTGAGCTGAAAAGGGGCAAGTCTCCAACTCTCCACAGTTTTCTTGGGTTCTATATAGAAATGTCGATTGTTAGTACCGGGTGCGATGACATATATAGTTTGGGAAAGGGTGGCGGGAGGATGTTTGAAATAATAAAAATATCTCATAGCTTTTGGGGTATAGGGCGGGGGGAGAGGGCGGTGTGTTTCTGTTCAAATACTAATCGATTCATAAACAGTTGGTATATGTATACACACATACATCAATCACATAATTTGTTGGCTTTCCATATACATACATACATACATATGTGCATGACTGTGTGTGTGTCGTGTTCTCAGTGTGTGTGTGAGTGTGGGTGTGTGTGTGTGGGTTGTGCTCTGCTGCTGCTCACTGCTTTTTTCGTATGGCCGCATGCGAATAAACTGTAGCATACATTCGAGCGCAATTCAAAGGGCAAACACGATATGATATGCATGAAGTATAGTAAAATAAGTGGGGGAAAAAACTCATGAAAAACCATGGACCACCATCCAAAAGCAGCAAGTAAGTAGCAAGAAAAACTACGGATAATCAAAATGTTACAAGTATGTAGGATTATAGTATATAGAGAGAGAAAAAAAAACACATTACAAATATGTAAACAGAAAAAAAAAATAACAAGAGAAAAATAACATCGATTGAAGAGTTATTTCAAAAAGGGTTACAACACTTAACACATTTTACAAATGCAAAAAGGAAAAGCACACACAAAACACACGACATTCGATAATCGATTAACGACTACAATTGTAATCGATAGTAAAAGAAAGTCGGGATAACGCTTATGATTCGGATCTCAGTATGTGTGTGTGTGTGTGTAGTCTTTGTCTCTGTGTGTGTGTGTGTGTTTTTGTGGGAAGGTGAGGGAGTTTCTGTTTTACTTGGCTTTACTTATTTAATTACGTGAACTTTTTTGATTGTTTTTATGTATTGTTGGGCTTTTCTTGCTGTTCGTGTTGGTGTTGTATTTGTTGCAGCATGACGTTGTTGTTGTTTTAGGATGTTTGTATATTGATCTTTCTGGTATTTGGGTTTTTTTTCTTTTTTCACAGTTGATTGGATTTTTTGTATTTGTTGTAGTTGAAGTTGATTTTTTGTTTGTTTGTTTGTTGTTTTTGTTGTTGTTTTGTTGAGCTCACCTGGTAAATTTTGTAGCGGCTTGACGTGCTGGGTGCCAGGAGCGCTGGGACGCGTTGGTGCCACCCCACGGACCCCCCCGGCTGCTACCGGCGCCCCCTGAGCGGTGGCCGCCCCCCGATGAGCCGCCGCCGCCGCCTGTCCCACCGCCGGCACTGCCGCCTGTAGCGCTGGTTGGGCCCCCAGACGACTGATGCTGCCACGTTGGCCAACGACTCGGCCACGCGGCACTGTGATTCCATGCCCACGGCCAGCCCCCTAATTATGTATGATCATCATCATCATCATCAACACCATTCATCATCATCAGCATCATCATCATGGCATGCATGCATGTGTGTGTGTGTGTGTGTGTGTGTGTAGTTTGTGGTGTGCGTGTGTGAGATGTGTGTCGGCGTACGTGTGGTGTGTTTTTCGATATTCATATGCATATTCCAGAGAGCGTAGGATTCCATGAGATTCCAGTTTCAGAGAGATATTCCAAGGTTACGTGCGTCGGTTTTCGTAGTTGTATTTTTTTTTTTTGTGATTCGATTTCAAATTTTTGCAAAAGATTTTTACATAATATATATAATTCGTGTATATATAATATATATATATGTGTGTGGTATATATATGGATCGCCAAGAGAGAATTTGGTCAAATTTGGTCGTTTTTTTTTTAAATTTCGGATTGCGAGAAGAGTGCAAGAAATACATTTGAATTTGGAATTTTGAGTTCGAATATGCGTTGAAATAGAATTTCGAATTTCGGAGTTTTCGGAGTGAATAATATAGTAGTTTTGGGTACAAATTTGAAAGCGGGTTGCGGGTTTTTAATACGTTTTTTAGTTTTGTTTTTTGAATCGAAAAGTTTGTCGATAATATTTTGGTTTTTGATTGGTCGTTGGTTTTTTTTTTTTTTTTTTTGGTTTGGGTTTGGTTTTTGGTTTGTTTGTATTTTTTTTTTTTTGGCAGAGATAAAATTTGTTAGGAATTTTGGTTGGATTTTGACGAACATATATATAATTTTTTTTTTTTTTTTTTGGTTTTTTGGAAGTATTCAATAATTTTTGTTGTTACCGAAAAACAAATGATTTGTTTGTATATATAAGAGTGTGTATAACAAGAACATATATAAAAAGAAAAGAAAGAAAAGAAAAATCGAAATAAACGCGTTAGATTCTTGTATATATTACATACGATAATATATGTAAGTATGTTAATGTATATAGAGTATTTTATAATTGATATGCAAAAAATGTTTATCCATGTATGATGATTCGAGAAAAATAATGCTAATACATGTATATTCAACAAATTCAATATTTTTCTGTGTCTATTAACATATATGGTATATTGTTTTGGATACTGAAGTGCTGCTCGCACCGCAGGGTGTTATCGAGAGAGCAACAAATGCGAAATGCGAAATTTATTTACTGCCTCTAAGATGGACGAGTATTTATGTATGTATATATTTTATATATAATATATGAAGATAATGTATCTATAAAAACGAAACGCGTTCTGCTGCTGCTTGCGATTGACACATTAAAATTTAAAAAATAACTATAATAAAACGATTCGATAAATAATAAACAAAAAGCGAAGCGCTATGGGCGATGCTTAAAAGTATGCTACAATTTGGATATCATCATTAAACTAAAAGCGATTCATAATGTTCTTACAAACTAAACAGGTTCAACAATTAACATCATTTTTGTAGAGTATTTTAATTAAGCTATACACAAAAAAAGCACCTGAAGCATATGTAAATTAAAAATAATTAAAGCATAATAAAGCGCAGTGTTATGTTAGTTTTTCCATGGCAAAAAGCAAAGCGAAGCGTAATAAATAATGAAAAGCGTTTTTCCTTTTTTTTTTGTTTTTCTCTCGCCAAAATATATGCGTGCTTGGCATGTGTGGGGTGTGTGTGTGTGTGAGAGAGTGTGTTGTGTGTGCAAGGATGTATGTGGTGAACAAAGCATAAGGTGGTGCATGTTGTTAGTTCTTGGTGTTGTGGTTGCTGTTGTTCGATGTGGTTGTGGTTGAGGTGCTGATTGTTGTTCGAGTTCGAAATCGGGTTGAGGTTGGCAGCGTATACCGTGCAAATTTTGAGTTTGTGAACAAATCAAAAAAGCTGAAACAAAACTTAAAGCTTATTAAACAAATACAAAAAAGCAAAAAAAAAAAAACAAGAATAAATATAGAATGGTGAAAGGAAACTAAATAAAGTAATCAATCAAATAAATTTCTAATTACACAGTACCTCAAAAAGCAAAAAGCAAGTTACCCAAGCTGACTATGTGCTATATATATATATCTATATATAACTCATAACCAGATCGGCTCTTATTTTGACTTTCTTGGCACTGTTTGTGACTAACTACAAATTTCTCTTTATGTGTCTTCTGTGTGCGTGTTCTTGTCTCAACTGTAACTGATGTAGGTAGATCTATAGATAGATCTCTAGATCGATTTGTGGCAGTGTTGTTTTTGTTTTGTTTCATATTATCGTATTTTTTTTTTATCGATTTTGACGCACTATTACCACATGGGAATTGAGTTGGCCACTCGGTTGGGATCTTGATGGACGTTGCGATGCGCTTATCGAGGTGCCACCACAGCTGCCACCGGTATTGCTTGGCATGGCGATGGCCGAGCTGCCCACGTTGCTATTATTACTGGCACCTCCATTGCCACTTGCACCATTCGGATACTCATAGTAACTATAGTCGCCCTCATAGATGCGATACACATCATCGTAGTAACCATCGGTACCAAATCCGGGATGGTAATCCGAATAGCCGAAATAATCATAATCGTAGTCTGAATGAGGGATGTATGGGATGGCGGAAGGTTGGTTAGGGGGTTAAATTAATGAATTCTCAAAGTGTGTGAGGTTGTGTGTGTGTGTGTGTGTGTTAGTAGTGAACGTGATGTGTGTGTGTGTGTGTGAGTGGGGATACCTATGCAGCGTTGATTAACCCAGAAATCTATTGTAGCTGCCTCTTTCTGACCTCGAATTGTGACTCGAATTGGTTCACAGTTAGTGTGGAGGTAATGTGGGGGCCGTGGGCGGGGCTGGGGCGTGGCACACACAAAGAATTATATGTAGAAGGGGGTACGGTAGGGTTTGCTTAAGTAGAGAGATGATGGCTTTGGGTTACTTACCGGTGATAAAACATCAAACAGTATACAGGGTGCTTAACATTCGCTACACAGAGAACACAATTGCAACGTTTAATTATGATAAGACACAGAGCTATGAACAACGTTTAGAGGTTAAGTCTAACTATGTATGTAGTACACATATGTATGTAGTAGTTGTAGTAGTAAAAGTTAGTTAAAGATTCTCTTGACCGGAGAGAGAGAGAGTTCAGCTTCGGATGGGAGTAGGGGAGTAGAATGAGGATTGAGAATTCAGGTAGAATCAAAGAAATTAACCAATTACAACATCGAACAAAATCGGACATGCAAACAAAACATACAAAGAGATTATAAATTGTGAAATAGAGAGAGAGAGAGAGAGAGAGAGAGAGAGAGTATATAAAGAACTTGCAGACACAAAGTAAAAATAATAAAGTGAGGTTATATTCAATAAAAGTTTGGTTATGTGTGTGTGCACAGATTGATGGTTACAGTGTATTGCGTTTTGCCAATTCTCAATATTGGTTAGAATCAACCTAGCTGGATACTTTTTTTTACTAGACTGTTGTGGATAGATGTGTGTGTGTGTGTGTGCGAGGAGAGTGTAGATGAGTGACTGTGTGTGTGTATTGTGTATAGAGTATATAGGGTTGAGGGGCACGAGCGTACAAGTTAGTGGGCAGCGCGCTTACTAACCTTAAATAACTAACGAAATGAGAGAGACGATAAAACGATAAAGTGATGAGAAAAACCAAACGTGGCACTTGATGATGAGAACTTAAAGTCGTAAGCTGCAGACCAATTAATAGTTGTTAATTATTTAAACCAACTTCAGAAAGGGTTAGTAGTAGTAGTAGAAGTAGTAGAAGTAGTAGTTGAAGTAGTAGAGTTCGCTGTGTTCGCTTAGTAGCAATACATTTATCTAAAAGTTAACTAAACGTAAACCTATATAGTATACATTGATACGTTCTCGTTTTGGACTCGACTCAACTACTACACGAGAGAAACTAAATCAAAATGTTTAACAACAAATATGAATATCATATTATATGGTATATATATAAATATTAATCAGAGACCCTGCGATTGTTAATTAACTTTCGTTTCTCGTTCTCTATATCTCTCATTTTGCAAACGCATTCGAGATGCGCCCATTAACGAGTATATAATATATAGATAGATATTTTGTACAGTACTGATAGATATCAGATCGATCGATCGGATCGATTAATCGGGGATTCACTTATTGGCGTATTTGCCCGACTTACCGTATTCGCGGGGCATCGGCGTGCGCAGCGGCATGCGCGCCCCTGGTAGGCGCATGGGCGTAATGGACATCATGCTGGGATGTGTCGGCGACAGGTTTCTGTATGGAGACAATGTATCAAATCTTTACAAGGCAATCAACACAGATCATGATCGTGTGTATTGATTTTGAGTATATATATATATATCGTGTATTGGGGGGAGACAAGATGGATGTTTGGAATTATCCACGTGTTCACGAGCAAATAAATTAGCAATAAAATAAAAGAAAGAAAAAGAAAACAAAGTAAACAATAATTAATTGCATGAATTGTTGCACTTGAATATGGCGACTTGAAAAGCAAACAGACTCTTGATTTAGAATTTTATCGAAATAGTTAATCCAATGAAACAGTTAACATCGTTATTTTGTTTTGAAATTTTGCGCCAATCGGTTATTGTTGTTGTTGTTGTGCTAAACAAGGATCACGTGTGTGTGTATGTGTGTGTGGAATCCAATCTGTAGAACTTACCCAACGATTCCTGGACGCGATTGCATCATTTGCATCATGCGTCTTTCACGAGCGCGCAGAATTTCCTCCTTTTTCTTTTTGTCCGATGGTGGTTTGGCGAGGGAGACCTAATCCAAGAAACCGATACATATATCATATGAAATACGTGATCTTCATATAATATACTTACCTCAATATTTGAGGCGCCGACTTCCTTGCCATTAAGGCCACGCATAGCTTCGACGGCGCTATCACGATCCTCAAAATGTATAAAGGCATAGTCTTTAATCTTCTTCACCCTTTCCACTTTGCCATATTGCTCAAATTGTTCCTGCACAAGAATAAAGATTAACCAATTGGTATAGCAAAGTTTTGAAATACTACTCTTACCTTCAGTTTTTCCTCTGTAACGTCTTGAGTCAAATTTCGAACGTACAGCACTTTTACCTTGGACATTGTTTGTTCATCCGGCTCCTCTTGTGGATCGGCCCAGTCGACTATAATATCACATCCCCAAACCTGCACAAAATACAAACAAAGATGATTATTTGGAGTTTAAAATTATAATCGTGCTCTACTTACCTTAATTCTACCAGTGCCAAGTCTTCGTTTGGCCAGAGAAGCCGCCTTGTGTGACTCGTATTCGAGAAAGCAGAAGCCGCGATTCTTCTTCTTGTCATCTGGTGAGCTATAGATGATTACCTCGTAAAGGCCAGCTACAGATTTGTAGGATAGTATGTGCGATTGTTGTTGTTTTTTTTTTTATAAACAAAAAGAATTCGTTAAATAAATTGTTGTATTATGGCTGGGATTTTTTAAAGAAAATTAGTCAAATAGACTTCTACTAAATTATGATTATGATTAGTTTCACACACACATATATTTAAAGAGAAATACAACAAAAAAGTATTTGTATTGACAGCATTTTGAGTATGTTGTTGTATATCTGTGTGTGTCTGTGTGTTGTATGGGTGTGTGTGTGTGCGTGTGTGACAGGCTGCATGTGATGCATGTAAGCGGCATCAAGAACCGCACTCTCGCATAAGATAAAGAAATAAATAAATGAAAAAATACACAGAAATGCGCAGAATTATACAGTATATTGCGGATTTAATAGACTTTTCTTATAGTCAAAGATGATTTCGAAAACCAATGCCAACTAATTCCTGTTTTATATAATAATAAACTTTCTCAAATATTTTTGAAAAATCAAATGCGCATGTCGTCGTGTATAGAATGTTTTTGACAGAAACACTTGTATATATGTATGCATATACATATACATATTATATATATAGTATAGTTTTAAATGAAAGACACACATTGAGAGCATTAGAAAGAATAAACCAAAAGTAGTAACTGGGATATGGCGTTTTTTTTTTTTTTTTTTTTTTTTTTTTTTTTTGATTCATATTCGTATTCGTTTGTACAAGTTGCAAAAAGTAACTGAAAATAATAATTTGCACGCTTATCATTGTCGAATAAACATCGAGAATTGAGTTCTTTCTTAGTTGGTATAACAAAAACAATAACAGGATAGTAGAAGTAGTATACACTGAGAAAAAACATAGATATAGATACAAGAGAGACAGAAGAGAATTAAATTTTGGTTTTATTTTGTTTCTCGTCGAATTAACAGAGAGAGAGAGTTATAGAGAGAAATAGATAGAGAGCGAGACAGAAGGGTTACACGTTTAGGGGGATATTTGTGTAGTTTCTCCAGTCATTACCACAGTATATGTACATACATAGTACTATTGATATCAATATGATTGGCCAGAACAATCGAATGAATATGTTTGAGTAGTTGGTTTCATCAAGTAAAAGCTAACCAAATTGTTTGGGGTTTACTCTGTGTGCGAATCGCGATTTCTTGTTTGGTTTTCTATGTAGTAATAGTAGTAGTAGTAGTATTAAATAGTATACATATATATATTTTCTTTTTTTGGGGTGTGAGACGTTTTTCTTTTCGGGTTTCAAAAATATTCAAAAATTGTATTATTTCTCATATAGCGAATTGTTAAGCTACACACAGGTTTTCAATGTCAGCAAATTGGGCACATTTTGTGATGGAAAAATTAATAAACAAACCATAAGCAAAGTGTTACAATTAATTTTTTGTTGTATTTTGTTGCTAGCAGATAGATAGTTCGATAGATCGAGAGAGAGAGATATCGCAAGGTGAATATCGGTTGGTTGGGTGGAAGTGGTGATGGTTGTGTTTGAATTTTTTTAATAATTCCGGGGACAGGAAATCCCACCGGTTGGGTATGTGTGTGCGTGTGTGTGTTTCTTTTTTGTGTGGATTTCTCTTAATTTGAAAGCATTTTTTTAAAAGCGAAAATTGCAAAACAAAAATCCAATTAAACTCTTCATTTTTTTCAATTCTAACTGTCTGCAAGTCTCGCCCCTAAAAAGTTTAATTTTTTTTTAGTTACCAATTATCATTTACCAATTTGCTGAGGTGTTGTTCGATGGAGGACAGGGCGGGGTTTATTTGGTTTAGCTTGTATTTCATTTCATTTTTTGGTTTTGTTTTTTATTTGGTTTTGTTTTGTTTTGGATCACTTACGTGCATGTTTAGAAAATTCCTCAATTAATTCGTCACGATCTCTATTTTTAGGTATATTACCGACAAATAGCCGGTGATTGTTAAATGATATCGTAACACCAATCTTTTTGCCTTTCCGAATTTCAAAATCATTTAGCTGCAATTGTTTGTAAAAGTTCACACAAAACAAAAGAAAATTTTGATTTGCTATGAAAAAATTTGATATCCTTTGACTTTGTTTTGGGTACGTGTTTTGGGGTGAAAATATATGGTTGGTTGGTTGTTTGGTTGGTAGTATGTTCTGTGTATGTGTGTGTGTGTGTGCGTATGTATGTGGGCGTTCGTTTGTGTTTGTGTGAGCATGTTGACTTAAAAAATTTGTAAGATCTAAGCTTAGTCTTAGTAAGTATAGTTATAAATTAATTTCTTAGTTATCTTCTTGAGTGCGTGCCAAATAAAAAGAAATTTATGAAATATTTAGATTAAATTTTCAGCTATTGTATTTGTTTTCAACTAATAATTAAGTGAGTTTATTGTAGGATTTTTTTTTGTTGTTAATGGTACGTGTTTTACTACCGAGAAAAGTTTTCATCTTACGCAATGCTACAGCTGAAAGAGTCATCGTAAAACCTTTTGAAGCCACATCTTACCTTGCAGGGAAGCGCACATACAATTTCAATACCAATTCAGATGACCTTTTATAGCCGTAATATTTTAATCAAAAAAGCCTTTCATTGTCAACAAAAAAATAAGATAATACAAAAAAAAAAAACATTGCAATGCATAGGAATTTTGAGATAATTTGAAATTGGTTTTTCTTCCATTTGGTTTTTTTTTTTTTTTTTTTGGTTTTTGTACGCAAAGTTAATGACTGGAGATTATATAAACAAGTAGATAGTTTTTTATATAAAGAAATACCGTTATTGAAGCGTATGACAAATGACAATGGCGCCTAGCTATGTGCGTGTGTCCATGTGTGTGTGTGTGTGTGTGTGTGTGTGTCAGCGTGTCTCTGTATACGTGTGTGGGTTGTGTTGGGTGTGTGCAACCTAAACAGGAATTTCAACATACATAGATGATCATTCGAGCTGGTTAAGTGCATCCATGTGGTTTCTGTTTCGCATTTGAAAAGAGCCTCGAGATCGAATGGGGAAATGAGAACGATTTAGCCCCAATGTGATATGGTTTTTTTTTTTTTTTTTTTTGTACTGCATATGGTGTGGATGAATGGCAATGGAGAGTGGCGGGAGATGGTGAAATGAAATGTAAAACTTAAAATGTGAACGAACAAAAAATATATATACATATATAGTCAGATTCCTAACGACCTAAATATCATCCTATATTTATGCCTGCCTGTGTTTGTTGCCAATTAGATATATTGTAGATGGCCAATTGGATTTTTGTTTACAATTTAAAGCCAATTTGGAGCTCAATGAAAGGCGCAGAGACAGCGAGAGAGAAAGAGGAAGGGAGGGAGGAAGAGAGACCTTCCATTAAGCTCCGAAGTTTGAAATTTAAAATAGTTTTTTTTTGTTGTTGTTAATTTCGTTTCAATTTACCTGTAAGTTTACCAAATTCCTCTAAAATTTCATCTTTACCCTTCGACTTGGGTATATTGCCTACGAAAAGGCGCAGGTTCGGTACGCTTATATTTATTTTCAGGCACTTGCCGGGTTTTATTTCGTGATTATCGAGCTAGATGTGGAGGGGGGAGGTAAAATGATTTTTTTTAATACCAATTCAACGTTAATCGCAATAAATAATAAATAAAATAATAATTATATATTTTTAATTTTGTATAAAAAAACAAAAATAATTCGGTTCGGGTTCGGTTTTTTTTTTGGGGGGTAGCGGTTCTAGGGTAATTGAAAATAAAATGAAAATTTTGTAAGAATTTTGCATTACCGGATTTGAAAAAGTTTTCAGTTTGTAGTTATCGATTGTGGTGGAGGGGCCGCATTTTAAAAATATTAAGGTAAAAGGTTAAAAGGTTAGTTAGTGAGCTGTTAGTTTTAAGATCGAAGAGGTAGATGTATACCAAATGGTTAGTTCAGTAGGACATGCTCGAGACCTGCTTTTTGGCTAGCAAGCTTGTTTTTTTTTTTTTTTAAAACCAGACAAATATGGAAAACAGACGTACCCCTTGAATAAAAATATATAATAGTGTATTCTACAAAGCTGAAAGTCGATGAAATACTTAGGCTACCGATTTAAGTTCTAGATCTGTGAATTGCTACGATTTAAAACGACTTAAATTTCTAGGAAAAATCAAAATCATTAATGTAATCATAAAGAGGGGGAGAGAGAGAGAGAGAGGTTTAAGATTGCAGTTCAAATTTTGGGCATTGCAGAGAGAACTCTTTTCAAATTTGAAAATTTTGACATTATCGATTCGATGCGCGATCGAAACGAAAAGAAAACATAATATTTATAAAGACAAGACGTGCATACATGAAATATTACAGATAGATATATAGTATTATATATATACGAGTACGAAAGTAGTAAAGATAGAGAGCAAAACAGGTGAGAAAGAAGCTAGAGGGCAGCACAAACAGTTTTTTTTTCTATTTGTTTTTCTTCATAAAGCGCCGAATTGGGATTTATCTGGTAGTACTTGTTGTTCTTGGCTGTAGGTAGATTGATAGTTTCGATAATTTTGATGTTCATACAAGTAATCGATTGTTGAATTTTGAAGCAAGCGGCAGTGTTGATGAGGACCAAAATAGTTCGCAACGATACGAACTTTACCTACTATACGAAAATTTTGATATTGTACATATATATATAACAATATATAGGTATGTAAAGTATGTGGTACAATAATAGTTATATAGATATAGTATGTAAAATATATTGTAATAGTTGAGACAATATACGTTATAGGTAAACATAAAGCGTTTTATGGATGGTCAGTGTAATTCAGCTGTGTTCAGATCTAGGTTCGACGGGGGAAAGTCGGTGTGGGGGGAGGGCTCTTTCGGGGAGTTGGGTAGCGTTTTGTTTTTTTTTTTTCATTTTTTTTTTTTTTTTTTTGTAGGTTGGGAGTCGATAATATTGTAGGTTGACATAAATACCTGTCGCACAGCATTAACGGCCGCTTCGCGGTTGGTGAATGTAACAAATGCATAACCACGATTTGTGCCCGTCATTGGATCCATCATCAGTCTGAGATCCCAAATGGTGCCACAGTCCTCGAACAGCGGTATGAGCTCATCTTCGAACATATCCTTGGGTATTTTACCGCAGAACACTTCGCAACCATTGCCAGGCACATTACCCTCCCAATTGGGCGGCGGGCCACCATATTTACGTTGTCCTGTGTGGAAAAAGAGAGAGTTAGTTGGAGTCCACATTATTCCTGGAGAGTGTGGGTACTTACCTGTTGTTACATCCAATGTATAACCGGTACGCTCCAGTATCTTTTTGATCTTTTCCTCATCTGGTCCCTTAACCTGTATGGCGGTTGCCGTTGCTAGAACACCCTGTTGGCTGGCACGACTCTTCTGACGATAGGTTTTCATTACCCCGCACAAGTAGGCAGACTTATTTGACACATGCTCCAGATTTGACTCAAGGAACTGACTAAGCACATTCAAGGCACCATCGACGGGAAACTCCTTGAGCGCGTCCAGCGCGCGCTCGTCCAGCTCAACATGAGCGAGTTTGCCAGTTTTGTAGATTTCATCCAGTTTGCCGGCAACCTAAAATTAAATCAAATCAGTTGTATTACAAAATTTACAGAGTATCATCAAGTTTACGCACTTTCTTGTCCAGGCCGTACTCCAAGAGCTTGGGATAATCCTCTGTACGTTCGCCATCTCCACGATCATCGGCTTTCTGGTTAATGTCATCTAGTAATTCGCCATTGCCTTCCGCCATTTCTGCAGGTGAGAATAAGAAAGAGAGAGAGAGAGTTAGATAAGTATTACTGCAAATGCAAGCAAAAGCTTAAAGCTCCACAGGGAGCGACAATGTAATCAACTACGTCTTTGCTTAGCAAGTTCAATGAACTCCCACCAAAAAATTGCGAAAATATGATTAGTTGCTGAATGTGGAACGCAGCGCACGCACCGCAGAACGCCAGAGAGCAGAAAGAGAGAGCACAAAAAATAAAAAATGCGTGAGTGCAAAAGTTTGCCAAAAAGTTCGTTGACTTCAAACAAATGCGTGAGTGAGTGAATGAGTGATCACAATGGAGTGGGGGGCACGACGCCAGCGACGAACAAACGGGAGAGAGAGCGAGAGCGCACAAACGAACGCACGCACTAAACAGCAGTGTGCGTGCGTGACAGAGATAATCAGCCAAACGTGTGGAGAGAGCAGAGAGAGCCACGGCGCGACTGCTTAGCATGACAAAAGCAAAAAAAGGTAAACAACAGAAAAGGCGCGTTCGCGAAATGTGCGAATTTTGTGCGTGCCTACAAATACGATAATATCGTATATCGTATCGTATACGATGTGTCCGACTACTGCGTGTGTTTTCGTCCGCCGAATCCCGTTTGCCAAGCTGACCGACCGCACGTGCCAAGTGTTAACCGTGACGTAGTCATTCACAGTGACGATGATGACAACTGTGTGCGCGTCGCCATGTGAGTGTGTGTGTGTAAGTGTGTGTGCTAAACAGTTGTGTGTCATTAGGACGCACAGTAAAACTGGTTGTGGCTATTGTCAATTGAATGACAGGTCACTACTTAATTAGACTTGCATACAAACACACATACGTGCTAACACATGCAAAACAATCGTGTGTATTGCAAATACTTTTGCTTCACTGTCACAATGTAAATTCAATTTTTGCCAATGTTGCCAAGCGCGCCAATGGGGCCCAATCTATGCAGCATATCAGGCATTATCAGCACTAAATACATACATGATATATATATGTGTGTGTGTGTGTGTATGTAATGTTTTG
The DNA here is from genome assembly GCA_018901885.1 of Zaprionus kolodkinae. NCBI lineage: Eukaryota > Metazoa > Arthropoda > Insecta > Diptera > Drosophilidae > Zaprionus > Zaprionus kolodkinae. The sequence goes on along the minus strand of JAEIFM010000498.1, from coordinate 8,757,855 downwards.
TGCGTGTGTGCGCTGCAGTGACGACTCTTCAAACAAAATCGACACACACAGAACGAAACGCGATTATTGCGTAACGTTGTGCAAAAAAAAACGAAAACGTACGCGTCGATCGCAGTGAGAGCGCACAAATCGGGAGAGAGAGAGCAAGCGAGTGAGCGCAAAAAAGAGAGTAAAGCGGAGCGTGGGTCGAAATGAATGTGGGGTACACACACTGTAGTTGTATTTAAGTACCGTCTGTGCGCGCGTGTGTGTATGTGTGTATGTGTTTGTGTGTTTGACGATTCGCTCATAATTCGCTTTGCAAAAAATTCTGCTGCTCTCTCCCCCACACACACATTACGCTTTGCGCTGGCTATTTAGCTATTGCTATTGCCATTTCATTTTGTGTTCGCAATTTGCTTGCTGCTTTTTTTTTTCTTTTTTCTTCACTATCGTTCTTTGGCATGACATTGAAATACTTTTTCGTTGATGTTGCTTTTGTTGCTGCTGCTGCTGCTGCTGCGTTTGCTGTCTTTGTTACTCACTTGCGCCCATGGTTTGGGGCTTGATCTCGAATTCTTTGGTCACAGCGACGATTGCGGCTGCCGTTGCCGCCGCTGCTGCTGCTGCCGCGGTGCCGTCGACGACGCCGCCGCCGCCGCCGCCGCCGCCGCCGTTGACGAGGTGCTTGATATTTGCAAGCATCATGATTCCTTGTATTTTATTTTATTTATTTTTATTTTATTTTATTTTATTATTTTTTTTATTTTTATTTTTGGGAAACAAAATCTCTTTATTAGCTACTAGGTCGCCCGTTTTTTTGTTCGCTAAAATAATTCCGAAATATGTTTGACGCACGCCTCTCTCTCTCTTTCACAACTGAGGGCGAAAAAATACTAACGGCAAGCGTAAATTGTAAACTCATACAAAGCCTACTCCATATATGAATGGGTTGTCACCAACGATGATGATTATGATGATGATGATGAGGCGGTGGCAACCCTGTGCGAGAGTGACAGCAATTCAAAAATGTACAAAACTTCAATCCAGTAGGAATTTCTCATGCCCTTCAAACTATTTCTAGCAGAGTAACTATATAAATATATTATATCTTCTTTATCAGTTATACCATCTCTGGGCATAATTTTTAATGCATATTTGTGGCAAAGAAAATAAAAAACAAAGGAAAATAAATCTAAAACATGAAACACAGACATGCCAAAGCTTTAATACCCTTTCTATGTGTATTATATGAAATATAACTCTTTTTAGTTAGTACTAATTGAAAATTTATAAATGATAGAAAATTCCTGTTTTGTTACTATAAAAAACGAATGGAAATAGCTAACCGATTCTTCTAAAATTTTACTAGAATAACCTGAGCGATATATCCCATGAAATATTTACAGAATATTATGGAAAAAGACTCGACATCAATTTTGAATAACAGAATCATTATACTCTACCCGTTGCAAGGGTATTTAAAGCGCAATTTGCATAGCTGCCGTTGTTGCAGTAACTACCTCAATAAATTGTATGTTGTAGCCGCCATAGTACCAGCCCGCACATATCATGCACTTGCACTCCCTTCTATACCCATCTCATTCTCTCCCTCTCTCTTACTCCCTCTGGCTTTTTTGCACCCTTAACTACAGCTGCGGGTCGTGGGGTATGGTTACAGGGTTTTCTGCTTACTCCCCAAAGAGATAATGCCCGGTGTGAGGTTAGTAAATCAGCGATATGACAAATGCCTGGCTGCCGCATTGGCCAATATAATGCAGGCATAGCCAGGCACATAGCCCGTTCAATAACGAAAACGGACAAAAGAAAATAAGAAAATTGCTGATAAAGCGCGAAATAAATCGGTATTTTTTTTATAATTTTTTTTTTACATTGGCCAAACTGTCGCAAACACGGATCGACGCTAGACATTATGTCGCCACGGTACGAGTTGAAAGTTGGATGGGAGTATAGAGGGGGGCCAAGAGTGTTGGGAGTGGGGGCAGGGCAATGTCTGGAGTTGGAATTACAACGCTGCAGTTGGTTGCCAGACACAGTGGGAGGCAGGCAGGCAGGCAGGCAGGGAGGGAGGGAGATGGGTTCGGTTACTCTGCAGTTTGTTATTCCTTTTGGGGGTTGCTTCTTGGACAGGCGAATGACACCAGCTTAAAGCGAGGTAATACGCGATTAAAGACGCCAGATAAGAGTCTTAACTTAAAGGGTTTATTAATGAAATTTCAGCTATGCTTTAATATGCTTTAAAAAGCTCTATAGCGAGCTTTCAAGTGCTTTCCTAAACCAACTGCAGCTAGTGTCATTCGAGTATAAATTGGAACGTCAAGAAACTTAGCACAAGACGTAGCTGCTTCTGCTATGGTTTCCTTGGGGTAGGGTAGGGTAGGGTATATGTCTGTCATGGCTATTTAAATATGACTATTGCCACGGACGACGACGACGACAATAGAGCCGGGCAGCCGTTGTCCAAGTAGTGCGGGAAGTGGTTCCGTTATTGATTTCTACCGGCAACTCCTTTAAAGCAAACCTTGCCAAGTGTGCAACCCCTTTTCGACCTGGCCAGATAAGCGCCTGCAGAGCCGTCGGCGAGGCCGAGTGGCATAAGCCGATTTAAGGCTCAAAAATAGCTGCAAGTGGCGGGAGAGAGAGAGAGAGAGAGAGAGAGAGTAGTTGCAACAACTGCAGACATGCCACTTGAAAGAGAACGTCGTCGTCGTCGTCGTTGGGCCACACAACCCTGGAGGGATCCAGGCCGGAAGTGTGGCAAATGTTTGCTGTAATTTATGACCAGCTGCAAGGGGGGAGAGGGGAGAGAGAGAGAGAGGGGCCTGCCAAGCGGTTTCAACGTGTTGGATCGATGTGGCCGCATAAGTTGCAGAAATTAACGACACTGCGACAATGTGCAGATATTTTACAACACTGGTCAGACAGAAAGGGAGACAGAGAGAGAGAGAGGGAGAGAGCGAGAGGATTGCCTGGCTTATTTATGGTAAATAAAGCAGTCTAAACGCATTGGCCATTAGGCAAATTGTGGAGCAGGAACTGCACAATCCCTGGCAGCGGCATGAATAACTTATGTGTTTGTGCAAGTAGAAGGTATAAGAAGGAGTAGACAATCTCTGCAAGGAGTAAGACGCCTGGCAAGAAGATTAAGTTTTGCTTGATTGGCACAAATATATTTGCAGCGACAGCTGCCTCCGCCTGCTGCTCCCGCTCCTCCTCCTCTTCTGGCTACAATATTTGCTGCACTCACACACACATTTGTGGCCAAAAATTGCAGGACACGCTCTCCACGTCGGACATCAACAAATGCCACGTAGAGGCGGGGGGTGGGGGGTAGAGGGCTGCAGGGATGCAGGGTAGGCGCAGTCACGTGTGCGCCGGGCCTGGTCAGGCTGTAAAAATTGACTGCAATGCGGCTAAGGGACACAACCATGTGCACGCTCTCTCTCTCTGTGTGTGTGTGTGTTTGTGTGTGTGTTTGCATATGTATTTGTTTGCCAGTGTAAAGTTGGCAAAGAGGACAACGTGCCGGAGAAGCTACTCCTATACCACGGCTACATAAGGGCGACGGCGTCGACAAAAATAACAATGCATTTTTTTCCACAAAACGAAAATGAGAAGAACACAAAAGTTGCCACCTCGCTCTCTTCCCTCCCTCTCCTGCTAGAGGGAGCTACAAAGGGGGACAAAAAAATGGGAATATTATTTTCTTTATATGTCGAGAACGTGCCGTGGCCAAAAGAGTTGCCCGGAAACGAAACGGCGATTCCGTGTGCACAACAACAACAAGGAGGAGGAACCCCACATCCTAGCCCGGCAAGGATCCCTACCCCCTCCCCCTCCCGCCCTGCTGGCGCTGTGACAACACAACGAGGCATAGTTTGCCTTCGCCTTTCATGGCGAATTAGAAAAGTGCCGGCAGCAGGCGCCGCTCAATTCAGCAGGCCCCCGGTGGTGCTGCGGCGGCTGGGGGCGTGGCACAGCAGGGAGTAACTATTGTAGCTACTTGGAGGCATCGTCTCGGGTATCTCTAGCATTTTTTTTTATTTTTATTTAGCATTTTATTTGCAAAATTAGGCTGCATGGAGCAGAACTTGGAGGAGGCTCGCCCGCTGCGCGAGGAACATGGCGAAAGCGAGGAGGAGGAGGAGTAGAGCAAGGAACAGGACGAGCACGAGGCAATGGTGATTGCAATTGTGGCAGTGCCAGCACCGACTGGTACCGTCGTTGTTGCAGCACCCTGCCCTGCCCTGCCGGCACCGCCCGCTGACATGAAATGTGGCCCGAGACGCGAGGTTGCATCCTGCAGCGACTCTGCTTGCAACACGCGAGGCAGGTCTTGCTATCCCCCCTACTCCTCTGCTCAGGAGGATTATAGAAATCTTTTGATTTTTGGCTTACAACTTTTCTATCATGTTTGAAACTTCGCTGCGCTTTTTTGCCAAAACTTTCTGCAGGAAGAAGATGGGAAAGATGGAGAAGCAGAAGTACAAGAAGAAAGAGAAGCAGAGAGACACGTTACAGGCTAAATTAAAAGTCAAATGTAAAAGGCCGAGAGCGACAAATGCAGCAATGCGAAATGAAAACGTGTTTGCCGGCAACGAACTTGCTTGCGCTGCGCCAACCCAGAGTGCGCCTCCCCGCCCCTTCCCTCCCTCCCCTTGCTGCACCAATGTGGTCATGCAACTTGCAGCGCACGAAGCTTGTATGTGAAGCAGAAGAGAAGCAACGGAGAAAACATGGCGAAGCGCCAAATTATCCACACATGCCGACGACAACGAGCACGCCGCTGGCAATGGAGCCGGGTTGAAGGGGCGAAGAGGGGTGGCAAGCCTGAGAACGAGGCAAAGTTGGGGAAAGAAACGGAAACAAGACAAAAACTGCAAATAATTGCAGCTGTACTTCTCTCACTCACGCTCACGCTCTCTCTCTCTCTTGCTCGCTCTCTGCCCACATTTGTCTGTCTGCTTAAAGGCGCCCTCTGCCGCTGCGCTCACTCGCTGCCACAATCAAACTCTCTGCCGTTCTCTCTCTCGGAGAGCGCGCAGCAATGCAGTCGCAAAGCTTTTGTCGTCCGACAATGCAGCGCGCATAGAGCTTTTGGCGCTCTTCCGCCGTTTCGCACACGTCTCCCGCATTGCATGCAATGCGCCGGCCGGTTTTTGCCAACCACATACATACATGCGTATATGTGTATTTGTGTGTGTGTGTGTATGGCAGCATGCCTGCGTGTCTGTTTTGTGGACGCCATTTGGCTGACACGTGGCTGACTTGGAGCCCAGAAAGTGCACACATACACACACACTGGCGTATTTATGTCTCTGTCTGTGTGTGTGCGATGCAGTGCAAAATCAAATATCGAGACAGGCAAGGCAACAAACAGAGAAGCAGCAGCAGCCGCAGATCAAAAGAAGGAAAACAAGGCAAAGGCATAGGCAACGATAACCGGTTTCGTACGCCAACAACAAGCACAGATGCGGGGCAACTTTGTCTGGACTTTTCTTTATTTTAAGTTCACTTTTAATGATTTGCCTCTTGCGGTGGCGTCGGCGTCGGCGGCGGTGGCTGCGATTTAGCAGGGGGGGAACGGACGGACGACAAAGGCAAAAGCAAAAGCAAGGCAAAAATCAAAATGGTGGACACAGCGCGCAAGCAGCATGCGGCGTCGAGAGAAGTTGTTGGTGACGGTGACGACGACGACGACGCAGCGCAGCGGCTTTTAATGCGATTGTGACGATGTTAAATGCATTGCCTACACACGCACGCACACGCACGTACGCACGCACAAACACACACACACAGTCACGGATAAAAATGCCCAGACAAGCGTTACCTCGCTGCAAGTTGCTCTGCATGCGTGTGTGTGTGTGTGTGTCTGCTGTGGGGCTGCTTTGTTATGGCGCTGTCTGTGTGACTTGCCATAGTGTTTGTGTATGTCTTTTGCTTGTTGCAGTGTTGTACAACGCAGACTGTGTGGGGCGTTATTTTTGCCGCTGCCACCGTCGCCGCCATCGCCGCCGCCGACACCAAGCTTTGCTTCAAAGTTCTATTTTCTGACTGCTCTTTGCCTTTTGCATATGAGCGAAACACCTGAACGCACATTGAGAGCGTATGAGTGTGTGTGTGTGTGTCTATGTGTGATGATTTGAATTCATTTCACGCCACATGTCAGCTGTTTAGCTTTAAATACATCTGCACGCACACTCATGCACACAATGTGCCTGTCTAATTTTTGCACTTTATTGCACTCAAACGCACACACGCACATAGAGATAGAGAGGGAGAGAGAGAGAGCGAAACACAAAAATACATACACATACATACGTATGCTTTGGGGCGCGCACTGTCACAAAAAGAGGCAAGAAATGCCGTCGCACAACACTGGCACTTGATATGGATACTGCTTGCTGTTGTTGTTGTTGTTCGTCTGTGTGAGTGTGCAATCTGCAGCGGCATAAATTTTTTTCTCTTTTTTTTTTTTTGCAAAAATAGAGCCCCCACAGTCCACACACACACCGTATTTCTTCCTCAGTCTCGCATTTCGCACTTGGTTTACCTTTTCTCCGCTCTCCTGCTCGTCGATTCACACAAAATTCTCCGCTCTTTATGCACTTTTCCTCTTTCGTTTTGTTTTTGTTTTAAACTAGATTTCTCGTTGTGTTGAAATTGATTAATTGCTAGCTCTCTTGCATTTTCCTCTTTTTCTTTTGTTTTTTATACAATTACATTAAATAAATATTTATTTTACTTTATGTATGTGTTGTTTTTTTTTTTACTTGATTTATGCATTTAACATTTATTTATTTATTTGTTTATTATTTATTTATTTAATTTGTTACTTATGAGATCACAGTGGCCGTTCGCCGTTCCTACGTTCCGTTCCGCTAACGTTTCGCTTGCCGCGCGCGCTCTGCCCATATAAACTCACAGCGCAGCGCGATTTCGCCGACGTTGTTGTTTGCGTGCGTGAGTGTGAGTTGGGTGTGTGTGTGTGTGCGCGAGTCGTGTTTGTGTGCGTGTCGCGAATTCTCCAACGAGCATCAAATAAAAATACATATGCATGTACAGGCGCGGTGTGCGTGCGTGTGTGTGTGTGTGTGTGTTTGTTCGTAGCGAACGCTTTGTTCTATTTTGATTTAGTAAATTGCCTCACTGCTGCACAGAATTGATTTCTATTGCTAATTTCCGATTATTATTGTTGTATTACGTACATACATATGTATTTTTGTTTGTTGTAATTTCTTAATTTTTTGCGTGAACGGCAGCCCCGTTGTAATAATGGCGTTCACAACGTCTACGTCGTCTACGTCACCGGTTCTTGGCTCGGTTTCTCGCACACGCTTTGACGCTTGCTGCTGCTACTGCTGCTGCTGCTCTGTTGGTCTTCACGTCGTCACTTGCGTCGCACAACAAAACCCACAAACAACTCTGGGGAGTCACAGCCGCAAGTCGTAACGAAAGCTGCAGCGACGACGACGTCGACGGCGACGGTAACGACGGCAGCAGCCGCAGCAGCAACAGCAACGGTGGCGGCGGCAGCTACAAAAATGCACACAGTCAAATGTGTCGGCTACAGTCGCAACGCATGCACACACACACACGCGCGCTCCCATACAATGCACATACAATCTCACACATATACACTCACACACGAACGCGACTGTCGGCGAAGGCAGGCAAAAAGTTTGCAAAACGTGCAAAAAATATATTTACTCTGAGAGTGAGAGAGACTGCGAGAGCAAGGGCGCGCGTGAGAACGCTCTTTACGAAGTTTACGCCGACGCTGGCAGCGCGAGCGGCAAACAGAGAGCGAGAGCGAGAGAAGAATTTGCACACAATTCATAAGACGAAAAAACACGAGCACACTCACACATACATACGCGTACGTTCTCTCTGCCTGCGGCTGCAGAAGATCGTTTCGTGTGCGTGTATGAGTAGTATGTGTGTGTGTGCGACTGTGTGTGAGCTTAAAATGCAAAAACGTTGAAAAAACTCAACTCGACCGTCGCAACGACGGCGGGTAAAATTTTGTCGCGTGTGGAACGCAAGTTTGCATGTGTATCGGCGTGTGCGTGTGGAACGTAGCGCTATCTTTAAACTCGATGGAAAAAAAGTGAAAATGCATATGCAGATAATAGTATAACTTTATTGCAAGTACCAAAAATAAAAGTGAAAACTCTGCCAAGAAATATGCTAGCATAATGCATGAAAAAAAAGTAAAACAAAATAACACAGTACAACGTTGCGAGCGTCGACGTTCCACATGCAATACACAACACACACACACACGCGCACACATACGCAGTGAAGCCACATTATTTGCGCGTCTATGCAAAAAAAAACAACAACTGGCAAACATTCCTTCGAAGGGGTTAAATGAACGCACATTCATAAATACAAACGAAACAACAACAAGAGCAGCAGCGGCAGCAGCAGCAACAACAACAATGGACAGCAAAGTCCGTCGGTTATTTTGTGTGGAATCGAACTGCAGCGTTAAATAAAAATGCCGTCGTCCCGCACACACAGTTGCAGCGCGCGTATGTGTGTGTTTGTGGGGTTTGTGTATCGAGAGATGGCCGAGCAGCAGCAAAGCAAGTGAGACTGCCCGAACCCAGCAGCGCCCACGCTTATCTGGTGGGCTCGCCGTCGTTGTCGTCGCTGTTGTTGTTGTTGCTGCTGCCGCCGCCATGCGGCATTTTGGTCATGAACTTGTGGATTACGTTCGCGCGCGTCTAGTTGGACTGCGTTACCCCTCACAAACCGTTACCCCCCCACAACCACAATCCACAGTCAGCCATAACACCCTGGGTCAGTTTTTTTGTGTTGTCCTTTACAGACACACGCATACACGCACACACACACGTTACCATTAACATCCACACACGTTCAATGTCATTTGGAGTGGTCTCTGATGCGTGGGGGAGGGGGAGAGAGTTTCGCACGTGATTTTTCAAAGGCGGCAGAAAGTGTCCGCTTTTTGTTTTTTTTATACGCTTTGACTATTGAAAAACTGTTAAAAAAAGGGTTTTAACAAAGAGGTATTTAAAGGGACAGATAGCGGCGTAAAAAACTCCACAAAGTATATATATTCTTGATTAGTATCAATATATGAGTCGCTATAGCCGTATTCGCTTTTCTGTCTGTGTGAACGCACAGATCTTGGCTATTATAAAAGCTACAGCCATCAAATTGAAAATTAATATTCCTGTATATATCACGCACATATACTTAATTTTAAATTTTAGATGCCACGCCTACCGCTCACACAAATCGTTAATTTAAGATTATTAGCTAAATTAAACTTTTGCTGCGCAGGGTATTTTTTTATCGGGATTACTCAACTGTTTTTGTATCAAAATATGCAGTTTTATTTATTTATTTATTAGCTTTCAAGCTCTGATCTCGGGTTACCCACGCAAAAACACACACTTGCAAATGTAAACCCTGGGAACTAACGGTAAAAAAACACACACACACAGTGGTAACTTAAGAATCTCATTTGGAATTTTGCAGAAATACGTAGAATCTAAAAATCAAGGTTATGTTAATTTAGAAATTTTGCACTTTCCGGATCTACAAAAAAGCGAATAAAAAGAAGATGACTTTCGTATTTATAAGCCAAGGTGTGTTGTGGTGCCAGGCAAACTTAATCTCGAGCTAAAATTAACTCGCCTGCTCTTCTGATAATGTGAAAGCTCAAGTGCAATGTATATAAGAAATTTAAATAATTGTTGGAACTGATCGCAGCGGGAATACCCTGTTTTAGAAATTAATTACTGTGAATTTGTGCATAAAAATAAAGTATGAGATACGAAATATGGCAAAACCCAATATTATATTATGGAAATTTATACTGGTAAATTCAATGAAAATACATTCAATAATAATAACTATTTTTAAAAATACTTTCAAAGCCCCAGTTTAAAAAATTTCAGACTATCCCCAATGCAAGTTGCAACTGCATACTATCTTATAAACGATCTATGTGTGTGTGTTCACTGTACAGATATATGCATAACTAGTTCTCTCGACTTACTCAAGCGAATTGTAGCAGTAGTTAGGTCTCTGCTTCAGTGATGATGAGTATATCCAAGTGAGTATATCCGATTGGCTGCTGCAGGTGTTGTAGATATTTAATCCGAGTAACTGCACGTAGTATGTGTGTGTTTGTATGTATATTTAGTATATATATAGTTCGTTTTTTTTTTTTTTTTTGTATATATTATTATTGTATTTTTTTCACTTAATCACAAAACTTCACTCACGTTCATACACAAGATAACTACTAAAATGCCTGAAGAGAGATATGGGGGATATTGAATGTTCTTTGTTTCTAGGTTTTTTTTTTCAAGTTGCTTTTTCTATTAGAAAATATGTATATTTATAATGATTTTTTTTGCACGAACACTTTAAAAAACGCAACGAACCGCAGCTAAAAATCGGCCAATTGGTCGGCCCAGGGGGGGCTGGTGCAGGGGGAGATCAGCGAGAAGTAGAGAAGGGGGATTCGCCGAGCTGTTTTAACGGCGACGGCGGCGGCGGCAACGCGTGAGTTTGCTCGCGGCGTACAGTAGAGCGAATGATGATGACGACGACGACGACGGCGACGATGATGATGATCGATGCACACACGCACGCACCTACTCTCTCTGTCTCTCTCTCTCTCACTCTCTGTCACTGTGTTGCAATCGCCCTCGCTCTCTCCCTCTGTCAGTCGCAGTGTCACTCGCTCTGTTTCACTTTTTGGCGAAGAATGCAGAAGGCAGCGTCAATTGCAATCAGCGTTGCATTCGCCAACGAACTGATCTCGTTCGCCGTGTCGCTGCTGCTTGTTGCTGGGCACAGCGCGGCGCAGGAAGTGCACGAAGTGTTCGCCGCGAGAGAGAACGGCCCGAACAAGTTACGAGTGTGTGTGTGTGTGCGCGCTCGTTAATCGAATCCGATTGGTGGCTGCAGTATGCAGTCGCAGAGTGCAGTCTCTCTCTCTCTCTCTCACTCTCTCTTTGTCAGTTCCGTTGCGTTGCTCTCTCGCTGTTGCTGAGCGAGCTTTGGGGCTTTTTATGTGATCAGTCAGCCCGGTTTAAAGCTGCGCACTCCTTGTACTTGTTGTAGTTGTAGTTGTAGTTGTCGCTCTCCGCGTCGTTGCAGCTGCAGTCGTTGCAATTACAGTGGGTTATAATTGCATCAACTATCACACACAAGTTACGTAAAAAATGCTGCTCATGAGAGAGAGAGTGTATGTTTTTTTGTTGTCGACTAAAGCTTGCTTGCCGTGTAGAGGAGTTTACAGTTGTTTTTGTCTTTGTAGCTTTGAGGTTGGTTTGAGGCACGTTGCAGAGTTTCAAGCAATAATTATAGAATTTTGATTTCGATTTCCTTCAAGTTGCGATCTCTTTCGAAGTCCAATGTAGTATAGCCGGAGCAATCCAATTCGATCCGAAAGTAAATGATTTTTATTTTTTTCACACTCTCTTTCTCGAGATATTTGACTAAATTTTAGTTATTACCGTTTTTTTCTTACTTAATGATCATATTTTTCGCACAAAACACTTGATAATTATAAAGATCTCTCTTGTTTGTATTTTAATTGGTTTATTCTCCGATTCAGGTTGTATTCGATTCACTTGTTAGCGATTTATAGATTTTATATTTAATCTTAATGCATTTCCAGACATGGCGCTGCATTTTTGTGTTGCGCTTCACAGTTGTTCGCAGTGAGCGCCCATAGAGATGGGGCTGCAGCCCTATATAGGGGGATCCTTACTTAGAAGCAAACAGTATTATAATGCGTAGACTGCGCGCGAGATTAAAATTTGATTATAATTCGATTACGATTATTATTATATTATTATTTGTCTTATTTTGGGATTAAGTCGTAAGCGTATTGAGCTTGTTGTGTGTTCCTCCTCCTTTCGTTCTCGTTCTCTCTATCTTCTTTCTTTCTTTATACTAGATTTACCGTTGCAAATAAAGAAAAACTTAAACAAAAACTGGCAAATACGTTGCACTTAACACTAAGAAATGGAATATCGGAATTTCGGGCTATGGTTTCGTTTCCTTTTTTTCCTCGTTTTTTTTGCTATTGTTTTTGTTAGTTTTTTTCTGGGTTCTGCTTATTATCGTAAATTTTTTGTATGTTTTAAATATCCAATGTGTGTGTGTTGTGTGTGAGGCGTATGCGCGGACTCCGTTTTTTTTGATAAATTGATTATTGCATCCAAAGGTTGACGGAATATTGTATTAATTTGGGCTTTTTATTTTTATTTATTTATTTTTAGAGTTGTGATTTTTGTTCGCTAATATTTTTGCTCGATTAACCGTTAGTGTAAAAAGTTCCAGATTTGTAACTGCGAATTTTTCGCATGGTCGTTTGCGCGTCCGCGATACTTGCGAGTGGAGTGACGATGCGATACAGATACAGATACCCGGCTGTTCAGTTAGCCAGACGACGGCGACGTCGACGTCGATGTCGACGACGACGACGGTCTCGCCGCGCGCCAGGCGACAGCGACAAAAAGCTTGCAGCGTCAATTTCACGCACACAAGCGCAATGTATTGGCGAGCGCACTCACTCACTCACACACACACACACACACATACACAGAGCACAGAACAGAACGTCGACGGCAGCGTCGTTGGAAGCCGGCAAAGCTTCGCACACAAGCGCAGCGTGCGTTTTCTTTTTGTTTTGTTTTGCCATTCGCAGTGGCAGCAGCAGCGGCAGCAGCAGCAGCGAGTGTTGCATTGGTATTAGTGTTGCAGTTCGCTCTCTCTTTCACGATACACACTCAGGGTGTGTGTGTGTGTGTGAGTATTTTCTGCTAGTTTTTGCAGACGTTGCCAGGGCAGGCAGGCTAAGGCAGTAGCAGTAGCAGCAGCAGGCATAGGCAGTGGCTGAGGCAGCGGGCAGCGGGCAACGGGCAGCGTAAGCTTACTCAGCAGCAACCACCCAGACGAAACGTTGCGCTCTGTCGTTTTGTAGTCAAACATTTTGTCGCTCTGCAGTTGCTGCTGCTGCTGCTCGCTCTCTCGCCTGCTGCGCTCTGCCTCTGCCTCTCACTATTTGCCTGTGGCCTGCTTAGCCTCTCGCTCTCTTGCGCACTGTTGCGGCATCTCTAGTCGTTGTTGTTTTTTTTTCCCTTTTTTTTTTTTTGTGTACGTCCATAGACTATTGGCATTTTTATGCCTTTACATAGCTATGCCCAGCAGACATGCACACACACGTGCATGATTGACCCCTCGGCTTCGCCGTCGCTGTGGCCGTCGCAACGTCGCTGCGTTTTGTCGCTAAGGCGCGCTGCGGTTCGGGCGGCTCAGCCCGAGAGGAACATTTCAATTAACTGCAATTCTTGTGCTTCGTTTTTATGATCCACATTGTGCGCTCTCTCTCGCTCTCTCTCTCTCTCTCTCGCTCCTCTCTCACTGTCGCTGTGTGGCGTCCAAGTTTAATTAAGTTGAAGTCTCTGCGCGCTGTCCCTGAATGACGGACAAGCGTATCTAGCATCTCTAGATGCCCCGATAAGATCTGTCATACTTCTACTTCTCCTTTTCTACTCTCTTCCTTCATATCTCCTTTGCCTGCGTGTGTCTGCTAACTCAATTTGTGTGCTGCAGGTGCGTTGACCGCTATGAAAAAGCTTAAAAGCTTAAGCAGTGTGCGAGAGAGCAGAGAGTAGAGAGGGAGTGCAGCATGCGGCATATGCAATGAGATCATCCAATTAGGCGGGCATTATGCCTATGCTAGGCATCAAGAAGTAATCCCATTAGGCGACTCACTCTCTCGCGCTCTCTCTCTCTCTCTTTGCGCGCACAGGATGCGTTTGACAGTGGTCTAAGGTATATTTTCGGCAAGTGAAATAATTAATTTAATAGAAAAGCTTGTAGAAAAATTTTAAAAAATTTTTAAAAAAGAAAAACTATTTTCTAGGCAGAAAATACAGCCAGCAGTAGCTGCTAACGGGCTGCAGCAGCAGAGAGGATACGAATGATGATGACCAGAGAGAAAGATAGAGAGAGAGAGGGAGAGCAGCATCATCAAAAATCGTAGGCATCATCAAGAGCGGCGGCGATAACGCAATTGCGGCACAAAAAATATATACAAAAAATAAAATAAAAAACGGCAATGAATCCTGTTTTTATTCCCACAGTTTTCACCGAGGCCGAAGCTTACAACACAGGCCGGGGGACGCGCCGATGCCGATGGTCAGCGGCGGCGGCGCATGGTCATCATCATTGCTGCCTCCGCTGCTGCTGCTGCTGCTCAAAATAATAAGATGACATCCAACACTTCTTGGGCAAGCAGCAGCAGCAAAAGCAGGCAGGCAGGCCCTAACCTTACCCCATATGAGTCGAAGATCTCTCGCCCTCTCTCTCTCTCTCTCTCCCTCTCACAGCGCAGTCCGTTTCAAAAATATTTTCATATAAAAAATCGCGTTTTTTTGCACGCTCTCGCATAATAAAACTTTTTCTTGCGTTCCTTTAATTTCATTCCCCAGATACCAACAACAACATCCACAAGAAGAACCCTACACAGGGGCGAGAGCGACGCAGACAGGAGGCAGCAGCAGCGGCAGCAGCGCACTTGGCCACACAAAGGATCGCCTGAAGAAGATCGAAAAGGACGCAGGGACTTGTCTCCATTCAAATCGTTGTAGGTAGAGGCAGAGGTAGGGTAGAGGTAGAGGCTCAGGCTGAGGCTGAGGCAGGGAGGGTTCATGGCGAGCCCAAGCACAGAGGCTGAGGTAGTACTCGAATGTACCTGAACCTCTTGGCTCGACGACCACAAAAGGAGGATGGACATTGTCCAGTGACCAAGAAAGTATTGAGCACTGTTCATATCTGTCGTAGTTGTGGCTGTGGTGGTGGTTCTTTATACGCTGGAGGAGGTCGAGTCTACGTTTAAGAGAGCTTTTTTTTTATTATTTATTTTTAGGTTATCGGTTAGTTTTCGAGCATTATTTTTAAACAGGTCGCTGGTACTATAGTTAAGCTTAGGAGAGACATGAACTAAGCATTTTAAATCCAATTTCTAACGATGCCATAAGTCAAGAAAATTCATAATCTGTGAAAAATAAAATAGGTCGTTTTCGTTTCTTTTCAAACTACGACGAAACGGGTAGAACGATTTCTTTGAAATTTGCTGTACATATCGGTTGGGTCACTTATTAGTCATACCCATAAAATTTCTGGAAAAAACGGTAGCGTTTTGATAGTTTAATTCAAATTTATTCCAGAAATAGGTCGTTTTTCGTCTTATTTGAGTTTAATTTATAAATCGACGTAAAAAAAACCGAAAACATGCCTAAATTAATTCAGATTTAATTAATAAAAGTAGTGTCAATTTAAATAGATCAGATAAGTTAAAGATCTGCCATAGCACGAGTAAATCCTAGAGCAGCTGATCTTGCTAGGATCGGCTCGACTTGGCTTGGCTGGGATTATTCAGGTTCGCTGGCCGTTGCAAATGTTGTTTACCCAAAATCTTAGGAGCACAGGAAGTGTAGAGAATGAAGTAATAGTTGGGGGGGAGAGGGAGGGCAACTGAATGCGACATTTGCATTTTTAATGCAGAGCAAAAAAATGAGAAAAAAAATAAAATTGCGTATTTTACGAGTTGATTTCGTGCGTTTTTTCTATCTTTCTCTGATGTGCGGACTGGTTTAATATATGAATCGTCGTTTTTTTAATATGTAGGATTTTTTTTTATTGCCTCCCCATTGTGTGTGTGTGCCACGGTGTCACCTTCGAGACGGAGCCGCGAGCTGACCAGACAAGACAAAGCGGAAGAAAAGCTAAGCAGAAAAGCACACACAGCAGCAGCGAGAGCTGGAGAGGAGAGCTGGCGATATCCTTTTGTGATATATGAGTAAGTTGTACCTGAAGGATGCGTTGTCTCTGAGCCGTTGTGCACACACAGCGAGCGAGAGAGGGAGAGAGAGAGAGAGCAGGCGAAGGGGTCGCGGATCTGGCTGGCAGGCAGGCTGCGCTGCGCTGGACTTTATCATTTGATATCGAGCGAGCAGAGCAGAGCAGAGCGTGATTATGGACAATGGCTTAGCGGATGTGCGGCGTCGGCGCACCCAGAGAGAGTAAGAGTGAGAGGGAGAGAGAGAGAGCTGCGCACCCCTCACAGCGGCAAGGCGGCACCTTGAGGCTTGATCGCCTGCCTGCTCTGCGCTGCCTCTGCTGCCTCCTCGTCGGGATTGCGAATGGGGCAGAGGATTGGGGTGGTGCTGCTGTGTCTCTTCTGCCGCTTTGTTTTTATGCCCATCGCTGGTGGGAAAATTTATCTAAATTGTCGATGGCATCTTCTTTTTTTTTCTTTTTCCTTTTTTTTTGCCTCAACTCTTTTTTTTTGCCATCTTTTTTTTGGCTAAAAAGGATTTTGTATTCTTCTCGGTTTTTGTCATATTGTGGAATGTTTTGTCGTCACTTTTTTGAAAATGATGCCCGAAGTCCATAAATTAGGCCTCGGGGCCCCGAAAGCGACAGCACCGAGAGCGAGATAGAGAGAGAGAGCTGAAGATCAGCGCAGGAAGAGAAGGAAATTGGATGAAGGTGTTACCAGACAAAGGAAATCATTGCAGCTGATGATGTTGCCAGGCACACACAGAGTGTAAGAGGAAGGGGCACAGCAGCACAGTGGGATGGAATGGGGAGGGGAGGGGTAGCGGGGCCAGAGTGTAAATAGTTTAGCCAATTAACGGTTGGAAAACACTTGACTCTCTCCGCCAGCAGCGACAAATCAAAGAAAACTGGGGAAAAAAGCAAGAAAAAGCGCGAGCTGAGGCGGCGGTGTCAAGTGTTGCCAATTAATTTTAACGAACCTTGCCAGACTGTCGCGAGAGCTTGCGAGTGCGTGGGTGATGCAAGTGAGGTTAGGTTTTCATGCACGTGGTAATTATTGCGTATACGCCGCCGCGATCGTTGCCAGACTGCGGCACAGCTGTGATCGGCAGACACACATACACACACACACACACTTGCGAAATCTGGCACAATGCAGCTGCAGCAGCAGCAGCAACAATCGACGCATTAAATCAATTTTATCTTGGCCTACTTTTCTCTCGCTTAGTTTGCTGTTTCCCCTCTTCGCTTTTGAACCCTTAAAAGCAACGCTGCACATGGCGCAGTCTGGAGAGAGGAAAGCGCAATCTGTGCGTACAGCGCAGTTTAAATTTATAGTTCAACTTGCAAAGTGCAAACTTTGTTGCCAGTAAATCTAAAAGGAAGCAACCCTAGCACCTGCTGCGCTCTGCTAGGTAGCAACTCTGATGCATACGATTTTCACTCCATACGTCTGTATGAACACGTATAACTCGCAAACTATTAAAGCTAGAGCTATTAAATTTAGTAGCAATATTTCCTATTTTTGCCCGCATATCAAGCTGTTTTTAGAAATGTTTCACGCTCACTTTAGAGATCGTAAATCAATTAAGTACAATTAGCAAGCGTAAAACTACAATCTGTGTATACAAATTATCACAGCCCAAATAATAGCCTCAAATTTGGTTTTAATATAATAACGAACATAGAAGATATTTCAGAAATATATTTTTAAATTTGTTGCAAATCTGCAAGTTAATTTCACATATGACTGTCATTTTAGCTGGTTTGGAGAGCCTGCCAAACCTTAGCTTGATTTCTCCACTCGAGATGGCACTTGGCAACACAAAGTGGGAACCTTGCCGTGGGCCAGTAGCAGCATGAGCAGGAGTGGAGCAGGGCAGGGCAGGGCAGGGACAGTGCCAGCCAAGCGTTGCAGGAGAGTTGACTCTACAACTACGGCCAGCAAGCATATTACATAGCTATTTACTTAACCCATTAATTCTGCAGCGGCAGCACCAGGCGAAAAGTCGCAAAAAAGCGCAGAAAATTGTGTGTAGATGAATAAGTGAGGTTGCGCCCAAAGGCAAGTCGACAATTGTATACCCTTTCTTGTGATAAACAAAGCTTGGTAAATCTACAGTATTTGATAGTATAATAAATATAAAAGTTATTTAATAAATCATATTTAGAGAGAAAATAGGTGAATATTCTTTAAACTATGTAATTTCCCAGTTTTTTCTAGAAGTTTTCTGATTACCTTCAAGAATTTTGGTAAATTTTATTAAATATCTGTAATCATTAAGCATTGGGTCATATTTCATATTTCTTTCATAAGATATTATTGAATATTCCCGTTTTTACAATGAAATATACCAAGGGAAAGTCATAACAAGGGAGAATATTTAAAAACTATTGTTCATATTTCTAAATAATATTCCCTATATTCCTTTTAAAGTTTTTAAGTACGTTGAAAAGATTTGAAGACTTAAATTATGGTAAACTTTTGCTGAATGTACCCATGTTGATGATAAGTTCTAAATTGTGGTACAATTGAAGTCTGTGAGTGAATATACCCTACGAAAGGGTATACAAATAAATGCGAAGGCTGAAGGCTGAAGGCAACCAAAGGTGCTGACAGCGCGACGAGTTACATGTGGAGCGACTTGGAACGGCGTTCAGGCAGAAGAGGCGGCAGTAGAGCAGGAGGAGGAGGAGCTGAAGAGCGAGCAAGGGAACGAGTGTGCTTGTCCCAGGCTGTGTGTGTGAGTGTGCGTGTGTGTGTGTGTAAGTACTCGTGTTTGCATTATGTAAACGGGCATGTGGTTGCTGCCAACACTGGACCTACACCAACATGTGTGTGTGTGGTGCAGCCAGTAAGGAGGGCAAGGAACCTGAGTAACAACTGCCACGACTCCAGATGGGCAGCAGGTGGGCAACGATAGCGATGGCAAAGGCAACGGCAACGGCAACGGCAACGGCTAAGACTGCCCTCGGCTAAGCGGGTTGCCCGAAAAGTCCTTGAAGTGTTGCACGTTGCAAGAACCGCAGCAGGAGCAGACCTAACCTAACCTCAAAACGGACAAGCAACACGACGCAGACAGGGAAGTGCAGTGGGGCGGGATGGATGAAGACGGAGACGGATGCAGCGGCGAAAGAACCTAATAAAAACATTTCCGCAACCTATGCATCATTGCAGGAGTATGTGCGAGTGTGTGTGCGCTAGTGTGTGTGTGTGTGAGCGAGTGTGTGTGTGTGTGCGAGTGTGTGTTAAATGACTTTCAGAAGTTTTCAGGTCACATACGACGACAGCAACTGAAAAAAGTGAAAAACTGCAGCGAACCGAAATGGAGGCTGTGCTGAGCGAGCAAGAGAAAGACAGAGAGAGAGAGAGGGGCAGACAGAGAGGGAGAGAGACAGGCAGAGAGTGAGAGAGAAAGGGGGAGAGACAGGGAGGTAGAGGTAGAGCATAGCTCTCTTGAATGAATTAATTGAATTGCCCCACTCACCGTCATGTTGACCCGTCGAGTTGGCCCGCGAGGTGAATATCTCAGCTGAGTTGTAGGCCCGATACGCTCCCCGTGATATAATTTGGGTACCTGCAAGGAGAGATGGGTACATTACATTAACATCATATATCAGCATATATCGAATTAGTTAATGCAGCATATAAAGAGCAGATACCCAAGGAGCAGAGAAGAGTATAAACAGAAAATTTTACATATCTTACACATATATAATATATATGCATAAATAGCCATGCTATATGTCGTCTCTAATAAGCTGGCTCATTATATCCCATTTCTGATCAAGCCGTAAGTCAAGAAAAGCAAAAACAGTGAAAAAAGAAAATAGGTCGTTTTCGTTTATTATCGAATAACTTCCAAACGGTTGGTACGATTGCTTTGAAATTTGCTATGCGTATCGGCGGGGTCGTCTATTACATATATTCCTAAAGTTTGCATTAGATTCACCAAAGGTTTAGAAGAAATACTATATTTTATACCAGAAATAGGTCGTTTTTGCAAAAGTTCATTTCATCGATAGCTGATCAAGCATCTTTCGATTGCAGCTGTAGCTAGGATTGCAAGCAGAGCAGTGCAGCGCAAACACACATATACACACACACTGAATCATACACAAACTCACACACACACGCACAAGTGCAGAGGGTAGGCCTATAAAAAAGTGCTCGCTGCACAAAGAAAAGGACGAGGATAAGCTAAAGTTAATGGCGTACATGACAGCCGTTGTGTGTGTGTGTGAGTGAGTGTGTGCCTGCATGTGTGAGTGTGCGTGTGTGTGTGGGTACAGTATGTACCAAGCGGTGCATTGCTGCGCCTGGCACAGCGCGACTCCTTTTAGCTTTTACTTAACGTTTCGCATTGTGTTTTTTGTGCCTCTACATCTCGCTCTATGCATGTCTGCCTGCGTGTGTGTGTGTGCATGTGTGTGTGTGTGTGTGACCGGAAACTGCCATTTAAAGTGCATTTTAAGAGGACGATTGCGTCGCGGCGACGGCTTCACTTGCGAGCTAAGTGAAAAGGAGGAGAAGAAGTTTGTCCTGGCGACGCGCTCCTGTTTGGCTCCCCTGCTGCTCTTCTCGCCCCCTCTCACTCTCTCTCTTTCTGTCTCTCTCCCTCCCTCTCAGCACGTTGCTGTGTGTTGTTTTTACGCCTAGTTTGTTGTTATTTTATGCAAGCAACTCTTGTCCCTTTTGTGCCATAGCCTGACTGCTTGACTGCCTCGTGTAATCCAACTCCATTTTAATTACATTCAACACCCGAGCGAGACAGGCTCCTTCTCTCCTCCCCCACTGCCATCCAATCTCCCCACGTGTCCGGTAGTTCCTCCAACTCTTTGAGCTCTCTCTACCCCCCACACAAATATCGATTTCGCTCAGAGGCCCTTCAGGCCCGTAGCTCAACAAGGTGTTAAAGCAATTTGTAAAGGTGGCTCCTCTCGTCCTACTCCTCCTCCCACGAAGCAGTGCACTCGATTCCCTCAAACGGGAGGATCATATTTGCATGGCAGGAGGAGCAGCGGGAGTGGGCAACTGCAACTGCTGCCTGCACTTCTCACTGCAGTCAAGGGATCCCTTTTTGGCCTCAATTTTGTACAGTCTGCTTAAATATTATAAAATGCAACTAAATTCATATTGGAAAAGGTAAAAATAATAAAACCTGATAATCTTTACCGAAACTTTGCTTAATGAAAGATATTATAAACTAGTCACAGTTGGCTTTAGTTTTTTTTTGATTATTTCAATTATAAGGATATATAATAGTAAAAAGAGTATACATATTGTTAATATACAAGGAAAAAGACTGTTCTAGTTAGTTTGATGGGAATATCGTGAATAACAAGCATAGTAGAGTGATAGATTTTGTATAGCAGCTGTACCATATATAGGCCTATTAGGGATTGTACCGACTTATTCCCTGTGTGAGAAGCATGTGTCAAGCTCTTAAACTGACCTATGGATATATGATTATATAGGGTTATATAGGGTTCAAAATTGATCTAGTCTTGGAGCTAGGCAGAGGAAGAATGGAATTCTCAATGAAGATCGCAAGAGATTTGAGAGAGAGAGAGAGGAATTTGTTTTGAGAGTTAGACCGATCTTTGAGCGTGAGAACAGTATATTAGTATTACAGGGTATATTGCGGCCTGCAGCAATTACACATGTAATCTAACAGCAGCTGCATTCTTCCGCTAGCTGCCACCCCCTGACGCCTCCTACCGATCGCTCCCAACCTCCTACTCCTGCTGTCCTGCACCGTGGGGTACGCTGCAAAAACTTTAAACACGTTGACACATGACTCACTCCGCAATCGCTTTGTGCTATTTACTTTTTGCCATTTGCCGCATGCAGCACGCCGCACGCCGCACGCCGCATGCCACATGCAGCAGGCGGAGAACCAACCCATACAGAATTTCTAGAGGAATAGGTCAGTACGGTCGGGTGAGGGTGCGAGCTAAAACAGAAGAACAGAAACTGTGCGGTGCATTCAAGTGCCTCAGGACATATTGTATATATTGTATGTAGGGGTATATATACGATATATGTATATGCTTCAGACTCTCATATAATAAGCACATAATGAGTACATAATAAGTGCAGTGGCTCAACCCGCACCCCTTTGCTGCACGCTCCCTTCTGACCGCATTGCAGTTGCCGCACGGGTTCAACGACAGCGTCGAAGGTCGAGCACGCAATGAGAGAGGGAGAGAGAGAGAGAGAGAAGAGAGAGGGAGAGCGAGAGATAAAGCTAGAGAGGGGGATGCTCTTATCCTTGCGGCATGCAGGATATCGCTGATATATGACTTCGATTCAGAGGGGGATAGGGGGGAGGGGAGGAGCAACAGGACTAGGGGCAGCAAATGAGTCTAGCACAAAACATGATGAATATCTCATGTCGTTGTGCCCCTGTTGCATGTGGCATCATGTAGCTGGGGCTCCTTGTGGCAGCTGCTGCTGCTGCTGCTGCCAACGAAAGTATCTCATAGATAAAACTTAATGTGCGCTTCAGGCAGCACACAACTGCATCGCCTGGAAGATGGAAGGAAGATGGCGACGCGTCCGCTTCCTTTGACGCAACAACTCGGTTTCTTTCTCATCATCCACAACTTCCGCTGCAAGTTTTGTTGGATTTTGTATTTTTGTATTCGTATTTGGCATATTTTGCATTTGACCAGGAGGAAATCTTTTGTAATCGTGCGATAACCCCGACAGAACTTGAAACGCAGCAGCAGCAGCAACCCTTAAATAAAGTAGGATAATGCGCGAAAACAATGCCGCAATTGCAATTGCAAACTGCATGTCCAGCCTAGCAGGATGTCAGGATATGCTGCCAGGCAGGCAAGCCAAGCTGCCTGCCTTCTGTTCCCTGCCTGCCAGGCAGGTCCTTCTCCAGCAATTAGAAGAACCTCGAGAACGAACCTCGTTTTCTGTTTATTTACATATCCATAAATGGATCCGATGCAACCTCGTCCGCAGTTGCATTCCTTTTGTGTACGCGCGCGAATCCTTTTTCGATATATCTTTTGTCCTCAAATGCAACGCAGAGAGCGCAGCTAAAAGGGATTCACAGGCTGCGATGCACAACATACTCGTACAGGAAGCGGGATAGGCCAGGCCAGCTATGAAATTAATACGCATAAATTACAAGGCATGGGAAAAATAATTGCAATGAAAGCTCTCAAAGTGAAAAAAAACAGACAAGATTTATGCCAGCTGCATTAATGGGAAAATTGCAGCAAATCTTCCATCAGTAATCTACAAAATATTGTATTCTCAGGTCTGAAGATTGTTCAGCATAATTGCAATAACTTTTTATTGATGCAGTCTATCGAAAGAACACGAAATTAACAAGCTGAAACATTAGCAAGCTGGAAAAAGTTTCATTTGCGTAGGTGGTGGGCGTGGCAAACAGTTTTTAAAGTAAGCATTGCTAATGGTAGATATAAAGCTTGATTTATGCCAAGTTTGATGTTTCTAGCTTTTACAATAGCTGAGATATAAGCGTTCATACAGACAGAGAGACCAACGGACAGCTTAGACAGAAAGGAGAGACAAACAGGCAGATTGGACTGAGAGATATAATAGTGAGACAGACAGGACAGATAGGCTGGACTAACAAATACATGTCTAAACCTATTTAGCACGTAATTTTGAATCCTAAAATTAGGAATACACAAAATCTATTGTCACTTCGTAGATATTTCTATCTGACTGTCTCTCTATCTGTCTGTCTAAATGTCTGTTTCAGTCTGTTTTTTGTCTCTCTGTCTGTCTCTCTAGACATATGTCTGTCTATTCCTCAGTCTGTCTATTCCTCAGTCTGCCAATTTCTCAGTCTATCTGTTTCGAGGAAGTGCGTAGAGGAGTATACCCGGTAAAAGCTAAAGTTCTTCACCTTAGCAAAGTGCAATTTTATTCGCACAGCCGCCGGGGCTCAGGACACACATCTTCCTGGGTCTACATCATAGAGAAAGAGAGAGCGAGACAGAGCTACCATTGTCGTAGGTTCTCGAGAGGGTTGGGTGCCAAGAAGGAACCTGTAGTCTGTGCCTGGACAAATGGGGCGAAGGAGAAACAATTGAATTACGAAATTGTGTTGCTGTCCGCCCTAGAGGAGGAAAGAGGTATTTTTCAGTCATGACTTGCAACACACACGTAGCTGGCTAGGAATAGGGATAGGTAGGCAGTCGGGGTAGAGCGAGCGCACAGTCATAGGACAGAACACATGTCACACAAAGCACAAAGCTCTTGAGTGGCCCTTGGCCAGGAGGGTCGCCGTAGGACATGTAGAGTACACTAAAACGGAAATTAGGTGACAGGCTGAGACGTTGTGCAAGAGTTTCGGGGCTCAGGCTCATGTGCTCAGGTTATTGTGCGGCCTCGAGACGATCTCGAGGCGACGAGACGGTGTTGTGCATGTATGTACAGTGGGTCGGCAGGCATGGGCAGTGAGTGAAATAATATAATATATAATAATAAGGGGTAAAGAAATTTATATTAAATATGTTAGTCTTGGTTTTGAACAGGGCTCGCTTGTTTCTTTAAGCGCACAGTGGTGCAAAATATTTATTTGTTTTTTTTTTTATATCATAAATTTCGCCTGCATTTGCCTAGGCTTGCAACCACGGTGCGACGACGACAGCATCTTGGGTCAGTTTTAATTGCCGCTTTGTGCCAGTGTGCGTGTGTGTGCGAGAGCATGTGCGATGCTCGCTGTGTGTGTGTGAGAGTGTGTGTGCGAGTGAATAGGTGAGCGTGTGTGTGTGTGTGTTGTTGTTGCTGGCACTGCTGCTGCCCGAGAGCTTTTTGCTGCTGCTCAAATTACTTTTATGTTCTCTTGTCCAGAGGGACATAATCATAATGCTGATATATGCCGACGGGCCCACTGTACTGTACACACTGAACCACCCCCTTCCCCTTCCGCGCACCTTTCCCAGCCCCTACCCTTGCCATAATTGGCGAGCGGCGAGTGAATGTCCAGGCGGCGTGGCCTGCAAAAGTGCAGTGCGAGATAGAAATAAAGAAAACAAGTCGAACGCCTGACAGTTAAATACCCTTCGCCCAAAAAACTCGCGAATTTAAAAAAAAAAAAATTTTGAAAAATCATAGGATCTCTTACAAAAATTTCCAAAATTTCGAAAATTTTCAAACAATGCATTATGCTTTTTTTTAAATGTAGAATCACTTAGGTTGTTAAAACATAAACAAAATGTCATTCCGCGTGAAAATCGTTTGATTTTGAAGAAAGTTACTATCGGTGTAAAATGAAGGAACCAGGCCTGTTGATGGTGTTACATGTCTAATTTTTTGACGATTTCGACATGATTTTTGGGCCAAAATTAAGTATTTATTTAAATCGATTTAAACAATTGTTTAGTGCTAATTATGACCTCCGCAATCGATTAAAATTAAAAACTCGCGATTTAAAATTTTAAGGAAAAATTTTTTTTCGAAAAATCATAGGGTGGACCCTTACCTAAATTTCCAAAATTTCCAAATTTTCAAACAATCCATTATGCTATTTTCTTTAAATGTAGAATCACTAAGGTTGTTGAAACATAAACAAAATGTCATTCCGTGAAAATCGTTTGATTTTTAAGAAAGTTACGATCGGTGTAAAATTAAGGTACCGGGCCTGTTGATGGTGTTACATGTCAAATTTTTTGACCACTTCGACATGATTTTTGGTCCAAAATTAAGTATCGTTTAAAATCGATTTAAACAATTGTTAAGTACTAATTGTAACCTCAGCAATCGATTAAAATTAAAAACTCGCGATTTAAGATTTTAAGGAAAAATTTTTTTTTGAAAAATCATAGGGTGGACCCTTACCTAAATTTCCAAAATTTCCAAATTTTCAAACAATCCATTATGCTTATTTTTAAATGTAGAATCACTAAGATTGTTAAACCATAAACAAAATGCCATTCCGCATGAAAATCGTTTGATTTTTAAGAAAGTTACGATCGGTGAAAAATGAGGGTACCGGGCCTGTTGATGGTGTTACATGTTAAATTTTTTGTCCATTTCGTCATGATTTTTGGGCCAAAATTAAGTATTGTTTAAAATCGATTTAAACAATTGTTTATTACTAATTTTGACCTCCGCAATCGATTAAAATTAAAAACTCGCGATTTAAAATTTTACAGAAAAAAATTATATTGAAAAATCATAGGGGGGACCCTTACCTAAATTTCCAAAATTTCGAAAAATGTTAAAAATCGTTTATGATAATTGGAAAATTTGTTCATATTGCATTCAGCTTTGTGGATCATATATTTGATATGAACTTGATCTGCTTATTCTATATATAGGAACCTTCATGCCAAATTTGGTGTCTCTAGCATTTATAATAGCTGAGATCTGTTGTCTTATACTTTATGGGGTCTAACCACGTCTCCTTGTGCCTGTTACATTTGCATAAAGTTAGTATACCCTTTTTTTGGCCATTTTCAATGGTCGAAGGGTATAAAAAGTATCTAACGGATGCAATACAGAGCAGCAAGTAGCCAGGCAAGAGAGGGAAGGGGCTGTGCAGGGGCTGTTGCTGGGACTGGGGCGGGGGCTGGTCTGAAGATGCAATTAACGCTATGCCCGCGCTATACAAAAGCCACAGGCATTTGTAGCTGTAGCTGTAGCTGTAACTCTGGGTTGTATCTGCAGCTGTATGTGTGTGTGTTTTTTTTTATCTGTGGCTGGCTGTATCTATAGCTTTTTGTAGCTGTAAATATATCCCAGTTGCTTAGCCCGCGCGCGAGAGTTGCGTGTGCAATGCTGCAAAATGCTCAAATTCGCAACTGTTTTTTTTTTTTTTTTTTTATTTTTCGCTTTTTGCTTTTGGCTTAGGTTATCTCTGCGCTGGCAACGGCAATCATAACAGCCCGAGGAGCCCAAACCGAATCAAAAACCGAAACCGAAACCAAAACCGAATCCGAATCGCAGAGGCAGAGGCAGAGGCCGAGACCCAGACCGAGCCACAACATTGCCAGGCCGCTGCTGCTGCTGCCGGTGGGGCCGAAGATGACGCTGACGACGCGATGCGATGCGACGCTGGCCGAGCGAGCGGGTGGTGCAGCAGCAGGAGGAGTAGATGGCGGAAACAGGGACGGGGCAGACAAACAAGCACAGGCAGCACAGCCAGCGCAGCCAGCGAGTCAGCAGCAGCGGCAGCAGCGACAACGTTGTGGATTTTGATTCTGGGTCATTCACCCTGCACAAAAAACATTTTGCACTGTGTTAGGCTGCTTTTGTGCCAGTGTTTATGTATGTGTATGTGTGTGTGTGTGTGTTTGTGTGTGTGCGTTGTTTTTGTTAGCTGAGATGGAAGTGCTCTTTGCATTGTTGCGCAGCACGTACAGCCGCCAGAGAGGAGGAGGAAGAGCGCAAGAGCGCAGGCATCCAAATTTGTTAGCGGGCTGCAGCAGCTCCAACCAAGATCGCTGCTCGTTGCCTGCCTGCACCGTTTGATTTGGATTTGTCTTCCACGTGCCGCGCTGTCCTTTCCCCCCAGCCATCTCCCTCTCTCTATCTCTCTTTCTCTGTCCGCCTATTAGCATGCAGAGAGAGAGAGAGAGAGAGAGAGCGAGGAATCTGTGCCCCCTTGCCGTTTCTTGGTTTCTTGAACTTGTGCGCTCTGAAGATTTCAACATGAATGCGCAATATATATTATATTTATATTTTATTTTCCGTTTGTTTATTTTCTCTGGAATTCGCTTGATAAAAAGTTATCAAAAGCAATTTTAGCGTTTATTTTTGAGTGTGGAACTTTTATTACCCATATAGGATTGTGCTAGTGATCCTCGAAGTGCTCGAAAAGAGCTTCATCTATTATGAACTTACGCATATGTAACCCTTGGCAAGTCTGGTTTATTCTCTTTCCCCGGGCAGTTTGCCAATATGTAGCTACCGTTCTCCTTACTGCTCGCCAGCTTTGATAGTGGAAATGCAAAACTATTCAATGCTTTGGCACTTTTTCAAATTAAATTTTAATCTCGTTAACGTTTACCGAGAAAAACAACTGCATCATCCCATACTCCCCATTTGGCTGTCCCTCTGCTCCACGTTTTTTTCACTCCCTTATTCCGAACAAAATCCCCAAAATAAACTTTTGGCGCACTGCAATTGCCGTTGCCATTTAGGACACGGAGACAAGAACAACAAAAGCAAGATAGGAATAGTACAGCTCGTGAAGTGACCGACAGTAAGATACCCTGCGTTACACATTAAAAAATAAACAAGATATATTTTTATATGTGATCAGCGTCTCTAACTGCTATGATGTAACATCTGACACGCCATCAGCGTGCTATAAACAGTCGCACAATATTAATATACCCTTTTTGATCAACTGTTGCTGGGTATAACAAAGGGAGCAACAAAAACAACAACTGCATTCAATTGCACGAAGCTCAAAAGAGAAACAAAAGGGGAAAGCAAAATTAAAACTGAATAAACATGTAACTGTTAGCCAGATCGAAGCTAAAATACCCTGTAGCAGATAATGCCCAAACTAGTTAAGTATCACCTAATGTTTATTTAAAACCGTTCCCAATTTATAAAATTATTAAATTGCATGAACTAAAATGGAGGTTGGTTTGCGCCCAATGTGCAATGTCTAGCGTTATGCATATCGATATCGATAGCTTTTGTCAACAATATGTAATTAATGTGCATATCGAATGCAAATTATGATACCCCACACCACGCAATGCAACGCTGTAGAGAAACGAAAGAGAAACAAATACGGCGCAAAATAACTGCAACATTTTCGGTCAATCGCAGTTGCAGTCTCATTTTTGTGTCGATTCCCACGTGCAAAATAAAACAATGAGAGTGCAACCGCCGCGTAGATTTATCTGCATTACGAGGTGCGGCAGCAGGATAAACAGTGCCTAAAACACACAGATACACACAAACACATGCATGAACACAGGGCTGCACACCCGCGCGCACGGAAATGTCAGTCGACAAACTGAAAATTATGTTTGTGCCAAATTGAAGTTTCGCTACTCTTTTTGGCAAGCTTTCCGTCGTATTGGCGTTGTAATCCGCCTGGGCACAAAAAACGGACTCGAAAAAAAAGGAGCAAAACGACAGGTGTAATAAATAACCCAAGCGCAGCACAGGGAAAGCAACGAAAAAATACAAGAACAGAAAAAAATGGAATAAAAAATAACTGACCCGAAGGCATCGGGATCGCAGCAGTAGGGGCGCCCGTTGTGCGTCGTCCCCGCTAATTTGTGTCATTTAGCGCAGGTGGCGACACAAAAAGGAAACGGACCTACAATCACCACACACACAGCAGATTGGCAGTGATAGTATGTGGAAGGGAACCAGGAAATGCTGCAGTGACAGGGGTCATCGAATATACATATGTGGTGACCTCGTTGCGGTTTGCAGCGGTTTATTCTTTGCTGCATTATTTAAAAGTCTTTCAATGTCGATCTATAAAGTTTTCGGCCATAGGGCGCAGCACAGCGGCCATTGGCTTTTTGCTTTGGCAGGCACCCAAAATGTTCATTTTTGGCACAGGCGGCGCTATAATAAATCGAGTGTCAAATGCATGTGGCGAGATATGCAAAATTATTTTTGCACCTAGATGCACTAGTTGGGGGTGGCATAATGACAAAAAAATCAAATGTTACATAAACGATTATTTGCGGGAAGATTGGACGAAATATTATTATTTTTAATTTAAATTCCAACTGTCATTTGTAGACATGTTTTGAACTAGTTCCCGCGTTATAAATATCGAACGAAACAATGCTTGCTTTACAGCACTGCTCGTGCACTTGTTACACTTATCGATATATCGATATACAAACAATAGGCTTGCCGCTTGCAACACTGTTGGTTTTGAGGGCGTAGTTCCAACAAGTGAACAGCATTAATTTTGTATTACTAATCGCATGTAGCTGCTGTGCTCGCGTTTGTGTTGAGTTTTGTTTTTAATTAAGTTTCTTGTTTTAAGTTAAAACAGTGCAGTAAAAACACATTCCAGCCGTAACTGCCTAGGCAGGCAGCAATCATCAACGTGTAGAGAAACAGGGCAGCTACAAAATGTTTCTTCTTTTACCCTCAACAATTTTGGGGCGCAGCTATTTGTTTTTTGTGCTGGTTCTGGTCGTGGGCGTGTTCGCTCAGCATGAATGGCAGGCTCGAGATGCATTCGATGAGATAAAAATTCAGTTCGATAAAGTGAATTCTGAAAACTGTCCCATACAGCATCATAATGATTTGTTTATGCCGAGCGACGTTATCTCCCACAAGCCGGACATCAAGGAGGTGAACGTGAATCCTG
This sequence comes from Zaprionus kolodkinae, assembly GCA_018901885.1. Classification (NCBI taxonomy): domain Eukaryota; kingdom Metazoa; phylum Arthropoda; class Insecta; order Diptera; family Drosophilidae; genus Zaprionus; species Zaprionus kolodkinae. The sequence goes on along the minus strand of JAEIFM010000498.1, from coordinate 8,727,706 downwards.
TCTTCCCGAATCGTACAGCGTTGCTGCATCTGCAAAACATGGCGCTGAGTCGCAGCTTCTTCTGGAGTTACATTCTCCAGTCACGTTTCATACGCCCTGCCATCAATGACACCTACGATCCCGGCATGATGTACTACTTCCTCTCGACCGTCGCCGATGTGTCGGCCAATCCCAGCATCAACGCCTCGGCCATTTACTTTGCCCCGAACAGTTCGTACTCATCTTCGTATCGTGGTTTCTTCAACAAGACATTCCCACGTTTTGGACCACGTACGTTCAGACAGGACGATTTCAATGATCCCATACATCTGCAAAAGATCTCAACATGGAACACGTTCGATGTGCAGGATTTGGGCGCCCACCATCCAGATACCATATCCAAAGATTACACTCATGATTTGTATAAAATAAACGAATGGTATCGCGCCTGGTTGCCAGACAACGTGGCTGGGCGGCACGACACGAAGGTCACGTACCAAGTGGAAATACGCTACGCCAACAATACCAACGAAACCTTTACATTCCACGGTCCGCCTGGATCTGAAGAGAATCCCGGACCAATTAAGCTGACACGCCCTTATTTCGACTGCGGACGCTCCAACAAGTGGCTAGTTGCAGCTGTGGTGCCCATTGCCGATATCTACCCCCGACACACGCAGTTCCGTCACATTGAATATCCCAAGTAAGAGAGAAATGTATGTTTATAGAACCTATTCTAATCCCATTTGTTTTGCAGATATACCGCCGTTTCCGTGCTTGAAATGGACTTTGAGCGTATCGACATCAATCAATGTCCACTGGGTGAGGGCAACAAGGGTCCGAATCACTTTGCAGACACGGCGCGTTGTAAAAAAGAGACAACCGAGTGTGAACCTTTACATGGCTGGGGCTTCAGACGTGGTGGTTATCAGTGTCGCTGTAAACCGGGTTGGCGATTGCCAAACACAGTGCGGCGACCTTTTCTGGGAGAAGTTTTGGAACGCGCCTCGGCAGAGCAATATTACAACGAATATGACTGCCTCAAAATCGGATGTAAGCTTGAGAAGATTCAAATTACTATTAAGTTGATTAATGTATTGCCTTTGCAGGGATTCAAAAGCTGCCCATACAGTGGTACAAGGCCCCCTACCACATACGCGAAAAGTATGTGGACATGCACCCCGAATATCGTAACTATACAACCGGTTCGAGATCTTTACATGCAGAGAATTTAAATATTGATCAGGCTCTGAAATACATTCACGGCGTCAATCATCGAACATGCAAAAAGTGAGTGGAATTTGAATCAATTATTAAATTTGTATTAATGTGCATATCGTTGCAGCTTCCATCCACAGGACCTTATACTACGCGGCGATGTCAGCTATGGCGCCAAGGAACAGTACGAGAATGAAGCGAAAATGGCTGTGCGTCTGGCTAACTTTATTAGCGCCTTTTTACAGGTAAGAAGCAGCAGTAGCAGCCGCAGCAGGAATAGAAACAACAAGAGCAGCGGAATCGTTTCCCAGCGCCTTCACGCTAAATGAAGAGCAATAATTGATAAACCCGACACCTATTAAGAGCCTTCGACGTCGCCTCTTGAAAACTTCTCAAGTGTAAATTATAATTTTCCACGCGTAATTCAACTTCCTCGAATTTCCTGCAATGCAGGTTTCAGCTTCATCTACAGCTACAGCTACAGCTTATAGCTATGTACATCTTTAGCTTCAGTCTCTCAGCCGTTGCCTGAATTATATATTCAGTGTCAAACCATTACCAAATGCTAAATTCATTAGTTTGAGCGCAAAAGACACGAAAAACGGGTTCGTCACATGGCATCATCTTCATTAAATGAAGCACAGCAGCAGGCAAATTCGGTTGCATAAACTGGACTCCTCTATAACCCTCCCTCCTCTCTAGCGTTGTGTATTTGTCTGTATATTTGCACAAGTTCTTAGAAATGCTTGGGGAGAAGAGATCCCCAATAGTTAAACCAAAATTGTATAATAATTCTCCTCATGCATTCAGGTATCGGATCCCAACGAGGTCTATTCGGGCAAACGTGTGGCGGACAAGCCGCTGACCGAGGATCAAATGATCGGTGAGACCCTAGCCATTGTGCTTGGCGACAGCAAGATCTGGTCTGCGGCAACGCTCTGGGAGCGGAATAAGTTCACCAATCGCACCTACTTTGCACCCCATGCGTACAAAACGGAACTGAACACGCGCAAGTTCAAGGTGGAGGATCTGGCGCGTCTGAACAAAACACACGAGCTATACACCGAGAAGAAGTACTTCAGATTCCTAAAGCAGCGTTGGAATACAAACTTTGATGATTTGGAAACATTCTACATGAAAATGAAGATACGTCACAATGAGACAGGTGAATACCAGCAGAAGTATGAGCACTATCCGAACTCGTATCGTGCGGCAAACATCAAGCACGGTTACTGGAGCCAGCCGCAGTTTGATTGCGATGGTTATGTTAAAAAATGGCTGGTGACCTACTCGGTGCCCTTCTTTGGCTGGGATAGCCTGAAAGTCAAACTGGAATTCAAGTGAGTACCTCGGTAGGGGATGGGATCATTTTTTTGTATAGTAGGGGATTGTGGCACGGGCTGAGCAGAGCCGGGCAGAGCTGAGCTGGTCGGGCCGGTCCGCTGCGTGCCGCTGACGCGGGCCAGATCACACCCCTTTAGGGTGCCACAACAGTCCCGGTTTCAGTTCTATTTGGCTATTCTCATGCAAATGTTTGCTTGAATTGATTGTCTAATTTTCGAGTGTCGACACTCGGCACACTCAACTTATGACTTGTGACTTGTCGACTGTATGGGGCGCCCTATTGTTGTTATTATTATCATGCTAATGGGAACAATTAAATTGACTAATTTGTTGACTTCTGTCGCAGGGGTGTGGTAGCAGTGTCCATGGACATGCTTCAGCTGGATATCAACCAGTGTCCGGACTGGTATTATGAACCGAATGCCTTCAAGGATACGCATAAATGCGATGAGAAGTCATCATACGTGAGTATCATATGTCGTGAGACTTTTGAATATCATTACTAATTTGCAATTTCAACAGTGCGTACCAATTATGGGACGTGGCTACGAGACTGGAGGCTATAAGTGTGAGTGCCTGCAGGGCTATGAGTATCCGTTCGAGGATCTGATCACATATTATGACGGACAGCTGGTCGAGGCTGAGTATCAGAATATCGTTGCCGATAAGGAGACGCGCTACGACATGTTTAAGTGCCGCTTGGCGGGTGCGTCGGGATTGCAATCAGCGTTGGGATTGGTCATCTCACTGTTTGGCCTTACGCTAACGCTGCTTTATAGATTTAGTTAAGTGTCCAGAGAAGCCAAATAATTTAACGTAAACTCACTCCGTCCATACGAAACACAGGCATACTCTCTATACAAGAATACACAAAAACAAAATCAAAAACTCAACTCAGAGCAAGTAAAATAAGCAAGACAAAGCAAAATGAATCTCAAAAACACAAAATTGACACCCAAAACAAAACGCGCTGTTGCTAGAATCCGAGCATGTCTCTTGTCCATCGTCCGTCGTTCATTCCGTATTCTATATATACGCATACATATGTGCGTATATTGTATGTGTGCGTGCTTGCCTTTGAACATTGTCATCATTTATCTGCAAGGCGATTAAGTTGTAGACATAATCTATTACAATGAATCTGGTTATTTGTCATTTCTATCAAAGGTAGCAGCAGGAGCAGCAGCGGCGGCAGGAGAAGCAGCAACAGCAGCAGCAGCAGAAAAGCGCAAACAGCCGCGCCTACCGAGCTCAGATTACGGAAGCGTCGCTGCCGCTGCTGCAGATGCTCCTGTGGCCCTTGCTAATGTCCGTGAAGTTCGTGAAGCACAGCTGTTTGCGCCTGTGTGCGTGTGCGTATGTGTGTACGCGCTCCGAGCTGAGTCGGAGTCGTATCGAGCCGAACGAAGCGAAGCGGAGTGATCTCTTGCAAACCTGTTAACATCAAAACCCAGTTAGGCCCCGTACCTACACCCATCCTCAAAGTGAGCTGAGGGTTGTTTGCGCCATACACACACGCACACACACACAAAGCTTTGGTGCCTTAGCCAAGAAGAGCAACGCCTGCCGTGACTGAGGACCCACTGTTTTTCTTATATTAAATCGTCGCCGACGCTGTGGCATAGCGCTGCGTCGCGTCGCGTCCGATGTTCCAATGGTTGTTTTTTTTTGCCTGAATTTAATGTGCAGCCGTTTTCTCAGTTTCGTTTTTTTTCCTTCTGCTACCTTGATTATCATATGCGCTTGAATTTTATTATCTATATTCCCTGAGAACTTTTTCTATGCGCCGCGAGGAACCAGTTTTTCAGCCACTTGGTCTCGGGCTTGGTCTCCTGCCAGGGCAACAAAAAAAAAAATCAGGACGGCGTTTTTCATTAAAAAATGATATGGTCATATACAACATTGGGTAACTGGACTTGGACAGGGACATGTAGAGGGGAGAGATACACAGCACAGCACACATTATATAAAAAATATTTTCACACATTTTTCATAGTCATATCATAGGCCGAGAAGCTCTGTAGGAGCAGCAGCAGCAGCAGTAGCAGCCGGTGGGCAGTGACGACCGCTGCGTCATGGGCAACTCCTCCATTTCCAATTGTGCCGTTGCCGGTTAAAGACTGGTCGGCACAGTCGGCAGCTCAGCAGGATCACGTTCAAGTGGTTCCGCTTCCTATTTTTCTCTATCATTTTTTGTTATATAAAATACTAAGTGTGTTGCAAGAATCTTTTGCTTTGGATACGAACTCTTATTAATGAAAACATAACATATTCCATATCAGTTTTTAGGACAATTAGATTAAACCAAATACAAAGCGAGAACCAAGCGAGAAGTGTAAATCAATCGTGCCTTAAATTCGAAATATATCATTCTATAGACTAAATCGTAAGTCCGTCCAATGAAATGAAATCTCTTTTTGTATTATGTTTATACTATTAAGTGCCTTGAATATTACATGTGTAATCACAATCTCTTTTATAGCAATAAGTTGCGACACGAATGAATCTTTTTATATATATACAAAAATGCTTTGTACACGACAATATTGTTCAAATAAACGATGAATAGTTAAATAATGTATATGCTTTATATAAATACTATATTAATATGTAATGATAATGAGTTCTTTGGGACTTACCAAACTTATTCATGTTGGAATCAATGCTTAGGTAGTTAATATTGGAATTTCAAACTTGATATTAATTTGCCACTGCGTTTTGTTAATTTTCGGCTGAGAAGGACGTACTGGTGGTTAATCCAATCACGTTTTTGAAAGCAAAAGAAACAAAACACAAGAACTTTGAACTTCAAATCAAACAAATTTTGTTTTTGTCGCCCGTTAATTGGCGGGCGCCAGGTTTTTTTTTTTTATTTCTCTTGCGGTAGTTGTACGCACGGCTAAATTGATACGGACTTAAGTAGTTTGCGAAGGGCCTAAGCAATCCGCAAAATATGAAGAATAAATCGTTAATTCAAACTTTGATTTATTTTTGATCCTTTTAGAATTTTAAGAAATTTTGGAAGGGGTTCAATTTGAGTGAGAGACGTTTTTGTACTGTGCAAAGCTAAATAATAAAAAAAGCATTACAAATTTGCCCTCAATTTGACGTTTACCTCATGGCATACGAGGCCGCCAATCCCCAACAACTGACAAGAAAACTAAAGAGAAACCATTCTTGATTGCTTTTTGCAGTGTTCTTATTTTTTTTTTATTTCGTGTTTTCTAAATACAATTGGCCAGCTACAATAATCATCACTGCCCCAACTCGGGGTAGAAGTAGCTTGAGCTTCGTGTTGGCTATCAAACATCATTTAAAAACTATCACAAATCAATTATTGGATGTGCCTACACAAGATATAGTTTAAGTATAAAGTAGGCGCAGCTGCTGACTTCGATATATTTTCTATTAATCGTTCAGATTCACAGCGTATCCGGAATCTAAGGAACCCAGCTAGCCCGACTGAACAACAACAAGAGGTGTGTCAACAGGTTAGATTCGATTTATCATCAAAACACACACAATATTCCAGCTAAATTACAAATACAACACACAAACTTTATAAAACATACATATTACATACATTACAAATCGTATTTTAATTTGTAGACTGAAATTTCAGTTCACTCTTACAACAAAAAGAGGAAACAACCGAATATAGAAAAAAATAACAGTACTCCAAAATAAATGTCGGATCTTTTATCTGGCCACTAGTTACTATAATATAATAATGAGCTTACAGCTAGGCGGGTCGTAGTTCCTAGGTGTGTCTAAAATGTGTATGTGTGTGTGGGGGGTGATATCTATGAACGATTTTCCTTATGCTACTAATCTTTGTCTTTCCTTTGGATTCTCTTCTTTTTTTATGGATTTTTATCCTTATGAATAAGGTGCCGCAGTGTGTGTTAACTTTAAAATACTTCATAATAATATTATTATTGTTTATTCGTTAATTTCTTTTGGATTTAATGTATATAATTGCTAAAAACAATTGGCTTTGATAATTCATTCAATGATTTCCTTTTTTTTTGTTTTTTTTCTGGTTTTTCGTATATCAGTTAAGAAGTTGATTAACTTCTGGGGCGACTTTTTGAACTCTATCATAGCTTTTTCTTGTGGTTCAGTGTGCTTGGGTTCCGCATGGTATTTTGTGGCTTGGTGTTTGCGAGACAAAACTCTAAGTTCCGTGTAGACTATGATCCAAGGTATTATTATTACCTACTATATAATTCTGTATCTGTGTAGCTGTGGCTGTGCCTGAATGTGAGTAAAATATCTATATATGTTTGTAGCGTATAATAAGTTAAATATTTGAGCAAAATTCGAACTGCATGGTTTCAATTGAACTCTCACAACAACAACGATAATAAAATTACTCTAATAACTCGTAGAATGATATCATACGCACGTACACCCCCAACCATATAACAATTGTATGTGTGAGTATTACTAAGGTGCTATGATTGTACTATATTGCAAGCAAGTATCATCTTTAAGTGTCTCTGTGTGTGTGTGTGAGACTGAGATATGCACGAGCAGACCTGCAACTCCGCGATTCCCCAACTTTGACTACGATCCCAAGCGATCCTTATATGAATAATCCATTCTATTCCGTGGGTGCGTAGTAAACTACTGTGGACTTGCGTCGGAAGCCCAAATTAAAGAACGATGTCTCCGATTTCTTGCGCTCATGCTCGTGTTCGTGCTCATTCCCAAAGTAGGAGAAGAGTCTCCCGGTTCCGGCTGGTGGTGCCCTTATGCCGCCACTGCCGCGTCGACTGCCATGGACGCTGTGGCTGCTGCTCTGCCGATGGATCATGGTGAGTGAGGTGTGCGAGTGCTGACGCTGCAGATGCTGCTGCTGCTGATGGTGACGATTGTGGTGGTGGTGCTGCTGCTGGTAGAGCTGCTGGTGGTGTGCGTTGGTGTTGGTGCCATGCAGAAACCCAGTTGTAGTTGGCGATAGATCAGTCATCTCACACGGCCAGAGGGTGAACGAAGATGGGACCTTATGTATCCCGTCCGATAGTCGATAATGGTGGGATGCTGACCTGTTGAAGTACCGCTCCGAGGGCCGCGACCCCATCTGTCCATGGATAAGGGAAGGTGTCGGGTGTGTCGGAGAGAAAATTGAACATGTTAGCATGGCGTATAGAGATAGCACATTCAGCTTTGGTCTACAAAGTTTAGTTAGTTCTAGGCGTTCTGTGTTCAATAATTCTATAATGCGCTCTATACTATATGTATATTATATAGATATTTATATATATATATATATATGATACAAGTTTTACAGTTTGCTTGTTTCTTTCAGTTAGTTAGCGCTTAGTTACGGACTCACCCCACTTGCTGTTGCACTGCGGATCAGCGAACAGATGAAAGAGTATATACATATCCTATATATATATCCTATGCTCGATCAGCAGTGCAGCCATGGGGTCTAACTAGTTACTTGACACAAACTTTTGTAGGCGTCTAAATTGTAGATAGAATTTTTACTGATTTTTTACTGATATATCATAAGATTGGTCTTCCTTTTTTTTTTTTTTTTTGATAATATTTACATAATATCTGAATGGTGTCTGAGTGTTACGTGTATGTGGATTTGTGTCTGTGTGTGTCTTTGGAGGGCATTGTGGGTTGAAGCATTAGAGGAAGCTGTGCCACACAGATATATATACCAAAAAGCTGTGCTCTTCTATACATTTGTGTGTTTATTTATTCTTTTTATTTTCAAAAGGAAAACTAGTTAAATATTGCCAAATTAGTAAGCAGAAAATAAAAGAGGGCGCAACTATTTACAAAGTAGGAATAAAAATCGATAACTTATGATCATACTGTGAAGGATTAATATATCAAATTCTAGTTGAACTATAATATATAGAAGTTAGATAGGGAACAAAAATGCGCGAGGGTAGCTAGTGAAATTTAGATTGATTAAGTTTAAGGGGGGTGGGTTGGGTATGGGAAAAACATTTAGAGCGCTCACCAGTTCGTTCATTTCTCAATTCAATATATATTATTGTACGTTTTACTAATCAAACGGTATACAACATTTACAAAAAATCAATATCATTTTGTGGCCGCGAGGCTTAACAAAAATGTCGCCTAAAGCCGCATACGATCGCTACAAAAAAATGTTGCTTTCACAATAAAAGAGGATTTATCGGGTTATCGCATGCGATTTTTTTTTTGGGTTTGCTCAAACAACATATGAGTTCGTATTGACAGCATAATATTTTCGTTTATGTTTATAATGGGACGCATAAATATGTTGCGATCTGTGAATTGAAAGAAAAAGACAGCACAAAGAGAAAAAGAGAAAGAGAAGGAGAGAGAGAGAAAAGAGAGTAACACATAATTTGAAGAGGACTCAAAGCGGAACATAGAAAAAAACATTAAGAACTAAAGTGGCCTCGAGCTCATAACTCTCCACTTGGGGACTCTCCACACTAGTCTATGGTATGTAGTAGTAGTAGCATGTATATAATATGTAGTAGTACTTGTAGCTGGAGCTTAAGCAACTGAAACCGTAGCTGGAGCTGGAATAACTGTACCTTACGTGTACGTGTTAACAACCACCGCGATATGGTGGTTCAGGCATAGTAGAGATATAGCATAATCGGTTCGTGTACTTACCCCAAAACTTGTCGGATCTTCTCTGGTCTTATCGTGTCTCATATTTGGAAAATCATTTACAAAATATATGTATTTCTTGTTGTTCTCGTTTTTTTTTCTTATGTATTTTTTTTTTGGTTTGTTTTCTAGTATTTTCTGTACATTTTTGTTTGCAGGTTTTGAGTTTTCTGTGATTTTTTCCAACTTTTAGCTTATGTGGTGCGAGAAAGAACGCGTGATGTGCCGTTGCGCATATCTCGTGGACGGTCCAGTGACTGCGGCATCTCGTTTACAAAGCGCTGGCCTACCGCTACTTAGTATTTTTTTTTTTTTTTGTGGTTTTTTTTATAGTATTTTTTGCAATGAGTTTAATTTTGTGTAGATTTTGTACAATTTACGTATATTTATTTAGCCAGGTTCATAAGGTGGTCTCGGTGAGGTGTGTGTTTTTGTATGTGTATTGTGTGGTGAATACATAGAGAGAGAGAGAGAGAAAGAGAGAGAGAGAGAGAGACAGACAGCGTTTCAAGAGGGGAGACAGTCGTATAGAGAGACGGATAGGCAGATCGTGGTAGAGGTGAAGAAGAAAAAACAAGAAGAAAAAGAAGCAATAGTACAGATTAGCGGTGTTTTCTATATACAAATTAGAAATTTTTACTATACTACAGAGCTTCAAAAACTAGAATTTTGTTTGTTTTTACCCCACTACCCGTAAGGCAGTAGAGTATTACCCATTTATAACCATTATGCCAACCGAAAATGTATGTAACGAGACTTTGTTTTCATGTCTGTCTGTACGTCTGTAGATCTCTGAGACTAGGAGCAGGGAATACCAAGTTGCCTGTGTATTCTTAAAGCCAGAATTACCATCAGATTTACATTAAAAACTTTGAGGTACTTTAATACATTTTTATAGTGAGCGAAAAGTGATAAAAGTTGAATAAATGCGAAATTAAAACGGATTTATGTTCTTTATTTGCATGATCGTAATAATGATCTTCGGCTATAAGGATTCTTAAGGTCTTTCGTTGGACTGTCGTATTTTACATAAACGTGAATTTACTTGATTTTTTTGGGTGCGGTGATGAATGTTTCTCAATAATATGCGAATTACTAGTGCTATTATAAAAACTTGCATGTATTGAGTTGGAGTTGTTATAGAGCACTTGCATTGTCGAAGTGGGGTGGTTTCTTTTAAAGCCCTTGAGAGAACTTACCTTGGCTGTTTTCGAAAAGGGAGTAACCCGATTTTAGCGTACTGAATACTACATACTTGGGTACCTAAGCTACTTAAGATTCACTCAAATCTACATTAACTAGCTAGAAGTAGTAGTAGCTAGAGTAGTAGAATAGCAAGAGAAAAATCAAATGTGACTTCGAACAATCGAGTAAATATATTGAAAATATATATATATATATACTTATTGTAGTTACTTATTCTGTGGAAACTCAAACGAAAAGTTCGATGCAGGAAATAAAAGAGGATCAAACGAAACGAATCAACTGGAAACCCTATTGAAAGCAATATATAATTAATATTTTAAGAATATGTACTTATCATTTTATTTTTATGTATGTTTATAGTATGTAGTATATGCAAATGGGATATCGCGTCTAGAATTGATACGTGAATATTGCCCATTACAAAAATAAACCCGAAAGCTCAAATTTCAATTTTGAACTAAGCGGAATGGAACTAAAACCATCATCATCGCAAATACTAAAATGGTATAGTATTTAACTTGGTTATGTTTCGAGTTCTGAGTATGGGGTATTACCTATGTTGTTAGTTAGTATAAGGAGTATACAGAAATCTGTTTGAGAACTGTTCGGTTCAGGTTTAAATTATCTAAAAAGGATTTATGCCCCAATTGACACGGCACAAACTCACGAAACTCACCTCGCATTGTGACCCAACATTATGATGCTTCTGTAAATACAATTGAGAGAAATGTCGACACCATTTTATATTTAAGAAATGAGTAGAATATATAGCATAGTTAGAGTATAGTACAGTTAGTTAGTTAAAGTGACTTGAGATAAGTACAAATAGAGAGAGAGCGAGAGAGAGAGACAGAAGTACAGAAATTGAGAAACACACACATAGGAGAAACACGTACAAAAATCATAGAGAAAACTAAAAGAAAGTTATGATCCGGAAAGTAAAGTGTGACCAATTGTTGGAAATCTTATAGGAAACTCATAAGTATATAACAGGTCGTGGTAACATGCCAATATTTAATGGTATTTTTATTTTAATATTTTGTTTTGTTTTGTTTTTTTTTTTTTATATATAGTTATTAGGGGTTTTCATAGTTATTGTTGTGCTTCCCGTAACCATACCACATACAACGCACACAAACGAATAAATTCACTATCGAAGGTCGCATCCTTAAGTGATATCTGCGAAATGAAACTATACATTGTAGGTAATAAAAACAAAGAACATGGGGGAGGAGACTCTGAGTCGGACATGCTGCATGGACTGGCTTCGTTTTTGGAAATCGTTTAGCTTGTCACCCTAACCAGAAAGTGGTGCAAACCGAAAGAAAAACATAAGAATGCAAAATAAGAGAGAGAGAGAGAGAGAGAGAGAGGGAGAGCGAGAGTGAGATTGTAATCATGTTGTATGTAGGATTACGGAACATTTCAATCGACGTGGAAATTAACTCAAAATTAGCTATACATTTTGGATAGGTATTAGTAGTATTACGTGTATTATGCGTGTACTTTCAACGGGTCGCACAACAAGCAGCCAAAACAAGGAACAAGGCCGGAAGATGGTAGATGTCAGGTCAGCATCGATTTCATCATATGCTGTGGGACTCTGGATCTTTACAGGTCTATATATAATAGTAGATGGTATGTGGGTAAAAAGTACTTAAATTTCAAGTTCGCAACACCAGCGATTGTCAAGCTATACATGTGTGTGTGTGTGTGGGTGTGTATTTGTTGTCTGTTTTTCAAGAACTACGATAATCGAGCCTCGGCAAGGGCAACAACATCCACATTAACAAAGATATTTTACACATATTAAGGTGGTCGAAAAAAACTTGGTAACAAGTACGTTAGTTAACATATTAACACTCTGGCAGCTCTGGCTTTATATATAGTATATATAGGTATGTTTATCTGCCGATCGAAACGAACGAAATTATGAAAAGTGTTAACAACAATTAAACAATAGCGTCAATACACATTAAGAAAAACAACAAGAAAGTTCTTTGGCCAACTGCACAAGGGGCCCAAGTGGTGTGGCTATAACGGCATAGATATATAGTAGATATATGTATGTATAGGATTTATATTTGTTATATATATATGTATATATGTTTTGTGGTGTCGTGTAACAAGCCATTTTAACATGTGTATGTAGGGGTATACGTATGTATTCTGTTGTGGATTAACTGGGTTAAAGTCGGGCATATAGTGGGATGTAGTAGTTTTATAAACTTTTTGGTTTTTTCTTTTTTTTTTTTGGGGTGAGCGCAAAGTTCTGGAAGCCGGGGTGTTCTCTTGTAAGTATATATTTATGTGGTTTACTCTAATGCACAGTTACAGTTACATATACATATGTATGAAAAGTTTTGGTAGTATTATTCAGTCAGTAAAAAATCTGCCAAGTTTCTGGTAAACTCTGTCTTTCTTATAATGCCAACGTTTCAAAGTTAACTGGTTTCATACTGCAATATTAAGGTATGCTATATAGTAGTATAACTAGGTTATATATTTTTTATAGTTAGATATGTGGGAAGTTTTTTTTTGGTTTTGGTTTTAGCTTGTGTATTTGGCCTACCGAATGAGCATAGCGAATTTCGGCTAATTCACAACAACATTGGTAACGGAGTATGGCACGAACGCTCTTTCTGCAAGATGTTGGTTTATATAGAATTAAATATATGTTTTATGTTATGCAAATAGATGTAGATTATACAATATATTTTAATTTTAATGTGTTTTTGTTTTTTTCTTTAACATTTACTTTTAAGTTTCTGAGTTAGTAAATTTATGAAATCTCGTTGATAATAAACATAAATGATAAGAACAAATAAAGTAGTCATTAATCAAGTACGAAATGACGAAACAATGAGAATACAACAAATACAACCCAAACGATAATCTTGAGATCGTAAATTATCGAAAACACGCACAATTCGTACTTCTTCACTATACAGAAAATTAGCATAATTATTGCATATTAATATTATGCTTAATTAAATAACGAATACAAGTGAAACAAATAAGTGAACAAAAAAAGGATTGTAAGAATAAACGTAGTACTACGTAGTGGTTGATTAAAGTTCTCTACTTACCGCAGCAGACGCGTTATATAGTCGGGCCAATTCTCGGGGAACATGACGAGGAAAAAGCCAATGGCAATTAGAATGACGCCGGCCAGTTTCATGCCCGCAAAGGTCGCACTGTACAGTATGACATCGAGTGCTGTGCGATGAGGGAAGATCGTAATTTGGTGTGTATATTGTATTGCAGCAAAGGTGGAAGAGATATGGAGCAAAGAAAGAGAGAGAGAGAGAGTGAGAAAGCTATTTACAGCCGGGGTCAAGGCACCCCTTGGCCCAGAATCAAAGGTATGTATGTAATGTGCACATGGGCCTACAATTTATATTGCTATTAAAAATCAAAATGCAGTCACGCGAGTTCGAGTGGGTCTACTATGCACTACTACGTACCCCCAGAAACGGGCACAGCGGTTATCAGGCCGAGTGTCACAAACATGTTGTAGGTAACGGCGGCACTGAACTGCATCAGTACGTGGAACACTGCAATGGAAATTAATTACAGCGATAAGTTTCAGTTTCCACAACAATTGGGGGTCATACCCAGGAGCAGAAGGCTCGCGGCGAGCAGTACGTTCCATGGTATGCTCTCCGACGACAGGTTCTCCGCGCCCGTCAGGTACAGCGCCAAGACGACGGGCCACAGCAGCAGAGCGTTGAGCAGGCCGAGGGCGGTGAATGTGAATGCGATTTGGCTTACCGGCGGATCGCCCATCACCTTGCGAAACATTACCTAAAAAATGCAAGGCACGACATGAGCAGCAGCACGCAAGGAGCGAGGGGTAGGAGGAGGAGTGGTAGCTGTAGGCCAAAAACTTACCCTGAACACGGCATAGCCGGCAGCTGCTAACGTGGCCAGCACAACGCCGCCCAGGGTGCGGCTTTCCGTGATGCCGTCCATGTAGGCGAGCAGCGCAATGCCGGTGTCGCACAGGATGACGGCCACAATCTGCAGAGGAAACAAAGTTTATAAATTAATATATATATTCAGAGGTATTTGAGGAGTGCTCCAGCTCACCCTAACGCCCACAAACTGTTCGTGCAGTATCACCCAGGAGAGCAGATAGACGCAGGCAACATTGGTGGCAAACAGAGCCAGTGCATCTGTGGCAAAGAGCACGTGCAGTGACAGCGTATACAGGTAGGTGGTCACCAGCCACAGGATGCAGAACGAGAGGCAGCGATTGAGGAAGCGACCTGCAAGTGGCAAAAGGCAATCTGAAGGTCACTCTGTCATGGCAAGTTTGTTGTTGTCCCACATACCTATGGTGAAACCACGCTCACGAAATCCACGCAGCACATCGGCTAGAATCTCGCTGAGCTTGTCGCATTTGCGGGCCGAGACCAGGCCCAGTAGGTAGATGGGAAAGAAGAGCAGCGAAAAGTTGGTAAAGAACCAGGCCGCAAAGAAGGGTGCATTAAAGTAGACTGGCTGGCGCGGTGGTATGTTGAACATCTCGGTGGCGTCCTCGACATGATGCAGCGATGAGTCGCTGATGGCCAATATGTCCTCCAGTTCGGTACTTAGCTCGGCGCGACTTGAAGACGTGTCCAGATCATCGTCCAGCTCATCCTCGTACGGTGCCCGATACAAATACATATACTTGATGCAGTGCGTTGCCCCCACCCATGAGGTGGTTACCAGTATGGTAACGCATACGCCAAAGTACATCTGAAAGCAAGCATATAGGTATTACCTAATATTGGGCACATCCCCAAGCCAGCATCACTTACCTTCTTGGCCAGTTCGGAGCAGCAGGATTCGTGGCATGCCTTGAGCTTGCGGAAACGCACCTCGGCATCCTCGCCAGCTTGACCATTTGGCTGCTGTTGTTGCTGCTGTTGGTCAATGGCCAACTGGCCAGTCTGTGTATCGCTGGAGTCGCCTCCACCGCCACCACTTCCCAACCCGAAATTGTGCTGTGACCCGTGTGTGCCTGGCGGCGTATCCGCCTGTATGGTGATGACCTCATTGGGATCCTGCTGGCTTGACGATATCGAATCTTGGTGGGTTATTTGTGGATTACTCGAGGTGAGCACATTGCTGAAACCGCAGCTGCCAATGGTAACGCTAACAACGCCGCTGCTGCTGGCAACTCCTCCAGGAGCGACGCCGCCACTGCTGCTGTTGTTGTTGTTGCTGCTCGGATTGAATGGTCCATTCGACGAGGAGTCGCCGGTGACCACCACCGAGGGAGTACGCACGCGTTTCGGATTGAAGATCGCTGGAATTTCCCCGTCGCGCGTCATTCTATCATTGAAAATCCCCACAGACGTTCATAGTGTCCACTCGCTGCAGAGATAAATGCAGAATTATAACATAAAGAGAATCGCAAAGTAGACGAGGCGATCAATTCGCTTTCGATAGAGTTATCGATAACAGTTAATAACGACCTTTTTAGTGTTAACATTGCTTGCAGCTGTTAAGCAATTAAAACTGTTAAGAATGTTAAAACTCTCTGCAGACTCATAATTCAATAACTTATGCTTATGTTATTAGACTTGCTCACACCTTAAACCTTACATAGTGTGTGCCAGCGTATAAGGAACGGTCATGGCTATAAGTAAGTCTGAGTAAGCTTTCCAAATTCATCGGGTGATTGGCTAGGCGATAAGTGCAGAAACGAGACGTTCACGTGCTGTCCCCCGATTAGCGTAGGCCGGACACGCAAGGCAGAGCGAGCAGGGCGAAGGCATGTGGCCTGTGGCCTGTGGCCCGTTTTGATGACCAACTTGCAGGCAATGGGCTAAGGCATGTAAAGGGCACTGGGACTGGTAGATCCGCACCCAAACACGCATAGCAGGTGTGGGACACTTTGCATATGCGTTGCACGTCTGGCGTCTTGTTCAGCCTCGTGACGGTTGGGAACCGGTGGAACCTTGTTTCATTGTTAAATGGCCAAGTGAGCAATGCTCAAGCAAGGATAACATTGATTCCGCATGCACACACAGTGTACGTGACTGTGCCAGTGGCTGTGTGTGTGTATGTGTGTGTGTGAGCCATATAACAATGGGCATTATGAATGTGCCTCGCCGTGCAGGTCAAGTTGAGCCAAAGTCAACGCCGTCTGAGTGGACAATAAACAGTCAGTTGCCGCTGCCGCAGCCATCGCAGCAAGTGGGGCAATTTGTTCAGCTTTTAGTGCAGCATTAAATATGACCCAAGCAACGTGCCTGCTCCCCTGCCATCTTCCTTCCTTCCGTCCGTCCTTGTCGTCTGCTTGTGTCCTTCAAATTGTCTCCAATGCGTTCGCCCACTGGGAGGACATTGTGTCTGTCTCCGATAATGACATTCTAATTGAAACATTAAATATTCAGGCTACTGCCTATTCAAACACACATACATAGATAACAATTGTGCCATTTAATAGCTTTATAATGGTCGCTAATCAGCGGAGGCAGCACAATTGCCAATATATATATTTGAAAAGTCTATTGATTCGAGTCTATCGATTTTCGCAGCCTTGAGGTAGCGTGCATATTCAACGAGTTATCGCTAGGATATCTTCACTTTAAGTCGTTATTCATCTCTTATAGAGCTCTATAAAGGGTTTGCTGGTAACAAACTTCTACCTTAGGCATGCTAACTTTGTGCTAAAGAAGGTAACAGACAGTACGGGGCGTGTTTGAATACAAAAAGTATATAAATTGCGGTTCGGAAACACTTTGTCTGTACGAACGTGGAGATCTCGGTAACTGTAAAAGGTAGACCTACCAAATTTGGCAAGCAAGTTCGTGTATACCATGCGCAAATAATGTTTATATGAAATTTTAAATGCCACGTCTGCTGTCTAAGTAAAGCGAATTTTTCCCTTGCTAAATAAATGTTTTCGACTAAATACTTTCCAAATAAATCTAATCTGCAATCTAATGGGTCTATAAGCACATAAGTAACCTCTTCAATCACACTGAGCACTCGCTCTCGACGTTCTCCCGTTAGTTCACACTGCATCACATCAAGTATACGCAGTGTGGCCAGCCTCACAATCGATAGCTTAATTAAAGTTGCTCAGCCAATCACTAGTTTAGTTGGCTGTTAACACTTAGGCGGGTCAGAAATAGATGCGGATAAACGCAACGATATGAAAACCCAGGAAAAACTCGTTGTGCTGCTTCTAGTTGTTGTTGTTGCTGCTGCGGTCGGGGAAGGTGAATGCCAAGCGAACCTCAAGTTGTAATCGATACTTATTGTTTTCTTTGTATTTATTTGCCAGCTAAGGAGGAGCTGCAGTGCGGTAGCCTGGAGGAGCGTCTGCTCTTCAACACCGACACAACCACCGAGCCCACCGAATACTCCTGGATGGGCATACTCTTTCAACAGAATGGTAAGTCTCCTGGCTTGGAACTGGGCAGAGATGGTTGTTAATCATTCTGTCCCTGATTAGGAAACACATTTACGAACACACGCTGCAACGTGGTCATCGTGGGTGCAGCCCACGTGCTGACCACAGCGACATGTGTGCGACGCTTCAACAGTCGACCCGACCTGGCCGCCGTGCGTCTGGGCATCTGGAATGAATCGCATACACTGGACGAGGAGTATATCTGCAATAATAAAGGCTTCTGTGTGCCTGGGCCGGTGCAGTACGGCGTCGCTGAGATCATGGTTCATCCCCATGCGGATAAGGATACGGGAGACAATGACCTGGCCATTTTGCGTCTCACCCAACCGATTAAGTGGACCACATATCTGCAGCCTCTGTGCTTGGTGTCATCCCGCGAGCCAGACTCGTGGATTAGTCGGAGTTTTCACTTCTCTGGCTTCGAGCACAGCGGCTTTATCAAGGGCAAAGGTCAAGCTTTTAGCGTATCGCGACAACACTGTTACACACTCAGTGGCAGCACAAAGCCCAATCCCGAGAATCAGTTCTGTGCATACCCCGTCAAGCGTACCAAATTCTACGAGGGTGCCGCTCTCATGGAACTGAACATCGAGAGGGATGTGCCACGCAGTTTCTATCTGGCTGCCATTTTGGTCAAAGTCATTCACAATGGGCAGACAACCGTCATGGTCTTCCAAGATGTTCGGCCCTGGCGCAGTTGGTTAATTGAACAAACCCAAATGGCGACATCGAAGTAAGGTGGAATTTTTCACAATTTATAAACAATTAATTCGTATTTACTATAAACAACAACAAAAACTTGAAATCGTGACGAGAAACACCCAAGTTTCCGCATGAAAAACTGGTTTGTAAGTCTACGGAAACTGTGGGTGGCAAGGAAAGTTCTGGGAAAATACTCGAATTGTCTGATCTAATAAATGGATTGATTGTTTCAAATTATATAGTTATATTCTATTCATTATTATACATATGAAATTAAATAACATGCGAAATATGTTTATAATATTGCCTGTATATGAGTCGTATATATAGTATAGAATATATCAAACTACTCCAAAACAGCTGTATAGATTTGTTTAAATATAGGGTAGACTTGAGCATAAGTCAAAATATAGTTTTCTTATCCCTAAACTTGCTGTTAAAATTCGTTAGCTCCTTAACATGTGTCATCACTGTTAACTTAAAGAATTGACAGGTCCTTAACAGATGTACTCACTGTTAAGCTGAAATAGGTCGTTTCTGCGCAACCTATTTCTAATTTAGCAACATGTTAGCAAACTTTTAAGTATTCAGAACTTCTCTAACCCTTATTAGATTTCACAACTTGTTGGGCAACCCTCGCGAGTACATTTGCAATGCAGTAGTTACACGACTACCGCGTAGTATTTCCCCGTTTAGTTGATTTTCAATTGTGCAACAGGGAACAGGAAAATGCTGCTTAAGTTCCTAGTTATTTTCGCAGCTATCGCTGTGGCAGTGCAGGCCTCTGGACAGGATCTGTGTGGCAGCATTAGCGAGGACCAACTGATTAGGCAGGGCGATTATGCCGTGCCAACAGAGCATCAGTGGCTGGCGAGGATAAGCTATTCAAAAGGTAAGTGGAAGCAAACAGACAAAACCCAGACTGACCCTCACCTTCCGCCTTGGTCCATTTAGGCAATGATTCGAAGCTGCCCATCGATGGCTGCCTGGGTGTGCTCATCTCCAAGCGCAATGTACTGGCGCCTGCCCACTGCTTTGTACAGTACGATCGGATTGCCGATGCCTACTCGGTGCAGTTGGGCGTGTGGAACAAGAGTGCCAATGTGAACGAGGTGAGCTGCGATAGGGGTGGCTATTGTGTGTTGCCCGCTCAGGACATTCCGCTGGCCGAGATTGCAGTTCATCCTGAGTACGATGCGCTGACACTGAAACACAGTCTGGCCGTGCTCACGCTGCAGCGTGATGCCAAGATGACGCCCAATGTGATGCCCATCTGTATGCCGCCGCCAAAGCTTGTGAATGAGACAATGGTGGGACAATTTTTCGTGGTCGCCGGCCTACCCACTCAGGATGAGCTCAAGCACAAGACGTGGGTGCACACCATCAGTCGTCCCTTCTGCCAGCGTGAGCATAGTGCACTGATAACGAGCAGCACCACCGTGTGTGGCTATCAGGATCGCATGCAGATCTACTACAAGGGTGCACCGCTGGTGGGACTGCAAGTGGAATCGGATGTGGTGCAGAACTACTATCTGGCTGGCCTGCTGCTCGACTCCAAGAAGAACAAGAAGGAGCGCATCGTGTCCAGTTTTCTAGATGTGCGACCCTATCTCAGTTTCATCAATCGCAATGCCGACTCACTTATTGTGCGGAGCTGAGGGAGCAGCAGGTGGAGCAGGAGCACGGAGCTGGGAGCAGGGAGGGAGCAGCAACAGCTGCCAACAGGTCGGCCGTGTTAATTATTCAATCGTCACACTCGGTCGCTCGCTCAGCGTGTCTCCACCAAAATTGTTTATAAACTATTAATAACAAATGTGAGAAATATGCAAATTGCAGCAGAAGTTGCCACGTCTTTCTTTTTTATTGCTTCGCCTGCGCAAACTTTAACTGGAACTATGACGGCAACGACAACAGAGACAGAGACAGAGAGAGAGAGAGACAAGACGAACGACAGAGAAAACAGAGAGACAAGCGACAAGCGACAGGCGACAGCCGGATGGGCTGTCCCCCATTGGAAGACTGCCAAAGCATTTGCAAGGCTGGCGAAACTCGCTTTGAGGTGAATCCTAATGGGTTCCCCCCAGTTCCCTTCAGGAACTAAACATCAAATTTGCTACGCAGGCTGGGGAAATTTTAGCTAAAAGACTTATTTAATATATGTATCTTTGTTTTGAGTAAGTTGGTTTTCTGTAATAATTTGTCTGTTAGTTGTTCCATGTTATTGAAATTTAAAGCACATAATCAAATAACATTTATCTATGTGCAGAATGTTATAATTTGAATAAGAAACGCAAAAGCGATTCGATCGTGACTTCGTTGACGTACTCAAGGGGTGAGGTGAAATGTTTAATGTTAATAAATGTTAAATGCAGTTTAACAGAGTTCGCTAACAGAGGGCTAATGTCAAGTCTTGACTTTACCTAATAATCGCTAGTTATCGATTTGCATTTACGATAATTATCAATGATCAATAGTTAAGCCAGCAAGTGTATGCAGCGAAAAAAAACTTGTTATTCTTACGAATACCTAATTCGCATACTTTATAGAAAAGCTTATAGATTCCCACGCGTTGCTAATGATGCCAAAAAAATATCTGCACGTGGTCAAAGCCAGAGCGAATTATGTGATTAGCCGCGTTTCTACATTTCCTGCTCTGTTCTGCTATTAATAGCGCCATGAGACGCGATTTGCCGGCGAGGAGGCGAACTGAAGGCGCACAACAACCTCGAGTATGCCATAATTATAGCGCACATTTAGGCGCCAAATGGCTCCATGCAAGGCGGGCGGCACAAGGAAAGCAAAGCAGAAAAAGAAAAAAAGAAGAAGGTAAAGAAGGAAGACAAGATGCCTGCACGTCGTCGTCGTCGTCGTTGTCGTCTTGTCGCTGTTTGTTTTCGCTGCATTAAAATCACAATAAAATGTAAATTGCCAAACAGAGGAGAAGAGGGAGAAAAACGGAATAGCAGCGAAACGTGCACGAATGGGCAGACTGATAAAAGCGCACACAGTGAGGAATGGATGAGGAGGGTGGCTGCTTGGCTTGTTTACGGGACATGCAGACGGGACTCAAAACAAAAAACAAAAATCCAAACAGCTGAGAGGAAGAGAGAGAGAGAGCGACTGCGAGCAAGCAGCAAAAGAGCAAGAGAGAGGCAGAGAGAGAGAGCGAGAGAGCGAGAGCGCGTGTGAGAGAGCAAGCTTTCGCTCGCGTGGGTGCTCGCTGGGCTGTCCAAAAAAGTAACTGAGCTTACAGCACCAGCAGCAACGGCAGCAGCGGTCGAGGACAACACGCGGCGTATACGCAATGTGACAGCTTTAGTGGTTATGGTCAAGCACAACGCTTGAGCGAGGGCACACACGAGCGAGCGAGTGCCCAAAACGAAAACGAAAGTGACGCCAAAAAAAAGAAACTAGATAAACTGCACACTCTTTCCCCACATAGACATAGACACACACCTGGCAAAGGCAGAGCACGTTGTGGGTGGCCCGAGAAGGCGGGCACAAAAAAGAGAATGCGCGCCAAGATGTTTCAATTTTCCAGTGCGGATAGGGGGAGGGGAAGAGGGAGATGGGGTAGAGGGCTTGACACATCTGAGTTTCGGGCTTTTTGCACACCTTGACAGCCGCCGGTTGCCCCCCGCAACACTCAACCCCCTTGCCGTCTATGTATCCCGAAACGACGTGTGTCGAGTATGTCAAAATTTAGCACACATCTAGCTGGAATTTGCGGGGTATAGAGAGTGGGAGATGTGTAGCTACACACATGTCTGTTTATATATAATATATATATATTCCATATACATACAGTAGTAGCTGCGTGGTATGTGTGTGCAAATTGAGGCATTCCCTGCCCTGTAGTACACACTAAGCGCAGCTAAGTAAAGGGCTAAAAGGGGGGAGGGGGCAGCTGCTGCTGCTGCTGCTGCCGTTGTCTTCTTGGCCAAGCTGTCAAGTTTATAATTTGCATTTGTTATGAATGCGCATCGATGCGTTAAATGATTTTATATAATTTACTTAAGCACTTAATGGCATTTGTGAAGGGCTCTCTGGGGGAGGGCGATGGGTGGGGATGGTCTGCGCTGGAGGCGAAGGCGTGCGATACAAATTTTACGCAATTCTTTGCGTTCGCCTTTCACACACATAGAGCACATAGCACATAGTGCTCTCTCTCTCTCTCTCTCACTCTGTATTTTTGCACTCTCTCTCTCTCGCACACGCTCGCGTTTCCTTATATAAAGTGGCGACGCTCCGCTTGAGGCTGAGCCCATCCATCCCCCTCCGTTGCTTTCTTTTAATTCAATTACAGATATGGACACGAAATTCTGTTGTTCTATTTTATTTGGAGCAGGCAGCTCCAAAACTGAACTGGATACACAAAACGCACACGCACACGCGCGCACACACACACGAACACACACAGACACTCACACACACACACCGCGACACTCTTTGGAGCTCACTCATACACACTCAGGTCACAAGTTTCTCGTGCTCGTGCTTTGGATTCGGCCCCAAAAACGCAACTGCCACTTAAACTTGCCTTTCCTCTGGTTTTCCTAGGCCGAGGAAAAACTATTTCTGTTTGTTGTCGTTGCTAGAGCGTTTTTCCAGCTGACTTTTTTTTCTTTCTTTCTTTTGATTCGGACTCGAGTCAAACCCGTGAAACGCGACCGCTTTCTACTCTTTGGTCGTTTCTGGCCAGGAATCTCAACGTCGACTGAGCTGATTCTGATTCCTGAGCGCGCCTTCAAGTTGCTTCAGCATGGGAAGCTTTGTCTCGGCCAAAAGCACACTCTTTAAACGGGAAGCTTTCAGCCCAATTTACTCTCGCTCTCTCTCTATGTCTCTCTTGTTCTCCCCTCCTCTCTCTCTCTCTTATGTGCCTCCCCTTTCTCACCTGTTTAGTTGTTGACACTTGTTAGAGATTTTGTTGCGTTTTGTACGTTGTTTGTTTTGGGTTTTCGGCTCGGAAGTTGTGTTTTTTTTGGTACCCCATGTGGAGGACATACCACATGGCAGTTGTGGGAGGCCATGGATGTTTCGAAGGACTCGATAAATCGTTTTAGATGGCACCTGATAAGCAGCAATCGTTGTAAATACCTAAATATTTCCAAACAGTAGCACGATACGTTGTTGAAATTCCCAATGATTCGAAGAAGTCTACACCGTTATCTTCTACCCTAATATGGAGATAAACATGATCTGCTCTCGTCTTGAGATCATCAAACTAACGTTTTGTTTTATCGTATAAAGCATGTCTACATATATTACCACGATTCTACGCATGCGGTAAACCCAAAACAGGTTCGAGAAATCGCAATTGAAGAAAGAGCGAACTCACTGGGAAGAATTTGCATACGAATGAAGCTCAATGAAGACGATGATGATGATGATGATGGGAAGCTGCCATTAGCCAATAAAGTTTTTCAATAGAGACCATAATGGGGTTACTATGACTAGCATACATTATCGTATGGTCTTTGGGTGGATAAGACCGCAGCGAATGGGAAACTTTCACTCGCCCAAAAACACATTCAAATGAGATTTGCAGAACACAACAAATATCAAGTGAAATTTGTATGACAACCTCGCATCAAAACGATTCGCGTGTTAGTTGGCTCTGGGCCAGAAGAGACCACGGCCACGGCAAGAGTGAATCCCATTCCGGAAAGTAATAAAATGCATTGGCAACTCTGGGCAGCTTTCCTGCTGCTTGCTTGGAATACACTTCCCAACCAGGTGCAGGCAGCAAGGACAAAGAACTTGGATGTGATTCCAGTTTGGCAAGCACGCTCGGAAGAGCAATCCATCGCGGGGTAGGCTGGCAAACCAAACCAAGTTAAACATGGAACATGGTTGACATCATCTTTCATCTCTTCCACAGCAATCAGATTGGTTATCCCATCTATGAAGCTGTCACAGCTAAGTTTCCACGCGGCGGCTACAATCGTCGCCGTCGTCTACGGGTACGTGGTAAAGCAGCTCCGACAACGACTACCGAGCGACCTATTGTGCGCGTCTGGAACAGCTTGATACGCAGCGTGCAGCCAAACTTTGGTCTACGCAATTTGACTAATCCCCTGGTGAACTTGTTCAACAATGGCAACGCCAACTTTATTGAGACGGTGCCACTGCAGGCACAGAGTTATGCAGAGACTCAGGATACTCAGCAGAAGCCGCCATCGCAGACGGCGACAACGAAGAATCCCAACAAGCGCAAGCGCAAGCGACGCAAGCAGCAGAAGCAACGTCCCAGTTACGACTCAGTGGAGCAGTTGGACGATCCATATGATCCTTACTATAGCTCGGACTATTTGCGCCTCTCTCTGCCACACCAGCAGCAGCAGCAACCGATGTTCTATTATGGTCCCAATCTGGGCAGCTACTACGACACGCGTCGCCTGCAGGCACTCAATGATTACGCAGCGCTTAATGACTACACAAATCCCCAGCTTGGTTACTATGATTCGTTCTTCGATGCAGGCACTGCCCCAATCGACGATCAAGAGTTGGAGTATGCATCGGATGAGGAGCTGGGCAAAATAAACACAAAGAAGTTGACCGTACTGCGTCCATTGTCGTTGACCATCAAACTGCCCAGCACCGCCGATACGAACGACGAAAGCGAAGTCAAGAATGAGGTCGTTAACGATGTTGCCAACGATGAAAACGATGTTGACGCGTCAGTCGGAAACCAACCCGAGGACGGCAGCAGTTCTACAGCCAATGAGATCTCTACAGCGGCTCTCTCAGAGAGCGTGCGCAATGCACTCGGCACGTACATGCGTGACGATCCCGAGAATCGGCAGCGCCAGCGTCAATCAGAGAAGCCCGCAGAGACTGAGACGTCAGCTGTGGAAAGGCCTCGGCAGCGGCATCATCTCTTCTTTACTGCACGCCTATTCAAATCGGCTAGGAATCATCAATAAATCACATTGTACTATTATGAATATGATGTGTATTTGATGGTGAATATATGTCTGTGGTGTGTTTGTTTGAATGATATGAAGTTGACGTCTGTAAAACATAAAACATATATATATGGATCGAATTAGATCGTTGTCATAATTACACTTGAAGTGGATTTAATTGCACTAGGGTGAGGTAGACTCGTTGACTTACTATACTAAAACATCACAAATATTGAGATTGTCCTAATCTGAGCTACATACGAATGTATGTTTTCGTCAGACAAGTTTCGTTAACCTCGAGGGGCAGCCAGCTTTGGGGTCCACAGGCAACGCAACATTATGCACATGCTCCACATTTCTAAAGTATCTGTGTTTCATGGCATTCTTAGCCGATATTCGCTTATTAGGATCGTAGAGAAGCATAGACTATGGGAAAGAGAAAGATTTTGTAAGTTAATAACGTCAAACTTAGATAATATACAGATATAGTTAGTTACAATAATAAGATCATATCCCTCGTGCGCTATTATTGAGGTGGGTAAATTCGCTAGTTCCCATTTGGGAAACTTAGCCTTAAAATCAGGTAGCTGTGTCACACCAGGCCATTTCTTTTCGTCGGGTGTGCTTAACGTGCGGAAAATTCTATATAATTGATCTATTTCACTATCGCCCGGAAAAAGCGCTCGTCGATGTATCTATGATTGGATAAGCTCATTAGAAGTGGTCTTGGAAGACGTTCAATTAGATTTACCATTTCGCAGAATATGCAACCAAGACTCCAGATGTCCACAGTCGTTGAATAATACTTGGTGCCCAGCAATATTTCTGGGGCACGATACCATAGAGTGACTACTTCGTGGGTGTACGCACGCATGGGCACATTGAAAGCACGTGCCAGTCCAAAATCAGCTAGCTGCAAGAGGAAGAATTACTATTAAGGTATCTTAGATGAGTTACTATTGTTACAATACCTTTATATCTCCCGCTGTGTTAACAAGCAAATTCTGTGGCTTCAGATCTCGATGCAGTATGCGATTTGTGTGACAGAAGTTGAGCGCATCTAATATCTGATACATGTAACTCTAAAGAGGGGTACAGTTTGATTATAAATATACCATATAAGAGAAGTATTAGTCACTCACTTTGATTAGCTTCGAAGTAAACACATCTTTCTTCTTGTCCATAACCTTCTTGAGATCCATGTTCAGATATTCAAATATCATGTATAGATTGTTACCCGATATAACCACATCGAATAGTTGAACGACGTTCTTGTGCCTTAGGTTCTTCAATAATGATATTTCACGTATTGCAGTGGAGGGAACTCCTTCCGTTTCCCTATAGCGAAGAAAGGACATGCAGTGTGAGCTCTATTCATAGTCTTAGAGGATCCAGAAGCGAAAGTTTCTTGAGTTGGCTTTAGGTTGATTTCGCATGCACCACGAAGCCGAATCATGTGGTGCTACGTTCAGATTGAAGACGTACAGCGCAGCACACACAGAATCCGGGCTTCGTGGTACAGCTGCCAGCTGGGCCAAGCAGCGTTTGACATTCGTCAAGGACATCAGGAACTTGTGGCTTGTGTGCTGCCATTCGATAGATAGAGGATTTGTGTCCTGGCTCTGTTATGAGTCTTGAATTGTGTTCATTTAACAATGCACATACATATGAATTTACGAATGGGACTCGCTTTAATTCCTAATTCTGATCCTTACGCTTGGCTCCTTGGTACATACCCTTCGAGACGAATTTTCTTAAGTGCAACATCCTCTCCAGTTTTATTGCAGCGCGCTTTGTAGACAATGCCGTATGTACCTTCTCCGATTTTCTCGGCTTGGTCAAAGTTGTCCAGTTGAGTTTGCATTGCATTAACAGTGTAAGGATTAATAAATAATAACACCATCGACCAACATATAGTAAAAAAAAATTGGAGGGAAATGTTGCTTTATCAGAGAGTCAGAGATGGCACAAGCATAGAGTTGCTTGTGTTCAACCCTAAAATTGTTGTGCACCAGTTAAAGGTCAATAGAGGGCGCCACACGATGATTTAAGCGCGCATTGGTATATCGATTAAATGATATTTATCGAACTGATGAGCAACAACAGCTGTTTATTTTAAATTTGCTTATCCTTTAATACATTTTTGAATTATATTTTTAAATACATATACGAAACAAAAGACGTGCTAGTTACATCCCTAATAATTTCCCAACGTTAGTGCATTTTCCAATTATTTTAGATTTGCTTAAAAATTATAAAAAGTAAATCATTGATATTTGCAGTCCTTAGTGTAATGTGTAATGTAATGAATTTTAGCAATGTATTCTATAAAAATGTGTGCTCTATTTCGTTTCGCGAAATATGCTTAATAAGCAGAAAAGACATATTAGCGAAACCATAAATACTGAATCAGCAAAATGAGCCCAGTTCTTTTAGCCCGGTCCGTCTGTATGAACGCTTTGTTCGCAACTATTAAAAGTGCTAAAGAATCTAAATTTTGAATGAGGGTTTCTGTATTTTATAGATAGACCCACTTCCCACATAAATAAGTTTCTTACGCTCATATAAATTTAATAAATGTTATTTTTATTTTTACTTAATAGTAAGTAAACTGTTTAACATATTTGTAATATTAAATACATTCATGTTCGTAAAATAATTCTCTACTCGACTATTCTAGCTGGAAGCCAACGCGCAGAAAGTAGGGCAGAGTATTCAGTGGAGCTGCATACTCCATGATCCACACAGGGCCCTTGTAGACTTTTTGGGTATTACCATCGGTCCAGTTGCCCTCGGGCAGATAAATGTCACGGTTGGTGGAATTCGCCGTAATAACAGGAGCAGCAATAATGTCATCACCCAGCAGGAATTCTAAGGAATGGATAATAATGAGAAAGGAGGCTTTAAAAATTAAAGAGAATCTCACATACCATCGTATATGCCCTGAGCAATTTTATCGTTGGGCGCAATCCACCAGAGTGGTGCGTTAACAGGCTCGCCCGTCGTGGTGGCCCGCTTGAAGAGCTTCATGATGTAGGGTGTGTAGTCGGCGTGCAGCTTAGTGAAGACCTTGCTGATCTCAATGGTCTCAGCGTCAAAGTTCCAGGGGACAAATGAGAACTGCAGGCTGGGCATGAAGACGTTGGCCTGCAGCCAGCGCAGAAAGAGATCCTTGTTGGGAGGCCTCTCGTTGTAGCCATTACCTCCGATCATGTCGGGCAGCACAAAGGGATAACCATTCAGATTCATTTGAAGCAGCGAAGTGATCAACGTGACGAGACCATTGTTCCAGCCCCATTCCGAATCTTTATCGACAATTCGCACGAAAATTGGCAACTCCTGGGAGTTTTGGGCAGATCGCACCTCAACCAGATCTCCAAAGGCGGCCACAGTGCGCACATAGTCCGTAGTTATTTGCAGCGGTGTGAGATACTCATCCCCCTGCAGCACCGGATCCTTTGGCACCCAACTGGTCTCGCCTGCATCAAACTTGAAGCTATCGATGCCATCCTCGGTCTGCAGACGCTTCAAACGTGTGCTGAACCACTCCTGTACCTCTGTCTTGGTAAAGTCAAGATAGGCAGCATCATTGGCTATGCTGTTCCACCATTGGGTGTCGGCGCTACCCTCATGATTGAGCACCAGATAACCCGCCTGCTTGGCCGTATTATAGATTGCCGTGCAGTTGTTGTTGATGAACGGATGTATCCAGAGGGTCACACGGAAGCCCAAGGCCTTAAGGTCATCGGTCAGTTTCTTGGCATCAGGAAACTTATTCTTGCGGAATGTGAGTGCTCCATAGCAATCCTCCCAGTCATCGTCGATTTCCAGTTGACTGTTCTCGAAACCATTGTCAAGGATTTGCTGCGCGAAGTCACGCACTACCGTGTCGTCGACCTCGGCCTTGTACAGCGCCCAGGTGGACCATACGGGATGCTGAACCATTCGCTCATCGGGATAACCGGTTGGCTTACCCAGCAGCGTGTCTACCGCATACATATGCGCCACCTTGGCATCCTTGGCAAAGGCCAATTGATAGGAGAACTTGGCTGACGTTAGGCGGATATCGTAGGGCAGATCGATCAGTGCGCTAATGCAGAGCTGATCCTCATATCCCTCTGCATTCTGATCGATGAACAGTGGCGTTGTGTTATCCACATACAGAAAGAAGCCCTCGCTGCTCAACCAATATCGCTCGGCTACGCCCATGTTGCCCAATTCCTTGGGTACATAAGAGAAGTTCGTATACTTTTGCCGCTCCACTGGCCAATAGTGTTGCTTCTGCTCCGATCCGGCATACCAGTGCACGCTGCCGGTGTTCAGTTTGATGCAATCTCTGGGCTGGGTACCCTTAATCACCTGATCGCGTGCCACACGCAAATGAGTAACACCCGTGGTAGCCTTCACCAAGCTGAACTCAATACTGGTGGTGCCATCGCTCAGCTTGTAGCTGCCACTGGTGGTGGCTTCCAGATTTGCACTGGTCACAAAGTTATCCAATGTCACAGTCTGTAGACTGCTGCTGCCTTTCATCACCTCATACTGCAGTTTGTCGCCGCGTCGCAATCTGATGTAGATGTTGCTGTTATCAAACTTAAAGCGTTGCTCGATGGATTGGCAACTCTCCACCTGCTGCCAGAGACAGCAGCTGCTGGCCAGGATGGCGACCAGTACTGCGATGCTTGCAAGTCTGAGCTGCATTTTGAAAACACTATTCCCTGATGTAGCCGAAACAAGCATTTATATAGCCTGAAAGCACGACAATAATAAACCCCTTGACCATTGTCAACACTTCCCACTGTGGATGCACTTGATGCTCTAGCCGATAAGCCCGGGTGTTCCATCTATCTATGAATCTATCTATTGTACATCACATAACGAAATGCTACATGAATCAGCAGTGATCTGAAGTGTTGACAAGCCGAGAATTCCACTCGTTATCAGTTTTGGTAGCCACTTCCAATTACAATTACATACAATATATGTATATAATTGTAATTGATTTTAATCGGGCTAGATTCTACGGCACTATCATTATTACAAAGTGCTTAAGCGCAATCTGATTATCGAGTAGTACTCGGCGAGTACTATAAGTACCGGTTACCTCCAGTTGTTCCATTACAAGTACTTAATAACTACTCTACATAGTCATGAGACATAAGGGTGATCTATGGAAAGTATGACGACTTCCTGAGTACATATATACTAAAATATTAAAATAAATAAATATTACACAGTTTCTAAATCATTGTTTATAGTATTTTATTTGTTTTCGCTTTTCTTATGCTAAATAAAAACATTAAATTATATTTATAATAATCGGAATAATTTAAATGCTTCATAAATAAATCGCAGCTAACGTGTTCAGAGGGTTTTAAATTGGAAACAGTTAGCCAAAACTGGATATATCGTATATACTATATATAATTCTCGCTCGTTGAATAAATCGTTGACATAGTATGATGATAATTATTGATTAGGTGAGTGGAATTCCAACAGTTTCCTCTTGCTTTACGTTTTCCGTCTCCACTGCATCAGGTTCTGCCCCTAGCAATGCTTCCTTTGACGGTACCTCATCGTGGTACTCAAGCACATCACTCGAGGATACACATTTGGGTGCTGTAAACAAATCTACTTCGTGATCCTCATTATCACTGTCATCGTCTGCTATAAGTGCGACCCGCGTATATACATCATCCTTTGAGGTGCGCCGATAGTACATCAAGGCGGCGACAACTATAACGCCGACCACCGACACATTCACGGCAATCACAAGTAGCGCCGTACTCAAGTGCATGTACTGCATGACTCCAGCTTGGTGTGACTCGCCCTTGGCCGCATTGGACTCATCCATTGTGCTGCGCACCACGTAGGCATAGCAATAGGTCTCGTTACCCAGTTTACGCAACTGACTACCGGGTGGGCAGGTGCTGCACTGATAGATATTTGGACCATAGCATCGCAAGCAGGTGGGATCACAGTCGGCGCAGATGTGATTGTGCAGCGGACTGTTACGTCGACGTCGACGTTCTGCTGCCTGCAGTGGATCGTCTTTGTCGATAAGACCGTTGCCAGTGATAAGCGGCTCATCACTGGAAAACACGTCCAGTGGAGTGCTTCCGTCCACTTTGATGTCTGCCACGCCCAAATCCACATCATCTGAGATCGTTATGGGATATGTGTGCGCTGGACACTCGTCGTAGCATAAGTCCTGGTAGAAGAAGGTTGTCTCCTGGCATTCTGTGCAGTTCGAAAAAAAGAGAAATGTTTGTTAGATGAGATTTTAGAATGCGTGTAATATCTCACAATGACGATAAACCATTTACCTCCAAACAGTATTGCAAAATGGAAGACACAATTTAAAATGTTTCTGTTAGTAAGTGGATTTTTAAAAAATAAACAATCAATTTTCAAAAAAGAAAAACCAAAAATTTAAGGATAAAAAAAGTACATTCTTCTTGAAGATCTTGCTTGAATCAATAGCCGAGTCTCAACTGCAACTGAAACTGATCTATTACCAACAAAAAGTCCAAAAATATTTAAAAGCAAGCGCAGTATTCTTTAAAAAAACATGCTCCAAAAATAATTATCGGGTATACAAGAAAATCAAAATAGTGTACATCAGAGTGTACTGTACCGTAACCAGTGTTGGAAAGCAAACATGGCAAAGGAATGAACGGTGAGGTGGTGTGCGTTTAAGATTGTGTTAAATAAAAAAATGTTAAGGAATTAACGAGGAATACCAATTGTATAATAATGGAAATAATAAATGGTTAATGTCACACAGCAAACCAAAAAATACCAGTATATCTTTTTTTTGGTATACAAAAAAGGTTATAACAAGAAATACACAAGACAATAAGAGGTTTACTTTAATATGACATAATGCTTTGCTTTCGCTAAACTCACCTTTGTTACAAGATATACGAGTGTATTTCTCAAGATTATAGAGGGGAACGATTTGGAATTATCTAGAATTTTTTATTTGGAGCACATTTTACTTGCTGCGTTTGCTGCTGGTGTTGTTATTTTTGGGCTTTTGTGTTGCATAATAAAGTTTCAGATTTATATTCAAATAGGTTTTCAATGTATTTATTTATTACTCATAGATAGTTATATTGATAGATATATATATATATATAAGTATATATACACAAAACATACATACAAAATTGTTGATTTCAAATGGCTGCCATCAAATCTCATTTACAGTATTAAATTTTTAGTTTTTCTCTTGTTCGTTTTTCTTTACATTTAAAAAGTTTAGGTTTCTTCTCACTTTAATTTAGTTCTTTGCCTCAAAATTGTAATTGTTTAGGTTTAATTTTTTGTAAATCTTATATTTTTAATATCTACCCCAGGCCCTAGTACCAGTTTTGTTTTCACGCTTCTTCGTATCGTTTAAGTTCATAGATTATAATTATTATTGTATAGGCTTAAATATTAATTTGGCTTTTCTTTTAATTAGATTTTGAATATTTTTTAAGTATTTTAGTACCGCAGCCAGCACTGAGAGTTAGTTCGAAAAAATATAGAAGAGAGAGATAGATAGTTCGCAATTTTGAAAACTAATTGTAAATTGGAAAATTTGTAATATTCTGCTGCTAATTATGGTTATGCTTGAAAATGTTCCGGTTTACTTTGTTGGTTAAATATCATTTTTCATTAATAATTCGTTATAGTGTATAATTCCTTTTCTTCAGTTTATATATATTCTTTTGATGTGAAATTGCTAAGTACAACAACAACAAATAAAACGAAAGTAAATTAACATATCTATGAATATAGTTTCGTTCCTAATGTTGTGATTATTGTGCAGTTACGATATGATTATTCATTACAATCAAAACAAATCAAAAACGAGTTAATATACAAAAAAAAAAAAATGTACCTATACAAAACGATATGCCACTTATTTGAAAAGGAAGCGAGTGGAAACTTTTGTTAATCTATTCTTGTTGTTGTTCAAGAGAAAGGGAGATTGTGGGGTAATTAGAAATAATTATTGCACTCGAGTTGAGGTTGATTTTTTGATTTTGGGTTTTCTCTAATCATACACACAAAAAACAGAGTAGTGTGATAATTAATGCACCGGCAAAACGGATGACCAACAAATAGTTTAACAAAGATATGTGTGTTTTGTTTTTTTTTTTTGAAACGATTTGATTTTCTCTGATATGGAAATCAAGATAATGTTCTTATTTCATTTACTTTTTCGTTTATTTTTTTTGGTTTATCTCATGGAAATATTCTATTTTCATTATGATTTCCCAAGCGCACAAGAATATGTTTTGACTAGAAGTTGCTTGCTCACTTCTTTTTATTCTTTATCTTCTTTCTTTATATTCTGTGCGCTTTTGTTTCTTGTTTTTGTAGTTTTGTATTTATTTTGTTTATAATATAATTGTTTAAGTCCTAAGCTCACTAGAAAATTAGCTAATTTCTTTTTTTTTTGTTTTTTTATTTTTGAAATGTTGGTTTTTGTTATATTGCAACTTCGTTCAGAACTGCAGGAACTTTCTCTATATAAATTGTTACATTTACTTTTATTATTATTGTATTTTTTACCTCTTGTTTGTTCGCCTACCTTAATACTATACGACGAACTAATTACCTACACCCTAGATTTTCGTTTTCGTTTACTTTTACTTTTATATTGGTTTACTGTTATTTTCCATCTCCATTTCGTATCTATGTAAGTACAATTACAGTTGTAATACAAAAAATGTATTTGCTTTTGCCTTGACATCTTAACGCTAGTAATTTAATGCGATGTTCTCATCATGCTGCCCGCTATTAGTTAAATGTTTTCTTAATATTTTCATAATTTTATTTTCGGATTTTGTTTTCAGTTATCCACTGAAGTCATTAAGATTTACGTTTAATTTTAAGAAACAGTCTTTTACAATGAACTCTAAACTGTTGTTGTTGTTGTGTTGAATCATTTGCGTGTCAAGAGATAAAACGGTCAAAAAGATGCAAATAAACACTAAGTATATATGATAAATTGGCATGTTAGGCATAAAGTGCTGCTGAAACTGTAGCTACTTGGCTGGCCTGGCAATATCTGAAATGCATATACACAGCGCATAAGTTTTACGGGAACTGCACAATGGGGTGGGCGTTAAGTCAATGTACTTGAAACTGTAACAGCCTGTTATGGGGGTTTGGAAGCCACTGCGCAAGCAGAGCTGTTTGGCCAGTTGCCCACAGCATGTTAAACTCAGTTCGCAGAGCAGCTCAAACTGCAAATGGCATGTGTAACTGTGTAATGCCTAGGCGCAATGCATGCAAAACTTTGAAAACTCTTACTTTGGCACCGAGACATGTAAACACAACATAAATTGAAATGAAATTGAAAATCAAATCTACAACAAATAGTGAAAAACAAACGAAAACAACAAATTGTACAATAAAATTTCAACTAAATGCTTAAAACTAAGGTATATTTATGTATATAATTGCATATAATTAATTAATATATGATAATAATTATTGTTGTTTGTGCTGCTTGTGCGAATCGAAATGTTAAAAAATATGCCGACATTTTTGTAAAACAACCATAGTTTTTGTTCGTTATCTTCTTCTCTTCTCCACGCCTACATAAATGTAGATTCCCCTTCGAGTATGTGTGTTGTGTGTGTGTTTGTGTGTGTGTGTATAGCTAAGCTTATATCTAAATTTAACTACAAAAAGTTATAGTATATATATATATTTTTTGGACTTGCAGAGTGTTTTTTTTTTGTTTTCTCTTCATATCTCAAGTAGATTTGTTTTTTGTAATTTTTTTCCGGCTATTTAGTATATTTTTTTAATCTTTTCTTTTGTATGTTTCCTTTGCTTACGTAGCTATTGTTCAATTGTGGCTGTCAGCTTAGAAAATGCTTCAATTGAGCATAGAAATGCTTCATCTTTTTTTTTCTTTTTTCTTTTTCTGTATTATACTATTACTTTTGTTTGCTTATCAAACTTTAAATTGGAATTGAAGTTTGTTCAGTTTTTGTTATTATTGTTTTTGTTGTTGTTTTTTTTACAGTTGTTCTTGTGGTTGCTTTGTCAAAATAGTTTCAGTTTTTAGAATGTTGAATTATCTAATGGATTTGTTCATGTTGCCATTGCAGTTTTCGTTGTTGTTGTTGTTGTTGTTGATGGCGTGTTTAAAGTTTAGATAGAACACTTGTGTTATGAGTAGAAGGATGAAAGACAAACCTAAACATTTTTGATCGTTCCACTTGAGGCAGGCGGCTGCATTGCTACGATCCTCAGCCATGCCCACTTCGCCAACCTGCAAATGATACAAAAAGAGTAGATATATTATATAAAAATTATATATTATATTATTTTATTATATTTTATGCACAGTTGAGCATTTTTATTTATGTTTTTTCAGCTGTGGAAAAAGTTAAGTGATCTAAAAGAGGTTTTATAATGTTTTTAGTATTCAATTAGTTAGGCCTTTTTCAACTGTTTGTAATATAAGTTTAAGTTCTTTACATTTGCGAAGGTCTCACTGATTCCATAAAACTATAAAAAAAACTCTAAATGGACTTGGAAAATATGAACAAGGATGCCATTTGGACTATCAAAAATGTTACGCAATTTTATGCACAATTACTTTAAGGATCTCTTAAGCCCGAGACATTTGAATGCGCTGTCTCAGTCTCTACTCTCTCGCTCTCTCTCTCTCTCTCTCTTCCTATCTCTGTCTCATTGGCTGCTCGGCTGCTTTCTGCTCGTGCTTATGCTGGGCTTGTCTGATTTCCGTTGTGGTTCATTGCATGTTGCCGCGCTGTCTGGCATTTTGGGCATAAGTACTTAAGTATGTATGCGTGTGAGTGTGTGTATGTGCATGTGTAGACACACAGGCCTCTGGGTGAGTGCTTATTTATGGCTGCCCCTAACCAAAAATTGTCTGTCTATAACTTTGTACTGTAAAGTTTAGTTCACATTGCTAGCACTCTTTCACTCTCTCGCTCTCTCGCTCTCTCTCTCTCTCTCTCTCTGTCTGTCTCTATCTGCTGGTCTAACGGTAGTTTCACATGCGATGACGTCGCGTGTTGCCAGCCGAGTGGCAAAAAAATGTTTGTTATGCAAAAAGTTTGCTGCCAGCCCAGCGACAAGGCATAAAGAACTAAGGTCACTGCACTTTTAGTTTATTATAGCGCACACACACACACACACAGAGAGACACACACACACACAAGAGTCATATTGCCAGAGGGGCGGAAGCGTTGGACAGTCGAAATTGAGGGGAGCGCAAAAAAAAAGCAGAGACTCCGAGAAGCAACAATAGGTGCCAAAAGGTTAAAGGTCCTGGGCATTTCAGAGGCAGCGTGAAAAAAGTGTTGCCTGCCAACAGGCGCAAAGTGCACTTAAAGCAAACGCTAACACTGCCTCTCAAACTGTGCATGCTAAATGCAAGCGAGAAACTGCAGAGAAGGGTAGGAACTAAGGTAGATAGAAGTCTAAATACTTTTACCTATTTTTATTATATTTTATTAAATTATCTACGTGTTCCATTTAATCCATGCAATAGTATTTGTATTAAAGAACTCGCATAGAATTCTTTATATAAATTGTCAGTTATATACAACCAATCCCCTCTGCCTCTGCAAGGGTATTAAAAGGGCCTGCAGCTGACAAGGACAAAGAGGAATCGAGCGAACTTGGCACTCTGCCCGCTGGCCAAGATGTTGCAAACTCGTGTATGCCAAAAATTGAATCCTCTATGCTAAGTACTATAGAATTTATGAGTCGTTTGCAGTTAAAGCTGACTCGGTTAGTTGAGAGTGGGATAAAAAAAAAGAGAAAAAGATCAGATAGCGAGGAAAAAGGGCAAAAGAAACCAAACGAAATCATGCCGAACGCAGTAACTCAATTTGCAGTTCTACCTACTACACCCAGAAGCCCCGTTTTAAAGCGCGTAATCAGGCATATTCGATGGCCAGACTAGTTAGTTAAACCACCACAAGGCACTCAGGCAATCCTAAGCCAGCCACATGCAAGCACCACGCGTTGCGACGCCGCCATTTAGACGACGCCGTTGAACACGGAATCGATGGACACTGCTAATGTCCTCGTCCCCCTCGTGTTCACCTCCACTGTCTGGCAAGCCGCTCGCAAAGCACTGCAAAACTAAAGAGATTACAACAAAAAAGCAACATAACCAAAAAAAAGCTAATGAAGTGAGGTTAGGTTCGATTTAAGTAAAGGAATTTGAAAGGGAAAAACATTATTTGATAGTTTGTTCAAGTAAGTAAAGTATACCAGAGTTTTCACTATTTATATGGACTATTTACATATTTAAAAGTATAAAATGTGCATCATTCTTTTAAATTTGTTATGATTTAATATTAAAAACAAGCATATTTATTTAAAGATGTTAAACAACACTAAGTTGTTAAATATTATATGATTATTCGATTATTTGCTCTGTTTGATGATTTAACACATTGTTCGACTACCGATTAATCGTAAGAGTGGCAACTCTGACTACAGTTTTGGTCACTTGAATAGGGCTAGGGCTGACTACTTTAACTTTTATGTATTATATGGTAATTAGGCCATCGCATCGCACTCACCTGCTGCATATTACGCCACTGGCCGCTGGCATCGTGCTCTATGTCATTGTGTGCCACATCATTGTTAATCAAACGGACTGGCGTGCCCGGATTGACGGGGTCCTCGTTCTGAGCGCGTGTCGTCGTGCCGTACAGTATCATGTCCCATTGCGTTATTTGTGCTGTAAAGCAAACAGGGAATATTCGGTTAAAGAAATGTGCACAATTTAAATTTAAAATCAAACTGAAAACAACACAAAAATGTAAAAACACTTGATTTATGAATGGCAAACGAAACGAGGCAGACGGGGAGGAAGAAATAAAATGAGAGCGAGACTAATAAATCTGCCAGCTGAAAAGGGGGAGGGGGTGGAGTAAAAATAAAACAAATGATGTGACAAAAGCTAAACAAAAATTTGCAACTTGAAGTGTTACCAAAAACTCAAATGAAAAATGATTGCTGCAACAGCAACAATTTATGTTAAAATTGCACTTTTGCTCTCTCTATGCACAGTTTGATTAATGCGAGCCGTTCGATGACTGTCAAACTGTATATAACAGCGCTGGCAATGCGTTAACAGATCTTCTCGCTGTTAACCGGAAATAGGTCGTTTTTTTGCAAACTAAGCAACCTAATTACAGCTTATTATTATTGTATATAGTTTAATTGTGTTTAGGATCTCAAAGTAAAATTATTGAAAATAAAATTCAATATTTAACGATATATTAATCTATCTATAAATCCATAAAATAAATAAACTCAAACTTGGATTCGCAAAACAAAAGAAATACGAAAAGATCATCAATTGCTGTGTGGAGAAAATGCTACCATTTGGTCGATTGTTTTTGGGAAAACTGGAGGCTGGCTGCATCACATGCTCCACATTGTCATCACCAAGATCGTCATCTGCCTCCAGATCCATATCCGCATCGTCATCGCCATCGCCATCGCCTTGGCCATCTGCCTCGTCGACGGGTGCCAGCACACCGGCAGCTGCCATAAGGAGTTGCTGCTTCTTCAGTATACGCTGATCGGGCAGGAAGCTACTGCCCCCGGCGGGCAGCGCTGGCAATGGTTGCGAGGGTGGAGGCGGCGCCGATGGCGACTTCTTGGTATTGCCCGGCTTGCTATTGCCTCCCGTGATGGGCTTAAACAGATCCACCTCGAACTGTTTGCCCTGTTTCCGCGCACCTTGTGGGGCGGCTGCAGCTGCACCCTGCTTGCCAGACTTGGGCTGACTGCTGCCACTGCTGCTCTCGTAGGGTTCCAGTTCTGGGAAGATGGCCTGAATCTTTTCATAGTGTTCGAATAGTTTGGGTATGCGTGAGTCGGTGTTATCCTTCACCTGTTTGGTTGCCTTCACGGGCAGCCGAGAGGGCGATGAGTTGCTGCGATTGTTGTTGTTGTTGTTGTTAATTTCACCTATAACTTTGCGCGTTCTCTCCTCGTAGAACTTTTCGCTGGAGCTTGCCTTGGGTCTCTGAGTTTGCAGTCCATTTGCCTGACCTTTGCCCTTGCCACCGCCTGCGCCCTGCGATATGCGATAGTATTTGTTCTTGTTGTTGGAGGAGGAGGAGGAGGAGGAGGAACTGGATGAACTAGAGGATGAGCTGGTGGTGCTTTGCGTCTGCTCTCGGTTCTCCTTGTCCTTCTTGTTGCCCTTGCCATTGCCATTCTTGTTGCCATTCTCACCCGACTTGTTCCCCTTATTCGACTTGTTGTTATTGTTGTTGTTGCCCTTGTTGTTGCCCTTATTATTGTTGTTGCTGTTGTTGCTGTTGTTGTTGTTGGCATTCTTGCCCAGTATGACGCCATATGTGGCCGAGATTTGCTGATACCCCTGCTTGGCTTGCACTGGCGGCGCTGCCTCCGGCGTTGGCGTCCACATTGGATTATTCGTGACATAGCTCGACTTGTTCGCCCCCTGCCCCTGTCCCTGCCCCTGCCCGCCCTTGCCCAGCGGCAACTTGGCGCCACCTGATGGCGTATTAGCCGCGAAATTGTTGACAGATATGCGTGGATATTGTGGTGAGTAAATCTGATGCAGATTGCTGGTGGTGCTGCCACTGGCGCTGCCACTTCCACTCCCATTGCCATTGCCATTGCCACCGCTGCTGCTGCTGCTGGAATTCGGTGTAGTTGCCTCAGCACTGGCGGCACGTGGCACCGATATGGGATCCTTGGGATCAATGGCCAGCGTGGTGCCATAGAAGATGAGCGACCACTCGCGCAGCAGGGCGTGGCCTGAGTGGGTTAGTTTTGGTTTGCAGTAGGGGATTAGTAAGCGACAATGATGAATCCACAGAGGCAGCATGTAAAACGATTCGATTTGTTGTGTTTTTTTTTGTTTGAATTGAGGTGGGTGAGAGGAGGATGATGTAGATTCGACTTACCCATGTAGCGACCCTCGTTGTGTATCTCCAGTTGCCAATTGCCATGAGGGGATTCACCCCACGTGTGCACCGACATGAAGGGCCATTGATTGAAGCCGGAACGCGAGTTGTCGTGGGCACTGCAGGCGGAGCAGGAGGAGGAGAGAAGCAGAGGGATTAGGAGGATAAGTGCGCTGCATGGCAGCTTGTGCCGCTCGAGAACTTACCGCGAGGTGAGCAACGTCACCTTGGTATTCGCTGGCGACCTCAGATAGAGCTGTATGTCGCCACGACGCTGCGAGGTGAGCGTAATCTTGGCCTGCACATGCTCCAGATAGTTGACAGAGCGGCAATGATTGATCGACAGCTGCAGCGTGATGTGAGTGCGGGGGGGAATGACTCTGTGGGTAGCAGGAGAAAGACAGAGAGAGAGAGAAAGAGAGAGGGAGGGAGGGAGTAATCGGCATTATATTGTACACTCTATTTGGGATGAGCTTCCCCAGCTTTGCACTCACTTGTCCACATGCGGTGCATTTATCTCGCATCGCTGCTGCTCCGGCACCGTCTTCCAGTTGCGTGCCACCTCCACCATTGCGGCGGCATCCATGAGACCATAGCCAAAGGAATGGCTCACACGTCGGCCCACACCGTTGCGCGACCAGCTGGAATCCTTAAGATTCGCCGGCTTGGCGGTGCGCACCACAATGTGCTGCAGATCGCGCCAGGTGAGATTCTGATTCGACTGCAGCACCAGAGCTGCTATGCCCGCGGCGAGCGGTGCCGAGGCCGAGGTGCCCGTATGCGATACTGTGCATGAATGATGCAAATCTGTTGTGACCACCTGCTTCTCGCTCTGCCCGCCGCTGCTGTAGGTGGTGGCCAGCGTGGAGCTGCATTTCTCCGAATACCACGGTACATGGCCCTCCTCGGTGGCACTGGATATCGACAAAGTCCATATGGAAT
Source organism: Zaprionus kolodkinae (assembly GCA_018901885.1). Classification (NCBI taxonomy): domain Eukaryota; kingdom Metazoa; phylum Arthropoda; class Insecta; order Diptera; family Drosophilidae; genus Zaprionus; species Zaprionus kolodkinae. The sequence goes on along the minus strand of JAEIFM010000498.1, from coordinate 8,686,397 downwards.
TCGTGTAGCCATCGCAATTGCAGTTGTCCAATTCGCGACCCCCATTGCCCGATGCCCAGATGAAGATGCTGCCCTTGCCGCCGCGTCCCTTTGTGGTGCCCTCAATGAAGGCACGCGATGCCAGCTCCCCGGGACCATCAACGGTTTTGCCATCATCATCAGGTCCCCACGATGCGCTGTAGATATCAATGTGCTGAGGATTCAGCGACAACGAACGTGCCTCCACAGCATCGGTCACATCTCCGTCCAGCATCCGCACGCCGCCCACACTGGCCCCGTAGGCAATGCCAACCGCACAGAAGGAGTTGTTCGCGGTGGCAGCCACCTCGCCGGCGCATCTTGTGCCATGGCGATTCGAGTCGGTCATGTCGTAGTGCGGCATGGGATCATCGTCGTGACTGTTCACATCGTACGATGCTTTAGGATCCTGTTGGGAGTGGGTGCAATTAATAACTGATCTCTCTCTCTCCCCCTCTCTCTGCCTTTACTCACGTAGTTCTGTTCTATGTCTGGATGATCCGATTCGAGTCCATCGTCCAGTATGGTGACCACAACTCCCTTGCCAGTTATGCCCTGCTTCCAGGCGGGTATCACATTCATATCGAGTCCGCCGCCGCGATTCTGTCAAGGATTAAGGTAGTAAAGTATTAGAGCAATGCCCAAGGCTTATCCCTGTTCGTCCACCTACCAGATACCACATTTGCGCCCATTTGGGATCGTCAAACGAGACCGCATCCGCCAGCAACAAGGCACGTGATGAGGTGCGCGATGGACGCATCCGTATGAAATCGCGCTTGGAACGCGACTTGGCACGCTGCTGCTTGGCCCAATGGACACGCTCGTCCAAGTCGAGGCGGGTCTGGTGTTGCGAGGCGGGCGTCAGCGAACGCTTCGATACCTTGTGATGCGCAAAGTGATAGTGATCATCGAAGATCTGTAAAAATAAAACAAAAGATGGGGTGATCAGATCGGGTTGGGTTTATAAAGAGTATTATTTAATTCTTATATAGAAATCAATCTTATATGGGGGAAATATAGTGAAATATAGAGTATTATTTAATTCCCCAAATGATTTTATAGTTAGATCATTGAAGTATATCATCTAGACTTTAGGGTGGGAATACACCTTGGATGGATCCTTCATCTCTTTAAGATAATATAAAAATATTACGCAGTATTTAATTTCTAGACCTCTTCTTATATCATTCCATATTATAGATTCCATTTGGCAAATAGAAAACTAAATGAATCTAGTAAGCTGGCCAGGTTCGTTGCCAGTCAGCCAGGCCTTGTCTAGTGAAGCCTCACTGCTTTCTACTTTTATATATAATGTCACGATATGTGGGTAAATTTCGTACATTGGCAGGGAAACTGTTTACGCCCTCGGAGATCAGTCGATTCAATGCGTTCTGCAATCGTTTTCAGGATAAATATCTTAAATTGGAAACCTACAAGTGGAGCCCGAAGAAACCCAATTGGATGAATGTGCGCTACTTTGCGGCAAGCAGTAAGTATCCATCCCCTTATGGGTAGATAATCCTAATCCCATAAACCTAATCTTCAACTCGTAACACTTCCAGAAACTCCCGACGACTGCTGCAGTGAGCAGTCGAACTGTGACAAGGAATGGGATGCAATACGTCCGCCTGGACCGCCGTACAAGGAGCGTGACACACACTACTGGTATCCCAATCCGGAGTATCTTGAGCAATTCGAGAATATTGTGATGTGGCCCATGGGCGATGAGTGGAAGCAGCGTCCAACGGCCTATTCGAATCGAATATTTCCACCGGATCGTACATTTCGTACGAAACTCATCAATTTCGGGCCCGCTCACCCGGCGGCACATGGAGTGCTGCGTATGATCCTCGAACTGGACAATGAGACTGTGGTCTCGGCTGATCCCCATATTGGTCTGCTGCATCGTGGCACCGAGAAACTGATCGAATATAAGACCTACTTGCAGGCCCTGCCCTATTTCGATCGCTTGGATTATGTGTCGTGCATGGCGAATGAGTTGGCCTACGCTCTGGCCGTGGAGAAGCTACTGAATATCGAGATACCGCCACGTGCCAAGTACATACGCACCATGTGCTCAGAGCTAATGCGTCTGACCAATCATTCCATGGCTGTGGGCACTTCGGTGTTGGACTGTGGTGCCATCACGCCGCTCTTCTGGCTCTTCGAGGAGCGTGAGAAGATGTACGAGTTCTCGGAGCGTTTGTGCGGTGCCCGCTTGCATGCGGCCTACATCCGACCGGGTGGCGTGTCCCTGGACATGCCTGTGGGCTACTCCGATGATCTATATGAATTCTGTGTGGGTTACAAGGAACGGCTGGAGGAGGTTGAAGATCTGGTCACAGAGAATCGCATCTGGCGTATGCGTAACATTGGCATTGGCCAGATCTCGGCTCACGATGCCCTCAACTGGGGCTGCACGGGTCCCGTGCTCCGGGCCACTGGCGTCAAATGGGATCTACGCAAGCAGCAGCCCTACGATGCCTATGGCGATATGGAGTTCAATGTGGTCATTGGCACAAATGGCGATGCCTATGATCGTTATCTGGTGCGCATGGGAGAGATGCGTGAATCGCTAAAGATTATCAAACAATGTTTGGAATGCATGCCCAAGGGTCCGGTTAGGGTGGATGATCATAAGGTTGCACCGCCACGACGTGCGGACATGAAGACCGACATGGAGGATCTGATACATCATTTTAAGTACTTCTCGCAGGGCATATATGTGCCGCCCGGGCAGACCTACACATCCGTGGAGGCGCCAAAGGGTGAGTTCGGCGTTTATCTGGTATCCGATGGCAGTACTCGACCCTATCGATGCAAGATTCGTCCCAGTTCATATGCCCATCTGGCACTGATGAGCAAGATGGCGCCAAATCTGCTGCTGGCCGATATTGTGGCCATCATTGGATCACTTGATATTGTTTTTGGCGAGATAGATCGTTGAGTTTATTGTTTATAGATGGGGAAAATAAAAATCACACAATTTAGTTGCAGCCAGTTGCTGTCAAACTGTAAACAATAATCGAGTGCAATTAGCCACATATCATAGATTTTTATACATATGTTTGTTTCTGTGTGTTTTTATTCAATTTCGCACTCATTATTCGAGGCAAATAGTTGCGATACACTCATAAACAATAGGGTTCACACAGTGCCCGAAAAGTGCTGAACGAAATTCCTGGCTAAATTACTATTTAATTGCAGTTGAGCTAAAACTATTTTGCAATTACTTTTGGTTATGCTTGGTGAACTCTTGGGGCTCCCATTATGGTCAACTCGGCAGCCTCTCTCTCTCTCCCTCCCTCGGAGCAGCGCGTATGGACTTAAGGAACCTTTTCTTAAGCTGGTATGTCTTGCAAATAACTTGCATTATCTTCTATCTTTGGGTATGTCTGGGAGGTGGGGGTTACAGAGTTTATGAGCATTTCCTTTAATTGCAAATACAGTTTTACATGCATAGCTTAAATTTATCTTTGCAGAAGGCGCTGCCAACTTGTGCCACTTTGGCTTTAAATTAAGTATTTTACATGCGCTTGGCAACCCTGCCAAGTTTCTATTGTGCTCGCGCGCTGTGTTGACATTTTTTGCAAAGGCACACAGCATGCGTGTGTGTGTGTGAGTGTGTGTGTGTGTGTAACATACGCTTTGCATGCTTGCCAAAAACTTGATTGTTAGTGCGTGCCCATGTGTGTGTGTGTGTGGGCACGCACACACACGCATCATTAAGCGCTTTACAAATATTACAACTGACCGAAAGAGAGAGAGCGGGAGAGAGTGGGGTAGAGAGAGAGAGAGCGGGAGAGAGTAGGGGAGAGAGAGAGAGAGCGGGAGAGAGTAGGGGAGAGAGAAAAAGGACAAGCGAGGCTGGCAGGCGCATAAAAGTATGCAACACAATTTATTTATGCCCACAGCAGGATGTCGCTTTCGATTTGCACCTGCGGAAGCGGTCGCTTTGTCTGCACAGCTGTGTGTGTGCCTCTTTCCCTGTGTGTGTGTGTGTGTTTTTAGTTGTCCGCACGTGTGTTTGTACTGAAATTTGAGCACTTGAAAAACGGACATACGACTCGCAGCCATGCAGCCTGTTACGCCTACTAAAACTACTTTCCTCCCTCCCACAACAACAACTACAGTGTCTCCCCCTCTGCCCTCTCTCTCTCCTGTCTCGCCTGTGGAGCACTAAAATTTTAATTGCAGCCACTCTCTGCGCGCGTGTACGTGTCGCCCAGCACTGAAAGCTCGTTTAGTTTTTATGTTTCTTCTACTCTGCGGATTCGGGCTGGGTTGCCGCTTCCGTTTGGCTCCTACAGCTGAATTTGATGCTGTTTCGGCTGCTCCATCAAGTTTATTAATTTATGCAGGACAGAGACAGGAATAGAACACACACACACACACACACACGCGTGACAGACTATGCGAAGTTAGTTCGCATACATATGCAATTTTTATTCAACATTTTAATTGAGTTTGGTGTCAAAGTTAAGTTTGTAGCCGACACTAAACCATAGTCGGAAGAGGGCGAAGGGGGAGGGGGGCGGGGCAGGGCAGGGGAAGGAGTTCCTGTTGGGCTCAACGAACGAGCTTAGTTTTAATTGTTTTGTTGCGGTTTCAATTAAAATTGACTTACAGGCGAGCCTGCTTTGTTTATATACTACTCTCTCCCTCTCTCTCTCCTTCTCTTTCGCTTCCTTTCTCCGCCTGCTACTGTCTTTCTCTCCCTCTATTCCCTATGGCATTAAAGTGCTAATGTGCTGCACGTTGATGGATTAATGGACATTTCTACGCTGTGTGTATGCATATAAAAATTAACTTTTATGGGTCATTTAATGTCAGGCCTCATAAATGCGCACTGGAGTATCCTCGAGACTCTTTTAATCTAATGGATTCTCAGTTTAAGTCAAATGGAACATATTGCAAAGAAACCATATATTATATATATATTATATTATTTCAATATATATATTATTTCTAAACATTTAAACAATTATTTCAGTTCATTTTGTTCATATTTAAAAACCAGAGCAGAAATTTTAATTTTTATTTCTTTATGAAACACTTAAAATGACATATGAACACAGCAAACACACATTTTACTTTAAGTCAAATTTTTCCAGCACCTTTTTCATTTGCTTACGCATTTTCATGAATGATTTCCCACATACATTTTCCGTTTCCACTTGGCTAAGGCAAAAGCAGCCAATTTTCTAGTGCATTTGTCAGGAACAACAAAACGGACGCTACAAAAGCAATAAAACCGCAACAAATTACAAAAACAACTGCAGGCAGAGAGAGAGAGAGAGAGAAAGAGGGAGAGGGAGAAAGAGAGGGGGTAATATGTTGAGCTGTGAATAATGTCAAACGTAGAGTGTAGGAGCAGAGTTTCCACCGAGGAAACCAACACGGGGCGAGCTTTTCAAATTGTCAACAAATTAATTAATCAACTTACACAAGAAAGAAAGGCAGAGGGAGAGAGAGAGAAAGAGAGGGGAAGAGGGAGGGAGGGAGAGAGAGGAAGTGGCAGTGTTGTCGCTTCAGTTGATAAATGTACAAATGGGCGTTAAGGGATTAGGGTGTGGCATATTAGCCACTGGCTGACTGTGAATGCGGTTTCGCGTTTTGTACAAAAGCGTTGGCAACGTCTGCCACGCTCAATTGGCAACGCGACTGGTTAATTTTTAAGTACAGACAAGGTGGCAACGCCAGGCAGACCGACAGACAGAGAGATGCCCCCCGCATAGTATAAATATGTACAACGCTTAATTAGCTGATAATTAATTTAGCCACAAAGCAGACGCCAAGCAGAGCTGAATAGAACGATTTGTGGACTGTGTGTGAGCTGTGGACTATGTGGATTACCGTGGACAGTGTGGATTGTGGGTATTGTGTTGCAGCTTGGATATTGAATTAGAGCGAGAGATTATGCGAAAAGGTGAATTAATACTAACCAGAGGTCAAAAACAGTAGATTATTGCAAGAATACTGAAGATCACAATGAATATAATAATAACTATAAGCAATTTAAATATATATTTATTTCTAATTGCTTTTTGTCTTTAAATGAATGATCTATTTACTTTTATAATATTAACTATAGCATACTAAGCCCAACATAAGCTATATCCTTAAACAGTGTCACACAAAAAAATAAAAAATAGAATATAACACTAAAAAAAACAATGGAAAAAAAGACGTGACACCTTCGGGTTTTAAAAATTGCATGACAGGTGTGGACCCTGACGCGTGAAAACTGTGAAAAGTGACACAAAAGCTGCGTAAGATGTCAACTGCAGTTGGCAGTTTCGGGATGTTGCTTTACATTTTATGACAGCATTCGTTGGGGGAAGGGGAGGAGGGGATTCATGTGTTGCTGTGTGCTACGAGTCAACAAATTTCTGGGAAAATTGATAGTTTCAAGTCTCGAGATAGATATGCTTGAAGCAGCAGAAGAACAGTTTTTAATCGGTTAAAATTAAATAGTAAAATAAATAAATTTTCTTTTAATTAAACAATAATTAATATTTACACTCAGTGCTCAATTCGTATAGTTCTCAATTTCTTATTACATATGTATGTGTATTCTTTCTCAATTTGGGTCGGTAATTTTCATGGACATATTCCCCCGTGCAGACTTGACACGTGAATGTTGCATTTGTTTGGCATCTGCTCTACTTGCCTGTTGCTCTTGGAATGCTGAGAAGGCAATAAAACGCCAATTTTGTTTATTCTTCTATTGTACATTTTGTGGGCTTGGCTGTTGTTAAATTATTTATGGAAAGTGAAGGCGATTTGTGCAAAACAATTGACTCTGAGCTCTGCTCGCACACACTTTGCGCCCTTGAGCGAGAGTTGCCGAAAAAAAGAAGAAAGAACCTTAGCAGAAGAAAAACCACAAAAAGGCGCATAGGGAAACTTTGCATGCATATTTATGGCTTTTGGCTCTGTGTTTGCTAAAAGCAAACAATAAATTGAGTTTATTTATGCCCTGCCACGCCCCATTTGAATATTATCTTTTGGCGAAAATATTGTGTTGCCCATCGCAGATGGATATTGCGTTGGAATATCTTAAGATTTCGTATGTGGTAATAAACTAATTTCTAGTCACATCTAGGCCTATAGCCTAAGGTTAGTTTGCCATGGCTAAACAAGACTCTGCATATGCCACGCATCCACAAGGTTTCCCATTGCTCGAGGGGAAGAGGAAAACCACCCTTAGTTGCCTTAGATACAAGGATACAAAGATACTACGGCATAATTGTTTAGATGTAGCCAGGTTGGGATTGGGTTTTTTTGCAATCAGGTAGTCTGGCTTACCCTCACAGACTCACACACGCACACTGAGTCTGGCAACCCTTGGCGCAAATGCATGTCAAACTGTCCCCTGTGGGTAGAGCAGAGCGCACCACGAGGGTAACCCAAAGCCAAAAGAGGGAAAATGGGAATGGAAAAAGGAGAACAAATTTAATAAACCAAAAGATCAGCTGCTGTAAATTTGGCTTTGGTCCCAGGGTCTGGTCTCAAATCGGGCCCGGGTTGAGACTCTATTTTATGGCAATTGGGGAGCAATATCTTAGCAAATGCGTCCTGTATCTTTCTAGCTCTCTATGAGGGTTGCTCTTTGGCTTGCTATGCTAGTATCTTACAAGGGCTTAAGTCTGCACCAGACAGCAGGAGGATTGGGTTACTACGCAGCAAAAAATTATGTTTCTAGCTTGAAGCATTCCCAAAATTTAGCTAATATTCTCTTGCTATTAGAACCAAGTAACACATTTCTTTAATGTGCATATATCACTAACTATTTAATGAATATACGATTTTTCTTAGTTGTTTTCAATTTATTTATCTTTTTTCTAGTTTATTCTAAGCTTGATTTAAGCAGATTTTCCTTGATTTAAATAAACCTAAAATGCAACCGAGATTTTTCAATTATTTATAATGATTTCGAAAAATTTAGCTAATATTCTCTTGCTATTAGAACCAAGTAACACATTTCTTTAATGTGCATATATCACTAACTATTTAATGAATATACGATTTTTCTTAGTTGTTTTCAATTTATTTATCTTTTTTCTAGTTTATTCTAAGCTTGATTTAAGCAGATTTTCCTTGATTTAAATAAACCTAAAATGCAACCGAGATTTTTCAATTATTTATAATGATTTCGTATCTGTTTTTGCCACTGAACCCTGCAATTAGATACAAATTATATTTCTAGAAAATAATTAGTATACATAGGCAAAAATGCAATTTACTATTAACAACCCGGCAATTTTTGCACAATTCACAGGATTCACATTCGTAAATTATAAATGAAAATTTTGTGGAAAAAATAAAATTTGTGTTTTCAATTTATGCAGTTAAGCGTGTCTGTCACAAATGAATGACATGTGGAGACAAGCTGGGAGAGGCAGAGCAGCAAGCGACGGGTATGCTCGACTAGCTGGCAGTCTCTATCCTGCTTCTAAAAATGCCTGCTTTAGAAACCTTATTAATTCACGTATACGACTGATATACAAAGTATTAAACTTACAGGGTATAAGCAGTGCTGGCAATTCACTTTTTACTTTGTTGCTGCAATTGAAATCGCATCATTTTACAATAAACGGGAATCGCTTTTGTGCACATTTAAATCATTTATCCGTTACCTCAATTACAGCCAACAGTCGCACACACACACACACACAGACACACTCACACACACATGGATACACACACACACACATGAATACACACACACTAGAGTGTATTTAATATTTCATGCATGTAGCGTAAATTAATATACAAAATGCAATTTCATACGCAATTAATTGCGATGCATTAACTTTACAATTGGAAATATAATCATTAATTAAGGTAGACTGCGACACACACACATACACAAACGGACACACATACAGCAGCAGTATCAAACTGCGCCCAAGGGAGCAGTGAATGTCAAACCGTAAACACTCTGCTCTTGGGTTACAGCAAATGGAAACCAATCTTTTGAAATGGGTCGCCTCTATGCTACTGGGTCCACAGGTCGATCCGGTCAAACCACTCAACTTTGACACTATTTGAACTTGTGCTACGACTTCCACTCTACCCCCGGTGGTATCATCAAAATTGCATCAGTCACTCCTCGGACTGCTCGGAGCAGTTCAAGCTCGTAGCACTTGTCAAAATCGGTAAGCAAAATAGCCCCCTGGTCCGGCACAAAAGCTGCGACAGCTGCGCCCCCTAAAAATGATTTACGAGCACAATTTTGACAATCAGCTTCGTTTCTTTTTTTGCTCCCTAAATGAAAATCCAATTTTAAAGTGCATTTTCATGGCACAAAATGAAAGAGCTTTATTTTTTAGCAGAAGAGACCCGTTAGTTCTTAGGATTTATGAATAAGTAGAGGTTTAAAAATGTTAAGCATTATAAAAATTATTTCGTAAGTATAAGTCGAACATTTCCTTGCTCCTTATACCTTTTACGAGGTATACGCATTCGTCAGTGCAAAAGAATGTGAGTTCTCTGTTAAAATACGATGGGTATTTGCATTGTTAAGCCAACTCCCGCCCCCTCCGCAGCCTGTCTCTTGAGCAGGCTGCAAGCGTTCCGCACACAGTGTGCAGAAGACATGGGAATTTATTGACCTTTGTACCTCTGCTCGACTCGCATACGAATGCAAGAGAACAATAAGAAGAGTTAAAATTGAATTCAGTAAATATATTTATTAAATTTTTCAAGTTCCACCTTTGTCTGCTGGCAGTACTCATACTCCCCATGATATTTCTGCTTTATTTTAACGCAATCTGAAATATTTCAAGTTTATCTTTACAGGGAGAGAAAGAAAAGAAATAAAAATATGAAAAGAGAGCTTGCTGATAAACTCATGCAAATATTTTTTCTGCCTTTTTGGTATATTGAGTACACACAATGATTTACTGAATATTTACCCGCACCTATAGTAGAATGCAGAAATATTACGCATACGCAATGTTGGCGATGCATTGAAAATGCTCGACGCATTCAAGCGCGCAAACAAAAGCAATGAAGTCAAGCGATTTAACCAGACCGAAACCCAGAGCAGAGAACACAGAATACAGAACCCAAAACCAGATCCCAAACCAGGCGAAACGATACGGGGTACTCTGGGTGAGCGCTTGGGGGGATGAGTCACTTGAGCATAACAGCAAAACCACTTAACAAAATACTTGCATGCACACTGAAAACTATCTCTCAGCCTGCCTCCCGCCTCCTCCCTGCTCCCTCCCTCTGTATTGTCCTACAAATATCGATGGAATACCCTATATATATATACATATACATATGCTTGCATTACGTCAGTACTTATAATCTCCTCGAGCTGCTGCTGCTGCTGCTCCAGCTGCATTTGCTCATCAGCATTAACCGCGAGCCAAGTCCACTCCCTCTTCCTCCCTCTCTCTCTCTCCATTACTGCCTCATCATCATCTTGGGGTAGCTGCTTGTTGTTGTTGTTGGCCTTTGTTAAATGCCAACGCATCGTCGGCTTCATTTCGGGCCATGCCTTGTGCTCCCCATGCAAATTTCCAAATATTTTTGCATTTCAATTACCAGCATCAGCATCAGGCACGTAATTTGCACCCACAATGCAGTTGTGCCTGGCAAGGCGATATATAGGGGCGGGGGAGAGGCGGGGTTACACTCGTTTGCTTCGTCTCGTGGCTGGCCAAATTGATTGCACTTGTTCTGTCTGCCGAGTGCCCCGTGCGCCAAAAGGATCTTTCCTCGCTTGTGGGCCATGGCAGGAGGAGCTGCAGTGGGAGCAGCGTCTCATCGATGCCCATGTCGATGATGACCCCATTTGCCTGAGTAATGATGCCACTTGCTGTGCAGCTGTCCGGGCAGCAGAGGGCAGCAGGGGGCAGCGAACTTAACTCGCTACTCGGGGCGTTTAATGCCTGCAACTGCAACGGCAACTGCAACTCAAATCGATTTAGTGCATCTCTCATCCTCTCCTGCCTCCTCTCCTTGGCAACAAATTGTGTCTGGCATCTTGGGCTGATTTTCGGTTTGTAATGAAATGCGAAATTTGCAGCCTGTTTGCAGTTCCTTTTGCCTTGCCTGCTCTTTCTTCTCCTCCTTCTTCCCTCTGCCTTGCCATTGCATTCGTTGCACTCAGCAGTCTATAGGTTTCCCATTCCCATTCCCAGTTTAACATTCTCAGCCATTTCTCCTTTGTCTCTCTCTCTCTCTCTGTCTCTGTGATGAAATTGATTCGTTAGCTTGGCAATCTGTCGCTTGTTAGAGTCGTCCAAATTGATTGAAATTGGGTTTAGTTGCGTTTCCTTTGTTGGCGCATTTGATTTGTCTTGTAATTGGGACTAGTAGTATGCGGGTTAAGCTCATTAGGGAGCAACCAAAACCGAGACCATGTGCGATTCGGGCTGAGTTTGCTATCTTAAGGCAGCCTGAGCATCTGCCAAGAACTTTGGCAGTCTCTCAATGCGGCATTTGTGAGTCTAAAACAAAGGAATTCGTCTCGGTGAGCATGCAAGGTGTAGCTATTATTTCTGCCATGACTGTAAATATGATTCGAATGCGCATTTCGAGCTGTATAAGCTACCTAAAGGGATAAGCTAGCAAGTATTTTGTGAACTTTTGGTTGGCAAATGCTCAACTTCCGCATAAATTGCCTGGCAACGAGCTGGCAATGTGTGTGTGTGTGTGTGGAGCGCCCTGAGTTATGCAATAAAATACGCACTCGGGCTGGCATGCAAGAAATGTTGCATACTTGAAGGCGCAACAGAAATTCGAGCCATTATTGCACCTCAAAGTCAAATATGCCTGCGAGCGACTCAAAAGAGCAGCTCAAATGAAAGGCCAAGAAGGAGAGAGAGACAGGCAGAGAGAGAGAGAGAGGGAGAGGTAGAGAGAGAGAGAGAGAGAGGCAGAGCGAGCAGTCATAATAGAAAAGTGTGCAAATGAAAAGCGAGCATGTCAGCACGAAAAAATTCCAAATAATTTGCACAGAAAGTTCACAGCAAACTTTTGCCTGGCAGTGGCCAGGGGGGTAACGGGGGAGGCAAAGGGGCGCACACAGCAGACTTTCATGTGTGTATGACTGTGTGTGTGTCTGCGTCTGTGTGCCTGCGTCTGTGTGCCTGCCCGTTAGCCCCAGGCAACGGAAACTTGACTCGGAAGCTGCCTATGCCGCAACTCAATGCATTTTCAATTTCCGCTTGTGGCAGCTGTGTAATTGCCAGCACGTGTGAACCACGCGATCAACCGAATACCCAGCCCAATAGCCCCAGCACACACACACACACACACACACACACGCACACACACACACACTCTCACCCGGCTCTTGCATTTCCTGCAGAGATTTCTTTAATGGCGTCTTGGGCAACTGTGTGAGACTGTACAACTGTGGGCGCCCTTGATGACCGTGACACAAATTGGCTGCCACAGCAGGAAAAGCCAGAAGGAAAACTTACACAGCAGCAAAGTTTGCAGTGTGTGTGTGTGTGTGTGTGTGTGTCTGTGTGTGCCGCAAGTGCATGCAATATGTACATACAAGAACAATAATCATAAATACACAATATTATTTGAGGTCACAGCATGTGTCAATGGCGGAAAACTGCAGTTACTTCTCTCATCTCTTTTATCTCTTTATTTTATCGGTATTCGGCTCAAGCGAGTAATAGAGGGAGATAGCTGGAGATAGTTTGGGTCGCTCAGAAATATAAGGAAAAATATTAATAGAAGATTTCAAAAGATTTAAGAACAGTTATTAAATTAAATTAAATTTTATTCATAATGATTATGCATATTGTATTTTGTTTTTTGCCTTTATCCTTGTTTTAATGCATCAAGATAAACTTGCAAAATTTTTAATTTCCCGAGCTGAGCTCAAAAGAATGAAAAGTCCTCAGAAGTAAAATTAATTTAAGCTTTTCAACACGTTGAAAGTACTGAAAACTATAATGAAAACTTTGCACAAAAAGTATGAAAAACTTAATGAAAAGAGTCTAAAAAGAGCAACCTATAGCGTGGGTCGAACATGTATTATAAACCTGACAGACTTTAACATACTTTTAGAATACAATTGTTTATTTATATGGATATTCCAACACATGCATTTATTACTATAAAATAAAACTGTTTTTCTTGCGCTTCTTCTTGAGTTTCTTATGCCATCAGATTGAAAATCGTGATTCGAGAAAAACAACGCTGAAATCCCTATAGAGAAACACATATTGCAACATATTGCATGTTGCAGGAGGAGTGTTCCCATCCCCCCCTCCAGCATCCCATTCGGGTCGACTCATTGCTCGTGGCAACATCAAATGAAACCATTAAATTGCAAATGTGAAGCGAATTGCGAATTGGCAGCTGAAAGCTGAAAGTTGCCCCCTGGCTGGAGCTGGAGGAGGACAGTGGCAGGAGGGGGTTGGCTAAGAGAAGCAGGGTGAAGCCAAAGAAAGCAACATGAGAAACGACAACAACAACAACAATATTGAAATGCATTAATCAACAATTTGCTAGGTGTTTTTTTCCTTTTTCTTTTTGCTTTTCCAACAGCTCAGGGGGGTGGTTTGGCAGCACGAGGTGAGGGAGGTGGGGGAGCTGGAAAATGCTGCTGTAATAAAGCAATACAGGGAGATGAAATTATTGACGAGAAAAGCGTGACTGGTGTCGGGTTGCAATGAAAATATTACACTGTGTCTTAGTCGGGGGTGGAAAATGTGAAAATGCAGTATGTGCGTGGGGTGACGTGGAGTGAGCTGCCCTGTGGGTATTTTCTAAGTTTCGGGAAATGTGCAGCGAAGCTGAAGAACAAAGTAATACAAAAAAAAAAAAGAAAATTCTTTCTTTCTTGCTGTCAGTTGGGATTAGTTTTCAATTAATATTTGGATATATATCAAATTTACTAATTTAAAAATATATTTCTGAAAGTTCTAAAGTTCTCTTGTTTGGTTTAATATACTCAAGAATTAATTAGGCCGAAATTGCTAGTTAGTTAGTTTGATCCCAGAGCTTTTCCAAACCGTTTGCAAATTAATTTCCCCATTTTCTCAGACCTCGTGAAAGGGTTTAATGCCGGAGATCACATAAATTTGAGGGCCAAAAACTAAAGCCAACATGGCAAGGCAACAATTACTTAAGCACCGCAGCTCATCCATTTCAGCATTTCGAAGCGCACTCAGCCGGCGGTTAATCACGTGGTGGTCCATGTATTAATTTTGTACCTGCCCTGCTGCCCAAATGAGGGTGAAGGTGTTTCGGGCTGCGCCTACTACAACACGTATACGTGCTGTTATCTCGCAACGCTGAGCACACATGCGAACCTCAAATGTAGCTAAAGATTTATGGGATACATGAGTCTGTGTGTCTGTAGCTGTATCTACAAGTAGCTCAGCAGCAGTGAGGCTGCCAAAGCGATAACAAAGTCGGAACACACTCACACACACACACTCACACACACACACACACACACACACACACACATATCATGCATATCATATGAACTAATTTCGCGACGGTTTAGCTCAGTCTCCCCCCTGGCTGCTGCTGCTGCTCGCGGCGCTGACAGGCTGCGGCAACGACATCAACGACGTCGACGACGGCGGCGTCTTCTCTTTTAATTTCCTAAAATAATAAAAAATTAAAATGCCGGGAAATTCAATTTGAAAAATGGAAATGGCATGCACGCGTGGCAAGAGGCGAAGTTGGGGGGAAAACAAGGACCGAAACGAGGGCAATAGCAATGCGGATGATGGATTCGTTTTGGCTGGCGGAAATTTAAACACAAACTTCCGGCATGAGCGAAGAACTTAAGAGAGGCGCTTATTGAATAAGCTTAAATGCGGAATTGAACACACGCGGATACCCTGTAAAAAGGCAGTAAAAAAATGTGGTTCAACTCTTTAAATTCTTTTTGATAATTTTATATTATTTATATAATTATTTTATATATTTTTTATGCCTTCATATATTTTGTATTTTTATTTATCAATGTTACCTATATTTATAGTTTATTTAGCACAGCAGTATTGCTTTTAAAAAGTGAAAAATTAATGTAATAAATAGATTTTCCCCTTTTCTAAGAACCATAAATAAATTACTGTTCTTGCGTTAAATTTAGTAGGGAAATTCCACACGTAATAAAATGTTAAAATGCAGAAATGCTAAAATGTCCGCGAAAGTTAAAGCTTTTCGACTTTGCCTGGTATTTTGTGGTACTTACAAGAGGCTTTTACTTAACCGCACTTACCACTTGCATAGGGTTTTGTGGCGGGGGGGTAAATGCCTACACCAACGCGACACAGCAAAACAGGGGCAAGCTGGCAAGTTGCATGTTCCCCAAAGGGGACAAAAACATTGCAGTACCCAAGAAAACAAAAAGAAAGAGAAAAAAACAGAAATTGTGGGGAAAGAAATACAACACGTACAACAACAGCAGAGAGAAGGAGAAACAGAAATTGTTGCATACTTTGCCAGACAGTGCCAGACTGCCAGACGGACTGACACACAAGTGAAAGTTGTGCGTGCCCGAGAGACTGTGGCAGATTCTTGGTTAGAATAGGTGGGCGGACACACACACACACACTGACACACCGGCACACACAGTCGTGTCAGTGGGTTACAGACCAGAAATAAAATACAAATGCAACAAGAAATGTCAGAACACTCCCCCCCACCCCCTTTGCCACAAACAACACTTAAGAACTTTACGTATCAAGTTCTTGGCAAATGCGATCGAAACGAGGTTAATGCACAGTTATATAGCACACACACCTCGAGGTGCCACAATGTAATATTAGATTACCTGCATTTAACAAAGGGAATCAGACTGTAGAAATGGCTAAATAAATAATAAATCAAGTCTCATTGACATATTCTCATTGTTGCAGTTTGAGAGTCACTTTAAGTGATTCTTTACTTATTTAAAACATGTGTGTATTCCGAGCGCAGCAACTAATACACTGCAATAATTCCAACTTCATTTTCGTACATATTTTCCTAAAATATTTCCCACTTTTCTGCATCTCATGCCTCTCATTTCGATTGCATAGCTCAACGCGTTGCGTTGCGTGGCGTTGCCCCACGGCTTCATTTTGGTGCTGGCCTTGCCATATTTTTGAAAGGTGTGAAAATAGTGTGCGCTGTTTATAATTCAAAACCAAAAGAAAATAAAAGAGAATAGAGTAGAAAGCAGGAGAACAACAAAAGGAATTAAGGAAAACCCCGAAAACATTGCTGGGAACCCTGAAAAGTATGCTACGAAAATGCAATGCGCAATGCATGACGCACACACACACACACGCAGACAGTCACACGCATACCAGCACGCAGCCTTGCACACACACACACACAGTCACGCAGTTGGTTGCACAAATTTTAGCGTTGCATATTTTGTGGCGCTTGAAATTTTTATGGCAATTTGCCAGGCGAGCAACGCTCGACATGAAGAGGAGAAGGCAGGGAAGGGGAGGCAGAGGCGAAATGCGAAGCAGAGTGTGGCGCAAACGGAATTGTTGCGCTTAAATGCGGTCAGAGACGCACTAAAACAGTGCCACAGCGAGGGAGAGAGAGAGAGGGAGAGAGAGAGAGAGAGAGGGAGAGAGAGAGAGAGAGATGGGTAGCATTGCGGTTAGTTAAGTAGGGAGCCACAAGCTGCCTTCGTCTACCTGTTTCTAGTCGCACGTGCTTTGTTACGGCTTTCGCCTTGGCCACACACATTTTTCACACTCCAAATGCCTGCGCTCTCTTCCCTCCCCGTTGCTCCTCCTCCTCCTCTTCTGCCCCTGCTAAATCCCTTAATGCGCTCTTGGCAAGCCGTTTCCCCAGTTCCTTTTGTTGTTCAATAAATAGTCTCGTCCCTCCGCCCGCTGCCCATAAAAAGGTTGTTGCATAGAATGTTGCGGCTTCTTCTTGCTCTTCCTCTTCTCCTCTCCTTCTTCTTTTCTTTCTTTTGGTTTTACCACTTTTTGGTCAACAATTTTCATGTGCTTTTTTACGACACTTTTCACTCAGCCCTTGAAACAGACACACAGGCATAATTTCATAGTAAATTGTTCACTTGACTCCAGAGAGAGAGCGAGGAGAGGAAGAGAGAGAGGAGAGAGAGGAAGATCTGCCATGCAAAATGTTGCACATACTTTGTTGCATGCGTGTACACACACACATACACAACATGTTGATGGATACTGCAGATTCCAGGGAAAAGCCCCGTGTTTCCATCTGCACTGTAGAAGCATTTTCCACCATCTACTTTGCTAAGCTTTAAAAACTTGGACTGAAAATAATGCCACAAAGTTTATGGTCAGAACTGGAGTGCAAAAAGGAGCAAAAGGAGCTGGAGGATGTGGGGGGGTTGTGCCGAAAATGAGCTCAGTGTTTTGTAGCATGTTATCAAATCTTTTAATTCACACAAATTTTAGTAGACTTAAGCGGATTGGCCACTTCTTCCCGCTTCTAGGCTGAGAGAGAGCGTGGGCAAGTGGAGCAAATGAATGCCATGATGCCATTAGAGTTTAGTGGCCATTAAGTTTGCACGTGGTCAAGTTTTGTGGTCTATGCAATTGCGGTTACCACATGTTTATGGGAAGCACCTTATGCTTTACGATAAAAATTGTTATGGGTTCTTCAACAAAAGAACTCTTAAAATGGGCGAAGAAACAAGCTTAAGTGGCTTTCCTTATGTTCAAGAAAGGATACTGTATATAAGACTATATTATGGATATTTTAACATATGATAAACGATATCTATAGATATTAATTATGTAAGGGAAGATTAATATGAATTAATTACTATGGATTTAAATATTGCTAGAATTTTCCAAACATTTTCACACAACGTGTAAACCTGTAAGTACTTTCTTTTCCTATCTCTCAGACATTTCTTAGTTATAAAATTCACAAAATGAATATTTTCTGGCTCGTTTGGTGACTTGAGCTTGGACTACTTTCTGGCTTATCTGGCCAATTTGTGCAATCATTTAAAGTTCTTCGAGTTGAAACTGTTTTGGGCTTTGTTCTACACCCCCCTCCCTCGCTCGTGGCATAATGTGCAATGTGCAGAACTAGTCACATGTATCTGGTTTATGCCGTGTGAATGTGAATAAGTGTGTGAGTGTGTGTGTGAGTGAGTGTGCTGTACCTGCACTTTGAATACCCACAAGGACCTGCAGGTAACACAACTTTCTCATCACTATATTTGGTACAGTTCTCTCGTCCCGCCCCAGGGGAAACGTTGAGTGGGTCAGGCGCAGCCTGCGGGCTGCTGAAGTGGGCCAAGAGGGGAGAGGGAGTAGGACAGGGATTGCCTCGCTGCAGGCCGTAATCCATTTAGTGTACATCATGCAGCGGAATTTCGGTTAACCCAAAGTTACGTGTTTCACTTTTTTGTTACACATTTTCATTTTCATTTACATTCATATATAAAAAAAAAATACATTTATATATATGTATATAATTTTTACCGGGCAGTTCTTTTTTTAAGGGGTTTTTTGGCCATGAAACAATTTTGAGTGGCGCCTCGTGGGTTTCGTGTGCCGCAAAGTATGCAACACATTATTTGCTTTGTATTAGCGCGTGTCCTTGCGCTCGTGCCTCGTGCCTGGCGTGCTTTGCCTCGTGCCTTGCTTCGTGCCTCCCTCCCGGCCATGTCATATAAATTAGCGGCAATGAAGAAATTGCAAAATTTATGAGTCTCTCAGGAGCAGCGGAGACAGCGAGCACACAGTGAGAGAGAGAGAGAGGAAAAGAGGAGAAATTCCTTTTTTTTCTGGCTGAATGTGTTTTTAAAAATGTCTGGCGGGCATGCACGAAAAAAACACTCAACTTTCGGTCTTTATATATATGTATCTGTATCTGTATGTATAAATACAAGTATATACGTATGTGTGTGTGTGAGTATGCACGAGGCCAATGTATACACTTTTTGGCCTGTGGCTTGGCTCGTTATGGCCTGTTAAGCTCCACTGAATTGAGTTGTGTGCGAGAACATGTTTACTAGCCAGCTGTGCGTGCCCCTCTCTCTCTCTCTCTTTCTCGCTCTCTGCCCTGTCAGTGTGTGTGTGAGTTTATCCCCGGCTTGCCAACGAGTTTGGCATTAATTGAAAGTCACATTTAAACAGCTGTCATTTTGTTTTCACGCACTATTGACGATATTTCCACAAAATGGCGACTCTGAAGTATAATCACAGATAAAGCTTTTAGCTCCAAATGGGATTTAATAAGCAGAAACGAAAGGAAATAAAAAAAATCTAAGGAATGATTATAAAGGCAACGATTTTTATTGCAACAGTAATAAACCTTTTCCTTCTTCTTTATTTCATCTCCTCTCTCTGCTAATTGGCTGCAATTAAAGCTTCAGTTATTTGCATTATATATGCCACGTCTATCATTCGATTATCGATTAACTTTGGCTGTTTTTATGCAATTTGAAAACATGTTGATTTATTGACAACGACAGGGACTGAGGCTGTCGATAAGCATTAGGGTGTGCTCTTTGGATATAGTATATTTTTCGCAACATGAGTATCTTCCCAAATGAGCTGATTCGACTTGACACATGTCATTTAGCTTTTATATTTATAGAATTCAGGCATATACGATATTTTGCTACACTTAAATTAATAAAAATCGATTAATAAACCAGGCATGACTGGGCCAAGTTAATCTTGCGTTTAGGCCACTTGGCAGTTAGTTTTTCTTCTTGTTACTACACTTTCTTTAATAGCATTAATTTAGCCGTACTTAGTTCGCATCTTCAGCTTGGCCGGCAAAGTCAATTAAGCGACTTACGACTATAGCCTAGTTACCTGAAGTGGGACTACCCTCAAGGCTTGAGCGTGTGTCTAACAGTTTTCCTACTTTCTTTCACTCTCCCTCTCCCTCTCTCTCTCTCTCTGTCTGCTCTGTCGTATAAATATATTAATTTCCATTAGCGTGGCCAACAGGCTGCAGAGGCTGGGAGAAAAAGGTTTATGGCTCTGACGTTTTATGCGTCCCCTAAAATAGAATGAAGGTTCTCCCAGATCTCGAAACTCTCTCTCGCAAAGAGCGACGGGATGAAGTGGCCGAATTGCTGTGAATCTAATTAGGCAGCCATGTACCGTTCTAGGCCATATATACTGCTCGCAGAGCAGTGCCATAAAATGGCGCCCAACGTGGCGGGGCGGGCGCCCAAAGTGACAGCCACGTCGCGACACTCAGTCGACCAGGCTGGTTCAATTGGCGTTTTCTTCATTAGCCTGGAAACTGAAGTTAAGTTTTTACGAGCAGCAGGGCCCATACAATATGCACTTAAATGTTTCAAAAATTTATGCTATGCAGGGGGAGGAGGAGGAGGAGGCGAGCAGCGGCATATTAAGTATACCACATGTTGTGCACAGCATAATGAGCCAAGTGCTCAACAATGCAATAAAAAACTCGCAATATTTTCAGCATTTCTTTTCCAACACTCCCCCGTTCTCATCCCTACTAACCTCTCCCTCATTTTTTGTGGCTTTGTTTGTTGCCAAGCGGAAGCAGCACAAATTTTAATTGGATTTCCGCTTTTTCTTTTCGCTTCCGTTATGAACATTTTTTCCACTCATTATAAGTTATGCGTTGCATTGCATGTTTTCCTTTTTTTGTATCTTCGCAAAATGAAACTGCTTTTTCTAAATGTTTTGGCCAGCACAAATTACTGTGGGCCCCGTTGGGGTTAAGGCCCCGTTAAGGCAATTGAAACAGATTTGGATATTAAAACAGAGTTAAGAGAGAGTATTATGAGTAGGGGTTTTATAGTGAATATATTCTATAATCCTTTACTAGGTATATTTGTCTTTCCTCTCTGCATATTTTGCCATCAATTTAATGGAGATTTTCATATGATGTTAATCGAGTTAGGTAAAGTTTACATACAGCATATCAACGCATAATGGAAATGAGATACAACATTTTATCACTCTCTACTACTCTCCAGTCTCCACTCTCCACTCTCCGCTCTTAATGTGATTAAAGGCCATTAAAACTGACCATCAGAGATGTCACATGTGACGCAATTCGATTAGCTTTTTGCAACAGACGGCAAAAGCTGTTGCCAACTGGATTTTTGGCAACAAATTTTAGGCTAAAACTATGCAGACAGAGAGAGGAAGGAAAAAGAAGAGTAAGAGAGAGGGAGAAGTGAGAACACGCAACATAATTCAATTTATTCGAACAAATTGACTGTCAGAGACGACGCGTCGGGGCCAGAAAGTTGTGAGTTTTCCCTCAAGTGAATCCCCAAATGGAAATGGAATGGAGTCTGCCTTTGGGTCTCTACTGGGAGTCTCTCTCTCTCTTTCTCTCTGTGTGTGTAGCATATGCAAATTGAGAAATCGCTTAGGAAAGTACTTTTTGTGGGTGCCAGAAACTGCCTGCTGAATAATTGCTGCGACATGCGGAAAATCGGCTTGGGAATTTTATGAATTCCATGAAATTTATGAAAGACAAGAAGAGTGCGAGAAAAAAACTGCAGATACGCAATATATTTGGCTGCAAATAAATGGCTAAAAAGTTGTGTAAAAGTTGGTTCAAAACCGGAGCAGAAGGCAGAAGTGCAAAGAGACAATCAGCAGAGTGCAAAATGCCTACAAATCAGTTAGAGCCACGTTTAAAGGTGGATAGAGTTGGCAACAAGAAAGGACATGCCGGCAGTCCTTATGTAGGTGTAAGTGTGTGTGTGTGGGTGTGTGTGTGTGTGCTGAATTATTTATGCCCGCACGACAACAACAACAGCAATCACAATAACAAGAAACAATAGAGGCAGCAACAACAATGATAGCAGCAGCAACAATATGGCCAAAAGGGAGTAAAAGGTTAAACTTGGCAACGTGCAAGGGGGGACAAATAAAGGCAGACAGCTAGGGCAGACAACAATCACAATGTGATGCATTGCCAGTATACCCTGTAATTGCAAAAAGGGGTGTGGAAGGCTTAACAAGTCAAGATAATAAATAAAACTGGCTTAAAGATTTTTCTGAGGATAATTGCTGAGTTCAGCAGCTTTCAGTGATGCCAAGTGTTATTATTTTAGTGTCTTTAATAACACTAGATGCATGTAAATAAACTATACTATTATACAACGTTTTATAAATAGGATATTATCATAAATTTCAATTATTTCATGCAGATTTATATGCTGCTGCTTTGTCTGATGTTTTAAGTATTTTTTTAGCATTGTTAACACTGCCAATTGATAGAGTTATTTATAATACTGCCTCTAGATCACAGTTTGCAGTATAAAAACTTGCATATACCCTACAATATTAGCACAGACACGTTTTTATGCTCTCTAACCCAGCTTGCTCGTACACATCTTTTACAGGGTATACACACAGACGCTTACGCGTCTAAACTCCGGTCGTTACACCCTAAGCAGGCACACACACACACACACACTCGCACATACGCAGACATCCGTAATGGCCACATGGCGCGACTCTAACAAAAGCCAGTTAGTTTTTGACTTTTGGCTGCCGCATTCGCCTCCTGCTGCTGCTCCTCCTTCTGTTCCTTCTCCTGCTCCTTCTCCTACTGCTTCTGCTGTTCCTTTTTTTTTCCTTTTTGTCTGCTGGATTTGCCTTACCCTTTTGTCGTCCAAAAGGGGGCGTGTCGTCGGGTACTGCTGCCACGCTGTCTGCAGCTGCAGCTTTGCGTTTTACTCGCTCTCTCCCTCTCTCTTCCTCTTTCTCTGTTTTTTCGTTTCCTTTTCTCGTTTTTGGCATTTGCGAGGCTTATAAATTATGAACAAAATGCCAGGCGGGCGCTGTGGGAGTTGCCAGGGCAGAGAGAGGGACAGGCGGGCAGAACTTGGGGAAGAACTTAAGCGGCCCCTTCCCCCCGCCCATTTGGATAGTAAGTTTCACAACATAATTGCTTGTCTGAGCGAGTGTGTGTGTGTGTGTGTCGTAAATGTTAAATGAATTGTGTGTGCGTGTGCGAGCGTGTGCTGCTTGGGGCAAGTGCTTGTGGCATGTTTGAGTGGCAAATGCTTAATGTAAACTGACTTGAAGACTTGCCTGCCCCTTTCCCTCCCCTACAGGAGGGGTATCATTAGTAGGGGGAATAGTAGGATAACACCGCGACTCACCTGCAATCGAATGGAAAAGTAAATCGCATTAATATCAATTTTGGATTAGAGTATAGATTAGTTTGTTGCACTGATTGTGCAGCCTCCTGCCCTCAGCCACGCCCCCTGTTCGCCTCTTCAGCTGCTGCTGCTGCTCCACACAATCAGTGCCAATTGCAGCAGCAGAGGCAGAGACAGAGGCAGAGGCAGAGGCAGCAGCATCAGCTGAAGTAGAAGATAAACAAGTGGCAGGATAAGGATAACAATGGAGAGTGTAATTCCAATATGCCACTGAATGCACTCAGAGCTAAATGCACTGCAAGAAAATGCTGGGCAGTTGTTGAGTTTATGAAATAATACAAAATAGAAAATATAACTCTGGCTCAACATAAAGTATTCACATTTTCATAGAGTGTTTTGGCTCAGTACATGGCCGCACTTAATGCTCAATGTTCTGCACTTCCACTCTACTTATCTCTCTTTCATTCTTTCCCTCTCTCTGTCTTCCTCTTTCGCTCTCTCTCTCTTCCTTTCGTTATGCGTTTCGATGTTTATCGTTAAATTCAATTTGCAATTTATAAGATTTCAAACAACAACAAGCTGGCAACGCTTGTTATCGTGTTGCCATCCACTCTGGCCACACTGCCTCACGCACACACACACACACACACACACACACGCACTCTTAAGCCGCCCCCACACTGCCCCCTTAGATATGCTATAAATTGTGCAAGGCAATGGGCGAATGCCAGCTGCGCATTCCTCTCCAATGCAGCACAACGCTGGAGGGGGGAAAGAAAGAGTGAAAGGGAGAGAAAGAGAAAGAGAGAGAGAGGGAGAGAGAGTGCACGTATATGGTTTGCCTGAGTGGTTCGGTTCGGTTTTATACCGTGCATTGTTCACTGGATTGGAATCTATATGTATTAACTACGAGCAGTGCCACGTCATGTTCGCATGCGAATAAACAGAGTCGCAGAGAAAGCGTGGGAGAGAGGGAGAGAGAGAGAGAGAGAGTGGGAGCTGCATTATACCTAACCCTAGCAATACTATTATCTAATCTTTGGCTGCTAAATCTCCTCTGACCTCTGCTGCCCCTTGTGTCATGTTAAATTCGAGTAAAAAAAATACTTGTTTTTTCTGCCTTCGATTCGATTCAGTTTTTTATTCTCCATTGCCTTCGCATAATAAGTAAATGATTTGTCATGTTGAGCTCAACTCGAACTCGACTCCTTAAGGGATAGTTTATGCTGATTCCAGTGACCAAACGGGGAGACAGAGACAGAGCAGGAGAGTGGGAGTGAGAGAGAGATGCATATGCCATGGCATCGAGCAACGAGACAATACAATGCTAATTCTGTTGAGTTCGCCTCGTCTCATTGTCCTGGGAATGCCGAATACCAATTTGAATACTCGTACGAATACTCATAGCACTCATAGTTGAATAGTCGAATAGTCGTTGGCATTGCTTGAAAATATACTATATATTCCCCAGCATAATGTTTTCAGCTCGTTTCCGTTTTCCGTTGCCCGTTTTCAGCTTTTTATTTGCCCTCTCTCTCTTTCTCTCTTTTTATTCTCTCCCTCTCTCTTTTGCTTTATTTGCATGGCCTGCTCAATTATATGGCGGCTCTCTGTAGTCTACTCGAAGCTTGGAGCTGGCTCTATAGTATTTGGCTTTAAAGACTGACTAGTCTAATGAGAATGAGAATGTACTTTGACTGGGGAACTTTGGATTAAGTTTATAATCAAATCTGAATACCTTTTAGAAGTAGTGTACTTTAAAGACTTTAATATAATATAAAATAGAAGGTATATTTACTTACTTTAGTCATATTATTATTATATTTATAAGAATATATTTCTAGAAAAAACTATTCTTAAATCATGCTTATTTCCCAGACAACAAAGTAGTTAAGCGAGACAAAAGTGCAAATCCTGAGAGTCTACTACAATGAAGGATTTCTGCTTTAACTGCCACAAGCTGTGTGTGTGTGCCTGAGTGAGTATGTGTGTGTGTCAGTGTGTGTGTGTGCTTATGCGCTTTTACTACTTAGTTAAACAATTTGGTTAAAAGTTAGAAAACACCCAGCACACAGCAGCCAGTCTCACTTGTCCTATCTCATTCTCTGTTGCTATCTCCCTCTCTCTGTCTCTCTCTCTTCATCCCTCTCTCTTACAGAGGTCCCACGTGTGCAGCGTCGCGTTGTTCCTGCTGCTGCAGCTGCTTGCCAGATGAGACGTGCGTGCAACATGCAGACAAATGCTTGGGAAACATGATTCTTGCCTGATTCCCGTAGCAGCGCTAGAGACACGTACAGAGAGAGAGTGTGCTGGCTGTGTCTTTTCCCTTCCCCCTGTGCCATCTCTCTCCGCTAGCTGGCAGTACCTGTGGCAACATAATTGCGTCAAAAAGCCAGTTAATAAGGAAGGGGCGAGACGGGAGGGTGAAAAAACAAACGTGGCGCGTGGCAAAATTAAATTTGCGCCAAAGTAGTCAAATAATTTTTTATAATTTCCCTTTTGGCAATTAGCAGCCAAGAAGTAAACCAGCTTACAGCGGTACGTGAGAGAGAGAGCACACACACACACACATACACACACACATGCACACATTAAATAACACTAATTAGCTGCTTGTACGCACAGCCCTCTCAGCCTGCTGCCTGGCACCTGTTTCGTATTGGCTAATTAAGCGTGAATTTATGCATACACATGTTGCGCATACGCCTCGTTAGCCGCCGCTAACAGACGCCGCCGAAACTAACGACAATTCGGCAGCATTCAAACACAGCACAACTAGTGCGAGTACATTCATATTTCTATTCACACACACACCCCTAGCACACCCACTCGCATTATTCATGCCGGCCAATTAAGGAGGCCTAAACATTGAATTTAAATGTGGCCAGCAAGAGAGATATGAAACACACAACATGCTACAGGGTAGAGCAAGACTAAAGAGTGTGACAATATGAATAATAATATATTTATTAGCTGGGAAATGCATAATATAATATATAATATACGATAAGTTAAATGAATACAGTTCCAGCCGAACAATTAGCAGATATAATAAGCCAAAGTTCTATTAAATATTTTATATAAATATTTATAGCTACAGGGTATCTAGTAGTCCATCATTTGCGTGAGTATACATTAGTTTGCTAGTGCTTATCTGCAGCTGGTTGGCAGAGCAGCTGCTTTTTTGGTAATTATGTTTTATTTATTTGCAGCCCAAAAGTAGACTAGACTTTTTTAATTTTCCAGCATGTCTAATTGCGCACAGAGTGTAAAAAAAAATGGCCAGTTAGAGTGAGATAGCATGAGAAAGAGTGAGCGAGAACAATGCTAACTCGCACATAATTCCCTGATATGCAAGTATGCATGAAATATCCTATAATTTGTGATCCCATTAAAATATATTTCACTTTTTACCGCTCATCATAAAAAATCCATTTGTGTCTGCTCTCTCTCTCTCTCTCTCTCTCTCTCTCTCTCTTTTTCTCTCTTTCTTTTTGTCTGTTTCTTTTTAGCAAATCTGAAAACGAGCTGCCTCAAGCATCAATTACCTTTGCCATAATAACATAATGCGAGTTTATTTATGTGCCTCGTAAGCACTTTGCCCTCAAATAAATAAACACGCATTTCATTTCTCACTGTGTACATTACATATGGTATATCATCTTTCATTTATTTATCTCTTCTTTTTTTTGAGCATCAGAGAGCACGCGAGTACTTAAGAGGACTTATAGCAGAAGCTGCTGTAACTCATGTGAAATTGTTTATTTCATTTGGTAATTATTATTTGCCTTCTGTTTTTTGGGAAATTATGGTAGGTTTAAGAGGGCTTGTTAACATTGAATTGTATGTATAGAAATAATATAAATTCAAGTTTTTCCCTCTTAAGTATTATTGTTATAATTAAATAGCTTAAGCTGTCTGCCTGTCTTGAAGCCTTTCGCACTTTTCTATAGCTAAAAATCGTTCGATCTTTGCCCTGTTGCTGCTGCTCTGTGTGAAAATGCGAAATGGGGGCACGCAGCTGTTGCCAGAAGCGACTTGTAAAACAATATAATTAATAATTCAAAAGCACAAAAGTTCAATAAATGTTGTAGGGGGCGCCAGACTATTCTTCCACTCGAGTAGAGGGAGTAGGGGGAGGAGAACTAAGCGTACTTGTAAAATTTTGCTAATAAAATCCACTTAATTAAAACAATGGCAATAAGTACAAGTAGCAAGAAGGGTGTAAGCAGGAGTTGGCACAAACTGAGAATACCCTAGATAAACTTATTATAAATTTAATAGGTATATTTTCAGTATTTTTATTGTTTATAGAAATTTCAAAGCTTATTTAAAAGATATTTCCAGCTTAGTTTATCCATATTATTAATCAACAATCCCCATGTTCATTCTTTTACTTTTACAGGGTATGCACATCAAGTGGATGCGTAAACTAACCAAAAAACTGAAACTTTTGTGTGCAGCTTTTGTTTTCCTAATGAGCTGAGGCAGCAACCTCAACAACAACAACAACAACAACAACGATTTAAACAACAATAACAACATTTTCATAAGCTTGAACAAAATGAATTAAGTTGAAGTTGCACACCAGACATTACAACAGAGTTGGGTGTGTGTGTGTGTGGGTGTGTCTGCTATAAATTGTTGCGCATATGTTGCGCAACGTAAGCACGTTAACGTGGCCAAAATAACGTTGCCAGCTGCGTAAGGACCAAGGAGTCGCGTAGCGCGCTGCAACAATGGCAGAAACAAACGACGACAACTCTGTCGACGCGTCGGATAACGGAAACGGAAGTTGCTCACAAGCGTCTTACAGTTAGAGACATAGAGGGAGAAAGAGTGAGAGCAAACCGACAAGTACGACAAGCACAAAGTAGAGTGCGAGAGAGAGCGAGAGGGGGCACATTTACGTCTTAATGGCGTAAGCTTTAAAATCTGTTGCATACTTTATGTCGCTTTTAGTTGCAACATTTCTCCTGTACAAAGTAACTTAGTTGAAAGTTCAAATAGTAAGGATTTTCTTTCCATTCCTTTTGTTGAAATAAATATATTGAAGTCTAAGAAACAGATTATGTTGTTAATCTGGCGAGCTGAATATCATGAAGCCAAGGCGATTATTTATTGCTAACTAAATGCATTTTATTTGATCTTCACTCAAGTGAAATTCCTGAAACATTTCCATTTTTCTATTTAAGAAATTGTGTTTAGTTTTTGCTTGATTTATTTATTTTATACTTCATCCAGACAAAACAATTAAATTTCAATTTGTCTCAACTGAACTGAACATCTTTCTGTTTCGAAATCCAATTGAATGCAAAGTCGACTTATCTTTTAAATACGCCTTGATTGCCTTTTATTATCAATTGCGTAGGTGTGTGTGTGTGTGTGTGTGTGTGTGTGTGCACGTTTCTGTGCATATTTAACAAACATAAAAAATAAATATAAATATTTATATATGTAGCATACATATATTTATTTATTATCGTTGCCGATGCTGCACATAAAAATACAAATTATGCTGATGTTTATTTATTTTTCAAGCCGCTTTACGGGGAGTTTTTTTTTGCGGTCTTTTTCATCTCTCTTTCCCCCCTTCTCTTGCTCTCTTCTTCATGTCCTCTGCCTCTGTCTCACTGTATGTGTGTCTGCATTTAATTAAGTTTTGTCGGTTTTTAAGTGTCATTGTTATCATCGCTTTTTTTGCCCACTTTTAACTTCTCTCTCCCTTTCTCTCTCTCTCTGCCTCTCTGTCGCACGATTACTCTGATAACTTTCATTAAACAAATTTTTTTGCAAACACATTTTATGGTTTTTACTGCTATTAAAATATTTATGGTATATCCAATTGCAAACATGTGTGTATAGAGTGTGTTAGGAGGAGCTGCATAGATTGTTTGTTTTTCTAGAGACCAGAAGGCAGTTTGAGGTTATTTTGCTGTAATATTCGTATAGATTTTAGAGCATATAAATGGTATTTGTATTGATCTACAACATTTAGTTTATTTATAGCCAAAGAGTATTATTTCTTCGGCATACCACAAAAATGCAGTTATATTTTTTATTGCCGGTGTCAACTATTTGGCATGATAAGCTCTTTTAACGCTTACGTTGAGTGTGCGAGTGTGTGTGTCAGTGTGTGTGTGAGTGTGTGTGTGTGTTTGTATGTTGGCATGTTGTTGCTTTTATGCCAGACCAAAAAAACATTGAAATATGCATAAAGTGTTTTTGCGAAGGGCATTAAATGCATATGATATTTACAAAATACACCCGGGTAGTTTAACAAGCGAGCTTTTCAGCTTTATATATATGTATATTCGATATTTAATATGGGAAATATTTTATAGCAGAATTTAAGGCAGGACAGTTCTTGAATATATTTAAATATTGGTAATGACTTTAGAAATATTTAAAAATCAAATGGGAACTGCAATAGATACCAGATCAAACAAGAATGAATGCTTCAATTACCAGGAAACTCTTAATATTCTCGTAATATTCTGCATATAAATATTTATGATCTAAAATTAAAACCCCAGTCAGAAAAAGGAGTATTCCCTGAATAAAAAGAGTTTTGTTTTTCCCAAAGAGTGCCTTGCGCTTTATTAAATGTTGTAATACAATCTTAAATAAGTTAACGTTTCTTGCTTTTACCATTTTTGCCATATGCTTAATGCGAGTAAATAGAGGATATTTTGATTAGATAGCAATATCCAGTTGATTATTATGAATATATATATATATTGGTTGGTTAAATATGCGATATAAGGAATAAAAAGATATGTGTCAAAGACACGCTCATAGCTTGAGCTTCATCTCCTCCAGCATGCGATACACCTTGATGAACTTCTTCTCGACCAGCTCCGTGAAGGCTTTGATCTCATTGCGTACGATGGACAACTCGAGGGCTGCCTCCGAATGACCCGAGCTGCCCGAATCGCACTTCTTGGAGGTCTTATCGCTCTCGTACCAACAGGCAATGCCATCGACATAATCATCGACCAGTTCCGGTGCCGTCACATCCTCCATAAAGGATATATCTCGCTTCTTCACAAACGAACTCATCAGCAACTGCAGGAAGTCACAGTTCCAGTTATTCTGCTGAAAGTAGAAATACTGCAGAGCCTTCAGGCTGTCGAAGAGCGTGATCTTCAGGGAGTAGATGGTGTTTGCGGATATATCGAGCATCTGCAGCTGGGTCTGCTTCTTCAACAGACCCTCGGCCAGCTCGTGGGCATTGGTGGCCGACAGGTTGAGACGCAACAGTCCGGTGAAGCGTCGCAGTGGATTGCCCTGTAGATTGCCCAGTGGGTTGTGTGACAAGTCCAGGCTGGTCACATTGCTCGCCTGTGGCAGGTGTGGCAACTCTCGCAGTGAATTGTTGTGCAAATCCAACTCCCTGACAATCCCATACACAGTCAGTCGTCTCAGATCGCAACCATGCAAGACCGCCAGCTCCAGTTGGGAAAAATTCAATGTCAACTCCTGCAGAATGTTGCCGGAGAGATCCAACATGGCCAGGCGAGGCTGCAGCTTCAGCAGCTCCGATTCGAAGGCGACAAATCGATTACGCGATAGATTTAGCCGTGTCAGATTCAAATTCTTATCGAATATGCCGCGTGGCAGTGCGGCCAATCGATTGCCAGCCAAGCTCAGATCCAGCAGCTTGCGGGAGCCGGCAAAGACTCCCAGAGGCAGCTGCTCTAGCTGATTATCCGCCAGCGAGAGTTCCTTTAGCTCCTTCAGAGCATGGAAACTGTGATTGTGCAGCACACGCAGTAGATTCTGCTGTAGATGCAGTGTGGCCAGATTGTCGGCACCCAGGAAGATATTCTTCGGAATGTCTGGCAATCTATTGTGCCCCAGAAAGAGACTCATCAAATTGCTGGCACCCTCGAACTGTGGCTTCTCGAATGCCTCCAGCGAACAGTTCTCCATGCGCAGCAGCTGCAGATCGGGAAATGTGTCGAACATCAGATGCGGTATCTTGGCAATACTCGAATTGATGAAGGTCAGCATTAGCTGCTTGGCAATGGGTGTCTGTGACAAGATGACGTAATCATTGCGACCGATCTCGATGCCCGAGCAAATCCCAGCCGTGCAATGATCTTGCAACCAAATGCGACGCAACTGTCCACCATGGGCACCAGAGTTGCCACCCCCAGCCGCAGCGCTTGCCACAACAAGCCACACTAGCAGCAGCACCCAACGAGGTTGCCACATTCCGACGACGCGATCAAGGACTCTCGATGATCAGTGATCTGATCTGATCTGATCTGATCAGTGATCTGATCTCTCTCTGGCGAGGCGACAAGCGCCCAACGACGCGCACGCCACAGCGCAACTGGCTCAACTGTTTGGAACTGAAGATTCGTCTCGTTTGAGTTGACTGCGCCCCCACACACATCTGCGGGTCCCTCAATTATGCCATATAGAGAGGGTTGCTGCTGCAACCCCACACTCATTGCTGATCATGCTACACTACACCCATCCACTACACCCCATCCTCATCCTCTAAACTCAAGTTAATTGCCGCAGTTCCAGTTGCAGTCGCAGTCGCAGTCGCATTTGCCTTTGATTTAATTCAATTAAATACGCTTCTCTATCAACTCTTGCAAGTTTCTATATTTATATAGATAGATAGATACGAGAGCTGTGTATAACTGTAATAAGTAGCACAAGTATCTCGCTTGAACTTTCGCTTTCAACCTGTATATACCATCCAATACTATATATACTACCCTATACTATATCCATTTGTGATTACTTTTTCTATCGTTTTATTATTTTCAGTTGTCTCTCGCTCTCTGATGAAAATGAATGTTTTTTAAAGTAGGAAATGCCAAAATGACAAAAAGGGGTGACCACGGATGATGATGATGGTGGTGTTGGTGGTGGTGGCGTGGAATACATAAATATTACGAAATTCCATGTGAAATTGAGCTACATACTATATGTGATTTATTATTATTTTCACAGCAAATGCATTGCAAATAATCATGTGATAGGCGGGTTATCTATTCCATTAGGGTTAGTTCCGCAAAGTTATATTAATATTATAAACAATTCACATACCATGAATGCGGATCTCTAGTTTCCTTATCTTTTATATCTTTTTACTCGAACAGTTTCGAGATATTCTAAGAACTTGATTACAAATGACTGAATTTATATTATATTATTTATATTTATATTATGCTTTCTGATCTTAAGATCATTTCTTTCTTTGAGATCACTTTAGTTAGATGATATTAAAAAATTACCTAAAACTTTTTCTGAGCTAAGCTGTCGAAGAATACCACGCCCGTGAATCATTCTATAGATCTTGAGAGCATAGATAAGCCCGACTGGAACCAGTTCGCTGACCCAGTTATCGAAAAGAATGAGTCGATCGCTTTGCTTAGGCAGTTCAAATTGATTAGTTGCCAACTTGATCGAGTTGACTGAACTGTGGCGAACTAACTAAATTAATGGGTTACAAACTCATTGCGTAGCCATTCCCCAAATTCAGATCTTATCGCCAAGTTCTTGCCTGGTATAAAAGCATTGGTAGCAGAGCAATGAAAGCACAGTTAAGCAATATGAGAGTTGGCGTCAAGATATTTGGTAAGAGAGATCAAGTTAAAAGAGTTCCATTAAAGGTTTGAAAATAATCCTCCTCTTTAGTCTTCCTTTTTGGACTGGTCTGCCTGGTAGAGGCACGTATGTCGAGGGGTCTGCATCGTGTTGCGGCCGTGGCACGCGCCAGTCCAGAGGATGAGCAAGAGAATGCTCCACAACTTGTGCTCTATGCACCAGGAGGAGATCAAGTCAAGCAGACTAAGCAGGAGAACGAACCCAGCTTCAATGAACCACAAATTGTGGAGAATGAGCCCAACCTCGATAAGGATTCACGCAAGGTGCCCGACTATCTCTACTCGAATACGATTCCCATGCTCAACGATCAGAACCAGATCAAGTATCAATTGCCTCAGCTGACCGCATTGCCAGTTGCCTATGGACCACCGATCATAGCCACATCGAATCGCATTGGCAACTCTGGCAGCGGCAGTGGCAACTCATTTGTGGTGGTGCCACGCGTTCAATTGGGTTTCAATCTTCAGGGTCAGTCGAATCTCAATTGGCCCGGTTTCAATCTGCTGCCCACTGAGGCGGTTGCCCAGAAGGAAGACACTCAATCCGGTTATATACCAATACCAGTTGCCGGCCCACCTGGTCCACCAGGACCCCCAGGACCGCCGGGACCACCAGGACCACGTGGCTATCCCGGCCAGCCTGGACCACGTGGTTCACCTGGTTCACGGGGAGCACCAGGAACTAGTGCCACGATAACAAGTGCAGTGCAATCTCCTCAGAGCATTTGGTATGCTCAAAGTGCCAGCGCCAGCGCCAGCAGCAACAAACAACAACAATTTGATCATTTTACCAACGGTTATCACAATTGATTAAAGACAATATAAACTATGGGATATAATTGTTATAAATGGGGGAAGATAAACTATGGACTTGCTAAGAGTTGAAATCAATTGCGAAATAATTGGTACAGATTTATATGGCATGAATATTAGTTTTTAGATCTTAATGATTCTACAAATGGAGAAGAAATATTCTTTAATAACTTTATAGTTCATCGATTTGTTTATTTCTTGTTCAAGAGTTTAAGAGTCTTTGGAACTTAAATTTGGAACTTATATTTTTTTTATAGTTATTTTTTTAATGGACCTATATTATTTATTGCTTTATATTTTCTTCTTTGCATTCCCTGTCTATCTGGCTCTTTTTCTGCCAATATCAAGCATTATATCCCAGTTTTCCCAATTTCTACGCACTATTCCATTCATTTTCATCCAAATTTAAGTACAGTCGCACTTTGATTTGGACAGAAACAGCTTGTCGCTGTGCATGCACAGACATGTTATGTAGTTATATTTTGTGTATGGTGGTCAGGGCATAAAATGACTATCTGACAGCTCGTGTTCGGTGTCATTTTATGGCACACACACACACACGCACACACACTCGCACACACGTAGTTAGTGACACGTACAGATAGACTAGCATATTATGGCGATGATTGTGTGTAATTTACATAGATTTTGATAGCGCTTGACGGGGCACAGCAGTTCTTTTTTTTTCTCTTTCTTTTTTTTTTGGGGTGCCCCATTGACGGCCATTCAATTGGCGACAGTTTACGGCACACAAATGTTCTTGTTTGTTGCCAACGAAGTGCCACCTGACAATGTTATCCCCTCTCTCTCTCACTCACTCCCTATCTATCGCTGCCTCTATCGCTATTTCTGCCTCTAGTTTCCTCTCTCTTCCGCTAGTGTTTCTCTTTCTATCTGCCGTATCCTCTGCTACACACCTACACACATACACACACACACTCACGTAATGTTATCATATTTTCACACACACACATACTCTCCCCCTCTCGTTCTCGCTGACTGTGCGTTGCCTGTCGCCACGTTGATGGCAGCAACAATCTGTGGCATAGTCTGATCTTATTGTAGTCGTTAGTTTTTATTGCTCTCTACTACACACACTCACACACACACACATACACTAGCTAAATGCTCTTTTAGTTGTAGTTGTAGTTGTAGATTTTGTTCTGTTTACTTAAATTGATACGCAGCACGCATTTGTTTCAATTAAATGAAAATGTTTTATGTGTGCAACATTCTCTCTCTCTCTCTCGGTTCGCATTTACAACTGTAAAACACAGGAAGGCCACTTTAGACCTCCATCTGTATGCGACTGTGTGTGTGTGTCTATTTTCTGGGGGTGTGTGAAAGACGTACATATGTGTTTCTGATTGCATAAAAACGCAGTTGAGTTAAGTAGCTTAGTAGAGATTTAGAAATTAACGTTCTAACTTTAAAATTACTCTCACAACTCTTTTTTTAATCGTTTTAAGGGGCGCAAGGGGCGTGGCCAATATTTTAAAATAAAGATACAATGCATATACATTTTCTAACAAAATTTAACAGTTTTAGCTTTTATAAACTCTGAGATATAGACGTTCATACAGACAAAAAAGTAGTTAAAACAGTAAAAAGATGAAATAAACCATACTGATAGTGATAATTATGAATAAATTAAATGTAAACAGTACTTTGATTAATTTAGTAATATAGAGAGTATGTGTTTTCGTTTCTCTCAAATATATATCAAAGCTAATTTCAAATTTATCAAATTGGAACATTTTCGTCAAATCACCTCGTAAAGCACTTTGCTTATCTGCTAATGGGATGCAAACACACAACTTAAACCTGAATCGAGGGGGGAAGCAAAGGGAAAAAGAAGACAGTCAAGCATGATAAACAAAACGAGAACAGGGCAAGACACAAAAACATGAAAAAAACCAAGGAAAATAAAAAGATGGCAAAAATGCGAGGAAGAAGACGACGACGACGATGACAAAAAACGGCGAATAAATAACATGTACGAAATATATAAAGGAGGAAACATATGTTTAAGGAACATGAGAATTAAGAGACTTGCCACATGTGGGGGGTGATTGTGGCTTTGTGTGCGTGAGAGTGTGTGCGCATTAAATGTAAATTAAAATTTATGTGTGTGCGTGTGTGTCAATCATGAAAATATGATGGTGCTCTTTGGAGACGAAGTTTTAATACCCTGTATAAAGTACATATAAAAGATACATCAAAATTGAGTGATATAAAAAAAAAAACCCAAGGTTAATTCAATTTATACTTAATATATTCATATAACCATATGTTTACGAATTGTTCAGATAACAGCCAAACATATGTCAAAAGATAAGCATATGCCCTATACAAATTTCGATTTTACTTTACATTTACATCAAAGGGTCTGTCATATCTATTATTGTTGTTGTTGTTCAGGTTGGTTTCCTTTTGTGCATAGTGTGATTAAGTTAAATGTTAATAAATATGATTATCGTGTCATTTTTCTCGCTGTTGCCATTAACATGATTATGATTATGGCAATAAATAATAAAGTGTTGCCACGAAACAAACCATCGTTATACAATCTCTCAGGTTTCATACTCAACTCAATTTATGATATGGTAACTCTAAAGCCAAGTACAGCAAGAAGAAGAGAGACAGTCGTGAGAACTGCGTGTGCAATTTAAACTTTGATGTCAGCGCGTGCCACGTTGCGTATGCGTAATAAGAGACTTTGATGTCTCCTCTTTGACTTTGAGATGACGAAATAAGAAACTGGAAATTATAAAGGAATTTCCGGTGAAAGACGGAAATAAGAAAAAGAAATTATGGCAAATATTTATGCTTGAATAACAGAGAAATATTATATTTTTTAGATTTACATTTAAAAAGAAATGCCAATGAATTTCTTGGGTATATCAATTACAGCAAATAATTCAATAAATTGTTGAGCACTTAAATCATGTGGCTAATTGAAGGGTATACTAACTTTGTGCATATGTCATAAGAAGGCGTGGTAGACATGTAACACCCTCAACAGGCCTGGTACCCTCATTTTACACCAATCGTAACTTTCTTAAAAATCAAACGATTTTCACGCGGAATGACATTTTGTTTATGTTTTAACAACCTGAGTAATGTTACATTCAAAAAATAGCATAATTGATTGTTTAAAATTTTTCGATATTTTGAAAATTTAGATAAGGGTCCACCCTATGATTTTTCAACAAAAATTTTTTTCTTAAAATTTTAAATCGCGAGCTTATAATTTTAATCGATTGCGGAGGTCAAAATTAGTACTAAACAATTGTTTAAATCGATTTTAAACGATACTTAATTTTGGCCCAAAAATCATGTCGAAGTGGTCAAAAAATTAGACATGTAACACCCTCAACAGGCCTGGTACCCTCATTTTACACCAATCGTAACTTTCTTAAAAATCAAACGATTTTCACGCGGAATGACATTTTGTTTATGTTTTAACAACCTGAGTAATGTTACATTCAAAAAATAGCATAATTGATTGTTTAAAATTTTTCGATATTTTGAAAATTTAGATAAGGGTTCACCCTATGATTTTGCAACAAAC
Organism: Zaprionus kolodkinae; assembly: GCA_018901885.1. Taxonomy (NCBI): domain Eukaryota; kingdom Metazoa; phylum Arthropoda; class Insecta; order Diptera; family Drosophilidae; genus Zaprionus; species Zaprionus kolodkinae. Next base: position 8,649,277 of record JAEIFM010000498.1, on the reverse strand, counting down.
ATTTTTTTCTTAAAATTTTAAATCGCGAGCTTATAATTTTAATCGATTGCGGAGGTCAAAATTAGTACTAAACAATTGTTTAAATCGATTTTAAACGATACTTAATTTTGGCTCAAAAATCATGTCGAAGTGGTCAAAAAATTAGACATGTAACACTCTCAACAGGCCAGGTACCTTCATTTTACACCGATCGTAACTTTCTTAAAAATCGAACGATTTTCACGCGGAATGACATTTTGTTTAAGTTTTAACAACTTGAGTAATTCTACATTCAAAAAATTACATATTTGATTGTTTGAAATTGTTCGATGTTTTGGAAATTTAGGTAGGGGTCCCCCCTATGATTTTTTAACAAAATTTGTTTCTTTTAATTTAATTTAAATTTTTAAAGAAAAACAAAACCTGTTCCATCGCAAATTTAGATAAATGAAACGAACTAACTTTGCCACAGCGAATATAGAGAGAAGTGGAAACAAAAGTTAAACGTAATTTGCAGACAGCGTAGGGTCCAACAAGTTGGCCAAGTCGGCGTAATGAACATTGAGACCGGAACTGCGCCGTTTTGCGTGCAAAACTGACAAATTTCAGCGAAGCAAAAAAATAAGTGATAAGAGAAAAAAGTAGAGAGAGCAAAGCAGAAACCGAATGAGAAAGAGACAGAGCAAGAGAGAGAGAGAGCGTAAATGAATAATGCAGAGGAATGCTGGCAAAAGATAATAGGATAAGGCAGAGCGGGTGGAGCATTGCAACAGGAAACGTCGCCCATTTCATGCCAGCTTTTTCCACTTGCATTTTTCATGAGGCACTCAAACAGCGTAAAATGAGCAGAAGTGCGAGCAGTTTGGACTAGTCTCTTCCAGCCTCCTCCCCTGCCTGCGTGGTGACACATCTATTCAATTCAAAGTGAATCGATGCGACTTCAAATAGTATTCACATTTTGAAATATTACTTATTCATTGTGCTTGCGGGCACTTTCCACTGCTGCGCATTGTAATGAGCTCAGCTCAGGCCTATTTATTAATTTTTGATGACAGCCAACACGCCTCAACATGCCCTATAGCCAGCCAAGGCAGTTGCTCAGCGAGCTTGCTCCTTCTCAAGTATGCGTAAATCTATAGCATACTTTTGAGCGCGCGCTCCGTTTGCAAGTATGCGTAACTCTATAGCATACTTTCGAGCGCTCGCACTTAGTTCATTTACTTGATTTATGGCTCAAGGGTTTTGTGTTACGACACCAGCTTGGCCAACTTTCACGGCTCAAGGCACACTTTCTTTGAAATTCAAATAAGACGAGCCCGGACTGCCATAATAACAATAACAATAAATACTTACTTAAGGCACACCACTTGATACTACATTATGGAAAGTTACACGATTTGCTTACCTGTAAGAGATAGAGAGAGGGAGAGAGAGAGGTGAAAATTTGCGATGAGTTAGAGTAGAAAAATAAAACAATATATATTTATTTAATAGATTCACTCAAAAAACTATAGAAAACTAGCGTAAATTGGAAAATTTGTAATAAAATAATATTTATATATATAAATTATAGAATTTCACACACTCTTGCATAATTTTCAAGCTTATTATACCTTACATACACTTCTTAAATATATACATAATTCATATAATATAATAAACCAAATTTCTAATTAGGTTTTTCCACATTCAGCTCAAGCTCACGCTTAACCTGAGACACGTTGTTTATCTTGCTAACTGCTTCCCCCCTTCGCTTCGAGCTCATATCACACCCATACCAAGCACCTATACCTATATACTCACAATCCCATCTAGCACTCGCTTATGCCGCATGGCGTTTCGTTTAGCTGCAATTATGCCGCACACTAATGACTTTTAATTAACTCGGAGATTTGTACAGCCCCAACGCACATGGTGTGCCGAGCTTATCAAAGCTCTGCCTATCTACCTGTGTGGCTGGCTTCTTTCTCTCTCCCTCTCTCTCTCTTTTATCTCCTTCTTCCACTCTCCCTCTTTGTGTCATTTCATTGCACAGCATTGGCCATAAAAATAGCCCAAAGCGGCGCCTTTTTGAAATGCAGACAACGCCACTTGCCTTTGCCAGAGCCAAAAGCTTAATTACAATAGTCAACACACACACACGCACGCACACTAAACACACGCACACTATACACACACACACGCTCACGCACAGCCATTGTTGTTGCCGTGATTATTCATAACTTGGCAGACAGTAGCTTTTATTTATGTGGCCATTTTCACAACTGCTCGCTTGACTTTTCCTGCTTTTCTCCTTCCGTTTTGCTCTCTCTCTCTCTGTGTGTGTATGTGTGTGTGCTACGCCCTAATAGGTGTTAATGTGTTGAATTGTGTGTTGCAAGACACGACACGTTCACTACACACACACGCACACACACACACAGACACTATGAGCAGCCATAAGACACTTTCGACCAAAAATAAATGAACTCGGTTCACACGGCCTGTGACGACAGAAGTGTTAATGAAATTTCGGGCTCATTGAATCTGTGGCATGTAGCATGCGGCATGTACGGCAGCCAATTACAGCAAAAGAAAAAGGTCAACGATAATGTTATCGATATGTGCCAGTTGTATAGTATGTGGGCGTGTCCTATGTGTGTCAATATAAGGCAACATTCCTACGCCTTTGCCAGCGCGTTGTTCGCTCTCTAAATGCGGAATAATTATTTGTATAAATATATATATATATATATATATATAGTATATATATATATATATATATATATATATAGTATATATATATATAAATATTCCTATACAAACAGTATAAAATCACCCGTTATTTATTTCTTTGTTTTCTTTTTTAAATTTTCCATATTTGACAAGTCTTTCAATTTATGCCATCGTATAATATATTTTTTCTTGCAGCTAGCTTGACTCAAGTCAAACCTTTCGTGTTTTGCTATGCATAGTGCTTTATAAAAGTGCAGGCAAGTGTCAGATGTCACACACACACACACACACACAGAGAACTAACCAAGTATGTGGTTCTCCCTCTCCCTCTCTCTCTGCACATCTCTCTCTCTCTCTCTGTGGCATCTGTGGCAGCAAATGCTTTCATTACGGTTCAAGTGCAACACCGAGTGGGCCACTTGACGTTGTCGTCGACGTTGAACGTTGCTGCGCGTTGGCCATGAACGCAATGACACACACGAGGGCAGAGACAGAGGCAAAAGCAGAGGCAGAGGCAATTGCAGCGCCAGCCTAAAAATATGCAACACTTTTTTGCGCCCTGTAGTGCCACTAACAAGTAAACGACAAAATGACCAAGTGTGTGCGGCACAAGGGGTCGCTGCAGTGAGGGCAGAGGGCAAAAGGGGGCAGAAAAGCAGGCTAAGGTCAACGACTAAGTTCAATACACACACACACACACACTCACACACAAAGAGCTGCACATAATTGCAACACTGATTGCCATCCGTTTTGAGCGTGCAAGTTTTCAATGTCACTGACGACAGGACGAACGCAATGGCTTTTATATTGCCAACTTTTTGAATGCATGCCAAATGCGAACGTTGTGTGTGTGTGTGAGTGTAAAACAAAGGCAATATTTTGCAGAGAGGCAGAGAAAGAGAGAGACAGATTTACCCTTTTGAAAGCTGTTTGAAATTCCCAAAATGGCTGCTGTAAATGCTTTCATCGAGTTGATTAAAAATTGAAAACTTTGCACAATTTGTAAATTGATTTTTATAGGGTATAGCTGAGGCTAAAGTACAGCTACAGCAATATCTAAAATATTTATAGTTATGTTATATTCTGCACCTCGTGCTGCCTTCAAATTGTAAGTCATCTGCCAATTTGTGTATCGATTTTATTGACTTGGCACATAAATCAATTTGATTAGAATGCAGTCGATGTTATGTTTGCATGTAATTGCAAGCGTTGCACAAGCCAATCTGTTCCAGTAGATCCCACTGCAATGCGATCGGATTACAATTGGAGATTGAAGCAGAGCAAAAGGAAATATAATGATTTATTTTCTCCGTTTGTTTGCTTTTCCTTTGGGTTTTCCCGTTGCCAACATCAAATTGACTGATTTATATTCTTGTCGGTTGTAAGCAAGAAATCTTCTTAAAGTAAATGCAAAAATAGTGGCAATTTTTGTTAAATATTTATTTAAATTTTTGGTTATTATGCATAGCAACATAATCGATGATACTTTGCCATACAAAGCAACATCCAGACACATGCAAAATTGTCTGCTGTCTGGCATCAAATTGAGTTCATGCTGCATTCACACTCTTCACTTTGCCAATGGGCAGTTCAATTTCGAGTGCGAATTGCAATTAAAATGCCAATCTATTCGCAAAAAGCAATGGGAAATATGATATGATGAATGTGGCTCGCATAGCTCGGAGTTCTCTCTCTCACTCTCTCTCTCTCTCTCTCTGCCTCTCTCTCTGATTTATTTACACATTATGCGTGGCAGGCAACGTGCTGATGGAGGCGGCGGGTTAAGCTGCTGCCATTGGGTGAGACAGTTGCGGTCAATTAAACGCACTTTAATTACGCGTGAAAGGGAAGACAAAGCAAGCGAGCGAAGGCAAGAGTCTGCTCTGCGTACACGGGGCGTATCATCGATAAAATATCAAGCATACGCCGCGTGTGACCAAGCAACATGATGGCGGTCGCAATTTATGCGATAAAGCACACAAAATGACTGCGGTAAGTTATATATATATACCACACAATATGGGACTTAAAATGTTTCGTAAATCATGCGATAATTGTGACGTTGAAAACAGTTCACAGTACCGCTTGGAATTTCTGGTATTTGAATGCAATAAAATGACTAAAATATCGCACATTTATTGCCCAACCCAACTCATAATGAACAATCGCAATAAACAGTTCATTCATTAAATTCCTTTTTTTCTTTTGTATTATATTGGCAACTGCGGTTCATCAAAATTTGATTGTTTCAACGAACCTCAACCTCAGACAAGCAATTTAATGTGAAAATTCGACAAATATTTCTTGTCCGAGAAATTTCATAATTGCCCCATGCACATTGGGCTCAAACAGTGTGGCCAAACATGACATGGCGTTAATCAAGCGTAAAGCGATGATTTGATTGCGCAATCATCGATTCATCGTCTCGTGCCCTGCCTCTGGCCCTGGCCAAAAAATATGCAATTGCAAACGATTTGTTTGACTAAGCGCCAAAAAAAAGAAGAAATAAAACTGAAACTCAATAATAATAAAGTACCAGAAACTTTATTGAGTTAGTGCGGCTAAGAGATACCCTTTAGCTAAATTATATAAATATTTCTAGAGTATAACTCTCTCTCTCTCTCTTAGCTATGTCTACAGGGTATGCGAATTCTTGTCTGTTTGCACCGACAGAAAATTCCAAAAAGAAACAACACAAAAAGGAACTTTGCCAATATTTATGCAGCCAAAATATTTGCCACAATTTCAAATTTTCACTTTGGCCTGTGTGCAATAAAGCTGTCACGCCTGATTGAGCACTGTATACATTTTCCCTTTTTTCCCTTGGTTTTCCTCTCGAGTCCTATGTAGCATATTTTTTCCTTGCTTGCTCCCTCTCGTTGTTAGATTTCGCTCTGCTTTCCATTGGGGCAATTAAAACGGCCCTAAAATCAACTCAACTTTGACTTTGACTTTGGCCAAATGGTGCGATGTTTTTTTCCACCCACTGTTTTCTGTACGCAAGGGGCGAAGGCTTTGTCAGAGGGGAAAATTGGAGGAGCTGTGGGAAAACTGTGGGGTGTTGTAGCAAAGCCTTCGTGCCTTTTAATTAAAATCACAGCGCGGCAATTTACAGTCCAGGCCAGGCCAGGACTGTCACAGTTTTATATTGCGAAAGGCCGTGAACAAGCGGGGCGTTCGGGGTCTGGGGATGGGTGTGGCCAAATGGTCGATTGGCGGCGCTTTGTGTGCCTGTTGACCATTAGCAATTTTTCACTTCAGTAGAGCCGATGTCCCACTGCGAGGGGGATGATCAAAGAGGCACCAGCGAGAGTGTGGCAAAAGAAAGAATAAAAAGCACAGCGTGTGCCTTTGGTTTCTTAATGATTTTCTCTATATAATGTTTTTACTGCATTGTTTTAAATATTTGATTATTTTGGCATTTTAAAAATGCATGAAAAATCAACAAGATGAAAACTATTCACCGGTAATGCGAAAACCTTTCACGCATTTTTGCTGCAAGCCTTATCCGTGTTCTTTCCCATTCTCTCGTTCTTTTGCAATTTCCTTTTATTATCAACAATGCAGCAGCACCATGAAGTGTGCATTAAGAAACGCTTCGGAATAAAACAGAAAAGCAGAAAAGCATGCAGAACTATTTGATGGAAAAATGTTTGCTTCACCTTCTGCTGCTGTCGAGCATTTTCCAACCGAAGGCATCGGCAGCTTTTATTGCACGTCTCGCAGTCAAGTGAGGAATTTTCCAGAAAAACTTGAAGAGATTCCCCCAGATGCATAAATAAAAAACTACACCAGAGAGTATGCGTTCTATGCAGCAGCAGCATATCAAAAGCTGTAAATAAAATGCAAAATGGACTACGCAATACTGAAAATCGAAGTTCCTTTGGCTCTGTTGAAAAACACACAAACTATTAGAGGGGGTGGGGTGGAAAAACCTTACAACAATTGACGCAAAAAGGGAAAACCTTTTACGTTTTCTAGGCAAAGAGTGCATTTATATTTTACAATCAATCCACAGCTCAATCCGAATCAATTGAAAGAGAATATAATGAAAAATATCCATGTTTGTCTGTATTAATATGCTGATTTCCACAACTATATAAGCTAGAGACGTCAAAAGATTTCTGTGTATTCATTAGTATTATTTCTTTAGTATGAACCATCTCAAAATATGATATCTCAGCTATCTTATATTTTATTAAGTTTGCCAATCTCTGGCTCATCAGAAATTAGCGTTAGTTATCGCAGAACACTCTCGGCATCTGTTTTAAATATTAACGGGCCTCTTAACAGCTTCGAGTAATGAATTTTAGTGACTGCCTGACAACAGCAAGAACGATGACGACGACGACGACGGCGATGGTTGTCGGCAGTTTGCCGGAGGAGATGCTCGTTAGGAGGCCATCAAATAGCAAGGACTATTATCCTGTTGCTGTTGCGTGGGGCAGGACTCTGCAAATTCATTTAGCCATCTCGTTTGCCGGAAATTGTTTGGGGGGAGGAGGACGCTATCATCATGATCACGAAATGCGTTGAACAAGTTAATTGGGCACTTTTGCCCAGTGGCTGTCAAACTGGAAAACTCTTTTTAGTTGCGAATCAATTTCTGAAAAATTTATTAACCAGTAAAAGTTTCAGCCACCACACATATTCGAACAGGAACTGGCACATTCACTCACACATGCAAAGTAGAAAACTTAATTTACGCCATGAGGAAAGGAAAAAATGTTCTTTACTTTTCAATTGAATTTCATTTGTGAGAAAACTTTATTGGGCCTGGAGGGAGGGAGGCAGGGAGGCAGGGAGAGATCCTTACCCAACTTGCTGCCGCTGCGGTGTTTCCTTTGTGTGTGCCTGGCTGCTCCATAGCATTCCGGTTCTACATATTCAATTAGGTACAAGGCCTATTGAAAAGTTGCCAGCAGCAGCACAGTGTGAAATTGCAGCGAAAAGTTGCCAAGCCAAGCTCGAGCCATGGATCAATGACAGATACATACATATCATAGAAACTTGTGATATTTCCCCATGTCATGTGATTAAAGTTTTACATGTGTCGCCCCCTCTCTCTCTCTCTGTAGAGCATCCCTGCCCGGCGGGGTGTCCCATTGACAAACAGCAGAGCAGTAAGCAAAATCCTTTTTTGCTATTTGCATAAGCGAAGGAGCCAAGTTTTGTGTCACAATTCCTACAGCTGAGAGGGCACAAAAGTCATGGCAAGCAACGAGATACATAAATTCCTATGCATGTGTGGGTGTCTTTGTATGCGTGTGTGTGTGCGCGTGTGCGTGTGTCAGTTAGCGCGTGTTGCTTTGTTGCTTAACAAAAGTTAAGTCATAAATATTTTCCGACTTTTTGACTTGAAATTTATCAACGATATCCGCCATGAGCCACACGAAAGGCGAGGCACACACACACACACACACACGCAGTGAAACAGACACCTACACACCTCGTATGCAACTATATATGCTACAAATACACATGTATATATGCTATATCTAAATCTCCACACGCAACTATTGTTCAAGGCAATAAGACCGGCAAAAAGAAATATTTATGAAGTGCCATGAAAACTGTGGCAATTTGTCGCCTGTCAGCTGGCACAGTGCAGCTAAAACTGTAAGCAGCCATATTTATTGCCAGTGTGTACAGTGTAGGGCTGCCAGGTCAGCCTTTTTTCCGCACAGATTAGTTCTTTTGATAGCAACATTATTCGAAATGTATTAAATGTTTTGAGTGGATCGACTAACATATATTTTGCATTTAAATTTAAATTTATTAAAGGTAAATTTGTTTACTAGATACTGGCATACTAAATAAAGCCGCCTTGGACGCCGCACTCCATCCCCCCACGCTACTTCTTGCAATTGCTTTCAAACCGTACATATATTATATTAAGCTGCAGCTTTGACAGTTTTTCTTCTATCTAATGAGCAGCTCCCCCTCTCTCTCTCTCTCTCTATTCCTCTGTGTACCCAACTCAAAGTACAAAGACGCAAGATTTGCAGAGACTTTTCCTCTGTGCCACACTGCTTAAGATGTTGCAGTTCTCTTTCTGATCCTTTGACACGCAATCCCTGTAATGAGCTGTTGACCTTTGTCAACCAAGCCCCAAAAAGGGCAATCTATATTAAGAACGAAACCTTTTGCACACAGGTGAAAAACGTAATTAAACGATGAGGCCAAGCAGCCTGAAATAACCAGAGAAAGAGAGGGAGAAGACGTCTTTACACATCATCAACGTGAACGTGATTTAAATTATGTTGAATGCATTAAAAAGACTGAAGCCGCGATCCCAGAAACAGCAAAGGGATGCAGCTTGGCGAGGGGTTCCTCCATCAAGGACAATCGATACGTAAGCGAAAGCGAGAAAGTTAACCCGCAGCATGCTGAAAACGTTAAGTTTTTCTCGAACGCGACAAAGGCATAAAAAATCATTGAGGAAAAGAAAGGAAAATTAATTAAAAAGCCGAGAAGAAGCCAGGCCCAAGAAGATGAACAAAAAAAAAAAAAAAAGAAAGTGGCAAATGGCCAAAAGGCAAATAACAAAGTAAAGCAGTGACAGGCCAGAAGAGGCTTTTCAATTAAATTGATGAGTGAAGCTGAAGGCAGACAGATAGAGAGAGAGAGAGAGAGAGAGTGCGAGAGAGGCAGACAGACAGCGATAACATTTATCACAACACGAACAATAGACGCAGCACGGGAATGGCGGCTCTGTTATGTAAATACGGCTTGGCATAAGCTTCAGCCACACACCGGCACACACACACACCGGCACACTCACACACACACACCCTGACAATGGCCAGGAGGAAGTTGGTTCCTGCTGCTTTGCAAGCACCGATAAGCAATGACAAACAGCTGCTGGCCGGGCCGAGTCGGGTAGAGGCAACTCAACTCAGCTCAAGGAGCTGCAGCTGACAGCCGCGAGCAGCATTGGAGGAGGATTGGTGCCCGGGCTGAGAGTTGTAGCGGGTACTAGCTATAGTACCTGGTATACCTGCTGTCTACTCGCTTCACTCGTCTCGTCTCTTGGCCCGTCGGGCAAATTAATGCAGCGCATAAATTGCCTTTCTCGCTCTTATCGCGCCAACTTGTGCGCCAAAAATGCATTTGTCAGAAGTTAGTTAGAGATCCCTGCCCCCTCTTCTCTCTCTCTCCTCTTTGTCTGTCCACACTCTTCCCTGACTCTTTTGCCAGCTAATCCATTAAGGCAGAGTAGCCCATTTAATTGGCAAGAGCAAACAAGGCAAAAAGTAGATTAATCTGCTTTCATTGAAAGTTTTACGTATATAACTTGAATCTTTTTTAAATATAATAAATCTTATGTGTACGTTTATAGAAGAAACATGAAATTATTTAATATAGTATAATATTTATTTTTTTTTATTTTATTAAATTTAATAATCTTTTCTCTTTAAAGGCAAAAATAGTTACATAAAAAATTCCTTTTTATTTCCTCTCCCTTTTTGCAAATATTTTGCTCTTTCCCACCTTATCATCATAATTGCAGTGCCAAAAGTTTATATGGAGTAGCTGCTAATGCTGGGCAAACTTACACACATCTAGCAGTCCCAACATTACACTGTGCTACACACAGAGTTTTCATTAAAACTTCGAGCAGAACATTTGACAACGCGAAGCTTGTTTGTTATTTGCTATCACGACAGAGAGAGAGAAAGAGAGACAGAGAAAGGGAGAGAGCGCTGCCGGAAAGAATGGCAAGATATACTAGATGCAATAGGGCAAAAGTTTCTACTTATGTTACGCCCACTAAAAAGGGAAAACCATGAGGAAGAGACGGAGAGAGAGAGCGCAAAACAAAACAAATATTCGCGATGGGGAGTCCTGGCAATTCCACAGCAAATGGCAAAAAAAAATGCTGCATGTTTATTAATTTGTTTTTGTTGTTGTTGTTGTTGTTGTTGTTGTTTTTTGTTAGCTACTTGTGTTTCACTTGCAACTTGTTTGCTCAGTCAGTTGGATTTAGTTCTGCACAGTTTGTCAAAAAGCAAAATCTCTACAAATAGTCAAGAGGAACAACAACAAAAGGAAACCGACTGGAGGGGAGAGTTGGCTGCAGAAATGCGAGAATTATTAGCAGTAGCTTTATTCCTTCTCCCCTCTCTCTCTCTCTCTTCTACAATTTCGATATGGCAATTGTTAAACTTAAGAAATGAAAGACTATTTCAAAATTTAATTTAAAAAAGTTATTCGACTTGAAGAAATTCTTTCATATTTTATTTCTTTTGATCAAAAAACTTTTTAAATATAACTTACAGAGCCGTAGATTAGTTAACAGTGCAGCAGCTTTACAGCATTGGGAGTTACAGACATATGTTAGCTAAGGCGTACAGTAAAATGTAAGCTGAAGTAGCAAACTGTTAAAATACATTAACATATTTTTATTCTACTAATTAACAGCAACATAACATGCTTAGAAGTTCAGCTATGTTAGGCATGCAAAACTGTAGAAGTTCTCGACGCTCTCAGCTCGATTCAGTTGAAAATGAGGTCAAGTTCTCATAGTTATACGTACACCAACTATCTATATATATATATATAATATATATATTCAGGTAAATGTCGCACTCGTTTCCCACTTCCGCTCGTTACAATTTCACAGCCATTTGACGTTGTCTAATTATGTAAATGTGCCATTTATTTTAACACTCTGGGCACACTGGGCCGAGATGGGGATACACTTGAACAATGCCATTTAAAATTAATTTTCAATTAACTTGCTGCCAACGGGGCGAGAGAGAAAGAGAGAGGGAGTGAGAGAGAGAGGGAGAAAGCAACTTCAATAGTAATTTGGCGCATGGGGCAAACGCAAAGTAAAAGATGTTAAATGAATTTGGTCGCGAGTCGAAACTTTTGCAGGGCTCACAATAAATTGAGTTTTGGGCTTTGGCAATTGTGAATGATACTAATTTCAAGAGATAGACCAACAGAGAGAGAAGAGAGAGAGAGAGAGAGTGCGAAAGAGAAAGCAGAAGGGAGCGAGGACCAACTTAAGTTGCGAAACAAAAGACGCTGCGACAGTTTGGATGGAGCCACCTGAGCGTGTCTCAATTGAAAACTCAAATGGCAACTAAGACTTTTGGGCTTAACCCACGACAGCCGCAAAAAGTAGCTCACTTCCTAGATATATATATATATATATATATATAGTATATACTAAATGTATGTGTGGTATATCTCTCTGCATAGCATAGTGTTTCCGGGCGATTTGTGTGCAAGTTGACAGTCGCTTAGCTGGGAATCGAGCCGAGTGTCGGACCCGGACCTGGTTTCTGTTTCAATTGTGGGATTTGAGGCGAGTCGAAATCAGATTAAACTTGCCCCAAGCACTTGAAACAGTTGCAACACCTGTGACTATCTACGGACTGCCTGGACTCCTTCTCCCTCCCTTCCTTCTCCTCTTGCAATGATAGACTAGGAAAAATTAAACTTTTCCCTTTTCACACACACACACTCCTTTCAGAGCATTGCAGTTGGTCTCTCATAACGAGAAAGTTACACAAATCTACTCTGAATAGATTCCCCTAGGTGAGTGTGCGACAAAGTTTTAATAGTCCCAACATTCGAGCGCTCTAATGATATGCTAAACTGCCAAACGAGAGGTCCTGCCTTTGAGTCTGGTTATCCATGCTCCTGTTCCCTTTTAACCCCCCCTTGGCATGCGGGCCAAATTGTTGCGATTTCAAAAGTTTACCATCAATTGATGCAGGTCTTAGAACTTACACAGTCCTATCCAAAAGCAATTGGGGTTACACTTAAGTGGGCTTTGGGGCTACGCTCAAGTGAAGTTTGGCAACATGCACGAGCGCTTCATTTATATCACATATTTCAATATAAACATATAAAATAAATGATTTACTTAATTGTACGGTAGGTCAACTAATGCAACTACGACTCCACAAAGCGCCAGTTTATTTTTTCTGATTTTCTGTCTGTATTAATGCTTAGATCTCAGCTATTATAAATGCTAGGTAGTTTAAGTTTTATATAAAAGTTGCTGTATATTTTGTACTGTTGTTGTTCATTTCAAATTTTGGTCCCCATATGCACTTTTTCCAAAATTTAGTAATTTGTGTTTATTAAGCAAAATATTTAAGTCTTAATTATTATTTTTGACATACAGTTAGATGAATATTGGATGCAAATATTCTACAAATTTCAAAGGAATCGCAAAATACATATAGAAGTTATGTAAGATTTTTAGTTTCCGCTCTTCTTACTTATTAGATCTTTATATTCGTTTTTTTTATATTCGTATTATTAGGTTTATCACTCACCTTGCCCATATTGACGAAACCGTGCTCCTTGGCAACTGCATCGGCGATGTTGTTCTGATCCCCATTGGGTATATGCACCGCCCAGGTGTGCGTGTAGTGACCCTTATCGCCGCTCGCTGCATTCAACTGGGCGCCGCTGCCGCTGCCACTGCCCCCATTGCCATTGCCAGCGGTCTCATAGTCGAGGACATAGGGCGGCAGTAGAGGCGATTGGGCCGCATGGCCGGCATTAACTTTGGGCGCAATGTTGCTGGCCGCGAAACCGACATTTAAACTACATAAAAAAACTACGATTATGAATTGCAAAAGATGCGACGTTGACGTTGTTTTTAAGTGTCTGCTGCGATTGCATTTAGTTTTGTGTTGCGTTAAAAAACTACTTTGCCATAAATTGCAATTGAAATTGAAATCTGTTTTTATATCACATTCAATGATTGTTTGTTGTTGTTGTTGCTGCTGCTGCTGTTGCTGCAAGTTGGTAGTAAGTGTTGCTGCAACATTAATGCGCTTTTGTTTTGGTTGACAAGTTCTTTTGCTGGCAACATGTTGCCTGAAATGTTGCTTGTTGCTGTTGTGTTTGTTGCTCGCACTGTTCACGTTGTTGCTGTTGTTGTTGTTTCTACTGCTGCTGCTGCTGCTGTTGTTGTTGCTTGTGTTGCTGCTGTCGCTGTTGTTGTTGTTGTTGTTGCTTGGCTGCCTGCTCCATCGCACGACGTCGTTTTTCATTGTGCGTTCGATTTGCTGCTTACAACTTGTGTGTGGTGTGTGTGTTGTGTGTGTGGTGTGTGTGCTGTGTGTGTTGTGTGTGTGCTGTGTGTGTGTGTTATTGCTGTCTTGACTCCGCACAGTTTTCACTTTGCTGCTGACGTTGAGTAGCTCCTGTTATCGCTTCAGTGTCGCCTTCGTGCTGCAAATAAGACACATGATTGAAGTTTACATTAGCATTTCCATATAATTTCAGTCTATAAATACTGCAAGTCTTTAAAGTTTAAGATGCAATCGACATAAACTAGCATGTAGTTTGCATAAACAAAATGAAAACTAAGGAAATATGTATTATATATGTATAAATTTAAAAATTAATTATTTTTTTGCGTTTGTATGAACGCGCAGATCTCTGTAAGTAAGTGTCCCAGAGTTATCAAATTTATAATGCAGATTCTTATATACCATAAGCAGAATATGCTTTATTTAAATGTGAAACATCAAGTCCAACTCGCCTGCAATATCATAAATTGACTTTCAAAGCGTTTATTGTGCAAAATATGCAGATTCAAACTTTCCCCCTTGGCATACAATAAGAAGACTCTTCTCTCAGACTACTGTATTAATTTCAACTCAATCGCTCACTATCTTTACCCATTAGCAACACTATTCAAATACTTCCTCTCGCTCTCGGCTCAATTAAATTAGTTGCCTCTTGGTCTCTTGTTCACTTATCATTTACAGCGTGTATGGCAAATTAATTGCCTGCAAATGACACATCCAATTTGTGATTTAATGCCCAAAAGCCAAAAAAAAAGAAGAAGAGGAAAGAAATCAAGAAATGGAACTCAAAGACGGATGTGCAATAACGCCACAAAACGATTTCGACCAAAACTCTGCTCATTAGCAGCAAAGCCTGAAACGAAAAAAGCAACGAACTTCTAATCAGAAACTCAGAAAGGAAGAGAGAGACAGGGAGGGAGGAAGAAAAAGAGTGAGAGGGAAAGCTTTGCCAAAAAGTATTGCCTGCCCAAGCTGTAGGCCAGGCAAGTTTCATGCCAAATCGACAGACTTTTTGGCATTGGGCAAGCAAATCGCATTGATTGTCACCCCGGTTGGTATTGCAAATGAGCCTGTGCGACAGACGGACAGCTGGACAGACAGACAGATGGACAGAGAGAGAGCCAGAGGCAGCCTCTAGCTTTTGACTAATGCCATTGTCAAAATATGCCCCGATGACTGATGATGGCCAGAGGGCAAACAGGCCACACAGCACCCTGTCTCCCTGCCTGCCTGCTTCCCTGTCTGCCTGCCTGCCTGATGAGCAGCGCCGGCATTGACAGTTATATTTCCAGGCTATTGATTGAGGATTTGCAGGATTTGCAGTTGTCGCGTAATTAAAGCCAATGGGACAGCGGAAATGCGAAGCAGCGCAACCAGTGGCACACAGAGATTCAGACCAAAAGGGAGAGTAGGAGGAGGAGGAGGAGCAGGAGGAGGAGGCACATCACAGTGCGGAAGCATGACACTGGACTATGGTAATCAATAGTCAAGTGGATAGGAAATTGAATTTTCATACGAAATTAACAGTATACAGAGCTGCAAGCGATGTGAACTCTGTTTCATTGAATATAAACTTCAACTCAAATGTATAGTAGAATGATTTCCTATTTTATTTTACATATATCTATGTATAGAGCGTTGCAGCACAAATTCAAAAATTACTTGAGATACGTGCAGTACTTAGAAACATTTATACGAAATTTCATATCTGTAGCTAATGTAATAGCAGAGATCAGTCCGAAATCTGCATAGATTCTGCTCGTATCTAATCCATACGCGTCTTCAGCGATCGCTCAGTTAGTTTATCATGTTCCAGTACATATACGGTGGCACCCCAACCGGACATGGCATCTCGATTCATTGCACCGATCATGGACTGTGATATGACCTCAAATAATTGATTCGGTTCCATCTGGGGTTCCCACAGAGTCTCACACATGCCATACACCTGGGCCGTACAATTGCCAGCCACAGCGAAATCCTTGGTCATATTTGCATAACCATATGAGTCCAGATTACAAATATAGGGTTCGCTTATCGAAGACTCAAGACCCGCGACTATAGAGTCAACATAGTAGGGTGCAAAACGATGTTCGAACAGAAAAGATGAAAGTAATTGCGTATATTCTTGCGCTGCCAGACCATGATCTTCATTCATCTCTATGATATTCTTACGAAATGCCATACGATCTCGTACAGTTAGGATATCTGACTGTAGGCCAGTCATGCCATGAAATAGATAGGGTGCAATATGTGAGATCTTCTTGAAATCGGTACAAACTGTCTGGGTCTCAGCGGTGAAGCGATGATCTGTGGCAATAGCAACACAATTCGCTCCACACATGGCCAGAACGCAACCGTTGTTGTGATTTGGAACACAAGTTGTCATTTTAAGATAGAAAAATGTGTAGAAAAAAAATAGAAAGACTTGGAATGAAACTCTAAAATGAAAAGCCAACTAACTGTCTGATTGGAAATTGGGGAAAGGCCATGACAAATTTGGCTTAAATTGCTGCTGCAATATTTTTAGGGGCAATTCCGGTTAACTTTTTTGGCCCTTAAAAAAGTCATTAAAAACTTGCACTCAAAACTTTCGACATACAGTCAAAGCTGCAATTCGAATTGTCCCTCTTATCGACAGTAATACACATGGCTGCACAGACACTCGCACACACACACACACAGCCGCACACACACACAAAGTCAGCTGTGTATGAGTTTACGTGCAGATTGTGCATCGCATGTGCCTTTTGTACGCGACTTCCGCATTGCAGAGAGCGAGAGAGAAGGCGAGAGCGTAGCCATTCGGGGGCGGAAATGTCTCCCTTCCGCTGCTCCTCCCCCCTCCATCAGTTCCATGACTCGTGTCTGAGTAAACTTTGACTTTGACTGACGGCATTTGTCAGCGGCAGACACAAAGTAATCATTACTTGTAGAGAGGAGAGCACGAACGGGAGAGCGCATTACGTCTGCACTTTCGTGTTCTCTGGGACACGGGGCGCACTAAGCGTATACTTAATAATAAGAAAATAAGTGGCTGTCAAAGTGGGTGGCGGTGTTCCCAACTCCCAACTCCCACACATGCCAACGAAAAGTGCAAAACGGTGTCAAAGTCAACGACAGCAGCAGCAGCAACTACAAGCAGCAGCAGCAGCAGCAACTACAACTCCAACAGCAACAACAGTTGCTCATCAAAGGTAGCACGATGCGAAAATGTTGCTGCAGCGATGAAGCGATGACGTCGTCGTCGTCGTCGTTGTCCCGTCCCGTCTGCAACACTCCAAGTGTAAAGTGCTGCAACGTTAACTTGACAACTTGAGACAAATTGAGACGTTGTTTTCCTATTTTCCTGCGCTTTTCCTTACCCCCTGCCCCCATTCCCTTTCTTTCCTTTCTTTTTTTGCATGCCAAGGACGCGCACAGCGAATTGATGTGGTCTGCAACAGAGGCAAGCGAAAGCAGGTAGGGGCAAAGGGAGAGAGAGAGAGAGAGATAGAGAGAGAATTAAGTAGAGAAAGTACTGTGAAAGCCAGCGCTATATTGGGGGCAATTGAACAGGTAACTAGCTGCTAATAAAAGGGGCAGCTGGGCAGGCAGGCAGGGGAAGAGAAAATGTACTTAAACGCCTTGAGATTAAATCGATTCATTGGCAGTGATTGATTAGCGGATGTACTTAAAATAAATGTACTTATATTTATAACAGTTTGTTCAATAAGTACAGAGCCTAGCCAACGGATGGCGCCACTAAACCAACTGTTATATTAATTTTAGCGAGCGCGTCATCTTGTCTAAGATCATTGTTATACACTTATAACAATTGGAATATTCTTTGTGTTGATATATCATTATTATTAAATGGGTACAAATTGTAAAAAAATGAAACTACTGGAATGTGATTATAGAAATTCTATAGAAGATCTATGTTAGGTTAGAATAAAATTAAAAATCACGCCTTAAAAACAGCTTGGGCTTATTAATTCACACATCATTCAAGCTGTCTGCGTATAACCCATACAACAATCAAAACTCACACAAATCTCAAATGCAGCCAAAGTCGTAAATGGGCAGAGAAAAAAAAAAGGAAAGGAAAACCCTCAACTCAAATAAAAAATGTGGATAACAACGAACTGAAATGCAACAAGACCAGGAGTTAAATAGGAAAAATAGAAAGAAAACGAAGAAAAAGTGCGAGGGAAAATGGGAAAACAAACAAAACACAATTGCACAGGGCCAACGATGATGGTGATAAGGAAGATACAGGACGACAGGAGCAGCAGCAGCAGCAGCAGCAGCAGCCTGCAGCGGGCTGGCACGCTCACTTAAGCCGAGTAACGACTGCAGGCGCAGTTGGAGTAAACGCTCTGACACTTGGGTTGCCGGCACAGAGCTGAGTCCTTTTGCGGTTGCCAGGAGCTCAGAGCTTAGAGCTCGTCGTCGTAGTCGTCGTGCATTGTATTGTATAGTATGGTGTCCATGCAAAACTCAGGCATGTCAAAACCAGAATGAGAGCATCGTTAGAGGGCTGCCAAACAGAGAGAAAGAGAGAGAACGTGAAAGAGAAAGAGGTGGGTAGTGGTTGCACTTTGAAAACCGATGCCAAAACACATTAAGCTTATGTCTTTGAAGACGCCTGCAGCGGCAGTTAACAGCTTAAAAAGGCTACAAGAGTCAAAAGCCAGCAAAAGCTGCAGAGCCAGCGAGAAACGAGTAGGAGAAGGAGAAGAGGAGAGAGTAGCAGAAAAAAGGCCTTTTGTTGATGTGTTTGTTGTGTTCTTCTTTGCAATGTGGCTTTTAGCAATGTGTGTGTGGTGTGTGGGTCGAAGGGGCGTATGCGTGATGCTGTGTTCCCTCCTCCTTCTCCTCCTCCTCCTCCTCTGCTTTGCTGCTTTCGTCGCCTTAGTTGTTTAATGATAGTTTCCACTAAGCCAAATATGCACTCTTCTAACGCGACTTTTTCAGCTCTTTTTCACTTTTTTTTTCGTTTCTGGTTTTTCCAAGCAACCTGCAAACGCGGCTGCAACTGGAGCACAAAGTCAACAACAGCAGCAGCAGCAACAACAACAACAACAACGAGCTGGGCTCGGTTAACGCCCGCAGAAAAGCGGCTGCATTTCTGTTTGCCTGCATGCAAGTGAAAGGATGAGGGCAAAAATGTATGGAAAAAACGAAAAACGAAAAAAAGAGAAGTATAAGAGTAGCAGCAGCGAGTAGATGAGATGCGGCCACACTGACGGAGCAAGCATTTAGGCAAAGTGTCAGCCAAAGAAAGCGAAAAGTGTTGCAAAACGAGTGAGAGAGAGATAGAGAAAGAATCGTGATTTATGAGCGTCTGCTTAAACGTGTCACACACACTGCATATAGGTTTAATGCCCTTAGAGTTTAACTGAATATTTCTATAGCAATATAAGAAAACTCTACTATTTTTTGTTGTGTTTAAATACAACGCTCAAAATTTGCAGCATACTTTCGCGCGCAAACGAAAACAGCCCAAAAGCAAGCTGTGCTTATTTTATTTATCTGATTCTTCGTCCTCAGTCACCTCTTATTGCACACTTTTCTTTACGTATGGCCCGTATATCTTTTTCCCGACTCAAGACAATTGCAGCCTTACTCTCGCACTCGACTTTTTTATTGGTTTCGTTTGCTCTGGCAATTTAATTATTATTAATTCTGTTTGTATTAATGAGTTCTTCTTCAGCGATACGAAAATGCATTAAGAACCTTATCGGATCATACAAATGACCGGCTGAAAATGTAATTATTTTACCGCAGCATGTTGATAGTATGTGGGAACAACGCAGCACAGCCGAGGGCTATATGGTATACTACGATATGTGTGTGTGTGTGTGCGTATTTTTATAAGACAACGCGAGTATTTCATTAAAAATTTCTTTCGGCGCAGATTTCCCTTTTAATGAGCAAACACGAGTGTGCATTAAGCGAAAAATAAATGAATGAAGCGAAAAAAAACGAACGGGAACGAAAGGAAAGGCAAGGAAAGTGAAATTACAATCAAGAGGAAATGAAAAACTTGCATGGTATGTAGGGGGAGGTGTGTGTTGGTGTGTGTGTGGAACTGCTGCAATGCGATTTCCATTACACTCAAGCAACTTAATTGATTTTCCATGGTCAGGCATTAAATAAATGAAAAAACTGCAGGAGACCGACAGTAAAAGAGTGAGAGAGAGAGGGGAAGTGTCTGTGAGTGAGTGAGTGAGTGAGACAATGAGTGACAGCATTTGCTGCTCGACTTATTCGTTTCTGTGATTAACTCGAAAGCTTCTTTTCATGCTGCCTGCCTGCCTGCTAATGCAGGCGCCTTGTGAGGAGACAAAAGCGCGCGCCTAAAAGTATGCAACGCTTTGCGTTAAATGCATGAAAAATGCAACAAAGCGAGCGCCCGCCTCAAGTGGCACCCGGGCTAAAGAGCCTCTCTCCCTCAGGCATCCATAACTCAACTCCAACTCCAGCTGCAACTCCAGCTCCAACTCCATCTTCCACTTCAACTTCAACTCGGGTGCGCTGCTCATAAACAACGCAGCATAATTATGCCCCCAGTTCCTTTCCAGAATTTAACGCTAAAAGCCAAGGCAGGATAAGCAGAGTTC
The DNA here is from genome assembly GCA_018901885.1 of Zaprionus kolodkinae. NCBI lineage: Eukaryota > Metazoa > Arthropoda > Insecta > Diptera > Drosophilidae > Zaprionus > Zaprionus kolodkinae. Next base: position 8,628,906 of record JAEIFM010000498.1, on the reverse strand, counting down.
AAGCTGCTCATAATAGACGACTATTGCATACGCTTACATATTAAAATTAATATTTAAAATTTGAATTAAAATGCATAGTCATGAATAAATAATACTGTATAATGTTATGTCAAATTTAATAAGTCAAATTGCATGAAAACTAAGGTAAAACCTTCTTCAATAGAGTAAACACTCTATGAAAGACACAACTCCAGCTACAGTTCACCCAACGTTGCATGAACCATGTTGCCGCTTGCCACTTGCCACTTGGCACTTACTACTTGCCACGTGATGATGATGATGATGCAAGGTGATGTTGCACGAGCAGAGAAAAGCATGAAGCATCCATAGTCAACAGCTTTTCATTTTCGCTTTGATGGGCAACATTAACACTGACAATGGATTATTAAAATGTTGCCAGTATTTTCATATTTGTTGTACATTTGCATTGTTCCTGGGTGCTTTAGTATTTTTTGGGCTGCACTGCCAACAGTTTTTTCTGCGGTACGCACACAATTTGTGGCCTTAATACGGCCACACTGGCCACACTACTGATCCTAAACAACCGAATGTAAATCAACAAATCAACAACTTAATATGCACACATATTATCCCACAAGCAACGATGAGAAAAGCTGTGGAAAATGGCAGCGTATCAGTTGCCAGAGGAAACAAAATCAAAGGCAAAGAGATTTGCAGTAAAAAAAGATGCCCAAATACCCTGCAATTAATTGTTAAAGAAGTAGTTGAAAGTATTTTGGAAATAAATATATATATGTGTATATTTAATATAAAATAATAAGAACAAATATTATTTGTAGATTCTTCAAGCACTTTTCCTAATCATTTTACCCTGTAATTCGTACTTTGTACTGTGAGGAAACATTTTAAAATGTGCTTTGAAAATAAACCAGCTTCAAAGATAGGGTATCAGTAGGTTCTATATCCAGCTATGCTCATGCTGCCTTGCTTATTAGTATGCACAGCATGCTGCATACTTTTTGGGGCCGCGGAAATTTATGCGTGTCTATTCATTGGCTGCTCTATCCTCCGCTGCTGACTCCCTTTTCGCTTTCCACTCTCTTCTCAGTATTCGTTTTCTTCTTCGCTTCGCTCTCTCTCTTCCGTTTTCGTGGCAAATTTACACACCTCATACACAGTTTGCTGGCGCCGCCTGTTGTCGTTTCAATTAAACTGGGCGCCGAAATGTATGCAACGTTTTTTCTCGCGCGCTCTACATTTCCCTACGATTTTAGCAATTAGGTTGACTGAGTTTGCTAACTGGATACTACTATAATACTGTTTTTTTGTTGGTGTTGTTGTTGTTTTGCACTCTGCAACAATTTTATTATTAAATTTGCTTTTAACTTTTGATTGCTTTAGCCGTTTTCAAGCTACTAGTATGCCAGCCAGCACTGGCAGCAAAATTGTCATAAAGTTTACACCGCGTCGCGTTTCGGCTTTGCGAGTTTGTAACGTCAATAAAAATTAACCCAAAAAGCCATAGAGCCTGCTGCAGCACACTCACACACACACACATACTGGGAAAAGGTGTGTTTGTGTGTGTGTGTGCATGTAATTCAAACAATTAGAAAGTTAGCGCTTGGTTTGCTGTTTGTTTCATAGTTCAGATTGTTGCACAAACTTTTCGTGTTGCTTGTTTTATTTGCATGACAAATGTTGTTGCCGTTGCTGCCGTTGCTGCTGCAGTTGCAACCTGTTTGGCAGTGGCAACAACTATCGAGAAAGTTGCCGGTGTTGACTTTTTGACAGCGACCCCCTGCACTGCGGCCATGTTTAGCTGTTTATGAGTTGTTGGCCCTTGCCTCAACCGGCTCCCCTACTTCAGCCCCTTTCAGAGTCCTGCTCAGCACTCGCGACAAGCACTCGAAGCCACCTCATGCAGCTCACTTCAGTAACATATTTGCACAAAGCTTCATAAGCAGCAGTATCCTGCCGTATCCTGGCAGTATCCTGCATGCAACAGACTCGCTCGCGACTCTTCTAGCTGATGCAGCACAATGTGCCCCCTTTGCCTACCCCCCTTTGCTCGGCAGCTTAAGCTGGGTTGAGTGCAAAGCTTAGCATCACATAGTAGAACTGCAAGTACTCCCTTCAGTGAATCCCCGCCCCCACCAGCTGCATATGTTGAAACTCAAATTCAGCTGTTCCGTCTACTTCAAGAGCTGCTGAAATTGCACTAGTTAACACAAAAAATGTTTTCGAGTTGCAACGTAAGCGCATTTCACTTTTTGCCTCCTTCAGTCAAATTACAACAAATTGTTGCAACGTTTGTTATTTTATTTTTTTTTATACAAGCATAGTCAAAAATCCTACATCGATTTTTTTTCAGCAGCTAGGGTATCTGCCATGGCGAGCAACCCATTTTTATTTGCCTCTTTTTTTGTTGATTTTTTCATTCATGCATTTTTTCTTGCTGCAATTTCGCTGACAGCGGAAAATACTAATTTTCCAGTTATTAGCAAAATGTCAAAACAAATGACAGCGCGGATTTTCCACAGCCAACAGCAATGGCAACGGCAACGGCAACGGTAGTTGGCAAGCATTGTTTATGCATGTGTGTGTGTGTGTATATGTGTGTGTGTATTAAATACTTTTAGTTGCAGTTTGTCTAATGGGTTTATTCGTATAAATTTAACAACAGTTTTGTTTGCTACTGGTTAAAAATTGAAATGGGGAAATGCAAGAGAATTTGTAGAGAAATAATATAGCAAGGGATTCTTATGTAGTAGCTTTAGGATGAGTTTAATGGAGCAGTTCTTTGAAAACTCATTTTATTATCTTTCTGAAAAGCTATAACTAAAAATATATCTATGCAAGTTATATTTTTATTGACTGTTACGATTATAAACATTATAATAATGTTACATAAAATTGATATTTCAGCATATGTCTCTAGTTTAAATAATTTTATATTGTCTTTATAAAATTCCAGATTAAATATTTTAATTTTATAACTCTAGGCTTAGCTGCTTTTTACGCGAAACATCGTTTAACATTTTTATAGCACTTTGAAAACAATCAAATAAATATTCTTTTTGTAATATCAAATTTCTTCTGCCTATGCCATAAATTTCGCGTACAATTCCAGCATAAATACACAAATATACACAAACACACATACTATCTGTGCATATGTAAATATCTCTTAGATATTTCGTGTATAAAATCTTGCGCCTTGTTGGCCATTTGTCAACGCGCGCTGTGGCGGCCAATAAACAAGTCAACAAAATACGCCTGACAATACGCAAAAGAAAGGCCCAAGGCGACGGCATTTTGCAGGACTAGAAATGGTAAGCTCAAGCATTCACACACACAAACAAACACACACACACACACACAGAGTGAGTATGCAGCAGCCTGCTGAACAAAGCGCACTTAGCGAGCGAGCGCTGAAAAGTATGCAACAGCATTTGCAAAAGCTGCAAATGGAGCGCAGCTTTAAATGAACGAATGAAACAAATTGATATGCAAATGTGCACAAGGCGAGAAAGCGAGAGGGAGAGGCAGAGAGCGAGAGAGAGGGAGAAGGAGAAGGCAAGGAAATGTAACAAAACACAAGGCAGCAACACAGGCAGGCTGCCTACAACGTACTGTGCATGCCCTGCACTTCTCTTACATCTCATCTCGTATTGCATGCTGCATAGCACAACTGACCCTTCCCAAGGGAGTGTAGAACACAGCGAGAAAGCGCTGCACTGCACTGCACTGCACACTGAGCAGGCGAAGGAGCAGCGAGCGAGCAAGCAGCTTGGCTAAGCGATATCCACTTCCGTTCGCCATTGTGCTGCCTCTTTGCTACGCCCTCTTGTATTACACCGCCCTCCTCCTCCTTCTCCCCCTCTCACTCCACGCCCCCTTATTGTGCTGCAGACTGACAGCTGCAGTTGGCTGGCAACATTTGGCTGCACAAATCAGGTTCATAATGTTTCCGCTACATAAAAAAAAGAATATACAAAAATATTACGTATACGCCTACGACGTGCCATCAATAATTTTACAGCAGTTTATGGCCAACCCCGCACATCCCCCCTCCCCCTTCCTCACATTCCTCACAAATAAAGGCAAATTCAATTCACAAGTGCGGTATAGCAAGCCAATAAGCAGGCAGACAGTATAAGACCTAAAGATACCCATTGCACTTCACTTTTTCACACTTATTGTGGCTTTAAAGCTTGGCAGCTTATTTAAATAATCACTTTTAATTAGCTCAAACGCTTACTCTACCCACTGTTTACAAATTTACAGGGTATACAATTCTGCTCGAAAAAAGGAAAAATGCATAAAAACTTTTGCACGAAATTCAATTTGGCGTAACTTTTTTTTTCGCTGGCTCTTTCTATCATCAGCTGGCGGAATTTTCAGCAAAACTTTTTCACATTGATTGAAATGTAAAGGCACTAATACAAACATACTTATGCCCAACACACACACACACACACATACACACACAGAGAGAGATATATATATCTAATAAACTTGCAAGTGCAAATTCAGTTGTCGAACTAATGAGGATTTGGTTCACCCTCCGGGTGGGTTCAACATGCTGGAAAAATGTTTTGTTTGCCCAGGAAGAGGGCGGGGCGGAGGGGCTGGCAAAAGTCGTGACAGGCTGTAAAGAAAACTTTAAATGATTTTCCAGGGTCAGCACGCTGGCAAATGTTGTGGAAGTTTTCACAAGGAATTAAACAGAGGAAAAGTGAACTTTAGAATTGCTTCATTCTCTCTCAGTCTCAGTCAGTTGTGAGTGAAATGTGCATAATGAGCCACATCCACAGCACAATTTGATATTATACCATATCTATAGAGAGTGTAGAATCGCAAAACTTTGTTGAAAACGAATGTAATACGCATTAAATACGATTGTAAGCAGAGTTAACTTTGTAAGCCTCTGCATATCATGGCAAAAGTTTATCTTTTTTTACACACAATAATCGCGCAATAATCTCTAATAGATTTCCAGATTTTCCTCTCATTTCCACTTCAATTTCCTTTTGCCTTCTTTTTGCAAATTTCCTTTTTTTGAAGCAGCAACTTCATTTAGCTAAAGCATCATCACTTAATCAGCTTGATTTACAGCCACAAAATCAAACTAAACGAGTTCACAGTCAATGTGACTGCTGCTGAGTACACTCATTCAATGTATGAATACAGTATATTCACAGTGCACTCGATACCGCAATGAATGATTTGTAGGCACTCGAAACGAGATGAAAAGTGGAGGAGGAGGGGTAGAAAAGCGACTCCATTCAAGCGTAAATGGGCATCAAATGCGAAAAATTGAACTTTCAACGATTTTCGGACACTCAAAAATGCACAAAAGCAATCAATGGGAGAAAGGAGAAAGCAGCCTGCCAAGGATAACAACAAGGTAAACAAGAAGTGAAATATCCAGCAAAGGGCACACAGAGACAAAGGGAGACAGAGGAGAAACAGAGAGAGAGAGAGAGACAGAGACAGAGGTAAGCTAGCTAGAGGCTGACGATGACGATGATATAGATATGCCCTGAAAATGGTCGAGTGGGGCTGCCTTTCAGCATCATGACTTAATAAATACGTGGCCAGATGCCCAGGTGTCCACACAGACAGGTGTTAGCGCCGTCGCTCGCCGTCGTCTCTTCCCAATCCAGGGAAGGGAACGAGGAAGCAGCAGCAAGCATTTTCGCCCGATTGCCCACGAAATCGACAAAAATGAAGTTGAAAATCCGCTGAACGCTTTTTGTGTTGTTGTGTCTGCCTCCCTGTCCCTGTCCCTCCCTGTTCCACCACCCACCCAGCAGCAGCTTTTCAATACTGATTGATGCCTTCTGATTGAATGAAACTCCGCCAACAAAAGGGACACAGTCGTGCGACGCGGGATTGTGTATGAATTCACGGCTGCCAGCTGAGCAAGCGCCACAAAATATGATTGTTCTCCCTCCCTACCCCTCTTTCTCCCTCTCTCCTTTTCCATCTTTCAGCCTGTCGTTTTGCCTGTCAAACAGTCCCCGCCTGCCTCCTCCTCTTCATTCGCCTTTCTTTCACACGCATACAACAATAACAATAAAAGTCGCCCGCTTTTCCGTTACCCGTTTTTACTTTTGATTTCCGGTGTCTGTCTGGCTTATGCCTCTCTCCCTTTCTCCCTCACTCCGCTCTCTCTCTCTCTCTCTCTCTGGTCTCCTTTTCGGCTTGTCGTCGTGCCGCTTTAAACAGTTTGCTGGCATGCACAAACATGTCTGCGGCGACGCCATTTTTATTTGCCATTAAAAAACATGTCTGCCCCGTTGTGGGTCGGCAACAATGGCGAAATATGTTCGAAATATGTTTCTAATTGCCAGCAGCAGCATGTGTGAGAGGGAAGGGTAGGAAGAGGGAAGAAGAGAGAGAAGGGCGCTTGAGAGACAGAGACAGCAAGTGAGGGGATTACACAGCGCTAGTTTATACATTTTCATTTTTTTTTTACTTTCAACAAGACGTGCTCTGATTTTTAGTGCCTACCTCTCTGTCTATCTCTTTCACGCTCTATCCCTATTCCTGCCTCTCTCTCTCTCTTGCTCTTTGGGGATTTGAAAAAAACGAGTGTAATCAAATTCCGCTGAATGCCAGGCTATGCATATTGATAAGCCCTTGTCAGACAGATGTTGAAATTGATATGTGCTGAAAGTCAAATAGTGTAAAATATTTAGAGAGAGGTATAGTTGGGGTAGTAGCTATAAAACTATTACCTGAATAATAATTCTATTATTTCTTTCGATTGCCAGTTACGGGCTTACCTAAAACGAGAGAGAGAGAGAGAGAGAATAATGCATGAATATTTATGAGTTCAGTTTAGTTAAATAAAATTCGATTCGATAACAAACTTAATAAAATTGGAATATCAATTTGTGCTGTTTATATACCATACTACAAATATATATAAATATATAGACAACAGCTGTGTGTGCTGCAATCGAAAGGAAAACGCAAACGTAAACAAATTGAAAAGCAGCCCATTTCTCCCCCACTATTTGTCTTTATTCTTCTCCCAGTTTATGGAATTTTATGCAAAGTATTTGCATATTAAATGACAGCAAGGGGGTAAAGTGGAAACAGAGCGGGTTGTGGTACACAAATAAACCAATAAACAAGTTGGCCATAAACAAAAGCAAGTGCCAATAGATTTGCATAGCGCAAAAGGCTTGCGGCATTGCGCATACGCCGTGTGGTCGGCATTCAATTACAAGCTAAAGATGCAGACAAAGACAAAGACAATGATGATGATGCCTGCTGCCTGATGCCTGCTGCCTACGCCCATGGCATTAAGAGCAGCGCAACTTTTGCCGCTCAAGCGATAAGACGAAGTTCTGGAGAAGAAGAAACCTCACCCTGTTTCCCTTCTGTTTTTGGGCTTTATTTGCGAATGCCATGTCATTGCATTGGATTTTGGCCAGCCGATGCTTATTGAAATGTCAAATGTCATTCGGCTCTGTCTCGTTGTATCTCTGCAGGGCTGCTGCCATATCATCTACATTCAGATAATGTATATACATATATATAGAAAAACATCGTGTGTCGCAACTCGTTTGCATCACAAAGTGCTGACTGAGCTGGCAGGCTTGCAAGACTTAAGAGTTTCCTTTCATTTTGGGGGTTATTTTTGCCTTTTTTATACCCTGTGCAAGTTGGCAATGACAGGGTAGTTTGTTTGGGCAAATACTTGAAAGAAAAACCCCTGCTTTATATATATCAGCATGTCTAGCGTATCTTTTGGTTGAGCAAAGCCTTTGTATTGCCCTGGGGCTCTTCTTAAAATTTTCTTCAAGTTTCTTTTCATTATGCTTCTTTTTTCGCTTTCATCCTCGCCTTTTCCCTTTCTTTCTCACTTATTTTTCTCCTCTTTTTCCACTGCTGTTTGTCTTTTGCCGTCTGCTAGTCCTAATTCAACTGAACTTGTATGTCTTTCCACTTCATTAATTAAACGTTTCAATTGAGTTTTCCTCTCCGGCCTCATTTTCTTTGTATGTGTGTGTGTGTGTGTGTTTTTCTAGCCCCTGCGGCAATTCTGCCTCGTTTTGTTTACAGTCTGTGTATCTGTCTGTGTGCCCCATGGATATGTATTCATATTAATAATATTTATGCATATTCCACCGTTTTGATTTAAATGCATTTTTGTGGGTTTTCTCTCACAATAATAACGCACTTAATTGAGCTGAAAAATTACCACACACGCACACACATATACACACACAGACACCCACGCCGCCACAAATTGATTAACTGAAGCACAGATGCCCCGCAGCCGACACGCTTTTCCTGCTTTTCCGTTGGCAAAAGCAATAAATGAAAATAATTTCCTGAGTGGCGGCGACAAAGCGAAAATCATTTTAAATAAGGCATGAAAACGCATTAAAGGCGACACCTTTCTGGGAGTATGAAACGCACACAGACCTCCAGCTTAATACACACACACACCCACACACGCTCACAGTATGTGCGTGTGTTGGGCAACAACAAAAATGTCACCTCGCATTATTTACACTGTCGCTTGCCGTCGCCTTGGCCGCATATAAAGCACAACGTGTTTGTTGTTCATGTGCGTGAGGGAGCAAAAAAAATGGAGACACAAGGAGACACAAAGCGATGGAACCTTTCCATAATTAAGGAAAGTGAAAATAAGTAAACAGCATACAAAATAAATAAATCAAATACATGTCAAAGTAAAATATAAATAAATCAAATAAATCTCAAAAGGAAATGAATAAAATAATAAACATAAGTAAATTAATTTAAAATAATACGAACCATTTATTTAAAATCAATAAATATGATAAATTAAGTTCAATAAAATTAATGGAAATAAAATAAATGATAGGAGCAGAAATCGTAATCATTATTATAAATACAAAGTCACAATTTAATAAACAATAAAAGCTTTTTAAAATATGATATAAATAAATAAATAAATAAACAAGAAATCGATTTGATTATGTACAATTCATTAATTTATATTTAAAACGAGAGGGTGTATTTTTTTTTATACCCACGCCACTTATAAGCCACCAAAAGAGCTTTATTTATAATATTATAAAATATCAAGTCTATACTTAACTTTAGTTATTCTTTTAATATAAAATTCCCGCATATTTTGTATAGTTTATCACTTTCAAAAGCCAAGCGAAAACAAATGGCAGAACACTTGAAATTGGCTGACACACAAAGCACGCTGCCACGAGAGCCAACTGCACTCACACACACACGGACTGACACACACAGACACATACAGTCACACACACTCATACTCAGAGACACACACAAACGTATAAAGTGATAAGCAGCCGCAGGGCGAACGGTGATGTCGTTGTTGTCTGTCTGTCTGTCTGGCATGCAAATAAAATTGCGTATACGCCCTGTGTGTCTGTGTGGGTGCGTACATGCGTCTGAGTGAGCATAAGTGTGCGTCTGAGAGTGCGTGTGTGTGTGTGTGTGTGCATCGGTGTTTGTTTACAGCTTTGGGTGTTTGCGGCGCCGGCTGCCAGCTCAAGTGTGTGTGCGTGTCTGTCTGTCTCTCTCTCTTTCTGTCTGTCTGCGTCTGTGTTTGCTGCCCTTTCTCTGCCTCTCATGCGCCCTCTTTCTCCCTTTTTAACGCACACTCCCTCTCCCCATGCCTTAGTCCTGCTTTGGCTGTGTGAGCTTGCATACATTTCAACGATAATATACCAAAAATTGTATCTGGCAAAAATTGTTTTTTAAAATGTTTCGTGCCCTGTGGCTGCTTTGACAAAGGCAGCAGCAGAGAAAAGCATAAAAATTTGCCGCAAAACCAAGGGCAATTTATACGCGTAGGTAATAAAAATGCAATATAATTCCAATATAAATGTTTGCCAGGGGTGAGGGAAGAGACACAGCAGGGATGAGGGCTACGCGTGCTAAGTACTCTACAAGTATCAAATGCAGCAAATCGCAAACGCTTCTGAGCACAAAATATTGACATTTGCTTAGGCAAATTAAATAAATATTAAACTTATAAAACATATAGATGTAAAATAAAGTTTAAAAACAATATATTTTTATTTACTTTTGCTTTGCATTACATGTGAATTTGCAAACAAGTTAAAGAGCTGCGTGAACTGTTAATTTTTTGTTGCATACTTTCAGGCGGACATTTCAAATGCCACTGAAATACTGGTTTCTTTTTATCTGATTTCTACATTAACATTTACAGCCGCCATTGTATACCCGATAAAGCTGCAAGCATCCACAGATTCTTAATCGTTCTATCCATAATTTTTGCCATTAAAACTCAACTGATTTCTGAAACTTTGCCAAGCATCGTTAAAATATATATTAACTTAAGGGGTGTCACATAACACTCGTGGAAAGTATGTGCGACGACATGCTGTTATTAATTTATTTTTATGTTTAATAACACACACGCCATGCGTAGGTCGTTTGGCTGGCGCCAAAGTGATAGCCATAACAATATCATCAATGGGGTTGTAAATTACGGAAAAATACTTCATATAGAGGCAATATTTAAGGACAGAGAGAGAGAGACAGAGAGAGAGGCAAACAACAGGTAATCGCCGCAGCTTCCTTCATTAAATTTATACACGACTTTGCGTACAATTAAAGCTTGTGGTTCGTTGCGATGAACGATGACACAACATTTTCACAGTTTTCCAGCATTTTCTCAGCTGGATTGAGGTTACTTAATTAATAGCAAACTGATTAATTAGTATTTGCGTGAGAAATCCAACAATAAAGTATGTGTGTGTGTGTGCGTGTGTGTGCATGAAATCGATCGTTTCGATTGCAAATTGCCATTAATTTCATTAGTCAAAGGCCTGGGCATACATCTGTTTATATAATTGGCCAAAAACCACATGGCACAAGAGGCTACACTCTGGCACATACATGCACAAACATACATATTGTGGCATTTCCTTTAATGACACTTCGAATCGAACAAATTATTGGGGGAAACCGCATTGGCAGCCAAATTCAATTATGTTTTCAATTAGCGCCTAAAAGCGCCCTAAGTTATACAGTATATTGAGTAGAATAACCTATGCTACTGCTGTATTTATCTAGTTTATATATACATATATTCCAATAACCTCGTAGTTAGCTTAACCTGTGCCTCTGCCAAATATTTACCCAAAAATACTCAAGTCTCAACTTGACTCACAGTGTGCACTTTAATTAAGTAATTATGGCATGCATGTATAGTGAGTGGTATATGGTATATGTAAGATAGCAAAATAACCGTTAGTTTGCCTAGCATGCACAAGTAAACAAAATTCTCATTTATTTTAATTAATTTATCGCTGTCGAGCCAAGCAAAATCAATAAATGGACGCAAGAGATCCCTCACGCTCCTCCTTAGCTACCCACTCAGTCCTACCTCCTTCTCTCCTTCTCTCACTGTGTCTTTCTCCCTCTCTCACTTTCCGTTCCACTACCCATCACTAAATTAAAATGATACGAAACAGTAGAGTCCCTTAAAATTGCTGATATTTTTGCTCAGTTCCTTGTGCGGTATTCCAAAAATGACAAGCTCAAATGGGTTGTAAATAACGTTAGGGTACGACTAGAAAATACTCTGTAATATCGATTCAAAGTTAGAAAAATATGCAGAAATCATTTGCCTGTTTAACTTGATAATTTTTATCGTGCCAGGCTGCCAAATACCCTGCACAATTCAAGTGAACTTAGAATGCCATAACAATTGCAATGTATTCATTTGCCAACCATTTCCCATAATATTTGTGAGGTACACATATGTAGGTTTGAGGCAAATGCGGACCATAGGGGCAGAGGTCACATACACACTTACACAAACACAAACAAGGAGCTCACACTGGGAATATTTACTAAAAAGGAAAATGTCAACGATGCAAATTGGAAGAGCACAAAAGGGCAAGCATGTATCTATGTGTGTGTGTGTGTGTGTGTGTGTGTTTGTGCACGTATGTGTATGCAAATGAATTGTGAAACTGATAAAATTTCAATTAAAATGCTGCTTGTTACACACACAGAGAGAGAGAGGAACAAAGTCAAGTGGCACACAGAGGGTCAGATACCACGATGAGGGAGGCTAAGACGCATCATGCAACTGATCTTTCAATTAGGAAATTAAATTTCCTGTAAGAAACATGGTTTATTTAATTAATCAAGCTATGCACTACGATAATTAATAGAAATGTGTGTACAAATACGTGTAAATAAGGTAGAAACAGGAAAATAATTTATCTTATACTTACAACGTAAGTAGATGAGGAAAATTCCTCGAAGAAAGATCTGTAAATTGGGAATATTTAATTTATCCTGGAATATTAATATTAATCTGTCAGGGAAATTTCGAGCATTTATGCACATGCCCAAAAGTAGGCAACGGAAAATAATAAATGGGAAACCATCCACATGTTTCGCGTAAATTCGACTGCCATACGCAAACTAACTCGAGATAATTTCTAATTTACCGCAATCGGTCGACAGCACTTAATTAGCAATCCAACAATCTGGCAATCTGGCAATCAATTCTGATTGGAAACTATAAAACGCACACAAATTTCAAAAGTCAACCAGCCAAAGCTAGAGAGAGAGAGAGGGAGGTAGCATTGGTAAAGGACTAAAAACTAATTTATGTAAACGTTTCGAATTTTATTCACTCTTTCCTACCTTCTACCTTCCGTTCAATTATGCGTAAAAATTATAAAATTTAATCAACGAATATTGAACCGGAAAACAAAAAAAAAGAAATACAAAAAGGGGTGCGCCAGCAACAGTTGGTCGTGTCGATATCGGGGAGGAGCGGCTTTTTATGCAAATCGTGCTATAACAGCTTTAAAGTGTTGCCAATGAGAGTGGGATAAAGAGAAGGAGAGAAAGAGAGAGGGGTAAAGAGGGAGAGAGAAAATGGAGGCAGGCAACAGCAGCGCAGGTGGTCAACGGCAACAATTTTAATTGACAATTGTTGTCGCTGTGCCCAGAGTGTCGACCCAATTGGTTGGGTATCATCTATGCGAATCGCACCCCAGTCATAATACCATTTACAGTCGTCCCCCTCCAATGCCTGGCCCCTCTCTCCCTCTCCCTCTCGATACCCGCAATAACACCCTATCAGTATCGCACGAGGGGAAGCACATCAATTTATGCGTGGTCGCGTCAAAATTTCAACTGCTCATTGCGGATTTGTTGCTGTGGTCGCACGGGCGTAGGCAAGTGCTAGTAAAAGAGGCGATGGAGAAAGGCGTGGCGCGTACGTGGGCCACAAACGTGATGCCTGTGTTTATAGAGATTTTAGAGAACGGCAATGTATGCCCAAATTTAAATCAATTGAATTAGCAGTAAACATGAGAGGCAGAGAGAGAGAGAGAGAAAGAGAGGGAGCGCAAATCAATTCATTAAGAACATTTTACAACTGGAATATTACAACCGTGTACGAGTGTGTACTGTATAAAAAAAAAATTGAAATTTATAACTTTACACAATATGAAGCAAAAACAAAAATCAAAACAACTCAAAATATTTACCTGAATTCAGGTTTATATGAGTGAAAAGTCAAAGCGAGCTGAATCGAATCAATTATTGCTAATTTTTGCGATATCCTAACGAAACTAATAATTTTAATAACATTAAACATATTACTTCAGACGAGTTATAAATAGGCTTTTACTTGAAATCTAATAGTCGTATGAATATTATAATTGACTTCAAAGAGAAGTTACGATCCCGTTTTTTTGCTCAACGCATTCATTTGCATTTCATGGACCTGAGCAGCGTGCGGTAGCAGTAGTTTTTCATGTGCAGCTTCTAATCGAATAGGCAAATACCGCAACGTGCCACTAACTCACTATTTCCTGTGCAGACGCCATACTTTTCTTCCTCACACACACACACATACACACACACAAGCAGAAGTGTAAATACAAATGTTAGCACGCACACAAACGCATTAATTACTTGTTCGTATGCGAAACACAAACTACACACAGATACAGACAGTGTACACGTATGTGTGAGTATATAGTATGTGTGTGTGTGTGTGTGTGCTTAAGTGCTTGTAAGGGCTTTACGGCATCTCGATTGCAGCAGAAAATCGCGTAGGGTGCAAGCAGAGAGGTACGAGAATTAACGCTGCCTGAGCTGCCACTTGCATTAAGTGCCACAGGTATCGAGTGTCTCTGCCTCCCCCTCTCGCTCACGTTCTCCCTCTCTTTCTCTCCCTCTCTGTCGCTCTAACCACGCAGCACCCCAGCATAATTGGCGTAAACAAAGGCGGAATTCGATGCGGCCCACAGCACTATGCGATGAAATATGCGCGTTAGGCAATACCAGCTACGTGCACACGCAAATATTCCCTATCTACTCTCTTTCCCTCTCTCTCCCTCTCTCTATACCTTCTCTCTCCCTTTTCTAGCATGCACTTAATTAAGCGCTGACCACCTTGTTGAGCAGTTAATTAAACCTGAGCATAAAGTATGTCCGCTCCAGAAATCTTAAAAGCAAAAATCGATTTGCAAGTTTCCTCCTAAGCCATCGTCAAAGTTTACTACTGTCAGTTTCATTAACATCATTTACGATGCCTAATCAGAGAAAGCAAAGAGGGAGGATCTCAGAAAATAGTCTCTACTTAGTAAATATGTATTTTAATTTGTATATTTTATAATTTTTAAATTTTTAATTAGAGTTACTAAATTTATTAATTAAATATCATATATAGGCTGTTTACAAACGACCTATTTCTGTTTTACAGTCAGTAAATCTGTTAAGGGGCTAGCGAAATTTCTAGAATAAATGTTATACGATTCACAGACCCACCTGATACATTTTTAGTTAAATTGTATAAAAATCGGTATAGATACTTCAGAGGAGGCTGGTAACAAATGCCGTATTATTTTCGAATTTAACGACCTATTTCTGAAAAATTGTCAGTTTATCTGCTGCAAACTAATATATAATGGAAAACTAATCCAAGATTTTTTTAGGATATATTTAATGAGAAATAAAAAGAAAATTTCCTGTCAGCAAAGCACAAAAATTCCGAAATTACATTTCGCTTTTCGCTTAATACTGCATTTTCTTCACAAACGGTTTGCGAGGGGAAAACCTGTGGTGAGGAGGATGAGGAGGTGGCTGCAAGACCGAACATAGGCGTGGCATGCTTCATTGGGCAGTGGAAATTTAGTGCCAGACGGCTGCAATTAGGCGAAAAACGTTGCATATTCTCTGGCCCTAAAATTCAGTTTGCAATTAAAACCCAAGAAATTATATTCCTACTAGTTTTATTTTCTAAAAGTTTCGTAGGGTTGGCAAAAAGGGGTAGCACCTTAATGAGTTTAGCTGGGGATTGGCTGAGGTCATCATGCCTAATGGGCATGAAAACTTTTCGACATTTCGCCTTGACAATTCTCCTTCCTACTCAGGTTGAAAATTGCATTCTCTTTTCGATAACAACCATGCGTTTATTCTCAAAGAGAAGCTTAATCAACTCAATCGAATAGCATAATTAAATGAAATTTGATTTTCATCAATTTCCACACTTACCTCAAAGTGAATTTCATGTATTTTCTGAAACGAAAAGAGACAGAGAGAAGAGAGAAAACTCTATTAAAAATGTGTAAATCATATTAAAAATTCATTAGAAAATTTAACGCAGCAGCAGTTTACATATGCCACACGGTCATTAGATTTTCCCCTCACTCAAAAACAACTTAACATTTTTTAAGTGCAACGTTTTTTTATGCGGTAATTACGAAACTGTTTTTCAAGAAGCTTCAGCCCAACCGACTGATAAATGGCGAATGTTAAAAGCCAAATGGCCCCAAAGTTGGGATAGCCATTTTACGGCTAATGGCAGTCGTCGAATGGCACGTAAAACTGGTTGTCTCCAGTGCACTGAAATATGTCCCATCTCTTGACTCTTGTCAAGCCCCCCTACAGTTCATACAGAAAGTAACAAAAAAGTATCTCAATATCCGCATGTCTATGGCAAATGGGGCGCACATTAAAAAATTACAATACGAGACAAAGCCAAAGGGCCACGATAAACCAAACCAGAAAGCAAGTAACGTTATTTCAGCCGTAGATACTCTATAAGGTACAGATAATTATATATCTTCGAAAGCCGTATAGAAAACTGAGGAATTTTTGAATTTACAACAAAGAAAATTGCATTACATATATGAAAAGAACTTTATAACTACAATAAATTATTATTATATTATATTACATATACATTCCAAATAGAACAAAGATTCATATAAGTTACATTAGCTTAACTACCTTACGCATAGGGTATTCAAATGGTACTGAGATAAAAAGCGAAATTCATCAATGACAACGTCAAGGTTGCAAATGATATAATACTCTTGATCTGTCATGTTATTGCCCCCACACCCACTCTGCCACTTTCACTCCCAGTCTGCCCCTCTTCCTACCTTTCTCCCTCCCTGCCACTTTCACCTGCCTGAATGATGAGTGAGAATGTTTCAGCATCGAAAGTAAAAGACAAAAAGTCAAAAACGTCGTCGGCTTTTTGCCCGTTGACAACTTATCCATTAACATGAAGTGGAATGGCGGGGGAGAGCGGTGGGGGAGGAGAAATAGGGCTTCTCGAGGTTGGAAGGTATTTGTCAGCTGACTTAATCGCTGCTATTTATAGTCAGCCCCAGGCCCGCGCTTTGACTGGCAGCTGGAAATGGGCTAATATAATTGATAGAGAAAATGCAGCCAAAGGAATTATTTTTTTTTACTGGCAGAATATTTAAATAGTTTGCAGCAGTTTTATTTAGCCGTAAATTGGCTAAAAGAAAATATGCAGTCTATCGAAACTTTGCTACTGTATTTTTACACTGATTAAATTATCTCATTTGAAATGTGCAAATTAAATAAACCACTCAATTTATGATACACTTAATTGAATTGCCAGGCGCATTCGATACGATTAATAATGTAAATATAAAGAGTATTATAATTATAAAGAAGATACAAAATAAGGTAGTGGTTATGCTGAGCTAGTTATATTATAAATTTAGTAAGACAAAATGATATATAGAATATTCTTAAAACCGGAAGAGAGAACTTTTTGCAGCCCGTAGTTATTGGCAATGCGAAGCGCTAATCGAGTTATGTTTCTCTTTCCTTCCGTCCTTTTTCCCCCTGTTTTTTCTTTTTTTGTTTTCCGTTGAAAAGGGAATGCAAAAAGTTAATTGGCCATTGGCCAAAATGAGCTCAATTTTAAGTTGGCTAACAGCGGTCTGTGCAAATCATAAATTCAAAAGGTTTTTCTGGCTAGCAGAAAAAAAAAGGAAAAAAACGGAATCCGGAAAAGTGCAGCGTGCTACACAGGTTATTCGCTTTTAGGTAAGTTTTGTGGCGGAAAATGAACAACGAAGTAAGTTAAATTTTACATAGGTCAAAGAAATTAACAAACTAAAGTTATTAGTAAGTTAGAAACTCGAATTTATAGGGAGTCGATAAATCAAGTTTATTGAATCGTTTAATTTAAATGGAACCATTTGAAAAACTGTAGTACATAATATTATAAATAATAATTTAATAAAAATATAATGGAATACAAATATAAATCAATCTGAAACCACATGCACAAGTAAACAAAATTCCCCAATTATATTTTCTTTGCTTCAGGCCAACAATAAATGTCATTTTAAGCGTCATCCCAAGATAAACCTGTCTTGAAATTGTCCCCTTTTTGGGCATTATACAATTGGCTTAATTTCATTTTAAGTGTCCAACACTTCTCTGCGGGATAGACCCAGTCATTGCGATAAGCTTTTCAGTCTAATGTCACATATGTATCATAACCGCAGGGTGCATCTGGAAAAGGGAGAGACAGCCTAATTATGCATGCAAATTCATTGTAATTATATTTGCCTCAAGGTTTTGTCATGCTGATAGCACAAAGACGAACAGGCAGGCAGGTGCTATAAGCCCGGGGAGGGTGACACTTTGTGGTTGGCAAATGATAAAACCAAATGGTTTCCAGGTATATACCGTTACTTTCTAAGTCTAGAATACAAAGTACCAGTTTAAATATACTTTTTTTCTTTAACCAAACTTTCTTTTTATTCTTAAATTTTCTTTTGTGTTTGCAGCCCTTTCTTTCTTTTCATTATCGTATTTTTTCTTAAAGTTTCTTTTTAAATAGAATTCCTACATACACATGCCCTATGCCTTTCAAGTTTAAGCTCTGCTTATAATCGCTACCTGATGTTATTAATAAATTTCTCTGGAAAAAACAATATAAAAAGGTAGCCATGCAATAAATCTTCTAGTTATTGTTTTATGCTGAGCTTTCAGCCAAAAAATATCCTTGACAATAAAAGGCTCAGCTACGGTTCTTTTTTCATGTGTTGGGAGAGGGAGGTGGGGAGGGGGCCGGTCGGGGAAGACAACTCAATTTCTTGTGGATGCCTTGTTTGTGAGAACACTTTAAACTTGTTTCTCAAGTGCTTGGCCACTTCAAAAATGTTTCAACATTTGCTGGAAAAAGGTAACGAAGCATTAAATTGAAACCCTCCCTCGCCAAGGGTCTACACCAATCCCCTCCCACTCCCCACTTTGTAGCGAAAAGTTACCTTAACTTAAGCTTCACTTGTTTCAGCTGTATTATTTGCTTAAACTTTTGCTTTAGCATTATTATTATTATTTTGTTCGCATTGTTTTCGGAGGGGGAGACCTTTAAATGTGGCACAGGTACGAACAAGTAGCGAGAAATATACGAACCCAAAAAAAGGATCCTACTTAGGAAAATATAGACTCAAATGCTGGCAGCAAAGATACCCTAGAAAGAAGGTTTCTAAAGGAAAAGTCATTTTACAGCTGCGAAATTGTCTTAAATATTTTAAAGATTTAATATGTATAGGAAAAATAATTTTATTTCAAAATAAACACAGCATACCTATTTTTCGATATTCTAGGGTATACCGGAAGCGCTGAGAAAAAAGTTAAAATGAGTCAAAGTTAAAACTTGATGTTTACGAGCCACAAAACTTTTCGCATTTTTCCTAATTTCCTCCTCCCAGGTGTAAGCTCTGTAAATGCTGTCTCTTTCACTTATTCAAAATGAAATTATATATATATGTATATATGTATGAACTCATCCATCTTAATTGGGCACTCGAAATGAGCCACTTGAGGCGCCTGTCAACATGACATCGCAACCAGATGACAATACAAACCAGAGAGCCACAGGCAATTAGAAGAGTTGCCTGCCATGCTGAGCACACAAAGAGCTCAGACAGGGAGTGGGATAGAGGGGGCGAGGAATAGAGAGGCTCAGCTTGACTACAAATACAATTCGCATAAATAATTATTTACTGTTGCCTAATTTTCTGGGCAAAAGCCTCAGAAACTTGAGCTGAGTCTGAGTTTGGAGCTGAAGCTGCGCCGAGTCAAGCTGGTTGACTGCTTACAGTGTTTAGTTTCGACACTGGACAACCGCATTGACCAACGAACCAGAAATTGCAGCTGCAGCCCCAATGGACTGGGAGTCGGAGTCGGTGGCTTTCCTCCTCCAGTATAATAATAATAATAATTTACTACGAGCTTCGAATGCCACAGCAAGCAAAGGCAAAGTTTGCTCTGTTGGCCGCATCCAGTTTACTCTGGTCTGGCTGGTTGGGTGGGGGATGGCTATGATAGAGTGTGTGTGTGTGTGTGGGTGTAAAGGGAGTATCCACAGCCAACTGTGCCTTAAAAATGTTGCTTAATTAGCTACTGTAGTTGTGGTCTGTTGAAACGGGCAAAAATGGGCAGAAAGAATGTATTTGTGTTTTGTCAAATATTTCAAACTCAAACAAATATTGGGGACATTTAATTAGCAGAGTATTATTTTACCCTTTCGTGCTGCATAATTCGAATAAAAATTAAGAAAATATTATATTACACATTATATTAGTTAATGTGGATAGGCATATATAAATTTCCTTGGTCTTTTCTGTCTTGTTAAATTTCTCACAGAATATTTTTATAGCATACTTTTCAGCTGTGGTTGAAAAGCAAACGAGCATACTCAAATATCCTCTGTAGTGCGTTTTATTAGTATTCAAATGCAAGTATAAATATCCCTTGGGCATTTATAACTTGCCAAATTTCCCATAAAAGCACAGATCATTTTCATTGCATACTTTTTAGCGCAGCTTTAAAAGCAGTCGTGCATCCTGGTCTGTTCAATGCTTAAGCGTTTTGTTGCCTACTTTCAAGCGCAGCCCAACTAAAGCTGCAACTAGGCTGCATTTGCAATCGATGTGAGCGAGAAAGAGAGGGAGAGAGAGAGTTGCATTATCGTGCCTAGACGCAAATCGAAATGTGTTCATTAAGATAATGCAGGTCCAAAATCTAATCTGATCACTCTGTGTGTGTGGTGTGTGTGACATGGGAAAGTATGAAGCAAGTTCAATTAAATGCAGCCTGACAGCCTAAAACAAGTTGCAAGTGCGGCAGCCACACCAAGCGGCATTCTAGATGAGGCATGCGGTATGCGGCATGCAACAGCACAGTGAGCGAGAGAGAGGAGAGAGAGAGAGAGAGGGAGAGGGAGAGGGAGAGAGACAGGCATAACTATCTATCTACTCGTCGAGGCAGTCAACTTAAATTTGATTATGTGCGCTGCAATGCAACCTCAAAACGACACGATGTGACACAAGCACATACACTCCCACACACACACAGCCTACTTCACACAGTCACAAACACACACACACACATACACACATGCAAAGCAGCAAATCTGTTGACAACGTGAGAGAGTGTGCGAGAGAAATGCGCCAGCAGCTGCTGCTGAGGCAATTTTCTTGCATTTTATGCAAACAAACCAACTAAACGGGGAAACCTACGTAACTTCCTACGTGCCACGCCTCTTTTACCGCCCCCTCTTAACCCTTAAACGTAACCAACAGTTAAATGTTTTCATTTTCATGCCTTCATGGCTTTTCCCCAGCACTCCCTTTGGCTGCTTCTCCTCCTTCTCCTTCTCTTGCTCCTTCTACTTTGGCTGCTTCTGCCGCAATGTTTATGACAGGCAGGCAAACACAAAATTTATTTAATTAAAATGTGTGTGAGAGAGAGAGAATGAGCGAGAAAGAGAGAGAGAGACAGTACAGTACACTGCACTCGTTTCGGCTCTAATTGAATTGCACGCAGTGTCGGAATGAGTAGACTAATGCGTGTGTGTGTTGGTGTGTGTGTGTGTGTGTCTGGTTGCCAGGTGTGCGTGCCCTCAACTATGCAATGCAAATTTTTTGTAATTAAAAACTTTATTTTATTACGCTGCACAACACTGCAGCACAACAGCAGCAGCAGCAGCTCATGATGAACTAAAAGACAATCAGCATATGCAAAGGAGAAAACAGAATGCACAGGCAACAAGAAATCTACAGATTAGCATAGACTGTGAGATACCCTAAGATTGATTTTGGACAACCTTTATGCACTAAAATAGTTCCCTAATGCAATTAATATAGAAGATTCTGCAAAAGTAGTTAGATTTTCTTGTTTTAACAATTATCGCAGGCAGTGGGCGTGGCAGCCAGAATTTCATAAAAGTATAATCTACGTGTGGTATGTAGTAAGCTATATGCAAAATTTGCTTACTCTAGCTCTATTTATAACCGAGATCTCTGCGTTCGTAAAGACAAAAAGATAAAAATAAAAAGAAACGGCTAGATATACACCTACAAATGCACTTTTTCAAGGGCTACCCCCTCTGCTGCTTCATCTAAAAACAAATAAACAATTTTGATATACCCTTTAATACTATCAAAGGGCATAAAAAGACGGAAACAAGGTAAAAACAAATGCAAATGCATTTTTAACGATTTGTACACAAATTGTATGTCAATTAGAAAGGTTATTATTGTTATTGTTGTTGTTGCAGTGGTTATTTCAATGTAGAAGATAACAAAATGACACATTTCAATTGCAATGACAATATCAATTACATGCTACACACACGTATACACACACACACACACACACACACACATGGAATCATATCACATACATAGCTTCTACGCATAACATGACGCATGGAATTTAATTAGTATTTACATTTAACATGGTATGCAAGACTTGTCAAAGTGATTGACAGTTGATGCTACACACATGCATGCTGTATGCTGCCAAATTGAACGACTAGCACATACTCAGCCGGTAGGAAATCAACACATAACATTCCCTCTATGATATATCTAGTTCCTTGGCAACAGCTGCACCGCATTTCATAAAATTTGGTCGGACTAAGCTAGTTAAGCCTCAGAAACTTTCTAACTACAATTTTAATTTACTACAGGGTATCAAAGCAAGAATTCTGAATAACAATGCGCTGCTGTACGATAAATAAATAGCAGCAGCTTTGATAGAGCACATACAAATTATTATGCAGGTATTTTTTTAAATTCAATAGTATGAAAAATGTTTAAAAAACATGTCAGTGAAATATTTCACATGCCTATACAATTCTATACAATTCTAATTTAGACAGATTTATAGCAACAAAACTCTTACATTTATAAGTATTATTTTTGATCATACCATATCTTTTTTCTCAGCGAGTAAAAAAAATACAATTTCAAATACACAAATCCGTTGCATACGTTGAGGTGCACACAAGTTTGCAGAGACAGAGGGGCAGACAGACATACAAACAGACCGACAAACAGACAGACAGACAGACAGACAGACAGACAGACGGACTGATAGCATGAGCAAAATACCATGCTGGCAGTTAGGGTGCTTGGGCAAACATAAAATACACTACACTAGCTGCATGTTTAAAGAATTTTCAATTTGAGCGGCCTTCATTGTCTGCCGGCGCGTCATGCTGGAGGAGAAACTGAAAGATTTTCCAGTGGAAACCATTGTTGTATCTAGTATTTTTAGGTGTTGCAGGCACGTACGCATGCAGCAACGCCCACAGAAACACACACACACAGAAAGCAGAGCTGTGGGAGATTCCCACTATTTATGTTTAAATGGAAGCAGAAAAACGAGAAAGAGAGAGATAGAGAGAGAGAGAGAGAGAGCGAGAGAGACAAGCAGGCAAGTGCAGGCAGCTGAAGTCCTGCAGATTAATGCTGAGTCACGCAGGCATCATGGGTAGACAGACAGGGGCAGGGGAGAGGGGTAAAACAGAGCTTGACGCTTGATTGTATTTTTATTTAATTTGAAGGAACACGAGACCATGGCAAACTACTACTACATAATACTAAGCAGAGCATACACAGTATCTGGCAGCTCATCAAGTTTTGTACAATGAAAAATTAAGATGAGGTTGATTTCTTCATATTTTAGGCTTTTAAATACTTGAAATACTGGTAAATTTAAAGAAATACTTTGAAATACTGGAATATAGAGGAAAACTATTTAGAGTGACAAGAAAGGAAAATACTTTACGAAATTTCAGTTAATAACTTGCGAAACAATTCCTGTAAAATTCATATAAATATATATACAGGGTATTTAAAGGTCTGTCACTCGCAGACACTACTTTCGTTTATCTTTTGGGCTTGTCTTGCATATTTCTCTGTGCTTTATGTGCAACGCGAGCGCGTCTGTCGAGATAAGCGCAACAGAAGAACAGCAGGCACACAGAGAGAGAGAGAGCGAGAGAGAGAGAGAGAGAGAGAAGGAGAGAGAAGAGAAAGAAAGAGACAGCTAGTAAGACAAATTGCCAAAGGATAAGAATAAAATCATTAATTGCAGTGCGATTTGCTCATTACGTGCATGGCATGCAAGACCAATGTGCGCCTCCTCCTCCCCTTGGGCTATGCAATGCATGCGAGTAATTATAAGGCAAAGCAACTTGACTCTATCTATATAGAACGTGTTGTTGTCGTGGCTGTACAAGAAGCAAAATGGCGGAGTAGAAGCAGCAGGAGAAGACGCCATCAGTTGGCCATTACATTGATACACATCGCGGATGCCGCTTAGCGTGAAAATTTGAAATGATGTGGGGGCGAGATTTGGCTGTTGTCTGCCTCGCTCTCGCACTCGCTTTGAGTCCCTCTCTCTTTCCCTTTCTCTCTCTCTCTCTCTGTGTGTGTCTGTGTGCAAGTGTGAAAAGTTTTCGGCTGGTGTCAGCAGGTGAGGCCATTTGCGGGCACTGTGCCGTCTAATGCGCGTTTTATGATGATTGTTCTAGCAAATACAGGGTGTTTTGGCTGCTGAAAGAGAGAAATCTCCGCATATATTCCTCGAAAGCTACACTAGAATTTCTTTAAGATATGTCTTGCTATAAAGTCATAATGAAATCAACTTACTACAACTCTAACTACAACTAGTAATTTTCCAAGAAATATCTAACAAGTTTTTAATGAAAGACACCCGTTATGTGCAGCGTAGAAGCCAACATAGCCAAAGCTATCGTAGATAAAATTAAGTTGAAAGAAATAAGGTCAAAACTGCTTGGGCAGGACGCGAGATGCGCGATGCGATCAAGGTAAATGTGAATAAATGTAAAAATATGACTATGAAAGATAAGCATAAATCAGTGTATAAAGCAATTACGTGAACACAGAGAAAGAGAGAGAGAGAAAAAGAGGGAGGGGGGAAAATATAGTTGCTGCTGTGGGGGAACGCTTAATGAGACTGCTCAGCAGTACATTATGATTGATAAACACACAGAGGGGAAGGCAGGAGTTGAGCAGGAGCAGGAGAAGGAGCAGAAGCAGGAGCAGGAGCAACAACTTGCAACAGACATTTGCGAAAAGAAAGTCGTGACAAATTTAAGCACAGACAGACAAAGGCAACTGGAAAGCAAGACAGAAACAGCGAAACAGAGAAAGAGAGGGAGAGAGAGAGAGCGAGAGCAAGCATAATGTGCATGTCAGCATTAGATAAGAGAGCCTTCAGCCCAACAACAAAATGGCAGCCCGCAGCTGGCACAGACACACACACACACACACAAGGAAAACACAAAAAAACAAATGGCGCCCTCCCTGGCGCAGGCGAAGGCAAACTCTGTGAAATGAGTAAGTTATTCAATTATTTATGATTCTTTTTCCAGGGCGCCAAATGGCCGACTTACTCGTCTTAATGCCATAGCGTGCAGCCTAATTGGAAATTATGTGCGGCAAGTTAAGGACAGCAAAACACTTGCCTTATTTAGATACAGAGAAAGAGAGAGAGCGGGGGAGAGAGAGAGAGACTGCAAGATAAAGAGAGTCAATTTGACTTTAATAAATTAAGTCACTCAAATGGGGCAGCTCACAAAAGGGTGCATGAGAGCGAGAGCTGAAATAAACATGTATTTAATGTTGCATACTTTTAGGCTATTGTTTGTCTTCAATATACTTAGGCAGTCAAGGGGCGTGGCTACATTTTAATAAACATGTGCTTGCAATAAAAATACATATTGTCAGCAAATTTGATAGCCCCAGCTCTTATATTCTCTGAGATACACAGGAAAATGGCTATATAGAATCAATAATTGTCACTAAACCAGCAAATATCGATAGTTATACATTTACGGTTGACACAATATCAGAATATACTTCTATACTTTTTTAAGTTGTTCTAATACCTTATATATTATCTTCTTAAGTGAACAATTATACCCGATTATAAAGCCCAAAAGTTTGTAAAATATCGTAACAATTTAATTGAGTGCAAAATTTGCGTATTAATTGGATTGAAAGTTCTTGAATTTATTACAAAACCCATGCCATTTTGATACCCACATCCGCATCTTCACCCTTCAACACCCCCGAATAAGAGTTTGCTATGCTGCGGTTCCTTATGCCATTTACAGAAAGCTTTACTTAACATTTTCAGCTTGTCATGCGGTCAAGGCTCGCAGAGCAATAAAGCCTCTGTTCATAATTTACCAGATGAGTTGAGTTTGTTTCCGAAAAGGCAGGTGGTTGGGTGTCCGAGGAGGGGGGGTATACTGAGAGAGAGAGGATGCTTTGTTAGTTTTGTGGGCCGGAGAATGGCAGCTGTCAAGTGTAGCGTAAAGTGCTTGCTAAGACCGCAAAGTGTTGAAGTGGGTTGGGTTCTTGGGTTAGCTCAGTGTGACATGTTATTGAAAAAGCAAATGTTTATGAATTATGCCCGAAGGAGTGTGTGTGTGTGTGTGTGTGTGTAGTGCCAGCACATAGGAAACCATTTTGAATATATTGGAAAAAGTCTTTGCTAAAGTTTCACTTAATTTTGGTGATCTTAGGAATGTGTCACTTGAAGTTTGAATAGAGTTCAAACAAATGAACCGTTCTCACAAATAATTCGTTAAAATTTCAAAACACTCAGGATAAATACAGGCTAAGCAAAAATAACAAGCTAAAACTCTAAAATAGAGTGTGCTTGACTGTGAAATACCCAATAACTCGTTATAGCTTTATAAACACGCCTGCAATACGTTCATATCAATTAAAAGAGTCTTAGGCGCTGCGAGCAATTAAAATACATATTGTCACTCAATTTCATAATCATAGCTTCAGTAATCTCAGAGATCAAGCTGTTCATACATACAAACATAGCAAACTGGCATAAAATATGGCTTCTTTCGCCCCTTACAAACATTTTCAGTTTGCAAAAAATAAATATATCCAATCACCCATCACAAGTAGAGGGAGAAACGGCGAAACAATTCAATTTTCGGAACAAACAAAATTTCTAAAAATATATTCGCCACGATAAAGCTGCCTAAACCTGTGCAAATTGTGGTAATTTTTGTCTGAGCCAAAAACAAAGCGCGGGCATAAAAATATAATCCCATTTGGTCAGATACAAAAAAAAAGGAAACCAAAAACAGTAAAGTTGCAATATAAACACACTAAAACAGACAAAATGACGAGCGAAAATCGAAAATCATCCGTAACAATCGACAATGATGACGATGGGGCGCAGGCAGTAACAATGCGAGTGAGCGAGACGATTGGGAGAGTGGGAGAGAGAGAGGGCGAGAGAGGCATATGTACGGCTCTGGTGCGCAATTTGTTAATGGAAATTCAATTGCATTGGAAAACTAAATAAACACGCGTTTGTTGCAGGTGCAAAAAATGAAGGAAAAGAATTAAATAATAAATAATGGAATTTATGGGAATGTTGTAAGGGAAAACGGCTTTATTATTTATACAACTTTAATTTCGCTGTTGCCCAGGGTTTTCTTTGCTCGATTACTTGCCGTTGCCCTGAAGCGAATTTATTTGTATTTTCCCGTAAAATACAGGATATCTGCCAGTCCAAATGGTCCCTTTTCCTTTTTATTTTTTTATTGCAATAAATGGAGCTGCAATTGTTTGATAAATTAAACAATGGTATTTTTTTCAATATGACGCGCACATTTTCAATTAATTGAAGCTCTCAGGCACGATAAAAGAACCGAATCACTTTGATAGGATATTTTTGCAATAATACGAGTATTGAAAAGTTTAAGCGATGCACGATTGAAAGTAATATAATATAAGCCGGTTTTATTTTTTCTTTTTATTATTTATTTAAACGTTATTCGAGCATTCTTTAATCACAATCCGAAAGCAACGAAAACAATGTATATTAAGCCTCAACGGGTTTCGGGCAATTTTTCCCCAGCATATTTGCTCAATAAAATACACTGCTACATAAACCTTTGTGCTTTATATATGATATATGAAATTTATGCGATTTTCATTTTATATTTGTTTTTATGTGTATATTTTCTTTTTTTCTCTCTGCGCCAGTGTTGCAAAACAAATAGAACTTGCCGCAAAGTATAAACATCAATAGCTACTGCTAGCAAATGTCAGGTTGGTCATCAATAAATCTACACATACATATATACCATATATTAGTATACATATATATATATATACACATAGCTAGCAAATATGCCTTGGGGCGCAATGAAAAAACGTACAAATATTGGTGTGACTTTTCTACTTGTTGTGGTGGCAATACTTTTCAATAACTTCTACAAAACAACACATATATTTGTACACGTAGAAGCATACTCTAAAGGATTCAGCAAATGGTTTCCGTTTTACCACTCTCATATAGTAGTAAACCTTTCGTTTTCCATGTTTCTTTTCTCTTTTTTCTTTTTGAAATTGTTGCTGTTTCCAGAAAATGTTATTGTTGTTTTTGCACGGCTGTAGCACGTAGTCGTCATAAGCAAAGCCTCCATAAGCACATGTGATAAGAAAGAAAAATAAACGGCATCGAGTCAAGCTTTGAATACTCTTCTACTTAGTTTTCAAAAAAAAAAAATATTATAAAAATATATTATATATATTAAATTTATTTCTTGAGCTTTCAGCTTATAAAGAGCTGTAGATTAAGCTGGACGAAAGCTTAAACAATATATGAAGAATCGTACATGTTTTAAAGAAGCTTTTCATTGTTCAAAAAATTTCAAAAGTGAATTTATGCTTTGTAGTATATTGTAAACTGAGTTTTAAGCCTTCACTTTGTTCTTGAAGAAAGCTTTATGTTTTCCATGTGCTTTCAAAGTTGCATTTTTCAACTAAAGAGTACAATCTTGTACTGTATTTTATGTGCTTTTAGAGTTGATTTTGTGCACTAAAAGAGTACAATATGTAGCACACTGTTTTCTTTAGCCGTCAGGCCTTCCACCTATGCGCTCTACATTAGTCCATTGGTTGAACAACAAAAAAATTCCTCACTTCATTGCCTTCACTTGGCCAATTGCCATTTTGTATTTTATTGTATATTGTGTTTTTATATCGTTTCCCTATCCGCGTTGTGTGGCCTCTATACACGATACGATATTTTATTGATTTGCCTGCACATCTGAACTATGAAAATAACCACGCGAATGCCAGGCATTTCGTGGTCAATATACGATATGTGGTTGACCCACATGACGTGGGTCGTAGCGATTCTGACTCGGAACTGCAATGCAAAAGGCGCCAAAGGAGCGGCTACTCAGGTGGACAGGTGAGGTCAGATCGGGTCAGGACACTGTGTATATATTTATTGCATTGCCACAACAAAACGGCCATCATGGATTTGTGTCAATTGTTTGTGCCACATATCCGTCTGTCTGTCTATCCGAAGGCTGTTTAATTAGAGCAGGTTAAGGTAACCGCACACTCACACAAATCAATCAATGATTGATTGAAAGTTGTTCAGATTGTGCAAAGAAATTGCTCACTTTTTTCTTCATAAATCCATCATTTGTGTCCATTTAAAAACACAAGAAAGTGGTTTAATACCAAGAAAAAATATTTATAAAAAACAAATTATATTGCAGGTATATAAGCTACTTAAATTTCTAAGAAAACACCTCTTTAACTCCACCGAACGAAGGGTATTACTTAATTCCGCACTAAAATCAATCATACGACATGTGTTCCACACAAAAGTCAAGAAAGATATGCATGTAACTTTAGAGCTGACTTTAACTCAGCATCCTATTGCATCTCTCTCTGTCTGCTGTTTTCTTCTATTATTTGCAAAGAAAACATTTATGTAAAGTTTATGTTAGAGAAAAGAAAAGAAAAGAAATTGCATTTTCCTTTGCAGTCACCATATCCTTTTTCTGCTATAAAAACTGTCAGAGAGGGAAAGACAGTGAGACAGACATTTGCCAATAGGCAGACACCATTTTGTTGTTGTTGTTGTCCATGTCTATGCCTTCTTTCTTTGCCTTCATTGAATTGTCCTCCTTTATTTGCCAGATGCAGCATTCTATCATAGCAAGTCCACTTTGTGTTTTCTTTTCAATTGCCTTATGTTATGCAAGAGAGTAAATTCACCCGATAATACTGCATAAATAGATATGTTTGTCGGTTTGATAAAAGCTAAATAAATGAGGATTATTCCTATAAAATATATAGGCCGCGCGTTTACCTTCGATTATTGATAATGGTCAAAAAATGGTATACCAACTTTATGCAAGTGTGTGTAACAAGCATAAGAAAGCGTGGCCCACCTCATAATAGTATATATTTTTGCTAAGGACCACTAGTCAAGTTTAAAAAATAGCAAAATTGATTTTTTGAAATATTTCGATGTTTTAGAAATTTAGGTAAGGGTCCACCCTATGATTTTTCAACAAAAATTTTTCTTTCAAATTTCAAATCGCGAGCTTTTAATTTTAATCGATTGCGGGGGTCACAATTAGTACAAAACAATTATTTAAATCGATTTTAAACAATACTTAATTTTGGCCCAAAAATCATGTCGAAGTGGTCAAAAAATTTGACATGTAACACCCTCAACAGGCCTGGTACCCTCATTTTACACCAATCGTAACTTTCTTAAAAATCAAACGATTTTCACGCGGAATGACATTTTGTTTATGTTTTAACAACCTGAGTAATGTTACATTCAAAAAATAGCATAATTGATTGTTTACAATTTTTCGATATTTTGAAAATTTAGATAAGGGTCCACCCTATGATTTTTCAACAAAAATTTTTTTCTTAAAATTTTAAATCGCGAGCTTATAATTTTAATCGATTGCGGAGGTCAAAATTAGTACTAAACAATTGTTTAAATCGATTTTAAGCGATACTGATTTTAGGCCCAAAAATCATGTCGAAGTTGTCAAAAAATTAGACATGTAACACCCTCAACAGGCCTGGTACCCTCATTTTACACTAATCGTAACTTTCTTAAAAATCAAACGATTTTCACGCGGAATGACATTTTGTTTATGTTTTAACAACCTAAGTGACTCTACATTCAAAAAAAAGCATAATTGATTGCTTACAATTTTTCGATATTTTAGAAATTTAGGTAAGGGTCCACCCTATGATTTTTCAACAAAATTTTTTTTGAACTTTAAGCCGCGAGTTTTTAAGAGCTAGTAAGCCATATGTAGTAGAATAAATTGTGCACAATTCTTTGTTTTAAATTATAAGTGTGATTACACGTTAGTGTTGGATTTTGGGAAATATGCAAAGGGTATCTTACTGTCGGTCGCGCTCGACTGTAGCCTTACCGACTTGCTCAAACTCGTAATTTTCATTGCTCTTTGCTCTGTCAGTTGTTTCAATGGCCAAATCCTTTTTAGGCCTATTTCCATAATAGCCTCAACCTCCGGCTAACCCTATACGAGTATTAGGGTAAATTATTGCACAGCCCTGGCGACACCCTCTACCTCCCCCTGTCGCTGCGCACAAGGATTTCCATAACAAACATCAACCTGGGACAGTTTTTCCGCACACGTTTGCCATTTTCATGTGGTATAGTCAAGCTCCAAGCCAGAACTGTCTAAAATATATTGATAAGCCCGATGTGCCCCAGTTGGCAATATGCAAGGCACACCACAGCAATCTATGCTGCCAACCCTGCGCTGCCGGCTAATTCCCCCCTCAGTCCCCTTCGGCCCCATCAGGCACAGAAATAGGCAACAAATCCTCGTTCGTCCTGCCCTACTCTGCTCTGGCAGCCAGGGCAAGTTTACTTTTTGTTGGCCATTTCACCTGGCCCGCGTTCCCGTCCCCGCCAACATGGCCAACGGCAGCAGCAGCGGGCCAACAAAATATGTGGCCAATTATAGCAAAAACAGACGTTTTTACGTGCATTTCGGTTTGGGTTTGCATTTGGAATCGCTTCTCTGGCCCTGCCACTGGCTCTGGTGCTGGCTCTGGTGCTGGCTCTGGTGCCTGTTTCGGTTTGCTCTTCAAACCAGTTGGCTAATTTATGGCTAGAAATGGCTGCGGGCTACTTTTTAGGGAGTGGGGGAGGGATCCTACAATTCTATTGTTGGGCTGTCTAATCATTTGCCATTATTCAGTTGCCATTCGCTTAATCGCTGTCGGGTTGAACCCACAAGCAGCTTGAAATATTACGCATACGCCAGGTTGGCTCTGTAAATTACTTTAAACTAAGCGCAGTTCTACTCTAATGTGCCACATAAGAGGTTCGTTAGAATTTAGCCAGCTTTTATTATAACTGTAGTTATTTTCCAATTTCCATGCAAATGAACTACGCCTATACACACATTTTTATTTAGGAAATTCCGATATATATCAAATCCTTGAGCAATATAATACATTTATAATGTGACAAAAGCAAGATTTGCGCATTTTTCGCATAGAATGAAGGGATTCCTTTTTAAATGGCGACGAAAAGAGAACAAAAAAATAAAACAGTCTGGCAACACGCACGTGTCCAAAAAGAAAAAAAATACAAAATATCTAAACGACAAAATTCTTCTCGCATGCTAGAAATACTTGACTAACAAGTGTGCGCTTAATTTACAATGCTCGAATGACAGATACGCTGTCAACTACATTAATAGCATCTTTTTAAGCGTATTAGGTTAATATAGCCCTTTGTTATTTTGCTATTTTATAGGGTATACAACGAGCAAAAAAAAACAACCGCAATTCCAGCGATGTCGAAAAGACAAAAACTAAAAATCGCATTTTCATGTTTTTTGTCAGACAAACGAATATCACAGACAGACAGAGAGAGGCAGAGAGAGAGAGAGAGACAGAGAGAGGGTGAATGAGCGTGCGTGAGCGAGAGGGTAAAGAGCAAGACAGCCAGAGGCAGCAACAACAAAATGTCAAATGTTGTCGCTCCTTGTCGTTCCTGCCTCGTTCCTTGGCCTTCTTGTCAACGCTGTCGTTATTGTTATTGAAGTTATTGTTGCTCTGTTGTTGTTGTTATTACTGCTATTGTTGTTGCTGCTGCTGTCGTAGAAGGCAAATATTTATGCAGCAAAAATACGTATAAAAGAGCAAAATAAATTGTTAGAAAAAGGAATTTGATTTGAAATTGAAGCTGCTCGCCAGCAGCCTCAACTTATTTCGGCACCCAAAAAAAAAAAAAAACTTTGGCTGGCAAACTACACACACACACAGTCTCACACACACTCACATACCAACTACCAACTATAGTATATTGTATTTTTGATGATGTGTTTATCAACTGTCAAGCTGACAATAAGCCAAATGACTTTGAGGCTGGCCAACGTAAAACGGAAAATAGTTCACTTTTATTTGAATTTTTATGTAAATATCTAGCACAAATAGGTTGGCAGCACCGTAGTGGGGGGGTTACCCCCTCCCGGACTGACATTATTCTCCTCCTCTTTTTTTTTGCCAAACAAAAATGCCGGCAGAGAAATCCTTGGCGTAAAAAATGTGCACATTATGCATAATGAAATGGATTTCTAAGGGCTGAAGTGATAAGGACACTTTACATTTCTCATTTCTTTCATTTTTTTTTTTTGTTGTTGTTGTAGCTCTTCCCTTCCCCCTCAGCCCATCTACAACAATATAGAGGAACATTAGACCTTGATTTGACTACGGTTGACAGATATTTCAAGACTTTGACTGACATAGCGCTTTAATAAATGCAAATCAAGTCGTATATGTATAAGAATATTATCCCGAATATAAAATGAGACCAATAATAGTGTTTGATTTGAGTGTGGGAAAGAAAACTCTGTAGCTGTCAGAAGTGGGGTAAATTAATGTCAATATTAAAGAAAATAAAAATACAATTTTTGAGATAATTAAAGGAAAATAAAAAGAAATTTTACTAATAATATGAATGGATTTAAAAATATACAAAATATAAAAATACTTCAAACATTTAAAAAGTAGTTACATTTTATCTCAATTTTTCCCTTGCTTATCTAAATGTGCTACCGAACGTGCAGGCAGCTCAGCTTTCTTACATATACTTTTATTTGCTGTTTATGTGTTGGCTAACGCCAAAAAGTATACTAAAGCATATATTAACACTCACATTTTATGTGCACAAGGAGAAAATTTGACTTCAGCCTTCAGGGTAGGAGAAGGAGTAGGAAACCAGACGCCAGACTAGACCAACTCTGGCTTAACTGCAAAAGATAAGATACATAGAAATAGTTGAGCATATAGTTCAAACACATAGATAGTAAACTCAAGTAGAAGAGATACACAAAAGTGTATCCAAGCAGACTCAATTAGTTTTATTTGCTCTTCCTGTTCGGGGGGCGCCAGAGAGTCCCAACAGAAGAAAAAAACAAAAAATAGTTCATGTTTATTTTCATTGAGATTGTCTAGAGATAATCGAGATATTTCGAGGGCAAAATTAACGTAGAAATTTCGGTATCCATTTGTTTATTTACTCATCGGTTTAGCACTTAATTTGTGTGTCGATTTTTGGCACATTAAAAATGTATATCACTTTGAGAGTAAGCGCAAAATATTGACAGAGATATAACAGTTGTATGTACGCAATGAGAACGTGATGGAAACCAAAAAGAGTGGGCACGGCTTAGGGCCACAAAGTTGTGTTCCAAAGTCGTTACACTCAATAAGCCGCATTTGCTTTAAAAGCACGTTATAAACAACACGAAATTATGGTTTGCTCGACTTGCACATACTACGTAAATGGTATATACAGTATAAGAAGTATGTTACAGTTAATTTTGACCCGAAACTAAATACTTAATATTTATAATATAATTATTTTTAGCATCAATAAGCATGTTATTTCAAATTTAAAATTAACATAACCTGCGCATGGCATATAAGAACCTTCATGCTAAATTTGGTAGTACTAGCTCTTATAATTGCAGAGATTAACGTGTTCATACAAACACAATTTTTTTAAAAATCTTCTAACTAAAGACTTGCACATGTGCATAGCTTGCTAATCTTTCACGACTATATAAATGAAGGTCTTGCATAATTAGCTAATTATAAATAGAAAATAGCAACGTATTTTTACCCTACCCTACAGGGTATACAACGGCCCAGCTATTCTTCAAATCTGTAAGGCATAAAAAAGAAGAAAGTATCGCACAAGTTTGCGGTGAACGATTTTATCTGCAGCGTGGAAAATCCTTTGCTTGCCGCAAAGGTGTTGCCCGCAACCGGAACGCGACAGACGAACGCCAAGAGCAGTACCGCACACAGACTCACTCACACCTATATAGCCGAGGTCTTGGACTGGGTCCAACTCAACCTTAGCGCATTGTTGACTTGCCTTCTTTGGGGGTATGGAACCAAAGGGAAACAGAAGGGTCTACAGGGAGGCAGCCTCGTGCTTCTCGGGTATGTATGTCAAGTGGACCCGCCCACTGCTTGGATGGCTCCGCCCCAAGTTGCTGCTGCTGCTTTCTAGGTTCGTCTGTTCGGTCTGTCCATCTTTCTGTCTGTCTGTCCGTCTGTTTGTCTGTCTGCCTCTGCGTCTCCCTGTCATTCATTTGGCTCGTCCTGTGGCAGGTCAAAAGCAAATCGTTAAAGTTTACGCTGTGCGTGGTTAAGTTCTCTGTGATGGGTTTAAATAAACAGGAAGGCTACGCCTGGGAGACAGACTGAGAGATGGAGGGACAGACAGACAGATGGACAGACAGAGAGACAGACACACAAAGCAAAG
The DNA here is from genome assembly GCA_018901885.1 of Zaprionus kolodkinae. Classification (NCBI taxonomy): domain Eukaryota; kingdom Metazoa; phylum Arthropoda; class Insecta; order Diptera; family Drosophilidae; genus Zaprionus; species Zaprionus kolodkinae. The sequence goes on along the minus strand of JAEIFM010000498.1, from coordinate 8,593,650 downwards.
GGAGTCGCTGAGCATGTTTTGAATATGATTTAATTACTGCTAATTGCTGCCTATACTAATTAGTTAATCTCAACTCCTACACAATTATTGTTGGCTCTGCTTCCCTATTCCTGCTTCTCCTTCATCTCTTCCTTCGCTTTCCTTCGTCCTCTTTGTTGTTGTGCGAAATGCAAATGAAATTGAGTGTGAATTGAATAGCTGATGAGCTGAGCTTTTGGAAAATTGAAACAGAGCGAAATACACTGCAAAATGGAACACCCCCTTTTCGATTTGATTGACAACTCAAATGCGTTTCGCATACCCCTTTGCACATTGATTGACTTAGTTTCAAGTCAATTAACTGCAATATAAACGTAGAGCTCCTCGACCTTATGATGATGAATAGCAACATGTACGTGCTGGCAATTAATAAGCTAGTTTAATTACACATAACATGAGGGATATATTCAATTTTCTCAGTGAGAGAGGGGAGATTCCCAGTGTAATTATATTTATCGCTTACAGATCAATATAGTCTGTTTTTGCAGCTACGGTAGATTAGTATACGATTACCATGACAATGCAATATAATATAATACTTTACTTTGCTTTTATTACCATCGATAAGTGTCTTATCGCTTAATGTACGTGTATCTAGACAACTAATATCGGTTATATGATGCCTTCATGGATGTTTATATGCAATAAACATTTGGTTATTTTCCAACAGATAAACAATATATTTTAAAGATAATATCACAGGAAAATACAACTTACAGCATTGTATAATATTTTCACATAAATTCTACTCAGTTAGATAATTTCGCAACCACAATATTTACAGACAAGTTAATTTATAATCCCTCGCGTAATATTTCCGGTATTCATAACCTTATCAAGGCCTTAGCATCATAAATCATTTGGGTTATGCATTAGCTCAGGCATCATGACAATAAATAACTGAAATAGTCACGAACCCGATTAGGTATGTGAACCTGAAACTGAACCTGAACCTGAACCTGAACCTAAACCTTATACATACGTTGACAGGCCGATGAGAGTAAGACACGCTGACAGTGTGTGTAGAGAGTGAAAAGTTAGTCAGGTGACAGATAAACAACAACAGCAACAATAACTGTGACAGTTTATGGATATGTGGGAGAAAACAATAAATCTCCATCAAGTTGAGCGCCTTTCATTAACGGTTTTAGGTTGTTGGCCCGTAGTAGATAGGTAGATAGGCATATATATATCTCTATGTGGAATATATATGCTATGCAAAACTGTACGTATACGTTATATTCACACACACACAGACGCATGACAAGCTGACACTAATTCTGCTCTACCTGTCATAAAAATATTTGCGCACAATATTTTAAGCCGCATTTTGATAAAGGACTCTCTCTCTTTCTCCCACTCTCTCTTTCACTCTCTGACCTGGTTTTAGTCCCAAAGTATTAACTCCTGCTCGCCGATCCATCGTCCACGCTGCACAAATATGACAGGCAGGCCATGGCTGCTGCTGCTGCTGTTGTTGGTAGCTTATCTCTGAATTCGTATAGTACAACAATGTGGCCTAAACAAATATGGATTATGCAAAAATGTTGCAACAAATGTGCCACAAACTAGTGGGGGCGAAAAATGAAAATTACGTGTGGTTGGCTTTTAGGGCTCAATCAAATCATATACAGGCATTTCGATTGCCAATTGGAAATTGGAAACAATTGTAAAATATTAATAATTATGTATATGAGACTTAATTATCTTTTTAGGGACTGTATTAGTGGGGCAACGGTATGAATGACCCGACTTTTAAAATAACGATATATTATTATATTCAATATCATTTTATAATATATGTTACATTCTTTGTTTGTAGACTGACATATGTGATCGGGAATCTGAAAGATCTTTAAAATATTCAAGAAATTAAGGCTATAATATGGAATAACTATTTTTCTTTAATATATGTATATATCATATTAATATATTATAATCATTTAATTTAATGTTTAAAGTTAACGAAAAGTCGAAATGGCGACTCTATTCGAGTTGAATTGTTTATTTTATTGCTAAAACTTTTAACCTAAACACCTTACAATAATTCTCACATCAATTAAGGTTCTTCCAACCTTACCATATTGAATTATTAATCCGTATTAACCTTCTCACAGCATTTATGGGGAGCTCAAAATCAATTGATGAGGCGTATCCCCCAGGGCTTAAACCTGTCAGCAAACACACAACCAACTCACTCTGCTTTAACCTCACTCTCATCCCTTTTGCATTGGTGTGGCAACTCTGGTCGCTCTCTCTCCCTCTCTCTTTCTCTCGTATGCTTTGCAATTGACAAACCAATTGACAGGGCACTTAATTGTGACATTAACCGCAAAACAATTTAAACAGGGGGCTATCCAGTATGGAAATAGGGGGGAAAACTTGATGAAAGGGTTGTAAAATGCAATTCACCCTCAGTTACAGCTCCCACACACACAAAACTCATGTAGATTAAGGGAAATGAGAAATGTCGCCACATAAAAAAAAAAAAAAACAATTAAGAAGTCTGGAAACAATCTTAAGCAAAGGGTTCGCTGTACTAAATTGCCTGTGGCGCATAATTATATTATTCACGATGATTGACAAACAATTGAATGTATACTCAGACTTAGACTCTAAGCCAGCTAAGCCGAATACAACACACACTCACAAGTTATGCCTCTCTGCCTCTCCCCATGAAATATATCATTCAATGCAATTTTGGACAGTGATTACCCAAGGGGTTAATCGTTCAGACAAGTGACGGGGGGGGGGGCGCAATGCAACGAGACCTTGTCGGGTATGTTTGGTGGGTTGTGCTTTTGGGTAATTGCTTCACACATTTCTACATGCAATGCTAATTTGCCAGCCGGGCTGAATTAGATTTTTGGCTTTGTCACTCAGGGTTGCCTAGGGGAAATACGAATGACACACACACACACACTCTGTAACCAGAGATCCCCCCATTACATCCTCACACTATACCAAATTTGGTTCTGTTTAGGGCTTCAGTTATGGAGTTCGTTCGTTTTTGTATTGTGCAAACTGTGTTCGAAAATTTCGCCATGCATTATTTTCATTGGGAATGAATCTGTGGGCTATTTTCTGCACCATTTTTGGATCCTCTGGCTTTGTCTGTTGTGGCTTTTATGCGAAATTGCTTTTTTGCCTCTCAGCGCGTACAGTTTATTGTTTACGACAGTGTGTGTGTGTGTGTGAGTTGTGGGTGTGTATTGTGGGTGTGTGTGTGTCGGTATGCACAACAACAGCTTATACAGTGTGTGGGACAGATGGGTGGGGTGTGCTGTAACCTTATCCACAGCGTGACAGTAGTAACTCCCTTTGGCAACGCATCCAAATAAAGCCAGCCATAAAATCTTTTTGGTTAACAATTACGCACTATATATGTTATCCATCGAATCGGTTGCCTGTTACCTAATAAAATGCTGGAATAATGGTAATTAAAAGAGAGGAAAGTAATCTTCCTGAATAAAACCTTATACATAAGAATTGCAGTAGATTTTGCAAAAACTGTAAAGAAAACGACCTATTTTAGTGAGTACAACTGTTAAGGCGCTAGCTATTGTTAAAGTAAGTTAAGGGGCATATAAAATATATTTTTGTCGATTCACAGAACTATTTAATAAGCAAACAAAGTTGCATAGATATCAGTACAGCGGTTTCGAAGAAAAACATTGTATAAGTTGTAGGAAAAACGACCTATTTTTGCTTAACAGTGCGTGCAACTGTTAAGGCTCTGTCAGACTTTACAGAAACTTACTATGAAACCATATAACATAAAAAAACATATGTTAAGGTCTCAACTCAGTTGAATTTTGAACAAATTTTCATTTGCATTTTCCTTAATCAAAAATAAACGCTAGCAATGCAGGTTCAATTAAACTTAATTTATCAAAATGAAAAAGTCAATTTTGCAAATTTTCTGCAGTTAATTAATGCATTGCCCTTTCAAGCGGCGACGTCATGTGTAAGTGCCACATTCCCCTGTCAAGTCAATATTCGCAATTAAATATTGAAATGTGACTCAGCTCGATTTGACAGCTCTGAAACTCCCTGAGCTTCGATTAAGCATGTTTTCGTATGTCGATTGGGGAAAAGTCTATGGAAATTACTATGAAAAACCTAGGCAGGCAGAAAGCAAGAAACCGAGAGAGACAGAGAGAGAGAGTGTGCCTGGCAAAAGTCGGTCATATGCGGAGGGGGGAGCTTAACACCTGACCAGCTCTTTCATTCTCTCGCTCTGGTACCTTCATCGTACGGTTGCATTTGACAAGGCATAGGCCAAGGCATATGAGGAGGGGGAACAGAGAACGATGCAGCCTGATGAGGAATTGTGTAAGCCAAAGTGCAAAAATCCAATTGAAATGAAGGCATCAAAGGCAATGAAATTGAAATCAGGCAAAGGCAAAGGCAGAGGCAGCTACAGCTGCAGAGCTGCAGTGCTGCAGCACGTTGCACGTTGCAACGTCAGGCGTTTGGCCGCATTTACCACATGCCATTTCCTCTATATACTCTACGCCTAGTGAGGTGTTCATAAACTCGTGGTATCTGTGAGTGAGAGTGCGTGTGTGAGTGCCTGCCCCAACGGCCCTCAGTCGATTGAACATCGTATCGGGGAATGAGGGGCCCAAAGTAAAGCAGGTCATATGGAAATATCTTGCATTCGCTTGATTCTATTCCAAATGCTTTTTGCATGTTTTTCTTCGTGTTTTCTTTTTTCTTCATTTCCTCCATCCTCTATCATAATTCCTATGCCAAGAATAATCATCTCAATTTTCTGCAGTTTTTTCCAAATATGCAAATGGGAATACGTAAGCTTTTTAAAGCGTGACATATATACGATTTAATTGATCGTTGTATTTTCTCTCACAAACTAAGAAATCTTTTCTTTTTGATTAAATGAAGTTTCAAGTGTTTATAACATTCCCTAGTTAAGATCTGGCAAATGTAATTACTTATAAGACACCCTGCTGTTCTGTTATTAGTCAAACTTTTTGTTGCAACACTCCCAGAGCATATTTCAAAGATCAAAGCTATAATACAGACACTCAAGAGGCACTCTGTCACTCACACGCTCCCAAACACTAGACCAAAGTGATACCGACAACATATTTATACCTCTTCCTTCAACTTCAAAAGCCAGCAGACAATCTCAACTTCTCCACACTTCTTTCCCCCTAATAATGTTAGTTGTTCTTGCCTCGAGGTTTGCCTTAATTATGTTTAAACATTTTCAAGTTACACAATTCAACTGCCTCAACTCACCCATCAAAATACACAGCTGACCTTTCAGCATGGTCATAAGCACATGCATGAGGGTATATACTATATACCATATATATATACTATATATCTCAGCCCTCAAGTGATGCTGGCCACTTGAGGCGGTATCTACAGTTTCATTTGCATTTTCCATTGACATTGAAATGCGTTTCATGGTCCGTTCACTTCTTCATTCATTTAATTGCTTGCTGCGAATTTATTTAAATTGAGAACGTGTAAAAAATCAAGATTTTCATCCGTAAGAAACACAACAATAAATACTACTATTTCAGCTAAATATAACTCATCATCATTGAGCAGAGTAGAGAGAAGTGAAGCAAAGACCTTGACTTTATACAACATTTTGCGTGGTATTATTAATTTAAGCTTCCAATTGAACATCAAGTGGCACGTGACCATAAGCGGAAGCTACTCAAGTCTCCAAACTGTAGTTTGTCTTCTATAAACACACACACACTCACATATAGTATATTATATAATGAGGCAAAATAGCAGCAATCTACATGTTTGACATGCAGCAATTAAAGTCGACTTATGACTGTTGAAAGTTTTCTAGAGTGGCTCAAAAGACTTCCTTTAAAACGATTTACAAAAACTTTTTAATTGGCAAGCTTTAGAAAAATAAAATATCAAATAACATAAACTAAACTTATCAAAGAAATATGCATGTTCTATTTTGTTTATGTATATTGAAAGTTTTGTTTAAAAATTCCCAGAATCTCCAAATAGACATTTGTATTTGATTGCTACAATATTTAAATTGTTATATATCATCTTTATGGCTCAAAAAATCCCAACTAAAAACCACATTTAATTAGCACAAATAAAAACATGGAACAAGCCGCAAAAAGTCGCAATTACTGCGGCTGCACTCTGTATCATACGTAACACAAAAAAAAAAAAAAGTACACAATGATAAAGTAATTGTCTCTATATTTTGCTAGAATACTTATTATATAAAAAAATTCCCCACCTTAATTGCAATAAACAAACCCACAAGCATTTATCATGCTTGATAACTCAGAGAGATAAGTTAGTAGACAACTGGGAAGACATCTGTATCGTCTAAAATAAATATAAGCTAAAAAGTATTTTAATATGAAACAATACAGAAAATAGCTACATATATATTATCTAATTTATATACAAATTTCTTTTATTGCAATTGACCTGCTAAATTTCTATATTTCTGAAATAAACTTGCATGTCTTACTTAATCAAGATCAACTTCATTATACCCACTTGTTTGTTATTTGATGTAATCATCTACTATCTATCTCTCAGGTTGCTGAACTCTCGCCGTGCTATCGTGCAACAAATGTATTGTAATCAGTGCAATTAGTAAACGAAGAAGAAAAAAAACAACAAAACAAAAAGAAAACATTTACAAAATATACATAAATATTTTCCAAGCGCCGTCGTTGACCAAAATAATTAACGAAATGTTAATTGAAAGCACAAATTAACACGTTGAACATTCATTCACTTACAGGTTACGTCTATAGTAAGTGTCAGGCGCAAAAATAAAAAGTATCTCCCAGATACCAAAGTTGTCTACGTATACGAATCACATTCAGTTTGCTAAATAATTTTCCAATTTACGCTCAAACGAAGTGCTAATGAGGCATACAACGCTCCAGTCCCCAAAAAAAAGAACCTAATGAAGTGTCAAGAGGTGCTGCTGCTCTTTGCTTATCTGAAAACTAGAGCAATTCAATTAACAGATTCCACGCCACATCCACAGTTATGTGCACTCAATTGAATGCTAATCGAAACTGTTCTTAATACACACACAGATACAAATGAGAATATTATGTATGAGATTTATGATGAAATTTACAAAGAAGACAGTTTAAAGAGCAAATAAACTAAGAATAGTCCAAATACTTCTGAAACTCAAACAGTTTCATATTTAAAGATTACTAAACACTCTTTTTAGCACACACCCTTTTTAGTATAGTATATTTAGGGTATTTCAAATTCGACTTTGCTATTTCTTTATCATTTCCGTATCGATATTGCACGTTCGACACAGCGAGAAATAAAGTGCGACTTAAAAATTACCGTAAGGAAATTATCGCCGTATAGCTAAATAGTTGTGAGCGTGACCGGAGAGCCTGGTACTCACTTGACTACCATATATATGTACGATATATAGTTACGACTGCGTATGCAGAACACGAGCACGATGTGTTTTTAACTGAGCGTTGAACCCGACTGAAGCTCAACTCAAACAACGACTATGAAAATAAACCAATTCCTAATATAACCCAGTGAGAACTGAAATATATATATATATATATATATATACATACATCTACATAATATGTGTGGCACGCTCGAAGCTTATCAAATCGGAGCACTTCACGTAAGCACGCAAATTACTTGTACACTAATTTTGAAAAAAAAATAAAAACTAGTAACGAACTAGTAACTAGTAACTAGAACTAGTAAATACAAGAATTGTAAATATATTATATTAATATTCTATGGATGAAAGACTTTTATATAATATTAGAATTTTGTTTTCGATTTTCCATATATTTGCTAATCTTTTTACTTCTTCTAGAGGCTTTTCAATTGCCTGCCCTTATTTTGTGCTAATTTTCTATGCAGTAAGCCCTAAGTTAATTATAATTTTCTCTCCTTTTATTTATTGAGTATCTCGAAGATCTTAAATCATTACCACTTTCGGCATAAATTGAATAATGCAATATTATACAACTCATTGAATTATAAAAGGATTCACAATTTTCCTGCATCTGTGCCTGTCGTGAGTGGATGGCTCTATGTGTGTGTGTGTGTGTGCATTTAATTAAACTCACCAGCAATGAAAACAAAAGGTAAATTAATTATTATTGATCATTGATGTGTAATAAGCTTTTAATGCTTTGTGAAAACGTACCGAAACCACTGAAAGCTGCAAAATTTGCTATAATTTATGAAATATCAATAGAGTGTATAAATATGAGTGTAATACTTGAGGTAAAGGTTCTGTGAATTACAAAACCGACCTACAGACATATATCACAAGAGACTTCGCTCGAAGCTGCCTCGTTGTATCACGATGCAGTGGAGCAAATGATTTGGAGTTGAGTCATTGAAATTACCAATCCAATTTCAAAATGGCAACTGCAGAAGCTAACTACCTACATAGGACAGCATCATGTTGCATTACCAGCAAAGTAAATTAAAGAAAATAGTCTCTCTTTTATAACGACCGTGATATACTGTAACTACTCATAATTTAATAAGGTAATAAAGTTGTTATATATAAAGTACTTTGTTCTTTATATTTATATTTTTAACATACCAATCATAGTAATTTATTTTCAGACTTTGAGTGAAGAGAAAAAAATGTATAACTAATTTATAATACATATACTATACAGTATTTTGTAAGGGTATCAGTTATGATTTACATACAGAACCACATTGAGTTTTGGGTATACATATATATATCCAGTTTAGTTACAGATACATATACATTGCTTTAGGTTGCTGCCTGATGATTTTGATGTTGCCTTTTGAAATAATTTCAATTAGCTTGAGTAGTGAGGGCTCAGACGATGGCGATGACGATGATGCTGATGCTTTTGCCCATGTTATTGTAGTTTCCCCGTCGTCGTTGTTGTTGTTGTTGACTGCCTTCAAATGTTAATTACGCAATTGACTTAACGAGCCATGTCATAACAAACAACAACAACAACAACGACAACAACTCATACTACCAATCTTGCACTTAGTTCTCCCTCGCTGCTCTTTTACATTTGGCTAACAAGATGAATCCCAACTAAATTAGACTTACAAGTTTGCATTCGTGTATGTATAAGATAAGTAGCATCATTAGTACTCGTAGTTTAACCAATATCATATGGTATATGCATAAATAGCTAACTTATGCAGTCTCAAAATCAATCTAATTAGTAAGTCATCTTTAAATTGGTACAAAATGTGCAAAGAAGTACAGAAGAGTATAGGTACGGGTGGTTGGAGGAGCCTTTTTCATTTTGTACTCATTTACATTTAAATTAAATTCCTTTTGTTTTCATTTATTTTCTTTGCATTCAGTATTCTGCAGTCTTTTTTTATGACTTTCTTATTAATTTATTTGCATGGAATTTAATTGCTTATAATGTTTTTATTCTACTTTTGCTTTTTGTTGCCACTTTAGTTTTATTGTCTGTGCTGCTTTTCTTCTCTGTCTAGCGCATTCTTCTTTGTCTGTCTCTGTCTCTCTTTCTCATCCGCAGTCTCCTATTGTGATTCACGCAAGTTTTTTCTTTATTATTGTTTTTTTTAGAAAAATATTTTATATAAGTAAATTCCTGGAAATTTCGCTAATTAATTTGTCTGAACTTATTAAAATTTGATGTTTTGCGATAAGGGGAAAAACTCAGTAATTTAATTGAAGGAACTCAATTACAAAAAAAAGAACAGCTTTAATAGCTTATCACGCTTATAGGGTCAATCGCTTTCACAGTCTGTTGACAATGCTCTTCGCACCACAAAGTCTATTATTAAATAAAATTCCGTATTCTACATTTTGTGGTCAAGAGGTCTTCTTCTACGGCTTATCTTATCATTAAAAATATTTATTATTCAATAGGTTTGCATATGGCTGTATTCTATTATCAATTCTTGAAAAATATATTAATGTTTTCAAACTATTCTCTATATAGCATCGGTGGTTCAGTGGTAGAATGCTCGCCTGCCACGCGGGCGGCCCGGGTTCGATTCCCGGCCGATGCAAAATCATTTTTTTTTTTTATTATGAAAAGATAAACTATGAAATTTGTATATTATATAGAATACGTATACTTAAAGCTAATAGTACATATGTATTTACTGCTTTATTCTATTAAATCATAACTCCTGCAATATGTTGTTTTTAATAAATAATTGACAAATATTTTGCACATTATGCTGCACTAGAAATATCCCACAGCTTTGTATATAGACCAAAAATATGCATAAAATTGTGAAAATGTGTTAAAATTTTATTGTGGTTTATCGTGGAAAAAAGAGTGTAAAATACACACACGAATGCTGATAAAGAGTTTATTACGGTTCTAATTTGCGGTCACTGAGGTGGCAAACTTTTATATATATATATATAAATTTTATTTTTTGTGGCCAAATCGACCTTTTAATGGGCTCTGTCAAATGTTCACAACGAACTAACATGGTTAGATATGACGATGATGATGGCAGGGATGGATTGTGCAACAAAACTTGAAAGGGCATCAATCTGTGGCCTGAAACTGTGTGTATGCAAATCAAATTCAAACTGTGGAGAGTCAAGTGTTATTTTGTTGTTTTTGGGGTCTATTGTGGCTTATCGCTAGACGGTCTCTAATTGCTTTTGGTTCGCTGACTTGTTTGTTCATGCAACCCCCTCGAAATTTCCCCTCTCTCTCCACTGCGAAACATGTTGCAGATCCAGACGAATGTCCGCCAAAACGAAACCAAACTGGACCCACACACACACAACCACCAGAACATACCATATATGGGTAGTCCCCAGAGCGATAAACAGTTATGAATTCCAACGCATGTGCGAATTTTACTTTTGTTAACCTCAACAGCAACAACAATGGAGCTCAGAGATTCCCAGGGGTGAAATTAATTTCATGTTGTCAACAATATTTTTGCATGCCCCAGAAGCAGGCTCCACACAGCTCACAGATGAAAGTAAAAAGGGAGAAAATACAAAGAGAGGCAGAAAGGGAGAAAGAGAGAGCAAAGAAAAGAGACAGAACATGTGCGTGTTAGCCCCAATGTAAAGGGGTTGTAACTTTTAATTACAAACTCTGGCTACGGTCTCTAGGCACTGTCCTGTTGTTTCCCCCCTATATTTTTTTTTAATTCATATAATCGTTATTTATCGTCGGTGCCTTCGGTCATTATATCATTTAAACTGATAGTTTTATGTGCTGGGTCAAGTGTGTGCTTAAGTGTTTTTTTTTTAGAGGTTATGGCCAAGTTCAAAGCAGGAACTGCAAAAGTTTTGGAGTTCTCCTGTGTGTGTGTGAACTCTTTATCATAGAACTTACCAACTCGAAGGAAAACTTTGGCAGCAAGTTCTAAAGCCGTTGAACAATTAGTTCAGGTAAGCTTCGATCATCTTAAGACACACAGCTTAAGAGAACTTTACGAATTCAACCTCATATACCCTATATGATTTAATAATGCCCATTTATGGGGCCTTTACTAAGTGAGAAATCATTTTCGTACTTCTTACACAATTCATAGCGCATCAGAGCTGAAATAAAAGCTCAATTTGTACTCGGAAGATATAGATTTTTATCGAGTTAAGATAAAAGTAGAACAAGTTCAATTTTTCAACAAATTTAACGCTTTTTGCCGCTACTCAATGTGTTGGCAGCCTTCGCTTTAATTACAAAACTTTTCCCATGGACAAGTAAAAAATAATATAAATAAAAAAAAGGACAGCCTTCTCGAGAGAAAACCGAAGGATGACCAAAATTGTCATGGTAAGTTTGCCGTTGTATTTATTCAAGCTTCGATGCTTCTTAGCGCGTCAGCGCTTGGTTTACTACACTCTCCTACTCACTCACTTCTTTCTCCCTCTCTCTTTTCTAAAAAGCCCAGTCGTTTTTTTTTCTGGTAACTCTACGACTCTCGACTAGGGCACATCAAACAATCATTAGCATCAAGCACAGACGACAAAGTTTTCGGCATTTTCCCCCTACGTACCCCACATTGAGGTAAAGTACAGACGAAGAATGTAAGAATGGAGTGGAAAAAAATAAATAAATAAATAAAGTCAACAATATTTGAGTTTAAGACTATAAGGTTGCTCTGTAATATGTTCTATTTGTCGAAAAACACTTTTAAGTCTTCCATTAATTATTTAATCCAACTTTGCTTTATTTAAACTTATTTTCATCTTTCTTTAATATATAAAAACTTAAACTTTAAAACTTTCTTTCTTTCTCTCTCTCTCTCTCTCTGTTTTAATCCTCTGCATACCCATTTTAATTATGTGTACATAGGGTATACAACTTGCAGAGTGCTTCAGAAAAAGTTTGGTTTTTAAAACTGTACAAAATTGATTGCCGGCTGCAGCTTAAAGCTTTTGTGACTATTTTTTGTTGTCCCACCCCCCTCCCCCTCCTTGCTGCACAGTTTTAATGAAGCACTGTTAATTAATCTTAAGTTTCAGCTGCAGTTTCAAATGGTTTTTTATTTATTCGCTTTGAGTAGAACTTTTCAACTGCTTCTGCAGATCTCAAAGTTTTAAATATTGAAATAAATACATACATATATATTTTAATATGAATGAGGGAGTAAAGTGAAATGCAGTATTTCAATGGATCACTTGAGAAATAAAAATCTAAAATGAAGTATTTTGTATTCTCTATTATTTTCATTTCGTATTATCTATCAGCATACTGTATAAATAACAGGCAACTTCCTCTCTCTATTTTTGCATCATAATTTGATTTGTTTTTAATTCAATCTGAATAATTTAGACACCCTCATCAAAAAAATCTCGGCTAACCCAGTCTGCATTAGCACCAAAAACTTGGCTAATTTATTTCAGTATGCCCGCTGGGAAATGATGAGCAATTTGCGCTTCGTATTTTTAGACCGTGTTTTAATTTTTATGTTCTCTCTCTCTCTCGCTCTCTCTTGCTGTGTCCGATTTGTACTGGAATATATATTGAATTTACCCCACCCCCCGTGGGTTCGGCGCCAGGGCCGCCTGTTTTATATTGTTTATCACACAAATGACAATTAAATTTGCATTTGCGGGTTTCATTGCATTTCATTAGCAGCAATTAGACTCGTTATTCAAATAGAAAATGCGGCGCAATAATTTTAATGCTCAACACACGCACACAGACACCCCTTGCACACACACTCAAATAAAACACACAATCGCACATAGCGTATTGTTTTGTATTGTTGTCGCTGTTTCTTCGACCATACGATACTAGAAATTTTTATCATGGTATTTTCACAAACAAATTGCAATTCAATTCGATATCATTTAAAATATTTATAATACACATTATTTACATTAAAAATTACACAAATTGATTTCAATTAATTTGTGAAATTGTATAGTTTTTTTTTTGGGAAAATCAAGATACAGGGATTATAATAGTTTTATTTCATTTTTAGCCAGTTTGGATTGGGCTATTTAAATTTATTCTGTGGATACAGAAATATTTAATGGTCATTTTTATTTTTGACTGATAAAAAATCTATATTACAGAACACATGTGCATTTGGAATATCAAAAGTTTTTAGGGTTCCCTAGTTTAATTTTATAGTGATGAATAAATTTATAAAAACCTTGTATTCGCTTCTACACATATTTAACTAATCGGATTTTGATTAAATTTAAACACCATCACTAGTTATTTATGCCATATAAGAAAAATATCTTTATAGGATTTTTAGAAATTTCGTAAGCAAAGCATATTGAATGAATTTAAATTGAGCTGTTTTTATTAAAGAGTTCCCACATACCACAAATTGAGCTGTAACAAAGGAAAATCAACCCCTGGGTAGGGACTATATCATATTTTCGCATTTCCTTTTTCAATTGTAAGAGCACACATTACACAGACAAGTGAGAGAAGAAAGGCAACAGGCAACAGATTCCACACAGACAATTTAACCCGAATAAATGAGGAGTCAGTCCCCTCTTTCAAAGAGAGAGGGGGAGAGCACAACACAGCATAAAATGAAAACTTTTCATAAATCCTTATAAGCATTAATAATCATTAGTTCATACATATCATACTGCTGTATTTCCTCACTCACACACACATACACACACACTTGTAAACGAGTATGTGTATATAACTCATATGTTCTGAAGTGTCCCCAAAAAGTTGCTTGTTCTTGGCTTGTGCCATTCTACAATTTGTCAAATTCACTCAACTGTATGACCAAAAATTGTACACACACAGAGGCAAGTTGAAGGCCCAGGCTTAGCCCATGGTCCAGATCCAGTTCCAGATCCGGCTACCCAGAGAGAGAGAGGGAGAGAGCGAGTGCCTTCAGCCAAAAGGGCATACAAAAAGTAAACATGAAATTGCACATTTTTCACATTTCTCACATAATTTTTGTTATTTTTACGTATTTGCGATACCCTTTACCAAGCCTGTGGTGAAGGGTCTATTATTTAGTAGTAATTCTACTTTATTTTAGCATGTATTAACGCAGCAATACAGGGTATTTGTCAGCTGTAACTTAAACGTTTTCTCTGCCATTTCTTGCCTACACTAAACAACAAAATTAGGGTCATTTTTTGTGTGGGGGTACCAAGAGGTGTTTTTTTTTTTTTCTTTGTGGATGAGTGTGAAATATGCGTATTGCGGTCTCTATTTGCCCCTTGTTATTCTTAACCCTTATCAAAAACATTTTTTTGCTCTACTGATTACAAATATTATTTTCTTTTCTTTTGCTTTTCTTCGCTCTATCCAAGTGAGATTTATGTTGAATCCTTGAACCTTAGAGCACAGTGTGTGTGTTTTCGCCTTCTCTAGTGTGTGGAATGTAGAATTATGTATATTTTTCTTTTTATTTTTTTGCATGTCACAATCACAACTCAGCAAACGATTTTCTGCAATCTTCGGCTATTTTTCTTCTTTCTTCCCGCTGGCTAAGCAATTTGCATAAATAAATGTTTGCATTTTGGCTAATTTCTTTCAACATAAAGTACACAAAAAAACAAAAAAAAAGATAAAACAACACATTTTCCCTTATTTAAATGTAATTTGAATATATTTATTTTTCTTTCTCGTTGACTTTGTTTTGCATCTTTTAAATTCTGTCGCCGTAACCTTGCTCTGACATTTGCCTTATCTACATGTCCTCAAGTCACGACTGCACCTATTTATGTCAAAGTTTTTGGCGCAAAAGTTTTGGCACACCTGCAGCTGGAGAAGAAACCTCCACCAAGTCTTCGTTAAAGCCACAGACAGTTTGGCTAAAACCTCATTGCAGTGCAAGACGCTGGTTAATTAATATCATATACTTATAAGATGTTGTAGTGTAAAACCTTCAAAAGATTCCAATGAGAAACTTTCATGTAGAAAGTATCAGCTGAAAGTTCTGAGTACAACGCTTAAACCACCTGGGAATTATTGCAAAATATTGAAAATTTCAATAGATTCTCTCATCTCCAACTGCTCTCTAGCCCATTTCCTTTCACACTTTTCTTTCATTGCATAAGGCAATGCATTCTGCATGTTCTTCAACACTCTATGCCTATTATGAGGAAATTTCAAGTGTTAATCTATATGTTTATTACGTGTAACCCCCCACCCAACCAATAGAAATCTGTCTGTCGATTGAGCACATCCACCATAAATGTCGCATCTTAATGACTCTATTTAATTCCAGCTCCGATTCCCCTGCTGTCCACGAGAATTTTCCCAAAAACACAAACATAGAACGAAACTCGGTAATCACAAGAATAAACAAACATTTCCATACGCAAGACAAACATACAAACACACACACTGGAAGAGAATGCATAAAGTTCACCCTATCCCAATGTATATCAGGAGGGGCACAGCAACAGTTATGTAAATAGATGCACAAAAGAAATTACCGCTTTGCAGCATTTAAGTAACAAAATAAAACACAAGTAATGACAGTTAAATACCCTACGCCCAGCGAAGGCAGGCAGCGCTGCTTTGAACTGTGGAAAACAATTTATTAAATAAGTTTTGTGTCTTTGATCGGATTGGTTTGAAATTTAAAGGATTGATGCATATAATATGCAGCTCTGTATATGACTAAGCAGAAACTTACAGCTTTATACATTGCTTATAATTACAAATTATTTATTTGTGGAAATAAATTTTAGCATACAAACTTTATGGTATACCCGTGCCTTCCTGCAAAATTTGCTATCTTAATAACTCATAAAAGTTAAGATCTGGGTGTTTAAACATTCTAACTCAGTATACCCTATTTCATATAATTTTCTATGGCCGTAGGGTATAATAAACTCACAATCAGTGTGAGACTTTAATAAATAATAGAGGAAGAAGTTAAAGTAAGAGACAGAGAGAGAGAGAGAGAGGATGAGTTTGAGTGGGAGTGAGAGGCACAACAATTGCCCGGCTAGGGGCGTGGGAGCTACTTGCCGCTGCTTCTGCTGTGCTGTCTGCTACTGTAAATGACAAGTCTATGTACACAGTGTTGGCATGGGATGCAACATTAATGTGTTGCCCCTGCAACCAGCTACCTACACACACACACACACACACAGAGTTGCTAACGCGCTGTTGCCAGGCGAATGAATGAGTGAATGAATGAATGAATTGCCCACAAACAGCCCAGCGGCACTCAAAACTACTGTAGCGTACAGGCACAGGCATACAACATTAGAAAACAATCTGATTAGTTTGTTAAATATGCTCATAAATATATTATAATTACATGAGATTACATTATTGAAAATAATGACTTTATTTTGTTGTAATATACGAGTTTTTTGTACTTAAGTGATTCGATTGTTTCTTCGTATCGTTTTTTATATGATTTATGGCAGCAAGCACTTTAAACTCTTCGGGGAAATTACGATTCGTTCAAAATAAAATTAGAAAAAGTATGGCAATCGGAATAAATATTTGAATAACAAATATATTTTAAATAAAATCCAACATATAAAAAATTATATATTAATAATAATAAGTTTTTTACATTTATTTAATGTTTTTCAATATATCATGCATATTTCATATTTGTTTCCAATATTTTTCATGCCTCTGAAAATCTAGTCAAAAATTTCGCACTGAAAACGCATAATAAGCCCACATACGCGTGTACTGCAGGGTCTATGAACGCCATAGTCAGTCACACACACACACACGCGCAAACCCACACAGAGATAGTTGGGTAAACAGCTGCAGCAGCAGCAGCCGCAGCATCATCCTCATCAGCAGCAACATGAGCTGCTGCCACATCAGCAGCAGCAGAAGCAACATGATTACAAACATTCGTTTGCCATTGCAGAGAGAGAGAGAGAGAGAGCGGTAGAGAGAGAGTATGTGAGAGAGGTCTCCCGCTCTAGGCTGCCGACACCAACACAGACGCCGCTGCCGACGCCGACGCCGACGCCGACGCCAACCGCCACTTGTCTGACTGACATTAATAAATCGCTTTTATAGCATCAGCTCAGACGCTGCTGCAGTGAGTAAAATGCAGCTCAGTCAGGCTGCGTTTCCACACTATCAGCCGCTCTCCCACTCTCTCTCTCTCTGGCTCTCTCGGTCTGTGTGTTTGAGTGTGTCTGTCTGCATTTGTTGTTGTCGCTTGTTTCGAGCTAAGACCGAGCTGCACTTCGACTGCGCTTTATTAATTCCACATCAATGCTGGCGCTTGGCCGCACAGTTCAATGAGTTTGCTCTCTCTCTCTCTCCCTCTCTTTCTCTGGCACTCTCTCTCTTGATTTCTTTTTAACCCATAAAGAGCAACCGTTTCTTTTGTTTATGGCATATGCCTACACAAAAAATCCTCACACAGATAAACAAGAACAAGAAATATTCGGCATCGGTTTTATCGCAGCAAATGTCAAATTTAAACACTGACGGCCATAAAAGTGATGACAGCCCGAAGGCAAAACGATCATGAAAACTATCCTATAATGAAGACATTAAGGGATTAGATTACATTATGGGTGGCCCTAGCAGCTGGCAGCTGTAATTAAATAGAATTATAGCATTTTTTTTGTTTTGCTTGGGTTTTCTCACAATCTCTCATATATTCGTAATTCCCCTTCAGAGATATGTTATTAGATGGAAAATTTCCCATAATATTCTCCACACGATATTACTAATAAGCTTCAGGTTCGAACAAGTGGTATTACCAGTTTTTCGAATATAATACGACTAATTCATAATGATGAACTTTGGGAATTTCAATGTTTTTAATCGATACCTTTTTAAATTGACTAGAATTATAAAGAAATAATTATTAAGGGAAAATTAAACTCTGATTCAACGATATAAAAGCAAAAACTTTAAGTAAACTAATTATTGTATACATATATGAATATACAAAATCTATTTAATTTAAATAATCTCTTTGCATTAATGTTTTATCCCTAATCCAATGCTATTCTCTGACTATCTGCAACATCATCAATCAAGCTACTTGCATAAGTAATATATTATAATAATAATAATAATATGCAAATCGCATGCATCAAAGTCACATGTTCCCACTGTAGTACTATGGAGACTTGGCTTCTCTAACCGCATGACGACAATGCACACACTACACACACTACACACACTACACACACTACACACACACACCACACATGCCATCACAACGCTACTTAACATATCTAGGGAGTTTTGGTTTACATTAATATCGAAGGCGTTGCCACCATGTGGAATATATCAAATTTGAAGCACACATTAACATTTAAATTTGTTTTCAATTTCGTCAAACAAGAATTATTATGTAGATACTATAGGCAAGGGACCTATCTATCGACTAGGCCCTGCATTTCATCGAGTAAAGAGAGAAAGGGAGACAAACTTCAGCCTCTTGAGTTTATTATGTAAATTAGTTTAATCTTGAGACGTTCCATCCAGCCCTGTCAAAGGCTGCCCTTTCAAAATGCATAAATCTAGTGTTTGCTATCGATTTGTATACAGAAGGTGCTGATGTTGTTGTGGACATTTCGGGGTTAAATGGTGCTAAGAACTTGGAAACTATATGTACTGCCAACTTCGGTGACAGAGTGTGACTGGGTCAGCTCTGCTGGGAGCGTCGATAAAGACATGAAGAAATAAATACCACTAATCTGAATTATTGAAAGATTCTTAGGCGCAAAGAAAAAGAATACCAAGGAAACAGAAGTTAATTGAGATATGTTTGTCGTTATACTAATTAAATAGTTTAAGATATAACATAGAATTTATACATTTGAAATTCATGTCTGTCTATCCGTCTGTCTGTATGTTCGTCTGCCTGTCTGCCTGTCTGTCCGTCTGTCTGTCTGTTCCTCTCTAAAAGTGCATAGATCTCTGAGACTACGTGAGCTAGAGCTACCAAATTTTGTGAAAACACGTGACAACAAGTGGCACTAACTTTAGGTATATTTTAGAATTCAGCTACACCCCTTTCTTCTTCTTCTTGAATGGCCATAACAACCCGTCATCGGGTTACGGCCGACTTCAACGTCTCGCGCCAGCAGCCTCTGCTCCTTGCGCGCCTTCTCCAATTGGTTACACCAAGCGTAGCCAGGTCCTCCTCCACTTGGTCCATCCATCGGAGCCGTGGTCGTCCCCTTCGCCGTCCAACGTCGACTCTTGTCTCGAACACCTTTTTTACTGGAGCTTCTTCGTCCATATGCACAACATGCCCGAGCCAGCGAATACGTTGTATTGTAATGCGCCGGACTACGTCAATGTCGCCGTAGAGCTCATACAGTTCGTGGTTCATTCGAATGCGAAAGTCGTTCCCGGTGCGAACAGGACCAAAGATCTTACGGAGAATTTTTCTCTCGAACACTCCAGGCGCTGCTACATCCGTTTGTGACAGTACCCATGCCTCTGCGCCATATAAGAGCACGGCTAGGATAAGCGTCTTGTAAAGTCGGAGTCAATGTTCACTCCGCGAAACGTACGAACGTCCAGCACACTTGCCTGAAACCGGTGTTCGAGGAGGTCTCATGGAGGCTGAACTGCCGACGGTGGGGCCAAAGATACGTTCCCGACCAACCTTCGCGTTGAAGTCCCCGAGTATAGTCTTCACGTCGTGGGCTGGGCAACGGTCGTATGCGTCCTCAAGTCTCGCGTAAACCTATGAAACCTATGAAACCTATTCTTACTCTTAAAGCGAATGACATAATCTGTTACTCATAATTTTATTACATATTTTGCAACAGCTGAGAGAAGCTTCGTTTCATTTTTGTTTCGAATGCGGTTCCCCATAAAAGTCATTGGGGAGTATTTCTTCACATATGCATCGCCACAACAGCAACGATTTCAGCTGAGCAGCTGACTCACCGCTTCTGCTTTTTTTACTCTTTATGAGTTCACACGTTTTGTTTGTTTTTTCTTTCATTTTTTTTTTTTTTTTTTTGAAGAATTGAAATTCGAACACCGAACACTTATGTTAATGAAGCAAACTGTGCGAATGACACAAATGTTCACATTTTTTTTTTACATCAATTGACGCCTTCGGCTCACTTTCGGTTCGCATTCTCAAGTGTGTCAAGTTCATTCTGTGATGATGATACGAAAGATAATCCGCCAATAGTGCAGGGCAAAAATGAAAGTAATTTAAATTACGGATATGATGTTCAGATCTCTTTGGATATTGTCGTGAAGTAGAACTCTGTAGTCCAAATTTTAAATTGTTCTTAAATCACCCAACAAAATGTGTTATTTATTTAACTCATTTGCCAAACAGACTCGTAGTATTTGTACAGTTCTACTCGCTCGTATATATATTTTCAGACTTACACACGCACATTGACAAATTGTGAATGGGTTTGCTTGACGAATTCGTCGTTTGTGAATGAATCAACACAACCATGGAACGTGTACGCACCTGCAAATACAATGGGAAGGAAAAGGTGAGTAAATAATATGTTTTAATTGTTCGGTAAATATTTAGAGAGTTTTTTTAATACGATTTAAGGTTGATTCCTCTGGTAAAATAGCTTGAAAATTTTATTGACTTATATATTTAAAAATCTTATTTGAAATTTCACCTACAGATATTCAAAAAAATTATTATAATAATTACTTATTATTTAGTATTGATTTTAAAATTCAGGAATTTGTTTTTTAACTGTAGTATTTATTTTATTTTGCTCAACTGTATATTCAACTCTTAATAATATTTTTCTTTACTTCTTTAAAACGATTTAAATTTTTCTTAATTATCTAATTTCAACTAATACTCCCTCTCTACTCTCTGCTTCATCTAAAGACCCAAAACTAATCCGAGCTGCCTCATTTCGATAGGTTTCAATGGCAGTGCGAGATCCAATTAATTGCTTAACAATGGCGCCTGAAAATTTCGAAAAGCGGCAGTTTTAAAGTCAAATGGCGAAAAACTAATCAGGAAAATGCAGCTAGACAATTATTTTCCATTGCATTGTTGAGACAATTGAAAAAGTGTTGGTTGGGGCTGCTGTTGGGACACGCTGAGCAAACGGTAAAATCAATTAAAACCTGCAAAAAGGTAATAATCGGCAGGAAAGGAAAAGGTCGCGTTTGGAGAGGCGAGAAGCAAGTGAAAACCCAGAGAGGGAGAGAGATAAATAGGGAGAGCAGCTGCTGGAAACGTGCCTAGCAAAATGGACCGTGGTATCAAGTGGGCACAACGTCGCATAATGCGCAGCCAGGCGGGCCAGCTCGTTGCCACCAAATGGGGCAACTGCTACACACATTGCCTGCTCTCTCTCTCTCTGTCTCTCTCCTCCCCCTTTCGAGTCCCACAGCATGCACGTGCCTCAATTGACCAGACAGTCCAGAAGTCTGAACAAAGAAGGCATGCCACAATTAACGGTCAATGCTTTAGCAGCAGCAGCAGCAGTAGCAGCCTCAGCAGCCTCATAAAAAAAAGTTGCTGCAACATTTTGCGCGCAACAGTGGCAACTGTTATTAGTGCCACATGTTGCCATCCCAAATGGCAGGGGCCAACAGCTATAAGCCAAAACATAACTGCAAAGAACTTGCCACCAATTAAGGATTGCTGCCTGGCTGGCTGCATATGCCACGCTACAACACGGTGCACTGAGAGAAATTTTACGGAGTAAATGCATTTATTTTGAATTTATTTTATTATTACTGATCTTAGTATTTATTTAAGGATATGCGCTGGTCGTAATTATAGATAAGAAAATCTTGAATAACTTCAGTAATTATTGTTCAATCGATATGAAATTAAGTAAATATATACTTCTAGAGCATAACTAGGTATACTTTAAGGAGAAAAGTTCAGATAAAAAAATTTGGGTAACGTATGGTAAACCTATGATAATTATGCCAAATTTGATGTCTCTAGCTGTTATGATAGCTGAGATTTGCGTACTTTAACAGATAAAATATAAATAAATCTAAAAATTTAAAAAATACTACTTTAAGTCGACATATTTTGCAGTATCTTCAAATACTTATCAACTTATTTTATAGCAGTGTAAAATCAAAACATTGTCAACGACTCTGGCAGACCTTAAGAACCCTTCTGACTAACACTTTTTAAATACCAATAAATGTAAAGCTTGCCTGAAGAACTCATTTTGGGTTTAATAACGCTTAAAACGTTTGCGGTTAAAAAAAAAAACAAGACAGGTAGAGAGTGAGGCAGACAGAAAGAAAAAAGAAACCTGTACTTCCCTTTCTTTTGCCAAAGGTTTTTCCTTGTGTTTATTTGCCAGCTTATTATGCTGTCAGGGGGCACCATGAAAAATCACTTAATTACCGTTCATCAAGGCAGAAGGTAGAGCAAATGGGGGAGGTACAAAATGTGCTGTCAGAAGAACATTAAGCGAAATTTGTCGATATGATAATTAGGCAAAGAAAGTGAGTGCAGTAATATGTGTTTATTTAAAATACACTGCAAGAAAAACTGTCGCAGTAATTAAGCGGGAGCCACCCAAACTAAACTAAACTACAAATGCGGGTGAAAAAAAAAAATAAAGAAAAAATAAGAGTTACAACAAAGGACACAGAGTGAAACTATGGGCGCGGCGACGGCAGTCTAAACACGGCTATGTAGGAGTTACGCTCTACTAATTTTCCAGTTTAATTATTTTCAATTTTGCACAAAGTAACCGCGACAGCAACAACAACAACTGCAACAACTACAACAACAACAAAAGCAAACATGCACTTGACAAGTTGCAAAGCATATGTGCAATTCAAGTGCAGCCCCACCGCAGCACAACGTCAATGAATGAGTGAGAGCGAGAGAGGGAGAGTGGGAGAGAGCAGTTCGAAATGGGGACAAATTGCATGAAATTACTAATTACGCTTTAAGTAATTGCATGCCATATAAATAATAGTAGAAAGAGAGCGCGAACTACAACTTAACTACTTGCATAATACTAGAACAATCGTGCCGGGAAAGTTATGAGTTTCCACAATTTTTATAGGCATACTAAATACTTGTAGTACAATAATGTACCTATTTTTCTGCCTGTTTATTTAATTCTATTGACCTCGTGTACTCAAGTATGGTCTGGAATAAGCAATAGTGTTAACATTTAATTGCTTAACAAGTAAATTGTAGTAAAGTATACTAAATTTCCAGTCTTTAGTAATATTATTTTTAGTTTATATATTATAGTATTCTGCAGTGTCTTTCTTATAGTGTTTAGTACGTTTTTCCTTGTACATTGGTACAAAGTTGTTGTTAGTTTTATGTATAGCTAAGTTCATTCGATGCATTCAACATTTAAAAAATAACATAAACGACTTTTTGAAAATTTTCGATATTTTGGAAATTTAGATAAGGATCCCCCCTATGATTTTTCAACAAAATTTCAATTTTGCAAATTTTAAATAGCGAGTTTTCAATTTTAATCGATTGTGGAGGCCAAAATCAGCATTAAACAATTATATAAATTGATTTTAAACGATACTTAATTTTGGCCGAAAAAACATATCGGAATGGTCTGTAGTTTAGCTATCTATAGCTTTTAGACATTCAAAGATAGGACTATCAAATTTATTTATAATATTTCCTATTTGTTACATAAAGATCTACAGTAGTTTTTTTTCTATCGAAAGTATGAGGATATCAGGCTGTTACAGGCTCCCAAAACGAGACCTTCTGCCGTAGTTTTTGAGAGAACTTTTTGTCATTTCAGCTTGGCCAACACAGGTGCGGCGTGTGGCATGTGGCATGCGGCATGTGGCACACAGTGAGCAGCATTGTAGTAACAATCCAATTAGGTTTAACTGCAATGTACGCGACATTTACAAGAGTGCGCCATCAGGTGTTTATGCTGCTGCTGCTGCTGCTGTGTGTGTGTCTGGGCCATAAAAACAATTTATGTAATTGTATTTGCTTTGCAAACTTAAATTAATTAAAAGCAAAAAGAAAAACAACAACAACAACAGCGAAATGAAACAAAATAATAATAAAATATTTGAAATGCCGCTAATGGCCATAAAAAAATGCGACACAACACGCCAATTAGCTGACAATTATGAAATCGTGTTAAATAATTAATAACGTATGATAGACAAGGGAGCGGGGAGGGGGTTGAGAGTAGTGTTTATAGGGCTGGGTATCGCTATCTTATCTAACTTTTAGCAGAACATGTGCAATTCAATTGGAAAAAAGCGCAAAACAAAAGCAAAATGATCAATGATGACTCACAACACTCGAGACTCTATGGGAGGGTTTATTTATATGGTATATGGGTATATAGTATAGGGTAAAAATAGAAAACAACCCCCTTAACTGGGGGTTAATTAAGCGCAGGTAGCTCAGGTGCTGTAGACGTTCTCAAGCTCATAAAAAATCAGTTGTTAAAAGGCAAAGGAGCCAGCCACGCCCGCTTTTCCC
The DNA here is from genome assembly GCA_018901885.1 of Zaprionus kolodkinae. Lineage (NCBI taxonomy): Eukaryota > Metazoa > Arthropoda > Insecta > Diptera > Drosophilidae > Zaprionus > Zaprionus kolodkinae. The sequence continues at coordinate 8,568,786 of JAEIFM010000498.1, read as the reverse complement.
CCTACCTATTCCAACTGGGTAAATGACAATGAATATAATGGAAACGGCCAACAACGGGAACAAGAGGGGCAAACTCTCTAGCAAACATGCCCAGACACGTAAGCATCATTAATCAAATGTCCAGACAAGTGTAAAGTATAAACACAGAGGACGCACGACAATTCCTGGCCAGACACGAGACGCGAGACGACGCTGGAGATGGAGATGGAAAAGTGCCTGAAGCCGCGTGCAGAAAGGACCCTCATGAAGTGCGCCGCCAGCTGTGGAGCAAGCACCCTCCCCCCTACAGTTTTAGAGGCAATGACTGGGACTGAGACTGAGACTAGGACTGGGTCTGGGTCTGATTCTTGGCTGGCGCCTAGGCCCGTAGAACACGTACAATCTCAAGTGGTTTTGCGCCCCTAAGCTGCCGTGGCCCACTCGACAAGCACTTGAGGCACCTCCATCTCCACCTGCTTCCAACCACCACCACCACCTTTGCCTGTTGACAATAAACATTGCGATTGCCTTGAGAGGAGGTGGCTGTTCTCCACTCTCTCCTACACTACTCCCCCTAGTACTCCTCCCTCCCCCCTCGCGTGACCAAATCTAATATTAAACGTCTGAACAAACCGCATTGTTGACACGACTGACAGTGCTGACATTTTAGTTCCCCAGGTGTGATTAATTTCAGCATTGTTGTCATACGCATTCCCCACCAGCTCTGCCGGCTGCTGCTCCTGCTGCCTCCTCCTACTTCCTCCTCTCGAGTAGCTGGAAAATTCGTAATGGAATTTGTGGAAAATAAAACACACACACACACACTTACATAGAGATGCACCTGTTACGAATGCAGTTTTTCATTTGCCCAATTGTTTTCGAGTGTAGTTCAAATATGCTTACAAAATCAGCACATTTATACACTTTAACTAGGGATAGTACTTCAATATGCTACCATTTATTTACATTGCTTTTCAATGTGGGAAATTATAAAATGCTGATGATATTCACATCAAATAAATTCGATTTGTTAATTAAACAAATAAGTTGGATAAGCTGTTAAGTCGCCTAGCGAATACTCTATTTCTATTTTTGCATAAACTATTTTTATTATTATACCTATTTTGATTAAAACTATTTTAATTAATCTTTTTAATCTTATTCATTTAAGTGCCTATTCAACTGAGTTTAAAAAAAAAAAACTCTACGCAATTATTAAATGAAAACAAATTAAAAAAACTTTTACTTATTAAAAAATCATATTCTTCTATAGAAATAATAATAAAGCTCTACAGAAAACTACCTAATACACTTGTGCTCTTTTAAAAACAAATAATACCAGAAAAAACGTACAACCTTCAACAAATTATAAAGAAAATACCATATATTTTTTTATCAGTTTAATTTCCAATGCATTTTTAAGACCCCCCATCAGATATGTATATGGTAAATGATATGCGCGCACAAGGCGAATCAAACTACAAAACCTTTCCATAACTCGAGGCAGCAAAGCAAAGCAAAGTGAAAAAATAAAAACCAACAACAAGTGGCGCCCATAAAAAACCGATAGGCACAAGAAGTGTTAGATCAACAATGAAACTTCATAGAAAAAAGCAACAAACAAAGTCTACACACACAGAGAAATACATAGAGAAACGCTATGAAGAAATCAATCTATGCCATAGTATTATTTACCCATCAGCGCGGCACAAATCATGTCAAGGTTTACCACAGAAAGAGAGAGATCCGCAGCGAGTCGAGAGAATCGCATTCATGTTGAGCGATTTGAATTGAAATTGAAATCGATTGTGAATCAGTTAATCAGGTTGCATAAGTATGGTATATATATATATATGTTTATAAACATATTGTTTATACCCGATAAGCAGAGAGTGTAGTAGGGGAGCCCTCACTTATCAAACAACAGCAGCAAATAAAATCAGACGTGATTAATTCAATATCAGCGACGCGATCGCTCTCTCTCTATCTCTCTCTTTTTTTATTTCCTGTTTATCTCATATTTTAAACTTTATGTTTAACAAATACTTGAAATATAAAATCATCTCAAACAGTATAAAGAGGAAATTCAAGTGGAAGCTTTACAAGTCTAGAGAAATTATGCCGAATCATTCGATTAATGAGTATAATCAATAACTTGTACTTAATACGGAAATAAATATCGTTAATTACTGAGGAAGAAGATTTAAGAGCAAAATAAACATATGAAGTAGTTGTTTATTAGTTCATATTGTAAACTTTAAACTTACTTAAGATGTTAGAGATAATTTAGCAAAGAAATAAATTAAATAAATGTTGTAAAAAAAGGCAAATATATTTAAAATAATCTCCCAATGATATATGAGATAATTCTAAATACGTAAACAATTTACAGACACATATGCTTAGGTAACCCATATAAGACAATCAAATCAAAAGGGATTTTCACACAATTTGTCGTATATTGCCAAAAAAAAAAAAAACAATTGAAGTCCTCACACACATACAAATATCTCTCACCCCCCTACATATCCATAAAACTTTCAGTCGAACAGAAAAAAGAAGAACAAAAATGCAGAAAAAACCCGAAAACGAAAATGCCGCTCATTACGCACGTCAGAATCCAATTTGTTGTCACATTTTGACGAACATAAAAAAAGAGCAAAGGAGAAAGGAGAAACGAGAGAAGGAGGAGGAGGCGATGCGGTGTGGAGCTGCTCGAAATCAGAGCGCGTTGTGGGACACGCAATTTCAAAGATTAAATCCCGCACATTACATCAAATGGCCAAAGAGACTATATCGCGCTGTCCTTATCCTTTTTATTATCATCCAACTTTCGTTTTGTTGCCATTGCCGTTGCTTGGTTTCTTCTGACCTGTTCATCTTTATCACATAACAAAATAACATGAGCTCGACACCAACTTGGACTCCACAACTCTCTGTCGTCGCTGGGGGAGCCCAAAAACTTTCGATATAATAATAAAAATTTCATGCCTGCCAAAAGCGCAGCAAACTTGAGAACATCTCTCGTTCTCCCTCATACACACTCTCTCACTCTCTCTCTTTCCTTATATTACTTTCTGTCTCTGTTCAAAAGTTTTGTTTGATATTAAGACTGCTTTAGCTAAAATTCATATTATAAACGAGTACTTGGCCTGGCAATGTCTATGCTTCATCTGTCATCTGTGGTGTACTTAATGGAAACCTTAGTGCAACCTTATCTCTGGAAACAACAACTAGAATATCATAAATATATATACTAGATGATGTGAGAAATGTTTGCTAAAATAACAATGAGAATATTCAGTGCGAAAATCTTTTTTGAGATGCTCTCTAATTATTTCTTAAAGCTTGGTTTTCATTTATGTATTTAATCTATAAAATTCCATTGAACCTATTTCTCTTTAACCTATTTTTATTAAACCTATTTCTCTTTAACCTATATTTATTAAACTTATTTCTCTTTAACCTATTTTTAATAAACCTAAATCAATTAAACCTATTTATATTAAACCCTTTATTATTTTACCTTTTTTTATTTAACCTATATGTACCATTGAACCTATTTTAAATTAACATATTTTCTTCAATGAGAGGCAAGACTTTATATCGAATATATAATACCAGCAAAATGTGTTTCAAACAACTTGCAAATATCATATATACCAGTGTTTTTAGGGTATTCACACATTTTTGACAGAGTTTTGCGCATGAAATAAGTTCTTCTCCCTGCAGTCTGCGAGAATAAGAGATATAAATATATACTATAATATACAATATATATATATGATGTATAGCCGTATAAATAAATAAGTTCATGACGCGGCGCTGTTGGAACCAAAAAGTCTAGGCCATTTATTGGTTTAATATTGTCAAAGTTTTGGATCATTGTCAAGCCATTATTTATACCCATGCATATACGCGCTCTATATATAATATATGAATATAGTATATATTACGTGTTTGTGAATTTATTTGGCTTGCTTTTCGAGCTTGTTAGCTTAACTTTTCTTTTTTTTTCGCTGCCCCCGTTTATCGCATTTATTATGCCATTTCACTGTTGTTATTGTTATTGTTGTTGTTGTTGTTGCTGCCTCAGTTATTTATTCGCATATGGGAAAGTTAAATTGCGTAGAAATTCAAGTCGCGTCGTCATCTCTGGTTTGCCTCCTTCATCTCTGGGGCTAATCTTAAGTCTATATAGTTATTTTATGATGTGCATGTTGTTGCTTTTTATTTTATTACACAACATACTTAGAAACACACACTCACACACACACTAACACTCGAAACAACACTCCCCTTGGTTCCCTTTCACTTCTATTTGTCTTCTGTGAATATATTTTGTGTATATTGCCCATATATTACATTTATTCTGTATCGGATTTGGTTTTTTTTTTCTTTCGTTTCGTCTCTTTTTTGCCAAATTAGTCGGGATCTTTAAACGAAGCAAAAATCAAACAAAAACTTATCAAGCTTAGGTTGCATATAAAACAGTTCTCTGCTGCTTAAAGGATTTCGATGTAGTTTTATTTGCTTTTTATGGACTTGAAAAATTAATTTTTAGCGTGATTTTGTGATTTTATTGGGGATAAGTTGGATAAGTTATAGCATGCTTAGAATTTGTAATGAGTTGAGAGAGTTGAGTTGACGTAAATGTTATTTATCTTTTGTGTCTTGTCTTTCTCTCTCCCATGTGCATCATTTGCATTTTAAAGGTCTGGGATGATGAATCAGTACTATTGGAAGAACTACAGGGAATCATCTGACCAGTGTTTATTCCGAATTGTATTGAAATTCATTTAATTTGTGCTTTAGAATAGGGCCGTATTTAAAGACTTTTGCAGCTATAAGATACTTACGAATCTAGAAGATATTTTTGTATTTAGAAGGTACTTTTGTATCTATAGGCAACTTGTGCAACTATTAGATACTTTTGTATCTATAAGATACTTTTGTATATATAAGATACTTTTGAATCTATAAGATACTTTTTTATCTATAAGATACTTTTGTATCTATAAGATACTTTTTTTTTCATAAGATTATTTTGTATCCATAAGATACTTTTGTATATATAAAAGACTCTGGTGCATCGTTAATATACTTTTGCACAATAAGATACATTTGTACCTATAAGATACAGTATAAGGTACTTTTGTATTTTTAAGATACTTTTGTATCTTTTTGATACTTTTGTATCTATTAGATACTTTGTATCTGTAAGGCACTTTTGTATCTGGGACATAAATTTTAATACATAAGTAAGATAAGATAATAACTTATAACCAATACTTGTGTATCTTTAAGATACAGAAGTATCTTACTTACATATTACTTGTGGTATCGATTTTCATTGTGGTTTCACTCGATATCAGCTAATTGGAGTTTTCTTTAGAAGAGAACTGATTTCCTTCCTTATCACACATGGTACATAATTAGTCCCGAAGGGCATCAACTTTAAATATGCATGTAATTAGCCTGACATGAGAATCACACGTTTCCGGAATGCGTGATGACCTTCCCTTTCCCTCCCGCAGCCCTAAAGCAACCCCCATTTGTTAAACATTCAGTTAAGGCCCTGAATCCTGCTCTGCTTCTCTTCTTGGTTTTCCTTTTCTCTTATTTTTCTGCGCCCACATGACGTACCCACTAATCAAACGGACAAGCGATTATGGCATTGTGAGTGAGTCCCTGCTTGACTCGACAGAGAAAGGAAAACTCGCAGCAATTTTCAATCCACACACACACACCTACCCACACACACACCCTGCACCCTTGGAGTCTCTGGTTCCGTTCGCACTCAGACAGGCAACAATTGCAGTGGCAAATTGTGCGACGCTTTTCTTTTTGGCACGCAAAATCCTTAATTACATCCGTTTGCAGTCAGCGCGTGTTTCCGGGAAAAACCATTGGAAAACCGCAGAGGAAAGTAACACGTGGATAAGCGTGCAGTCACGTTGCTGCCCAGACTCAGACGCGCAGACATGGAGACAGACACAGGAACAACAACCCTCCCAATTTTCCATTTCTACCTCATCTAGTACCTCATATCTCCTCCCGCTCTTCCCCATCCCACACTCTATTTCTGACAAAAACAACAATTGCTTGTCACCAGCTGTCCACAGTTTTTCCACATTTTCTTCTGGCACATTTTTCGCACGTATTGTCCGCACTTTGAGTGCATGCTTTCGTCGGGGAAGAGGAAGGAGGAGGAGAGGAGGGGGAGTACTCGTATTGGAGTGAAGTGAATCAACCACCCATACTCATCAACCTCCCCCGTGCACACCCTGTGCACCCCGGGCTCAGCTCTGGTCAGCCCTGTGAGGGTTACTGCACTTCTCCCACGATCTACTACAATACATATACCCCATCTGTATGACTAAACTTGATATGATTAAATTGCTTAATTAGAACGTGCGAGCGGGAATATTGAAGTATGGGTATATCTATTGTATCTACAGTTCGGAACATGCGTTAGTTTCGTATTTCTATATAACTATACTACACATATATGGCACTCCATTCTTATCAAAATCGATAGTTAATTGAATTTTCCCACATCTAAATGGCATTTTGATGTATAGAGTATATTTTTGCCAGATGGCGCGTGTGCCTTTCAATATTACAAATGACAATGTTATCTATAGGGCCAGAAAAAAAATAAAATAAAATAAAAATACTAATTAAAATACCTTGCTGGCTCTTTTGTACTCGACTCCATTGAATTTCAAAATAATTAACGAACATTTTCTAATTATATTAGCGAAGTACAGCGTAAATATCTAAACAATTCTTTAAGCTTGCAGACTTTATTTAAAACGACTTTTTATAATAACTGGTAAAAGTGACAAGTTCTCAATGCATTTGTACAATATGCAAATTTATATCAATTTATTCAATTGTTTATACTTCCCCCTTTGGAATAATTTTAAAACAAACTAATGACAACCACAAATTATAATGCCATATAAATATCTAGATTGTCTGTCTGTGTGTGTATCAAATATAAATTTGTGGCCATAATGCTATAAAAACAATCAGAGAGAGATAGAAATTAATTGAAAGACAGATACCCTATAACTAAATTTATTTTCAACAATTTTTTACTTAGAATTTAAAATGTATGCGAGCTAATTTATAATATATAATAGTATATATACTTTTCAATATCATTCATTATGCAAATCGCTTCTTTTTACCCTATAGAGTTAATTGATAAATTAACACTGGAAGAACTGCTTAAAAATACATATACAAATTTATCAAAATTAAAAAAAAAAAGTGAATGGCCACGAGGTAGACTAAAAAAACAAACTAGTTTTTCTGCATTTTCCCATTTGAAATTGGCAGTTCATTAATTAAATTATGGTTGAGGTTGTCCCAGGGGGGGGGGGGGGTAGGTCAAAACTTTCGCATCGTAACAAACAAACAACAAAACGAGCAAAGCGAAAACAAAACTGGCGGGAAGGGGAATGAAAAAAAATGTAGAAACAAAACAAACTAACCAAAAGCCACATAAATTAAGCGTCGACGACCCGCAATGAACCCTCCCCCTCTCGCTTGATCCGCCTATGCGAAGACCACGCCCCGTCCCCTTTGACCCTTTGATATGATTTACAGACGCGTCTGACATGTCTGGCCTGACCTCAACTTCCACTCGGGGGGGTGGGCAACAAAAAAAGGGTTTGAAACTGAAACTTGAACTGGAAAACAAGAAGTGAGAAGAAGTGCGTAGAGATGTGGAAGAGGCCAAGAAGAGGTAGAAGAGGGAAGGGGGAATTGCTGTTGATGATGTTTTCATAAAACCTAATAAAGCTTTCATTAACATTTTGTGGCTAACTTTATTTAGACTTGTGCATTATAATAATGTGCCAAGGAAATGTGCCAGACATTTCGACGCGCTGATTACGTTGATTCCCTGTAGACATAAGATTTACTACTGGGTATATTTTTTCTATTTCTATTTAAAGAACTTTAAGAGTATAAAATACATATATTATAATATATAGTATAATTATAGCATATACTATTTTGAGTATCAATTAAACAGAATATTTTTTTTTTTGCACAGGGTATCTTATAGTGCATTGCATTCATTTCTCTTACCATTTAATATGCGAAAGATAATGTCCCGCTGGGATAATAATGCCGATTATTAGGCGTACAAGCAGCGAAATGTCGGAAAACAGGAAACCCGTTTATTTGTTAGAGATTTTCTTTTGTCGGTCCCCTGCAAATCGTCGTGCAATTATTTATCTAGCGGAAGCTGAGAAATATTCCTGACCCCCAACAAAACGAGTAAGGAAATCATATTCTACAAAGTTTTACACATCAAAAATGTCGCAACTTTTGATATTGATAATACTCATCTCATATACAAATTGTGAACAAATCGCACAGGCAGTAAAAAGTTTTAATTTCTCTTAAAACTTGTCGATGAATCAGAATTTTTATGACGAGTCTGGGGTTTTTTTTTTTAAATATGGATTTCAAAACATGATTACAATTAAGAATCAAGAATGCTAAATGTAAACAAGTTGTTAACAAGGGGATCAAGGTTAGATTTTATGATGAAATAAATAAAGATTTCTATACTTAGTTGGAATCATTATAATATTTAATTAAATTTCGTTTATTGCTTAAATTTTAATTGTTTAAAATATATAGGAGCATTTTAATATGTCTAGAGAGCAATGTGTATAGATAATTTATTTTAATTGTTTTCGGTGCCGCCCACATTGGGATTGTATATGCCCATCCCTCTTATTAAGTAGTCCGGGTAAGCGTTAAATTACAAGAAACTACCCGTCTTTTCTGTAATTTCTTCTTCCTCTTTCTTTCCCTATTTGCTGAAGCTTATCTCCCACCTATAATTTTGCTTGTCTTTATCTGCCAAGTTTATCTCTGCTACCTTTCGACCTTCGCCTTGCAAAGTATTTAGCCAAAGAGTACAAATTATTGAAAACCGTCAGCAAAGTATACGATACGAAATTATATGCTCAAAAAAACAGGTATTTTTGGAGCGCATTCAACTTCCCTACTTTTTTTTGAGGTTTCTTTATTGTATTTTTGTTTTTTTTTTTTTAGCTCGCACTTAGCCTCTATATGCTAATTGCCTCTGTCCGATCTGAACCGGTAGACATCGTCGACAGCGACGTCAGCAGCGCTGTCAACGTTCACAGATTGCAATTATCTTGTCTTAAATGTGAGGGAGGGAGGGTTCAATGGCATCGTTTATTTTGATACGATATTTTCGATAAATACGATAAACTTTGAAATGAATATAAATATATATTTTAAAGAATAATACATATGAAATATATATATTTTAAACAATAATAATTAAAATATATATTTTAAACAATAATAATTAAAATATCTATTTTAAACAATAATAAATATTTAGGGGACTTTTATATAGTCTCTTCTTTGAGAAATGTTTTCTATTTACCTTTGTATCTTTTATTTCTTTACTGCTCTTCCCCAACCTCACTTCCCGTTTCCTGCCACACCCTGTACACTCAGTGCACCCTGTGCACACGTTTAAAACACATTTCAGTGTAAATGAACGCATGATTATGCATTTTTACAGATTTCTTTGGGGCTTTTAAGCAAACAAATTGCTTACAGCATAAAAAAGGAAGTTGCACTGGGAGTATCCGTGCATGTGTGTGTGTGTTGTGCACACACACACACGCACACACACACCGCATCTTAAGCCAAGTAGAACAAATATTATTTGCAGCTTTTGACCCACTTTTATTTTGAGGCTGCTTTTCACATGAGCCACAGCCAGCGGCGACTTCGCGACGTGTGCATTTCCCCCCCTCCCCCCTCTTCCATAGCCCTCTTGCTTCCTTCCCCCTCTGCCTGCATCTTCCTTTTGCACTTCTTTTGTTGTCTGCCTATGAATATAATAGTAAAAGTGAATGAGTTTTTCAGCCTCCACCTGCACCTGCCACATCTCCGTTGCCTTTGCTGCTGCTTGCCGCCTCAACTTTTTTTTTTTTTATTTTTTTTTATGACGTTGCCACCGCCGGGTAGCACACCGACTCTTGTGGCAACTGCGACGAGGCGGCGCTGTCGTCGTGGCTATTAAATTTCAATTATTGTTACATTTTTCACACACTACGCGTGCTGCATGCCTCCTCATGCTGCATGCTGCATGCTGCAAGCTGCGTGCTGCGCCGCGCCGCGCCGAGGCGACGACAAGCATGTGAAATGCCAAATGGGAAATGAAAAATTGTGAAAATGCCAAATGGCAAATGGGAAAAAGGGAAATGGGAAATGGGAGCAAGTGTCGTTATGCTTAGCAAAGTCATAAAGTTTAAACTCATTGATGGCTGGAGACACCCCTTTTTACCACACTTATTCAGATTGACATTTGCGTCTGCAGTTGTTGCGCTTTCATATGTCAATGGAAGTGCGAGAGAGAAAGAGAGGGAGCGTTGCTTGAGCAAACTGCAGAAAGTGTGGCCAATCTGCGTGCATAATTTGCGTGTTATCGATAGTTTGTCAAGCAATTATCGCTTACACAAAATACTAAAATATCGCTTGCCTTTTTATTTGTGCTTAAATTAGTTTTTAAATTAGAAAATAAAATAAAAAAAGAGAAAATACAAATAAGAAATATTTTAACTTTTACCCAAGTCATTTATAAGAATATAAAACTTATTTTGCATTACTTTAGCATAGTTTAGAAACCAAATTTCATCATGCAGTTTATCAGGCATAAGTTGCAAATTAGTTACCAACAAAAAGTTATGGAATTTGCTTAGAAAATTAAGTTAAACTTTCAAATTTAAATAAAGAAAGAAAAACTAAGCTAAGTTTAGCAATATATTGTTTATTCAACTGCAGCTAACTATAGTTTCTTTTTTTTTAGTTTATTATTGTATTAAAACTCTTGAAACTCTTTTCATTGCTTTTGCCCTTTGATAGAGAAAAACGAACACGCAAATCTTGTTTAACCAGGCATACACCATTAGCTCATTTAACTCTTAGGAAACAAACAACATGGTATACAACACCTTGAATGGCATTTTAATTGCAAAACTTCAACGACAAGCAACAACAACAACAACAACATAGACAACATTTGCCCTTCACTCTGCAGTTCCAATGGCCGACCACAAGTTTCCGTTTGCCGTCCCTCCCCCTCCTCCTCCTCCTCCTTCTCCTCCTTTATCTGCCTCCTTGTGGCTTGAAATTGATTTGCTGTGCACAGATAAGTCAATATTTTATTGTTTTATTTGCCATCGTTGAAGTACAAAAAGTCGAGCTTATTTCACATTTATTGTTTCGCCGCCACTCGACGAGCCCAACTTGTTCTCAGCCTCGGTTCTATAGAGTATGTACTTTGCTTCTTTTCCTTCTTGCCGCTGCTGCTGCTACTATTATTATTGTAAACCGATCGAGCGTGAAAAGGTGAAGTCAGCCAAAGCAGCTAAAGCAGTTAACCTATAAAACGAATACAGCTATCTATAGTATACATATATGTATATGTCTGTAGATGCCACACAAACAGCAGTAGAAATGCCACAGACATATGTATATAGTAGAGAAATATATCTATAGTCTTGTCTTAAAAAAAAACTAAAAACAAAAACAAGAAAAAGAGGTTGACTTTGTCATGTCGAAGATTGTATACACTGCCAGCTTTGTTTAGGCAAATCTTAATTTTTAAACAAATCAGTATTTTGTGTAAAATATATTTTTTCAGGCAAAATTCAAATAAAAACTGATTTATTCTATAAAAACTAAATGTTCTAGACGTCTGATTCTGATCAAATTTTGCAGACTTATGAAAGAAAAGGTAAAGGGAATATATAGTGAGTTTGAATGCAATATCTTGAAAGATAAATATGCACGATTTGCATTAAAACAATTTCTTCTTCGATGCCTAGCAAACGTCTATCCGAAATAAATATACTCTCTTAAAGGGTATACAAAGAGCAGCATGATATGCGACTGAAAACTTGCTGACATTCGGTTTATCCAATTGACGACGCTGCAGTTGCCGATTTTCAGTATGAATTCGCTCTCAAGTTGTTGCTGCTTCTACTTTTTCTTCTTCTTCTCGTAGTTCTTCTACTCGCAATGAGCGGAAAATGAAATGACGATAAAAAAAAAAGAAGCTACAAAATTTTATGGTAAACTCGAAAACATCTTCAGAAGTTCTGCCAAAAACAAATAAAAGAAAATTTGCTCAAATTGTGCCATTTCTTTAAGGAGTTCTTAAATACACGTTTTTCGAAAAGAGAAAAATTAAGAAACCTTTTTTTTTATAAATAACGCATAATTATAATCGCCTTTATATAAAGTTACCAACTCTTTTGCATAATCATCTCCAACTTCCTCAAAAAGTTCTAAGACACAACACCTACACATGCGTCCCTAATCAGTTTGGTAAACAACAATTTACTGTTTGTCTTGTCATTCCCCCCAAGCCTTCTGCTTCCTTCTACTTCGCTCATTACCTACAACACCATCGCCCATTATTATAGCAATTTCATTTGCTTTGCCTTTAAGGATGTGCTCACATTAAAGCTCAAGTCGTTGGCGAAACCCCAGAACAATTTGCTAGGGAAAACACTTGGAAACTTCTTAGAAACGTAAATATTTACCCGGTTAAGGCAAAAAGATGTTGCAGCTGCCCCAAAGAAAATTGTTTGCTCACCTGCAAAGAAAGCCAAAAAAAGAGAGAAAAATTGGTAAGAAAAACGCTGGGTATAATTTAATAATAACACGATGATAGACTAAGGGCGCATATTGGCAAAACGTTGGTTGCCTAATTACGTGCTGCAAAGGGGGTATTTCTTGGAAATCACATAAAAACCAAGAAGAAGCAAGAAAATCATAAACACACCGATTCAACTCATTAGTTGAAAACAATAAAGTCTGAAGAACTGAAACTGTTGCTGTTGGTTTTGGGATTGAATTGGGATTGAAAACGAAGTTAAACTGCGGATAGCACAGGATGTCTTCGATTTCCACTTCCAAGGTTGAGGCTGAATGAAGCTTATCGCAAACGTGTAATTTAACTAAATATGGATGCATGAATAAATTCAATGGCATAATGAAGATAAACGCACAGAATCAGGACAAGACAAGGTTGCCAAACGAAGCGGCAAACAAAGGCCAAGCGATTGGTGCATTAAGTGGCTTTCTGGCGGTGGCTATGCCGAGCCGCAGAATACCCTAGAAAGTTACAGAATTAAAAATTAAAATATACCGATAAATTTAATAAAATTTCTTAATATTAAGCTAGTTAGCTGAAAGAATAGTATTATTTAAGCTTTTTTACATTTAGAAAACCGTTTTTCGTATTAAAATAAAATCCTAAACAATTTTGGGAATTAAATTCTATATGAATATTATAGATTTCGACTTTTGCTTTACAAAAATTTAGCTTTGATGCACTTTATTCTCTAAAGAAATATTAAAATAAAATATAAAATATGTAATAGTACACAAAATATTATTAAAATATCTTTACAGTGCAGTAATATGCAGCTAATCCTAAAATCCTAAACAATTTTGGGAATTAAATTCTATATGAATATTATAGATTTCGACTTTTGCTTTACAAAAATTTAGCTTTGATGCACTTTATTCTCTAAAGAAATATTAAAATAAAATATAAAATATTTAATAGTACACAAAATATTATTAAAATATCTTTACAGTGCAGTAATATGCAGCTAGTTTAGGAATTCGAAGCTTTTGCCGTATTCAGTGTAAATTCCACATTTATTTTTGTTGAACTTCAGAGCATACCCATTAGGAAACTTTGCCTTTTGCAGGGCGCATAAAGATAAACAACAACAACAACAACAGCGCAGAGGCAACCGGCATGCCAAAGATTATCGTGGAACACAGGACAGCACAACTGGCAGCAAGTTTTGGCCACGACAAGCTCATTTGAGCTGGAAATCCAAACAAAGGCATATTTAAATGTTTGGCAACATTTTGTAGCCAAGAACACAGTACACGCAATGTGATGCAGAAGGAAGAAGAAGCCAAAGAAGCAGCAGGCGGCAGCAGCAGCAAAAGCGAAGGAGCAACATCGAGTTGCACATGTGGATGTGCAAACTCCTTTGCGCTGTTAATTTGCCAAACAATTGGCAGATAGCCAAGCGGCAAGCGGGTCGACCCCAAAAAACGTACTAACAAGTCAACCAAAACATAGCTAGACGGAATGACGACGCGCCCCAAGGCGCTGCTGGCCATTGTTGCAATTCTTGTTGCTGCTGCTTGGTTGCTGCTGCTGTTGTTGTTGCTGCTGCTTGGTTGCTGCTGCTGCTGCTGCTGCTGTTGCGGTTCTTCTTGCAGTTGCATATTTTGCTGTGCACGTTTTGCTTGTTGACTGTTTTGCTGCTGCTGTTGTTGTTGGCCAACAAATATGCCAAGCTGCCGCTGCCGCTGCCGGAGACCAAGCTCAGCGCAAACTCATGACCAAAAACGAGTTGCGCCACGTCCCGTGCCGCTGCATAACAAACATCGCGCATCCCCCCCTCAGCCAACCCAACCACAGCCTCAGCTACTCCAACTCCAACTCCGTCTTCGAACTCCAAAGCTGAAGGCAGCAAACTTGATTTACAAAAAAAAAAAAAAAAAAAAAAGAAAAACCAAGCACAAGTTCCACACAAGAAACTATGCCAAAGTCGAAGTTTTAATGCTCTTTCCGCACAGACTGCTTGGTTAATATTCTGGAAAACTTGCAAGTTAAGCTCATTCAATGCCAAAATTTGTAGTATGTGATTTTGTTGCTTAGATATGACTTTATTTTTGAAAAGCAGTGAGTTTTGTAAAAGTTGTTTATAAATGATGCTCATTTCAGCAAAAATACTCAATCATATGATGAAATACCTAATAATATTTATAATAATATTTATAGGGCCAAACATACTCGGAATTCAAGAAATTTACTCAGTATTTTTAATAGAATTGTAAATAAGTAAAATAAAAAAAGGAATAAATAAATAAAAGAATAAATAAATATATTCTAATCTTTTAATAATATTGTAAACTTTTAAATATTTAAGTATGTAATCAAGATCATATGTCATTTATTTTGTAAATTATTAATCTTTATTACAATCATAAATAACAAAATCATATATATGTATTTTTTTTAGTTCTGTATAATTTTTAATAATATTTATATTATCTTGAGCTTTTATATCATGTATCTTTCTAGAGACTTATTAAGTTCAATTTCTACTGGAAATGCTCTTAAGTTCTGCCAGTTTTAGAGCTACCCGTGTTAAGCTAATGAATAAATGTTCCCCAACCCTTTTTTTGTACAGTGTACCACCACATCATGACAGTTCTGCCTCAGAGCCGGCGCTCAAAAAAAGTAAAGAAAAAAACTGGTTCCCTTTGCGCATTAATCCGGCATTCTTTTTGGGCTCTGTTCGTGATTAACTGTGGACAGTTAAAGACACGAGCTGGCAGCTGGAGGATAGTATAGAGCAGGGAGGAGGAGGATGCGGAAGATCGCCACAGATTTGCAACATGTAACTCAATCGTTGGCGCTGATCATTAGGCTTTCATGTTGCGGTTGCCTGCCTGAGTCTGCTTCGGGTCGGGGTTGGGTCGTCTCGGCGGAGATGGGGTTCAGCTCGGGACTGTGTTGTGTCTGTTTAAAAGTCGATTTCAAGTTCAGACAATGGCAGCGCTGATTGATGCAACTCATCAGGCAGGCAGTCAGGCAGGCAGACCAGACCAGACCAGACCAGAGAGTCGAGCTCTCTCGACAGATCCAGAGCCAGAATTGTGGCGCTATTGCACAGTTTAAACAATGCCACTTCATTGCCAGACAATGCGAGAGATTCGCCTAACTTGGCTAAGTAGTTTGCCTCATGGTCGTGAACTTTCCGCCATAAACAACACCAACACACACACACACACACACACGATACGAAATTCCAATCTTTTTGCCTTTGTTTACTCCGCTCCTCTCCTCTCCACTTCCCGCTTC
This sequence comes from Zaprionus kolodkinae, assembly GCA_018901885.1. Classification (NCBI taxonomy): domain Eukaryota; kingdom Metazoa; phylum Arthropoda; class Insecta; order Diptera; family Drosophilidae; genus Zaprionus; species Zaprionus kolodkinae. The sequence continues at coordinate 8,552,822 of JAEIFM010000498.1, read as the reverse complement.
TTCTTTTTGCCAAGCCGAAACTAATGACTACAATTTTCGGGGCGTTTTCCCTTTGATGAGATTGATTTTTCGGCTCTTTTTGCCATAGTATTGGTAGTAGTGAAATGAACCTTTTGCCAGGCGCCGCTCTCATATTATACCATACTCTATATAGAGGGTAAAATGAATGTCCAAGCTGATTTGATTATTTACTTGCCACAAAAATCAATTTGAAGAGTTTCTTTTTTTTTGCTGTTTTCGAATTTAGTACGTGACTTTAATGTCGAAAAAGGGAAGAGCAAAGATAGGATAGACAGGACAAAGCAAGGGGAGGAGTAGAAAGTAATTTTAGATTTTTAATAAGAAAACTCCAACAATAAATTGCTCACGATGTAGGAAAATTGAAATTTTACGATATAATATAATTATATAGAATAATTTATTTATATAGAATACTTTATTTGTAATCTATCCGTCACTAAACTTCATGAAATTATTTAATTATAATTGCAATAGTTTTTTGTCGAGAAAATATGCACTTTTAATTCGAAAATTATGCACATTTTTTACAATAATAAATCAGCATTAATCATAGCCAAAGCAAAACGAATTAGAGACTAACCAACCGCATGTTCACGTCTATTTATCATAAAACCAACATAGTATAGTATAGTTTAGTATAGTACAGGAAGTTCAACAAACTCTCAAAATAAATTTAAATACACAATGTGTACATAGCGCCAAAGATTGACCAACGAAAAAAAAAAACAGAAGAATATTATCCAAAAGATACAAATGTATCTGTAGCCTGCGCATGTTACCTATAAAGCATGTAAATCACTGACGCGCAACCAGAAAATGGGCAAACGCAACAAATTTAACACATGAAAACGAGAAAAAAATAGAAAAAAATGAGAAAGAGAGAAAGAGAGAAAAAAGAGCATAAAAACAATGGGTGAATGAGTAAGTGGGGTCAGCGGAGCGGGTCACACATCTGCCTGATGCCTGGAGATATGTGTGGCAACAACTTAGCTTGGTTTCATTTTGTTTTACACACCATTTCCGTCATTTTCCAGCGTATATTCAAATTGAGAGAGGATGCAATGCAATCCCCATCCCCCTCCCCACCAGAAACAAACCAAACCAAACCCGTGAATCGTGAAACTCTTTCGGAATCAACAAAATTGCCTATGACTTATTCATAATTATGTGTAATTATGTTGATGCATACAAATTAATGACACTTCAATTAGGCGGGCGACAATAACAATAACAATAACGATGCCGAGAGACTACCGCAAAACGCAATTTTATGAAGCGACAGCAACAACTACAACTACAACTACAACTACAACAACAAAAACAATATGAGAAACTTTAATTAAATGCAGCAGCCAGAGAGAGAGAGAGAGAGAGAACGAGAGCAAAGAGTGCAATAACAATGAACCGTGAAAATACCGTACATGATAGCTGTATGAATACCCTGCACATATGTCTAACATGCACATGCATAGAAGTAGAATTTATACTACTTTTCTCAATACTTTTCAATTTCATTATTATTATTTCGTATTATAATCTTTTAAAATTTTTTTTTTTATTACACATGATTTAGTAGTTTTAAGAATATTTTTCTCGACATATTTTTCCCATTGGTTATTATTTATTTGGTTTTATTAACTTCTTAAGATTTTTTCTCATTTTATTATTATATTTAATTTTCAAAGAGCTTCTTTGATTTTTTATATTTTTCTTTATTATATTATATGGTTATTTTTTTTAGAGCTTCCTTAAAGTTGTTTCAATTTTATTAATATTTTTGATATACATTATATTTATTTCTCTCTCGTTTTGATTCCGTTCGTGTCTCTTTTCATTTTCTTTGATTTTAATTAGAAACCTGAAAAATCTCTCTGTACTCCCATTTCCCAGCTATACAATTGAATTCCCATAAAATTCCCTAGCAACTCTCATTTCATTATACCAAATTAAAGGCTTTCTTTGTCTCTTTCTTTCTTTCTTTTTTCTCCGTGAACCATGTCAGTAGAGCACAAGGCAACTAATAAACCAAATAACTCTTTGCTCACTTATTAATTTTGCTATAGAGTATTAAAAAAAACGCATAAGCAAAAAGGCCGACAAAGTGGCAAAAGACTTGTCAACTAGCAGCCAGACAAACCCCCAGAAACTACAGAGACAGAGGCAAAGGCAGCAACAGCAAAAAGGCTGAACCCGAGCAAACACAAAAAACTGATGTGTGTGTGAGTGTGCGTATGTGCGTGTGTGCACAGTATGCACTTCCGCAAAGAGATGCGTACTGAGCGCAGCGCATGACACGAATTTCTTATGGCAAACTATATAGGAAAAAAAGTAGCTTGCTGTATATGCGACAATGCAGCTACACTATAGGAAATAAATATCTCTGCACTCTGAAATTTACTGTAAAATTATATAGCTAAAATATTACGATATTATATTCAGTATTGAAATTATTCTTATTATTTATTATAGTTTCCCAGCACTTCAATAATACTCTTTTTTATTATGTTTTATTTAAGTTCCCTCAAAGTTTGTAGTTGCTATCGCTGTTGGCAGAATTTCTTTATGCAGTTTTTTTTTCTATATAATTTAAGCGTTAAATGCAAGTCAAGTGACAGGGAACAGTTTCTTATATATACTCTTTTTCAGCTCCTTCTACTGCAGTACCATCATTATCGTTTATAATAATCGGCATCATGAAAGTTTTGTCACAGCATCATGTCGCATTAATGTCAATAATGTGCGCTCTCGTTTTTTATGGTTAGATCGATGAACAACAACAACAACAACAACTAAATTGCATAAATAGCGTTGAGGAACTTAACGGTTCATTAACTTTAGAACGGACACACAGAAAAGTTGACATTAACGACTTGAACTTTACTTTTGAAATAGAACAGAAAATAGATGCAAAGACTTTCATATTCTCAAGTTACGCGCACTTACACAAAGTTACAAACGTTTTTAAGCACTCAAATCTGTACATGATATAGTACAGCAATTTATACAAAATTATACATAATTATTATAACTTAATCTTCCGAAATTAAGCTCTGCTTTCTTACCAGTTAAACAGGTTAATTGCTTTGGCTTTAGCCTTGGCAACAAGATGTTTTAAATTATTTCAGATTTTTTTTGTATGATACGATCCATTAGACTGAAAACTAAAGACTGAACCAAGCTCTAGAAATTTCCTAGTTTTAAATAATCTACTTTAAATACTACATAAATTACAGCTTCAATGATATGGTTAACAGACTCACGTCTCTCTGTATGTCTGTCTCTTAGTATGTTTGTCTCCGTCTATGTATCTCGGTCTGTCTTTCTGTATTATCGCTGATATCTCAGAGACTATGAGAGCAAGACTCATCAAATTTTGTATATATATATATATAGTAAAAACATCTAGTTCAATTGCAAATGATTCAAAGCGGTGACGCTTTAGTTTCTCGATCTATTTAAAAAAAAAACCCTGATATAAGTTAACTTCCAAATGCTCCCGAAATTCCGACCACAATAATGTCAGCTTTGTCTTTGTCAGCTGGGAGTATATGATGACTATGTATTCGAATTCCTTCAGGTATTTTTAAATACAATCGCATTAAACTGACGCATGCACATGAGGGAGAAAAAAAACTATTTATCTTAGTCATTGGATCGATCGTCCATCGTCAGACTCATTATGATAAAAAATCATCGAAGATTTTTAACACACCCGCCAATGGGGGAAGTGTTTTCAAGTGTATTACCTCAACATTTATCATGATGAATGCGCTACAAAACAAAACAAAATCCCTGAAAAATGAATGAATTGAAATGCACTCAAACTTTACCAGAATATACTAAAATATAGCGTGGAAATAAAACTTTAAGCGGTTTTTTCAATTTTCCTATACTGGGCGGGGCTCTTTCTCAATTGTGAACTACAGCGAAATCAATGTGTAAACACTGTAAAAATGTATGGGTAGGGTGTATACACTAGAGAGGTATTTGGGGGCTGTTCCCTCTCTCTCTCTGTACGAAACTAAGAACAATGTCATGCAATCAACTTTAGGCCAAGTGCAGTGAGCTTCAACGCCAACAAAAAGCGGCAGCAACAACAACAATAACTCAGCGCAGCAATCAGAAACTAAAGCTGAAAAAGAGAGATGGAAACAAAAAAAAAAAAACTATGGTATAGTATAGTAAACCTTAAAAGTATAATGAAAAATGTTCGATGAGTGCTTTTGTATTTCGTACGTCATAAGGTGCACAATTTATTGTTGCACGTTGCACTTTTTTCTCTCGCTCAAACACAGTTTCAGAAAAATTTTCCGTCTACCTCCCCCCCACGCTTTTTTATTTTTCCACAATTCAGTATGCTGCCGCCTCCACATATCGATTTAAGTCATGAGATTAATACGTATTATGTTTTCTTGCACTCTCCAAAACTTTTCCTATTGCAATATGTCGATTTCTGGATTTACAAATGTGTTTTCCCCTCTTTTTTCTTTCTACACGAGTAAGTCGATAGTCAAGGTTGGCGGCGATTAAGTAGAACGTTAAGTGAGGTTAAAGATGATATATGAGCAGTATGACTAGAGTAGTATGACTCTATAAGTTGAGGTATTTTTTTCAATATTAGTTTTCCAGTCATCAAAAGTAGTTTATAGCTTGAGTTTAGCGATAAGTCATTGGAGGATTCATAAAAGTTTGTATTACTCTGGTTTTTAAATGGATTATAATGAATCAGAGCAAATTCTGTAATTGATATTGTTGTTTTTAAATACATATATGGGTTCCTCTGTAATAACTTGTGATTATTTGATTTTGATTTATTAAGACACCAATAATATAACACTTTAATTATAAAAAAACTAAACTCTTTTCTAAAGAATTTTCTAATCATAGCATTGATTTACTTTATCAGCAAAAACATTTTATAATTTAATCATTTGATTATAGTACTAACTTATTAAGCTATTTATATGATGTCATGGCTTTATCAATTATTTGCAAATTTAATAAATAATAACTGATAATTGTCATCTAAAATTTTACAATATTATATTATTTGCGTATTTAGTATAAAGTACGAGTATATATTAATATTTCCGCATTTGTGAACTTGCTGTCGTTGAAATCCATCGTTCTTATCTTGAAAACACACTCACACATTGAAACTCAATCATGCTAAACAGGCAATTATCTCAAATTGCCACAAAATGCGTTTCGATTACATTTTCCATGCCAGTAGGCTGGCAGTACAAACTGATTAATTACAATCGATAACCGATATGTGTGATTATGCAAAGAATCTGTGTGTGTGTGTGTCTCAGATCAGAGATACGATTTCAATGGGCATTTTTCCTGCCCTGGATTTGCCATTTTTTTCCCATTCTGTTTCGTTTTTTGAATCTGGCACAGATTGTGGAAATATCTTCGATATTTTTTTCAGCTTTGACCGGTTGTAATCTAATTTAAGGTACAAGGTACTCTGATGCTTGCAGCTTTTGTGGTTTATTGGTTATGGATTGGACAACATGCTCCCACACACACACACACACACATATGTATACCCCTAATACATACACACACACACACACATGTACACAACACCGACGAGTGCAACGTTGGCGCTGGTATAAATGCTTTGCCATGCAATTTCATAAAATTTTCGTTCGTTTTTCATTTTTCTTTTTGCTTTTTGTTTTTTTTTTTTTGTTTCTGAGCAAGTGAATTGACTAACGGGTCAAGGTTGACAGAGCGCGCAATGCTTTTATTTATAAACCCATATGACGCACACATTTCTCTCCACATCCCCCTCTGTAACGTGCCCCATACATGCACAAACACGACACACACACTGGAAAAAAACGGCAAAGTTTTTTGAATCATATTACAAATTCCTTTGGAATTTTGTTTTCTATCGGAAATGTATGCGTTGATTGAAATGTGTACATAAATTATATAGAGCTATAGCTATTTATTTATCAAGATTTCGCATTTCCGTATTATAAACAAATCCATAGAAAATGTATAGCAAATTCACAAGAAATCTTAATTATTTTTGTGGAATTTCAGCTTATTTTTTCCCGGGTTTTTTTTCGCGTGTACTTTTCTGATGTATGCTAGTTGGAATACTTCTTGAAAAATCATCAGATTTCCTTGAAAGAGGACATTTTATCCGTTCTTTGGCCTCTATATTAATTCTGCATCAAAAATTTCTGAATTTAATGTTTTTTTTTAAAATATTGACCTTCTGTATATGGTACTATAAATTCTTGTGGACACCCTGCTGCACTTTCATGGCATTTTAAGCCAGTTGCCAAAAAAAAAACTACTGTACAGCAAATATTAACTATGACATTTATGACACACTTTTCCTTCTTGGCTGCAAAATTACATAGAACTTGCAAGCAAGTTTTGGAGACGAAGAAGAGAGAAGAACGAGAGACACAACAACAGCTCGACACTCTACAAACAGCAACAGCAACAGAAACAACAACAATTTATTGTCACGTGCCAAAAAGTACACACAGCACATCCATATAAAACAGTGTATAACTTTGCCAAACAAGCAAAGTAAGTGCAAAAAGCACAAGAGACCAAAGAAACGAATTATGATCATTAGGCCATAGCGAAAGCTTTGATACCCTAACGCAAATTATAAAAACAATATATGTATACATTTTTTTTAATTTAAATTCTTGAAAAATGTACAACCAAATTAAAGTCTCTTTTTAGTTTTTTTCAAAATATACATATATCCTAATAAGTATTTTTGGCACTTTAGTAAAATAATACATTAAAATATAATTTACAATTCTTGGCCATATTTACTACTCAAATATAAAATTTAAATACATTTCATTTGCGTGGTCTATACAGAATGCTTTATACCAAGTTTAGTTTTTCTAGCATTTATTATAGCAGAGATCCCTGCGTTCAAACAGACCGAAATTCCTAAATAGACTGCTCTGATGATTATAAGAAGAATATTATATTTATTTTTCCCTCTGCCCGTTACAAAGTTAGTATACCCTTTGTTTTTGTTTTTAAATTTCCAATGCTTGTAGGGTATCAAAACGAAAAGAATAAAAAATTCGAGACGAAGACGTCACAGCAAATGCCATAAATTCTGTGATTTCACATACAAACAAATGTATACATATGTATATACATATATATAAATCTTGACGCCCTATACCGAATCCGCCAGAAGTTTACATTGTTCATATTTGCATATCAAATCAAGTGTTAAAATGTAGAAGCTTTCGCATTTGCTGCAAGTGCTCTTAAAATATGTATAAAGAAAGGGGTGTCTTCAAAGTCAGATGTTGTTTGTAGAACTGTGTAAACAAACAATGGCAAACATTCGCTTAAATATGCATGTTTACTATGATGTTACCTCGTATTCTCGTCTAAAGGAAATACATAAGCATCGATAGCTACATATCTTTCTGTAACTTTTTAGTCAGGTATTTAGAAATAATTTCACTTACCATCTCATCCATTTTCGATATCATTTCACAATTGTGTGAAAAAGTGCAAAAGAAAATTTCACAAAGTGAACCAAAAGAAGCGCAAAATCTGCAATATCCGGTAATTTCGATGCACACCCTTCTTTTCCCTTCTCTTCCCTTCTCTCTCTCTCTCCCTATTTTTATTCTGCTTCGCGCTCTTGCTCAGGGAAAGAAGATTAAAGACAAAAGAAATTGCAGTGTCATTCGATGTCTTTGCTCGCTTTCTCGCTTTGACTCTAGAAACTAGAAACTAGACTAGGCAGCTAACTAGGTAATACGTATGTACATATACATATATGTTTAAGTATGTGTCTCTGTGTGTGTAACAGAGCTAGTTCCGTTTTGGGAACTGCCAAAGACAAACAATGGCAATGTTAAACAGTTTTCCGGCTTTTCCATCGCTTTGCTATGCACCGCACGTTAAGGGGCAGCTCAAAGAGATGCCGCCGACGATGGCAAAAAAAAATAAATAAAAAAATAAAACAAAAAACTAGATGCTGGGAAGGTAAGTTTAAAGAGAGACAGAGAGAGAGAGAGAGAAAAAATGCTGTAATTTGCCGTCTGAGTGACAAGGGGACGTGAAAAGACGTTGAGTTTGTTTGCCAATGTCGCGTGCGTATCGCATTCCAAGCGGAGGCCAGAAGCAGCCTGACAAGCAACCAGACAGGGGACACAACCGACCGAGCACCCGCCCGCCCGTCCGCCTCATCCGATCCGATCCGGCCAAATGAATTGCCTTAGTTTAAAAAGTTAACTAAATGCCTGAAAGCGACGACGAGTGGCTGCTTTGCATATGAAATCTAAACATTAGGGTGCCTCATGCTGCGAGCTAAAATAAATTTTGCAAATATAAATGTACTTAAAATAAATTAATACACATATTTATAAATTAATAAATTAATATATATAAAATTTAAAAAAAAATAGAAATTAAATTAAATTGAAATTTAAAAAAATACAAATTAACATAACTAAATAATTCTAAATCAAATAATTATTTAAGTTTACGTAAGTAAACATTTTAGAATAGAACTCCGAAGATAGGGATGACAGACAATTGATAAGCCAATTTTTTGTTTTTAAATACAGTTAGCACAAATTAAAATATATTAAAGTTTATACAAGCTAATATTTTGATTTCGTTATTGAGTAACCCTTATGCGTATGGATTTCATAATAATTATGGATAATTTAGTATTGTTTATGTTTATGTCCTGAAATCAAATCATTAAAAATCAATGAGTTTAACAAAGTAAAGCAAATATTTTGAATGTTATGCATATTAGATGATATTCGCTTTTGCATTTTGCATAGCAAACCACGTTGGGTCACCCTATAGACCCGTGTATACGTTTATAGTACAGAAAATATTGGCCAGCATTTCATTAAAAATTTGGATTTGGGATGTGCATTGCGCCTGGTCGCACATGTAACAATTGCTTATTTACATTTGCTTTATTTGCTGTGCCTTGGTTGGCCTTCCCCTTCCCCCTCTCCTCTTCATCGTCTCTTACTGTTTAGTTGGCCACGCGCCAAAACTGCGCACCCTGTGCCAAGACAGGGCAAGGCACAAGCACAGGGAACGCTGCCCCGCCTCTCATCCTGCCTTAGCCTGCCCCATGTGTCTACAGTGTCACGCCCCAATCCCCGCCAACGTCTTACAGTTAGGGGCAAAACAGCAGAACCATCTAATGCCTGCCACATCCCGCCATTTCACATTTTTTTTTTCTTTTTCTTGTTGGTCAAGTCAACAACGAATGCAAAAGGCAAAAGAACAGACAGAAGACAAAGACAAACCCAACTGATGTGGCAACGTTTAAAGCCCAAGTGGGTAAGGCTCATCGAGAGAGAGAAATATCTTACAATATAAAAGAGAGAGAAAATATACAAAAATAATTTGCAAGGTTTACAGATTCTTGGTACTATAAAATTTAAGTTAATATTTACGCTGAAAAACGCAAGCAGAACTTTTTAAGATATGTAAAATTTGATTTTACTCATTTTTATTACTTACTTATGACATTATGATAATTATGATTAAGGTCAGTCATTATCGTGCACAGTCTTGTTAACCTTCTCACAAAAAAAAAAAATATGAATACTCGTAAAGTTAATCAATTAATTGACTTAACCTAAAGATCATTCAATTTCAGCAGAAACATGTGAGTCTTTTTGTATACAATTTACTTACTGGGCACCAGCACTGGGTGTGGTCAATCACCACCATTATATGCGATGAGAAAACACAGCTGACCCATAAGATATAATACTTAATACGAGTTCGTTTGCCAGCCAAATGAAAAAATACCTCCAACAACTTATGTGGGAAAATGGAAAAGTGTGCAAAGAAAATCAATACTAGAATTTCAAAGTAAATTTGCGATGACTTGCAATACTTGCAGATATTATATTCTACATATATTCTCGATAAACTTCTGTATAAATAGTATAATACTTTTCTTTATTAATAAATAAATTTACAAATACATTAAACATTTTTCAAAAGCAGAAATATTTGGAATTCTTTATTTTTGATATATTTTTCGCAATCTGCGTATTTCAATTTTCACATCATTATAAAAATATTTTAAAATACACGTGTTCTTTAAATAGATTCTGCAAACTCATTGTTTACATAGAAGTAACAAATATATAATATTTACATTAAAATAATTAAAATCAATAAAAAAAAAACGCAGTTTTGAATGTAATATACTAAATTAAAACAGTGTAGTGATACCTTTAAGTTATGGTATATTTATTTGTTCAAGTATATAATAAATACCAACGGTTTTAATACTCTTCTTTGCATACTTGAATTATTCCAGCGCTTGTTCAATTCGCTATTTTATTTTCATGGGAAATACATAAATTGAACATGTTTATTTATAGTGGAATAGTTCTTTTTTTATTCGTTTTGTTTACTTATTCAGTTTTGCACATTTTGTGTCTATTTTTGGCATTTGTGAACATTTCTGGAAGGCACACAATGTGTTTAAGATGCTTATAATTGGACAAGATTTATGTATAGAAGAAACTCAAGACGTCGATTTGGACATCGTTGTGCGGGTATTGTACGCGATACATCAAAAGTACAAGTACTCAATACAAAAGATAAATAATTCCTCTGTTGTGTTTTCATTTATTGCGCATTTTGCGTTCGTTTTCATTGAGTTTCCTATTTCTTCATTCTCCCTTTCATTTGTTAAGCGCCAGAGATGCTTATTAGGTTGGCATTATTTATGCAATATTTATAGACCCAGTGCATAAGTTCTGAGATTTTGTGGTTAAAAAACATTTATTCATATCCCTTCAACTCCGAACTCATTTTCCTATTTCATCATTTTATTTCCCCCGTTTTACTCAGCATATTATCGGAATTTTGGAAACTCTGTTGACGTCAAAAGAAAAACCCCAAACAACGAACAAAGAATGTAAGTATGTATGTACATACAAACACGCGTACAATAAGATGCATGATCGTGCATGATTTTTCTCGAATTATTTCAAGGATTCCAGAAAAAAACAATGGGTAAAATAGAAACAAAAGATCAGTAGAAAATTGTTGAAATTTGCCATGTTGTCAACAGCAACAAGAATTGCCGAGTCTTCTAAAAGCTTTAAAAAACACATTAACAAAGTTTAATAGCCTTGGCAACAATCGAACAAAAAATAAAAAAAAAAAACAATGCAAAAACCAATTTTATGTTTGTATGTATGCGTATATTCTTGTTTTAAAATATACAAAATGTAGAATAAACAATAAAAGAGAGGGGCAAAAAACCAACAAAGATAAATAACGAATAAAGAAGAGACGAAAATGAACTTTTAATAGGCGGCCGCGGCGTAAGGCAGAGCAACAGAAATCAGAAATCAGATTAATAATTGCGCCAGAGCAAATAAAACATAATTAAGACAATGCCTAGAGATATCGCGCGAGCGAGAGAGAGAGACAGTGCGAGAATTAGAGGGAACTCAAGAGAAACAACGGCAACGCAAACGTACACGCACACGCACAGAAGCATGGAAAAGAAATCTAAAAGTAAACTATGAGCACCAACTACCTGTGCAGCAACAACAACGATGACGATGATGATGACGACGACGACTGCGGGGAGAGACAAAGACAGAGAGAGAGCGTCTTGCGAGTGAGCACAGGAAGAGTTAGCAGAGGGAGAGAGCGAAAAACCGGTATCAGAAACAAACAAAACACACAGCGAAAGAAGACAACCAAATACCCAGGCATGCACAAACACACACACACACACATATACGCGCATACGTACGAACACACGCGAGCACTGACACTCGAGCATAAAAGTATATGTGTGTGTGTGTGCGTATAGTAAAAACAAAAGTAACAACAAGAATCATAACAACGGCAAAAAAATGCAACAATCAAGAGAAGATACAAACGCAAAAGCAAAAGAAAATGTGCATGCTGACAGGTTCAAGCAAAACGACGGGCGACGAAAATGAAATGAAAACGGGAGCTAAATTGTCGTCGCCGTCGGCCGTCGGTCGTCTGTCCCTGCCTTGGCGTCAGCGTTGGCGTCGTCGTCGTCGACGTCTTCGTCTTCGTAGCCGACACTTGCGATACGTTGCATTCAACAAGCTGCAGCTGCGTCTGCAACTGCAACTGCAGCATCAACGTATTTTTACCCATTAGCGAAAATATTTGAATGATTTTTCTTTTATTTTTCTTCATTTTTTCGACTTTCCGACGACCGCATTTCAAGTTATTTAGCAGAAGTTAAACAAAAACAAAAACAAACGCTTGCGCGCTCTTTTACACCCACACTAACACAAGCATGGGAGCAAGGGAAGAGCGAGCAGTAAGGCAAGCACACTAGCACGCACAAGAAACGGTACTTTCATCATTTTAGTTTCTCAACATATTTTACATTTCGCATTGCTTACCTTATAACTGTAAATGGCGGTGACTATTTACGTTACTGTTACTTGGAATATTAGTAATATTATTATTCAGTTTCGTCTTTCTCGTCGAAATAAATGTAATTATTTATTTGCTGTTGCGGAATGGAACAAGGGCCGGAAGGGGCGGTGAAGTAAGAGAAGTAACAATCACATGAAACAATCACATAAACATACACGCTCGAACATACTCTCTCGCACCATACAATCACATACACTAATACACAGGCGTTTGCACTTTAGCGGTAAGAAAAGCACTTGTGTGCACTTTGTGCTTTTTTTTTGATTTTTGAAATGACGCTTTGGATTTGGATTGGTGTGCGGCACAGTTGTTGTTGTTGTTGTTATTGATGAAATTGATACTGCATCGTTGCTTTGGCACGTAAATAAACAATAGCAATTATTATTATTGTTTTTTATTATTGATATGAAATTGGCATATCAAAATATATAACCTACATAAATGTATTATGCGGTTAATTGCCTTAACAGCCTATTACAATTACGTTTGCTTATTCTGTTGTAATTGTTTTACACTTTATTATTATTTACGAGCACACAAACAACGAAACGAAACACCATCGGCGAACAGAGCGGCACAGACGTGCGACGACACGCACGGACAAGAGAAATATTACTGGATGAAAACTCTGTTAACTTTTCTTATAAGAGCAACATTTTAACAGTATTGAGATGGTCGCGTGTCTGCCAGAGACACGATCAAGATAACAGCTGAGCCGATTTGCGTAAGAATTGATTTGGTATGGTTAATTAAAAACAAATGCTGTGTCATTAAATTGGTTTTATTTAATTCTAACTTTACTAATTATGAAATAAATTAATAGACAATAAGGAAAGCAAACTAACTGTAATAATGCTATAACATTATTTGTTTCGTGCGCACGAATTGAGCACGCGTGCATCCCTTTAACAGCACACTGTTAATGTGGTTCGTGGCTTTACCTTGCAGAATAGTTCAAACTAGTGATGGACTTTTCTGTTATTGAGTTGAGCGCAATGGCACACTTACAAAATTTTATTTAAATGTATTTTTGTTTTTAAATTTGTTGAGTAAAAACCAAAACAAATGCCAACAATTAATTCACAGAATGTACAATTGCAATAATATCTAAGACGTTGATGCGTTATGAAGTCTAAGGAATTTGTACAACTTCATCTCCAGCATAATTTTCTCTTGTGGCGTTGCGAACGAGTGTCGCACAGCCTCCATTGTCATAGAAATGCAAATACTTTTTGATAAGCCAAGAGCTTCGCAGGCCAAAAGAAATTCATCACTTAGGGTTGTATTAAAAACACCAGAATCATCGGTACATAGAACTTTGGGAGCATCCGCCAATAGAATATCTTTCAGATGATGCGATGCGATACTTGATACGGTTCCAGATTTAATATTGCTTGTGAGGCAACATTCAATTGGAATGTTTTCCTCCTTCATGTGCTGAATGCCAGAACATTGGAGATATGTACCGTGTCCACAACGCGACATTCCAAACATTAACATCTCTCGAATTTCGGGGGGATTATCAATTTCCGCACAATGTATTGCCAATTTGAGTCCACTGTTTCGTGCTTTCGCCAATAATGGTTTGAAATCGCCAAATTTACCACAATTCGGATTACCGCTAAAGTCGATCCCAACTATAACATCATCATTGTTCTGGTGCAAATTCAGAGTTACATCTATAGTTTCCTCTGCCATTTCAACGGGCTCAGCACGATTTATTGACGGCAAAAGCTTTACGATTATCGGATATTTTTTGCTTGCATTTTTTATGGAATCCATAACAGTCTGAAGATATTCACGTCGGGTCATATTATCATTGGACTTGGGAGTGGTACGAAGTTCCAAATACATTACATTATCCTTGGCGAAATCACGCATTACCAATTCTGTGGCAAAATGCAGTCCCTTGCGGGTCGATGTCAGTTCGTGGACAAATTTAAACTTCTCAAAACAATCATTGAGATCGTCGCCTTTGGTGAACTTTATGAAACGTTCACACATCCCAGCAAATTCTTCTGTCTGCTGTCCATAGACTTTTTCGGCGAGTTCCTTAATGCTGTCGATGTTAAGGCTGCCGTTAAGATGCGCGTGCAGCTCCACTTTAGGCATTTCGCGAAGAAAATTAATCATATTGATACTTGTTTTATTTTCCCAATTGTTGTTAGTTAATATTCTCGTATTCCCAAATTATGATGTTTGTTTATATTCTTGTGTGACGGTTCTCACAAAGTCAGCTGATTGTCAAATAGCTTAACAGCATATCTTACATTTGTTGTTCTGCTATTAACAGCGCTTTGCTACAAATGTTAAGCATTCCATAACATACTGCAGATTTTTAAATTAATAAAAATTAATAATTGAAACTTAATAAAAGCTGAGGTGATTTTAAATTCAGCTGCAAAAGTTATATTTTATTTTGATATATTTATTTATAAGTATTAAAAGCTGCAACAGTTCCATGTTTTTTAAATAACAGGGCTGCATAAATCGCTCAATTGAACACGTTGGATAAATCAACAACAGCTGACCGTGCTGTAATCGATAATATGCAAAGTTATCGAAGAAGAAAAACTTATATACATAAATAGAGTTTTTCACAAACTTTGTTTTAATAACAAATACAACCCGCGGGCAATATGTCCGAGGCCCACATGGAAGCTCCGCCCTCAGTGCGGCTAACTAACGATGACTTCCGTAAATTGCTGGCCACGCCGCGTGCACCGCCACCAGGTTCGTCGACTAGCAGCGCTGGTGGAAGTGGTTACCTGGCCACAGCACAGTTTGCAACTCCTGCGGCGGCCAGCGGCGAGAAGAAAAAGAGTCAAAACAGCAGCGAACGAAGTGATTTACGTCGCAAAAAGAAGAATTTCTATGCCTCACTCAAGAAACAGGAGGATGTCAAGCTGCAAGAGCTCTCAGAGAAATACAGAGATCGTGCTCGCGAACGTCGAGACAACGCAAATCCGGACTATACGAATGCCAGCACGCCTGGCCATGGCAGCAGCACGAACGCATATCGTGCTGTGGCGCCCGACATGAAATCTGGCGTCGATGCTGCCGAACGCAGACGACGTATTATACAGGAATCCAAGTTCTTGGGTGGTGACATGAAGCATACTCACTTGGTGAAGGGTCTCGATTATGCTCTGCTGCAGAAAGTGCGCTCCGAGTTGCACTCCAAGGAAGCGGAGGAGGAGGAGATTGCAGCGGCGTTGGCACGTGAAAAGCTTGCCGAAGCGGCTGCCGCTGCCGAACAACTGGAGGCGGAGAGACGCGAAGCGGAAGATATTAATGCTATTAACGGGCAATTGGCAAGAAATATCTATAATCTAATCCAGGCACGTCGCTCCAAAGAGGTGCCACGCAATGAACTCTTCGCCCCCGGCCGCATGGCTTACGTGATTGATATGGAAGATGAAATGGATATGGATATACCCACAACGTTAAAGCGTTCCAAGTTCGAGGTGCCAGTGGCACGCGAGGATATTGCCACACTGACCACCAATGACATTGTCATCAATAAGTTGTCACAGATCTTGAGCTACCTACGTGCAGGTGGACGCAACAAGAAGAACAAGAAGCGTGACAAGGATAAGCCATTGTTCTATGAGAAGGAAATGGAGCACGTGCGCAGCAGCACAGCGTCAGCCGCAACTGTTCCAAGCAGCAGCAGCAGCAGCGGTGGCAACGTCAACAAATCCGGCAAAGCTGTGGGCGACAGCATCTACGATGATGTGGGCGATTATCAACCAAGTACAACACGCACTGATCGCCATCATCAATCTGCCAAGCCCAATAATGGAACTCAATCGTACTTTGGTGATGCACCGCCAGAGGCTGAGGAACCGGTAATAACCAGCATACCGCCACCTCCGAAAATCTCCAAGGCAATGGCCTCACGTTTTGCCAACGAACCCGAGGGCTACGCCGAATGTTATCCCGGGCTGGAGGAGATGAACGATGCCATCGATGATTCTGATGATGAAGTTGATTATACCAAAATGGATTTGGGCAATAAGAAGGGACCCATCGGTCGTTGGGATTTCGATACACAGGAAGAGTACTCGGACTACATGAGCACCAAGGAGGCGCTGCCCAAGGCTGCCTTCCAATATGGCGTCAAAATGCAGGATGGTCGCAAGACGCGCAAGAACAAAACCGAAAAGAACGAAAAGGCCGAACTCGATCGAGAGTGGCAAAAGATTCAGGTATGTATTTAGATCTGCAAATAGCAATTTCTTAGCAAAGTCTAATTATATCCTTCTATTCTCTTTTAGACTATCATACAGAAGCGCAAGCTACCCAAGGATGGCGGTGGCGGCAGTAGTGGCGGCGGTGGAGGAGGAGGAGGCGACGAACCTGATTACAAATCTGCAAAATATTGAAAGCAAATATCTTGAAATTGCAAAGTATTCTGTTTACTGTATAATGACGTATTATATACAGAATATCATAATGTAAAAATCCAAATAAATTGCGAATGATATAATACCCTACATAAATTCCTTCTTTGTACTCCAAATAAATACTTTCAGTGTTTTTTTGAAACATTATGCACTATTTATTATTATTTTTGTAAAACATTAAATAGGTATATATGTATGTTTTTTGTAGGGTGTACATGAATAATTCTTATTTGCTCACACAACTATATTTAATATATATGTATTTTGTATATATAGATATAGATTTATGTATATATATGATTTTCTTTTTTAGCCATTTTATCACTATGCTTCTATAACGTTTTTTATTTTCCTTTTTTTGAATTTCTCACATTGTCGTGCCATGTAAATGTGCCAGATTTTTGAGCTTCTACTGGGGAAGGGGTTGGTAGGTTGTCGGGGCAGACTTATCGAATGTGCATGAGACATCATAATAAATTAAAAAAAAAAAGTGAATTAACTTTCTTTATTTTCTCTTATGTTGCTTAACGTAGTATAAACGATTCTTATAGCAGAAATAAGAAATACACACACACGCGTACATGAAAATTATTAATTGAAAATTGAAGTTCTGTTGTTGTTGTTGTTGTTTCTGTAACATCATGGCTAAGCTAAGGTAAATTTAATTCCTGCTGTATAGGTAGGTATACCCTATATGTATGTATGTATGTCGTCGCTTAATTAGAGCCTACACTAATGTACGTATGCATGTATGTTTGTATGTATATGACACACTGATTCAAATCGCAATGACTAACACACACATATCATTCATGTGAGGGATGTTGGGTTGGGGGGGAATGCTAATATACATATATACTATGTATGTATGGGCTTATGTATTGCGTATCTATAGATAAACCGATGCCAGTTATTCTTGTGTTTTATATAATGCTAAACATCAACTATCAAGAAACGACAAAAATATATGTGTAGTTTATGTATGTATGTTGTATATCTATCTATATATGTTGTCCAGAGAGTTATAAAAATCGGTTGAACCGAAGTTGGCACAAAAACCTTTTGCATTAGTTAAACCGTCAATTCTGTTATACTTTGATATCTATTACAAAATGTGTATGATTGATTGTTTTCACAGAAAATTCATAATGAATTCATTAATTAATTGAAAATTTGTAAAGTCGTATGGTAAAAATCATGGAACTATCAACTAGCTTCAGCAATACAATATTAGTTATTTCTATTGCACAAAATTATCCATATTCAAACATCATACAATCGGTAATTGGATATACAAATTTACAATTATGAGATGCGAATTACAAGATATATAAAATATGGTTATTTATCTTTCTTGTTGTAACTAATGCAAAGGGTTTCGCTATATATTATTATTTTGCTGTCTTCGAAAAACAAACAAATTCTTTGGTTTTGTATACGGGCTATTTCTGCTTAATGTCTATTGTATCGGGGTGCTACAAGAACTATCGTATGATATATATAGAAAAAAAAATACAAAAACTATATAAACGTCGCTGAACTTAAACGAGACAAAAGTTTAGTAGGTGTGTGTGTGTGTAGGGAGTTCTTCAACCAGTGAATGTCCACAATTGCTGCTGACGCTGCCGTTCCCGCTCCCGTTGCCTTTGCCAACGTCATCTCGATTCTCAGTCATGCCAATTGTTGGTAACAGAAAGACGCCTGCGCTCGACCAGCTTAATATCCTTGACGCACAGATCATGCTTGGAATTGCTGGCAAAACGTATAACCGACTGTGTGCTAACCTGCGGCACATGCCGCAAATCCAACCAAATCAGACTCTCGCATTTCGAAAGATGATCCAGTGAGTTTTCAGAGACCAGACGACACGCACTCAGATTGAGCTCAGCCAGACGATTAATGGCCGTGGCCGAGGTGCCAATTTGGGCAACACCCGCATCCGTGATGCGTTGACACGATGAGAGATCCAGATGCTTGAGATGCGGCAGCGATTGCATGATGTAACGCACAGCAACATCCGATATATCTGTGCCAGCCAGCTTGAAGGTCTTAAGGTCACGCAGACGTGTCTTGGAATCGCTTAGACCCGGTCGCGAATCCTTTGGCGGCGATAGTATATCTCGTATGGCAGCATCGTTGAGGCCGCGCACAAAACTCAGATCGAGTATCTGCAACGGGGGACAGAGGCAGGTGTGCAGCGCAGAGATCGCCTGTATGGGACAATTCTGCAGCGAGAGATTCTTCAGAGCCGGCAGGCGTGCCACAAGCCATGCCAACTGACGCTTTGCCAGCTGCGTCCAATCCAATATTAGATGCTCCGGCTGTCGCCGCACAATTGCGGTCAGAAGGGAGGCAGATATTTTAAGCTCAGCGCAATTCATACGCTTCCAGAGATCAGGATCGACGGCTGCATTTGACCAGACCTTGCAGACATGACAGCACGTGACGAGCGTCTCTTGTGGCAAATAACGGAAGATAATCTTTAATACTTCCGGATCCAATGCCAGATTCTGTCCGCTGCTGCTGCCACCGCCTCCACTGCCACTGTTACTATTGTGATGCGCATGATTTGGATGATGGTTATGATGATGATGATGATGGTGATGGTGATGGTGATTATGCCCATTGGTATTGCCATTGCTGGCCAAGTTGTTGCCAGCACCACCACCTGCCGCATTGCCACCTCCGGCAGCAGCTGCCGAACCACTGGATACATTCAGGCCAGAGCCGTTGTTGAGACCATTGCTAGCGCCATTGCTGGCACCACCACCGAGCGATGAACCGCCAGAGGATGGCGTCGGACGTACCACATATTGGGGTTTCTTCAGTACACGCGTTGATGAGTTCAACATTTGTTGTGCCAACTGTGAGCGTATTGAATTCTTTTTGCGCGATCCTCCGCCACCACCGCCGCCGCCGCCTCCTCCTCCTCCTCCTCCACCACCAGCGCTGCCGCCAGCACTATGTCCTGTCACTGGTGACGCTGCAGAGGCCTGTCCACATTCCATGGCAGTGGAGCAGGGCGCATCATTACTTTCATGCATGCTGCTGCTAACACTAACATCGTCGCTCTTGCGCCTCTTCACCTTGTCGCCGAGATGATGATGATGATGATGATGGTGGCCAGCACCAGCATTTGGCGATATGCCCGGCGAGGGTGTGTCACAGCTATTGTTGCTATTGCGTTCCGTCTTCACCTCCAGCTGATGATGCCGCTTGAGGCCGTGCTTCCAGTGTGTCGTATGCATTGCGGCGCTGCTGCTTGATTCCATTTCTGATTCGCTGGTAAATACAAAATCATTATATTGTCCCACTGGAGGCGGCAGCAGGCTACCAGCTGCAGATCCACCACCTGCACCTGAACCTCCTCCTCCGGTAGGTGCATCGTGCGCTTCACCAGCATTGTTGCCATGCGACACGGAAACGCGTCGCACCTCCGATGACTTTTGGCGTGCGCGAAAATGACGCGGCTGCAAATGTAAAAGGGAATAAGGATTAATATATATACATCTCCGGGGAATAATTTAATTGACAACTACATGCATTGCCAGTTAATTAATCTTGTTTCCCACTCACCTTGTAGTCGTAGTTCTTGCCCGAGCGACAACAGCTGGGACACTCCCAACTATTGGGCAGATCCTCGTTAACAATGCCCTTCGCATCGGCTGCATCTTCGGTGCCATCGAGCTGCGAGAGTGCACAATCGGGATGGGCTATTTCATAGCATACCGAGCATTCCATCAGTGCCGAGGGACCCTCCAGCGATGCCAATTGTTTGGTTTGTGGTGACACTGGCGTCTGGCGCCAACCATCGAGATGACAATAGACACATTGTGCGGTCACAGGCAGCATGGGTGACAGGCATTGTCGCATCATGCACGTTTGTTTAGCACGTCCAGGACCACCGAATTTCACCATGTCCATGCAGAAGGGACATGTGCCACAATCGGATCTTTGACAAGCCGCACAATTCTTGCAACGCGTGCGTCGTCGTCTTGGCTGCCCTGTGCCCGTCAGATGTGGTGATAACTTGGCACCCGGTTCACCAGGCGATGGGCAATTATCCATTGTGCCACCTGACTGACCACCATCCACATAACCTGAACTTGTGGCAATTACGCTGACTGCGTTGGCGTTGTTGTTGTTGTTGCTGTTGTTGCTGTTGCTGGTGGTGGTCACATTTGTGGGACTATTGCTGATGTTATTGTTGTTGATCCCGCTGCTATTGCCGGTGCTGCTGCTGCTGGCGGCAGCTGCCACAGCATTGGCCAAGTGCATCTTCTTGGGCGGACGATACTTCAATGTGTCCGTTGGCAGCACAAATGTGGCTTCTGCAAGAGGAACAAGGCATGAATATATGTGACATATAAACATTGATTCATCAAACTAACCTGGTTGTGTGCCGTTTCCACTGGAATTGCCATTCTCGAGCTGCTCCTTCTTGATGATACCATTGCTATACTCCACGCCGGAGCCGGCATAAGTGTTATTATTGCTGACATTGCCATTCCCATTGCTGTTAATGTTGTTGTTGCTGTTGCCTATGCCATTGTTGTTGTTGTTGTTGGTGTTGCCACTCGTGTTGTGATTGCCATGCACCACTGCAGCCTCCGACTCAGCTTCCCGGGCCGCCTCCAATTGCTGCTGTTCACGTATAACCTCCGCATTCTTTCTTGCTATCTCCTGCTTAATCTCCTGCTTAACCCTCGTACGATCATAGAGCTGGAAAACGGTCTGACCGATTGGCTCCGAGGCGGGACGCAACACCGACATACCCGTCACAGCCTGATCCTGTTGATCCTTGCAATGACGCTCGACCAGCGTGCGCACATCCTTAATGAGCGCCACCGGATCCAATACCAGACTGGGTACATTCTTCTTTTGCGGCGGCAAATCGTACAGATACATAACGATCTCTTTGAGCCCAAAGAGCTCATAGTGCGTCAGATGTGTGTGCGGACGTGCAGCCATTTCCGCCTCACTGGCCGACGGTTCACCATCCAGATGTGAATGCCCTAGGAGCGTGTAGACATAACGGGCAAGGACATACCACAGCATTTCCGTAAAGAATGGATAACGAAACTTTTGCGGCACCTTGGTGTTATCCTCCACACTGGCCGTCTTCAGTTGCTTCACAATGCCAAAGGAGTGCAGGAAATTGCCACCAAAGACAAGGGATTGGGTGGGCGTATAGACGGCATGTATCCAACCGGTGGGTATAAAGAATGTATTTCCTGCTGTGAGATAGACACGGGCACATTTCTCCACCGTATCACCGAAAAAGACATCAGCCTGTTTCCCGGACAGCACCCACTTCTCATATAGCTGGAGATTACGATCGGTGGGCGGTATTAGCCAAAATACTTTGCTACCTTTGAGTATGTGATACCACACAGAGGTCCCACCGAAATCGATATGGAAATCTGTATAACAATTCTTTACCGACATTAGGCAATATTTCTGCACCTTGGGATACATCATGCCGCCCAGCAGATTTGTACCCTCTTTTTGTGCATCTTTCAATTGTTTTGGCCACACCACATCGACCCAATCGATTTGCCGCACTATCTCGGGACTCTGTACGAAATGATCGAGACGAGTGTGAGAAAACTCCAACGATATCACGTTCAGCAGACGATCTTTTTGTGGACTATCGTAGTATTGTTGCCACTCCTTCATGGTCATTTGTAGATTTTTTTGCGTATTCACATCCATCACGTCCAGCAGGCGACGTGAGCCGACGCACAGTCGCACATCGTTTACCGTAAACTCCTGCGGATCGGGCATGCGCAAACCCAGGCCACTCTTCTCCCTAAACAACAGTGGTATATTGAAGCCATGTTGCTGCAGAAAGCTGCACAAGAAATAATCAACAATAATTTATTAACAATTAAATTACAAATATTAAAGAGAAATCAAGTGAGTAAGGCTACAGTCGAGCGAGCCCGACAGTAAGATACCCTTCGCCCAATTCCCAAAACTCGTTATAAACATGTTTTCACACTAATAATATACAACAAATAATTCTGCACAAGTCATTCTACTACATATGGCTTCCTTGTTTTTTAAAACTCACGATTTAAAAATAAAAAAAAATTGTGGTGAAAAATCATAGGGGGGACCCTTAAATTTCAAACAATCAATTATGCTATTTTTCGAATGTAAAATCATTAAGGTTGTTATAACATAAACAAAATGTCATTCCGCGTGAAAATCGTTTGATTTTTAAGAAAGTTACGATTGGTGTAAAATGAGGGTACCAGGCCGGTTGAGGGTGTTACATGTCTAATTTTTTGACAACTTCGACATGATTTTTGGGCCTAAAATCAGTATCGCTTAAAATCGATTTAAACAATTGTTTAGTACTAATTTTGACCTCCGCAATCGATTAAAATTATAAGCTCGCGATTTAAAACTTTAAGAAAAAAAATTTTTGTTAAAAAATCATAGGGTGGACCCTTACCTAAATTTCCAAAATATCGAAAAATTTTAAACAATTAATTATGCTATTTTTTGAATGTAAAATCATTAAGGTTGTTATAACATAAACAAAATGTCATTCCGCGTGAAAATCGTTTGATTTTTAAGAAAGTTACGATTGGTGTAAAATGAGGGTATCAGGCCTGTTGAGGGTGTTACATGTCTAATTTTTTGACAACTTCGACATGATTTTTGGGCCTAAAATCAGTATCGCTTAAAATCGATTTAAACAATTGTTTAGTACTAATTTTGACCTCCGCAATCGATTAAAATTATAAGCTCGCGATTTAAAACTTTAAGAAAAAAATTGTTGTTGAAAAATCATAGGGTGGACCCTTACCTAAATTTTCAAAATATCGAAAAAATTTAAACAATCAATTATGCTATTTTTTGAATGTAACATTACTCAGGTTGTTAAAACATAAACAAAATGTCATTCCGCGTGAAAATCGTTTGATTTTTAAGAAAGTTACGATTGGTGTAAAATGAGGGTATCAGGCCTGTTGAGGGTGTTACATGTCTAATTTTTTGACAACTTCGACATGATTTTTGGGCCTAAAATCAGTATCGCTTAAAATCGATTTAAACAATTGTTTAGTACTAATTTTGACCTCCGCAATCGATTAAAATTATAAGCTCGCGATTTAAAATTTATGAACAAAATTTTTGTTGAAAAATCATAGGGTGGACCCTTATCTAAATTTTCAAAATATCGAAAAATTTTAAACAATCAATTATGCTATTTTTTGAATGTAACATTACTCAGGTTGTTAAAACATAAACAAAATTTCATTCCGCGTGAAAATCGTTTGATTTTTAAGAAAGTTACGATTGGTGTAAAATGAGGGTATCAGGCCTGTTGAGGGTGTTACATGTCTAATTTTTTGACAACTTCGACATGATTTTTGGGCCTAAAATCAGTATCGCTTAAAATCGATTTAAACAATTGTTTAGTACTAATTTTGACCTCCGCAATCGATTAAAATTATAAGCTCGCGATTTAAAATTTTAAGAAAAAAATTTTTGTTGAAAAATCATAGGGTGGACCCTTATCTAAATTTTCAAAATATCGAAAAATTTTAAACAATCAATTATGCTATTTTTTGAATGTAACATTACTCAGGTTGTTAAAACATAAACAAAATGTCATTCCGCGTGAAAATCGTTTGATTTTTAAGAAAGTTACGATTGGTGTAAAATGAGGGTACCAGGCCGTTTTTCATGTTAATTTTGACAACTCGACATGATTTTGCCTAAAATCAGTATCGCTTAAAATCGATTTAAACAATTGTTTAGTACTAATTTGACCTCCGCAATCGATTAAAATTATAAGCTCGCATTTAAAATTTTAAGAAAAAAATTTTTGTTGAAAAACATAGGTGGACCCTACCTAAATTTCAAAATATCGAAAAATTTTAAACAATCAATTATGCTATTTTTTGAATGTAACATTACTCAGGTTGTTAAAACATAAACAAAATGTCATTCCGCGTGAAAATCGTTTGATTTTTAAGAAAGTTACGATTGGTGTAAAATGAGGGTATCAGGCCTGTTGAGGGTGTTACATGTCTAATTTTTTGACAACTTCGACATGATTTTTGGGCCTAAAATCAGTATCGCTTAAAATCGATTTAAACAATTGTTTAGTACTAATTTTGACCTCCGCAATCGATTAAAATTATAAGCTCGCGATTTAAAACTTTAAGAAAAAAATTGTTGTTGAAAAATCATAGGGTGGACCCTTACCTAAATTTTCAAAATATCGAAAAATTTTAAACAATCAATTATGCTATTTTTCGAATATAAAATCATTAAGGTTGTTATAACATAAACAAAATGTCATTCCGCGTGAAAATCGTTTGATTTTTAAGAAAGTTACGATTGGTGTAAAATGAGGGTACCAGGCCTGTTGAGGGTGTTACATGTCTAATTTTTTGACAACTTCGACATGATTTTTGGGCCAAAATTAAGTATTGTTTAAAATCGATTTAAATAATTGTTTTGTACTAATTGTGACCTCCGCAATCGATTAAAATGAAAAACTAGCGATTTAAAATTTGGAAAAAAAAATGTTTGTTGAAAAATCATATCACCCTTACATAAATTTCCAAAATATCGAACTTAAAAAAAATCTACTTAATAATCGCAAATCACCGATTTGCGTGGTAAAGCTGAGTCAACTTGGATACTTACGCCACTGTCAGATCGCTGCCCCGCATTTCGCGTACCATGCCGGCCTGCGCGAATTTGGAGGATTCGAGCTTTTCGGCCACACTGAATCCGCGTGCACCTTCCGCATCGTCATCGCCCAACGACCATTCCTCAAGGTAAAGTTTGCGTTGCTTGCGCTCGCGCTGTAACAGAGGATTGACAGTGAGATTTACAGAGAATGAGAGTGAGGCATAGAAAGAGAGAGAGAGAGAGAGAGAGAGAGAGAGAGAGTGAAAAACGGAAAACATTAGCAAATGGTTAAGCCCGGAGACGGAACGCCGGATAAATTCCTAAAAATACACTCTGAGGGCGGCGGCGGCGACGGCGACGGCTGCTGCCAGCAACTCACGCTGTTCCGCAGCTGACGTCGCTGCCGCAGTCGTTATCGCTACTAATACTACTACTACTGCTGCTGCTTCTGATGCCATCAAATGAATCACAGTGTTGGTGTAGCGCTCTCTCTATTCACCATACACAAGCAGCGTTCTTTTACTCAATTCCCCACAGTTGCTGCTGGTACGCTCTTTTACTCTCACCACGCTCTCGTCGTGTACCTTTTGGCAGTCGAATGGGGTTCGCCCCATCATAGTCGTCGTCGTTTAAAGTTCGCCTCATTCGTCATTTCGTTTTCATTCGCTTGCTCGCCGCTAAAGGCGACGCAACACAGAGAGCTGCTACTGCTGCTGCTGCTGCTTTTGTTGTGCTGTTGCTTTCAATCTCATGGTCGTATTTTTTTCTGGCAATTTCGGCGGCAAAGCTTGATGAGTAGCAACCACCACAGAGCAGAGCAGAGCACCCGGTCGAGCCTTGAGGGCAGCTTTTGCATGCACTTTGGTAAAGGGCAAAGGGAATTGTATTGTCCGTCGCTATCGCAGTCGCAGTCGCCATCCCAGTACAAGTCGCAGCTCCTGTTGCTGTCTCCTTTCTGTGCGCATGCACCGGCCTTGCACTTTGAATATCTTTGCATGGCTACACACACACACACACACACGAGCGCGCGGGGATATGCATGCATGTATGCACGTATGTGTGTATGTGCTTGTAACATGGCTGTGTGCTTTGTTGCAGCGCCGGCTGGCGGGTGGTAACCGAAACGACTGTTGCGTTTTGCTTGCCCACTCCATCATTTTATTAACAACAACAACAAGACATGCACATACACGCATACATACATATGTGCATGTGTGTGTATATCTCCTGCTTTGAGTTATTTTCGCTGTAAATCTCAGCTGTGGTGGACTTGTATCGAAAAAATCTATAAACGTTCTCTACTGCCTATGCACGTATGCCGTGCATGTGTCAGTGTGTATGACTATCTGTGTTTGTGTGTGTGTGTTGTCTCGTTTTGTAGGCTGTCCTCATTTGATTGCATGTGTTTGTGTGTCTTGTGTTTGTTTTATATCCTTTTTAAGCGACTTGCCGCCTGTCTGCCTGCCTGAGATCGCGCTCCACAAATGCAGAAACTTGTTTGGCGTGTTCTAAATGAATTTTCAGTATGTTTTTTGTTGTTGTTGTTGTTTTCTTCTCTTCTCTGTTGTTATTGTTGTCGAGAGACAGGCAAGCAGAAAAAGCTTGTTTTGGCTGCCAAATGTCTGGCAACGCCAGTGGACAATCGACAGGTAGAAGAAGTAAAAATACATAATAAACGACAACAGAGAGCATAAAAAGTGCGTGCCTATCGCCCTATCTCCCTCTCGCTGCCGATGTATGTATGTACGTACATATGTCAAGTTGATTCGTTGTTGTTGCCTTTGCCGTGTTTTGAGTGTGTTGTTTGGTGTGGCGTCACCGCGTAACACTAACCGGCTGCCAGATTGCCGTTTGGCTAAACTTAATGTATTCTATTAAGGTGCTAATTGCGAACTGCTGCCACCACAGGCAGGCAGGCAGGCAGCAGCATGCGGTGCCCCTTTACAGCGTTGGGGCCGCTCATGGAATCATGTACACACACACACACACTCACGCACACACATAGACAAACTGCCAACAATCTGCGATAGTGCGTAGAGCCAACGAGTACTTTGTGCGGACTGGGTTAGTCATTTAGTTATACATTTTTCATAAGCTACAAAAGTTGAAATTAAACTCGAATAGAGATGGTCGTGACGTGACTATCGCGAGCGTAATATCGTAGATACTAACTGTATGTATGTATGTATGTGTGTGTATTTTCGCACTTCACGAAGTACGATATTTACAACTATTGGCGTGTCAAATGAATGTTTCACGTTTATCGTATTTCGACTGAAAGTGTATTTACGATATTGTGAACTGTTTATTTTCGAAAAAACATTTGTTGCTCGTAAAGTATTGAATAATGAAGGAAAACTCGCATAAACACAATTTTTATTGCATTGAGGAAGGCAGGGCGGCTCTTGTAAGAGAATAAATACACATGTATTTATGTATGTATGTATGTATGTGTGTGTAGCTGTAAACGTATTTAATTTATAGCTGTGCTGCTTAATATAAAATTATTTTATTTTGTCATAATTGATTGTGATAATTGAACCACAAATCGATGCATGGCAAAGTAAAAGTTTTCCTTATCTTGCCATAAAACGATATTCCGGAAATGTGTGTGTGTGTATGTTAGAGATGAGCAAAGCGCGCCTGTTCACGCTGCTTAGCTGCTTATCTGCTCATCTCTAAAATCAAAGAACCAAAACTGTGCGCGCTTCCTGGCTGCCACGCACCCAGCATGGTTGAGATTAAGATATGCGCCACTGAAATATTCATGAGTATATTCATTTATAAGCAGAATAGAGAGAGAGAGAGAATAAAAATGAGAGAAGGAGAGGCAGCATAGGGTGTCACACTGTCCGTCAATCGTATTGCTGTTGGCCTGGCCAACGGAACGAGCAGCAACAGCTGCTGCTGTCCCAATTTGGTGCTAATCAAATGCACAAGCAAAGTGAATGCCACTGCGAATACGAGAGATTCGACAGAGAGCCCAAAAGCACACAAAGAAATAAGTACTTGAATAATCACTAGAAATGTAGTGTGACCGTCAGCTCTCTTACACACACACACACAAACACAAACACACACATGGATGTACATATGTAAATACGGCTGTTATCTACGGCGATACCAGCTCACAAACACACCCAAAACACAAAAACCAAATTGAAAACGAAATGCGAACACAGACAGCAACAACAAACAAAATGGCAAAGAAACTGCTTTTGGTCATGCGGCGGCATCAGTTGAGCTTCAGTGCTCAACGAGCGCAGTGGCGCGCTGCTCTTGCTGCTGCCGCTGCCGTTGCCGCTGCACGCTCTCTCGCACTCTCAGCGTGGCTACGCGCTCTCTTTGTTGCCTGCCTTTTACTTTAAAGGTGTCTTCTTCGACTAAGCTTGTGTGCGGGCGGGTGTTGAGAACTTGAGTTGAGTTTCAATTGAGCAGAGAGGGAGAGAGAGAGAGCGAGTGAGCGAACTAGTGTGAGTAAATGAGCATGCATTTATTTCTATAGATTGCTAATGATGATGATGATCATTAACAAGCATGATGATGATTTACGCTTGCCAATCACAATGACAACGACAATAGAGTCGAGTCAATTCGGTCGGCAGTTAACGGCTTCCAATCGTTATTTTAAGGGCTTATCAATTTTACTGTCTTTCTATGTGTATGTATGTATGTATGTGTGTGTGGGCGTTCAGAATATGGTTCATTTACTTACCAATTGTCGGCGCTGCACACCTTTCGGATTCACATTGCCGCCTGCAGCGATGTTGCTGTTGCTGCTGTTATTGTTGTTGCTGCTGCTGCTGTTGCTTTTGCCAGGCGACGACCCCGTTTCGGCGGTGGACATCGCCACAAAAATCGGTTATATTTGCACTTGTATTTGCTGGCGCTTTAATCAGCGCTGCCTACGGTTTGTTTTACTTGTTGTTGTTGTTGTTGCTGATGTGATTTGAATTTTTTATTGTGCGCTCTTTTTTTTCGATTATTCACACTCTCTCGACGATTTTTCACTTTTAATTACTTGCTGTAATCAGAAAGAAACGAAACTATAAGATGCATCAATACTTGCAATCGGTTATCTGCTGCAGTTGTATGTTATTGTTTTGTTTATTCTCTTTTATTTCATTTCTTTTTTATTTTTATTTCTTTTGCTATAACAGCGCGACGCGCACTAAAATTACAAATTGCAGACAGCACTGCGTTTATTACTTCATACAAATTGAGAGGAGCCAGCGAAAATGAACGAACACACACACACACACTCATACACGCACGCTACTGTTACGGGCGCTTGAGCGCTCTGCAGACAATGCACGCGTCTCTAGGTTGTTCACTCCCACACACGACGAAGAAGACTAAAACTAAAACCAGAGACAGAAACAGAAACCGAGCCGACGCCGCTTACGCTGTCGCTGTCGCAAGCAGAGCGTGCATAGGCGGCGGACAGAGGCAAGCCGAGCGAAATTCAACACACTGGGCTTTTGTTATTATGTTTAAAATTCACCACACTTCTCTTGCCTGCCTGCCAGCCAGCCAGCCAGCCAACTTCTGTGCTGCTACGTCAGGGGCTCGACTTCAATTTGTTGGAGGGTTTCGACTGCGGCCCACGTGTGCGCGCATCTACGCCACTGTCACTGTCGAGCTAATATTATTTCACAGGTCAACGAAAAGCAAGAAACCTGTGGTGTGTTCAGTCGCAAACGCAGCGACGTTGAGTTCGCTACCTGCTTGCGCTGCCTGCGTGTCGCATGCATAAAGTTATGTGTCGATGTGGGTTGCATCTGTTAGACGTATTACTTTCCTCGTCATACGATGGCGAACGCAACTGCGATGGTGACGGCGACAACGACAACGACGACGCTGCTGCTGCTGCCGCTGCCGCTGCCACACAAAAAGCTTACTTATCACACATTGCCCCTCCAGTGCACAGAGCCACATATACACGCACACAAACGTACACTCACACATGCACATCACACGTATTTGTCATTTCGTATTGCTTTCCCATGAACTTGTAATAAATATTCTAAATTTGCACTTGAGCATTTTCGTAGCGACGTTTACGTTTGCTCTGTATGTAGTTTTCGACAGATTTTTTTTTTTTTTTAATTTTCTTTCATCTTGAGTTTGTGCAAACTGCTGTTGTTGTCGCTGTTATTATTGCCGCCGCTGCTCTTGCTCTTCTTCGCCTTGTTGTTGTTGTTGTTGTTATTATTGTTATTGTTGTTGTTGGTTGGTGGTGGTGGTGACTCTGCCTTTGGTTATTGTACCGTGCTAAGAGCGTCAGCAGCGTCACCACGCGACTCGATTGAGAGACCCAACGAGAACGATGAAGCCGACACTGTCGTTTCTGTTAGGCCTGTTCCTTTATTATTTTTCCGCTTCCAAATTACACACACTTTTTGCTTACGCGTTGAAATGAATTTTAATTATAATTAATACACAATATATCGCCAGGTATATACGCTCGCACACACATAAATATTCCTACAATATATAAGTATATACACAACGACCCGGCCATACATACAGGCATACACTCATATGCCTGGCACTGTGCACATTCACACAAGCACACACGTATATACAGAGTCACACACACACACCCACAAATAAATAAACGCACACATATGCATGCATAGATGTATGTATGTATGTCTTATGTACATATATACATTCATACATACGTATGTGGCTCATAATTAATTAAATCTGTAAACAGTGGCACTCTCAATTTGTAGTCAACGCATAACATCTGCAGCTCAGCTAAATTAAGTTCGTACACTTGGCAAAATTTGATGAGGCGAGAGATTATATTTTTACCCATTTTCAGCACTTATCGAAGTTTTTATACGTCGTCGCAACACGTCCGCAAAACACACCCGCACCTGATGAAAACTGAACTGCGACTAGTTAGTGTGACCGTAGGATGCACTGCAGCTAAATGTGCTCCTCTGTTAATTTAACAGTTTGTCGTTTACAAATGTTGATAGCACGGCTGTTATTTAGCATAATTGCTCCACATGGTAGATGTTGTTAACATTTACGATATACGTTTAAAAGTACACTATGAATAACATTATTAAAAATAATTATTTAAAAAAATACAATACAATAAAAAATTGATTAGTTTCTTTTTTTTTTAATTGTTTTTTGTTTAGCCATGAATAGGTAGATTGCACAACAGAAGAACAGAAATTAACAGATAACGTCAAATTGTCATGACATTTACTTTTAGAATAACAGCTGTTGTCAGGATTCCTTTTTAATGTAAAAGGGAAACACGACCATACATTGTCGTAACATTAAATTTAATGTGAATTGAATGAAAAACACATACATATGAATATTCGTTTTGTAAAACTATTAAAAATTAAATCGACATGCGGCTAACTCTACTTTTTTCTTATAAAACATATCAACATATGCTCCTTCTTTCTCTACCCTCAACTTATAGCTACAGGTCTTCATCCATTTGCTCATCAGACTTATTCAAATTCACATTGCATGTATTGTTATTCTCAAAGAATTGCAGATCATCATCGTAATCGTCGAGATCGACACCAACACCACCGCCGCCACCATTTCCAGCCTGAACGCCACCCGTACGCATCGCTGAGTGATTCTGTGTTGTTCCCGGATCCTTTGCGATTGTGTGATGGACACCTGATAGCTGAATCGGTGACGGTTGCCATGGTACCAGGGCGGTGCATGGTCTGGGAATCGATTTTAACAACCACTCGGGCGGTATAGAACCAACAGCTGTTACGGGACTGACGCCTTGCTTGAGTTCATCACAAATTACAATACGATTGGCATTGCGCAGCTTCTGTTCCAGCTCCATGGCTGCCATTTGATAGGCCGGATTTGGATGGTGGGTTTTTCCTGTGCTTGTCGAGGGTATATCATCGGTGGCCAGTCCACCGTTAACATTTGTTGTAGCGCTATTGTTATTGTGATGTCCAGGACTACGGCCTGCCCCCATGCCGTTGGCATCTCCGGAGATTTGCAAGCCACTGAAATGCGCTGTAATGCGTTCCTCGGTGATCAACTGTTTAGGCGGACTACAAGCAAGAGAAATTAATTTCATTTCCGATATATATATATGTAAAAATATGATGTATTTGCATTACTTACAGCCCGGACGCAAGTTGCTCGAGAGATTTGCGCTTTTGCTGCCACTTTGCGCATTGCGGCTCAGTCTCCACATTGTAGGCATTGGCATTTGCTCCAAACTGCATAATTCCACCCGGCTGTGGTGCATTTGTAGTGGCCAACATCCAGGGCATACTATCAAGTAGCCAAGGATGTGTCGCAGGGTGTGCGAATACTGCTGCTCGTTGATCCGATTTGTGAATAAGGTTCTGGTCGGGGCCCCCGTAAGACCTGCAAACGATTTAATATTTGAAATACACTTTTACTTGTATTAAAACTCTTTTCCATTTACTTACTGCATTGCAAGTCAATCCACAATTTGATTTTTCAAAAATAATATCAATTTTGCGTTTAAGTTTTCCCAAGTTTTTGCTGCACTTTGTTTTACTTTTGGTTTTTGCGTTCTCTGTGCTGGTGTTGCCACACGTGTGTGCTTGGGTTGCCATCGATATTTTATGTTATCGATATATCGTGTGTTCAGAATGTGCTAGAAAATACCAGAGCAAGCTTTATAAAAGCGCGCTGTTTCTGCACATTTTAAATATTTTACATTAAAAGAGCAAAAGTGAAAGAAGTACATAAAATTATTGTGACAGTGCAGTTCAATCAACCAGAAAGAAAATAAAAAAAAAATTTATTTGCACGAGAAAATAGGAAGAATATTATACGATTTCAAAATGCGTTTCACAAAGTAAGTCTATTAGTTATACATACAAGTTTCTGAAGTTAATTTAAATGAAACATTTTGTTTCTTTTACACATTAAATAAAAATATATAATTTTTAAGCCGGTAAAAATATGTGCATGTTTTTTTTAGGCAAAATTTTAAAGATTGTGTTCTTTTATTTGAATAAAATACCAAATTCTAAATACATAGAAATGCAATATGCATGAATAAAAAGCAATTTTCAATTGTTGAACTCATTTCATATATAGACTTCTGATTCGTTTCAAAAGTTTAGTCACCGTTGGCAGCAATTAACATTGTTCCAATCCATGCGCCACTCACACTTTCCATTGCTTATCTGTGACTTTTTCGAAAATAACATGTTTTTCATCACAGCGATCACAGTATAGCAGATACACTACCCTAGAAACAACAGCATCTTTTGAGCAGCATCATCAGATTTAGTGACGCCTGCTGTAACATATGGGACTGTTTTTCCCATCGGCTGACACTAGTCAGTTACTAGGTATAACCGTACATAAGGCATGGCAGAGGGTTGGGGTTGGGCAAAATCACTTGACTTAACAACAGACTAATCGGTCCCCTGGAGATTTATTGACGTCACAGACAGACTGCAATGAGATGCGATTCGTAAACGCGCTGTACGATTTCGTCATTTCAATTACAACAAAAAATATGTAAGGAATAAAAAAATATTTGTTGATTTTTATGCTTTTGATGTGCACAAACTTCTTGCAGCGACTGTTGTAGCTTTTTAGCAAACTTTGAGTCGCGCTCCCTCTCTCTCTCTCTCTCTATCTCTCTTTCGCACTCTCTCTTTCACTCTGATGAGTTGTGTTTCTCGTTATGGATAAAAAGCTCTTGGAGCGCCCACCAAAATTTTCGGCGCGTGTATGCAACGATCATTAAATTGGGTTCTGCAAGCAGCCCACCGAGCCAGTTCAATCAGAGCCCACAACGAGAACAGTTTGAACAGTTTCCGTTCGGGAAATTATCAGTGCACAAATTTTTTATACGTCACAAGCAAGGTAAATTCTAAATTGTAGATAAGCCGTGTGCGGAAATACATAAATAACAGAATAAAATCTGAAGTGTAGCCACAAAACAAGTGAGGACCTGTCCAGACTGTTTATAATACTTGGTGGATTGTTTTCGATGCGATACGCTTCGCTAATTGTTAATCAAAATAAACAAATCCCGCTGCCTTTAGCTGATAAGAGAGACGCGCTGTCACCCGCACACGGTAACAGAGGCGTAACATGTGTTAAATATAGCCAAAAGGGGTCAGCCAGCCGATTGATTGCTTGTGTCTAATATTAATAACTAATTATGGAAATTATGGAAATAAATTAGATTGTGGCTCTCATTAGCTTTGTCTGGATGAAACCTACACACGATTTGTCTCGGCATCACACACGTGTGTGTGTGTGTGTGTGTGTGAGTTTGTGAATGTGTTTTCAAAATTTGCAATATCATCCGCAGTTCTCTTACACTCGTTTTCACAACATTTTCTTTTAATACATACATACATACATATGTATATATTCATTTAAATGTTCTTTGTGTTACGCTTATGAACATCCATACATACACACATACACATGCAATTGCGCACACATGCAATCATTTCATTTTTTTTTTGCCCATCGTGCAGTGTTTATCGAGTGTCAAGCACTCAGTAAAATTTTGTTGTTTAGTCTATAGCAATTGTTTTGTCTATAGGAAAAATGTGGAAAAGTAAACTTTTCACATTTGTTCTTATGCCGCCAATGTGTTGCCAACGCATACATCGTATGAGGATCGGTATGAAATTGCATATGTTTTCTGCGAAAAACTATAGTAAAGTGGTACATTTCAAAGCCGCCGAGTAAGTGATTGCAATGACATTGCAATAAATAATTTTTTGTGCGCATTTACGAACTTCTGCAAGGTTTTATTTTGTTTTCATTTTCATATAAAGTTACTAAATTGTTATATTATACACTTGTCAAACTCAAAACAATCCGTAAAAAAAAAGTGGAAGCACGTGCGTAACAAGCGAACAGCTGTTCTAAGCGTTGCCACTATTCGAGGCTGCCACTATTTATGACAAGCACCTGGCAACGCCATTATGTGTTGAATAAATAATTTTAAATCCGGTTTTTATTCGATTTTTATGGTGAAAACGCCTGCGTTGCTAGAATAAATTTGAATGTATAATTAAATGCATCGAATATAAATATTCATACTACACGTGTATGTATTAATGGAAAATCGGGATTTTCTGTTGCTGCCTTAAAAGCTCTACGCAAAGAGCTTAAACCTGTTATCATGCAGGTTTTACATGTGTGTATGTGTGTTTCAGTGTGAGTGTGAAGCTGATTACTTGTTTGCGTTCATTTATTTCACTGCGCACGGTGGAGAATTTTAGTTCTACGTCAGGTCGGTCTCTTGTCCATTGTTATTGTATAATATATTTTTGTATATATATATAAACATACACGTGTATGTTTATAGTATACACATGTACATATTGAATCGTAGCGTAAAACAGTTTCTGCTCAATGTGAATTCTACGAATAACGAAGCTAGCGACCTCACTCGTTGCTGTTGCAAAAAAACAAAAAAGCACACTCCGATCAAAATAACCCATGAGTCAGTGACGTGGTGCGCAACGAGTTGATAAATACAAACATACCAATGTATATATATGTATGTATGTATGTGCTTTCGTCAAAAGTTGCAATCGGAAAACATCGGGGAAGTACATTTAACGAATAATACGAACTAAGTTCGCCCGAACAAACGACGATCGGCTCATTCTTGATTTGGAAGTGCATTGGAACGGTCGTCAAATCCGCGATAACTGCGTCGTCGCCGCGGACCATAATATATACAAATATATATATATATATACACATACAGAGCAGGAGACAAAAGTGATCATAATATTTCGCGCTCACGTGGAGCTTTTTTGCTGCATTAAGAATGAATCAGTATTTGGATCTTGACCAGGGCAAAAATGTGGCATTCGATTGTTCCAGTACCAGTGGTTATAGTAGCGGAAATTCACCGACTTCAATGACTCTATCTCCCGCCTATTCGCCCGATACGATGGTATTCGCCAACCTCAATTTGCCAGCAATATCGAATTCACCTTCACCATTGTCGCCATACCAGCAGCAACCACAAGCGCATCAGCTGTTAACAAATGGCAACCTCGGCATGGAAATTGATGGCAACAGCAACAGCATTACCGGTGGAGTTACAAACTTAGCATATGGAAATATGTGTATGCAACAGGATCATTATTACGCAGCACCAAGTTCACAAGCACCAAAGGTGAGCAACGGTGCTTTTCCAGCAATACACGATGCTCGTACTTCCATCATCGGTGTTGACCCGAAGGCAGCAGATTTTCAACCTGAATACACCGCAGTGCTACACATTGCCGAGCAGCCTGTTGAGAAGTTTCGTTTCCGCTACAAGAGTGAAATGCATGGAACACATGGTTCGCTAAATGGGATCAACTCAAAGCGTACACCGAAAACATTTCCGGAGGTTATATTGCGCAATTATGATGGGCCTGCGGTGATACGTTGCAGTCTGTTTCAAACAAACCTGGAAAGTCCACATTCACATCAGCTTGTGGTGCGCAAGGATGAGCACGATGTATGTGATCCCCATGATTTGCACTTTTCAAAGGAGAACGGTTATGTGGCACAATTCATAAACATGGGCATCATACACACGGCCAAAAAGTATATATTCGATGAGCTGCTCAAGAAGAAAAAGGATCGTTTGGTCTTTCAGTTGGGTCGACGAGAACTTTCCACCAAAGAAACACAGGAGTTGCATATAGAGACAGAGCGGGAGGCAAAGGAAATGAATTTAAATCAGGTTGGTATTGTAGGTATTGTATTATTGTGGATTCATTAATTAACTTGTTCAACTCGGTCTTTAGGTACGCCTTTGTTTTGAGGCCTTTAAAATTGTGGATAATCACACGTGGATACCCATCGCAGCACCCGTCTACAGCAATCCAATTAATAATCGTAAATCCGCACAAACCGGTGAATTGCGCATTGTGCGCCTTAGCAAACCCACAGGAAGCGTTATGGGCAACGATGAGCTCATCTTGCTTGTGGAAAAGGTTAGCAAGAAGAATATTAAAGTGCGATTTTTTGAGGAGGACGAGGATGGTGAAATCGTATGGGAATCATATGCAAAATTCCGTGAATCCGATGTGCATCATCAGTATGCTATTGTTTGCCAGACGCCTCCCTATAAGGATAAAGATGTTGAGCGTGAGGTAATCGTTTCCATTGAGCTGATACGACCGACTGATGATGAGCGCTCTTACCCACCATTGCAATTCCGTTATAAGCCACGTGATGCTATCGTTTCACGCAAACGAAGACGTACCTGCTCGATCGTGAATTCAAGAAGCAGCAGCAGCGCGGGCAGCACAAACAATTCAATGGAGCTTCCTAAGACAGTGCCGCAGCTGATGCAGAACGTATCACTTCATGATCAGACCATCAGTCAGGAGTTTGATAGAGATTATCACGTGAATCAGTTGATGAACCCAGAACAGTTAATAAACTCGGAGTCGTTTCGCATCATAATGAGTAAAAACACTCTAGAGCTGGAAAAAATGTGTGAACCTGTTGTGTTGGGTACACTCGAGACGGATGGACATGGTCAAACTGAGTCAGTGGCCAGTGGTTTAGGCATTGCATCTGGACCGATCGGACGCAATTTGACCAGCACCTATTTGGGTGAAATATTTAAGATTT
Organism: Zaprionus kolodkinae; assembly: GCA_018901885.1. Lineage (NCBI taxonomy): Eukaryota > Metazoa > Arthropoda > Insecta > Diptera > Drosophilidae > Zaprionus > Zaprionus kolodkinae. The sequence goes on along the minus strand of JAEIFM010000498.1, from coordinate 8,514,651 downwards.
TCGATGCTATAAAACGTGCTGGCGAGAATCCCGAACTGTTTGAATCGTCGCGCAAAAGGGTTGAAGAATTGTTCACTGAACATGCGCTAAAGAACGACAACACTGATACTCTGCTGCACGAGGTCATCAGCCAGCGTACGGATAATCTTAAGTTGGCGATCAAAACGTTTCAGGTGATGAACTACTTCAAGCTGCAGGAGCTGGCAAACGGTGGACAGAACGCGGATGGAGATAGTGGACTACATGTGGCATGCCAACAGAATCGGGCACATTACATTCGTCCATTGTTGGCACTCGGATGTAGTCCTAATCAACAAAATCATGTTGGAAATACAGCATTGCATTTGGCTGTAAAGGACGAGCACATCAACTGCATCGAGAGCTTCCTAAATGGTGTGCCAGCAGTCAAATTGGATTTGTCATTGAAAAACGATGATGGTCTGACGCCACTGCACATGGCCATTCGGCAAAACAAATACGATGTGGCCAAAAAGCTTATAAAACATGATCGCAGTGCCGTCAATGTGGCAAACACCAAAGACGGTAACAATGCCTTGCATATGGCCGTGTTGGAGCAAAATGTTGAGCTCATTGTCCTTATATTGGATGCACAGGATCCGGATATATTACTGGCACGAAATGCAGCGAGACGTACTCCACTGGAACTTGCACGCAACATGTCCAATGAGCGTTGTGTTCGCTTGCTGGAGGAGGTGCATCCGGATAAGGGTGAACGGGCGATGACTTGGATACCACTAAATGTCAAGGAGGAGGTTGACTCATCATCGGCTGAAGATGACGAAGACAGTAACACCGATGGGTTGCCGTCCACGGAAATCAAAACAGAGGAGGTCGAAATGGAGTTTAAAACAGATGAAGATGAAACCACCACGTCCACAACAATTGATGAGGAGATTTCGCAATCTTCTGATTCAAGCAATGATAATGTAGCTGGTCAGTTGGAGCTGTTGTTAAAGGATAAATTGAAATACGACAAGCTGGTTGCATTGCTAAATATACCCAGTACCAATGATCCCAAGTTACCGCGATGGAAGGAGCTAGCCGCAAAGTCGGCGATGAATCAACTTGTCTTCCTTTGGTCCAGTTCCGAGGGCATGCTTAACTATATACATTACAAATCGAGTACCGAAGAGTCCCAATCATTTGCACGTGCCCTGCATGAAATGGGACTGCTGAATATCTAGGACTAGGTTCACTATACAAAAAGAGATCTTAATATATATATATGGTATATATTAATATATACACGTACATTTAAATAATATTCATTAAATCGAAATCTTTATAGCGATACAAATTTTCTTGTATTTTCTTAACAAATAAATTAATTTTTACTGTATTAGGGGATTTACATGTGCGTCTATATGTATTTGTGTGATCTGAAGGGGAACTACATGTGAATCACCCAGGGGAATAACCATGTGATCGCTGTGCTGTACTTCCCCTTGTCTGAAGGTTATCAATAATCATATGAACATCATTCTTCCATATAACACTGTGTTATATAATTGCAGAATATGTTTCAATCATAAATTGAAAAAGAAAACCAAATGTGTTGTTATGTACTATATGCAATCAAAAACCATTCTCTTATTTCTGGACATAACCCAATATTATTTTCCATTCTCTTTGATTTCATAGCAACATGGCCCAACTCATTGATGGCGCCGGCCTCGCAAAAGATATTCGCTGCGATTTGCGAAAGGAGAATGAAAAGTATATTGCCGCTGGGAATCGTGCTCCCCACTTGGCTGCCATTATTGTGGGCGAGGATCCGGCAAGCCAGACATATGTTGAGCATAAAATGAAAGCCTGCCGCGATGTTGGCATCAGCAGCGAAACGAAATTTCTGCCCATAAGCACAACACAGGATGAGCTGCTGCAGCTGATCGATGAGCTGAATAATAATAAGAATGTAAGCGGAATTCTGGTGCAGCTGCCGCTGCCAGAACATTTCCATGAGCGGACCATTTGCGATGCCATCTGCGTGGAGAAAGATGTTGATGGTTTTAATGAGGTCAATATGGGACGTCTGGCCCTCGACATGGCGGGCATTATACCAGCCACGCCGTTAGGTGTTATGGCCATGCTAAAGCATTACAAAATCGAGACATTTGGACGCAATGCTGTCGTTGTGGGGCGCTCAAAGAATGTCAGCCTGCCCATGGCAATTTTACTTAGCTCGGATGGCAAGAATGAGACCCAGGCATTGGATGCCACAGTCACCATTTGCCATCGCTATACGCCGCCCAAGGAGTTGGCCAAGTTTTGCAGCCAAGCGGATATAATTGTTGTGGCCGTAGGCAAGCCAGGACTTATAACCAAGGATATGGTTAAGCCGGGTGCCTGTGTCATCGATGTGGGTATTAATCGCATCAAGGATGAGCAGACAGGGAAAACTCGATTGGTTGGCGATGTGGATTTCGAAGGTGCGTTTATCTTCTTCTGAAAATAAAAACAATAATATTCATTATCATAATTCCTTTTTTGTAGGAGTTCGCCAAGTTGCTGGACACATTACACCTGTTCCCGGAGGTGTTGGTCCCATGACAGTGGCCATGCTTATGCATAACACCATACGTGCGGCCAAGAAACAGGTCGGCTATAGCGACGATTAAAAATCGGTGAAATTCAGATGCTCGACGCGCCGCTGTTCACCAGAGACGACTTCTACAGAATTTACATTTATTTCTATAGTATTCTGTTATTTAATCTAACCATTAATTAAATAGACTAAGCCACGCATTGCTAACCATTGACAACCCCACAATAACTAGTATAAATTAATAAATACCATATTACGACCATATGTAACTCCAATGCGTTCTCATTTGTTTACTTCGACATTTTCGTTCTAGGACGTAACCTAGCGTTGCCACATTGTCAATAGACTGCAATAGTATTATATTATTGCGATAAAAAAAAATACAGTTATTGTTATTAAATTTGTCATTACAAAAATTTATTATTATACAATATATAAATAATAGGTATTATGTATAAATTTATAGTTTATATTTTCTGCATTTCCTTAAAACAACATCAATGTTGAAATACCAGCGAGCATACATACAATCACAATATGTTAAAATCGTGTAATAATACTTGCTGATACTGAAAATAGTATTGACGTACATTTATGCTGACTGGCAACTCTGTTAATCGGTTGTTATGGTATTTTCATATAAATCTGGTTTTGTTCTCAAAGTAGGCATATACATAGCCCTACTGCTATTAATTTATCAAATTTTCGGGACTGCAATGGGTGACCGCAGTGAACGATTGTACTCATGTAATTTTGAGGTATTTGGACGAGTGCAAGGTATTTAGGCAAACGCATTAGCATTGAAAAAAATCTTACAATTTACAAACTTAAAATTATCTACACAATTTCAGGTGTCTTCTTTCGGAAGGTAAGTCGTGCTTCGTGTGTGTTTATTTCCAGGGATTATTGGTAAGCAGCAATAGAATAGTTCATTTTTTGGTACATATTATATTGTAGTACACTGAGAAGCAAGCCAATTATCTGGGAGTGCGTGGTTGGTGCAGAAATACAGATCATAACACGGTTGTTGGCCAATTGGAGGCACCGCTCTATCAGCTTAACGAAATGTAATGCAAGTTTTGCTTAAAAAACCGTATGGTTCTTTAATATACATATATGTATGTCAAATCAACTGTTTGCAGGAAAAAATGGCTAACAGAGAAAGGTAGTCCCAGCTCACAAATCGAAAGAGTTGAATTTTCGGAAACCAAGGAGATTCCTCACTACAGTTTCAATGGGTTCGACATCAGACCGTAATTTGAAAGCCGAACGCAGAAGACTAGAAAATAACAGCAAAGTTATGTGCAAGCCCTGGCTCTAATTAATGCGAGATGATGTAAACAAATCAAAAACAGTTGTATTTCTTGTTCACAACTGCATTATTGCGAATTGAGCAACACCCATAAAATACCTTAGTTACGTATGAGTATCCACACATATAATCAAATTTTAATAGACTTCTAGGAAACCTCGCGTTAGTAATTCGATGTTTTTAATGGGCAGTTTGCCTAGAATATATATATAAAGTCTTAAGAACACCCTTGCCCTAATTTATTCAGCCTTATTTCAATTAGAACAGTAAATATTTATTTCAATTGTTTATTTTCATACTTATTACATTTCAGAACAAAAACAAATTAAATACTAATTGGTAGACAGAGTTGCATTTTAAGTAGTAACGTGTATTCACATCGAGGTGTTGCCATTTGTGAGCGAGTAACGATTTAAAGTAACCATTTGAGGCGGCATCTCACTTACACGCATTGCAACACTGATGAGGAATTGCCTTTATATCACTATGTGTGCGAACGGGACAACCATATGCGTTAGCTACGTACTTTGGTCTGGTAGCACAGAAACGAGTACAGCTCCGAATACACGTCGTTTTGCCAAAAGCGTAGCAGGCAGCATATGAAAAAAATATAAATGAGTAAAAAATTTCGTGAAATAAGAACGATAACTATACCAAGCGCGAGCATCGCCGCTGTAGTAAAAATCGTCTGATTAAATAAATACGTGCGTTGTGCTAGCGTCTGAAATTGTGCGTATAAAAGTAGTAAAATAAATTTAAGCAATTACAAATTCTTGCTCTTGCGTGCTTTTTTGCTTCTGCATGTCGGTGTGTGATTGAGTGTGTATGTGTGTAGTGCACAGTTTGGTTACTTTCGCGCTGAAAACGTTTTCTACTACTTTTTCGTTAAAACGGAAAACACACATGTGTGTGTATATATATGTACAAACACATTGTGCTTACGATAAAAGCGAAACTGTTTGATATATTCTGTAATTTTTAAGGCGTTAACAATACATTTACCATTACGATGCTGTTGAGTAGACAAAAAGGAAATATTGTGTAAATAACTTAAAATAGTGCTAGGCATATGTACGTATGTACAAAGCTATGTACATAACACAAATACATGTAACCAATAGCCTCATGCATGGCTCTGTAGCCGAATGTAAGAATGTGTGTGCCTGAGTGTATGTGTGTGTGTTTTTATTTGTTTGTGTGTTCGTTCTGTGTGCGCGCACATATTGTAAAGGCGCGCGAGGTACTTAATTGCCAATGATGAAAAATTCAATAAACGAAATTACATAAAAAATAACATGGAATATAAAACATACACAGCCACGCACTAAAATATTTTCAGTATAAATTTGCGATTAATGCATGCGACCAAATTTTGATTTTCAACCGCGCAGCAAAAGATTTCGTCAGTAGTTTTCAATTTGCATTCGCTCAACGTTCTGTCTGTTCGACCGACACCGCAGTATTCTATACAGTTTTTTTTTTATTGCGCATCATTGTGAATGAGCAATAGCAATAGCGCGCGCACTCTGCTCTGCTCTCGCATACGGCACGCATAGGGCGCGCTCGGTAGGCTGGATGGGTGTACATGTGTGCATGTGTGTGTGTGTGTGTTTGAATGCGACACATATACACGCACGCGGCACCGGAAAAAAACTTCCTATAGGCGTCAGTGTAAACGGCCGTTGTTGGGGCAGATTGTACGAGGCAAATTAGAAAGAAGAGGCATCCAAAATAAATGCAACAAATTAGTTATCGTACTGAAAGTTAATATACACTTCTATATGTTTATAAGATAAACCTTAATCACTCCACCATCGCCAGTTTCTCTCAGTAGTAGGCTAGACTAAACGTGCCAAACTTTGTGGCTGTGAGTGTGTGTGTGTGTGTGTGTGTGTGTGCGTATGAGGGAGCCTTGTATTTCGTGTGTTCTTACTTATATATGGAAAGTTCAAAAACAAAGTGATCCTTTGTTCGGTGTCAGTTTTCAAAATAAATTATCTCAAATTGATTTTGAAAATTATTTCTCGTCTCTTTTGAAGCGATCATCGCGAAATCCCCGAAATAACCATACCGGAGTGAAGTGAACCGATCGGGCCGTCTACAGTGGCTAATCTGAGAGGGGTCCGTGCCTGTAATGACAGCCAGAGTCTGGCAGTAGCGCCGCTTAAGTATGGCACCAGCGCTCACAGCGGAGCCATTGAGTCCCAAGGAGAAACTAACTAGTAGCGCCTCGCCGGCCACAGGTACGCGACAGTCTGTGCGCAAACTGGAGCCAGCCAATAGTGCTAGCGGTGGAACTGGCGGTGATAGTGGCAGTGGCAGTGGCAGCGATACGATCAAAAAGTCAGCAACTATTGCAATAACTACGAGTACAACAACAACAGTGGGAGTTGGGGTGCCAGCGGCATCAACGACTCGTGTTACACGCTCCAAGGATTGTGCGCAGCGAACTAACTCGCCCAGTGCGGTGCAGCAGCCGAATAACAAGCGTAAATCCAATAACATCAACAATAACAACAACATACGAAACAGAAGCAGCAGCAGTGAAGTCAAACCAAGTGATGATCAAATGGGTCTAAGCGCCGCAGCAACACACACAAGCAATGAGGGCGGCAACGCATCGGCTTCCAGCAGCAGCAGCAGCAGCAGTGGCAACGAAACAGCAGCAGCCGTTGAAGGCAACGCCAACAACGCCCCTGCCTCGAACTCCGTCGTCGCTGTTGCCGCTGCTGCTGCTGCTGGCGAGGAGCACAACAACAACTGCAAAGATAATTCAACGGCAGAGCTGCTGGCGAATTTGACGAGCGACTTCAAGGAGACGATCACAGCAGAGATGTGCCTACGTAAAACCCTGCCCGATGTTAGTCTAAGCAAGGAACAGCCCATAGTAGTGGGTGTCACGGAAGCAACCGCAGTTACCGCGTCCACAGTCCCAAATAGCAGCAGCAATGGCAACAACAGCAGCAGCAGCAGCAACAGCAGTGGCAGCAAATCCACAGCGGATCCATTGGAGGTGATGGAAACTGTGCCAGTGCTAGCGCCGACATCCGTGCCCATAAAAGAACCAGAGGCAGAAGTTGCAGCTATAATTGCATCACTAACATCCCCGCCAGCAACGCCATTAGCAGCAGTTACAGCGCAGTCACTGGGTTCATTGGATGCGAAAGTGGAGCAACTTTCGGCCAGCATAGGCAGCAGCACAGCACAGGAGGACGCGTCTGAAATCCACGACAGCATTGAGGGTAAGTCCTAAGCGCCCCCATCTAGATAGATCATAGATCGTCTTTGGGTTGTTTACCTTTTATTTTTGCCAGTTGCACAAAGAGCTTTATTTAGTTTTCTCGACCAAATTCCAGTATTTTTGATATGTTATCTTGTATGAAAATTTTAAGAAAGCAAAAGTCATTTATTTATTCAATGACCCAGGCGAGACTGAATCCGGTATTATGTTTCCTCTTTTTTTTTCTATTTTCGGATTTTAAATTTAAATGTAAATAAAGTGAAGCTAACATTTAAGCTGTTAAGTTTCTTTTAATAACATTATAAAATGGCAAAAGTTATACCCAATATATTTTTAAAAATGTATTTAAAATTAGTATTTGAATATAATCATTATCATAATATCAAAATTATTGCTAATCATGAACTCATTCAATCTCTACAGAACGCCTCAGTCAACTCGATGGAAGTCCGAGCGTTGTGTTGCCTCCAATTGTGGACATAAGTGCAGCTGAATTAGAAGCCGCCAATGCTGCGATAACAGCAGCAACAGCTGCCAGCAATGTTCCGACACAATTACAAGTGCCGGAGTTACAGCTGCAGCAGCAATTACAACAGGAGGGGGAGGAGCAGCAGCAACAACAGCAGCAGGAGCAGGAGCAGCATCCGGATATACTCGCCACACCGCAGAATTCAGCCACCGCTGCTCGACAGGCTGGTGCGCTATTAACGCCACAAAGTACCGCTAGCTCAATAAATTTTCTTAAGGATGGCGCTACTGGCGCCGTACTGGAGGATCCTGATATTGATGAGGTGTTGACAGCTCTTAAAACACTGGATGGCCCCACTGTGCAAACGATCTGTGATTTCAATTTCTTTAACGAAGTGTGTTTCCTCAACGAGGAGGAGGCAGCAGCTACGGCAGCCGTTGCCGCTGCAGCATCAACAACAGGCACAGCAGCGGGAGCAACTGTTGCAGTTGGCGGTGCGGGTGTAGGTGCTGCTGGAGCAGCAGCAACATCAACAGCAGGCCATATGCTGTCAATGTCACCAACAAAGGAAAACTATGCGGATGGTATTACGATCAGAAAGCGTCCCTGGCAGGAGGTTCATGCCGAACTCGAACAACAGCAGCAGGTTCTGACGCGAAAGACAGATTTCCTGATTCGTCGAATGCGCAAGTTTCAGGCGAGACAAATGTGTCGTCATGCGAGCGAGGAGATTGCCGGCATATTGGAATGGTCGGCACGCACCTCCCACAAAGGTGTCCCAGTGCGCAGTACCAAGCTGACCGAGCAGGAGGATACAGTACTCTCGATTGTCTCTGGTCGGCCTGGCAGTTGTTTTTGGGAGGAGCAAACTAAGAATCCGCTGCCCGCCAGTCAAATGAGCAATGTCCTGCGGCACATTGAGACGGCGGCGCGTAAGCAACAGATCTGTCATACAATTGGTGGTGGTTCTGCGTCGCTGGCATCCTCATCTTCCTGGTACAGCAATGCAGCGCAGCCAGGCAAGCGGGCGCGTAAGCAGCAGCAGGCAATCGATGCCGCCAACGCAGCGTCGTCGACGACAACAACAACAACGACGACGATGACGACGACAACGACGACGATGATGGGTGCGGGAGCGGGAAGTAGCGATGCAATTACCATGCCACGTCCAGATGAAATTGTGCCCAACTTTGATAACTATGTGACCAGCGAGTTGACGCACATTGCCGGTTTGCTGCACACGGAACTGCGTGAAGTGCAAAACGCCATCGACTCGGATGCCACAGAATCGAGCTCTGGCGGCGAATCGGCCGACGAGATGGTCAACTATAATAATTCCCAGCAAATGTCATTGCCGATGTAAGTTTCCAATTTCGAAAAACTTCAATATGCCCCCTTCTACTCTCATCTACCAAAACTCCATAATTTACATTATGTCATACTTAACATTACGTCTATGTTAACTTAACAGCAATGTTACTGTTAGTAACAGCTCAGCAAGTACTCTGCAGTTCTTGTAGTAGATTCAATTTGGAACACTTGTGTTTGTAGTGAGAATGTGCGTCATTAGGAATCAATCAGCAGGCATATACAATAATACAGATATACAAAAAAATTAGTTGCTATAGATAAGGCAATTCTAGATACAATGTGCAATAATAAATGTGGCTTAGCTGTGATAATAATCAAAGATTGATTTTAAGATTTATAGATAGTGGTATATAAAAGTTTTCAGGGAATTAATATACATACTGAATATGTAAATAAACATTATATTAAATATGAGCCATATTGTTTATACTTGAAGAGAATTTTATAGATATATAGATATTATACTATATTCAAATTAAGCTGAAAGTTGTTATGCAAATTTTAGCACAGCAATCTAAGCTAAATTGTTACATTTATTTCTAGTTAGATTTATGTATATCTATATCTATTTATATTATCTTATAACCTGTATTATTTAACAAATGTGTCTTTAAAATTATGCCTTTTCTAGAGCGCAGCGAGCTGTGTGGCGTTACTTGAATGATCGCGCCGCCATTGCGCTACGCTGGTCCTGGCTCTGCACACAGGTGGCCGATCTGGAAATGAAAATACGTCAGCATACCGATGTGTACAACGATATGTGCCGTTCCAAGGGCGATGTGCTGCTTGAGCCAACGCTGGCGCCAAAGAATGGCTACAAGGAGCAGGCGGCAGGAGCAGCTGCAACGGGACAACCGGCAGAGCAGCAGCAGCAGCAACAGCAGCTAACAGAGGACGGTACGCCTGCCGATTGGCTGTGCAGCCGTACGCGACCTTTGGTGTTGTCCGCGTTTCGTAAACGAAAGCTCTTCCAGACAATCAATATGCATACAATATCGAAGAAGGCGGCACGACCGAGCAACATTAAATGTGGCTGCCAATGTCCGCAGGTACCATGTACGATCTGCACCGGACGGCCGGATCCGACGGCGCCGCGTGAACTGCCCGAAACGCTAATGCCACAGAATCGTGTTGCATTGCTCGATCCAACGTATCATCCGGTGCTCAGCTTTACAGACGGTAAGTAGAACAACTTCTTCTTTTAATTGTCTTCCATTTGTTATTATCTATCTGTATTCTCTTGTAGATGTTTGCCAATCTATACATTTGGAGGCGATCAGTCGCCAACCAGATTGGCAATATAGGGTAATGCGGAGCCAGTCCAAGGCGATTGTAAAGAGCGTTTGGAAGGCGGAACGTGAAACGTTGGCGGCGTGTGGTGGCGGTGTTGCCGGCACCGGGCGTCGTGTTGGCGAGACCGGCAAGCGTCGTTATGTGCGACGCAAGGAGCGCAATAATAATAATAAAAGCAATAGAAGCAATAGCAACACAAATGCCACATCTAACACCACCACAACCACAAATAACACAAACAACAACAACAACAGTAATATAAACAACAATAATAATAACAATAATAACAACAACAATAACAACAACAACAAGGAATCAAGATTACAAAGCGGCGGCATCGTTGGAGTGGATAGCGGAAATGGTACTGGTACTGCTACTACTTCTTCTTCTTCTACGCCTACTACAACGCCACTTGTGGCCAACAGTAAATTATTGTAAACATTGACAAATTCGATAATTGATTATTAACATAAAACAACAACAATTTGCATCTTCTTCTTTTTTCTTTTCTTTTTTTCTTTTCATTTCTTTCTTTGCATTTTCAACACATCTCGATGCACACACACACACACTACACTCACGCACACACACACACTCCACATCCACAAAATAACGAACAACATTTGTTTTGATTTGCAAATATGTTTTCGTTTCTCTCTTCGTATTATTCTCTGTGTGCTGCGCTCCTCGTGTGGTTTTCACCTCCTCCCTCCCCCTCATCGTTTTGGACGCTGCTCCTTGTAGTGGCCAAAAGGCAACGACAGTCCTCGAGCAAGGCGAGTGGGAACGGTAGTTTAAACTCATCGTTTCCTGATTCCGGCCAACATCAACAGCAGCAGCAGCTAAATAATCCCTCATTGATCTCCAGCAATGGCAACGGCGTCAAGAAGTCACGCAAATCTGCCTCCACACAACAACAACAACAACAACAGCAACATTCACACAGCACAAACAACCACAAAAACAATAACAACAGCAGCAGCAGCAGGAATCAGCAACCAGATGGTGGCGATGCCGTCGATTCCCAGTGGGAACCACAACAGCAACATAGTCGACGCAACTCATCGGAAACACACGGACATCGCAACGATCGGTGAGTAATAATGTACCCTATAAGATAGGAGACGCTTTCTATCTGCAAACTCAGGGAAACACATAGATTAGTTGTTTTGATTCCCTGATTGTCAACCACTTAACAACAATCGACCGTTTCGCATTACAGCAGCTTATCAGAACGGCGCAGTCGACTGATCTACGACATTGACAACATTGTGATACCCTACAGTATTGCGGCACAGACGCGTGTGGAGATATTGCCCTACAAGGAAATTCCAACACCAAAGTGAGTATATATATAGAATATAATTAAAGACCTATTAACTGTTATATCCGTTTGGAACGCAGGTGGCGCATTGTGGACAGTGAAAACGAGAAGAAGCAGCTGGCTACCACAAGTGAATCGACAGCAAATGTGGTCGAAAAGTTGAGCAACGGTTGTGCTACGCAAGTGGAAAAGGAGCAGGCGAAAGGGGAAGAAGCTGCAGCCGTTGGAAAACCAGCAGCAGCAGCTGCCAGTGAAGCAGCAGCTGGAGAAGTCACAGCAGGAAAAGCAGCCGCAGCTGGAGCAGAAAAAGCAGCCGCAGCTGGAGCAGCAAAAGCAGCAGCAGCAGAAGCAACACCAGCAGCAACTGAAACTGCAGATAAAACACCTGCAACGCCAGTGACCACAGATGGCAAACCGAAGCTAAAACTGAACAATAAAAATTGCTCTGTTAAGGAGAAGGAAAAGGAGACTGCAGGCAAAGTCAACGGATTGAAGCAGCTGAATAAGAAGAAAACGCAAGCAGCTAGTAATTCCCTCAAGACGCCAGAGCCGCCGAGTGAGAAGCTGCTACAAGCACCACCACTCAGCAATGGGCTATCAAATGGAAAGAAACAGTCGGAAGAGGAAAAGTCTGTAAAGTCGCAAGAGGAAAAGTCTGTGAAGTCAGTGGAGAAAGAGCAAGATAAGGGAAAGGAGCAACAGCAAGAGGCAACTCTAGTCCCTTCAGTAAAATTAGCGCCACCCATCAATGGCAAAACTAAAAAAAACAATCATCGCATTCCTGTGAATAATGTTAGCAAAGAGAGCAGCCCTGCTGCTTCTGCTGCAGCTGCCGCTCCTGAGTCGCAGAGTGAAGCTGCAGAGCCGCCGAATAAGCGATTAAAACTGCAGCTACACGAGAAGATCAGCAATAAAACAGATCCGTCTATAACGCTACCCGAGGCAGCTGCAGCAGCACCACAAGCGCAAAATGAGGAAGAGCTTGAAGATACTTCGGATGAGGCGTATCTTGTGCGGCATCAGCGTGCGTTAATTGAGGAACGACGTCGCTTCGAGACATTCCTGAAGTTGTCGTGGACAAATCGATCGCGTGCCAATCGACGTGCCGATAGTCGAGCTGAATCGAGTGGCGCCAACACACCGGATCCAGCCTCGCCGGCTGCTTCGTTGCATTTGGCGGGTCCTGCTGCGGACAACGAGAGCATACCCTCGCCGCTGGCACAGACAATGCAGCAGCATCCGCTCGAGGCGATCAACAACGATAGCGCAATCAACCGATGTGGCACAGACAGCAACCACAGTTAAACGTCAAGAGCGTCGTCGCACCACTTCTAGCAAGTTGAAGGAGCACGATCGACGCAGTGCAACACCGGACACAAGAGAGGTGAGCTAAATGGCAAAGCAACATAGAGGTAAAGGTTATTTATATGCATTCTGTTTTCATTCTACAGTTGCCTCTACAACCAATGGAACCACCTCCGTTCGAGGAACTTAAGTTTCCGCTTTCGGAGGAGGTCTATCAACATATGCTGGAGGAGATGAAAACTGAGCCGCGACAGGTGATGATGCATGTTCAGTTACATGCGCCCGCCAAGCGTACCAAAAGCAAATCAGTGTCCTCCAATGGAGGCGATGGCCACACAGCACCGTCCAACGCCAGCAGTCGACGTAGCAGCAAGACAAAAGCCAGTAAATTGGCAACAACAGCAACGAGACTTAACGGTGGCAAAAATACGCTGCGAGCAGGAGGAGGAGGAGGTGGTGGTGCTGGCGGAGGGTCAAAAATAAATGGCGGCGGTAAAGAGCAACAGGATTATTATGACGATGGCATTGACTATGAGCCAGAACAAGACGAAGACGAGGAGGAAGATGAGGTGCTGCTGCTGGAAGAGGACGATGATTATCATCATCATCTGGCGCCGCAAGATGATGAGAAGTTGCCCGTCGGCGGCACGGTGGGGCATGCAGTAAATGCGAATCTCTATGACTCCAGCATCGATGCCTATTTGGATCAACAGGAGGGACTCGACGATGAGGAGCTGGCCGAGGAGGATCCCTTTGTGGACGATGATCCCAATGATCCCGAATGGAAGCGCAATGCAGGTGGAGTGCGACACGAGCGTGTACGCAAGAGAATCTGAATGGGTTATTCGCAGATGAGAGAGAGAGAGAGGAGAGAGGATGAGATAAATGCTAGAGCGGGTGGCAGCGGGCAGCAACAGAAGAAGAAACCAGTTAACTAATCCAAAGTTGTTAAGATCATGTGAAATCATTAATTTCATTTTTAGAATTCGTCAATTTTTTAAAGCGATCGCTCAAAAATCGATAATTGCGATTAATATTTTAACTTGTTTTAATCGATTTTGTTTTTGTTGAAGAACCTCGGAATAACTCACCGGAAGATAAGAATGAAAGCATTGCAGAATATTTTTTTAAGCAATTTCTAAGTTATTTAGTTTTAAACAAGATGAAAAAGAAAGAAAAAGAATACACACTCAACACAACTCACACACACAAACAGCCACAACAAATTCTTGAAATATATATTCAAATGTAAATAGATAAATAGAGGGCGGGCAAGATGGGAGCTTTAGCTGATAATCGAAGAAGATAATGATTATGATGTATGTACGATGTTAATGATAAATAACGATAATGATGATAATAACGCTACCATAGAGAACACAAACACATACACAATACGATCTAAAACTAGAACACACTTTGGCTACAAGTCGTAAGTGCGTTACGTTTTAAATATATATATATATATTTAATTATTATATAATATTATGGTAGTTATATAGATCACAAACGATCGCAAAATACAATGTAAACACGTTTATCTTGATTTTCGTCGTAATTGCGCACCTACAACAAAAGCAACAACAACAACTGTACATTATGCCGTTTTCAAAATAACTTCTGACCGTTTCTCCAATTTATTAATATATAGAAATATGTATATGATATATCTTTAAACGGGCGAACCAGAAACAGAAACAGAAATATGAAAATCAAGTGCGCCTCCTGAAATGAATTCTTGTATTTAGTTATTTAGTCGATTTCATTTCTACTTCTCTAGTTGTTAATTCCTAGACATTTAAATTTACAAATTAATCTTAACTTTTGGTAAACAACAATAAACACACAGAAACACAAACACACACACACACACGCAAACGGAATAATTTTGTAATTCATGCGAAATGTTTATATTCTATTTTAATTTTCTTATATAATATAAATGTAAACTTGCTTTTGTGTTTTTTATTATTCTAAATATTAATTAAATACCGCAACCTCACAACAACATAATGTAAGACTCGTTGATTATTTAAAAAAAAAAAGATAAACGATGTATATGCAAAAACTAAGGAAAGAAGAAACAAAAAAAAAAACTATATTCGTACAAATAATTAAAAAAAAAAGAAGAAAATCCATAAATTACCAAAAAGTTTTTGTTAATTTG
The DNA here is from genome assembly GCA_018901885.1 of Zaprionus kolodkinae. NCBI lineage: Eukaryota > Metazoa > Arthropoda > Insecta > Diptera > Drosophilidae > Zaprionus > Zaprionus kolodkinae. The sequence goes on along the minus strand of JAEIFM010000498.1, from coordinate 8,499,603 downwards.
AAACACATGTTGGGGATGTGTGTAGTAACTCTAATGGAAAGAAGACGCCCCAGCTTAACTTTCGATTCAGTTTCAATTCTGCAGTCGATGAGGAAAGGAACAAGATGCAGGTAAGATAGGAGAGGATTAAACAATTCCCTTTTTAATATATAAATATATATATAGATACCAAAGGTATATCTAATTGCGCTCAGCTTGTGCCTGTTGAGCTGCATTGCCAGCATTAGTTTCGGATCCAAAATGGAACAAATATTAATGCAAATCCAACGTACAGTGGCACAGCAAGAGCGCAGGCTAACAATGATTGAGTTACGGATTACCAATGTGCTCCGCCAGTTGGGACATTTGATTCATGTGCCAGAACTGACCATCGATTGGTGGGAGAGCAATAGTAATAGAACACTCAATCGTATGGATGAGCATGTTAAGCGATTACTGCAAGGATTGGAGCCCATTGGGAATCTGCAGGAAATACACTCGAAGCTGGAGCAGTTGCTGCAGCTGCAGGCAGCAGGCAAACAAGCAGGCAGCAGCGCGTTGACAGTTGAGAGGGAAACGAATATAACAACAAGTTCCATAACGCAGAATAATGTAGTAGAAATCGGTAAGTTTTAGAAATAACTAATTTTCCATAAATTGTACTTACCTATAACAAAATCATTGAAGTGCACGAGCAGCAGCCTGCACTGGCAGATTGCTTTGAACTGGATGAGCAAATGCGACGGGATGGCATCTATAGATTTGTGGAGCCCGAGTGGAATGAAGTGCAGCGCGATTTCAATGAACGATATTGCGCATTTGCCACAGATGGTCCAGCCTGGACGGTGATACAAAAGCGTAACATCGATAAGGATTCGGAACTGGGATTACGCGAAAGTTGCAATTTTAATCGCAGCTGGGACGAGTATCGCGCAGGTTTCGGTAATCTTGACGAGAACTTTTGGTTTGGCCTGGAATTCCTACACCGCGTTGTCTATCGCGATGATTACGAGCTACGCATCGAATTGGAGGATCACGCAGGTGTTTACACTTGGGCCGAATATGGTCTATTCCGAGTGGATAGCGAAAGTTACAATTACCAGTTGGTGATTGGGAAACTGAATGGAATGAGCACAGCTAGCGATGCCCTGACATATCACAATCGTATGGATTTCAGGGCCTACGAGCGTAATGATGATGATGATGGTGGATGCGATGGATGGTGGTTCGATCGTTGCCAGGAGGGCAAGTGCAATTTAAATGGACATAATGGTATTATGTGGGACAACTGGCACAATGAATATTCGGTGAAAGCATCGCGAATGTTAATACGACCGGTCAGTAACATTAATTCGAGTAATCACAATACCGATTATTACGATTATGACGAGCATTCAATTAGCAATAGTTCTTAAGTTCGAATATTCTATGATCGGCAAATGGAACAATTTGTAACTTATCATTCGTTGTATTCCACGTACAGGTTGACTTATTGCTACAAATAAACGTTACCGTCGAGATTTTGTATTGGTATCGCTGCTGAACGCATCCAGTTGTGTTAAGTATCGATGCTTTGAGTAACTTTCACCTATTGGTCACACTGACAAATATTTTAATAATATTATATTTACATATTGTATGTCACAAATTCAATAACAAATTGAAATTAACTCATTTCGAATTATTGTGATTACAAAACTATAATAAAACACAATAAAATCATACATACGCGATTAATATTTGAATCAACATAATATTTTGAATTGTCTGGTATTTACTTATTCTTCGTTAATACTGATATTTATTTTTTAAATGAATAATTACCTTGCAGTCATAATTTTGGAATGTTTTGTTTCATTTATATCAAATATTATGTACAAAACATTTTAATTTAGATATAGAAAACGTCAAAAGATACATTTTCAAATATCGAATCTGGAAAATTGTTTAGTATATATTGTTTTTATCACATGCTGTATTTTAACACTTGCAGCCTACGGTCACACATTCACTTGTTCGTGTGTGTGCGTGCGAGTGCGACAGCAGTACGGCCGAGTGCAGCGCGACTTGCAGTAAAGGAGAAAAGTTAAAAGAAGTTGTTAACTAAAAACGCAAAATTTCTTCTATTGTTAAAAAACTATTTATACAAATTCGAATGTGTATCTAACATTTGAACCGACAAAGAAATGTGTAGGAACAAAGAAATATTTGCGGCTAGCGCAAATTAATCACAACAGATCGGCAGCAACAGCAACAAATACAGTGACAAGGGAAAGAACAAGACGCTGCCGCGGCCACTCCTTTTGTGCCCGTTGTCTCGTTCCACAAGAAGAAGAGGAAGAAGAAAAATGTGTGCGTGTGCGATGCGAGTGTTGTTTCGTGTTCGTGTGTTCGTGTGGTAATTGAAAAATTGTGATTACACTGTATGAATTAAAAAGTAGTAGAAATAATTGCATTAATTAAGCAAGTGAGTAGGCAATAAAAAGTGAAAATTCTACGCTGCGCACAAAATGGCAAAGATTTTGTATATTCATAGTGTCTGCAAAAGCAAAAGCTCAAGCTAACTTTAACTATCGAATAGAGATAAGCGAGCGAACGTTGAAACATAGACACGCACACAGATACAAATGCATACATACAAATAACAACAACAACAACAACACAATTTTACTCGCATAATATATACAGTAGTAGTACACAGCGTGCGTGTGTCTGTTGTGTGTGTGTGTGTATGTTTATGACTCACGGCTGGCCCTCTGTGAGTGAGAAGCAAACGAGTGAGAGTAAGAGGGGCAGACAGAGTGAGAGTGACACCCAAAGCGAGAGGGAGAATGAGGTAGTCGAGCTCTACCTACGGTAACAACAAATCGCGCTGCCGCGCTTCAATAGAATTTCCCAAGTTGAGCGCAGCTAATCGCATTTGAAAAAGAAAATTCCAACGTCTGCGATAGCAAGAAGAGAGCAGAGAGAGAGAGAGAGCAGAGTACAGAGACAGAAATCGAAGGCCCAAGTGCGAGCCCAAAACAAAGAAACAGATTATAAAGCAAGGAGAAAGACCGGAGAGGCGAAAACATCACGAACATGAGTTTCACCAAGTGGTTCAAAAAGAAGGAAGCAATCTCCGAGATCGGTGCACCGACAAATTTCCAAAGGCATTTTCATGTATCCCGCAATCAGGAGACCGGTGATCTGGAAGGTTTACCCTCACAATGGGTACGCCTTATGAACACACAGATCACCCGAGACGAACAGGATAAGAATCCGGATGCAGCATATCATGCGGTCAAGTACTACAATTATTCGATCAAAAAGAAGGAGCAAGAGGTATTCAAGCCCTTCATCACCGAGGATGTTATACACGAGGAGTCCAAAGAGATTGATAATTATGTCAATTACAAGAACAAGCATAAATCACAGGATCATGAGAAATCCGATGATGATGATGGCAGCGGCAGCTCAACGGCCACCGAAAGCAGCAGCGGATGCGGTAGCTCTGCACCGAATAGTAAAAGCAGCAGCATCGATAGTAGCCAACAATCGGTGATTCCATTGGATGCACTCAATGAGGTCATCAAAGAGCTGGAATCGAATTTGAACCGTGAAACCCTTAAGCCAGTCAAACCGAGCAGCGATCAGGAACCGCCACCGGTGCCGCCCAAGAAATCATCAAATTCAACTATAAAACCGCAAAAGCCACAACTAAAGCCAAAGCCAAGTAGCATAATACATCAGAAATTCCCTCGTGTCTCGGATCTGAGAGGCGATGGTGATGTTGATCGTGCTGTGATCAATACCGATACGATCATTATAAAACCAGCAGCGAGCAGTACGCCCAGCAATGATTTGAATAATGGAGATGGTGATGCGCCCGAGGAGACGATATTGCGTCGATCCAAGGAGAAGCGTACACAGAAAACCGATTCAGAGATTTATGATGAACTGCGCGCCATATGCAATCCACAAGATCCGCGTGAACGCTACAAGACCACCCAAGAGGTGGGTAAGGGTGCATCCGGTATTGTTTTCATAGCCGGTGATATGCAGTCAGAATCACAGGTTGCTGTCAAGACGATCGAGATGAAGAATCAATCGTCCAAGGATCTCATACTCACCGAAATACGTGTACTAAAGGATTTCAATCATAAGAATTTGGTTAATTTCCTAGATGCGTATCTGCTGGAGCCAGAGGATCAGCTCTGGGTGGTCATGGAGTATATGGACGGTGGCCCGCTAACCGATGTGGTTACCGAGACGGTTATGAAGGAGCGACAAATTGCCTGCGTATGCCGTGAGGTACTCTATGCCATTAGTTTCCTGCATGCCAAGGGTATTATCCATCGTGACATCAAGTCGGATAACGTGCTGCTCGGCATGGATGGATCGGTAAAGGTGACAGACTTTGGATTCTGTGCGAACATCGAGGGAGACGAGAAACGTCAGACAATGGTGGGCACACCCTATTGGATGGCACCGGAGGTTGTGACGCGCAAGAAATATGGCAAGAAGGTGGACATCTGGTCGATAGGCATTATGGCCATCGAAATGATTGATGGCCAGCCACCGTATTTGTATGAGACGCCACTGCGTGCCCTCTACCTGATCGCCGCAAATGGCAGGCCGGATATTAAGAGCTGGGACAAATTGAGTCCCAGTTTGCAGGACTTCCTCGATCGTTGCCTACAGGTTGAAGTCGATCGACGTGCCACAGCCGATGAGCTGCTAAAACATCCGTTCCTCGACGATTGCAGTGAGGTCAAGGCGCTGGTGCCCAACATCAAGGCCGCCAAGAAGGTGCTGCGCCGGAATGTATAGTTAATGTGCAATCAACATCATCGTGCGGCCAGGCTGCTCTATGCGTGATGTGAACAATCGGGAGGGATCAGATCGGTCATCCTTCTGCCTCCACGCCGTGAACCATACCATATATGCGAGGGTTATCTATTTCTGTGTGTAAATTGAAACTGGAACGAAATGCTGATTAGTCTTTCATTAGTAGTCTAATAAACTGAACAACAACAACAACGATGGAACAAACGTTACGAATCGAGGATCGTCTGTCCAGCTGGCATGCGTTGTACATCGCTGGCCGATAACACCGTTAATTGGTAAGTCTAAGCTGCACTGATAGAATCAAATTAGTATTGTACTTCAAGATTATATGTTTATAAAATGCTCCCTTAAATTGATGAATAATCTCAAGAAATAAAATAAACAGATGGACCTTACACTGAATGAGTCATATCTTCTTGGAATGCGATGATATGACGACAATGATCTTGTTGTTTATGATTACTTTTCTAATAAAACCACTAAATGTTATTGTATCTATTGCAATACAAATATTATGTGGAATTTGCTATATATGTATAATACAATATTCATCATCGATTAGAGAAACGTTTTTAAAATGTGATTATATTGCTATTTAAGTGCAAATTCTGTTTTACTCAAGAAATTCTTGGAATTCCTTTTGAAATTATAAAATGAAATGTACAACAGAGAAAGATCATAAAAATAGTTCTCTCCGTAATTTATATACTCTTGCTAATTTTGGCGGATTCGGCGAACGCGCCAAGTTATACTAAATCCCTACACGTCAAAGACTGCGAAATTATTGCAAAACAACAAACACGTTTTCTCTAATTCAATGGAAATGACAATCCAATCCAATCCAATCCCATCTTTCTCATCTGTGTGTTAATGCTTTATATCAGTCTCTACTCTATTTAACTCTTTCTGCGAGTGAAGGGGAGTGTGTGTTGGCTGGAAACACGCGTTATAGAAAATTTAATGAGTTGCCCTAACCTAATCAGTTGATAATATACATACAGACTTGTGAAACAGAAGATTAAAATCGATCAAGGTCTCGTTCAAGTTTGACTGCAATCTACTTATAGGTTAAGTATGCCTGTGCGTGTGTAACAGAGTGTATTTTTGTTTATCACACACACACACACACACACACACATATGGCTGCTGCTTGCTGCTGCCACTCTGGGGCATTAGCATTTGAATTGAATGTTTAAAAGTCTGTGGTTATTTGCTCTTTTTTCACGATTGTTGTCGATGATTGGCTAAGAAATCGTTTATAAATGAAATGCGATATATTTGTTTATCTGTAAATACCATAAATTGCTTAATATGTGCTGATAAAGTGGCGCGATCTAATCTCGTAAGAGCATCAAAGCTTCGACTTGAGCTTTCGTTTTGGCTACTTGGCTGAATTTTGTTTTGCTGAAAAAGCAAGGCCCATTGAAAACTAGTACACACACACACACACACTATTTAAATATACACACATAAAGCATATGTATGTATGTGCAATAACAACAGCAACACATTTAGGTTTGTATGTATGTATGTATGTGAGACAGTAGCTAACCAACGCCATTTAATACGCTCGTTCGCATTTCCTGTTGGACGGCAAAGAAAAGACTTGGAATATCGCTTTGTCTGCTAAAAGTAAAAAAAAATGTAAAATGAAAAAACTCATACATAATAATAAAAAAAAAACTTCATTTCACACACTGCGCAGCGCAGCGCAGCGAAGACATCATCAACACCATCTCACCTCCACCTACACACACATGCAATCAAGCTCAGTTGCTTTACTTTTTTTTTTCTTTTCGTGGTCTTATCATGCAGCACATACACACTGGCACATGTGTACATGTGTTGTTGTACAATTCAGACACGCATACTTAAGCTATCGTAAGTCCCCCGCACTACTGGACGACGGCCGCCTCGTTGCCTTTTATCAAATTCTTAGAATGAATTTTGCGGAATTTTAGTTGATTTTGATAAGCGTCTGTATGTATGTATGTATGTATGAGCAAAGAAAAAACTTGCCATGATGCTTGTCTATTCTACGCCACTGTGTGCCAGTGTTGCTGAGCTACTGGCAGTTTTCCTGCCTGCAGTAAGTATGCATGTGTGCATATGTAATGTCTCGTCTCTCGACTATTGTCTTTCCATTCTTTTCGTTTTGTCTGCATTTTTCTTCACTCACCGCCTGCCACTTATTGAATTTAATTGCTTGTGCAGTAGCAACGACGTCGACTCTCGACTGTGGGCTATTTTTACGCTCTCACTTCTCTTACTGTTACTGTGCGCCACCACTATGCTCTCTCTCTCCCTCGCCCTCTTGCAGTTCCTCTGGCGTTTGTACGCTTTGTCTGTTTGCCACTGGTCTCACTAGCTTTTTCACTCCCACTCTCATAGTGCGTTTGCACTTTTCTACCGGATCTCTGGCTGTTTATTTGTTTATATTAGCGGCAAATACTTTTGCTTTCCGTTTTGTGCCGCAACTCCCGAAGGGACAAGGCGGCAGCTGTTGTATACGTACGAGTGTGTATGTATGTTCACACTTACATATGAATTATGTACTTCATAGTTACATATGTATGTATGTATGTATACATTGTACTTTTATGTGTGAGTGTCACATTTGGAGCGCAAGTATCACTTTTTGTTGCTTTGCATGCGGATACGTTTTGAGCTTTTTTTGTATGCCAAACGTCTTAGTGGACAATGACAACGATAACAAACAGAAGCAGCGACCGGCAGCAGCAGCGATTGCGCGCACTGGCAGCGCAATGAATAATCATTTTGCAAATATTTAACTCAGGAAATCAATATGGGCATTTAAATTGCATGTGTTGTACATCTGTATGTATGCATACATATGTATGTGTACATGAATGTGCCTGCACACATTCATTCTTACACGTTTGTGTTGGTGCATTTCCAGTTTTCTTGCAGAGGCAACTGCTGCAGTTGCAGCAGCATGTTGCCCCTTTTTTTTTGCCGGCTGCACTGCTGGGAGTGGCCGTGTTGGGGCCAAAGTACAAATTCAGTTTTATTCGTGTGCGTAAGCAGGCCCTACTCACTCACACACATGCACACAGGCATATGCAATATATTGCGTGTGCCTGCGCCTGCCTCTAAACGGCATTGAACGGCAGCCAGCCTTTCTTGCACACGCACACACACACAAACACATGTAAATATGTAGATATTAGCTGAGTAGTGTGGCCAGGCAAACGCCCAAAAGACAAACAACAACAAAAACAACAACTAAACTGTGCAATGACTAAACCTCCGTTTATTTCCATTTATTTTCCCCTTCTCTTCGCCCTCGTTCGTTTTCATTGTGCGTTCGATTTTCAAATGGTTCGTCGACGCTGACGTGCGCCCCCCAATTTCAATTTCACCTTGCGCGCAAAAGGTTTTACGTTTTTGGTTTTTCTCTTTCTGTTTTGACTTTGTTTCGTTTATTGAACCACATGAGTCCCATGCCTTTGACTGTTTCTGTATTTGTAGTTGTTGTTGTTGTTGTTGTTGTGCATGTGTAGCTGATACGCGGAATTTAGTGTGATGATTCATTCGAGCTGTATGCGAGCAAGGGGAACTTCGTGTTGCGAGCTCGTTTTTCATAACAAACATGGCAAGTGAGCAACGGTCGACCGACCGCCCGGCCGACCTTCCCACCCGCCGTTGTCACATTTTGTGAGACATCACGCAAATGCCCAACTAAAATAATAATTATAATAAAATTTGCTGGTTTTTGATAGCAGCTGCGTTACGTAGGATATTGCACAAAATGCTCGACGTGTGTGCGCGCGTGTGTATGCGTGAGTGTGGGATATACTCTACTCATACAGTGGCCACACAGCAATTGCATTGTTTCACGGCGTGAACTTATTCAACATGTTCCACATGCACTCCACATGACACAATACACAGGCAGCAGCAGTCAATGAGCTTTCAAAGTGGTCTGCAATGATATTAACATTGTGTGTACATTAGTGTGTGTGTGTGTGTGTGGATCTAGGCACTTTCGCACTCCAAACTGGAGCATGGTGCTGGTTTTTTTCAAGACACAAATCAGCTGTCGTTTGTTGGACTCATTTGCATGAAAAAGCTACGGATAATTGCCGGCATAACTGTTTGTTTATACCCTGTAATAAAGTGCTGCAAAAAGGGTGTCATATTTATGTAGAGTTGTCAGTTTTTGGGCATGTGTGTAGTTTTCTATATGTATGTATGTATGTATGTATTGAACTCTGCCTGCGACTGTGTGGATGGTACGCGAGTTAACAGACCTGGAATTGGTTTGTAATTGTGAATGCGAATGTTAAGTTTACGATATTCAAGTATTATACTTTTGTAGTTATTCCCGAATTGTCAATGCTTGAGAATGGAAATTTGTTCACATATTACTTCCGTCAATGGAAAATCGTTGCGGAAAATGTGCTGTATGCACTTGCTAGGGGGGAAAGCGCATCTGTCTTATCGGACCAGCTATAAATACACTTGTGTAACTCGAAATCCAACAACAAAAACAATGGGTCTCTCGACATACGACATTCGTGGCATATGGGATTCTCATTGAAACTGAAGCGTGACTTTGTCGTGGGCGCTTCACATGCCGATAAACAAAAAAAAACATACGAAAACTTGCACACACAAACACACACATAAAACACATACATATGTGTGTACATACAGCACATACATATAGACAATTAATGCGCCGATAATTGGCTGGCTCTCAGCGCAATAATAATAATAACAATAACAAAAGCAACGAGAGACACAGACGAAGAAGAAGCAGCAGCAGCAGCAGCAGAATAACAAAAACAAAGCAAACTTGTGCTTTGTATGCGATACAAAACCTGTTGGCCTACAGAAATAATACATACAATAATAATATACTATGTAGGTAATGCTGCAGTAAGGAGGAAGCTCTTAATATGTCTGTAATTATGCAGAAAACAAAAACGAAACGAAAAAAAATATAGCGAAAAAAAGAGTGCAATAAGAGAGTAATGATGTGGGCAGATAAGCAAAAAGTAAGCCATAAAATGAGCTGCATAATTGAATTCTTTTTGCTTCCTTGTGTATTGATGAGTGTGTGTGTGTATTGGTGTCTAGTTAAGTTGATGGTTATTATTTTTTATTCATTTTTTTTTGTTAATCAGCTATACGTCCATTGTAATCACATTGATAAACAGCGACAAGTGATAAGACAAGCGAAGCGATTGTTTTGCCTCGACTGACAAATGTTCTTGTTTGGCATTTTTCAACACTGTTTACGTCAAGTGTAACACTAGTAATTTAAAGAGAGAGCGAGAGAGGGAGAGAGAGTGTGTTGGTTTTTGTATGGTAGAATTATGCAAGTCTTATCGCAATTAATAAAGGTTAAAATGTTAATTGAGATAAAGTTCAAGAGTATGTACAACGTATACACACACACACACATACAAAACGTACATACACCTACATATTGACTTAATCCGTTCGTTGGCCAGGCTATCGATATTGTTTGTGCAGACTTCACTGCAAATATTTACCGTTTGAGAGGAAGAGAATGAAAGAGAGAGTGAGAGTGGGGAAAATGAAAGCCTCCATTGAATTCGCCCAGGATTTTCCATGAGTCACAATGGAACAGGTTTTGTTTTACTAAGGGCTTTAAAAGAAAATTTGTTCGCTCAAGGTAAATCACAAATGTTTTACAATATCAGGCATAACCTTGCGTACTGATAAGACTTGCGTTATAACGCTTATTTGATATTGTAAATATAACGTAGTTGGCAATAGAGGTTATTGTGTCAGTTGAAATAATGGATAACTACTAGTCGAGCATACCAATCTAATTGCTACATTTCTATTTGTATTTCTAACGTTTTATTTATGAAGATTAACAATATCAAAGAGGTTTGTTTTTTGCAAACTGAGTACGTAAGTGCATACTTAATAAAATGTGTGCACAATCCTATGTTTGTCTAGCAGTTATCTTTATTTCTTAATTATTATCGTATTATCTTAAATTCGTGAGTCACCATGGGGTATCTCCTAGCAAACAAAATAATTTGCGTGTTATTTATGTATTTATTAATATTTCGAAAGAAAACAAAGTTTGGCACAAAACAAAGAAATACAAATTATCGTAAATTGTGACTTCAAAATACTGCTGCGTCACCTTCAACCTTATCAATAAGTGCAGCTTGATAAACAAAACATTTCGCTAATTACAACTTTTTGTTTCCTTCTAATTGCAGCACAGAGCGACATGGATGAACTAAATATTACTAATCGCAATAAAATTAACACAGATTGTGCAACAGAAGGAGGAGAAAGAAGGAAAGAATAAGAATCACGAGATCGCTGTTGTTCCACTGTTTCGCTAACTATTATAATTTTGCCTGATACGATACGATATATACATAAATACTATATACATACATATACATATGTAGGTACGATATGTACACACACACACACACACACAAACGATAATTGACTGGTTGCGTGTGCCCTTTGTGTGCGTATGCCCTTTTGGGGGCATACGATATATTCACAATAACGATACAAGTTTACACTTACGATTAACGATAACTACTACGACATACAATATACAAGTACATAGTTTAATTATGTTTCATCGCACACAAGCGCAAATATAGATAATAGTTGGATAAATGTTTACATAGTATATACATAAATGTGATTTAAGCGATTTTATCAAAGCTGCATTATGCAATTCTACATAAAATTCGTCGTAGTCTCTAAGTACAACAACTAAAAACAAAAAAAAAAAAAAAAACAAACAAGAACAAAATCGATAAACAGATTAAACATGCAATATTTGTTGTAAATTACCAAATACAAAAGAGAAGATGAAAGAGAAACGATATGAGATAAGGCGAGTGGAAATGAGTGTAACAAGTGCCATTAGGACTAGCTAGCAGCAGTTACTGACACAACAACAACAACAACAACGAATAAGAGAAAAAATAACAAGAGCAAAGCAAAAATTTCCCAACAATACGTATTACTAAACTTAAATCTAAAGAGATCAAACACTTTTACCCTATCAACAAAAGAAGAAAAAAAACCTCTATATTCCATTTAAATTAGTACAAAAGAAATACTTAAACCCAATTCCAATTCAAAGTGTAGAACCGTCTCCCGTGCTATGAATTGTCCCGAAATTTACTGCCATACAACAATGCGCACAAATCTATCTAACTATCTGTATACATACATATATATTCATATTCTTAATACTAATTGAACAATAGCGCTGTTAATTGTGTCAAAACTGATAGAACCTTATAGAGTATATGAGTATGCAGTATACAATATTTGTAGAGAACGAGACAACGAGACAAGGCACAAAAACTAAACTAAACTATGTATGTAAAAGTAGTTCACGCAGTTGCCAAATAAAAATATGGGAAGGAAAGTAAAAAAGAAACAAGATAAAGATATACATAGTGTGAGATATGTGTAGTTTTTTTTAAAGTATATACTTTTTGGCCTTGATTCAGATTTAGTTAAAATATAATTGGCTCTTTCCAAAAAATTCGACTAGTCTCAACTTAGAAAAAAAAATATATATGAAAACTCGAGCGAGTTGGAAAGAGAGATTTTAATAAGTAAAAGATGCCTTTTTGTAGCTTTGTTCTTAACTTGTTATACACATAGAAATGGGAATGAGATAAATTTTAAATACATACAATAATTAGTTGCTTCGTAATGAGCTTAGACTCTTTACTCGATTCCCTTTTTAATTATGCGATATTAGTAGAAGCCATCGACTTCCGGTGCACAATACGGTCATAGTGAAATTTTATTAAAGTCATATTTTAAAGAAACAAAAACCCTAAAAAGAACTTTAGCATGAGTTGAGTGATTTGCAAGCGAAAGTATCGAGAATACGAGTTTTTTTTTACTTAAGTATTACGATCTTGAAACATTTGTGGGTGAGGAATCTTTTTTGGTATATCTTTTATACCCATCACTTGCAGAAAACATTCAGCAATTAAGTACGTAATGCATTTTTTGCATCATTTAGAGAGCTTATCTTAAACGATTTAGTTGATTTTTTTATCGCTTACAGCATTAGACAAAGCAACGAACGAAAATTTTATTGGCATATTGCATATATGGTAGGACAAAAGTATTCTGAGCCAAAGTTTTGGCATAAAAACGGAACGGAGACATACCCGAAAATACATAATCGCAAGCGCATTTAAAGATACCGAAAGGGAAAGAGAATAAGAAAAGGCAATGATTACCAATTAACGAAACTTAAGTCTTTAAATCGTAGCATAAATTTTTATACGCAATTTTTGATTGCAAATTGTAAAAAAAAAAAAAAAACAAAAACATATAATATTAACTATAAACTATGAAGAACTGTATGTCATCCAGAGAGAATTTTGATAAATCCTTAATCCGTTGTATTCGTAACTTTTAGATATATACATATGTAGAGCAGAGAAAGAAGATAAGGTACAGACGATTGGCGCTATTTCAATTAAATGTAGTTAAATACTTAAATATTATGCATACATACATATACACACACGTACATACATAAAGAATAAGTATTGCAAAACGGAAATAATGAGAATGTCTTTTATAACAACATCGAGACAATTAATACAATGAGTATGTATGAGTATATTCCGATTATTTTCAGTGTGTGTATTTCATTTCTTGTTTTTTGGCCAAGTTTTGATTTAGTTTTGAGCACAATTCCACACCACACCTAAGTCAAAATCATACACACTGCTTAATACAACATTATTTAAAATTACAATTACGATAACTAATTATTCATAATTTTTCGCAATCTTTTATAACATTTTTAATTGTAAACGATTACGTGAGAAGCAGGACAGGAGATTGAGAAATATATGCATATTATATTATATATACATATATATATATATAGTTACACAATAAATAAATATACTATATTTAATTTTAATTGATAGACACGATGCACACACGCCCGCAGTTTTATACGCACACAACTCTGTATGTATTATTTTAGTTTGCACTGTCATTTTTATTTTGTGTTGTTAAATATATCGTTATTTACTTATTCGACCAAAGCACTTGATACTTTTATTATCGCAACACCAGCATGATTAGTGGGGGTTTCCCTAGAATCTCACAGATATCTTCAAGGTTTTTAAGTAAGTATATACATATTATAATATGTGAACTGAAACTACTAAAAATTGAATAGATGTTGGAATTTATTTATAAAGTAAGCAACCATGTAAAGCACCTGTATACATAATTCTATATTCTTAAAGATACCAGCAAACTAAAGCCAAACATCTTCACGATATTTGCCTTGCGCACGTAGTTCTTTCAGGCGCTGCACGGCCTCCGTCTCGTCCAAATGGAGTACAAGCTGTAGACAACGACGTAGTCCATCGTCAATGGACTTGGAAATCTTGGAGCCATCAGCGCAAACATATAGAACGCTATTTGGCTGTTGTAGCAATGTAACCAGTTGCTCGGCATCCTCTTCCAACAGTTCTTGCACATATTTAGGTGATTTCTCCGGTGAGGTCTTGGAACGTGAATAACACAGGCGTAAACGTTGCAGTACATTTGTGTCATGCCATGCCTGCAGCTGCTGTGGTTTTAGTATCGCCTGTGGTGTCTTGGCACCCACATACAACCAGGTTTGACCCCTTGGCAGGCCACTCTCGCTTCGTTGCTTATGTTCGAGGAAGCCGAGAAAAGGCGCCAGGCCAGTACCGACAGCGATGAGAATTTGATTGCCGCCCAGCTGCTCCTCGGTGTAACGGAATGCATTTTGAAGCCGTGGATATATTACCAGCTCGACAGGCTTTTGCTGTTCCTTTGTTTCGTATTCTTGGACTTTGGTTTCCAGCATGCTGGTCGTAACGCCTGGTTTGGAGCTTCGAATGGAGTAAATGAGGCGCAGGTGTCGTGGGTCCTCTAACGGGCTGTTGGCCATAGAATAGGGACGTGGCAGCAGGCGTGGTAGATGCTCCACTAACAGAGCTAAAGAGGGCATGCAGCTGCTGCACAGTTTCAGCAGATCCAACACGTTCAGACCGATTTCGAATATTAATTTTTGATAATGAGCGGCACCTTGCTTTGAGGAAAGACTTGCTAAAAATGAGCGCTCCTTGATATCGCTTGTGCAGCTGGCAAGGGCGCTTAGGAACTGTTTCTGTGGCACACCATGCAGGGCCAGACAATGTGTGAAAATCTCTCGCGGTGTTGTCGCTGGCGGTATATGAACTGGCACCTTGGCGCTTTTCTTAGTACAATTTTGGGCTAATCTCACTTGGCATGTGATATCCGCCTGGTGCGTTAATTCTAGGCGTTGCAAAAGTTGTGCTACAGTCTTCGAGTCGTTGCTTGGCAAGATTGCCACAGTGTCGCCGGGATCCAATTGAAGCTCGGAAAACGTACTAATATCTAGCGTTAGCTCCACCACACGTTTTGTTTCGGTAGTTGCATCGGCTTGCACAAGCTGTTTTGCCTCAATTATTTGAACACTTGTGGGTACATAATTAGCACGCACAAATGGAAACTTAAGAGAGTCCCCACAACTTAGCTGACCACATGTCTCGCCTAGAGCCTGAAACTTGCAAGTTATCAATACCTTAACTGAAGACAATAACACATTATACTTACCAGATTTTCTGTGGTAAAGACCACTTCAAGATTGCTTTCCAATGGCTTAGCAGGCACATATTCATTCAACGTATATGCGCTTATATCCAAATGATCTGGATATTCCGATTGCACCGCGCCGACCATTCTATTGTTGTTATTAAGTGTGACCACACTTTGCAAGTGTAAAAACACACATTATTATTGCGTCTGTATATGCGAGTCACTGTGACTAAGACAAATAAATTATTAAGTTCACATTCATTTTAGTTTTTAAATACATTTTAGTTAAATAAAAAATTATATTTTTTGTTTATTTATATACATGTGAGCGTATATATTAAAGATGCTTATTAGAGTCACATGCATTTTGCTAAATATTTGAATACTACTCATCTCAAAGTGCGTGAGTGAAGCTAACTTTTTGTAAGTGTGGCCACATTCTTAAAAATAGAAGGAGTTAATCTACGCACAATAACACAAATCATTTTAAAGAAATTTCGAGTAAGAAAGCTACGGAATGACGGATAAAACTGGTAGCGAGGACGAATTCCAGGATGCACTCAGTGATATTAATCCAAATCTACAAAAAGTCATTACGAATTCACCAGAAAACGATAAATTAATTGATGACATTATAGAAAAGAATAGCAGCCTTCGCCTGGATGACGGAGAGGTGGCTGGTGCAATTGGTGGTAATAAGGGAGCCGATGGCGACGTTCAAGATGTCAAAGGCGGCAAAGAACCTGCAAAAATTGTTCAGCCCGATGACGAGTTAAGTCTTGAGGAGTTGGTTGAGCTGGAGAAAGAATTGAGCCCCAAAGAACTAGAAGCGAACAAAGAGAAGGCGGACAAACTGAAACTGGAGGGCAATGAGCTCTTTAAGAACGAGCAGGCGGAAGAAGCCGTGAAGGTGTACACAGATGCCTTGAACGTTTGCCCCTCAACATACAGTAAGGAACGTGCTGTGCTGTTTGGGAACCGGGCTGCTGCCAAAATGAAGCTAGAGTCTATTAAATCAGCAATTGATGACTGCACAAAAGCAATCGAACTCTACCCAGAATATGTGCGTGCGTTATTAAGGTAAGTGTGTGACTCCTCCCAGATTATTTAACCCAATACTCGACTGTTGACCATTTATCCTTCAACACAGGCGGGCAAAGCTTTACGAACAGGATGACAAACTGGACGAAGCGCTAGCGGACTATAAAAGCGTTTACGAGATCGACCCAGGACAACGGGAGGCACGCGAGGCTCAAGTGCGCCTACCGCCCCTGATTAATGAGCGTAATGAGAAACTTAAAACCGAAATGCTGTCGAGTCTAAAAGACTTGGGCAACATGATTTTAAAGCCCTTCGGATTATCAACATCGAATTTTCAAATGCAACAAGATCCCAATTCAGGTTCATATTCCATTAATTTTAATCAGAATAATAGTTAGTACAAATTGCTGTGTCAGGTTTTTTAAATTCTGGAAATGAAATCGAAAAAACATGTAAAATTTATGTCGTCTTTAGTTATGTGGGCGCCATATGATTGACCTGGTGTGGCGGCCAGTGTAACCAAGTTGTTGCGTGCATCGGTGTGACCACACAAAATAAAGAACAGCTGATTTTGACACCTGCTTGTGTCGTTGTTAAAACGGAAGAAGCAGAATCGTTTATAAAAATATAAAACTTCTTTTAATTTTTGCAAAGTTACAAAATTAGTCTGATAAAATTGGAAATAACACAATATAATTCTTATGCAAGCCACGTGTTTGATAACGGAAATACTAAATTTCCAGTATTAATCTTCCATTGAGTACCAATGACGTTGTAGAAAGTCATTTGACTGTATTTGCTGTGCACTGTAAATAATTCGTTTGGATAACGGCATTACTAATGCCACTCTATTATTAGCGCTTAGTGCAAATTCTTCTCCTTGAGGTTGGGTGTTTAGATTAATACTTACACCGCATCTGGCAAAATGTTTCGGAGTCGAAGCTGGTTCGGTGGCCCCTGGGGCGGACGCCCCAAAAATCGACTCTCCTTAGAGCATTTAAAGTACCTGTACAGCATTTTGGAGAAGAACACAACAGTGTCAGAAAGCAATCGAGGATTGTTAGTTGAATCCCTGCGCTGCATTGCCGAGATTCTCATCTGGGGAGATCAACATGACTCTTTGGTGTTTGAGTGAGTGCGCCTAATTATTTTTTTTGTTCTGTCATCTAAATTTCTAATTTGTCTTTCAGTTTCTTCTTGGAAAAGAATATGTTATCTTACTTTTTGCATATTATGCGACAGAAGAGCGGAGGATCCAGTTTTGTTTGTGTGCAATTGCTGCAAACTCTCAACATTCTTTTTGAGAACATTAGAAACGAGACGTCTTTGTGTATGTCCACCTAAATACAATCTACGTTTAGCGATAAGGTTACTGTTTTAGTCTCTATGCACAATGACGGTTATGTGTTTAAGCTGGACAGTGGCTGAATCGTTCATAGATTGTTGATTTCTTATAATTCCTTGTACTAAGTACTAACTCGTACTTTATTTGTTTTTCACAGATTATCTGTTGAGTAATAACCATGTTAACTCTATAATGGTGCATAAGTTTGACTTCTCCGACGAGGATGTCATGGGCTATTATATACTCTTTCTTAAGACGCTGAGTCTCAAGCTTAATACACACACTATACACTTTTTCTACAATGAGGCAAGTGCAAAGCAATTTTCTAATTAATCGTTGTAAATGACTTAATATGTTTACCTTTAAAGCACACGAATGACTTTCCTTTATACACCGAAGCCATTAAGTTTTTCAATCATCCCGAGTCTATGGTTCGTATAGCTGTGCGAACGATTTCCCTTAATGTCTACAAAGTGCAGAACGACAGCATGCTGCGTTTCATCAGAGATAAGTTAGTGGCGTGTCCACTCGATCTAGTTTTCAATCCATTACAATGCTTACTCTTTGTAGAACTGCTGCGCCGTATTTCAGCAATTTGGTTTGGTTTATTGGCAAGCATATACTGGAGCTGGACACTTGTGTGCGCACAGATATTGAGTAAGATTGAAAAAAAACATATAAACAGGTTACATTAATTGTAATCTTTTACAGCCACCAATCAAATCAAAAACTCTCAAATTTGGTTGCGGAACATTTGGATCATTTGCACTACTTGAGTGACATTCTGTTGCTGGACATTAAGGACCTGAACGCTGTGCTCACAGAGCACCTGCTGCATAAGTTGTTTGTACCTTTGTATATATTTTCGCTGACTCCGGCCCCGCCGCCGCCTTCCCTTGCTGTGGTCACGCAAAACCTTGCGGCTGTGTTGAATCGCAATGTGAACATTGATATACAAGAGATGCATAATCCGCGCGTCAGTTCTATTGTGGCACTTTATCTGTTGTCACTGGTATTTCTGGTGGTGACACATGCACCCCTGGTGCATGCCCTGGCTTGGGTCATCTTAAATGGTGATCACAGTGTGTTTAAGGAGGGCGCTGCTGAGATACTCAATTCGTACGTTGAACATCGTGAGGTCGTGGTGCCCAGTTTTGGTGAACCACATGAGAGCTTGGAACAGGCACTGGATACCGTTGTTGGTCATGTATCAAGCAGTTCATCCGGCGATGCACAGAGCGAAGACAGTGGCGTAGAGTCCGCTCTGGCGACGACGTCCTCACCATCAAGCATCGCTAAGTCGTCGGCCACTGGGCTATACAACATAACTGACGAGGAGAAACAGCGGCTGCAACAAACGACCTCATCGCCTCAAGTCTTCACTGAGGTGGCCAAACCGTTTCTGGACACTGTCTTGCAGGCACTTGATTGCACGGATAATGATTACCTGGCGTTGTTATCTCTTTGCCTCATCTATGCTATGTCTCACAATCGAGGTGAGTGCAGTAATCTTTGCATATACTTCATCAGATCGGTTCGGTTCTAAGCTAACTTTGCTTCTCTCATCTTTCTCACCTTCTTGATCATTTGAATGCTTTGTATATGTTTGTATGTGGTGTTAAAATATGCTTAACAACAATAACAATGTGTATACATAACGGCACCCTGTACCTGTACCAGATGGTATGTAACTAAATCACTTCCCATACTAATATACTACAATTTTGTTGCAACTCGTATTCTAATCGTATTCTACTCTCATTCAATAGGCATTAAAAACGAATGGTTCGAACAAGTGCTGGCAAAGTCGATGAACGGCTCATTGAGCTATAAAACAGCAATAATCGAGCATCTACTCAACATCATCACGCAGTCCAGTCAACCATGTAAGCCATTTGAATAATCGATGGAGAATATACATAAATGTTTTAAAATATTCTATTTATTATATTTAGCGTGTCGCATCCGTCTTATTACGGTTGAGATTGCATTGGAGCTGCTTCTGACATTCACCAAGCCAGTTGCTGATGAGGCATCATGCATAACGAGCTCTCAGCAGTCAGTATTGTTCAGTGCGCGGAACCAATCGATGGCTGTGCTGCGCAACTTTTACAAGTCGGAGGATATATTTCTAGATCTATTTGAGGATGAGTATAACGAGATGCGTAAAGCGCAGTTGAACGTGGAGTTTCTGTGTATGGACTCAACCATTTTGCTACCTCCGACGGGAACACCCTTGACAGGCATCGGTTTCACACGTCGTCTACCCTGTGGCGAGGTGGAAAAGGCCCGACGTGCGATTCGTGTATATTTTCTGTTGCGTCGCACATGCCAAAAGTTCTTAAACGAGAAGGAATCGTTGCTTCCGCTGACAAATGTTGTGAATCTGGTGCAGGTGGAGAACGTGCTTGATCTAAGTAAGTTTTTACCCTATCTATATCAAATAACGAATTGTGTAAATAATTTAAATTATTTGCAGATAATAGCGACCTTATTGCCTGCACCGTTGTGTCCAAGGATAATGCAAAGCAACGACGATTTCTGGTTATCGATGCGCTCCAGTTGATACTTGTAGAGCCCGATGCCAAGCTCTTAGGTTGGGGTGTTGCTAAGTTTGTGGGCTTCCTGCAGGATGTCGAAGTGCAGGGGGACAAGGATGACTCCCGTTGCCTGCACATTACTGTGCATCGCGGCGGCGTCACACATAACCGTACACCGCTCCTCTCTGCCAAATTTCTGTTTGACGATCATATACGTTGCATGGCTGCTAAACAGCGACTGACGAAGGGACGCAGCAAGGCGCGACAGAAAAAGATGTATCAGATAGCACAGCTCATTGAGATTCCGGGCCAGCTGGATTCACCAATGTATGCGGTATGTGGCACGGGTGCACCTCAACACAGCAGCACACAGTGTCGCTTAGTCCAAAAGGGTGTCAACTTGTCGGCGAATCGAGTGCCTGGATTTGCTGCAGTCTTGCGAAGCAACAATAGCAGTGCCGGAGTCAGTCGTACACAAATGGCACAGAATAGATCCCTGGAAGGGTAATCACTCTAGGTACTCCAGTTGGTTAATTGATTTTAATAAACGCATCATTTTAGAATCCGCAATGAAAGCGCTGGCCGCTCACGACGTCGCAGTCCCAATGCCACAGGTTCGAGCTCACCTTCAACGCTGCGACCTGACATGGCTCGCGACCGGGATCGTTCACCCAGTGTAAGTGGCGGTAGCCACAGCTCTTCGCAGTCTCGAGAGAACTCTCAGGCACGGAATCCTACAAATCGCTCCCGTGAGGGCAGTCCACGTATGCCAAGACCTCGGTGTGTACATCCATACGCTGTTTCGAAAGGCTGAAAACAAATGTTTAATTCGATTTCAGATCCGAGGAAATACCCCTAGAGGATTTTCAACACTCACGCAACAACAGTCCACACTCGCGCAGCGGCCTGGCAAATCCATCTCCATCCTCACGTTCCCATACTCCGTCTCGGATCCTGCATTATGATCAGATATCGGTGCATAGCGGATCACCACGGGAACCGTCCCAATTGTCCACTAATGCATTATTAAGCCAACTCAATGGCGGTGTGTCGATTGGCAGGGAAGTACTGTCGGTTCAGAGTTCAGAGGAAACTTCCTTTATAGGCAACGATGTCGATGTGGCCGCCGATGGTGAGACCAGAAGAAAGGGAAGAGGTACCATTGAAACTGTTTAAATATGATAGATATGTGGCAATGTTGTAAGTTTAATGTGTATAATTTCAGAGTTTAATTGACGCTAATATTTTGTTATTCCAATTAATGTTACTTCTAGTTTTCATTTAGAAATAAAAGTTGATTTGACGAATTTAAAGTGTTTTTTTTTAAAACCATTTATACTGTATTCAAACAGTAATTTATTGAATTCAACAGTCGAGTTTTTTAATAATAAATAAGTAATTTATAATAATATACAGTTAATTGAAATATTTCAAATACCTGTTCTCAGCAGCTTAACGTAATTATTCTGATGAAAATTTCAAATTACAGCTTCATAAATTTTACGTTTCGATTATATTTTTTTCTATACCCAAATATATATTCTTTTAAAAAGAACGGTATTAGCCCAGCTAATAATTAGTGAAGTGCAATGGAGGCAAATAAAATACATAAATTTTCATGAAGAGAAAACGCTATTTATCGATATAATCGATAACATTTATGAAGAGTTGCTTGGACCGGAACGAAGAATTTATGATGCAGACTTGTTTTCATATGGAGTTGGAAATAAAAATATATTTTTTAGTACTCCTGTAATCAGGTCTTAGCTACTGTTACATATTCTTGAAAACTGAGTAGAGTGAAAATAATGGACATAACAAAGTATTTGAAACGAAGGCGGTTTGGATACTTGGTTCGGGAGGAAAAAATAGCAATAATTAATGCTGTAAAAAAACGGACTTGCATTTGGAACATTAAAAGCAAGGAGTATTCCGATCAAATGATAGTAAGGAGAGCTTGGGAATCTGTTGCTCGCGAGTTAAATAAAGATGGTAAGATTTTAACCATTATAAATTATTTATAATTATTGTAAATATGTAAAAATATGTTTTAGCAAACGAGTGTAAGGCAGCATGGAATTCGCTTAGAGACAGCCTGCGATACCATCGCGGGAAAATGGCAAAAAGTGAAAGAGCACTTGGTAGCCAATTGAATCCACAAAAAATTGGCGAATCTGTCGATTGGGAATTCGCACAATATATGGATTTTGTTCCGAACGCATTTTCAAAGAGAAGGTAATCCTTTACTAATAATGTTTTGCAATGTGTATGTAATTTTTAAATTTTTTTATAGAACGTCCAACAGCAAAGTAAATGCTAATGAAAGCCAAGACAATTACTCAGCTTCGGAGGCGGACTCCATGGGATTTAAGGATTATTTTGAACATTTTATTTTGATAGACTCGAAGGAGCCAAAAGCCGAACAACTGAGTGAAGTAGATGATCTATTTACTGAAAACAATTTGAAACAAAATCGCGTTGAACACTTACTTCGAGAGGAAAAAATAGCATTAATTAATGCTGTAAGAAATCAGACTTGTATATGGAATACTGAAAGCAAGGAGTATACTGACCAAGTGGCACTAAAAAGAGCTTGGGAATCTGTTGGTTTGAAGTTAAATAAAGATGGTGAGTTTTTTTTTGATTGTAATCAATGACAAACAATTAATTATTATACATATCTTAGCACTAAAGTGTAAAGCTGCTTGGAACACTCTCAAAGACTGCCTTCGATACCATCGGAGGAAGGTATTAAAAAGGAAGGGCAGTCAGTCAAAAATGACCGGCTATGTGGATTGGGAATTTGCCCAATATATGGATTTTCTACCAAACCATTCATCGAAGAAAAGGTAGGCACAACGAAAAAAGTTTTGAATTGTATTTAAAATTTGGGTTTTGCAGAACGAGTCGCAAAAAGTTGGTTGAAAATTACAGAGAAAAATCTTGTTCCCCGTGTGAACTTCCAATGGATTATCTGTTCGTGGATACTAACACAAGTGTCGAAAACGAGCCCGAGCCAAGAACATCAGAGGAATACAATAAGCCAGAAGCTATAGAGCATGAAGATAATGAACAAGAGTTTAGTAACAAGAAACTGGAGGCCATTATTGATAGGTGCTTAAATACTCGAGAGTCAAGCCGTAACATTTTCCCATTCTGGAACGAGTTGCTGAGCAAGCTGCCACCAAGTAAAGCAACTGAAACAGAAATGGAAATTACTAATTTGATTTATGCTAAAGTAAAGGCGTTTGAGCGAGGTCAAAATTATAGCTAATTAAATGTTTCAACTCCTTCTTTATTATTATAGCAAACAATATAAGATCAAATTTGAAAAGCGTATATCGTGATGGAATCATCGCATGTGACAATATATTAAAAATTTATCGATAGCTACTTGTTGTTACTAATCAGCTGTTTTGTGTGTCGCTGCTGTGACATAACCCCAATTTGTATAGTTTTACAAATAAAATTAGTTTCTTTTAATCGGGTTGAATAAAATGTCCTCCTATAAATACACCGACTTGATAAAGCTCGGTACACAGTATGCGAGTCGCATGAACTACCTATCGAATCGCATATTTGGTGAAGTGGCGCGCACAACAAATGAAAAGTCCATGAAGGTCGGCAACAATTTAAAACATTTATATAAATTAAATTATTTTAACTATGCAATTTTGTCATCTAGGTTGTTCGAATGTTTGCAGAGGAGCCTATACAGAAACGTGATTATGTTGTCAATTGGTATCCTCGACATGTAGAAACGCATTTGCTCATGAAAAACTTGCGGGACTATGGGCTGTTTCGTGATGAGCATCAGGACTTTAAGGAGGAAATGAAACGTCTGCGCAAACTGCGTGGCAAAGCGGCACCCAAGAAGGGCGAGGGAAAACGTGCATCCAAAAAATAAACCAATAATACCAAAAAAAAACTATATGATACATCAAATTTATTGTCATTCACTAACTCGTCCCTTTCCGTGTCAACAATTTGGCATTGCCGGCAAAGACCACATCATTGTGTTGGCGACACTCGTACTCCACAGTGGATATTTTACGAGACTGCAAGAGACGCACTGTCACTAAGGTATCAGTTTCTATGCGACACGGTTTCAGAAATTTGAAAGTCTGTTCCAGCACTACGGTCCCCGGTCCCGGCAACTTAGTGCCAATAATTCCGGCTACAACTGCATTAAGCAGTGCACCATGAACTCTACGTTCTGCGACAGGTACATCCGTACTGTGTATATGGTTAAAGTCTCCAGTGAATTCAGCAAACTTCTCAAGATCCTGTTGTGTGAATCGTTTTACTACTTGTACCTGCTGCAGTTTGGTCTGAGCTTGGATGCACATTTGACGACGCAGCTGGCGTAGCATTGTTATTTAGCTGGGTAACTTCGATGCGACTGCCGAAATCTTCGAGTAGTACTTGACAAAGCTTAACAACTCTTCGATCGTTAGACTCCTGGCGCCAGTGTTGCACACGTTTAAGAAATTCCGGTGTTAAGAGTTGTTCCTTAGTTCCTAGTCCTGCACTCAGGATTTGGTAGTTTAGTGCCAAGCTATGTAGTACAATTTCCGAGATTTCTGTTCGCAGAAATAAGCCACGGATTACGGCTATGTGCTCAAGTATGAATTTGGCTGCGTTTTTGTCTACAATTTATCAGTAATTAATCTTACACGTACCGGCAAGTAGTAAACAGTCTTACCCAAACAAAAATTACACAACGCGGCAATTGCGTGAAGTTGTATATTTGGATTCGTATTTTCCACTGATGTTACAAAGACGTCTAATGCATCTGCCTCGTGTAAGTGAGGCCAATTGATGGGATCGTAGGCAAAATTTGCTAAATTGGCGGTTACCTGCTCCAGAGCCTCTGAAATTTAATCACAATAAACAGGCGGCCGGCCTATGCCAGTTTAACTGCTTACCAACGTTTGTGGACGTATAATATTCATCAACCAAATGACCAATATATTCACGCCGGTCTATTCCGCCTGCTGGTGTCTTTCGTTTTAAGTGTCTGTGACTGGAAAACATGAAAATTTGAAGCTGCATAAATGCAACAGGTATTTGAAAATAATAAAAATGCAATTGTGAATTCTTCTGTTAGCGTAGCCATTCACAAAATATATTTTTAAGTCACTCTTTGCTTTACATTTAGTGGTGATTTCTGTAAAGTTCACATTCACATATGTTTGTTAACAGAATTACTCCACCATGCTCCACATTTAACATAACATGATTAAGCACGCTCTGCGTGATTTTAACCGAATGATTTATAAATATTTATTTGTTTGAAATTGTATCAATTAATTGAAGGCGAATTTTGTTTAAACATTAAGAAAATGTAGTTCGAAAAGTATATAAATATTGTACATATTTTCAGCTATTTTTTTTTACGTCTATGTATGTATTTACATGGTCTGGCAGTTAAAGTACGTCCTTTCTTAAGCCAGCAGGTACTCTTACTGCCAGCAGCCTGCTTCCTGTTCGGGGCTATTTGTAAAATAAGATAACGCTGCAGCAACACATTTCGGTGGTATATTGAAGAGTGGATGGGTGGGTAATAGTTCGTTAATCATGTCGCCAAGCACCTGAGGATTCTGCGCCGACTGTGAATGCTGTGCAATAGAGACGCCGCTCAGTGTGTAGCAGGTGTGATATAAATCCTGTGGTCTATAAGAAAATGTATGTGAGTATTATATTCAAAAATTAAAAAAAAAGCCACTTACTTTCCGGGCTTGTCGATCAGTCCACCATTGGACTTCTGACAACAGAGTAAAATGTATTCCTGTAGTGCCTCGATATCAAAGAACGTTTGTTCCATGCCTTTGTTGGAACCGACTAGTGTTGCTTGGGTAATCGGAATAGTGGCGCCTACCCAGAAGGAGTAGCATCCATCGACCAGCTTGTTGGTGCGACCCTGAAAACCGCCCTCGTAGCTCATTTGGCGTCGCAGTGTCCACTGTAGCAGCGACTTATTGTCGCACTTGTTCGCCTCGTTAAGCAGTGCGAGACCGGCGATGCCACAGAATGTGTAACCACCGTGGGCTTCTAAGTCTGGTGCACCACCGAATCCGCCCTCGTATGTTTGGCAACTGGCAATCCAGTCGCCTGTTCCGGCGAAAAGTTCTTTGATTACCGCTTCGGGTATGTTGAGTAGCTTCGCGCACGAGATAGCACAGTATGCGCCTCGCACGTCTGTTTCGCCATCCACGTGCAAGCGATAAGAACCGTCCGCATCGCGTACACTGAACAAGAATTTAATGAGTGAGTCCCTATCGATAGCTCGATATGCCTGCACTGTGCCTATGATGCAGAGACTGTTGACGGCGGCGTATGTAGGAGCCAAGTGTGCATATTGTCCGGGTCCGCCGCCAAAACCACCCGTTGGTGCGCGACACCTGCAAACATTGCGGAGCGGAAGCCATATATAGTTTAATATAAGTTAATGCAAAATAACTCATAGGCAGACCTACTTGCTTAGAAACTGTACGATGCTGTCGAGCGTTTCTGTATCAAATGTGAAACCTAATAATTGCGCCGACTGCAGGATCCAGTAAACACACCATGGACGACTGCTGTCCAGACATTGGTAATGGGTCGGAAGATTGCGCAGCATGGTGTCCAGATATTTGTGGTGCTCAGCTCGGTGAAGTTGCATGAGACGCGGATTTAGGAATTGGTTTTTCTCAAAGCGGTCGAAACATTTTTCCACAGACTCTTCAGTTTTTTGCTGCAAATCATTTGGGTTTGTTTTGTTATCTTCTATCTCTTGTTGCTTCATGCACACCGCCGAAAAATTGATTACTCACCTGCTCTCGAGATGTAATTGTGGATACCTTTTCGTCATCGAATTTAACGCTCTTAAGTTCTGCAAAGTTGCGAAATAATAGCTCGTCTGGCGACCACATGATTTTGGTATCCGAATTCTAAATTGTTTGTATTAAAAACTTGTATTAAAACTAATGCTTCTCTACAGAGGTGAACGTTAACATACAAACCTGTGATTTGAATGCAAGTGCTTTTAAGTCACTTTCCCGTCTTGTGACTGAAAAAGTAACAGCATCATAGCTGTATGTAAAATGTTAAAGTCACAGGTTTCCGTTTTAAACGGAATATGCGCTTTTTATGAAATATAAATGCAAATTTCAAATATGTTCATTTTCTACTAGTCACTGCGGGTTATGTGTTATCAAATTAATATATTTTAGTCTGTTTTCATTTTTTTTATTTTATTTCGAAGCTGTAAAAAAATTCACTTTAATTGTGACATTAAACTTGCTGAAGTCATAAGATCACTGCATATTTCTAAATCGGAACGTGGCGTTAACGTTTTGGTAGCACACGGTTTTATAATGGTTAAAAGTTCCATTAGACCGAATACAAGAAGGCAAACAACCGCGTAAGTCATAATGGTGAGAAAGACCTGTAATAGAATGACCAATAAGATCTAAAACAATTTCCGATTAAAAAAAGTTCCATATAATGTAATATTTATGTACCTTAACTCACAATGAGTAGCATCTCCAATAACAGAGCAATCCACTCAAAAAAACTCAACATGGCAAGCCTTTGCAGTAGAGTCTTAGATCCCTTCGACTGTGCTGCTAGAGAATCATAATTTTTCGCATCTTCGTTGTTAGATTTTGAAGGTTCGTTAGTCTCGAATTCATCATTATCTATTTCGCTCTCTGCATTAAGCGGCAAGTACCAATCAAAGTAAAATCTTTTCAAAATTGACGTTGACTTTCTTCGTAAAGTTTTCTCGGACTTGGAATAATTGTTAAAATGCTTAAGAGGCGTCTCGGAATGTGGTTCATTAAGATGTTGGAAACAATTGTTGAAATCACGAAGAGAAAGCTTTGTGTCAAAATTGCACTCAGTCATTGCGTTCTTGTGCTGATATTTATTTTTGTTATTGCTTGTACTGACCAAAGGTTTCTGTTTTGATGGATGCTCTTTCTTAACATTCAGCTGCAAAAAAAAAAAAGAAAAATATGCAGGATTGAAAAAAAAAAGTACAAGCGCAATTTTCATTCGCTATAGGCCCCGGCGAGATTCGAACTCACGATCTCCTGTTTACTAGACAGGCGCTTTAACCAACTAAGCCACGGCGCCAACTGCCCAGTGTGGGATATTTTACACACTAAAGCAATTTCGTACGCAACGCTACTAGTGGAATTCAGTAAAGTTGGCTGCACAGCTGTAGTTCAAACTTAAAACGATAGATGGCGCACGAAGCGTATAACAGTGCTGCCAACTCGTGAAAATTTAAAAAAAGCTATTTTTAACGGCAGATATACAATATAAATAATTAAATAATCAAAATATAGTCATACCATTTTACTCGATAGACGATCATGCAAAACCAAGAAGTTTTCATCATATTTGCCCTGTTTGAGTAACTCAATGTCCTCGTCCATTAGGAAATTATTCTTATCAATACATTCGTTTGCATAGTAATCATAGATCACATTTTGGCCGAAACAAACCGGAACCGGCTCGCATTGCTCCGATGTGTAATTGTAGTAGCTCCGTTTGCCAAAGTATCGTTCCTCGCAGTCGAGGGGCGTGCAATTCTTAAAGTAATTCTGATCCCAGTTTCTACAGTCGACAAAATCTTTGCGCTTACACAACGAATGATTTCCCGGATCCAATGTCTCGAAACGGGTATCAAAGTACAATGTCTGCTGGCTCCTGTTGGCCACGTTTTCATGGTTAACGGTGCTCACGGTGATGGGACAGCTGCCGACGCGATTGTACAGCGACTGCATGTGGAAGGTCAGGATCACATTAAAGGGAGTATATTTGAAGAACTCACCACAGTGGGCCACACCAGCGAGACTGTCATGCTGTTGCCCGGCTCAATGGAACCAAAGTCACCGCCAAAGATGTTCCCCGCCAGCACCTGTTCACCCCTTGTCGTGTTCAGTGTGCAACAACCTTCCGAAGTAACACTAAACTCCACCATCTCCGATATGCCCGATTTCTTGTTCGAGAGGGTTATGTCTAATGGGGTAATTTAGATAGGGATGAGAGATATAGATTGGATACTTACCAAAAAAGAGACCAATGTCGTTCTCCCTAGGTATACGCAGTATGACCCGAGACACACTACAATAACCATAAACATTGCTCTGACTGAGTACTATCAATATCCAGTAAAGCAGTAGCATTTTCGACTAACCTACAGAGTATGACACTATTTTCTCTGCCTAATAGGTTTTAGGTGCTGATACTTTCTACCAAGTATAAATTTCTGTCTGCCTTGGGTTAAGGATATATGTTTCGAGTCTTGGAACTTGGAATGTCTTTTTCAGTTTTAAGCAAAAAAAGAAAAACGCTAATGGCTCGTTGTTTAATTAAGTGTAATTTTACTGCGCGCCAAGTAACCCCTTAACTATCTACCCTATATGCATGTATGCATACATATATGTATGTAGATCTAGTGTAATATCATGTGAAGGGTTCGTCGCAATTTCGCATCCATTGCAATTTATGTTTTAATCATCAAACGCGACCCAATTGATCAACGTTGTTATTGCTCCCCTCCCCCTCCTCCCCTCGGCCCACCTTACCGTAATTTATGCGGCGGAACAATGTTTTGAAGTATACATAGGTAACCCTCTCGGTAGATCGTAAGACTGGAACTGCAGGCTGAGTGAGGAGCTGCAACAGCAATGCGACAGGTGACACTTTCGGGCCGGCGCAACTGACAAGTGTCTGCCTTGAGCTCTGTCTGTCTCTGTCTGTCTGTCTGTCTCTCTCCGTCTGTCTCCTGTCTGTCTGTCTCTCTGTCTGTTTCTGTTTCGGTTTCTGTTGCATATTCATATCTGGCAAACGTCGAGTCGTAATTTATGCCGAAATTTCAAAAACTAATTTGACAGGAAATAATTAATTTGGGCTCCAAGTTGGTCTGCTCCTCTATAGAGTTTCGACTTTCGACGAGTCGCTATAAGAAGGAGAAGAAGAAGCAGAAGAAGCAGCAGTCGCGCTGCAAACAGCCCAATTAAAATTATTTCGCTTTCATTACCCAATGAACCGGGGCGTAATAATAAAAAGAAAGAAAAGAGCCCAATACAACGTTCGAATCAAGTAAGTAACGACGACTCGACCCATAGAGACTGTATACATATATCCCAGAGACACCAGCTCCACCAATACGAACACCATCACAATCACAGTAGCAACAAGAGGCTGGCAAACAAAAAAAAAAGTTTAAATAATGAAATCACTTCGCACCATCTCGAAATTGCTCATTAACATTTTGTGTTTGCGATATCAACTTGTGAAAATCACAGAGCAGAGCAGAGCAGAGCTGAGCTGGCCAGGCCAGCGCAGAGCGGAACGGAACGGAGCAGACCGAGCGCAGCCTCCTTAGGCCAGGTTGCAACGTTTATGCGGCGACAGTTTACGAAGTGTTGCTGCTGCTCTCTGTGAGTTTGATTGCAAGAAAATTAAAATAAACTGCATTAAATAGAATGATGAAATAATCTTATTTATATATTTTAAATATTATCTATGATTTTAAAATGTTCATTAAATTCTGAAAATAAAACCAATTTTTATGCTCAATAAAAAGAAACACATTAATTTCGCCAAAATTTGCTTAAAAATTTCCCGAAGTCGTAGTAGCTGTATTTAAAAACCCATTTAGCATTAATCATAACAAGAATTCTTCTGAAAAAAACTTGTAACATTTGTGTTAAGTGAAGTCACAATCAGGGCAAATCACAAAAAAATGCCAGTTTTGATAAGGAGTGTGAAAGGTTTTTTGTAATAATATACGAATGGCGTGCAGTGTGCACTTGCGAGTGGATCAATAAACCTAGCATAGGGAATACCTCTAATGGCAAGAAGTTATATACATATATGATATGGTAGTAGTATCTAAAGTAGTTGATCATGATAACGCTCTACGCATGAGCGTGAATTGGCCAGTTTTGGTGGAGGCAGACTCTGAGGCAGCTACTCGGCTTTTATTTATTATGCCAACTTGATGTTGGTGTTGTTTTTGTCGTGGTCTCCTCACTGTTGCTTTGGCTTATTAGCTGAGTCAGCGCATGTGGGAGGGGGGAAGGAAGGGACTCGGTACAAGGAGGGTTCTCTCGCTTTGGCCAAATGACAGTTGCCCTCTTCGGGTCGTGATTTGTCTGCGCTGTCTGCGACTTGTAAAGGTCGTTTGGCCAGCTCTGCTTTGTTTTACTCAATGAAAATCGTTGCAAGAGGGAGAAGGAGCAAAAAAGAACAGAAGAAGAAGTCGACGACAACTGCCCAGAGGATTCAGGACGCAGTGCAGCAGGCAGCAGGCTGCAGGCCACTGGCCAAGATAAGCGTACCTGCTGGACGCGCTAACGTGTATTTCCAGTAGCCACATTCGATTTATGTTAAATAAGCTCGACGCGAGCCCCAGGTTTGTTGTAAAATACCAATTGCTGGGCCCTCAGCTCTGCTTAGCTGCTGTGATTCACGTTTCCAGAGAGACGAAGCCAACGGGTGCGGGTGGACTCTGAGGGAGGAGAATCATTGGCACTGCATCAGATTTCTTAATTTAATTGGCTTTATGCAAGGAATTTCGCGCCTGGGCTTGCGCTCTTTATAGACAAGCTGTCTGGCCAG
Source organism: Zaprionus kolodkinae (assembly GCA_018901885.1). Classification (NCBI taxonomy): domain Eukaryota; kingdom Metazoa; phylum Arthropoda; class Insecta; order Diptera; family Drosophilidae; genus Zaprionus; species Zaprionus kolodkinae. The sequence continues at coordinate 8,467,611 of JAEIFM010000498.1, read as the reverse complement.
GTGCCTGGACTGGACAGGGTACTCTCCAGGTGTGTGTTTGTGTATGTATGTGTGTGTGTGTCGCAGCAAGCATAACAAACCCAGCTACTACACTGTGATATCATCTCTTGGTACGATCCACGAAACGTGGGAATCGCTCGCTGACTTTTTACCTCTTGTTCTCGAAACTAATTTTTCAGTTTTTTCAGCTTGTTTTATTTTTTATTTTTTATTTTTCTAGTAAATATTTAAAATGAGCTATAATGAGCAAGCAATAAATCAATAAAAAGTTTGGAAAACAATACCAGACATAACAAAGTAAGCAGAGTTTGTAATTGGAGAAAGTATTCCACGCAAATTATACCCTGTATTTGGTGCTAAAATATACCATTAGAAATCTTAATAAATAACAATTTTAAACAACTTTAAATGTAGCTGACTTAAAGATACCCTGTGTAGTGGTTTTGAAACTTACCCAAGAGTGATTTAAGGGTAATTGGTTAATATACTCTGTAGGTATGAGATTTAAATCCTCTTAATTAAATCTTATTATAGAATATAAATATATATATATTTATTTAATTTGATTTCAAAAGTAGTCTGCTTTTATTTAATTTATTTTAAATCTTTTATTTACTCTGCAGTATAAAACATGATATATTATTAATTTTCGAGACTCTATACTGATTATAGAGTAACCTATTCAAGCATTTATATTGTTTTTAAATTTGTACTTAACTTTTTTTTAGCAAATCTTCGTCTTGGTGTATCTATTTTAATTTTCACGCACCCTCCTCCTGTTCGTGCATACCCCTCTGTCCAATATGCCTAGTTGTAGGGCATGAAAAATGAAAATAGATGAAGTTTTCCATCATCGCGTGCAGCGTGTGCATTTTAGGTGCAATTGCAGCGCATTTAAGCATAAATGCAGGCGAAAAGTTCAGAGCGAGTCGACAGTGAATAACTCTGAATGGGTGTTTGAGTCTGTGAGTGTGAGTGTGAGTGCGAATGCGAGTGTGTGCGACAGTTAATCATCAGCGTGAAATGAAGTACAAGAAATGCAGCTCAGCTCAGCTCGGGCGCAGCTCGGTTGGTTTTGGCCTGGCCAAAACTGTGGCCAACTTGCCGCTTTACTCTCTCATCTATATGTATATAATTAAGCCATAAATTCAGTTTTTATGATTTTCCACAAAGTTATGAATTTATGGCAAGAGCTGCAACAACGTAAAAAGCCAAGACGCCCCTAACACACACACACACACACACACACACACACACACACACACACACACACATAAACAATAATTTGCGAAAAAACGGAAGTGCATTTAAATGCGCGCGCATGCGAAATGGCCTCTCTATGGAGTGTGAGCGAGAGAGGGAGTGGGAAAGGGAGAGGGAGGGAGAAGGTGGATAGTAGAGGGTGTGTGTGTGTGTGTGTGTGTGCTGGCCAGTCCAGAGTGTAGGCCAATCCGCTGGCGACGCCATGTTTGTCCATAAACGTTGAACGTTTTTCTGCCAGTTTCTCGTAAATTTAACGCTTTTCGGTTTTACATCAGGCCCCTTTTGACGATGTTCATGGGGGTCTTATGCAGGGTCTTTGTAAAATTTGAATATTTAGTGCATATACTCTATATTTTGCGACAGCCCTGACTATGCAATTCGTTATGCTAATTTCACTGTGCACTTGCCCAAAAAAAAAACCCTAGAAAACATGTACAAATTTGTTGCATTAATTGCGCTCAATTGGGGGTAAATCTTTGGTTAGTTCTCTGTGTAACCCTTGGTACGGTAGGCCTAACTTGCTTCTCTGCTTTTCCAGGCACAGTGTGCTTAAACTGTTATTTTCTTGTTCAAACAAACTCTTATTACCATTCTGTGTTTACACTCTTTTTTTTATTATTAGTATTATAGATAGACGCGTGCCTGGAACACGTGCTTAAAATGCAATTCTCAAAAAAACACATTTATTTTTTGTTTTTCCAAGTTTTTTTTATGAGAACTTTAGAATAGAACTAAAAGTTAGTTAAGGGTTTGAAGTTTAGTTTCTTATAATATTTATAGAATTATCTCTTACTATATAACTTTATTCACCTCTCTTCTCGCAGCTACTTTATTTATGTACTCCCTGATCATCTCTTATTGTATCTTATCATATCATATCTTCGTATCATATCTTATCTTCTATCTGCTGGCGAAGCACTGCAATTAAAGAAGATATTACATCGTGTATGAAAAGTGAGAGGCATGGCCCTACTACATATGTATATGTTAGCTCCTCTTGCGACCCTCTTCGATGGGATCGGTTCGTTTTGCTGTGCGGTGCAATTAGCATAATCGCTCCTAAAATTGCAAGTTGAGCTCTGAGGCAACTGCCGCGCTGCTGCCTTGCGTATCTGACATGGTTAATCGCGCCGCACAGTGCATCCAGAGTGGTGCAAAAGGGTGAGGGTTGTGGCGCGGGAACACTCTTTCTTTAGTATTTTTTTGGGGTTATCGGGGGCTTCGGTCTAGAATTGAATACTATAATTAGGGCAATTAGGCAAAATGCTCGGTGAGTGCTCGTGTCATGGCTGCTTCCTAATGCGAAAATAACGTCATTAATTTTTGAGAGCAGCCGCGAAGAAGATACGGCGAAAATGATCTAGTACTTGAAGGTCCAGACAACCCCTGAGGTTGTGCCGGGGGTTGCTAAGCCGCACATCATAAAGCGAGCGAAGACAAGTGGAGCGCAGAGCTGGAAGGACAAGCGCGATGTCCTGCTGGGGTGCAGGACATGCGCTAAATGGGGCAGGTGCAACCCGACATCGAAGCGAAATTGCAAAATAAGGAAAAAAAAACTGTAATGCAGGAAAATCTTTAGGGGGGCAGGGGAGGGCTTCGGGAAGGACGTGTGACTCGCTTACTCATTACATACATACTTTGCCATTGGATGCAATTATGCATGCAGCTGCTTGCCCCCCTAAGCACCCTCCCCCTCCCAGCTACCAGCTAGCACTTTCTTTCCACGTCCCTCCCCACTTATGCCTGCAGTGGCCATGCAATAATCCGCTTTGTGGCTTAGTCCGCGAGCCGTGGCAATTAAATGCGATTAAATCGCAAAAGCGCAAACTCTTCAACTTCGAATGAAATGCCAGAAAAGCACTCGCAATTATATTTGAAAATGCATGGAAAACAACGACAATAAAAAAATATGGAAACAACAACAGCAGCAGCAAACAACAGCTGAGCTTAATTTGCATAAATATTTGTAGCAAAAGAACAAAAACAAAGGAGAGAGTTTTAAAAGTGATTGCACGACTAGCAGATATTCAGCAAATTAGGAGACGAATATTATTTCATAGCTAATGCATCATGTACCACTGTACGTTAAGATAACAGAATTATCGATTTGCAATTAGCAGCAGTAACAATCGAAGTTAACAGAATGAAGTTAGTTAACAGTTTGATTAACATTAACATAGAAAACAAGTGCAGATTAACAGGAGCAATAAAAAAGTGTTAAGAATTGAGGTTGTGGTGCATGATACATTCTTTTATTAATATTAAATCGAATATTGTACTTTATATTTAAAGATCAAGTCATATTACATATTACTAGCACCAACAGCATACCCCCTTTTGCATTGGCCTAGTTAATGCGGGGTATATCAACTACAACTAACGAAAGGCAGCAATGGCGAGGCATAAATTACACTCTTGGCAAGGCAACGAGGTTGCCGGCTTATCTGAAAGGCGAAATTAGCTGATAATATGCAAAACATGGCGAGAAATTGCAGCCTGAGCCAAATTTCAAAAATTATTACTTTGCACAACTGCACACACACACACACACACACATACATCTTACACACACAGATACATATGCTAACTTATAATTGCTATAGTGCAGCTACTATGTATAGATCTACATAACATACATTTACGTATTATTTCTCCTAAGCACTTCTAAAATTAAACACATTCAATCAAATTAATTCTCATTATCACTCTCAAGCACACGAGAATACAATAAGATAGTAACACTATCTCGACACGATTTTCCAATAACTTGAGTGGACCCGCAGCAGTATATTAGAATTGGGTGCTAACTCGAGTGATCTTTAAATAGAGCACTCTGCAGGCGGCGGACATGTAGGCGCCGTGGCTTAGTTGGTTAAAGCGCCTGTCTAGTAAACAGGAGATCGTGAGTTCGAATCTCGCCGGGGCCTAGCGAAGTCTCTCCTTCGCGAATTGTGCAAATTTTTTTTTTTATTAATTTAAAAAAAATAAAAAAATATTTGTATACTTAAAGATTTTTTTTAATTTTCAGCAATAGTTTTTATTGCTCTTAATGTGTTTTACTCACTGATTTTATGTTATACTTATTTATGTACATGCATAATAACAATTGCTTCTGCGCATGATTATTATGTGCATTTTAATATGTGTATTTATTTAAATGCGTATAATAATTTTATTATGTTGTAAATTAAAAATATTAATAAGCCTTCAGAGTAAACTAACTTCAAGCTCTGTTAAGCTATAAGAATTTTATATGCGTTTTTAGTAATATAATACGCGTTATGTGTGAGAAATAAAGAAATACTTAGAAAGTAATTAGAAAGTTTAAATAACTTGCTAAGCACAGCCAACTTAACACGTTCAGCCCTTGTAGCGCACGCATGTTATCGATTAACGATCGCTCCACGCACACAGAAAGCTCCCACGGCTTTTGTTTATGCGTAACTTACTCACGCGTGCTTAATGATGCTCGCGCCGAAGCTTTCGAAGCTCAGAAGAGCTTTCGTATTTTTGTTGATTTCTACATCTGACGTAGGCTTAACGTGCTAATCGTTGTGTTTATAATCCGTGTAGTTTATTATACATTAAAAAGGGGTAATTGAAATGAAGACTGCGAAAGACTCTGATGATTAATATATATGATTTGAATGAGTGCATATATGTTCGTGCGTGCCGCGTTCTGCGATCTGCATGTGTTAATTTTTGAGCAACTAACGGACAAGTTGCGATTTTTGCTATGATAAGAACGATTTATTTGCATTTCAGCATGTATCGTATTTTATTTAATTAACGTAAGTTTTGATAAATGACTAGGCAAGTCAAATTTAAATTGGTACAATAAAGAAATGTTAATAAAATGTTAATTTAAAAACGGCTGTGAAAGCAATGCATAGGAAATAATAAAATTATCGATAGCAGAATTTAAATTAATAACATTTATTTTGCAATCGATTATTTTCCAACAATAGAATGGATGGTTGAAATGTGATTGATAGAAAATTTTAAAATTAGAATATTGGTATAGAAAACTTTAAAATAAAAATGTGGAAATCATGTTTGTTTATCAAATTTCTCGCATTCATGATGCTTTATCTACCGGTTTGCAACAAATTGTCTCATTTAAATATTAAATGGCTTCTGATTTTCACAATTGCGTTGTCAATAACAATTTGTAGAGCTGTCAGCCGTAGAATTGAGATTCTAATGAATGGCTGACTGAATGACTGACAACAACAAATAGCAGTAGAAACAACAACTGCGAAAACAACTCGAAGTGGAACTCGAATTGCAACTCTTATTTGATTAGCGCGAGGCCAGTAGCAACAATTTCACAGGCTGCAAGGCAGGGGCGTACCGCGAGGGGGGTACTACAACAATGTACTGGGTGCAGTTTTTTTTTGTAGCCCAAAGACAACAGCAGCAGCAGCAAATGGAAACGGCAGCGGCGGCAAATGTCCATCAAATGTCACGATCAAATGCTGCAGATCAATCCAACGATCGATCGATCGATCCGATCCGACCCGATCCGATCGTTCGTTGGGAACGCTGTGAACGTTGCATATTGTATGGCTCGAACTACCGATCAACCGATCGACCAATCGTCCGCTCGACTGATCGACCGATCGTGTGGGTAATTACATGAAACACGCAACGCTGCTGGACGAGAACGGGATCGGGCTAGGCCAAACAGTTTGCCAGCAGTTGGCCAGTTGCAGTTGTAGTTGCAGTTGCAGATCCTCTGGCTCTGCCTCTGCCCCCTCCCCCTCACCACAATTGGCACTTTCGCTTGACCTTGCCTAAGCCTCTTGCAATTTTCCCAGGCCACTGCAGCTGTTCCAAAAAGGCTCAAGGCGCATCAATGTCAATGTCAGCGGGCGTTGCCTCATCCGTTGCTTATCCGGGATTAACTTCTTCCACGGCGCTTCCAACACATGCTGCAAGTGCAGGGCGACAATAGAACACAAAAGATGCACAGGTCGATGAAGGAGCAGGAGATGGAGAAGGCGCAGGCAGAGGAGGAGAAGCACACATTGACAGGGGGCACCAGAAATTATGTTGCCAGTGCAGAGAGTCGCCGCAATTATTTATTATCCTGCTTGCGCCTGAAGCAAAGCAAAGCCATCGCCATCGCCATCTTCTTTGCCTGTCTGCGCCGTCTGCTGTTTGCCCTGTCGTCATAATTCTCTACCCCAACTTCTGCCCCCCTTCCCCCCTTTTCTACTCTGCGCCACTGCAAATCACCGTCGTCGTCGTCGTCGCCGTCGCAGTCGCCATTGCCGACTGTGGGCAACATTTTAACCTCTTCTTTTCCTCCACTTTTGTGTTTCATAAATTTTGTGGTTGCTGCTGCTGCTGTTCTTCTTCCTCTTCCTCTTCCCCTTCCTCTTCTTCTTTTTTTGTTTTTGTTGCTCTGGGCTACGCTTTGCCTGTGCGGCGGCCGAGATTCTTTCGCTTACCCTCTCAACAGTGAGTGTGTGTGTGTGTGAGAGAGAAGCAGCTTGAGAGCATTTTGTTCGTGTGTCTCCTCCCATATTCCAGTGGCCAGTTACAGCTCACTCACTCACTCGCCTTGCGCGCATTGAGTGCATTTTTGAGTGAAAGTGTGACCCTTCTGCCACTGGCCGTCGCGCAGTTCCATTTCCAGTTTGTCTCGCTCGCCACAGCGACGGCAGCTGCCGCCAGTATTGTCGCCATAGCCACCACAGCCAGCAAAATTACGTAGCACCATGTGGCAATAGGAAATGCTCTTTGTGTGGGTTTTTTATTTAGAACTATCGACTTTTTGATAGTCCAATATCTTTTGTAATACAGTCAAAACATATTCAAATTATTTAGGGTGCTTTGTACAGCGTCAAATTGAAGCCAACAGGTAAAGGGATGACTTTATTGTGTTTTTATTGTAAAAATACAAAATACTTACCTTACCAACATTTCCAAAATATGGAAAATTGTAATAAGACCTTTTATGCTATTTATTAAATGTAGAATCACTTAGGATGTTAAAACATAAACAAAATGTCATTCGTTTGATTTTTAAGAAAGTTACGATCGATGTAAAATGAGGGTACCAGGCCTGTTGAGTATGTTACATGTCTAATTTTTTGACCATTTCGACATGATTTTTCAGTCAAAATTAAGTATCGTTAAAAATCGATTTAAACAATTGTTTAGTACTAATTTTGACCTTCGCAATCGATTAAAATTGAAAACTCGCTATTTAAAAAAAAGAGAAAAAAATGTTTGTTGAAAAATCATAGAGGGGACCCTTGCCTAATTTTTTAACATATGGAAAATTTTCAAAATCGTTTATGCTATTATTTAAATGTAGAGTAACTCTGGTTGTTAAAACATAAACAAAATGTGATCCTAGTGATCCTGAGTAAGAGTATATATACTTTATTGGGTCTGCTACGCCTCCTTATGCATACATTTGCTCAAAGTAAGTATACCCTTTTTGACCATTTTCAATGGTCGAAGGGTATACAAATGTGTGTATATGTAATTTATGTATGTTTCTATCTAGGCACATAGCACATGCGTTCCTCCATAATTTTCTTAGTCAGCGATTTTCTATGTGAAGGTTGCGTAGCTATTGTTATTGTTTGCCAGTTACCCCTTTCGTTACTCTTCTCTTCCACGTTTTATTGCGTTGATTTACGAAATGACAACACTGCCTGCTGCTGCTGTTGTTGTTGTTGCTGTTGCTGCTGTTGTTGTTGTTGTTGCTGGCAGCGTGTGCGTGCGCCTTCTCGCCCCCGTTGGGCAGCACTTTTGCATCTGCATTGAATGCACTTTTCAATGGCATTTTGATTGCAATTTGGCGCTGTAATTGCTATATTTAGCCTAATGGCACAGCCAAGAACACGGCATTACGTATGGGCCGTACACCTGTCCGTGCCACCCAAACACACCCACACGCCCACACACACACGCATAACTTTCAGTTTCTATGTCGCTAAGGCGGAAACATACTCATGGTAAAGTGGGTTACATTCCGAGCCAGAGCTCAGCTGGAGGAGAATGAGATGGGCTAAGGCAGCATCGAAAGATCGTAAATCACAAACTCATCGACACATTTTTACAACGACAACCATAAATTCACGTTTATTTCTTGTTGCTTTTGAATGCAAAACAAATTTTCACAGCATCGCATTGTCGCATTTGCCTGTCCCGCTGTCTCCCTGTCTCCCTTTCTGGCTGTCTTCTTGTCCTTCTGTCTCTGTCTGCGGCTGCCCTGGCCCCATGTCAAAGTTCCCGCAGCGGCGTTGCAGTGCCAACAGCTTCTGGGCAACAACAACAGCAACAACAGCAGCAGCAGCAGCAGCACGGCAACAACAGCACGAGTTCTACACATGTCTGGCATCCCATCCATACCTTATTCACGGCATTCCCCCCCCAACACCGTCTGCCAACTGACCATTCCCATTGGTAGTTGCAACAAGTCAACGAGGCGAGCGTAGAGCTTGCTTAACTTGAAGATACTCAGTTTCATACCAGAGATATTCTCTCTATACCTCAGTTATTTATGCTTTGATTGTTATCAAATTTGTTAAAATTTGAGCTGGAATAACTATCTAACATTGTGTTTAATCTTTATAGTGTAGCTTTATTATATACTGAGTTTAATGAAATTTACCTTCTATTACTAAGGAATTAATTTAATATTCTCTCTGTAACTCAGCTACTATGCTACAATATCCAATAAATTATATTGTATTTAATTTTCATGGTGTAATTTAAGTATTCTTTCTATAACTCATTTATTTATGTTTCCAATTTCATCAAACTAGGTATACCTACTGCTTTTACCATTTAAACAAATTCTGCAAGCTGCTAGTACATTATACCCCACATGGCCTTAAGTACAGAGCATAACAAGCGCCAGTTGTGACTCTGTGGCGACTCTGGCGCGGCATTTTGCCTTGTTTACGCTAAGATGGCGTATTGTATAACATCATTATGTGGACTTCGTTCATGTTCATGTCATAATTTTGCAATGCTCGGTCAGCCAAGTCAGCCAAGTCAGCCAAGTCAGCAAAGTCAGCGGTGTCGCTGCAGTCGGAGCTGAGGCTGAGCCTGAAGTTGAGGCTGAAGCTGGTGGAGTCTCGTCTCGTCTGCAACATTCCACGGTGTGCCACAAGGTACTGTGTATAGCGCCAGTCGCATCTCCAGCCGCGCCATCTCGCTCAGATCGCAAATATAACCAACCTATAGGAATATCTGCATCGACATCTGCGATCAGAATGTTGTGGCCGCTGTTTGTGCCATGTTTTGGGCTGCGTAATTAAAAATAAATTTTCGCGCTCTGCGTGCGACAGGAGCGGAGCGAGGTGAACTTGAAAAAAGATTATCGTTTGAAATAATAATGTGATTACAGTAGATTAGCTAAAGAGTGCTGAAAACTGTATGATATGCAGAAAAATATTCGTTTGGAAGTATAAAGACCTTTCTATTGCATATTGTGCATAGTCATGCTGCGTAAGAAAAACTATGAATGAAGAAATTCTTGCAAGTCACTGCTTAAATACAATCAAATAAATGAAAACGAGGGATGCCAAACAATGTTTATAGCCAATAAAAAGCGAAAAATTAAAAATTAAGTGGCGATTATTCCTTATTAGTTAACATATTATATTACTGTGATTTTAATAGTATTTAAATATTTATAAATCAAAAATCCCTGCTTTTTGCAAGTTTTAAATATTTCTTAAGAATGTGTGTGTATATATATAAAGCTTTTAGTAAATAATAAATTTCATGTAAACATATATTTTATTATGCCTAAAATAAATATATATGTGTGATATATATAAATAAAATAAATAGTAATAAATTGCTTAAAAATACCGTATTCTATTCTTTATAAATAATGCTCGAAGTAGGTTTATTTCAGTAATATATTGTGCTAAAGATATGTCGTTGCTTATAAGACTCGTCCACTGTTGCGCCACCTGTTGCGGCGCCCAATGTGTCGCGCAGCGATGAGTCCGCACCTGGTGCCGCTCGGCGAACTTGCTGCACAGTTTTGTTACTTTTTAATTTAATGAATATTCTGGGACAATTTATTAGCCAACATATTGATTTCAGCGTTTGCCGTGTGTGTTGTCTCTCTTTTGCATGCGTTCTGTTGCTGCTGCTGCTGCTGTTGCAGTTGTTGTTGCCAAGTTTATACGGTAGTTACCGACATAAATAGCAGCAATTTGGCCAGACACCAGGCAACACAGCCAACCAGGCAGTCAGCCAGGCCAAGTCAAGCCAGTCCGAGAGTCGAGCCAGGCCGAACAAGCTCACAATTAATATGCCCAGCCCGCCGCCCGCACTGCAGGGGGTCGTGCGCGGTCAGAGGGTCCTGTGGGTACCTGAACCCGGCTCGCCCCCCAAACGGGCTACCCCTGGGAGAGACTTATCGAACCTCGCCTGTTGCCGCTGTTGGCCGATTTATGGTTAGCTTAGCGGATTGTTAATAAATATTTTATTTATATTGATGAGACAACACGAAATTATTCACAATTTGTGGACTTCTCTGATGTTGCACACACACACACACATTGTTCTTGTTGCTGCCTTCCTTTGTTGTTGTTGTTGTTAATTGCGGCACATTTGGAAACTTGCGATGATGTTGATGAAATAATTTCCAGCAGCTGCACATTTGTTTCAATTATCCAAACCGAATGCGAACTGACCGAACCAACCAAACTGACCAAATGTTATGCGCCTCATATAGCACATTCCCGTTATATGATTGATCTGTCCATGTCCATGTCCATGTCCATGTTGTGCGATATACGATGTGCCAGGCACCCTGTAATTAGTGCGTGAAATACTCTGCCCACGCTGTACTCTGCTCTGGACCACATGAGCTAGCTGTAGTTGGTTCGCGTTATAAATGGATTATATACGTATAGAGAGTATTTTTATTCACATTTATCATCAATTTAATAAATAATATTCCCGTGTCAAGGCTTTATCGAGTTTTAAGAAATTGTGTGTAAATTTTAGATAGGTCTGAAACTCCGTGAAAAACATGCGCTGTTCTGGAACATTCGCTATTACTTTAACGCTGTTAACCAGAAAGAGGTCGTTTTTACTCACTGTTAACTAGAAATATGCCGTATTTAGTCACTGTTAACCAAAAATACTTAGTTTTTACAGACTGTTAACTAGAAAAGGCCATTTTTACTCACTGTTAACTAGAAATGGGTCAGTTTTACTCACTGTTAACTAGAAATAGGTCGGGTTGACCCACTGTTAACCGAAAATAGGTCGTTTTTTAACAACCTAAACAATATCTAGTACAGTTTTCGAAGTAAAAACATCAACAACTAATAAAGGCTACATACTAGGTAAGAAAAATATAGTATGTTGTGAGAAGGGAAATAGTTTTTTAAAGGTCTCCCAACCTTATCTAGTTCCCTCGATATACTATACATTTTGCAGGGCATTTACTAGCCGCATTGAGCCTAGCTACCCGGACCTGTGCTTAATTCATAAGTTTTGGACAATTGGAAGTGGAATTTAAATGAGTTTAGTTGCGGGTAGTGCAGCCAGGCCAGCAGCTACCGCCTCACCCGGACTCACCCGCTCCTGCCACACGTCCCTCTCTCACTCCCTGCCCGTCTGTCTCTCTCTCTACCTCCTTCCAAGCAGCTGTCAATCACAATGATTTATGTCGCCGCCAAAGAGAGACAGAGTGAGAACGAGAGAGACAGGGATAGAGAGAGAGAGAGTGAGTGAGAGGTAGAGAGAGTAAGAGAGTGAGCTTGAGCTGTTTGTATCTTTGTGCATTTGCCTACATCAACGCGTCAATTTATCTTTCCGCAGTTGCAACGAAACTCATCAGCGGCGGCTTCTTTCTTCCATATAATCGGTGGGGCAAAACCCTGCGCCGCCCCGCCCACCCCTACAGCGGCGCCTACACGCTGAATTCTCTTTACTCGCTCATTCGTTTTTCATTTGAATTTCATTTCGCTGGCAAGCTTAATTGTCGCAGCTTTTGATGATGAACTGTTTGTTTGGATTTGCCGCGACAGTTTCCATCTTGATGATCTTGACCCCTTCGAGGCACATCGCACATCCCCCCCCCACCTTATAGAATCCCTGCAGTTGAGGTGTGTTACCTCACTCTCGGTCTGTGCCTGTCGTGACACCGTCGCCATTTTGTGCTACCTATTGAAACCATTTACATTCCAATTGTCTTGCAACTCAATTTACCAATCATCTGGCAAATGCCAGAGCCAAAGCCAAAGCCGCCAAAGTAGCCGAAGCTGCTTATTAATGGCGGCCACAGCGCAGACAACAAAACAACGGTTGATTTGGCCCCGCTACCCGATACCCGATACCCTCTGCCCCCCGGCCTGTGCCTATATAATTTCCACGAACCTCTCCCATTGTCGATAATAATTGATTTGATTGATGCTTCGACGGCTGCTGCGGCGCTTTTTCAATCTTGATTGGTTCGTCTTCGATTTTTCGTTATTCTCTTTTGGGCTCTTCCTTTGTGCCTCTCTCTCTCTCTCTGTCTCGTTGTCCTTCTCTCTCTCTCTCACTCTATGGATTTGTTGAACCTGCGAGTTTGGTGAGATCTGTTGCAGGTTACGCAGGTTTCTGCTTGATAGTGTGACGTCACATTTGTTATTTTGTAGACTACGCGTTGTATATCTCTTCTAAAACAACCTATTGTTGATATTTTATAAAACATGCGTAGTAATAACTTAAAAAACGACCTATTTCTGATATTTCAGAGAATAGTTCTTCAAAAACGACCTATTTTTGATATTGCGTTAAATATGCATAGTATAAACCTTCATAAAAGATCTATTTTGATAAATCTGCATAGTATAAACCTTTGGTAACGACCTATTTTTGATATTTCGTTAAATAAGTCTTCAAAAGCGACCTATTTTTGATAACTCGTTAAATATGGGTAGTATAAGTCGAGAAAATATGATCTCTCATGATATGTCATATTGAATGACAGTTCGCACAGCTGATAAGTCAAGACAAAACGACCTATTTCTAATATTTCGTTGAATATGAGCAGTGTTAGTCATGAAAAACGACCTATTTTTGATACGCCGTTGAATATGATGTATAAATCTTTAAAAACGACCAATATAAAGTTAGCATAGCTTGTTTCTCGGGTTTTTTCGAGGCATCCAAATGGCCAACCACAACGCAGGTCTCTCTGACCTTGGTGATAAACTAACCTACGGTGCTTGTTAACAAATTAGGGGGATCAATTTGCATGCTACTCAGATTACGATCAACGTCGGGGGCGATCGGGGACAATCGGAACGCATCGCTGACCTGAGGGGAGAATGCGCCTCGGAGCAGAAAGAGAAACAAGTGTTGGCAAATTGAGTTTAAGCTTAGCGAGGGAGCGTGCATGTGTGAGTGTCGGCGTGTGTGTGTGTGTGTGGAGACTAGGGTGTTCCCCCTGAGGTGCTCAAGCAAAGTTTCGTTTCCTTAAACAAAAAATATCTGTCTTAGTTTTCGCACAACGCGCCAAATTCCACTTAAATTCAGCGCGATGCTTTCAAAACCAAATTAATCTTCATTGGAAGCCATCGACAGGAGTTGTCCGAGTGAGTCGTGGCTCCAGGAAGGAGCAACCATACCAAAGAGACCATACCCGCTGGCCAAGGAGAAAAATTAGCCAAAATGATTGACAGCCTAAATGAGAATTTAATGGAGAACTCTTTCGCTTTTCGTTTCGGTTTGTATTCAGTTTTTGTGGGGCCCCACTTGGAGACCATGGAGAGCCACACGGATTACGGGTCGCCCTCCTCCTGCAGCACTTCCTGGTCATCTCCACCGCTTCAGTTCGCTATAATTTGGACGCCGACAACGATCGCATCGTATCGCTCTCTCTGTAAAAGTAAAAGCAAATTGTTTCACCAAAAATAAGACGAAATTGATACGAAATTGATGTAGGACCGAAACCAATTTCCCATTTGGAATTCTGCAAAACATTTGTAGCTAACAATTAGTAACCGTTACACAACACTGTCGATTCTGTGTGTGGCCTAGTTGGGTTGTTAAACTTGTAGTAGCTTGAGTAGGGTTCTACAAATGAGGAAAAAAGAGATTAGCTGAAAGAATTTGTTTGGATTGCGTAAAAACGACCTATTTCTGGTTAACAGTGTTTAAAAACGACCTATTGCTGGTTAACAGCGAGTACCTCTGTTAAGGTTATAGCAAATTATCCTGGAAATTTAGGGATATGCGGAATATATGTCGAACAATTATTAGAACTATCCGATGTACACACAAAGTTTCAATGAAATAGGTCTATCCATTTCAAAGAAATTTGACAACACACACCGTGGCCTGAGTTGAAGGAATTTATTTCTGCTATATCATGTCATATTATACATATAAATGACGCCCCTCCTGCTCATTTTTACACCCACACATCTTTGCTTCTAGATAGTTAGGATCCTGTGCCTTCGAAGACAACAAGTGAACAACTCAATCAATCGGCAACTGCCCTAAGTGAGTGAGTACTGGTTCCATTATGGCACTGCCCACTTGCGCTGCACTGTGCTCCCTCTGTCACTCACTCTCCCTGTCTCTCTCCCACACACACACCTCTCTGTCCTCTGTCCCTGTTCCTCCTACTCCCTGCGCTGGCACTCATCGCTATCTGTTTGTGTTGTGCATTTGAAATGTTTTATTTGCATTCTGATGCGAATGCGACGAAAAGTTCTGCGTGCCTCCTCCTCGCCAGACATCAGAAGTGCATTTTTGCACGCGATCCTTTCGCCGGCTCTGGCTCCTTGGCAAAATCCTGCCCTGCCCTGGCCCGCGCCTCTGCTGACTGACGTCACTTGGCAGCAGACAATTTATGCGGCCAGGACCCAGTCAGGCCCCCCGCCAGTCACTTGACTCTCCGAGCGAGCAGTCCCAACTGTGTGTCCCTACTAGGGAACGTTATCGATACGTAGCTATGTCCATATATATATTTGTATGTATATACGCCCTGGTTCCATGTGCGTGTCATCAAGTTGGCCTAAAGTGACAGTCGCGATTTAATGGCCGTGGCCGGCCAGGGCCAAGTTACAAATTAATAAAGCCGCCTTACAGCGCCGCACACCGCAGCCGCGTTGGGCAGCACTGGCAATGAATAATCAATCGATTTCGGTTCAATTAGCACCTCGTAGTGTGCAAAATAGCGCGCCCAATCCGCGGCCCACATTTGCAACCAGCTAGGGAATGCAGTGCTCCGACTCCGATCCCGTCAAGGCGCCTGTCAGCCTGTTGTCAAAACTTAAGTGGAAGCAGGGCAACTGCTTGGGAGCAGAGATTGCAGTGAGTATTGCTGCGTGGGTCTGGGCTAGTGCTGCCCCAGTTCCAGTCCCACACTGCACCCAAGTAGGTCCCGTTTGACTGGCCTGCAAATTGAGCAGTTTAACTCAATTTTGCTTGGTAACCGAAGCTCTTATATGACATCAACTTTGCGACCTTTGCAACTACCCTTGAGCTAGGGATGAGAGCGTGAGTTGGAGATGGAATGAGTAAGAATTGAGGAGAGTTTGAATAAGTAAGAAAGGTTTTAGCTTTAGGCTCTTTTTGTGCCGTAAGTCTCTAGTAATTTCATAGAAGTTACTGCTTTTGATATGATTTTAATCAGGAAACAGGCATAGAATGGAACATTTCTAGACTTTAAAATGAACTCTGGAAATATATGTATATTGTCACAAAATTTGATGACTCTAGCTCTTATAGTCCCTGAGATCTTGGCGTTCATACAGACAGAAATATGGAAAAACAATGAATATGCTATGTTATATTGTGGTAGACCCACTCTGGAGGTATTCAATGTCAACTAGTCGCACGCTGGAAACGCACAAACTGCAAATTACGATGCGATTGCAATGAAAATTGATGCAGTTTTCCGTTTTCCACAAATTGCGTCGTGTAACCTTCACATAGAAAATCTTTCAACAAGAAAATTGCACGCACAGCAAAACGGAGAAGAGAAGGGACCAGGGACAGCCGGCACAGATGGGCGTGTGTGGTTGGTATTGGAAAAGGGGGCGTGTACGACTTTGACAATTGCACATGATGCCAGAGAGAGGGTCAAGGGATTAGAATTGCGGCGAACCACAGACCCAGAGCAAACCAATTAAGCGTCAAAAAAAATGATGATGGTTATGACGGTTCTCTGGGTCGAGCGTAATTGCTGACCAAATTGAGGTAAGGGTACAGTGAAGGAAAGAGAGAGGGAAGAGTGGGCAGAAAGAGAGAGAGAGAGAGAGGCAGTAAATGTTGCGGTTTCCGCCGGGGCAGTTGTCAGAGACGCCAGAGTCAATGTTGGATCAGCTGTACCTACATTCACATCCGTCTCACTACTTTGTCTTTCGCTCTCTCTCTCCCCGTCTCACTCTCTCTCTCTCTCTCTCTCTATCTACAGATAAACCTAATTAATAAACATTAACATGGCCGTCTGGCGCTTCCACTCGCTCTTTAATTAATAATTATTTACATAATTAATTAAAATGGGGGCGCTTGCAACATGTTCATGCACAGTTCTCATTAGTTGGGGGAGACGAAGGCGTGGCACGTCGTCGCAGAAAAATCGTTATAAAATGTTGTCGAGCGCATTATAAATTTCATTAGCGATTTGACTAAGTGCAGCCGTAGCTAAGTCGGATAACCGGAAAATCTTATGCCGAAATGATGAAATTCGACTGAGAATACTCTGCAAGGTTTCATTAATATATACTTTAAAATATTTTAAGCCAAGCTATTTATTAAATAAAATGATATAAAATCTTATATAGTAAGTATATTCGGTTTATAAGATTATATAAGTTTATAAACTTATGTTAACAAGAAAAAGGTAGTACAGTTAGTAAAGTTATCGATAGTAGGGTGTTTTGTCAGGATACTCAAAGAGCGGAGTCTTAAGCCTCATAAATGCGGTTATGTCGGGCGCCGGCTAATTGCAATTAATTATTTAAGTAATCCATCACAGCCGGCGACGTCGTCGTCGTCTTCGAGGCCTGCACTTGAAGTTGCTGCTGTAGAGTGGGGGCGACAGAGGGTTAAGCCAGTGGCTTAGTTGAAAGGGGCCTGAAATGGCCGAAGTTGGCGGCTTTTTGGCAAAAAAAAAAAAAACGTTGGTGCGCCAAGCACGCGAATGTCGTATAAGTAATTTTCTTGTTATTCTTGTTGTTGTTTCCTTTGTGTTTCTTCTGCAATGCAAAATGCAAATTAGTGTAGAAATAACGAGGAAAATGTGAAGAAGAAAAAGGCGAAGGAAAAGAAACTGTAAGTCACATTGAATTGGACTTACATCATGAAGATATGGCCCAAATAAAGCGAGAGGGAGAGAGAGAGAGAGAGAGGGAGAGAGACCAACTTTATGAGCCTTGTGACCCTCGAGACCAGATTCCCTTGTATAACGGTGCAAGTAGGCAGTGGCTCACACAGTTCTCACGACGCCCCCTATCCCTGTCCCTCTCTCTCTCTCTCTGGCAGCCATTTGCGTGTCTTAAGCCGCAATTAAAGACATTTCAATTAGAGCCAAACAAATTGTTAACTGTTTGGACTTAAAACTTTTGCTTGGTAGTGTGGGAGAAAAGGGAGGGATGAAGCTCCCCTCGTTTAACTTGTGTATTGTGACGTGTGCATGGCCCAATTGGGCTCAAACGCGCTATTTATCGTTTTCCATTTTCACATTTTCCCCATTTTACCACATTTCCCTTTCTCACTGCTGCTCGTCTTTTCCCAGCGCGGCTTAATTATTTACTAATTGTTGTTGAATTATGAAGAACTGTGTCGTTTAATTACCCAACAATTACAAATTGTTTGGCAGCCTGTGATTTTTGGGCAAAGTTTTACGTACTCGATAGAAACAACAACAACGATAACAACAACAACAAAAACGATAACAATGTTACGTAGCTATTTGGGCTGCCTGTCTGCACCTCTGCCTCTTGCTCACATTCACACACACACGCACACACACATTCACAGCGCAACGTAGCTCCGCCCCGCAAGACGAACTGCGCCAGTACGCGCAGCAGTGTGAGTGGCTGTGTGTGTGTGTGTGAGAGGGCGAGAGCGAGAGAGCGCGCGCGCGCGTGAGAGAGTAAAACAACCACCAGACGCTTGCTCAGGCATACAACATGGCGTGGTTCCATTCTCATTTCGTTTCGAGTGCGCTCGCTGGAAATTGAGTGAAAATGCAGAGCGAGCAAAACTGAAGCGAAACGAAATAAAAGAAGTGCAGTGCATACTTATTAATAATTGTGTATTTTGTTTTGTTTTCTACGTTTTTCTTTTTTTTTTTTTGTTCATTTATTTATTTCTCAGCTTACACGTTCTGGCTTGTAAGTAAGCCGGGAGTGAGGCGTGAGCGCGCTGCTTAGACGCACTTAAGATGGCCAACTGCTGATAAGGCAGTTTTTCCCTCTGTTCTTCCATTCCCCTCCCCAGCCCCCTGCTACAGTCTGTCTGTGTCTGGTTAATGCGGCGCAAATTGCTCATGTTCTCCGACAAAGACAACTTACACCTTCGGCTCGGAGACAGACTCGAGAGCGTAGCAAGCAGACACGGCCATTAAATCTACATAAATGAAGCGTTCTTCTCGCCCTCAGGGCGCCAAGATTGGCCAGCTGCACCATGGTCTGCCTCCCATTCCCTCTTACCGGGAATACTCCTCAATGTGCCTTGGTATATTTGGAGAGACATTTAAACGCTGCCCATTGTCTGTAATTGCCACTGTGCAAATAGAAGACGCTTCTAATCGACCATATTTACCTGTTCTTATGGGGGTTGATATAGGGGGAACTTCTGCACTTGCAATTATGGTGGGGTGGAGAGTAAGCAGCGAGGGAGTTTAGGTTGTTTAAGCAAAACAATTAAAATTAAATTAGCAAGAGTCTCACAAACAAAAAAAAACTCTAATATGGTTTGATATTGTTATTATTATTATTATTTTTGTGTGAAATAAAGAAAAAATATTGTAATATTATATGTATACTTAATTTTAATAAATATGTATATATAATAAAATATATATAAAATATTGTAAGTATTGTAAATTGAATGTAATTTTGTGACACGAGATTTTAATATACATATTAGGTTGATATTATCGATAAAGATTTACATGAAATGAGACATAATGTGTTAAATACCTATGCAATACCAAAGACCTCCTCATTTCTCTGCTTCTCTTTATGAACTAAAATAATAAAAATACATTATTAAAGCCTATAGTACAGAGAAAAAATGTCAAAAGTATGCTCTATCAATTATATTTATCTATACCCACACTTTATGTCTTTCTTTTCGATTTACGAGTCTCTTTCGCCCAACTTTGCGTTTGAATGGAGTCGCAATTAATATTTCATTTTAATTCACATAATTTGTTTACGATTATTGGTAAACACAATATTCTGTATTTTTTTTTTGGGACTCGAGTAGAAATTCGCGTGATAAGCACAGTTCGTGGTGGGTTGGTTGAAGAAGGGGTTGGGAAAACGGAGGGGGAGGGGAGGGGAGTTTAATGGCCTTATTGATCGACGCAGAACGTGGCGGTGACAATTTTTACTTAATTTCTCAGTCTGCAGTCCAGCTGGGCGATTATCTTGATGGATCCATTTCTTGGGCACCCTTGCCACACTTGCCACATGCCACATGCAAATGAGTTTGGCCAGGGGTCTCTTTCCCAGCTAATTTTCGCCTCTCTTTCGCACTGTCTCTCTCTCTCTCTATCTCCTTCTCTCTGCACTTTTTGCGGTGAGCAAAGCGTTAAAAACGCATTTAGCATAATTTCATTTTGCGCAAACATGAATTTTGCATTTGCATTTGTAATGAGTGCACTCATGAGTGTGTGTGTTGGAGTACCCAAACTCCCCGCTCGATCGTTGTCCCCTGCCGCAACACAATTAAAAACTCATAAGAAATATGCATACAAAAAAAAGTTGAGTATGAAGAAGAGAAAAAAACAAAAAACGATCGCAAAAAGCGATGGAAAGAAAGAGAGAAACGCGCACTTGTAGACCCACCTGAGGCGCACCTTCTGACGGACCCCCCCCCCCCCCCCTTCATCGCCACCTCTGTGCGTTCCTGAGAGAGCAAGAGATACATAAATAATCAAATAAATTGTGTATAAAAATGCGCGCCAAGGAGGCGCATAAAATAAAGTCATAATTTCAAAATGATTTATGAAATGCACTCGGAAACGCGGCTCAGAAAACTGCACAAGCTCTCCTCTCTCCCTCTCTCTCTCTCTCACTCTCTCACTCTCTCTACGTTCTTTCTTCTCACTCCCTGTGTATGGCCCTGTCTTCAATACTCTAACAAGAAGTTAGACTAGCTACACTAAGCAGGTAAGTTTTCTTATAATTCATTGTTATTTATTGCTAGAAAAAATAAATAATAATACATATAAAAAAATAATATAATACTTTAAGAAGAAATGAATGATTTAATATAAATTATAATATTTTAAATAGTAAGTTTATTATTAAATAAAAATAATTAAATGCAGTGTAATAAAATCAAATATGATAATAAATATATATGAGTTCAGGTCTTTTCTAGCTTATTTTGATTCCCCTAGCTACTCTTTCTTCTGTACTTACATTTTTTTTCCCATTGCAGTGTATCTGCTTATTCTACATAATTTTTTCAGTTATTTTTAGTTATATGTATATATATAAAATATATTTTCTGACTTGTAGCACACATTTTAGATTATTTTCTTTAATTTCTCGTCTTAATGCAGCGCGCCTTTCTGAAATTAATTTCGTGTATGTGCTGCATTCGAGTTTCCAGATGCTTCATTCATTCCCCATTAGCATAACCGGGCACGCAGGGTAACTATACATACATAGGTGATAAAGGTGGGAGCAGGAGGGGGCAAGAGGGCGCAGGGAGGGGAGCGAGACGAGACGAGGCTCAGGACTTGTTAAATTTGACATGGCCTCTTATGATTAGCTGAATTATGCTTTTCTTTCGCTTTGCCATTTGCATTGCGATAAGATCGCCAAGTGCAGACTGCAGAGCTCTATCTATATAAGGTGGTCTTATATACATATATTATATATGTAGTGTAGCTTAGCCAAACGGTAAGTGAAAAGGAAGTTGGCGCGAGATAATCATGCTATTATTTCGCCTCATTTCTGCTCAGCGAATGCAAAAAAAAAACAAAGAAAAAGAAAAACCAAAACGATTTTCTTCGCTTTTCTTGACTGTCTGACCACTGGCTTTCCCGGTCCGTACCCCCCTACCCCCTCCCATATATGTATACAATGTACGGGCAGCAATTAAGCGAAAAAAGTAACATTTTTCTTAAGCTTTCAACAGTGCGGCATGCAGCAAAAGGGGGCGTGGAGACATGGTGGGAGGGGCGGCAGCATTTGAATTTGCATTTTAAATTGTATATTACACACACACACACACACACACACAGACACATACACTATGTATATATACGTATTTCGCTTTATTATTTATTGCTGAAAGTGCAACAAGGCGTATGCTTAACTTTGTTGATAATTGGAGTGAGAATAAGCATTCATAATTTGCCTTTTCTGCTTCTGTTGTTGCTTCTCCTTCTCCTTCTCCACCTTTTGCTTCTGCTTCGTTTCTGCTTTTTTAAAAAAATAAGTAGAGGCAAAACATGGCAGCTAATTAATGTGATTTGTGGGCAATACAGAAAACTTCTTGAAGTTACAATATTTCTTTTTCAGTTGAGGTTTTGACTAGTAATAATTATTAAGGCGGAAGTTAACAGACTAGGAAAGCTGCTGTGCTGTTAAATCATCAATAGCGGTTATATCGATAACTCTATACCATAAGCGAAATGGTTATTTGAATGAAAGTAGATTATCTATACCCTATCGATATTGTACATAGTCATATTAAATGAAAAGTAAGAGATGCTAAGTAAAAAATGAATTAAAATCAATAGCTGAGTCGATTTGGCGAACTATGTCTGTATGAACGTCAATAACTTGGGTATTTTAAAGGCTTGAGATACCAAATTTGGATTGTAGATGCCTATATACCTTATGCAGATCAAGCACATTCCAAAAGTTGCCTGCCATGCGCAACAGGCCCGCAACGAGATTTTTTTAATTTATCAATTTGTTTATAATGCGTATTATTAAAGATTGAAATTATGCTGCATGCTTAAGAGCCTGGGAAACTGATGCTAGCCTAATATAAACTTATTCTGTGGAATTCCAGATTTGTTCTCTACTTATAATGCACATCTACGCCACCCATCGTCCAGGGGTATGAAAACGAAATTACTCTTAAAAGCGTGGACAAGTTTTGCAAAGTTTGAGTGGGTGTAGAGGGGGGATGACACGGGGGGAGAGAGTGGCAGGGAAAGGAGAGCACGCAGCAACGTGTGTGGGCGTAATATCGGTTACGAAACCATGCAGCGTCATCCCAATGCGGTCGCACTGCAAGAAACCGCAATGCAAGAGTCAAATTCAACTTGTGGCTCTCTCTACCTGCCACATGAAGTGGCATCGCCACTGCCACCGCCACTGCCACTGCAAATTGACAAGTTGCTAATCGGTTAAATTAGCCATGAAAGAATGCACAAGTCATCGGGTTACAACGGGGCAACGTGCTACGTGCTACGTGCTACGCCCTCGCAACGTGAGAACGTGTCGTCGCTGTGGACGATCCGAAGTCGATCGACGAACTGATTTATGATAGACGTGTGCCACACTCCCCGCTCCCCCTCTCCAGCTTGTCTCTCCCTGTCTCTGCTCTGTCTTGTGGTTCGCATCGATATCAATGTCAACAGGTTTCTCGCTGCGTTCGCATCGCAACTCTTCTTCAGCGTCCTCGCATCTTGATCTCGAGTTTCTGTGCAACGTGTGCACCCTTTGCCGGGGCATGCTCTCAAGAAGGGGGCAGAGAGGGGCAGAGGGGCGGGTTGGGTTAATCATTGTTATTTGGATCCATTAGTCGCGCCATCCGCTGCTGCTGATGTTGCTGCTGGTGTTTCGCATTGCAATTATGTTGACAATTCGACGGGAGAGCTCTCGGAGATTATAGCGATGCCTCCTTTGCTTTGGGGCCTAATCATTAGGCGCAGTTTATTGAAAAACTTTTTGGCTGATTAATGGGCCCAGTGCGGCCGACAGGTGCGCCACATCTTTTTCAGTTCCCCACGGTTGTTGTCTCTTTCTTTATTGGCATTTAAAATATCTTAAAGACTGTCATTGGGGGAGCTGCAATCCAACAATTAGGCTAATGCCGAAGTCTTCAATATCCCATTCCGATCTTACTCTCTCTCTGTCTCTGTCTGTCCATTGGGGGCAGCTGCAAACAGGAAGCAAACCGTTTGTCCAATAAACGTCGCCCCAAAACGTTGCATATAAATTCTCAATTATCGCCCACGCCCCGAAGAGCCGGAGGAGTCTGCAATTTGCCACAGTTTAGAGGCGCATAAATAAACTCTTGTTGCAACGCTGCAACGTGTTGCACTGCTTCCTATTTAGACATCACCAGAACAGGACACAACAACATATGCAAACATATGCGCAGCTGGGAGATACCCTGCAAAGATACAAAACGCGAAAATAATATATAAATCCTTGTGCCACGCTATTTGTTATCGAATTCCAACGAAACGGCTAAACCGATTTTAATCGAACTTTCTGAGCACTTTGAATAGGTCTAAGAGTCTGCTAATATATATTTTTAATACGTCTAAGCCTTCTGTTAAATGAGCTAGGGTCTTAACAGTACTGCTCACTGTTAAGCAGAAATAGGTCGTTGCTGTTAAAGCAAGGTCGTTAGACCTATTTATTCCTTACTGCAATTCTTGGTTAGTTTAGTAGCTAAAGTTAATACGTACCATCTCTAGAGCTTTTTACAGGGTATGCTGGCGCAGAGCCAATGCAAACGCCTAGCAGAGATTGAATCGTTTAGAGAAAGAGAGTCGGAAAACCTTCTTCCAGCTTCACCTCAGCCAGCCCAATATGGAGCGCAATTTGATTACTATTTGCTTTTTTTTTTTTGGGGCCCGCGGTGCTGCAATTGATCATGAGCAGGCGAGACAGGCAGGGGGAGGGGAGGAGGGAGAAGGGAGAAGCTTCTGCCCAGCCAAATGCGGAAACGTGCCGCTCTGTCTGAGCTGAGCTGAGCGAGTATCGAATGGGGTGTCTGGAATTGAAAAGGCAGCACAACAAATCCATCAGGAGTTGGCGCTCTTGAGAATGCTCTGCCCTGGCATTAGAATGGATACTCTGCTTCTTGTTGTTGTTGTTGTTGCTGTGTAAACACCCACCGAAAGCTGTGTAAAAGGCACTTGGTTCATAAATCATCGCGATAACAAATTACCGCTGCCGTCTCTGACTCGGACTCGGACTCCTTCTCCTACTCCAACTCCGAGTCCAACTATGACTGCGGAGTTCGCGCAGAGTGCAGCTACGTCTCGTCTCTGCGGGCCAAACAAAAGAGTTGGAAGTTACAAAAGATCAATCTTATTTGCGCCCCGAAAAATGCATTTGCTGTTGTTGTTGTTGTTGCCTTTTTTGGCCAAAATAGCCAAAGAGGCGCTTGGCCATTGGCAATCATGAGGCAGACGGAGACGTAGAGCAGAAGAAGGAGTCGATTAATTTGCCCGATTTGTGCGCCCATCGCAATGCCAGACTAGAGTCGACTCGACTCGACTTCGACTTCGACAACGACTTTGAGTTTAGTTTGCGCATTATTATTATTATTATTATTTTAGTTGCTGTTGCTGTTGCTGTTGTTGCGACTCGCATCTCTCTTTCTCTGTCTCGTGTAGGCTAAACAAACTTACAATTTAGATTGAATTTATTTGTGCGCCGCCAGCCGCCTGCCGCCTGCCTAGACGAGGAGCAGCCCATTGAGATCTTCATTTGCTGATCTTTCTGGGAACATCTTTGCGGCGTTGACCCCAAGGCAGGCAGCACAGACTACGTAAGGCACTGAGCGAAATTGCTGAAGTTTGGTATGAGAAATATATTCATTAATAGTGTTCGATAATTTAAAAGTGGCATATTTTATTTATTTATTATGTATTATTTTATTTATTTATTTAATATTTTATTTACATATTTATCTTTATTTTTTGCAGTTTTTATTGTCTTTTAGCGCAAATTTCCCTTAAATATCAATGCAAAATGCTGCTGTATCTAAGCAAATCGTTTATTTAAACAAAATACAATTTTTTGCCATACACTTGAAACGTTTACACTGCTACAACTGTTATTAACAGCTACGCCTACAGTAAACTGTTAAATAACATTTGCAAATGCAAATTTAACATTCGATTAATAAGTTAGCAGAAGGTGGAATCCTTGCCATTCTCCTGCAATGTTAACATTTAGCTTACATTCACAGTTCGCTGTTAATTAACATGTTTGCCTGCAGTGTTATCACATCAGATGCCGAAAAAAGAGAAAAAATACACTTATTGAATTTGTTTTAAAATATTCTCAACTATTTCGCTGAGTGCATACGATTCCGATTCCGATTCGGACTTGGACTGCGTATTGTCTGCCTCACTCACTGACCAGTTTCCAGTTTGCTTTCGGCTTTCGCCTTGCGTTGCTGTTGTTGTTGTTGCCCGCTGTTCCTTTTGAACTCTATTAAACTCAGCGAATTTATTAATTTCGCTGCTGATTAACTGTTTCAGATAGCGCGCTGACCATTGGCTGCATTCTGCTGCCTTGGCTGCCTGTGTATCCGTTAGTCGCATCGGCCAATAAATCATTTTGCCCGTTTTCCTTTTGGCCACAAATCTGGAATCTCCCTGCTGCCCTGCTCCTCTGCTCGTGCTGCCCTCTTGCTGGCGCATGTCTGCTGGGGCCACACTGCGCCTGACAGAGTCAGATTGACACATTTGCCTTTTCTGTCACACACTAATCAACATGAGGGGAGGGAGGAAGGGAGACTGGCATGGCAGGGGATGCGTATTAACTCTAATGACAGTGTCAAACAGCGTCAACACACGACAATGACATGCAGCTACAGTTATTGCCATATTCGAAGCTATAATGCAGCTTAACTACAACCAGAGATCGAGCGATATACACCTGCAGATATGTATGTATATATATTGAGTAGATATGCGACAAAACAAACAGACAAAAGGCGAGTGAGACCAGTGACAGCAGGTCGAAGTTGCCAATGCCCTCGCCATGGGTTACTATTACGTCAGACTATGTGAGATTATTTTATGGTAGTAGTACTAGTAGTAGTAGTAGAAGTATAGTAGTAGTACTACTATAGTAGCAAACACACTTAGTCTATTTAACAAATAAAATACCTTTATTTATACACAATTTCAGAGGTTTATTTTGTTATATTTGCCACTATAGGTGTAGATCTAACTGAATTACTTAAGTTTTTCTGGGAAGTATAATGTCTCTTGATTCAATTTTATCCCTAAAGAGCCTTAAGTTTATTTTCCATTCTAGTTTTCTCCAAGAAATTCTATAAGTTGAACTGCAACTGCAAAATTTGTGACTAAGGCATATAAAAACCTTCGGTCACGTTGTTTGTTTCTAAATTCCTACGAAACGACTGTACCCATTTTTATGAAATTTTCTATACTTATCCGAAAGGTCTGAGCAAATGCCCAACGTCTAGGTTTCATAGCCCTAAACTTGCTGTACGATCCGCTAACGGCTTAACAGTTGTACGCACTGTTAAGCAGAAATAGGTCGTTTTCTTTCATACACTTAACAGACCTAAATGTTCTTATTTATCTTCATGCTAGCTAGTCTATAAATAATATACTAAATATTTGTTATTATATATGCTATGTTAGAGTCGTAGGTCCAGCTAGCAGGTACTTAAATATTGTAAATAATATATTATATAATTTTATTATGTAAGTTTTCTAATATAATATAGTAAAATAATTAATATGGTATGTTTTAGCTATGTTGGTTACAAACCTTGACACTTTTTCTGTATACTTCGTGTTCTTGCCCTGTCTGCCTGTAACAGGGCAACTCAACCCTTCGATTTGCCTCTCTTTCTCCCCTCCCCTCTTAACTCTCTGACTGTTACAATCTGTGAAATGTCCGCAATGCAAAGGGCGCAATTGCTGTCGCCGTCGCTGTCGCTGTTCGGCTTGGTTGGCTGTGCTGCTCACCTGTGCTGCCTGAGTGAGTGCGTGTGTGTGTGTGTGAGTGTGTTTTGGCTGAGGTTTTGTGGCTGTTGCTGTTGTTGTTGTTTTGGTGGTTTCGGTGGTGTCCACGTTGACGTTCACGTTGACTTATCTCGCGCAATTGATCGCTCGCTTGCTCGATTGTTATTGTTGTTGTTGTTGTTATTGTTGTTGTTGTTGTCGGCCATTGTTTGCATTCCCCGTGTGTGTGTGTGTGTGTCTGAAATGACATTTGCCGCTGTTGTTGTTTGCCTTGTGCATTGTTGTTTTTTTTTTCCGCCACAAAGGCGGCCATTTTGAAGCAACCCCCCCCGCACAATCCCCTTGAACCCGCCATGGACTTGTCACAAATAGCAATTAATAATTGCGGCTACTTAGCGCAGTGCAGCAAAGGGGGTGGGGTGAGGTGCGGTAGGGGGAAGGGGGTACTGGGGCTGGACAAACATGCTGCATTTGCAGAAATGGTAAATATTGGTTTATTGTCGCCGCGACGGAGGCCATTAAAAAATTGTTCATTTTGTGTTATCCTTTATGGCTTTGCCTTGTTTTGCGCCCCTCTCTACCCCTACTCCCCCTACTCTCTGCTTGGTAATTATAGCTAGTTGTTGTGTATGTATGAGTGTGTGTGTGTGCCTGTGTGTGTGTGATGTATGCGCAGTTTTTTCCTAGGCGCCTCTTTATATCTCCCTTTATTTTTTTTCGGAAACTTTTCGCTAATGTTGTCAGTCTTTTGGACAGATGACGATAGGCATCTGCCAGGGGCGGAGAGGGAAAGGTGCAGATAGGGGGGGGGGGGGGGCTACTTAATTGGCAAATTACTGCGCTTGTCTAGATCCTCATGGACAACCATCAACTTTGACATTGATGCCTCCACTGCAGCTGCCTCTGCCTGTTCCTCAAAAATAAAAAACAACTTGCAACGCGCGCGAGTAGCTTGTTCGCCCCCCCTCCTCGCCCCCTGCTCCTCCTCGTGCGCGTAATGAGAAACTTGTTATATGAAATTAGGCAGGGAGCAGGGAGCAGGGCGCAGTCGTGGCTGGAGGGGAAGAGGAGCATATTAAGCGGCTCGCGGCAAAAAACGTTGAACAAACACATAATTCCTCATACAACTTGCCTGTAGAGAGAGCGTAGGGAAGAGGGAGAGTGAGAGAGGGGCGTCTTGAGTTGGAAATTGATATGCGAAGACAGGGCGCAGGGCCTACAGCTCTCTCTCTCCCTCTCTCTCTCTCTCTTTCTCTCCTGGTAATGCCAAAAGGCACCTGCAGCCTGCAACTTCCAAAGACTGAAGCGTAAATTGATAAGCTGCAAGTGCCAGTGGCGTAGGGAAGGGACGGGGAGGGGGCAAGAGGAGGAATGAGAGCTGTGTGTGAAGAGGGGCAACTGCTTGACCGGTTGGCTTATTAGTGACTGCGATTGACATTGCCTTCTGTTTTTTTGGGTTTGGGTTCTCTGCAAGCTGTGCCTGTTCCTGCTGCTGCAGCTCCTCTTTCCCCCTCTCCCGATCCTCCTGCTGCCTGCTCAGCGTGAGTTTGCGCTTGCGCAGCCAACAAGTAAACCCTGGCCAATCCCACTCTCCTACCTCCTGCCTCCTCGCGCGCCATGCCCTTGCCCATGCCCAGTCCCAGCCCAGACGCTCTTCCTGCTGCCCAACTAGACCAGACGAGATAAACACACTCGCCTGCTGCTGCGCTGCTTCTGCTCCTATGCTGCCGCTGCTGCTGCTGCTGCAAAATACCTGCACGCAATGTAATTCGCTCCTCTTCTGCTCCAGACACCTTCGGTCTGACGTCATGAGGCATACACTGCACGAAATGCAGCTCGAGTTCTATTCAACAGAAATAGTTCGTTTGTTAACAAATTCCTATAAAATATATTATTTTTATTCAACCTAACCAGCAAAAAGTAAGTGAAGCTGAAATAGTTATATAATATTTATTATTTATTTATTATTTTAACGGATTGTTATGCCTTAAACAGGTAGACTTATGCAGCATACAGTCATGTTATGATATCTTCTTATTTCTTTTATACTTTTTCACTTTATTCCCTCAATTTTCTCACAGTGTTGCCAGCATCTTGCACATTTGTTGCATTTTCTGCTCTTTTGAAATGTTTGCTCTCCTGGTCTGCCCTTTCTGTCGTTTGCTCTCGCTCTCTCTCTCTCCCTCTTTCTTTTTATCTCCTTCTCTCTCTCTCACTCTGTGTCTCGCTGTTTCTCTTCTCTAGCTGCGCCATCTGTGGCAACGCTGCCTGCGGTTATGTATCGACATATGGCGGCCTTTTGTCAGTTATGCACTCGGCTACTATTTTCCTTGCTCCTGCCTATTCCCCTGCCCTTCTCCCTGTCTCTGTCTGTTTCCCTGTATTCCCCTCCTGCCTGCTCCTGCCTGAGTGCGGACATTTTGTTTGGGGGGCTGGAATTACTAGGAATTCTGTGTCGCATTGTGGCACAAATAAATCATTGAGATAAGTGGCAACTCTGAGTGTTGCAGCCATTACAGTTGCTGCTGCTGTTGTTGTTGTTGTTGTTGTTGCTGCTGTTGTTGTTGTGCATTTATGGCAGCATTTTAATGGCCTTTTGGCAGTTACAAATGCAAATCGCGCGCGGCTGCTCTAATCGCACTCGGATTCGTTTCCAATTGCGACTTCCGAGTGCAGCAAGCAGGAGATGCCAGAGAGAGAGCAACAACGCGCCCGATTGGCGATTGGGCGACAGAGATAAGCATAAGCAGCAGCCACACACAAAGAGAGAGCAGCAGCAGCAGCCGCAGCAGCAGCTTCAAAGAGAACAAAGACTGCGCTTAATTACAGCATAATGAATTAGTAAGCTCGCACACACACACACACGCACAAACATGCACACACATGCACGCTCTCTCGCTCTCATGCCGAAACAATGCAGCAGACAGAGTCGGCCGTATAGCGCACTGTGCTGCGCTTGTATTGGTGAGGCAAAACACGCCCTGTTTCGTTTTGAGCGCAAAGTCAGCTGCCAGAGTGAGACAGCGCATACGCTTCCATAATTGGACGATGACTTTCCAACGAAACGAAACGTTGAGAATGAAACAGCGCACAGCGAGCGTATCACTCTCTCTCTCTCTCTCTCTCGCTCGCTCGCTTGCGCGACGATCGCGTTGCCAGGACGACTGGAAAGCGCACACAGCGTGTGCCGCATTCCGCAGCGTTTCAAGCAGGACTGGTTTCAGTTCAATTTCGTTTTCAGTTCTTGTTGGATTCTCGAAGCGTCGACGTGGCCGCGCAGTTCGCAGTTCGCAGTCCCGCACAGAGAGAGAGAGAGTGAGAGAGGCTCTCAAATTAAATTCGGGAACGCCGTCGGCGCTTCTCAGTTGCCATTTGCAGTGAGAGAGGGAGAGAGACAGAGAGTGAGTGAGAGAGCGAGCGAGAGCAGGCCGCGTTTCATTTCAATTGTCGCGTCGTTGTTTAGCTTTGACTTTGGCCGCGCATTCACATTGTTTCATTCGCATCTGCCGCTCGCGTGCAGTCGCTGCTCTCTAACGGTGCTTTGCCGTCGTCATCGTTAACGTCGTTGCCAGCGCCAGCGCCAGGCGCCATCGCCTCGCCCGGTGCGCCCTCGATCACACACACACACCGACACGCACACAGTGCTCACAGTGCTCGAAAAAAGGTGCGTGCCCCCAAACGCAAGTGAAAAGTGTGCGAAAACGCAATATAAATAAAAAAAAATATACAAAAATCCAAATAAAATTATATACAAAAAAAACAAAGCAAATTCGAATTCAAATTCCTGTCACGCGATACCCTGCAATCCGGTCAGCCGGTCTGGCATAGTTCTTAGTTCACGCCACACGCAACAGTCGCAGCAACAACAACAATCGCAACGGTAACTTGAAGAGACAAGTGCAAGTGCAAGCGAGCCAGCTGAGCTTACAGTTGCCGCCGGCAGTCGCAGTCGCAGCCGCAGCCCAAATGTCACTTTGACAGCTGCTAACGCCGCTGCTGACGCCTCTGCCTCTGCCGCTGCCTCGGCCACGGCTGCTGCTGGAATGATTTGCGTGCCGTTCTTGCGTTTGGCCTGCTGATTTGTTGCATGCGTCGTTGGCGTCGTCGCTTAGCTAAATACACAAAGGCAACAACAACAGCAACAACAACAGTGGTGCAAAAGCAATGCGTGCCGAGTGAAAAGCAAAAGTGTTACAAATAGCAAAAAAATAAAAAACAAAAACAAAAAGAAAAGCTAAAAACCCACAACTACAACAACAAAACGAACTTCTATCATATTTGATTTGCCATATTCTTTGCTAATTTTATCATTCATTCAATTTGATTTGCACTCATGCGCCATCGCATATCGTGATAATTAGCATATCGTGATAACTTGCACTATGCGATAGTAATGTGACAATATTTGCCATCAATTGGTTTATTTGCTAACTGCTTCTTCCTCTTATTCTTCTTTTTCTACTGCAATTTCATTTTGAACTGATTATCAAACAGCGCAGATCTCTTTATAAACAAAAAAATACCATAGAATATTGTGAAATGTAATGCAAATACGAATTACTTTAAATTCTCGGAAAGAAATTAGCAATTTAATTGGAATAACTCTTTATAGTTGATTAAAATACATAGTATAACTTCGTTTAGAGTTTATCTGCCTTCTATAATCATATAGCAAAAAATGCATCGCAAATAATAAAATAATTTTAAAACTTTCCATACATCGGCAGTTTTAAATTATTTAATAATCCCTACATCTCTATAGAAACTGTTCATATTTAAAATTTTGTGAATCTCCGATAATCTTATTACAAATAATGCCAGAGAAAATCCTGTAAAAGTACAATTATTCAATATCGTAATTAAAAAAAAGTTCTGATAAACATTTTTGCTAGAAAACATAAAGTTTTTGCTCTCTGAATTATATAAAATATTATAATAATCTTCGTGAAAAAAACCGTGTTTCAAACTTCAACATATGCATTTAAAATTAAGTTTTATTCTGATATAAACTCAGATTAAGTATTTGCTGTTCTAAAAATGATATACTGAAATAATATTATGATATTTTGATATATGAAATGATATATGATATATGCCAAATAATTGCAACACCTTTATGAAAATTTATTCAGAGTGTAAATCTAATAAGAATGAATGAAAAAAAAAACTGCACAAAGTACAAACTAAAGAACTTTTGAAGAAAAAACCCAACTAAAGCCAGTTCGATTCCAGTAACCCTATAAATCATGCTCGTGAAGATATCATAATAAATTTCAATCTACAATCTTTCAATTAGCCCTGCGAAAGTGCAATAAACAAACCGAAAACAGTTGAGAAAAGCAAAAAAAAAAAAACAAAAAACAAAGCGAAAATGGAGGAGGCGTGATGTGATAAGCGAAAGCCTGAGCAAAAACGTGAAAACAAGAAAGAGAAGAAGAAGAAGTATAAAAAGAGAGATCCTGGCAATAAATCAAAAGAAAACAAAACGAGAAGCAGCAGAAAATATCAAGGAAAGAGAAGACAGTGAGAGAGAGAGACAGCGAGAGGAGTGAGTGAGTGAGAGAGAGAGAGTCGCCAGCTAGTTGCACAGTTGCCGCTGCAAACGCATTCACCACGGCGACCATAACGAACTCCGCCCTCGCGATGAGCCAACTGGGCACCGTCTACGCGACCAAGCGCAGGCGACGCAACGGCAAAAGGTGAGTGAGTCTCCGCAGGGCAAGACCGCCCCCAGTTCTCAGTTCCCAGTCTCCATACTCCCCTCTGTGTGTGGGAGTGAGAGTGTGTTATTAGTCGACTGATTACAATCGGAATCCAATCTGAGATTAGCTTGTCCCTTGTCTGCCCCATGCGGCGACGGCGGTATCAATCTGCGGCTTGTTGGCCGCATCAATCGGCGTAATTCAGGCAGGTGAGATTCAGATTTACCTGTGGCTGATAAATGATGGGCCCCGTCTCAGGGTCTGTTGCTGCTACTGGTCTTGCTTCGATTATTAATGAATTGCGAATGGGCGCACGCTGCGTATACGCAATGCGAGAGTTGGTAAGATGAAGGTGGGAATTATGTGAAATTTATTATGCATGTCCAGGCAGAGTAGAGCGTGAAATTACCCGGTACTCGCTCACCCAGTGTGGCCCCTCAACATATTTTCCTGCCCTCGATTATTATAATGCTTGCTCTCTCTCTGTCTCTCTCTCTCCCTGTCTCTATCTCTGTCTCCATTTGCGCCTTATCGCAGTGCGAAGATCAAGAATCGCCGCGCAGTCTGCGGCTGCCCAAAAGTGCATATAATTTCTGATAATTTTGTGTACTTAACTTGTGCAAAATACTTGAAGAAAGGGCAAGAGGGAGAGAGAGAGAGGGACAGACTGAGAGAGAAGGAGAGAGAGAGAGAGCGAGAGAGGCAACTGCGAACTACACGCGACGCTGTTAATATGCAAAGGCAAAAATGAAAATATTATGAAAAATATGTAATAAAAAATAATAAAAGCAGCTCAGCAGCAGCAACAACAACAACAGCAGCAGCAGCAGCGGCAACTGCAACATCGCAGTAGCTGCTGCTGCTGCTGCTGCAGCAACTGTGCCACGCCCACCAAACACTGAGCACTGTAATTGCGCCCCAACTGATCAGCGTGCTCCGAAGATAGCGACAAAGTTATTAATTTCTTGCGTGTTTTTGTTTCCTTTGCATACCCTGTAGAGATTGGGGTATATTAGTTGCAACGAGAGATAGACGCGTAGCTAAAAATAATCGTATATATAATATATGCACATAGTTTAATTACGGATACTCTAAATATAAACATTGATCTGTTATAATCTTAAAATTACTTTAAAAGAAATAATGAGAGACAAATATAACATGAATAAGCAAGAGATTATAGGAGATTAAGTGATTAAAAATTTGTTAAAGCTTAAAAATCAAAAACATAAAATAAATAGTCTATGATTCTAAAAGAAACTTAAAGGAATAATAGGTTTAAAACAAATATATACACTTCAATTAAATCTCATACTATAAAATCTTGAGTTGGCTAGGGATATTTTAAAAATAGTATGCATATACTGCATATTATTCATTATATCAGTAATTCCAAACAGATGTGCAATTTTGTGGAATATATACACTTCAAATATATCTTCATGTTCATCAACAGTTAAATAAATAAATATATTTATATTGTGCATATATAATATTTTAAATTGGATAAAATATACGCATTACTTTTAAATAAATGCATATTAACTGCAGACTTTTCTACATTCCTAGGGTATTTCTGCGTCGTTCACACTGTCTTTCACACGCTCTCAGCCGCGCTGCAGTTTCTTTTTTTATCGTTTTATTTGTGCCGCGGCGCAGGCAGCGCACATAATTTGCAGCGTTCGTGGCTTAAAAAACAATTACTTCTCGCCAAAATGCCTGCCCCTGCCCCTTAGCCCTCCAGGGCGGCCAACTGACTCTCTGCCTGCCTCCCTACCCCCTTCTCTGACTGCCGGGCTGCACCCCACCTGCTGCTGCCGCTGCTGCTGCTGCCGCTGGGGTGTGCAGAGCGCAGAGCGTCGCTTTGCTCGCTCGACTGACGCAAAATTGTCACCTTGCCATGCACACCTGCAATTAGCCCGACCCCTGGTCGGAGTCGACCCTGCTCTGGGTACTACATGGAGTACTCTGTATAACAGAGTCCTATACCCCCTTCCCCCTCCTCTCTCCCTGTGTCTTTTAATGAACCGATCAAATTGTGTCCTTTATTTAGTTTTGGCTATTTTAATTGCTCTGCTCGCATATTGCGCATACGACGCGTGTTGCCAGTGTTGGAAAATGCCTGTGCGTGCTTGCGTGCCAATGCTTCTATTTTTATTGCCAACTTATAATTTCAATTAAAGCACACATAATCTGCGACTATAAAGCCGAGCAATAACAGCATATCGAGCAAAGCTGCCTCTAGTACTATTAAAATCGTTGAATGGTATGGGAGGGCTGTATAATGCTATGAAACTAGATTGAGATTATTGTTTATATTTAATTTGATAGCATCTTGCAGTTATGCAAAAGTTTATTGTGCGGAATTTGCCTATTTAAGCTTTATAAGGTTATTATTTTAAATTATTAAGCTGCAAATGATATGGGGTAAAAAGGGAACTATATATAACTAGTATACAGCTTGCATAGCCAGTGTTGCACAGTGCTATGACGTAAAAAATAAAAAAATAATAAAACTATATATTATAATTCTACTTGAGCTAAGATTAAACATTTTTTCCGACTTAAATTTGTTTTATGTACTATAAAATTAGATACTTTAGAGTATTTTTTAGTTAAGATTAGTATAAGTCACTTAAAATAATCTGGAATCGTGTAATTTTCCCAGAGTAAGTGTAGCTGACTCTGGGCAAGCTCTGCAAATAGATTAGAAGAAAATAGAGAGAGTAATCTGTATCGTATATCATGCAATATCATATGATCTTGGGAAACTTGAACACTTTTGTTCGGATTTGTTTGTGTGTTCTAATCTGCAACAAATTGCGCAGCTTCTGTGTGTGATTTGATCTGTTGTTTGCCACTCCAATTTGCCACATGTGGCACGCGCAAGTGCAAGTGGTGTCTCGTTGTATTCTCCAAGAGATTAGCTAGAGAATTCATTGGCATAAGCCATGGCGATTCGATTTGGTTTTTTAGACCCCGCTGGCAGCCTTAACCCACTCGAGCAATGTGCTGTAATTGTTGTTGTTGTTGTTGTTGTTGCTGCCGTTGTTGTTGTTGTTGCTGCTGTTGTTGTTGCGACATGCTTGGCTGGGCGAGGGCAGCTCTTTGCCAGCAATTACCACAAGTAGTTAAAGTTCGCTCTGCCGCTCTCTCTCTCTCTCTGTCTCTCTCCAACCCAATGGAGATTCCCCCCAATGGAAACAATGTTGCAAGCAAGTTGCAGGTTGCAGCTGCAGCTCCCTTTGGCCCTTCTCCCCCTCCTGCCACATATTTACCCTCTAACCCTCTGTCCCTTCTTCTCCATCGACTGTTGGTTCCACTTGTTGGTTGTTATGGATATTTGAGTCCTGCTTTTGCTTTATTGATTATCAGCATGTTGTTGTTTATGCCATGTTGCTGCTGTTGTTGCTGTTGTTGCTGCTGTTGTTGCTGTTGTTGTTGTTGTTGCTGCTGCATGTGCCTGTTATTGATTGCAGCAAGTGCTGTGCTGCCCCCAAACCCATTCATTTACAGTCCTTGTTGCTATTAGAAATTGTAATTAGCCAAGTTGTTGCTGTTGCTGTTCTTCTTCCTGTTCTTGTTGTTGTTCCTGTTGTTGTTGTTGCTGCTGCTGTTGTTGTTGGTAAACTTTAAAGTTGCAGCTCTCATATTTTATGCGACTCGATTGAGTTGCCAACAACTTGCGGGTGCAAAACTGCGTGAAACATTGAACCAACTTTGAGCTAACTATGTGAAGAAATTGTGAAGTGAGAGCTGCAATTGTGCCTGCTCGACAGCAAGATACCCTATGTGTAATTCTGAAAAATTACACTGCTACTTCTCCTCCTTATGCCAAGCAAAGCGTAGTTACATAGAGAGCTCAGGCAGCGCTGCTGGGAACTATGTATCACCTTTACCTCAATTACTTCTGTATTTATAGCGCGATCAATTTGAAATTAAGTAGAAATATGTATAAAGTGTCTATCTATGTATATGTGCAAGCATAAAGTTGCAACTCGAATACTTTGCGCAATACTTCAAATTAAACGCAATAATTACAGTTTTCAGGGGAATAAGGTGTGGCAGACAAGAATTGATATCAACTCCGACAGCCTTTGATATACAGCAACCTTCATGTCAAATTTGATATCTCTAGCTTTTATAATAACTGAGATCTGCTTGTTCATACAGACGGGATAGCCTGAAAGCTGAAAACAAGTAGCTTGCCTTGCCTATTATAGCAGGAATATAGCCGAAATACATATACCCTCTGCATGGGTATGACTATGATAAATATACTCTATCAGGAATCGGTTCCCACATGCCAAATACGTTGCTAGAGACCCTCACACGCCCCTCTCTTCTTCCTCCAGTGACATATGTTTTCGCTGCACGTTGAGAACTCTCTGCACACGGGGCAGGGACAGGGTCAGCGGACTGTCCAGCTGACCATATGCCAACTGAGGAGTGGAGAGGAGAGGAAAGGAGAGGCAAGCGTTGTCCATAGCGCACACCATAAATTTCCACCCGAAGAACACAAAGTTCACTTCGAGCGAGTCGAACGCAGGCGAATTGACCAAAAGGACCAATAAAGGGGGCCGCCAGAGTATACTATGGACAACAGTTGGCCCTGTGCTTGGTGGTTGCTCTCGCTTCTCTCTATGAATTCATCCCCGACTCCGTGCCCCCTCCCCCTGCACTGCTGCTGCTGCTGCTGCTGCCGGCGCTGCTGTTGCTCATTAGTTGCGCCTGCGCTGCTGCTGCTGCTGCTGCTGGTTTTGTCTTTTAAGAGTTCAGTTGGGGTTAAAAGTCCTTATATCGGACGAGTTATCGCCGGACAGTCGGTTAATTACAGTTGTCCAGGGGCCCGAAAGAGAAGGGGGTGTGTGTGTGTGAGTGTGTGTGATATCGGTCATAGATACAGCACATTTCTATAATGCACTTCATTAAGTTAAAAGAGAAGCGATAGGGAGGGAGGGAGGTAGGTAGGCAGAGGAGTATGAGCTGACATATGCCATGCAGAGGGCCTCTTTACTTAGGATCTCAATTGGAATTCGTCCAATTCCGTGTGACGCCTGTTGTGGGTTTTCTAATATAAAGGTTTCATGAGTTCTACCTAACGGAACCTTCAAAAAGAGTGCAACGATCGCTCTAAGATCACTTGACTTACCTTCAGTAATCTAGTATAATTTTCTGTAAAGTAAACTTATAAGAACTGATTTATTTACAGTTTTTTTTAATGTATTTAATTTAATATATTATATGTAGAGCAACTGAAGATTTATTTCTTTTATAAATCAGATAAATATTCAGTTGTTTCTTATATTGCTTTAGTTCTTAAAGTTTTGGGTATAGGTACACATATTAGTATCAAGTCTTAGTTATCTGTAGATTCTACGTTTAAAAAATAGCAAAATTGTGTTTTTTTTTAATTTTTCGATTTTTTGGAAATTTATGTAGGAGTCGGAGTTAATAAAAATTAAATACAATTTTTTGGGCGAAGGGTATCTTATTGTTGGGCGCGCTCGACTGTAGCCTTATCGACTTGTTTTCTATTTAAGTTCTCTTTTAAGGCTCAAAAATCCTTAACCTTTCTAGTTCTTTTATTTTGCAATTTGATATCAATTTTGCTACTGCTGCTGCTGCTGCTGCTTTTCTGTCAGTGTAGCTGGGTCTGTGATTAACTGTTTTCCACTGGTTAAACAATGTCTCGATTTACGCCACAGTTCTCTACCCTCTTTTCCCCTCTCCCCCCTCTCTCCTACCCCTTCCGCCAACTGGCTGCCATCCTCCCGTTAGATGGCTACGTCTACTTTGCGATTATCTGTGGCTCTGGTTGTGGCTCTGGCTCTGGCTCAGGCTGTAGCTGTAGCTGTAGCTGTATCTGTATCTGATTCTCACTGTAAGAGACTTTGTGTGCTTGTATCTGTATCTCTAGCTGTGTATCCGTATCTGTGTATCTGTGTGTGTGTGTGTGTGTGTGTGTGTGTGTGTGTGGGTAATTAACACCATTGCGTAATGCAGCGTATCGAAGCCTAAATAGTGCTGCTCCATATGGCCAGCACGATGGGAGGCAGTCGGGCGGGTGTGGCGGCCATTAAAAGCGCCAAAGTGTCTGTCTGTCTCACTCTTTTGCTCTCTCTCTCTCTCTCCCTCTCTCTCTCACTCTTGCTTGCAACTTTGTGCCTGCCCCCGTCGACAAGGTGCTAAAACATTTCAGACTAAACGTCGCTTAATGTCGGCTCTGTCTCTGGCCTACGGATCGGATGATTAATCCGGAACAGCGTCCGCGGCCCGAGGGCATTCAACCCGTGTGCCAGAGGGTGCCTCTTGACCCTTGAGCTGCCAATCCTGCAGCTAATCCAGCATAAGTCACCTCAATGTGCCTGCGCTGCTGCTGCTCCTGCTGACCACCTGCGCCTGCTGGGCTCGAGAATTTTGAATTAACCCAAAGCAGGAATGAAAACCAACCCCAAAACATATAAAAATAAAAACAGGATCAGAACGCGGCTCACGTGGTGTGCGCTGAAGTGGAGCGCGGCGCAGGAGCAGGAGCAGGAGCAGCAGGAGCAGGAGGAGGAGGCGAAGTGGGGTGAGCCAAGGCGAGTCAAGGGCCTGGCCAACAGGGCGTGTTCCGGCTCGGGCAGGTGATACTTTTCGGCCAGGAATTGCGAGCGACTCGCTGCGAGAGAGTGAACAATTTCTCATTTGGTTTGAAATCAAAAATAATTTTTATAATTATGCCATGAATAAATGATAAATTCAGGTAGCTTACTTACATGGCAGTAGACGCCCCATTCCCAAATATAGCTGGCTGTGGCAGGGCGGGTGGCAGAGGCCGCGCCCACACAGCGCAGGGTGGAACCGGCAGCTGAAGCTTCTCCGCGCTCCTCGCTCCTCCACTCCGCGTCTCTTCGCTTTGCAGCTGTCAAAAGGTTTTCAAAGTTGCTTTGCCCGGCGCTTTGAAGTTGACTCCGACTCGCTCACTCGCGCTAAACTGCTGTCTGTGTGTGTGTGTGTGATCTGTGTGTGTGTATCTTTCAGTATGTGTGTGTGTCAGTAGATACATTTTTCCAAGCGCGCTGGCTCGTTCAAGATTCCGCTGCGCGAATCGCAAAAATGTTTAATCGATAAAATAAATGAGTTGCCTTTGCTGCTGCTGCTGTTGTTGTTGTTGTTGTTGTTGTGATTTCGAGTTGTTGTTGCTGTTGTTGTTGCCACATTTGTTGCCTTAGTTGTTGTTGTTGTTGCTGTTGTTGTTGTTGCTGGCATAGTTGACGTTATTCTTGTGCGCAACTTTTGCCGCCTCGCAGATGTCGGCGCTGCCTTTGGAGCAATCATAAAACTACACACACACACACACACACACACAGCACACACAGCACACACACACCCGGCCATAACTGCATATTTATGTACTGTGTGTATCCCTGGTATATAAACTATTTAACGACTTCGCTGAGATCATAAAAAAACAACAAACATAAACAGAGTACAAGGTGTTCCAAGCAAATCACCGCTTGCAGTAACTGTTACTTACCCCAAAAGTAACTGTTAGATATGACTTAAAAAACTAACGAAAAGTAACTAAATATATAAAGAAATTTATTATCTGTATGATTTATATGATTTGGAAGATATAAACAGCTGCTTATGATATTCTTTCATATAAATGCAATGAAACTAAACTCTTAAGTTTTTTACAGAAGTTACTCTAAATATCTTAAGAGTTTAGCAAACTGAAAATAATATATTGCTTATAGCATAATTAGATGTGTCTTTCAGGGTCTTAGAGATCCAAAAAAATAGCGCAAATAATTAATAAGAATATTATATCTATATTAATGAATATTAGATATAATGTGAATTTGAAACTAATACTCAAAAGTTTATTAATATTTTACGTTTTAATTAAACTAAAAGTGCTAAAGATTTCTTATTATGTAGTTTCTATAGTTAAAGGACAGAGCCAAGCATGTTCTATATATGAAATTTCAGTACTTTTAAACAGTTTTTACTTATTATATAAAGAACCTAAATACCTATAAGCTATATTTAAATTTAAAATACACCCAAGTAAATTGAATTTAAGCATAACGCATATATTTCCCCTGAATACCCCTGCTAGAAACGCGTGTCATTTACATATATTTACCATATATATGTATTTTGACAGTTGTCATTGTCGGATTCGCGTTTCGCATAGTTTAAATTGCAGATAGCTCATCTCGTCTCTCTCAGATCTCTCGGATCTCTCTCTCGCTGCGGTTTGAAGTAGCCGCAACATTTATCACTTCATTAAGTGGGCTCGACTCGACTTGGCTCCATGTTCGGGTGTCACTTGAATGTTCTTAAAATTGTTCTGCACAATTAATATGCAAATGAGCGAGGACAGCAGAGGAAAGGATCGGAGGAGCGACCCAAGCGACCGATCGACCGATTCGGAATATGCAAATAATGCGTTAACAACTTAATTCGCCGATGCCACAGAGAAGGAGAGAGAGGGAGGGAGGGAGGTAGGCTTATAGGGAAGCAGGCGGTACGATTAGCGCGGGTCCTGAACCACAGGGCAGCTACCTCTTTTCACTCCCCCCCTCTCTCTCTGCCTAGCTCTGTCTTATCTGTTGTCTTGCAGGTCGTTCCTGCTGATCGTTTTGTAGTGCGACGACGGAGTCTGCGTCGGAGCAGCTACTGCGATTCGACAAGCGATTCTCTCGCCTCGTTTCGCCTCGTTTCGCCTGGATTCGATGCTGTTTTCGGGTTGACAAAATTAATGAGCATAGGAGAGAGGGAGAGGGAAGGGGCCAAAGTAAGGGGTTACCTCGTTAAATTTAACAGCTCAACGTTCCGCTTTTCTCACCCGACTCAATGGCAAATTTATGCGTGAATTTGGCGCAGATCCATTAAGTGGTCCATAGATTACGTTGTCCTACCTGCAGCTGGTCTGCTTGTTGTTGTTGCTGTTGTTGTTGTTGCTGCTGTTGTCTTTTAAGTGGCCCAACAGTAGCAATCCCCCCCCCCTGGGCACACCCCTTGTCATGTTTCCCACTGACAGCCTCTTTAAATGGCGATGGCGCTTAACTTTTGTTTTGACATTTCCACTCGCTTGACATTTTCGATCTGTTTCTCCCTCTCTCGCTCTCTCCCCGTCTCTTTCAATTGTATTTGTTGCCACTGTGCATGCAAATTCAATTAATTGTGACACTGTCGGAATGCCAAAGTGACAAACGGACACAGTGACTGCAAACAAATATGCGAAATGCGATAATAGCGTCGTATTGGATGATTAATCATGCTGTTTGCAGCTGTGTAGGATTGTGTATCATATCATATGTATGTACCATACTAGTATTTAATATATAATTATACTAGTATTTATGCAGTTTCTTAGGCTTTTGTTGTCAGTGTGTCTGTACGAACACGCCGCTCTCTGCCTGTAAGTCAGCTAGAGATATCAAAGCTGGTATGAGGGTTCTTCTATAGCATTTTCAGTTGCTTAACACGTTTATAAACACTGTAATTTAAACTTTAAACTTTGAGAGCGTTTATTGGAAAAAGTACTTGGCCTAAATTAATTTTATTTGACATGTATATAACTTACTACGATATGTATTTTTGCTTTAAGTTTCATCTTAATCGCACTATAAACACAGAAGTTATGCAAGAAAAGTTGCTTAAAGGCGAAAGAATTTCAATTTATCGACAAATGTTGCAAATTTTGAGACAACTTTGCGTATTTGTATAAGATTCTGCTTGGAAAAGATGGAAAAAACTGCAGATAGACGGCAGAGAGTGCATCCGGGGTCAATGAATCGTCAATGTAAGTCGTTAATCAACACTGCACACGCTTTGCCCTTAGCAAGGCTGCACTTGAAAAACGCAACAAGAAGAGAGAGAGGAAGAAGGGGAAAGGAGAGGGAAGAGCAGAGGAAGTAGTGGCAGGGGCAGGGGCAGGGGCAGGCATGCAAAAATTAAATTAGTGGGCAACAAAAAAAAATTGTGCCATGCAGTAAAAGTGGCAACGCTGCTGCTGTTGTTGTTGTTGTTGCCACTGTTGCTGCTACTTGTGTTTGCCTGCGTTGTTGTTGTTGTTGCTGTTGTAATTGTTGCGTTGCCGCCTACGCTGCTCAGCTGTTGCTGTTGTTGTTGTTGTTTATTTCGGACATGAGACACGCCACTTTGCGTTTTAAGCCGCCGCCAGACGAAGACAGAAGCCGCCGGCGTCGCCGCCGCCGTCGCTGCTGCTGCTGCTGCTGCTGCAGTTTGCGGCACGCAGCCTAACGGGGCACGCATAGAGAGCGAGAGGGAGAGAGTGAGAGAGAGAGAGAGAGAGAGAGAGCAGCATGGCATGTATGAATGAATTAGCTGCTTGCGTGTGTCTGTGTGTGTTTCTGTGTGTGTGCCGAGATTTTTGGCGCCAAATTGAGCATGCAAAAGAGATCGCTGTGGCAACATTGCGTATGCGTAATGTGTGCCATGCAACCAGCTAAAACTCACGTGCCGACACCTGCTCGACACACACCCCGCTGCCCTCCGACCCCCCTCACATTTACATGCAGCCCCCCAAAGGATTGCGTGTCATTTGTTTATAAACAAACAGCAGAGGCAAAGGCAGTGGCAGGAGTAGGAGGAGCAGGCCGACTAACCCAGCGCCCCAGTGTCGACCTTTGACCCGTTGGCAGCGGCAGCAACAGCTGGACAGCTGGAGAGAGCTGCTGCAGGCCTAGAAGTAGGCAGAAGGGGGAGGAGCAGGCGCAGCTCTGCCAGGCGGGGAAGGCCACAGCAGAAGGCACATTGCAATTTTCAGCTGAAATCGAATTCCAAATGGCAAAAAGGGGCAGAGGCAGACGGCTGCAGGCATGTGGGGAGGGAGCAGGGACAGAGGCAGTGGCTGCAGGAGGAGGGAGCAAGGGGAGCAAAGGGCTGCCGCATTGTAATTTCTTTAAAAGCAATTCATTTCATAATGGTCCCTGGGAAACGGGCGCATAAAAGGAAAAAATAGAAAGACAGAGAGAGAGAAAGAGAGAGAGAGAGAGCGAGAGAAAGAACGAAAAGAAAAGCAGCTAAACGAAAATGGCAAAAATAATGCAAGGAAAATGGAATGAAA
Organism: Zaprionus kolodkinae; assembly: GCA_018901885.1. Lineage (NCBI taxonomy): Eukaryota > Metazoa > Arthropoda > Insecta > Diptera > Drosophilidae > Zaprionus > Zaprionus kolodkinae. The sequence continues at coordinate 8,423,441 of JAEIFM010000498.1, read as the reverse complement.
TGAGCGAAGCTAAATGAGAACGGGGAGCGGGGGCGAAGGCGGAGCTGGAGGCGGAGGCGGAGACGTAGAAGTTGTGTCTGTAACTTTGGCAAGAAATGTTGCCACACACACACACACAGTCACACACACACACATGGACATTCCTTGTAGCTATGCAGTTTTCCTTTGTTCGCTAGGATTCTACGCCATTTTAGCACGACGTTTTATGGTGCTGCACCCCCCTACCCCCTGCAAATACCTACAGACTGTCGAAAAAAATAACTCCACCCAAACAAAAGCTTTGTTTCCATTTTCCTCTGGCTTTTCCTTGCCTGCCTGCCTTTCACTCTTGCTGTCTCTCTTACATTTCTTTCTTTCTTTCTTTTTCTTTTTTTGGGAAAGTTGTTTATGGAATTCATTTTATTATGCCTGTCCTGCCCTGCCCTGCCCCTGCCCCGTCCTGCCCTCTCGACTCTGCAGTCCCGTTGCCTTCTTATATAGATAATAAGAAAATTATACATTTTATTCCAATGCTGCAGTCCAAAAACGCCGCAATGCCCTCAATTTGAGAGCTCCTTAATTCGCTCTTAACTCATTCCTCTTGCTACCTTCCTTGCCTCCTGGCCGAGACCGTACCGCCTACTCTGCCATTCAAATTGCATTCCAATGCGTCTAACGGTGCTCCTAAGTATATACATGTGGGGCACAGATATATATATGTGTTATATATGCCGATAATCACCCCAACTCCCGCGCCAATTGTCGTTTATCCTTCGTTCGCCCTTCGCCAGGGCAGACACCGATAATTTTCTAAAATTCAGCACGTTTTTGCCGCAAATTGGCCCTGGCCAGAGCGAGAGTGTGTGTGTGAGCGAGACAGGGCGAGTTAGTCTCATTCTCTCTCTCTGACATTTAATTAGATAAATTAGCGTTTATTTAGCTTATTTCACTCTGTGTGTGCATTCGGTTCTGAAGAGTTTTGCATTCCTTTCCATTTGCTCGTAACTGTGAATGAGTCAGTGGCGTCGCAGAGTGGGGAGGGAGGAGGAAGGGGTGTATACGATTTAGAAATAATTGCGAAATGATTGAAGGGGGTTGAACCACGCATATATGAGATTTATAATATAGCAAAAGTTCATTTAATGAGAGAGAGAGATAAATGTATAATTTGAGATAAATAAATAAATTGCAATTCATTTTAATATTTAAAGGGATACTCTCTAAAAATGCTTATAAAAGGGTTTACCAATTCGGGGAAAGTGCTTGTAGGAAGCAGAAGCTGCTTGATAGAACTCACTAAGTATAGATATACCTGAGCAGCACCACTAGCCAAGTGAATAAAGACATTTCCCTTTGTCTGTCTGTATGAACGCCCAGATCTCAGCAATTATAAGAGGTAGAGACAGCAAATTTCCTATAAAGCTGCCTGTTTACCATACGCAGCTGATGTGTACATTCAATTCAAGATGCCATATTCAATACTAGAGTAAAATGGTATTTTGTGTTTATTGTGCAAAGTATTTGAGTCTCGGGTCTTCTGCTTTGACAGACAATTAGATAGGTACTACACGCTTTGGTCTATCAAATTTCAAGCTGATGTACATATAAACTCAGCAGTTATTCAAGTAAACGTGGCGATGCATTGTTATAGCTGCCATATACCCTATTATTTCCCCCCCTTTGCCTTGTCACACCCCTGCTATGAATCATCGCCATCATCGTCATGGCGTCAGTGTTCACATTCTGCTCGTCCGCTATCTCTGGCGACAGTTGCGCATTCCAGGGCACATTGGAGCACACACACCTCGCTCTGGTTCGCTCTGCTGCAGCGGGACTGCGGCTGGGACTCCTCCTGGTGTCCTGGCGTCCTGGTGCTGACACCGAACGGACATGCCGCTGACAATTAACCAAGGAGAGTAAAAAGTGCCAAACCGAAGCAGAGAAGCGGAGCAGACCAAACGGAACAGTAGCAAAAAATGTCGGGGCAATTAAGTTAAATACGTTTTCAACTGAGGCGACAATGTCCTGTGTCCTGGCACTGCCACACACACACACACAGTAACTCATACACACACACACACATCTCACTGTTGTGTGTGTGTGCAGCCAAGCAAAAAGTTGAGAGAAAAACGCGAAATGAAAAACAAGAGAAAAACAATGAAAATGTTCAATGTGCTTGCGATATAAAACGACAAATATTTTGAAGGGAGGGCAGGGTAGCAGGAGAGGGAGGGGGAGGTCAGCGCTTGCCAGCGTTGGCCCTGAAAGGGGTCGCTCATAAATTACAAGAGTAATTACATTTAATAACCGCAATTAACTTTGTAATAATGTCAATGAAAATGATGAGACAAAATATGATTAAAAACAAAGCACAAAAGCAGCAGCAGCAACAGACAGAAAGAGAGGCAGAAAGAGAGGGAAAGAGAGACAGAGAACAGCATAAAAAAGCGCAGCAAATCTGCTCGACTTTAGCCGCTTAAGGCTAAGATAAAGCTGATTTAGCTATAAGCCAGCTAAGTCAGCCAGTGGCGCAGGCAAGCAGAGTAGCAGAGGGTGTAGAGAGGGAAAGGAGGGGGGGAAGGAGGGACAACTGTGGCTCCTGCGCTATCATAAACGTTGCGGGCACTTTACGCATTTATGAGTCGGGTTCCAGCTATCATATCTCGTTCAGCATTTGGATTTACAATGGTTTCCGTTTTTATGACATTTAATTGGATCCACAGATTGGAGCCGAGATCTACTCCACATAATTTGTAGCCAAGTTAGACGGGTTGCTTTATGATTTGATTCGCGGAACGAGGCAACGAGACTGGAGACGCGAGATATGCCAAGGATACTGGCAGTATCTCTTCCTCTATGGCCTGCCAAATGATATTGTAATTAGCAGAACGAGTGAGACCTCCCTCAGCTCGAGAGGGAGGTTTCTCCCCTCTCCCCCCTCCCGCTACCCGCTTAACTGATAAGTGCAATTAATAATTTTTGAAATTCGTGCAGAGCGTCAGCTGTGCCATCGCATCTGAGACTTGAGAAGTGAAAATTAATTTTTTCCATTTTTCCGCTTTCCCTTTCTCCCCGTTTTCTCCGCAGCCTGAAGCCGCCGCCCAAGGATGGCGTCACTAAGAGCAATCCATCAAAACGGCATCGGGAGCGCCTCAATGCGGAACTGGATCTGCTTGCGTCGCTGCTGCCCTTCGAGCAGAATATACTGAGCAAACTGGATCGACTGAGCATACTAAGGCTGTCCGTTAGTTATTTAAGAACCAAAAGTTATTTTCAAGGTGAGTAGTGAAAGCTATGCGAACCCTCCACCCACCTTCCTATATACATATACATATACATATATATCTATCTGTTTGCCGGAACCTTTACCCCGGGCCCATATGGTGGGTTCTCTCTCGCATTTGCCATACGGCGCGTTACATTCCGGCCTATTAAATCGATTATGCTGACTGAGAGAGAGGGAGAGGGAGAGCGAGTGAGAGCGAGAGAGAGGGGGGTAACGGCAACGGTAACTGCCACTGAATGGTGGCAGACCCTAAACATGACTCATAAATGATTCAAAACTAATTTCAACGCCACAGCGGGTAGTCCTGCGTCGCCGCGGCCCTCTGTCTGTGCCTTAGTCTTTTACCAGTCCCAGCTCAGGGATATACTACCATATACCATACACCGTATGGGTCTACACACCCACACACTCACACACACTCACACACTCTCACACACTCACGCACGTGGCGAAATTAGGCTGTTGACGGATTAAAGTCGCCCGATGGCCAAAACAGAAAAGGAAGAACTAACGCACATTTCATTTCTCTGTCTTTGGCTTATTTCACATTTCCATCAATGGGGTACTATAAGCTAGACCACCTCTCTGAGTAGTCTATATATTATTTTAAGTGTTTCAGATCTTTTAGTTGCTTTAGGGTTATAGCTATGTAGGTATGAGAATTTAACGGGAATATGAATAATTTAATTATTTAATTTGAATAGATTTTTAATTATTGTAAAGTTTTATCATTATTTGTCTTTATATAGGAAATTTTATTTTCGGAAATTATAAATAATATAACAATAATTTAAGAAGTAGAAGAATCTCATTAATATATAAATTAACTAGTCAAACTACTTGATAATTCATTGTTAGCCTGAAATAGGTCGTTTTTTAACGACCTAAACAAGTTAAGTTTAATTTATGAACTTTACATATCTTTCATCTTGAAAAAAGTTTAAAAAAATTGATGATAATATATATAAATACCAAAAATATTCCTTTATAATTTACGGTTAATTATCGCTATACAGAGTTCCACAATATTATGTAGGCCAATCGCAGCTAGTTTTCTACTCTGAAAGAGTATTTCCTCTTCGTACACTTCCCTCTTTATTCGGCATTCGTCGTAGTTGCTGTCTCACCTGGCAAATGAATTAAAGGTGAGTCCTGCGCGAATAGGAAATTCAGGAATGGGGGATGGGGATAACATTCTCGAGGCAGGCAAATCGAATCGGGCGAGGACCTCGAACAGACTTTGAGAACAGAACAGAACAGAACAGAACAGAAAGAACACATTATTTTTCGCTTTCAGAGCCGGGGGAGGTTTTTCCAGGCTTTGTTTTTTTCTTTTTCGTGCTATTCCCGCTGTATCGCATAAATATGGTATTTTTTCGGCATAATTTAAATTAATTAAAACAAAAATGCAATAAAAGGAGAACGAACTCGAACTTTGATGGCTTTATTATCGGAGGCCTCTGCCTTAAGAGACGGGGAATTCGCGCAGTTTGCTTTGTTTAACGACATCAATTTAATTGCTGAGGTCTTAAACCGCATAGAGGGAGTGCGGGGGAGGGGTAAGGGGGCAGGGGGCGGCTTGAAGTGGCCGCACACAGCGTTAATTAAGTCTAAGTGCAAAAATTCGAGGCAAAAACTGAAAGAAAAATGCGGCGACAAGGAACTGCGGCTCGAGGAGGAGGAGGAGGGGGAGACAGGTCAGCAGGGGATTGCGGGCAGGGCAAGGGGACTGCACACCGTGGCTCATCCCACTGCAGTGTATCGACAAAATACTCGAGTAAATATTTTGACAATTAGCGGTCACTGTGCGCGTGGGCGGGCGTTAATTGCAATGGCAAACCTTCCCCTTCCCCCACCCTCTCTCGTCCGCTCTCTCTCCTGGCCACGTGCCGCTGCTGCAGTGCGTCAGGTCAATAGAGTTTCCTACTGAACAAATCCCGAAGAAACGCAGTCACCGCCACGCGCTCTCTCTATGTATGTGTTTCCTTTGCGCATTTGCGTTTGTTTGCCCTTCCCAAAGGGAGCAGCCGAAAAGGAACCAACAACATAAACAATGACGACGGGTTAATGGACCAGAACGGTTGCGCCGTGTGCCCCGGTGAGTGCCAGTCCCAGTCCCACTGTCCAAGTAGTACCAGTCTCTGTCCCAGTACCAGTGTCCTGCTTCAGGGGAGGTTGACAAAACGTCGCCTCTGCCCCAACCCCGCAGCGCACTCCCACGCGGCACGGGTCAAAGTTTGTTTACTTTTCGGCTTTATTTGTTTGTCTTGATGTTTTTCGGATATTATCAGGATCATTTAATTTACAATTAGTGTCTGTTTCTCTCTGTGTATGAGTGTATGCGAGTGTGTGTCTACAGGGTATATCGAGCGTGTGCCGGGGATTCGAAACTTAAGCACTTCGCTCGATTAATTGACAGGCGACTTTGTCGAACTATGAATTGAATTGAAAGTACATTTATAAAGTAGATATATATTTTCTTTAGTCGAGTATTTAAGGCGATTAAGCTGATTGTGGCTTATGAAGGAAATAGGGTAAAGTAGATTAAGGAAAGTTGGAGAGATTCGAACTTGGATTATAACGCTTTTAACCCTTAACCCCTATACACTCATATAAGCGAAAAACATATAAAGAAAACTGCTTGATAGTAAAATACAGATTATTTAAGGAGCATATATATATGCATGTATGTATAAGGCGCATAAAGATTAAAAACCAAGTTAAAATAGGGACATATTTAGTGGAATATAGGAACAAAATTTAAATTGCAGAGGTAGTAGATGAGATATCAAAAATTTTAACTTATGTTATTTTGCGTAAGGTACCTAGGCACCTTCATAAGAAATTTTATATCTCTAGGTCATATGGTTACTGAGGTTTGCGCGTTCATACAGACACAAAGCCATTAGGCAGCCAGTATCGGGCGAACCAAAGCAATGAGATGGGCTGCTGCATGGCAGGAGATTTCATTATCGGAACGAGTGCCTCCTCTGCACAGAAGACAGACGTGTATCACATGGACAATATATGGAAACCCTGTTGTCCGACCATATACTACATAGAGAATATAAAGAAGTGTTTATGTACTGGACGAACACACACATACATATCAAATGGGCCACAGGGGGTTGCTTGGCAGACAAGCCGGGACTGGGGACTGGAGGTCTATCCTCTTCTGCATCTACCATATAGGGGCAGTTGTTGACCCTGACTTGCGCAAAAGCGAAACGGCGAAAAAGTTCTCTATACGTGAAGGGAAATACGAAAAAAAGGAGAAGAAGAAGAAGAGAAGACGAAGCAATAAAACCAAATAAAAACTGGATAGAAATAAGGAAGAAGTGGAGGCAGAGGAAAAGCAAAGTTCGTTTTCATTTTCGCCTGGCTTTTCTAAGGTGGATTCCATGTGTACATTATGTGCACCACCCAACCACCAAATACCCCACACACACATTAAACTACTCAATGTTTTAGCATTTTTCTTTTCCTCTCTCTCCCACTCGCCCACTCTCTCTCTCTCTCTGCCTGTTTCTCTCTCTTTCTCTTTGGGTTCGCTTTTCTTGCAAAACTAAATAATTAAAGCGCGCTGCTAATGGCCCATTGTCTTTGGCCTTCTCCACCATCACCTCCCACCACCCGCCACCCGCCCCCTCTCGTACGCCCACACTCGACGTGCTCGTATCTAAAAGGGCCATAATTGCTGGCCAAGCTGCTTGGCGCCTTATGGCCAGCAATAATTGTTAAGACGCGCAATTTGTACATTTTTAATGCACTCGTTTACTTCGGCCCTTGCACAGGGCTGCACCCCCTACCCTGCCCCTACCCTATCCTTATCCCTACCCCTACGGCTACCCCTACCATCGCCTGCCTAATTGATGAGTTGCGTAATTAACTGCAAAATGAACTGAAATGTTTGCATTGATAGTTCAGTTTAACCATTTGAAAAGCAATTGCACGCAACCCGACTAGCTGCTCATTCGTCTCCCACCCCTTCCCCCCAGCCCAGTACCATCTGCTGCTCCTCTGCCTTCCACACCTCCCTACTAGGCCCTACTACATCAAACTGAGCACTCAAGCTGAGCCATTAAATTGCCCAATAAACAAATTGCGCCTAAAGCTGCTGCCATTTTATTTTTGGGTTCTCTAAGGGAAGTAGGTCGAAGAATACTCAGAAGTGCTGGGAGGTTCGATTTATAAAGATAATTTGAATAAAAATTCATGGTAGATTTGAAAATTATTATATCAGTCATAAGATAAAATTGTAACCTTTCTGAGAGAGTTATCAAAACAGAACCTTTTTAAACTTCAATAAGTTATGATAGGAGTTAAAACATATTTTATTTTAAATTTAATATTTATTTTATTTGTTAATGTTTTTCTACAAAATGTTATAATTTGAATATTTATACAACTTTATTTCGATGTTTTAACTTCGAGTTCCTAAAGTTAATCTAAACTAAACAGAAACTATAAGTACTTCTTGTAAAAAAAACGACCTATTTCTGGTTAACAGTGAGTAAAACTGTTAAGGCGCTAGCAAATGTTACAGTTAGTTCGGAAATATGAACATTAGATAAAAGATGACTCTGAGATCTACCCTATATGCAGAGAAAATATCATAAAAATCGGTTCAACCGTTTAAAAAGAATTTGTTAAGAAACACTGAGTTACGGTATTGAAACTTTCGCAAGTTTCCAATATGTATGGCAAGCTCAGCTCAAAATTACTCAAATTACTGTTCCGTAAGCCCAGATATAGCCTCAGATCTTAATTTAGTTTAATTTCATAATTAATTTATTATTAATGTATTGATTAATGCAATTCTATGTGCGATTCAGAGTTGCCTTCGGCATCGAAAGAACTTGCTTAAATGGACCACAGCGAACAATGGAGATTGGAACGGAAAAAGAAAAAAAAAAATGAGTCGCATTTGATTTGCCGCTTTTGGTAATTCGAGCCGCGAGTGGGAACACTGGCGACTTCGGTTGGCAACCAGAGTTCCCACACATGATTAAAATATGAGACCAGAGTACTCAGTGGGGCAGCCAAATCATGTTGCGACTGCGACTGTGACTGTGACTGGCTCGACTCGATCTGGTTCTCTGCTCGTGGGAAGCAAATGTGATCGCTGCTGACGTGTGGCAACTCTGTGGCGGATTACAAGAGTCTGGGAACACTGTTAACAAGGTCACTGGGCAAGAAGGAGCGTTCGTATAGGGTTACTGCTACGGCAGCAGGGTTGTCTAGTTATGCCATTATCAAAATTGCTGTTAAACGTTTGTTAATGGAGTCCATGGCCATGTGCTGGCGAATCGTACACCCCAAGGGGGGCCAAGGCTCAGCTCTTAACCTATAAACATACTAAGCCCAGAGCGTTGCCACCCCTCTCCTTGCCCTGCCCTGCTCCTCTAGAGTTGCTACAACTCTGGGCGAATTTCGTGCATATACATGACTTTCGTGCGTTGCTCCAGTTTAGGCCCATTAGCGCGGACGCGGACGCGGACAGCAGACGAGGCGGGGGGCAGCATGGGAGCACGGGAGACGTTAGAATCCATAGCCAGACAATGGGTCGAAATCGCCGCCAGAGCGCAGGCGGACATGCAATCAGTCAGGCGATGCACTTTACTCACCTGTCTCAGCTGGAAGGTTATTCCCGTTGTTGTTGTTGCTGCTGTTGTTGTTGCTGCTGTTGTTGCTGCTGCTGTTGTTGTTGCTGCTGTTGTTGTTGCCTGTGAGACGTCGCATTGTCACGCCGCAGCCGCAAAGAGTTTCAGTTTCGGTTTCAGAGAGCGCAGAGCAGACAACATTGCGTGACTTACGTAGGTCGGTCAATACTCCACTTCGTCCCCAGCCTACCCTATATAGTACCCTGTACCCAGTCCCTAACCCAAGCCACATGCAACAGCAACAACAACAACAGGTACCATATCTAAAGGCCTAGTTCAATTTAAAGCCCGCAACGTGTTGAAAGACACTTGCAAATTCGAAAAATCAATAGATTTTAAGCGAGTTGGAGTTATCTTTTATCTTTAAAGTAAAGCATATTTTTGGGAATATTATTATTAACTAATATAGCAAATTTCATGGGAAAAGCTTTTACCAAACCAGAGATCTTTAAATAAATTTAGCTAAAGCGTATTTTGAATGGGCTAAAACAAAATTTAGTAAGTGTTTAAGGTATTTTCTTATATTATTTACCATTAATAGAAGAATTAACTTTAGCTTAGCATATTTATTTTCCAAAAAGAAAAGAAACGATTTATTTTTTGCCCTTTCAGGCCTCGAAGATACCCTACAATTGTCTCTAAATCACAGTACCGCCTCTTACACCTTTAGGCTCGTTATGTCAGTTTCTCTGCTCCTCAGTTCCCTCCTACCCCACTTCTGCTCTCCCACTCTCGGACAGAAGTCAACATTGCAGTCAGCTGTCAGTTTTTCAATCAATCGCGCTGATGAGTTTGACATTTCCATGACATATTTGCTTAGCGGCACGATAGAAATATTTGCCAAAATGTCAGAAATTTAAACTTTAGCATATTCTTTATTGTTTGCGCCATGCCGTGCCAAGGGACACGCCCCGAAAGCAACGGCAGCAGCAGCAGCAGCAGGAGAAGCAGGAGCAGCAGCAGAAGCAGCAGCGCAGCGCATAATTGACGCCATTTTTCACAGGGCGCATCAGTCGCACAAGTCGCAGCTGCGTCGCTGTCGGCGTCATCGCAGTCGTTGTGTATCTGCGCACGCTTTTCCAATGGCTTTTCCGAGCTATGAGGGGGTGGGGTTTTCTTTTGCTTTTGGTTTTGCCTTTGCCGTTGTCCAGTCGCCATTTTCGGAGCGTGTGTGTGTATCTGTGTGCTTGTCTGTGTGTGTGTGTCTGTGTGCCTGTGCAGCTCCTGCTCAACCCTCACCACGCGCACTCTGTCTGAGATTTCTCGCTTTTCCGCCGCACACAAGATTTACGTTCATCCACCAAAAAAATAAGTTCAGTTTTGGTGGTGGATTCCGCTGGCGACTTGCACTGGAAGAGGGCAAAAAAGGAACGTCCAAGACAATTTTCCCATTTTTCCACTTTTCCATTTTCTCATTTTCCTTCGCCATTTTCATTTTTGCGAAAAATGTCGCGACATTTTTGAGTGGTGCCGTCATAAATTTGCTTTATGCTAATCAGCTACGCATAAGTGCAATAAAACAACGACGTGGGCCATGCCCAGAAAATGTGGCAGATTTGTTACCACTGCTGCCCCCTCCCCACAGCCCTACGAGCTGACCTCTAACCCCCTCCCATCCCTCCTCAATGTGGCAGTCGAGGCACAACTTGAGGTTAATTAAATGTGTTTATGCACGTGAATATTTTAACCGCAACAATAAAAAATTGTTGCCATAATAACAACAACAAATGCGACGGCAGAGTGCGATGTAAACTGAGCCTAATTAAATTATGAATAATTACGGCCAAAACGCGCTCAAAGAGACCCTTCTCTAGCAGTTGTTGTAGTGCTTTTTGGCCAGGATCACACGCACATGATGCAATTTGTTTGCGCCACATTAGCAGGCCGAGCAGGCAGGCAGGGAGTGTGTGTGTGTGTGTGTGTGAGTAGCAGAGGGTCAACTATTTGTTTTTTATCGCACTTTCGCTAAAATGAACACACTAACACACTCTCACACACACCTACACACACGCAGCGGCACTTTTGTTAATTTGATAAAAAGCCAAAGCAGCGCAGAGATTAGCCAAAGGGCCCTCCAAAATAAACGTCAAGTGAGAAAGGGGCCAAACCTCAGTACACTGCAAAAAATAACAGAGTAAGAGCTGAACTGAGGTTGAAGTTTCCAATTGTAGCTTAATAACGATTATTAAAGGAAGAAAGGCATTTATTTATTTTAGGTTGAAGCAAATAAATCTATTCTATATACAAAATGCTTATATCACGCTGTTTGTTAGCAATTTCCTCCGAAATGACTATACCTATTTTTTTTTAAATTGATAAGCATATTGCTTAGATCTAATAATCGGCTTATTTATATTTATTAGGACTCTAGACTTTCTTTAAGATTCACAAGCGGCCTAACAGTTCTACGCACTATTAACCAGAAATAGGTCGTTTCTTGGCTAGCTAAATTTGTAATCAATTTTATCAATTTAATTTGAGAACTTAAAGTGAAAAGAATGAAAAACGTTAATTGTTTTTCAAATATTATAATATTAATAATTAGTTTAAATACAACTTGAAAACAACCACAACTAATTGTTATTCAACGATCAAACATAAAGGAAGTTTTCAGAAAGTTGAGGGCATAAAAAATGTATTTATTAATCAACTATTATAAAAATATGCCATAGGCGAAACTCTAGTAAAATATTAAAATATTCACAGTATACAACACATATTACGCTCAGTGTAGCGCTGTAGCCAGCGCATTAGGGGTAGTCCGCATTTTCGGAGCTGCTAATTGAAATGAGAAACCCTGCGACTTGGCTGTGGTTGCTGTAAATTGTTGATGTTGTCGGGGGTTGTTCGTAGAGTCTAGAGAACTTGCAGCAAATTTAGTCGGGGGCTTTGCCGTGCGTAAATTAGGTTTAAGTTTTAGTCTTTATATATGTATAGAGTAGAGTTTTTGTTTCATTTCTTTTTATTTTCACTCTCATTTTTATTATTTCCATTTGCGCTGATAAAAATCATAATTTATGACATCAGCTGCCACGGCATATTTTATATCAAGCCACGTATAAATTTCGACTCGAGAAATATAATATAGTAAGAGTAGACAAACCCCTTACCCTTTGCCCTTTGCCCTCCCTACCGAGAGTGTTGTGAAATAAGAAAATATTAGCTCGAGGTTTTCTTTTCGTTTTTATCGTTTATCGCGCATAAATCAATTTTTGTGACAAATTTATTATAAAACTTGAGGCGCAGCGAGGGAGAAAGAGAGGGAAGAGAAAGCCCAGACCAACCCACAGCACCCTCTTCCACCACTCCCCCTCCCCTTTCCAAAGAGAATCGTTTCTAAAATGGCGGCTGCCTTTTCGAAGGGTGTTTGCGACCGACCCCACATGGATGGGGCAAAGGGTGTATACATAATGCTATGGAAGACTGTAAGCCAGTGCCAGGCGCTGGCGAAGGCATCTCAGCCAGAGTGGGAAGTGGGAGGGGGCCTGAAGTGGGGGTGGGTGAAGCAAAGTTGCCTCATAAAATATTACAATGACACCATAAACAATTTTTAGTACTTTTCCATGCCAGCTGTAAATATTTATTGTATATCCAGACACACACACACATACATATACATAAATATATATGGTATATTGGATTTTTACGAAGTAACTATGGTTTCAAATTGTCCTGCCTGTGGCTTGGGGCAGGGGCGTAGGGGGGTTAAAGCGTTTTTAGGGGCCGAATTATTTATGGATCGTCGCTCTAAGAAGTTGTATAAAATATTAATGGCCAATAAAATATAAAAAGTCGCTCGTAAATAGTTAAGCTCTCTTTCCTATATATATGCTGCTCTCACTCATCATCTCTACCTATCTCTCTCTCTCTCGCCTGCAGTTGTTATGCATAAGGATAAAGAGGAGAACGGAGTGCTGCCGCACATACACGCACACGATGGCTACAGGACGCGCGAGCTGGGCGCCTTTGAGCACGGCCTGCTGGATGGTGATATGTTCCTGCAGGTGAGTTCCGACAACATACATATATACACCCCTCCCCTACTGTCCCTGCCTCCCCCCTGTGCTTAGCTTAATTTGTCTTCATCAATTTTGTTTGGGCATTTGATGGCTTCATCGCCAGGATATGCCGCATAATCAATCAGCGCTTGTTTCGCAGTGGGAGCAGGGACCAGGGACCAGGGGAGACTTCCATATAGCTATTGATAAATGTCTGTATATCTATCTCTGTATGTGTGTTCTTTGCGAGACACGCAAAGTTCGAGCTGGCGATTGGATTGTGAATTCGTGTGATTTGTGTAAAAGTGGAAAATTGCTTAACAATGAGTGCAATTAGTTAACGTCCAGTTCAACTATAGTTTTGGCCGCGTTCACAGATTGATTAATGTCTAATTGCTGGCTGGACATGTGTTACCATAATATTTATAATTAATTTCGGCCACTTGAGCTTACCAATTTGCCAGTTAGCCAAGTGTAACTCAAATTATGCACTTCAAGTTTATGTGCCACGCGCTCGCCAGCTCGAACTTCAATTAAAGTGTCTCGCACACACACACACACACAGATAAAAACACACACACACACAGCTGCAGTGTTGCATGTTTTTGCTGAATTAAACCGCATTTGCAGCCCAGACCCGACGAGGCCAGGCCAAGCCAAGCGACCACATGCAGCAGGCAAGGCGCGAACATATGCACTTGTCACAGTCATGACAGTTTAATTTAATGCACACATAGCTCACCAGCCAGACAGAGACAGCGGCAGTGCAACTAGACACAGAAAGAAAGAGAGAGAGAGAGAGGGCGAGTGAGGGCGAGTGAGGGAGCGAGAGCGAGACAGAGGCACGCAATTGTGCAACATGCGCTTTATGCACTTTTTTATTTCGTCGCTCTTACTCCACAATTCAATGTCAAAGTCTGAAACTAGCAAAGCGTAACGATGCCTCCCACTCAACCACCCACACGACTTACCCATCCCCCTGTACACACATACACTGCTACATAAAGTGTGTGATTGTGATAGAAAACTAGGGAAAAATACACACTGAACTAAAAGATTTCAATTTATTTTCAATAAAGCAAGAAATCTGTTTAGTATTTGCAGTTTTAGACCAGAAATTATTATAAAATTAAATTATATACATTTTAAACTGAATTTAAGACAGAATATATATATACATATATGCAAGCTAAAATATATATTCAAGCTATATAATAGAAATAAAAGAATAATTGAATCTCTTAAAATGCTGCTTAATCCTCAATTTTAGCAGGCTTGCCTGAACTTTTATATAGTCCTTTGACTGCATTTGAAATATATTTTATTATTCCTATTCAGAGATTTATTTAGGATGCACTCAAACTGCCAGCAATATCAAATAAGCTCTTCGCTTAATATTTTATATATAAATTAAAATACATATTATTTCTGCATTTAGATTTCTGAGAAATTTTTAAATTCCACAACAGAGGTTACTTTCATATATATCCTCTTTTATTTGCACACTTTTACTCCCACCAATTTCTCTCAGTGTGCTTCTCAGGCACCCGGGGACAGTGCTAACTGCACTGCGCCTGCTGCAATGCAACTGCATAACGTATACGCAGCGTGTGCAATGGCAAACGACAACTGCAACAGGACACAAGCTACTGTCTACTTCAACGTGGCCAATTTGAATGCAAGCCAAAAACTTGTATGTTTGTTGTAGCATTTCCCCTCCCTTCTTTCTCTCCCCTCCTCCGCCCTGCCCTTGCTTGTCTTTTTCTATGTGTGTTTCGCCTTCCGGCAAATGGGCGACCTGCAGCTAATTGCCGAGCTGCACAATTGTGCATTTCCTTGCATATTTTTGAGCCGCAGCAAGGGAAGGTGGGAACAGGCAGAGAGGGATATCTAGGGGGGGGCTTGGGGGCTGCATATTTAGTTTTAATAGCTCAGGTATTTGTTACCTGTTGCCCGTTTCAATTGCTCACGAAGTTTTACTTTTGTTGCTCGCGTTCTTGTTGTTGTTGTTGTTTATTATGGGTCACATATTATCATTAGAAAATGGCGTTTTGTCACGCAGCCAGCGCGCTGCTTCTGCATGTGAGGGCATCTCGCTCGCTCGCATGCCGCACAGTTTTGCAGGCACTGTGACACACATTTCGCAAAGGCGGCCAAAAAAAAAACAAAACAGTTGCTTAATTAATTAAATGCGAGCAAAGACATTGATTGGAAACGACAGAGAGAGGGGGGGAGAGGGAGAGACAGGCGGGCACGCGACGTATGCGCAATATGGGCAAATTTAACACAACCGACTAGACCAGGTGATTTGTGCAGCATCCTCATCATATCTAGCGGCTTTATTAAGCAATTACCGCGTACAGCCACAACGAGGCAAACGCAAATTGGCCCCAAACTAGAGAGAGAAAAAAAGCTGGCCAAGACGGGTCCGCTGGCCAAGGAAATGGCTAAATAATCGCCGCCAACTTATCAAAACACAAAACTGTAATGCAAGCCGACAACCAAATGACTGCATAGATAGCCGACTGAGGTATATCAAAAGTGTATACATATATAAATATATATATAGTATATACATATGTATATTATAGCGGGCCCTGCCGCACAAGACGGGCGTGTATTATTAAAAACGCATTAGAAGACGCCGCTGCCGCAGACCACATCAACGCGGACAGCTCGGACAGTTGCCTCGTATAAACTGATGCAGACAGATGAGATGGGTATAGAGAGAGAGAGAGAGACAGACAGCTACACTGAGAGTGAGCCAGAGCACAGTGCGAGCGAGACAGCCAAAACAATTAGGCAGCAAAAAGAAATCTCTTTTTCTGAAAGTTTTATAGAGAAAAAGCCGGTGCTGGCAATTGCCTGACTAAACAATACCCTAGGAAGCATATCAGCGGAGTATAAGCAATGATTCAGGTTGCGAATAATACTTTATGACATTTTCATTCAAAAGTCACTTTATTTTGACCGCCACTGTAATAGTTGACATAGTGAGGAGCAGCTCTGTTGTGGGAGGAGTAATTCTGTTAGCTGCCTAACAGCGCTGTGCTAGCCTAACATTAGCAGGGACTGTGCATGTTAATTAACACTGTTATCGCTAATTAAAAACATTTAAATAACTGCATTGCATATTTAGGAGTTGAAACAACCCATTTGGGGCGCTTGTCAGGCTACAGGGTATACACAGACTGAAACAAAGAGCCGTCAAGAGCAAATCAAAAGCATCCGTTTGCCCCTGCCCAGTCACACAACGCGATTTCTCTCTCTCTCTGTCTCCCTGTCTCCCTCGATCTCCCTCTTACGCACTGCAGCTACCGTTGGCAATCTTTATGAAGATTATTGATGCTCTGCTGCCGCCGCGGCGGCACGATGACAATCCAAGCAGACCCCGAGCGAGACATATACATACATATCAGACATATAACATAACATACATATCCATATCCATATCCTTTGGCGGGCTGTGTTGATGCGTTTTAAATGATGACGCCACTTAGCGTTTATGTCGGTTAATATCAACTCTGGACAAGTCCGAATCGACACTCCAGTCCTGCCCAGCCCAGCCCAGCCCAGCCCAGCCCTGCCCTGCCTGCCCTGCTCTGCCCGCGGGAGCAAACCAACCGGCTGTGTTCCAGCTTCGGTTTCAGCTCTGAATTCGCTGCTCTGTTATTAGCAGCAATCGCGCACATTTGTCTCAACCAGGCCCAGCCTGCTCGCTCGCCTCACCTGTCGCAAATTGATATTTAAATACGCGCATATTAATTACAAACGCAATTTCTCCTCTCTTTCTCTTTCTCTCTCACTCTCTGTCCTCTGAGTTGAGTTTATTAATTAACGCCGCAACGTCCTCAGATCGCCTAATGAGAGCCGCGGCGAATTTGTCTTCTCGCCGCGTCGCCATTTTGCTTAGCGCCCGTTACGGCCATTAGCAGCTTGTGAAAAAAGTGTTTTAAAACAATAATCAAACGAACTGAATACAAAGCAAGAGTACGCGGTGAAAATGTGTAAATAAATATGTGTGCTTTAAGTAATGTTAGGTTATGTTGAGAGTAGAATTCACAGTATTCTCAGCTGTGTATAGAAATTAGCGACTTTTAGTGAGGTTAGGTTTCAATTGCAGCTACCGAAAACATTCGAAACATTCCAAAGTTGAGGTTTTTGGGGATCAACAAACAAATCCATAGGTAATTACAATGCATTATAATGCTGCCAGCGAAACCTGTAATTATCCAAAAGAACAACAATAACTGAAATCTGAATGTGAATCACAGAGATACTTAAGGCACCACAGACCCAAAGGGAGACAGAGAGAGAGGGAGAGAGAGGAAGAGGGAGAGGCAGCGCGTCTTCTGTCCAGGTTGAGAGTCTGCATTTAGTTGAAACTCATTGATATAATTGCGCATCATTTCCTGGTTGTGTTTGATGTGGAACTTCAAAGTTGTTGCCCCCCTCCCAAGTGTCTCTCCTGAGTGTCTCTCTGTCTGTCTCCCTCTGTGTCTCTCTCTCTTTCTCTGTTTTTGTGGCTCCAATGAAATGAGCCGCTTAAGCGCTGATTACGTTTTAGCCTCGAGTTAGCGCCGTCGTCTCGTCTCGCCTCGTCTCGCCTCGTCTTGTCTCGTCGTTGGGTTCATTCATGCCAAGAGGTTCCTCTCGGGTTCATCTAGACCGCGAAATGATGGATTAATCCATTCACAAAACATCAAAAAACCAGCAGCTACTGCAATTACGAGACTCACTCTCTCTCTCCCTCTCTCTCTCTCTCTCTCTCTCTCTCTCTCTCTCTCTCTAGCCCTCTCTTTTCTCTCTCTCTTGCTTTCTGTCTATCGATTTTCTCGTCAAGTCTGGCAGCATTTAATTCGTAGTTTTGATTTAATTTCTGTCTTTCCTACCCCCTCTTTCTCTCTTTCTATCCCCCTCTCTCTCCTTGTCTTACTCACTCACACCCGCTTTGTCTCTCGACTTATCTCTGTGTTTGTTCTTTCTTCTTTCAGGCTCTAAATGGATTTCTAATGATACTGACATGCGAAGGCGAGGTCTTCTTCGCCACGCACAGCATCGAGAGCTATTTGGGTTTTCATCAGGTAAGTGGATGAAAATAAAGACTGAGGGGATAAGGGAACGGGGAGGAGGGGGAGGGGGAAGCGTCCATCTGTTTGATTGATTTTAATTGCACGATAAAAATTTCTATGAATGATACTCGCAAGTTTTTGGGTCAAGCTCATTGCGGAAACGCTACCAGATTTGGCCGCAGGCAAACCCAACAGGTTCCCGAAGAGCAGAAGAACAAACAGAGAAACAGAGAGCGCAAAGTGTAAGGGAGCAGGAGAGGAAGAGCAGAGGGAGAGGGAGAGGAGCGAGGAAGCGAGGCGTCGTCGTGGCAGATTCATTGGTCATAAATAAAAATCAGATCAGCGGGAGGATTGCGCAATCGCAAACTGCCACAAGATTTGCTTACGCAGTTGCCTTCTGTGCACGATGAGGAGGATGTGCCGCGTGTGGAGGGAGCGGGGGGCGTGGCAGCCAAGCAGCAGTCCCATCCCCGGCCTGTATGTGTGTATTTGTATTATAAAGTTGCGACGCCTCGGCAGCTGCTCCACGAACGAACAACATGTTTTGGGCCTAACTCGAGGTATCTTCATCCTCTTGAGGCGCCTCGCCTGCCTGCCCCTCCAGGCTCCGCTGCTGCTGCTGCTGCTCACATTGTGTGCCTCCGATTGCCTCCTCGTTGCAGTTGTTGTTGTTTTTTCGCCTACTTTATTGTATTGGCGCTTGTCGAATGGAAATTGAAAATTGCAGTTAGCTTTCTTCAGTCTCTCAGCGAGGTCTCTGATTTTTTTTCTCTCTGTTTTCGCTCGGGTTTGTTTTTTTAATTTAGTTGTAAATGTGTAAAGCGGCACTTGACACGCCCCGTTTGGCAGCTCAATTAAAAACGTAGCTGCCTATTACCATGGCCATTGGCCAGCCGATTGGCTCACTGCACTTCTCCCACTCCCCGATCCCGGCTGCCACTCCCTGCACCCTGCACCCTGCTCCCTCCTGCTCTTCCTTTGCTCTGCTTGCAGACGTAGAAAGTGCAACACGTTGGCGGCGCTGTCAGTGATGCACGCGTGACACGAGGGATGCGATACTTATCGTTTTAAATATGCGAAACGTTGGCAACCCTGCTCCCAACTGGCTCACGCGCTCATCTCTAGTGTCATCTCTACGAGCGAGTGTATATAGGGCTGCCTATGCTCCTGCTCCTGCTCCTGCTCGCTCTCCTCTGCTTGCCTGCTTCTTCTTCTTCCTCTGCTGCTGCTCCTGGCGCGTGCAGAATTTATGTCTCAATTTGTGGCCAACATGGGGCGCATTTTCAATTTGCTGCGATTTTGATTTATACGCCCCGAAAAAAAACAAAACCGAAACAGAAACCAAAATCAAAATCGAAAACGAAACGAAACTGAGGCGAAAGCGAAAATCAATAAGAAGTTGACTGAACCGCAGCTCAATGGAATCCCAACTGACCCTCTCTCTCTCTCTCTCTCTCTCTCTCGCTCTCTCTTTGCAGTCGGACATTGTGCATCAATCGGTGTACGAGCTAGTGCACTCCGAGGATCGCGAGGAACTGCAGCGCCAGTTGCTCTGGAACAGTTTTCTGCCCGCGGACATGTCCAGCATGCAGCTGGCCGAGACACTGGCTCCGGATAAGGCACTGTATCTGGAGCGCAGCTTCACGGTGCGCTTCCGCTGCCTGCTGGACAACACATCGGGTTTCCTGCGCCTGGACATACGCGGTCGCATCAAGGTACTCCACGGGCAGAATCGCAAGACGGAGGAGCCACCGCTGGCACTGTTCGCCTATTGCACACCCTTTGGACCGCCCAGTTTGCTAGAGATTCCGCACAAGGAGAACATGTTCAAGTCCAAGCACAAGCTGGACTTCTCACTGGTGTCCATGGATCAGCGGGGCAAGCATATACTGGGCTATGCGGATGCCGAGCTGGTCAACATGGGTGGCTACGATCTGGTGCACTACGATGATCTTGCGTACGTGGCCAGCGCCCATCAGGAGCGTAAGTGATTCCTCATCCTAATCCTCAGCTTGTCTCAAGCCTTCTCCCTCGTTGCAGTTCTCAAGACAGGCGCCTCGGGCATGATTGCCTATCGCTATCAGAAGAAGGACGGCGAGTGGCAGTGGCTGCAGACCAGCTCCCGCCTGGTGTACAAGAACTCCAAGCCGGACTTTGTCATCTGCACGCATCGCCAGCTGATGGACGAGGAGGGACACGATCTGCTGGGCAAGCGGACCATGGATTTCAAGGTCAGCTACCTGGACACAGGGCTGGCGTCCACATACTTCTCGGAGGCAGATCAACTGGTGGTTCCACCATCCAGTGCCAGCGTGTCGCCCACATCGCATTCACTGCCGCCTCCGGTGACGCCGACGCGACCCAATCGACGCTACAAGACGCAGCTGCGCGACTTTCTGTCCACGTGCCGCAGCAAGCGTAAGCTGCAGCAGCAACAGCAGCAGCAGCAGCAACAACAGCATCATCACCTGCAGGCACAGCAATCCTCGCCCCTGGGACAGGTGGGATCACCGGCTCCAGCGGTCGTTGAGTATCTGCCCGATCCGGCGGCTGCTGTGGCCGCTGCCTACTCCAATCTGAATCCCATGTACACCACGTCGCCATATGCCACCGCCGCGGACAATCTGTACATGGGCAGCTCCATGCCGGCCAATGCCTTCTATCCCGTCAGCGAGAATCTCTTCCATCAGTACCGGCTGCAGGGTGCCGTCGGGGTCGGTGGTTACTACACCGACTATCCGCACACCGCTGCTCCCGCCTCGGCGTACGTGACCAATGGATTCCTCTCGTACGATGGCTACGCGATTGCCTCCAAGGCGGACGAGAAGTGGCAGGAGACGGGCAAATACTACAGTGGCTACAGCAGTGGATACGGCAGTCCCACGTCCACGCCACAGGTACCTCAACTCTCTCTCGGCCCGGGCACAGCAACTAATCTTCCTCCCATTTCCTTATTCCCTCAGCAGATTCCCTTGAAGACACCCAAATCGTCACCGCAGGTCATGGAGGTCATCTCGTGCTCCTCGGATGGACCCTCACCGGTGGCCGGTGGTGCCGTTGCCACGCCCAATGGCAGCAGTGTTACGCCCAAGGTGGAACTGGCAGCGACAGCAGCTGCGGCGGCAGCAGCAACTGCATCCAGCCAGGATCAGTATGAGCGGCAAACGGTGCTCATGTGGGGCACGGCACAGTCCAGTGGGGTGCCCCTCAATAGTCGCATTGCCGTCGGTGCAGCAGGTGGTTCTCCACAGCGCACCACGCCCCTCTCCAACGGGCTCAGCTACGCCAACAACAACAACAATGAGCTGGAACCGGTTGCCACAGCCAAGTGGAATGGCAACAAGGAACTGGCCGGAGGCAAGTCAACCAGTGCCGGCACACCCGAGAGCTACCAGCTGCAGCACGACGACTCCGGGCTCTACTCCGCCTCCTCGCACACCACGTCGCCTCAGCAGCAGCAGCAGCAGCAGCAACAGTCGCATCCTGCGCGTGGCATCGGCTCGAACGTGAGCAGCTCCAGCAATACCATTGCGCACTCCACCACCGAGCACCACCCTGGCCACACTCAGCAGCCACACCCGCCCAGCTGCGCCGCCAGCCACCAGCAGCAGCAGCAGCAACAGTCGCAGCCGCAGCAGCAGCCGCACAGCCACCACGCTCATCCACACGCACATACGCAGCACCATCATCATCAGCAGCCGCAGCAGCAACAGCAGCAGCAGCATCATCTCCATCACCAACAACAGCAACACCAACAGCAACAACAGCAGCATCAGCAGCAGCACCACGAGGCCAACTCATCCGCATCTGCATCCGCCACAGCCACCGCATCCGCATCCGCATCTGCACACCACTTGCCAACGGCCAACGGCAGCGAGGTATGGACTCCTGCCAGCTACACGCAGTACTCGCAGTATTTGGCCTACCACCACCACCACCATCATCACCACCACCATCCGCACCACCATCCGCATCATCCGGCAACAGCAGCAGCAGCGGCGGCAGCGGCAGCCACAACTGCTTCCGGCACAGCGCACCATCAGCACCACCAGCACCATCTGCACCACCATCAAAGCCAGCACACGGCAAGCCGCTAGTAGAAGCACCGTAGACGCACCACCAACACACACCACACACCACACACATACACACACACACACACCACACACATACACACAAATGCACCACCGAGTGCCAGTCTGAGACTAACCCGCCCTCCCTAACTGCTACTCCCACATAGATTCTAATCAACAATCAACTGCAACATCAGCAGCAGCAGCAGCAGCAGCAACTGGCTGCCTACCCGCTGCACCACCAGCAGCAGGTGGAGTCGCCACCACAGTGCCGCACCACGCCAACGCCCACGTTGCCGGCTGTGAGCAGCCTGCTGAGTGGAGCTGGCAGCGCCACAGACGCCGGCACGCCCTACCAGCAGCTGGCGGTGGTCTCTGCCTCCAGCCCGCTCATAATCTGTGCCGATGAACCACTGCAGGCACCGCAGCACCCAAGCACGGCACGTGGTGCGCGCAAGGCAGCGAAGCTACAGCAGCAGCAACAACAGCAGCAGCAGCAGCAACAGCAGCAACATCAGCAAAACTACCAGCAGCATCACGCGCAGCACCACCTGCTGTATCCGGCCAACATTACGGCCCACACTGCGCTGGCCTATGCGCCGCCACCGGTGAGCGGAGCCGGAGCCTACATGGATGCCAGTCCGCTGCTCTCCTTCTCGGAGGTGACCAATACGCTGCTCAATCAGTAGAGCGCACACACACACACACACAGAAACACAAACACAGAGACATAAACAACCATGTTCAACAGTTTTGCCAAAATGTGGACTATGACTATCGTATCTTCCATAATATCAACTCCCACACACACACACACACTCACACACACAGAGAGAGATCAACGCAGGAATATAGCAATAATACTGTAGATCAGTTTATAGACATACATAGCTCAGCTGGGAAGAGAGCTCGTTGTGATTATATTTAAAAGCATACGGAATATGCCGATATATAACAATATATATATCGTTTCAAATTTACAATCATTTCCTTATAATTTAGCATATATTTTAAAAAGTTTCCTAACCATCTGAACAATAGATTAAATCAATCAGTAAAAATGTACAATGATTGCAGTCTTCAGAGATATCTTGGCTATTCTTCCTAACCGAGCTTATTCCATTGTTCTCAGCAAATAGATTCCGATATATATGAAAGTAATCTCAATGCAATAGTATTATTTAATGACAAGAAATAATCGCTGCAGGCGTCTCCTAAGTTAATCCCGACCAGACACACAATATCTACGAAGATAATTCTATTTATTTTACTGTGATAATTTATATAAACATATATTGTACACATATTTACCACATACTAGATGGAGTCAGGCAGGCAACAATTCCTTTACCTATATATCTGTAACCATATTACGTAATTCCAATTACTTCCGTTGAGAGCGTTGATCGAGCCACAGATGGCATACATATATAGGCATAGATATAGAGAAATAGAAGAGAATCGAAACCTGCACAAAGTACATTATAAAACATTCCGTTTCAGTTGTAGTTACAACCAAAGATTTATACTAATGTGAAAGTAAACTAATACTACTTGCATAATACATACAACTTACATATATATCTATGTAATTAATTACCAGTTACTCGTGACTAGTGACTCGTTACTCGTAACGTATTTAGCATATGAAACGATCCACTTTTCGGCTTCGGGTGGTTGTTGCGCCAAATTTTAGTTACATTCTTCGTCAGGCAATATATATATATATAGAAGGGAAGAAGAAGAGAGAAAGAGAGTAACATAAATCAAATCACATGATTATTGAATTGCAATTAAGTGCTTAAGTAGTGATTAAGTCTTAATATATAACTAAATACAGAATACACATACGTCGATCCGAATGCTTGTATTAAAATTATGTTGTAATAATTTAAATTTAACTAGATGTAAAACAAGAAACGACAAACAAATTGAATGCAAGTAAAAGTAATTTTCATGATTCCTATCGTCTAGCATGTAATTCCTTAGATGAATAATCCGAGAGTGTGTACATTTAAAGATTTCTTGAATTTCTAGTCGCCCGCATAAAACATTTACTATTTACATACCTATATAAATATAAATATATATATATACATAAACAGTTATAAATATAAATACGTAAACTTAAACAATTATTCAAATAATTCAATTGTACATTTTTCCAATTTGGCTGCCGTGAATAAAGGCTACACAAGAATACAATAAAATAAAATTTGCTAATCGAATTCGAGATCTATTACTATATAGATGATTATTAACTGTCAACTTAACAACGTATAATCTACGAGTTTAACTTAATAATCATCTCTATCAATTTAGGGATAAGTTAAATCCAAGTGCATGTACTCGGGAAGCGCATATCCAAACAATCAGAGCGTAATAAAACTAGAAAATATTCAATCGAAATGTTACAGTAAATGTGTTTTATATTTATTACCGGGTGGATGGCTTACTAGCCGGTTCTACTTACTTGGCAATGGGAAACAATAGAATATATTTCCTGTTTACCTTACTACAGTAATCACACAGTATAGAGTTGATTGGCAGATGATGCTGGACTTATATTTGCTTTACCGGTACTCCAGTTGTTGTTTAACATGAAATCTACTTCTATTTAGTTTCATCCTCAATATAAATTTGAATTTTTAGTTTTAATAATTTCCTTAGCAACAATTTGTTGATCAAATCCAGCGCCAGGGATGCAAAGCACAAGCAACATCGGCAATAAACAGCTGTTCAGCGCAACCATTTTACAACACTCAATCAAATTATACGATTGCAAGTAGTCTATCGAAACCACATATCGATGTATCGAGTAGTGAGTGGCGCGTAAATTCAAGAGAGTAATCAGCTGGTAAAGCTAGTCAAGCGTTTAATTATTACAATTTTAATGAAATGTGCCTACAAAAAATTAATAAGCAAAATGCCTTATAGCAAAATAAAGTAAATAAATTGAATATTATAGATGTCTTAGATTATTTACTAACAGATGTTGTTATGGCGTTAAAGTAATCTGTTGTAAAGCGAACTTGTCACTATTTTAAATAAAATTAATGGAAGGGATGTATGGTAAAATTTATAATAGTAATTTAAAGAAAACATATATTTAAACATATTATTAATGTTCTGTTAACTCGCAGCTTCTATACAGATACTTTTAGCTGATTAGAGCCGGTAGCTTTTAATTATTATTATTATTTTAGGATTCAAGATGTACTTAAATCATCATAAAATATGTCTCCTCCCACTATAACTTATATAATATTGATAAATATTTTCATTGCTGAGTAATCAGCCCAGCTGCAGCATTTGTTAGGCGTTTTCATGGGCAATTCAACCGCAAGCCGCAAACAGCAACTGCAACTGCAACTGCAACTGAAAGAGCAGACTGCATTTTGTTGCAGCTTAATTGGAGACTTTGCTGTATTAATTGACAGCAAACAAAACGCCTTGATTGACACCTTACAGTAACATATTACTGCATACCCTTGCCGAGGGCATTATCAAATTGCCATTACATTTGCAATAGAACCTGATTGCCGGAATAAATTACTTTAAAGATCAACTACAATTAAGTGCATATATAATGCTCTCTCAACTTACCTTGGCTTAGCTCGAGATATAGTTTGACATCAAGTGTATCACTCATTCGGCGCCTCAGGGATATTTGTTCCTAGTTTTTTTGTGGTATTGTTTGCATCTTTTCTTCTCATAATATTTTCTTTATGCAGGCATAAACGCCACCACAGAAGCTGCTCAGCGTCAGCTTCGGCTTCGGCTTGAGGCGAGTGGATAATAGAAAACGCTCATCAATAGCTGCCGATTTTGAAGACTTATTCGTAAAGGTTTAATCATCCAACGGGCGCCACAATGGAGCACACCTCCCGAGTCTCAAGCAATCATATGTGGGTTAAGTTATTGTTGTTGTTGTTTGCGATCAATATTAAATGCTTGCCATAGGCGAACGGTGATCATCATTATGCCAAGTACACAATGCGTACATCGCATACAGTATATAGTGTATATATATATTTGTATATGTATGCACGCTGTGGCACACCAATTAATCATATACTCTAATTTCTGTATGCCATACATCATTGAACCAAATTGCTGCGGAATCTCTCTCGGCATTAGCATTGAAAACACTCTCGGTTTGATGGCTTCATTGTTGAAGTGGAGCCACTTGCCATGGGTAGCGATGCCTTCTGGGCCCAGCGAAGCAACGGCACTTGCTCCTGCCTCATTGCCATTTGAAGGTCATCGCATTCGAAACACAGTTGTTGCCCCCCTCCCCTCCCACCATACAGCACACCCTGCTTTAGAGAAACAATGGAGGTTTTGTCATTTCAGAACTTGTGCCGTACCCCGCCGAAAATTGATTACCAATAAGAGAGCAGGAAAACGGCAGGCAGACAGATAACGGATCCAACTGCTTATATAACACACTATACAACATTGTTTTAATTACGAACATAACATTAAAGATTCGACATGGGGAATAAAGCGAAGATAAAAACTTTGACTACATCATAAAAAACAAAAAAACAGAAAACAAAACAATAGTAATAATAATGAGAGTGTTATTGTTGTTTATTTTCGGCTCGGAAATTTGTTATTGTTGTTGTTACGCTTTTAACTATTTTCCATGTCGGTTCAAGAGGGTGTCCAATTTTATGTAGCGTTGCCAACTCGATGACAAAAGCTACAATATCATCCTCGAGGGTAGATAAATATTGGCTTTTGCCTGTGCCTTTGCCTCACATATTGTTCAGGTGATGCTGCCTGCCCGCCT
The DNA here is from genome assembly GCA_018901885.1 of Zaprionus kolodkinae. Taxonomy (NCBI): domain Eukaryota; kingdom Metazoa; phylum Arthropoda; class Insecta; order Diptera; family Drosophilidae; genus Zaprionus; species Zaprionus kolodkinae. The sequence goes on along the minus strand of JAEIFM010000498.1, from coordinate 8,396,572 downwards.
GCTGCTGCCCGCCTGCTGCCTGCCCGCCTGCTGCTGTGTGGCATTGTCTCGCTAGTTCGTGCCTTAAGTCTTTCGTTTGTGGAGCATTCTCTGGCAAAGCAACAAATAGACAACAATTAACGGAGTGTGCGGCATCGCGTCGTTTGTTTATTTGTTTATTCATTTGATTTACTTAACGTACACAAGGAGAGAAAAAGAGATAGGGAGAGAGTGAGGGAGAGAGAGAGAGAGCTGCAGAGTGACCTTTAATAGTCGTGTTATACATTGCGCCAGGGGCTGAAGACAACGCCGAAGACGCCGCTGCAGAATTGAACTTCAGCTAATGGCCGTTGTAAGTGCAATAAAACGTTTCCAAAGGTGATAATCGCGGCTTATTCAGTGCTCTCGATATGCCGTATATATCTGGAGCATCGTCACTTAAGGTCAATGATGAGCTCGAGACTTCGAGCTGACCGCAGCCGGATGGCGATCGTCATGATCGTGCCCGTTGACCTTGCAGCACGGCTGGCACTTTGACAAATTTGTAGCATCGCAGCGGGGCCAGAAGAATTGCCACTTAATGTCGCTCGCTCGCTGCTGCCGCTGCTGCTGCTGGTGGGACCGGATGCGCGAGACTTAAGCTGCGAACTTGGACTTGCAACTGGAGCTGGAGCTGGAGCTGAGTCAGAGGCAGCGGCGGAGGCAAAGGCAAGGGCAAAGGCGAAGCTATTTGCACAGTTAGCTCACACTCGGTTTTTGTTTGACTTTTGACTTCAGTTCACAGTTGCGAGTACAATCGGACGTATACGCGTTATTCACATGTGGCGTATACGCAATAATTGACACATTTTGCCTGTTTAACGGTTTAGCTCTTATCAAGATAAGATAATGCGCCCCAATGTACTTACTTTCATTTTTCATGCCTTTCAAGCTGCTTATGTTGCCGCTGTGTTGCCTGCGGCTTTGTGTCGCCTCAAATGGTTTTAATCAACGTGTGAATCTTTGTGTATTGTTGTTGCTTCAATGAGACCTTGCGAAATGCGAGACGAGCTGAACTGAGCTGAGCTGGCGGCTCGTCGGGCTATCATGAATTATGCCGAATTGCACCAATTTGGCAATTAAACATATGTTGCCCCATTGCGACAGAGCGAGAAGTAGAGAGAGAGAGAGAGAGCGATAAAGAGGCAGAACAAATGAGCTAACATAAATGGCAACAATTGTTGCTGTTGCCGTTGCTGTTGCCGTTGCCGTTGCTGCTGTTGTTATTGTTCTTGTTGCTGCTGCTGCTGCTTCTTCTGCTTTTATTGCTGTGACCTTCAATAGAATCACACGCCTTTGCCTCCCCCGTGAGAGCAACAACAACAAGAACAGAGAGATGTCGATGACACACCTCGCCAGGGAGTAGCATTCTACTGCCACTCAGAGACACACACACACACACACACTCGCACACACACACACTCTGTGTGTACACACCTACTGTGGGCCATCATTGAACCCGTTGACATCGCTCGCTAATTGCCAAAAAGATGCGCAAGCAACAAGTTCAGAGCAGACACTCGTGATGTGTTAGAACCAAATCTCGGCTTGGCATTCACTCGATTCACCCGACTCGAGCACCTTCAGCACGTAGCGCGAAGAATGTCAGACATGTGAAGAATTAGCCGCAAGAATATTGAATACTAAAGACACAGACAGACAGAGCGAGAGACAGACAGACAGAGCGAGAGACAGACAGACAGAGCGACAGCGCACTTGAGCAGCATTCATGAATATTCGTTTTATTCGCTTTATTCGTTTGTGGCTCTGTCACATTAGCCAAGCTTAGCCAAAGACGTAGCTGCATGTCAAGAGATGCAGATGTATCTACAAGATAGACAGTGTTTGGCTCTTGGTATCTGTAAACATTAGATCGAAGAGACAAACTATATAAATTATGACAACCCAAAATAGGAAACTCTGATATCATCTCAAGGTACAACACATATTTATGTGTCATGTATTTAGTATAGATATATTACTAATAAACATATATTGTGCATTCTGCGTTCACACCTGTTTGTAAGAGGAAGAACATTTAAAAAATAGCATAATGGATTGTTTGAAAATTTTCAAAGTTTTGAAAATTTAGGTAAGGGTCCACCCTATGATTTTTCAACAAAAATTTTTTTCTTTTAATTTTAAATCGCGAGCTTCAAAGTTTAATCGATTGCGGAGGTGAAAATTAGTACTAAACAATTGTTTAAATCGATTTTAAACGATACTTAATTTTGACCCAAAAATCATGGTCCAAAAATTAGACATGTAACAGGCCTGGTACCCTCATATTACACCCATCGTAACTTTCTTAAAAATCAAACCATTTTCACGCGGAATGACATTTTCTTTATGTTTTTACAACCTGAGTGATTCTACATTTAAAAAATAGCATAATGGATTGTTTAAAAATTTTCGAAATTTTGAAAATTTAGGTAAGGGTCCACCCTATGATTTTTCAACAACAATTTTTTTCTTTCAATTTTAAATCGCGATCTTATAATTTTAATCGATTGCGGAGGTCAAAATTAGTACAAAACAATTATTTATATCTTATCTTTCTTATCATTCTTATGCTGTGACTGCCATAGAAATCATTTTGCAAGAGTATAAGACCTTCGATACCCTTTCCTTCTTGTTGAAAAGATGCAAGACACAATCTGAATTAAATTATAAATGATTTTTGCAATGAAACCGCCACATGTCACCAGCAATTAGGCGACCTTATAAGCGGATTTTCGGGATCGTTTTTGCCAAATGGAACCAACCGAAAAGACGCAGTTGTTGTTGTTGTTGGCGCTGTTGTTGATGATGATGATGAGCCTGATGGGGGTCGTTGTGGTGCTGCGGCTGCAAGTCATCGCTCACCCAATTTCATAACATATTAACCCACACACACACACACGCAAACACACACAGACACATAGAGAGGGACAGGCGACGCCTTTGCAGTGTGTGCCAGCCAAATCCGTGCTAAGACAATTCAAATATTTTTTAGTTGCCTTGTGGCATTCGGTTAACGTTTCGAATTTCATCTATAATCACCAAAAAGTCGATTCCGATTTCGATTTCAGTTTCAGTTTTCGATTTCGATTTGGGTTCGGGTTACGATTTTCGAGTTTCGATGTTGAAGGTCGCCGTCGAGCTGTAAATTCAATTCAAATGTGAATTACATTTACATTTGTTTGGCCAAGTAATTACCAGCGCAATGGATGATTGAAGATGCGCCGCCAGAGCCTCCATATCTATCTATACTACTAGCATAGACAATATTACAATTACAATTACATCTACATGAGGCAGTGCCTCGCTCGTTCCTCTCGAGGTTACGCTGATCTTTTGTTAGTTACAGATTGTAAACTGTTTGCTTCCTAATGATAAATGGGCTGACTGAGTTGAACTTGGCTCGTTAATATCGAATTGATCGATCAGTTCCCGTTCCCAACTTCCCTCTCCTGGAACTGCATCTCTGTCGATTACTCGATTATATCTATCGATTCGAGAGACACAGCAAGCGTTGCCTGAGAGTTCTAGAACTCTCCGAAAAATACTCTTTATTGATATTGAAATTCTGTGCATAGCATTTACTTCGGAAAGTAAATTTGTTTCTGATTTTTTTTGGTTATCACATTTTAAGCAAATTCCCCCACAAAACACAATTAGTCGAACCGCATTTGATATCGATAGTTAGATAGATAGATAGACTGACATTAATATAGCCTAGATAGGTAGATAGATAGATAGTTAGAAAGTTAGATAGATAGTTAGACGAATTAAATTTAAATATGAACGAAAAGGATACCAATTCGGGCACAAACATAACAAATCCAAGTTACGATGAGGACAATTGCTGTCACTATACGGATGAATTGCACTTGAGTGCAGAACTGGATGGATCCACCCAGGTGCTGGACGAGCAGCCGATACGAGTACGTGAAATGATAAATCTCTACAACTTTGCGACGAAACAGAATCAGGAATTGGAGCATGCCAAGTTGTTGTATTTCAAGGATATGAAGGCTGCCCAAGAGCACCAGCAGCATCAGCAGCAGCAGCAGCTGCTCCTTCTCGGAGAGGACTCCTGCAGCGTCGGAGGCGGAGGCATCGGCGGCATAGGCAGCGCTTCCGGCCTTTGCATCAAAATGTCCAACATGGAGCATACTGCAGCCGATGGCGGTGTCGATGGCGTCCACAGCAGCAGGTAATGTGCTTCTCTATCCAACTGTTTACTCTTGACTCCGATCACCCTATAGCAAAACCATATAGCAAAATGGCGAGTAACTTTCGTTTGACCACCACGGATGATAAGAGCTCAGCACATCAGTCGATGCACTCCGACTGTGCAGATGGCATTACCGGTGAGGGTGAAGCGATCGAGAAGTCCTATCAGAGCAGGACAACCATCAGGCGCACCGAGCAGGGTATATGTCTATCGATAAATATATATCGATAATCGTATATCGTTTCCCCTTTCCTTAGCAGGTGTGCGCATCATCATCGACATCTTCTTTGACAAAAAGGAGAGCGAACTGGACATCGTTGGCAGTCGCGTGGAGACGGACATTCCAGAGAGTCGGATACTGGCCGATTTCCAGAAGCTATCGTTGGGCATGCGCTCACAGAAACTCAACGAGGCCACACACGTTTAATGTTTCATAGAGTTTTCCCAGGCGTTTTCTTCATTTCCTTTTTTTGCAGTTTGCATTTTTCCTTTTGCCTATTTTACCCATTCGCCCAAAATGCCACCAAATTTCAGTTTGTACATTTCATGTTTGTTATACTACATATTGCCGAAAAAACAATACCGTTCCCCACATCTCAAATCCCCAGCCTCAACTCGTCTTGTCTCGCTTCGGTTTCGTTTTTTTTACTACGAATTTTCGTTTAACCCGCAGCAGTTTTCCAACTTCCTGCCCGGCCCAGCGTCACGATCCAAGAAAATGTAAAAAGAAAAACAACCTCACAAAATAATCATAAACGCTTTCGAGCCGCTGCTGCTGCCGATGCTGCATATGAATATGAACCTAGAAATGCAATGAGGCAACAACTAACGGGGTTCATCCATGCTCCATCCATCTATCCCCCTCCTCCCCGCCCGACAGACGATTCTCGGCCATGCCGCACGACAAAAGGGCTTCGTTGGAAAGGCGGCGGCACTGTGGCAAGGCGAGTAAATAAAGGCGGCATGAATCGAAAATGGAAATCGCGGATCGTCTTACAAAACTCCAAACTGAAATCTGAAGACGTTGCCGACTGACGCCAACACTCCAGTGTACTCCAATGTAGTAGCTGAAGTAGTGCCAGTTTAGCTTTCGTAATCCATGTGCCTAATCTGACTTAGATCTCCGCCTGCTGCCTGCCTGCCACTCTTCTCAATCGCTCTATTTAGCCAACTATGTGGCGGGGGTGATCCAATAAATTAGGCAAATAAACACACACAGAGAGGGAGATAGAGAGAGAGAGAGAGGGAGAGCGCATACGGTGGTGGTGCGGTGAAGGGTTTCACCCTAAACGGTGGCAGACCCCACGCTAATAGCCCCAATCTAGCTGCGCGAATGGAAATCGAAATGGAAATTGTAGTTGCAATGTTAACGCTATTTGCCCGCAATCCGCTCCCTCTCTTCCACTCTCCCTGCTCGACTCGGGCTCCAGATCGAGCTCCGACTCGGCCTCCGACTGTGAATGTGACTCTGGCTGTGCTGCCCACTCGGCTGCGTCAAGACGAACTTTGCAGCAGCTTCGCCTTCGGCTATTAACGAAGATGTTTGTCGCACAGTGGTCGCAAGCAGTGCAACACGGCTCGAATTTTTATTTTTATTTAGATTTGTTTGTTTTTTTAACAGAAATCATATACAGTTTTTATAGAATTTATATACAAATTTAATTTAAATTTATTTAATATGATATTTCTTATTGCCAATTATGTAAATTTGTTTTTATTAAAAATTATTAAATGTATATTATAATTTTGAAGAAGAAGCGTATTAACATTATTAATTTAATTGATCGTAACATGTACATAAAGTTCTGAAAGTATTTTTTAAATATGCAGATTATTATGAATAAAATATAATTTAAGATACATAATTGAGAAAACAATTACAGCTGATTTGAAGTTTACCTGAAGACAAAATATAAAATAGATGAGATTTTCAAAGATAAGTGACGTATAAACTATTTTGACTAACCTGTTGGTTACAAAAATATATAGATAATTTGTGTGTGTCAAAGTTACACATTTTCGTTAATCTCCGACCCACTGTGCGCACGACGACGACGTCGATGACGCGACTCTCGCTTGGCGCTTCTTTTGTGCTTTAGCGGGCGGACTTTGCCAGCGGCCTAATGTGAATTTTAAGCCAAGTCGGATGCATTCGCAGGCATCAGTTCTGTGCGAGACTTCATCCGACGCGGTTGCCGTAGCGGCAAAAAAAAAACAAAAATAAAAACAATTCAAGAAAAAGATACAAACAACTCTCAAGATACAGATACGTTCGAGATAGACAGACGGCATAGAGAGAGACAGAGACAGAAAGAGAGAGAGAGAGAGAATATCGTTGAAAATGCAACGCGATAGGCATTAAGTGTTAATGGCAAACTGTAATCATAAATATATAATTTATGCCACTTGGATCTGCCGCGGATCTTTAACAGCATCGACGTGATCGCATCAAATTCGAATTTGGCGCGTGTGATCTTGACTTTGTTTCGAAAATCGATCTGTAGCTCGATTCGGGTTCGGTTTGTGTTTCTATTTCTGTATCTGTTTCTATAATTCTGATTCGGTTCTGCTCGCGGCTGCCAGTGACATTTGATCTTTGAACAAGATCGAGGCTGCATCAACTGGAAACGCGTCGAAACTATTCGATCTGCCAGACAGACACAGAAACTAACAAGACCATATGGAATATTATTATCATCGCTCGCAGCAGCCCCACCTACTCGATCGTTAACGTTAACGTCTCAGCCAAAGGTAAGGCCACAAACTGAGCTGAGCTGAGCTGGATGAGCAGCTGATTGCCAGCTCCATGGGCAGCTTAATAACTTCCTCTCTCGACAATTGCAAGAATGCCAACTATGGAATGGGCTGCAGCTCGAGCTCGGGCTCGAGTCGTAATCGTAATCAACCTGTAATGCCAGCTAATTGGTACAGTAATTGTTCTCCTACTCGTTGTTGTTGTTGTTGTTGTTGTTGCTCCTCCAGCTCCGGCAGCAACCACGGGTTAAGCTCGCACTGCTCTTTCTGCTTGGAAAATGGTGGGCAAAAATGTCAAATAGGCTTCTTGGCCGGGTTCGCTTTGGTAGTTGTTGTTATTGTTGTTTTCTTGGCTGGCAGGCACAAAACGGCAATAAAAAACGAAACCAGCATCACGAGCTGAGGATAAAGTTGCAAATATTTGCAGTCCGTTGCAGTTGTTGTTGTTGTTGTTGCCGTTGTTGTTGTTGCTGCTCGTCGTTGTCAAAAAGGTCAACAAAAGGAGAAACCAAAGCGAACTGGAAGTTTCAGGGGGGATCTCAATTATTGCAGCTTGGATCCGCTGGCGTATCCAGCGAGCAGCAGTTCGTCACGCACAAATGATCTTGTTAACTGATTAATCGAAGACTGCGCATCGAATTGGGAATTTCAGAAAAAAAAAACGGAAAAAAATCTAAATTCAAATTGGAAATATTCATATTGAAAACAAAATTTACCCAGCGCATTTGAGGGCCAAAAAAAATATATTCCAATAATCTGATTTATTTTGTGTGAAAATTAAATCAAAAATAAAAAATAAAAATCAAAAACTCTTTGAATATTCAAGTTGTCAAGCAAGGAGAACCACGATTTGCATATACCCTAGTCATGTGTTAGATAGATGAGACTTGGCATACCCCACTCACGCATTTGCACGCACAGGGTATACGAATATAGTTTAAAGTTCAACTGCGACTTATTTGGAAAGCGGCGGAAAGCAGCCGCAATTGCACTTTGCTTGCACACAACAAGCGACCGCATGTGTGTGCGAGTGTGTGTGTGTGCGAGTGTGTCTGTTGCAAGGTTGTTAAATTGAATTGTAGGTGGAGGTCGTGGCAGCAGCAGCACCGTAGAGTCGGCAACAACGTCATCTCAAATGCGTTGCAAATTCCGCGAGCCATAAACAAGCAACAATTTACTACTGCATCCCCTACCCCCTCCAACCCTTCCCCCCTTCCAACCCATTCGAAACGATTGTAAATGTTTTTGTAAGTCTCTAAATTACAATTAATTACGAACTTCACGAATCGAAAATTGTTTTCACCATGGAGCTCATCAGGGTATTTGGGGGGGTACCATTGTTAGGGTTTCGTTTATTTTTATTTTTATTTTTTTTAGTGGAAAGTTGTGTCTAAAGTAAATCGCATTACGCAAAGTTCGACCACAATGGGCAGTAGTAATACGTAGAGAGTATGGTACATATATAGTGCATAGGTCTACTCTGTGTGTCTATAGTGCAATTAGCAGTCGCTTTCCAACAATTGTGCTTACATCGAGTTTACTTAACACTTTCAGTTATAAAACGCAACGAAAACGACGTCTATTGATACGGAAACTGGGAAGGGAAGAAGGCGAATAAAAGAGAGAATACCAAACACAAGGAAGACACACGCAAAATCGAAAAGGAAAACAAAAGACACAACACAACGAAATGACGAATTCGAGAGATTTTCGACTCTTTACCATCGCATTATTCTGCTCGACGCTATTTCTGGCCAGTGAGGTAAGTTCCCAGTCGAGTTGCCCCTCTCATCCAGTCATCCAATCACCCTGCCACCCCCTACATATCTCGCAGATGTATCTATCTTCATCTGGGGAATGTGTAAGTTATGCCAAAGGCGAAGATGATGCTGTGCGGGCACGTGAGCATTGAAATGCAAATTGAATTTCATTCAAACACAATACCCATTTTGCGCAGTGTACGTGCCGATTAGCGTATCCAATGATGGCAATAATTAATTGTTTAAATAATATACAAAATACTTGTCCAACTCAATTCAATTACAACTATGTAAAACGCCCGCTCAATCGATTTATCCAATGAGTATTCAGATCTTTATAGGGTGTCAGATATTACGAATCTCCCCCAGCATCGATTTCTCAAGTGTCACATCTAATGTTTTATTTTCATTAATTACTTGCACATCGATTAATTTAATTTCTCCATAGATTATCACTAATTATAGTTAATTTTGACTTAAAGTTTTCGATAATATATTCAAATATTTTGTTGTTATTTCATCTTCAGTTAGTAATTCGTATTTATACTTTATGAGATAATAATAATATTTGAATATAGTATCACATTCTCAACCCTTGGCCTCTCAAGTAGCATTAGTTACACTCCGATTCCATCTGGTTTTTTTTTTGCAAAAATATACCATATAGATATGTGGTATGTAAATACGGAAAAACTACATTGTCTGACCAGTTTAGATCTGATAAGTAAGCAATTTCCACAACACATAATTATATTTAGCATACGTGTATTTCGTGACAAATTAATTTCTAATAATACGCAATTTATTATTTTAAATATTACCTATCTTTTCCATCTTTCTTTCAATTTAAATTTGCTCACAGCTAGATCTTTTAATTTATTATAATAACAACAAAAGATTAAAAAATACAAATTTCATTTAATTTAAATAATAGTCTTCAATTATTTGATAGATCTTGGTAAAAATACAATATTTTTACAAAATGCTGATTACAATATCTATAAATATTTCAAGTATTATCTGTAAAAACTTTACAGCTTGTCAATACTTACTTTTTTTTGTATATTTCCTTGCAAAAACTATAAAATTCTTGTGCTGAAAATAAACATTGAAATTCTTTTCTTTTTTGCTCATTAGGAAAATTGAAATTTAGCAAAGTTGTTAAGTGTACAATTACTTGGCTATTTGTTGCAGAATATTTTAGATATTTGCGAAAAAAACATAAAAAAAAACATACATACAAAATTGTGACAAACAAAGCGAGTTTTTACGAGCAAAACCCACTGTACCCCTTCAAAGCTGTGATGCGATGTCATTGAATTAGCCCAAAATCTCATTGGCAATAACTGTGCATCATATACAATTATAGTCTTCGGGTCTTAATTGATTTGGACGCCCATACATATGTTTCAATTAGGCTTGTGTTTACGATAATTGTATGGTTGAAGAGACACGCTAAAAGGCTGCTTATGATTTTGAAAATTTGCCAAAACTGCCGCTTTGGGGCATGCAATGTGTGTGTGTGTGTGTGTGTGTGTGTGTGTGTGTGGCAATGCGTCGCCCTCAACTTTGACAGCTTCTGCGTCAACTCGCGTCGCTGTCTTCTTCTACTTCTTCCTCTTCTTCTGGTTGTTTGTTGTCTTCTGTTTTTTATTTTTCGTTTTTTTTTTGCTGGTTTTGAGCAACACAGCGGAAAATGTTGTAATTTTGCGCTCTTTACGCTTTGTTTCATTTTTAATTTATTCTATGGCCGCCTCGATGTGAGTGCACCCACTCTGCGTGTGTGTGAGTGTGAGTGCCACTCGTTCGCACACATGCCACAGCGCACAACAACAACATGGGCAAAGGTCTTGGGGCATATTAAAACAAAGACGCAGCCACTGGAGCCGAAGCCGGAGACGAAGCTGAGCTGACCAAGTGACCTTTTTACTGACACTTTTGCAGCTCCGACGAAAGGCCGGAAAAAAAATGGAACAAAAAAAGTTTCTTGGCCAGAAAAATTAAACAAAAAGCACAAAAAAGGCGCAAAAGAAAACGAAAACGAAAACAAAATGAGGCAAAGTTGAAGCTGCTGCTAAACTGAAGTTTATGAAGTTGGGTAACAGGCAATTCGACTCACTCGGCCCAGACGCAAGAAGCGCCGGCCAAATTTCCACAACAATCTTTGGCAACAAAAAAACAACAATGCAACAACAATCACTTGAGAGCTATTAACTATGATATAAGAAGGTACTACAGAGTAAAAAAGGTACACACAGTACACAGCTTGAGATCGAATCACATTAGCCGCAAATTACCGGCAATATGTCACGTCAAAGTTGGTAACAACATTTCGGAATGTCAATTCGAAACGATCTGAAGTGATCTCAAGTCAGCAGCTTCCCGAGTTTCGGCTCGTTAGACAATGTTTCTCTTGTATTTTTTCGACCCCTCTAAAAGGCGCAACAAAATCATTTAAGCAGCCCACAGAGTCTCCCATGAATGCTAATGATCTGTTTGCCTTATAAGGCCACCGCCAGGGAAACCATCCCAAATAGGTTGGCTTGTAAAAGTGCTGGCAGAACTGCCAAGAAGACAAATCGAAGTGCTCCAGTTAGGTGGGTGTAAGACATAATATACCCAAAAAATATTAGATTATTTCTACTTTAATATATTATAATAAAACAAAATTAAAGTTCTCATCGGCAGACAAATACCATCTACAATGTTTAAACAAACAAACTAGTTCGTCCGAATGCGGCCTATAAGTAGAACAAGCCCAACATCGATGGATACTTTAAATGCTAATAATGTCTGTAATCCGTCCGTCCGTCCAGGCGGTCCATAGTAAATTGCAAAATGTGAGATGTCATCATTCGAAAATTCCAACAAAAATGTTGCCGCTTGTCTCTATCGACTTATAGTAGTAGTACTATTTGTAAATGTGTTTTGGGCCATCCAAAGTTTTCATTCGCAGCGAATTGCAAATAGCTGAGGAATTCGAAGGGTCGCTGGGCAAAAAAAAAAAACAAATGTCCAGTGAAAAAGTGGCAAAATACAAGTATTTATATATATATATACTTATGATAGTTTTTCTTAATTTTATTATATAAGACCGGGCCGCAGTCGTAGGGCTAACTGTTGGGCGGGTCGCAAACAGAAAGAGATGGAGTTCATATGTGGTTTTTGTTTTTTTTTTTTTTTTTTTTTGTGACTGTTGTTTGTTAGTATGTTATATTGTTTTCGAGTGCTGGGAAAATATTTTTCACGGACTCGGCGACACGGCGCGGAAGCTTCACACGTGTCGCAACCCGGTGGCAGATTTCGATAAGTCATTGGGCTACAATTTGCCACTGCCAACGCGAGACTGCAGACTTTTTCTCTATATAATTAAACTGAAAAACTAAAGAGAAGACATACTATATTTATATACATATGTACGTTTATATAGTGTGTAAGACATACGAAATTGACATTTCTCACAGCAACAACAGCAGCAGCAGCAGGTCGCGGTCTGAGCTCTGTCGTTGCATCGGTTCCTCCGTTCGTCTGTTGCAAGCCAGCAGCATGTGGCAGCATGTGCCAAGTTATGACATCACATCAATTCATCAGAGCACAGCACCTGCAGCAGCCGAGTCGAGTACCCGCTCGAGCAGCCGCTTGAGTACCCGTACTCATATGCAGATATCTATCTGCCAAGGGGTATCATTTGTTAGGCCCCCACTAATAGCTTTTCGCCTGGGAAAGCGTCACGAGGCAACATCCATCCCTAAGTGTTCCGCCTTTAGCCTTTACCCGCTAAAAATAAAACGTGCCATACCTGTCATATTATCCAACCCTCGTTGTAATATTTTTAAGTGTTCGATAAATTATTAGGCACAATTTTAGTTTGTACTATTATCGATAAATCGATTAAGATGCAACGCAGGCAAAAGTCCTTCTCGATTGAACCGCCATATTGTGAAAACTCTGATGCAAAAGCTGCCTCTTTTCTACTCTTTGTAGTGCCAAAATGCCAGCGTGTCCAGGCAGATGCCAAAAACTTCCTTTTCTTGCACAGGACGACCTGCTGGCTACTACGCGGACGTAGAGACAGGCTGCCAGGTAAGTGCCGAACCGCAGCTGCCCACAGTCTATTAGGGTATTGTGTTGCAACTCTCTCTTGCAGGTCTATCACATGTGCGATGGTCTGGGACGCCAGTTCAGCTACACTTGCCCGAACACGACGCTCTTCCAGCAGCGCATGCTTATCTGCGATCATTGGTACATGGTCAACTGCTCCAAGGCGGAAAGCAACTATGCGGCCAATTTGCTGATCGGTTAGTTGGTAGAATAATGACTTAATATCTACTACTATATACTACTCTCTCAGGTCAGCGGGACAAGCCCTTTGTCAACGACGAGGAGAACAATCTGCGTACGCCACGTCCCGATCTCTTGGATCGCCCCTATGCGCCTGACTATGCGGGTGAATCTTTTAGAAGTCAATACAAGGTTAGTTTGCTTATGTTGATGCACATGTTCCAATTTAAATTTATTGCTTTCGCCAGCAACTGACTCCAAGCCAAAATCAAATACGCGATGAGAACTCTAAGGGATCAGGGAAACTGGACGCACAACTGGGGGCACAAAGCGGACAGACACGCTGGCGCATTCCGCCTCCACCCAGTCGCACCATACTACCGCCTGCCTATGAGCCGCAGATTGAGTTGCTCAGCAGCACGGCCAGACCGCGACCCATTGTCGTCACTAGCAGCCGTAGCACCACGCGCATCCCCAGCACCACCACAACCACCACCACGCGCCGCCCAGTGTCTACTGTGCCGCCGCCCGTAACGAAGCGCACGGAGGCACTGCACCAGCGTAAGTCAACGTTTTTTGTGTCAGAAGCGGAGTCGGATGATCTGGGCACCAGCCACAGCACGCGTTACAATACCTCGGCAGACTTTAATTCCGTAGAGCAGCCGACGTTGACAGATGCCAAGAGGAACAGCACTAAGCTGGTGCAGTTCATCAAGACACCATCGAAAATCTACGAGCCCCCATTTGTGTATCCAATATACAATCAGGACGAAGTGCAGCCGGCAACAGAGACGCTGCGCACCTCTTCGGCTGCTCCTTTTAGCACAGCCTCCAGTACGGTACGCTTTATAGGAGTAGGAGCTCCTGCAGCTAGCCAGGCAGTAGCCAATGTATCACCAACTAGCACCACCGCACGTCCAGCCAGTCGACCCACCACTTTCGCTGGCCTCCCCTTCTCGTTCACCACTCAGGCCACTGCAGTGAGCAGCACACCCAGTTATCGACCTGCTGCCGCTGTCTCCTTTAATCGTGTAGAGAATCGCACGCCAACGCCTGCACAGAGTTTCCGACTGGCCACGCCTACCTCAACCACAGCTGCGCCAAGGTTACAGCAGAAGTCCGAGTTGCCCTTTAACGATCTGCTGCCTCCTTTTGTGGACTTTGTGCCCCATGACATTGCCACCACGCAGGGTCCACCTATCTACTATGAGTGGAAGGTTCCTGCGAATGGCCTGGAACCACCCAAGTTTGATCCTCCCATTGGCGTGGATGGACGCGAGTATCCCGAGACAACAGGGGACTACAAACAGGACTCCAAATTGAATGACATCGCCAGCCATGGTGCAACCAGCAAGCGTCTGCCCATCTCCCGATCGATCAAGACCAACGAGTTGCCCGCTGCGCCGCCAGTTGCCACAGAAAAGGCACAACGACGCTCGGATTTGGTCACTGCCAGCTCCACGTCGACATCAACAGACATTACCCAGCTGCGTAAACAGTTGCTGATACCAGAATATGCCTTTCCACTGGAGACAATCGGACGCACCGGCTATGCACCTGGCGGAGATCTCTACAATTCGTTTCAGTTAAAAATTCCCGAACGTCGCAGCAGCAGCAGCAGCAGCAGTGGCAGTAACAGTGGAAACTCAGCGACGGCAACGTCAAAAGGCAGCAGATGGTTTGGCGAGAATCCCAAGTGCCCCGAGTGCCATCCATCGTTTGTGCTCCCTGGCACCTGCGAGCCGTGTCTTCGTAGATAGTTTTAATATATAAGATTCATATATGTTCCGTGCAGCAGCTACTCCTAGTATTAATCGACATCCAATCTAGCCCAAGAATCCTTCTTCCACTCCTCCTCTTACTATCCCGTCTTCCTCCCCGCCCGAGCAAGTGTAGAGCGTGGTGCATCTTTCATGCATTTAAATGTTAACTTTATTGTATATTCACAGTAAAAATAATGCGCATTAATAGTGTGTAAAAACTACGTAATTTCTTAGCGAATCGTGCACAGTAGTCACACAATCGTCTACGTTCCAGGTGGTAAGTAGTAAGATCTCTACATAATATCCTCAACTGGTTTTTAACAATAGCTACAAATCATCTTCTCCTTCTTCTGCATTTTCTTGCCTAAAACGGCAGACCTAATATACATATGTAACATCTTATTGCGTATAGAGATGGGCGATTGGGGGGATCTTTAGATATACAATTTAGATTTGAGTACCTGCATAGGGTATAAGTATTGTGACCAATCACTGATTATGTGTTATTCGTGATAAACTAGATAAAATGACTTAATCTCAGGACTTGGATTTGGACTTGGATCGCAACTCTTTCTGCTCTTAAATGCAATTGAGACTTTTTCGCACTAACTTTTTGTGATCTTTTTAGAATTAGAATATTGAATTCAAATATTATAATTTGTATATACTTATTATTTATTTACGATCGTCTAGGTGTACGTTGTCCTCTATTGATCGATTTGGTTTAATGATATATGTGGTACTCATTTCGCCCATCTCTAATCTCAAAGTTAATTTTTGACGTTATACAGATATCGAAAATATATATATATATATATATTGAACAAAACAACTATCTATATAGATCTGTATGAGAGTATGTTTATAACATGTGCAACATCAAATCGAGTGCATTCATTTGTAAGGCACATTTGTTTGTGGTTAGCACGCAACGTGCCAACCTTCAATTCCATTCAGTACATTCAGTGTATGTATTCCATATTTCACAAGTAGAGTAAAACATTTCAGCTACAGTATAGTAGTCCTAGTAGTAGTATTAGCTGTCCTTTCCTCCATGTGCACAGGCACACACTCCAAACACAAGCAACACATATTCCGACTAACATAAACATGGGGTTTTCTTGAGGGGATGAAAAACGAGACAATTTGGTTGACTAGCATAGCGCGCATCAAGAATCAAGGCTGATAGATATAGACACTGGACCGCCAGGGCTCCGTTGCGCCCACCAGCAATTCGGGATGGGCACCGACCATGGATTTGTCACAGGCACAGGTATCATCTTCGGGAAATTCTTGACCCACCGCCTGGGCACGCAGTATGATCTGATGAGGTTTTGTCACATCGACATCGCTAATGACGCCAGCCTCATGACGGTAACTATAGAAACGATTGGTCAGGTGTCCATCCACATAGATCTGTTGAAGGAATAAGGGAAATAAATAAGTGTGAAGGCAGCAGAAAGAGTCTACTCACCTCGTAGCCACCGATGCCAGCGCAATCGAGCAGCTCCCAGCGTACATAGAGTGCTCTGCAGCCCAAACTGGAGACTTGGGTTATGATCACCGGGAAGCTGTCTCCCGGCGCACAGCCCATGGTTGGCGACGGTGGTTGACGCTGAAAAGTATACAACAAAAAAACAAGTAGTTAATTCTAATTCCAATGGATGATAATTCTAAGTTTTACCTTGGGACAAAGATGATTTTTTTTAATCACATGTTGCAATGCTTTAATATCGCATATAATTGAATCGACGAAATATTTCTGCAGAAGGAAAAGGAAGTAAATTTTAATAATTTCCAACCTAGATATAATGATATACTGACTTACCATTTCGTCAACGGGATTGCAGACTATCGGATCCAGAATCTTGGCCACAGTCTTACATTTGTTGTCACATATCATGGCACGACAATGACAACAGAGACAACCATCCCCGGAGTGCGCCTCTTTCTGGGCATCGGTCGCATTGCATTCATCCTGGGCCTGTCCCTGGCAGATTTGACACATGCGACATATTAAATATTCGCATAGTTGATTCTCTCGATCCGTTAGCGGATTTCCATCCGCTTGACAGCCTTGAGGATTCCCCGAGCTGGTTTCAACCACCTGACTGGGGGGAGTTTCCTCTGCACAATCACAGTCTGCATAGATTGCCGACTCTACTTTGGGAACATCTCCACATTCACATTCGCCATGGTATTCGGGTTCAGGTTCAGGTTCAGGATCAGGTTCTGGAATAAATTCGGAAACGGTGCCTTCATCCTCATTACCATTGCAGGCGCATGAGGTATCGGTTTTTAAACACTCTGCAGCTGCTTTGGCAGCTTCGGCTGCTTCAGCAGTTTCAGCTGCTTGGGCCGCAGCAGCAGCTTCGGCAGCTTCAGCCGCAGCTAGTTTGGCTTTGAAATCCGGATCGAATTCAAAGGCGACAACTTCGATCTGCTTGGGCCCTTTCTTTGGCGGGAAACATGATTCCAGGCATTTTCCCAAGCGATCCAGCCGATCCTTTGATTCTGTCTGTTTTGAATCCTTTAGGGCTTTGGCCTCTTTGGCAGGACTTCGGCCCGCATCAACTGCCTCCATGCACTCCTCATACGACATGCAGGCGCAGGTCTCCTCTGCCGGATTCAGCATCTTGCTTAGTTCCTGTATTATTTGATGTACGATCTCGACACGATCGAGCTGCATATCCTTAGCACTTGACACCATATCCAATAGGTTCATTATGCGATTCTTGGCACAGCATGGTTTCACTTGTGCCGCCTGTGCCGCGGCACAGTTCAAACAGGAATCCACCTGCTTGTCATCGTCGTCACATGGCTCATCTTCGGCATCCTGCTTGGTATCCGAACCACATTTACAGCCTTTTTGTTCATCATCACCGTCATCCACATTATCGGCATCATCCTCTCCCTGCTTTGGCAGCGAACAAACGGGACCATCAGATCCTTTGGAGCAGGCACATGGTATCTCATCTAATGCCTTACTTGTGCAGGAGCAGGGTTTACTTGTAACGGGTGGCAGCGAGGTGTTTGAATCCGCACAGCAACAGCTGAGTAGACTCTTCTTCGATTTCTTTGGCTTATCATCATCATTGGGACAGCGACATGGGGCTTCATCTAAGGACTTAGTTGTGCGGGGACAGGATTTACTTTTGTTGGATCTGTTGGCTGGCAACGAGGTGTCCGACTGAGCACAGCAGCTACAACAGCTGAATAGACTCCGTTTGGAATTCCTCTTCTTGGCAACATCTGTATTGGAATTATTTGAGCCCGACTCACACTCACAGAACTTGTCACCCTTCCAAATAATCTTAGTCCCGCGACTCTGATCGTCAACCACTCCGAGGCAAGGGCAACAGCTGTCCGCGATTCGCGTAAAAGGCGGACCCGTCCGATTCGTCGCACCCAGCTTGGCACGCTGTGTGGATGTGCACAGGCAGGTGACCTCAGCCATAACCGACTGTGATCTCGACGAGGTTCGTGTGGAGTTTTGCATCGATTTGCGGTTTCTGCCTCTCGCCGAGTTACACGAGAAGGCACCTGATTTCCTTTTTTTCGTGCCGCAGACAGGACCGGAAGCATTATGCGGTCCATTCTCCTTGCAGATGCAAAATTCCGTCTCCTGCGGCTTAACCGATGTACAAACATCGGAGCTGACTTTTTGATTGGATTCCCCATTTTGGATGCTACAATTGCAACCGCTTCTCTCTGAATTCTCCGCAGAGTCATATACCGAGGTTCCTTTATCCTCAACATCGACATAGTCACAATTGCAGTCGGATGCGAGGATTGCGCTAAGCCCAGCACCCTCTCTGCTTTCCTTGGGATCTGTGCAGCCACAGACTCCTTGGGTATCCTCATACTGTGATTCGGATGTCTTGCAACCATCCATATTCGGGTCGTTCTCCTCATCTGTCCTGTCCGAGCATTGACATACAAACATTGCCTTGGATCCAGCCCCACAGGGACAACCTACCGAATCGTCCATCTTGGAGGATAATGCGGTCTTATAGGATGATTTCGATGTAACTCCCATGTTGCAGCATTTGTCGGATTCCTCAGATTCAGGAGCACAAGTACAAGATTTCATCAGGTCAGTCTGTTCCAAGCTCTTGCTCGATGCTTTCGGTGCACATGCACAGGATTTATCCTGATCCTCTTTGTCCGAGCAGTGGATCGATGTACGGGATGCACAAGTACATGGTTTTGCGTTTTCGACACTGAAATCGTGTGTCTCGTCAAGGCACACACATTGATGCACCTTTTGGGATGATACTTTTTTCGCAGGCATCGGAGCCTTAAGTGGGCAGGTCCCCCCCTCGTCTGCTTTGGCTTTGCAGCACACGGGCTCGGTTGGCTTGGCGGGTGCCGAGCTGGGACAGAAGACAACTTTGGAAATACATGTTTCCTCATCCGGGGAATACCAATTCGAGGAGGTGTTACTTTTACCCGAATATTTCGATGGTTTGCACGAGGCGGGCAGATTGGGCACAGACTTGGAGCAACATGCATTGACCGACGAGGATGGAGGCGGAGGCGCTCGGGATTTGCATTTGCACATTTTCTCCGAGGACTTTAGGCTTGGCAGTGATTTGGGGGCACAGACACAGAAATAGGAATTCCGATATGTAGGAGGATATTCATCATTGGCATTAGCTGGACAAGGCACGGTCGTGGCGGACGTATTTGTGCCTGGTTTCTCGGATTGATCATCCCGATTGGGACATCGCACATTACATCCGCAGATCTTTTCTGTATCGAGTTCTATCTTTGCATTTAATTCGTCACATTTATTCTTAATGTTTCCTTGTTTGGTTTTCCATCCCTCTTGCAGGTAGGATCGGTCGGTCTGCATCTTCAGGGAGCAGGTTTTGCAGACTTGTGCGCCTGAATCATTCGCTTGTTGTTGTTGTTGTGGTCGCTCGTCCTGCATGTACATCAGAGCTGGGCAGCCTGCAGAGATCGGCAGAGATCGGCAGAGATGATATGGAAGAGACAGAAAGAGAAGAGATCACATTAGATCACTTTGTTTTTTTTTGCTTGGGTTCGTACATTTTATTCTAAAAAGAGAAAGAAAAAAACAGAATTAAAGCAATTATGAAGAAAAAAAAAAAAATCAGCCTAAATATCTGAGCCAAAAGAAATGGTAGAGCCAACACAAGAAACTCCGCCATCAGGGAAAGCTAAGGAACAACTCTTCCGATTATTAGCAATCGATAATTATGGTTCCATATCGAAATCTGTGATCTCCACAATCTCATCCAGCGATATCTCACGACCGCGTGTCGCCTCTGGGGTAGCCCACATTTCACGATTATAGAGCTGCAGGAATTTCGCTTCGGCCTTCTCTCGACATGGACAGAAATCAAAGTAGGATGTCTGGCTGCAATTCTTCGCGTTCATCGAATGTGGTAAAGATCGTGCCACGTTGGACGCAGCGGCAGACCTTCACATTCACATGATCATCGTTCTTGTCGAAGGATCGCACCTTCCAGGCACACTGGCAACAGCCACAGTTACCGGGACAGAACACATTGCCCTCCTCATCCATAATGGGGCTGGGGCTGAAGCGACAGGGCGAGCAATTGGAGAACTCCTTGTGCTGCGGCAATGCCAGAAAGTAACGTTTCGCATGCGGGGCTCGTCCCTCATTCAATTGTGGAATGGCAAGAGGTTTCTTTTCTATTAATATTTCTGGCTCCTCCCTGGATTGTACCTTCTCCGGGCTCTTCTCCTTGAACGATTCTTCCAGCGATCTTTGACTTGTTGGTTTGCTCTCGGCATACTCAGGCAGCAACACTAACGACACCGACCTAGTACGGTGGATAAGCGGACTAGTGTCTCCTACTGTGTCTCCTATTGTGTCTGGTTGTACGATTGTCTCCTCACTTTGTTGTACATCTCGTTTTGACTCGTCTTTATTTTTACCTGTTGGCTTCGCCTCCAGGCCCAACGAGCGTGCCGATTTCGACGCCAAATGTCCCGTCTTTGGATCGAATTCCAAGGGCATCTGCACCGTCACCGGACGACCCTGGAGACGACAATTCGGACTGCTATTCTTGGGATCCGGTATCAGGCGTGCCGTGATCTCCAGCGTCGCTGTGCATGGCTTCTGGCATCCGCACTGACCCTGATCGAAATTCTGCATTATCATGTGCGCAGCCTGGGCAGCTCGTTGCACCGTATTGCACACGATTTCCGCATCATCGTACTTATTGCTGCACTTGGAGGAATCATTGTCGCCAAAGCTCTGGCAATCATAGAAGATATCCTCATCACTGCGATGCGGCTGGAAATTGGCACCGCGATATAGAACCTGTGCCGGACACTTGGAATTCCCGCATGTCCCGGCCGCCGTCTCGTTACCCCGTTGTGACCTCATGTTGTTGTTGTTGCCCCTCTGAGTGTTGGAACAATGTTCACAGAAGCCACTGCCGGCGGCCTGATTGGCAGCACGATGAATCTCCTCTTGCCGTGTACTTCGCAGGTGTATGCACTTCTCTGGATGTGGACAGTTGCCGCAACCGGAGTTGTTCATGTCGCATCTGTCTGGACAGTGTGTATATCCAAATCCTCTGGTTGTGCGTCCGTGTGTGTGTGTGTGTGTCGTCTCTGTTGTGTTTAGCTATGATTTCAGAATTTACATGAAATTTTTTACTTAATGTTTTAAATTCAAATTAATAGTACGAACTGAACATTTTGATGGGCAAATTCATTGGAGATCGCTGGAACTCAACTATAAATACAGTGCCTACTGCAAGTTAATTATCGCACCCAATTAAAAAAAATGAATACAAGCTTGAGTTGCTCTGAACTCTCTACACACACTTAGGTTAGGTTTAATCATTGCGAAGATCTCTACATTAATCGATTATCAATTCTCCAAACTGTCCACGCACACAGTTCACATCGGGCCAACGCACTTTCCGCATACTCTTCTTCACCTTCCCCTCGGTTCGGTGTAGCGTCTTGGCAGCAGTCTGGCCACCGCCGCCGCCAGCCGATCCCCAGCACTTTTTCTTGGGCGCCGGACTCAGGCCACGTTTGTCGCCTTCGCCACACACCGATCGTGGCCTGAAGACATTCACCTTCATTTGCCCGCTGTAAGGATTCAATTCCACCGGCAGTTTGAGCATAACAGGTTCGCCGCGTAGGGCACCATGTCGCTGGGGCGATTTATCCGAGTAGAGCCGTGCGGAGATCTCCAGCTGGGCCGGATAGGATGAACTGCTGATCGCGGGGCGATCCTTCTGCACACCGCCACAGACATGACACTTGCTGCCCACATTGTGCAGCCAGTGATGGGCACCGGCGGCGACCCGTTCCACCACCTCGCGTATCTTCCAGGCATCCTTCAGATTCGGCTGCAGTTCCTCGCTAACCTTGGCCTGCTTAAGCGGTCTGAGTTGCTTGAATTCCCGCCGTGTAGTGATCTCCCGGGTTAGGGTTGTGGCAGTGGCAGGAGCTGTGATATCTCCATGTAGGTTGCCCATCTCGATGTCTCGCTGGAAAGCAGCAGCTTTAGCTGGATACCTGTACCTGGGTATATAGACGGTATCAATGTCCTCGACGAGTGAGGGATCTGCCAGGTAGGGGCGAGCTGTGGCGGTCTCAATGTCTCTGGGTCCGGTAGCTGCTTCGATGTCGAAGAATAATGCGGCTGCCTCCTGCGGGTAAGCCGGCTGCACTGCAGCCTTGAGATTCAGATGTTTCCCAGCGAAGAGTCGAGCAGGTAAGTCACGCGATCTACGCACACTTGGCACAGCCGTGGGGTACATAGCCTCAGGATCACTGGGATATGCCGCCTCGATGTCCACATCGCCATCACTGCGACAATCGTAAAAAACATCGCCGTATTTAGTCTCCATTTAGTCGCCTGATTTAACTATTTTATATTTATTTTATTTATATTTACACACAATTTAGAAAATATTCTGATGAGATGGAACAGGAACGTGTGACCTGATTGAAATGAATCTTGTGTGAACGTAACTGAAAACAGGTGGGGTTTGGGGTTTGGATTGTGGGGTGTGTGTGTGTGTGGGGGGGGGGAATCTGAAACGCGTCGCCTGTTACGCCCCTATCTCTTTCCCCTCAAACAGCTTGGATGGATTTGGTCGCTCCACGGGCAAGTAGATGGTACAATAGAATTCCGACTCAACCTTGCGATGATGATAGCTAACCAGACGCTCATTGATACGCTCCTCCAGCTGCAGCAGCAGAGCCGAGCTGCAGGGTTTCAGGGCCAACTTCAGGGCATGCACACAGCCGAGCACCGCCACGAATATATCGTAGCTAACCTCCAGATTGGATCCGCTGGGAGTATTGAGATCCTGCAATAGCTCGATATGCTCACGAAACTCTTCGCTACCCTCCCACAATTGCAGGATACGAGATCGGAACACATCCACACCGAAGCCAGTGTCGTCGCCGTTGTCGTTGTCGTTGTCCTCGACAATCTTCTCTTGCAGCAGCTCAATGAATTTCCTTGTACGCACCGGCAGCAGCAGCAGACGCGATTCGACGCCCACGTTCTCGGCCTGAATGCCACAATCCTGTGTGCCCCACAACGCATCCGTCTGCTGCTCCTCATCCAGCATCATGGCCGTTGCCTGCACCAGCTGGCTATGCCATTCGATCACCTCCTTGAACTGCGCCTGTTCCCATTGCACATCGAAGACGCTGGCGAATTGCGATTGCATTGGCAGCGAGCCGCGATCCGTGTACAACGAGTAGAAGGATGACATCGAATGGAAGCTTCTACTCTCACGCTTCCGTTGCATCAGCGGCGGCAGCAGCTGAATGTGTCGATTGGTTGCCCCACTGCGTCGCACACGAGTCCGATAGATGCGACGACAGATGAAGCGTTCGCACTGGAGACGACGACGATGCAGAGATTTCTTGTAGACCGGAGGGCTGCGCATCACGCTACGCCTGGTGGCCGAACTGACCGTGGGACTTGAGGTCGCCTTTGGACTGGTTGCCGGACTGATCCTGGGACTCGTCTGTGGACTAAGCTGTACACATTCCACGGCCAGAGCCCGATTCGATTTGCTCAAACCGGTGAGGAACCTGAGCTGTTTGCGCAACTTCTGGCTCAGCATGGACATGCCATCCATCAGATTACCGCCCCGACCGCTGGTGCCACCCTTGAAACGTTCCACAGATGCTGCTGCAGGATCTGCTTCCGATTGACCAGCAGATGTACGACAGCAATCGTCAGGTTCCGCTGCCGCCGCCGCCGTTGTCTCTTTCATACAATCACACGGAGCGTCTGCGTCCGGAGAGTCCGCATCGGGCTGAGCCGATGGAATCACTTTCGGTTCATCCACGTTTCCTTTCGATACCTTTCTTTCACACACCTCTGGCTCGGGATTGGGCGGTGCCGATGGCGATCTCGATGGCGATGGCGATGGATCATCATGCGCATCATGCGCATCATCCGCTTCTCCTGAACAACATGACTTTGCATGACTCACCCCGGATTCGCGTTCGATCGACGGAGTTCTTGCACCATCTTTCGATGGTGATCTTTCACCATCTTTCGATGGTGATCTTTCACCATCTTTCGATGGTGATCCCTCACCATCTTTCGATGTCCTTTCTTCACTTACCTCTGGCTTCTGGGCAAAGAGAATCTTGTCCGCCAACTGCTTCACGCTGCATGCGATCGTCTGGAAGTCCTTGTGCGTTGGCAGCTCTTTTTCGCGTCGCTGGAGAGGAGGAGGAGGAGCAAGAGGAGGAGCAGGAGCAGGAGAAACCAGGATGTTAATGAAAGTAGTATATGGTATTACGTTCAACCTACCTCCAAATCCCGCAGGGCACAACCAAGACCCTGACTAGCCGTTTCTAGATCGGCGATCTCTTCGCGCTTGGCACGTTTCTCCGGGCTATCGTAAAGCTCATCGGCCAGACTGTATCCCTCGGGACAGACGCCCAGCTTGCGCTCCATTTTCTCAATGTATTCGTCCTTGGTGCGCAGCTCATCCTCCAGGCAGGAGGCATGATCCATGCTCCCTCGGAGCTGTGCCTCCAGTTCACGTATTTTGGCCTCTAGCGTGCTCACCTCCTCACGGAGCTCCCCGTTGGTCACCTCGATGTGCATCAGTTCCTTTTTGAGTTCATAGATCTGTTGGCGCAGGCAATCGGTCTCCGCCTTCAGCTGCTCCTCCACGCTCTGCTGCAGCTTCTTGGCGAATGCGAGATCATCGATTAAAGCCTGACTACGTCGCTTCTCCGATTCCAGCGCCTCGCCAAGTGGTCCCAGCCGCTCGTTCGACATCTTCTGTTGTGATAATTGTGCCTCCACTTCCCTTTCCATGGCGCGATTCTGATCGATGAGATCACGATGCTCCTTGGTCAAGCGCACTAGGCAACACTTCAGTCCCTGCTCCGTCTCCTCCATTTGCTGAATCTTCTCGGCCGCAGCACGTGAATCCTCACGCAGGCATTCCTGCAGCTTGACAATCTTCTGCTTCAGGCACACCTCCTTGGAGCGATACGCATCCTCACGTGCCTTGTACTCGCGCTCCAGTTCCACCCAATGCGAATCGGCGGTTTCCATGGCCTCATAGTGCCGCGTGTTGAGTTCCTGCAGAGAGCAGCGCAAGCTCTTCACCTCCTCCTTGAGATAGGCAACCTCCCGAGGACTCTTGCTGCCCTGGTTGCCAGGTGCTACGCGGCAGGAACAATCCTGCTGCTGCTGCTGCTGCATGCCCCCGGCTGCACCGCCAGTTGAGCGATTCTCCTTCACATATCCAGATTGTTCATTGCCCATGATCGTTTGGCCGGATCTTGTTCTGGCCAATGCCAGCAGGCGACAGATAAGCAGTAGGGGCAGGGAACGTCTCAGGCTTTCCAGCTGCTGTTTGGCACACTGTCGCTCCGCCTGCAGATGCTGCAATTGTGTCTCCGCAGCACCGAGATCCTCACGCAAGATCAGACACTCTGCCCGGCAATCACGATACTTGGCGCCCAGTGCGTCCTTGCTGAATTCCAATTCAACGTTACGCTGTCGCAGTATCTCCAAATCCTCCTCGTTGCGCTGCAGATGCAACCGTGTATCGTTCTCCGCCTCCTCGAACTCACACTTGGCCTCGTCCAGCAATGCGTTCTGCTCGACCAGCAGCTCCACTCGTTCGATCAGCTCCTTCACCTGCTTGTTCAGTTCCAGCTCACGCTGCAGACGCTCCGCCAGATGCTTTGCCTGTGTCTCGCCACTGCTCTCGTACACCAGCAGCTTCCCCTCCAGCTGCACCAGACGCTCCTGATAGTATTGTAGATGCGGATGTGGATGGGTAAGTGGATGCGGATGCGTATGTGCTGGGGAAGACGTCAACGATGTGGGTAACCTTTCGTTTTCGGCTTCCGCTTCGTTCTCTGTGTGCGTTGATTGCAGATCACATTCGACAAAGACGCCGCTCTCGCTGAGACTTGTGCTCTGCCAGGATGAGCTGTGGCACGCTCGCTTGCTGGGCGTTGTTGGGGCACTGGGCGTGGCACTGTTCGTATAGGGCTGCACGGTGGCTACGATCCGACTCTGATTGCTCTGCCTCAGACGCGGCTCAGACTTGTTCTATACACAAAAGAGAGAGAGAGAGAGAGAGAGAGAGAGGGAAAGAGAGAGAGACAGAGAGAGAGAGGAAAGCAATTGTTGATTAACTTGTATTGATTTTGAGGCTTTTTGTATTGTAATTCTTCTTCCCCAAAATATATTAAACTGCCTTGTTTCCTAATGCAATTAAAATTCGAATTAAAATCGTATTGTTACGAGTTTTAACTAGCTGACTGACTGAATGATTGACTGATTGAGCTATGTATAGATCGTACACAAATCATGTCTTGAATTCTATTATATAACTGAGAGTTTCTTTTTCATAAAGATGTTCCTAATATTTCTATTTCATAAAGTTCTATTTGAAAAAACGTAATTCGTAAATCTGATATTGATAATATTATAATATGTATGTATATAGGCTCGAAAGTCTGTCTAGATTCGAAATAATACTACTCTGATTAGTCAAAATGAATATATGAATATTTATTAATACGATCATATAACCCGGGCACCCCTACGCACCACTGACTGCCAACTATCGTACTCGGCCATGGCGTCCAGATCAAGCTGTTGCACGCACTGCAGCAACTGTTGCAGGCATCGTTTATCCTTGTCCTCCAATTGTCCACCGATTGCGCTTTTTCGCAACAGATTCTCCAAGCGCTGACAATGATCCTCGCATGTGCCGTCCATCTGTGTAAGGAATAAGTTTAGTTAAGTTCTAAGCAAAATTGAAGACATATGGAAAACATAAGATTGAATATCTGCTGTGTTTATGTTGGGATTGTTTTGAAATTTTATAGATAGCTGCAAGGAGTGTACATCTATGAGTATACCAAAGCAGTAAATTATAGCTCTAATACTTTGCTTAATAATCACAAATTATTAATTTGCTTGGGCCTTGGGCGTGGCATGCAAAATTTGAAATAAACTTTACAAGCTAGCGGTATATAGGAATACTTATATTGAATTTAATCTCTACAGCTGCTATAATAACTGAGATCTGCGTGTTCATACAGACGTAGAAACAGATAAAGCTTAATTTACTCTACAATTGAATTCAGAGCAAGAATATGCGCCTCTCCCTTCAGATATTAATATGGTATAAATAAAAAAATAAAATAAAATCATTGCAAAATTTTAAATAATATAAAATCTAATAACTTATATAATTATAAATTTAAAAAAAAGTTAATTTTAATATTCTTACTTCTAATTTAAATTAAACTTTAATTTTTCATTTAATTTGTATTTTTTATTTTCATTTTCTTTTTTAATATTTTTGAGTCGACTGCTCCTAGTTGACGTTTAATAAATAAATAAATAAATAAAAAAATAAATAAATAAATAAATAATACTATATACTACATTATAAAACCTGTGGCAACACAGCTGCCTCAGCAGATTCAAACATTATTTATTTCTTGATAAATTACAGTTATTGTTTGTGTTAAAATTAACACAAGCCGCCGCTTTGATTAGCATTCGCTTAATGCACCGCTGGCTAACGATGCTTCAGTTCGGGCCACATTTTCACTTTACCTCACTGAGCACCCCCTTTTCGGGCCCACTCACATATAGACATAGTAGAGCATAGAGTATGCTCAGGCATATATTGTATCGTACTGCATAGATTGTAATTACTTTGGGCCATTGCAATTAAGCGAACGAATTGCATTTTCAAGCTGAACGACTTAGCCAGGCTCGTTCGGCTCTGAAAATCAAGCAAATACAGCCACAACAAACACAACAACAACAACAGCAACAACACAACAAATGCCACACACAGAAAAAGGTGTGGGGAGTCAACAATATTTAAGACGTATGAGTAATATCGTCTCTGTCAACACAGAATCGAGGGGCACAGGCCCTTATATGTTATGAACTCTGAACAAAATTCAACGAATTTGGCCAAAACCACTTGGTATTAACTTGGAAATAGTTTCACCTTGAGAGCTGTGGTGGATTTTCTTGGCTTAGATCGACAGATCAATTTTGAATTGTCTGCAAAGTATTCAACTAACTTGGCAGGCAGCATATAATAACTTCTTGCACTCTATACGAGAGTATACCGAGTCACAATTACAATCACATTATTTGTTTGATAGTTTTGCTGGGGTGTTGCTCCAGTAAAACAGTTCCAGAGTTGGAAATTGATATGGAAATTGAAAATTACCGTTTGCCGTTGTACAATCAAAACAATTTCCGCACTGTCGAAGACGCCAAACAAAACTGAAGCATTGTCTTGGGCCGCGACTCGAGCAGCTGAGGCAGCTGCGGCACACACACACACACACAGAGAGAACACACACACACCTACAGGCCTAGATACTCTACTCAACACACGATTCATTCATTCATTCACAAACTTGCAGGCAAGCGAGCGCGCGTTTTATTTGAGTTACTTTTTGAGTACTTTACAAACTGGCTTGGAGTCACTTTTAGACGCTGCCTATGTGAGTTTGTGAGTGACTGAGTGAGTCAGTGAGTGAGTCTATTCACCTTATCATCCTCCAGCTCGAGTATGCGAAACTCGAGCAGTTCATTCTGCTCGCGCAGCTCATCGGCCTCGCTGCTCAGCTGCAGCTGTTGCTCCTCGAGTTCTTTGATGCGTTGCAATAGCTCGTTGATATGAGACTTGCTGCTGCCGCTTGCCGACAGCGCTGCCTTCTCGGTACACAGCAATTCTTGCTTCATCAGCTGCAGCTCGCTCTGCAAGCGTTCGTTCTCCTTGTGGTAGATTTCCACTTCCTTCTGCAACTTGTCCAGATCCTGCAGCTGCAATAGGGGAATATCGAATTCGATTATTTGATATTATTGTTGTTGTTGTTTAGTTGGTGCAGCTGCAGCACTTACCGCTTGCCACATGACACCGCTGTCGGCGCCACTCGATGGCGGCTGTGGACTGATCGAGGGCGGGGCCGAGGATAGTGCAGAGTCTGTGTCCGAATTGTTGTCCTGCAGTTATTAAATTGCAACAAGTTATTGATAGAATGATATAAAAATAGATTGAGAGACTGATAGAGTCATTAATTGATATAATGACAAATTCATAGCGTGATATATGTATATATAGATTAAATGATTAATAGATTACAATAATTTAAACATTTTTATATTGCTAGAATATTTCATCTACAGTTAATGATATCCAATCTTTCTAAGACTCCAAGTTATGTTTAATATATAGTTTTTAATCTGCTCGCAAGTTAAGTTAATTTAATTTAATTTTAATATTTTGTTTTAGTTTATTTATCTCTTCTCTGTGGTATATAATGTTCAGATCTCTACGGATATTGTTGTTTCGAATATACCAGGATGGCTCAGTGTTTATTCTCAGTATATTTAATGATGTAATGAGACTTCGAGGAATGTTTTTGGTAATTTCAAAATCAATAAGGTCAGGAATTTTGAATGATCTGTTTCGTAGAACGAAAAGCCTTTAGTTTGAAATTTGTATTTTATGCAATAGCATGACTTCTGGATATATAGTAAAATTAATACGAAGTATAGCAGTTTATCTACATAAGCCTTTTTAATATTTTCAAAATAATTACACTTATGTAAATCAAGTCAAAAATCGTACAGCGTGAGAAAACTTCATTAGAGAACCCAGCAGTCTCTTAGCGTGAGAAAACTCTATTAAAACTGTCAAGCTTTTTAAAAAAAAAAAAAAAAACAAACGCTCAACTCTCGATTGACACTTTTCAAAATAAATTGCATAAATTGTTGCAAAACTCAAAACTGGAAAACAAACAAGTTTTCAGATTGTTGCGGCTTAAGAGGCTTTACGTTAAGGAGGCATTAAAATTTGTTATTTTATTGACAGTGTAAAAATTTCGAAAATATCTTCATTTACAGGGAAATTTGATTGGATAGATACGTATATATTATTTATTATTTATATATTATTTATTCCAAATTCTCACTCACCTTTGTTCTGTATTCCACTGTGCTTGGCTTTGCTGTTGTTGTACTGTTTGCGAGCAGTGTTTCCATCCATGCTGTTGTTGCTATTACAGTTCCCTCTTCACTTCTTCTTCTCATGATCTGCTCTTCATGTTCATCGTTCTTCTCTTCGTGTTGCTTTGCCTTTGTTGTTGTTGTTGTCTTTGTTGCTGTTGTTGTACGCATTTCAAGCGTTGATTTATGCACATTCTTCGTATTGTTGATTAGCTCAATATTCTTGAGTTGGGTTATCTAAGAGAGATAGATGAGAAAATTGCGGTTTTCGGTCAGTTTGGCCACACAACAATACAAAAGACTCTCTCGAGGAGAAGGAGAAGAAGAAGCAGGAGGAGAAGAGGGAGAAGCGTGCAACACACGTTCCGCTGACGGCAATGCACAGTTATGACTTGATTTCTTGCCCCAAAATGCCCCAAAAGAACCCAAAGAAAATCGCCAATTCATTGTTATAGAATGGCTTGTTAACTGGCTTGATATGTGAACAGGTTATTGACCCGCTCGAGACGGTTCTATACAAAGTAGTATGTATGTAGACTGATTCTATTATTGTGGACAGCATTGTTCTGCAGCAGAATAATGTGTACAAACGATTTGCCCGCAACTTTATAGACTGTATGACAAACAATTTTCGAAACTATTTTGCTTTTCATCTTTAACTATGTCAACACGGAACCAATTTCCATTATATTACCAGCTTTATTCACTAATTTGCAGTTACTTGTCGGATACTTTTCAAAATTGGTTACTTTTTATATAAAAGACATTATTTTTTAAAGAATACATCTAGATTTAAGAGCATGTTTTTAATATTGTTACATTTTTCAGCATGACTAAGTTTTTTTTGGAATTTACATTTATCTACATTGGGACCGGCAAAGAAAAGCTTTTAATGGGACATACTAAACTCTTAACTATACACTTTAGAGCCGACTTAATCGCTTTACAAGTATTCATAACAAATTAACTAGTCATGAAAACTTTCAACATTAAGAAAACCATTATAATGTGATATGTTCCACTTAATAGTGCATTTATCCCATAGTTGCTTGGCCAGATACATATATCTTGTTTTACAGTTGTACCAGGGGCATATCATATATCGTATATCGTGATTCCTTTAAATCACCAGCTACACGCAAGTTTAGCTACACATAAATACTCAAACATTTGGATACATTCACGCCATTCCCCCCATTCGCTGTTTATCTTTGGGAGCATGTCACGAATTTCACGGTCACGAGCGTTGGTCTCTCTCTCTCTCTCTCTCTCTCTCAGTTTACTCCATTCTCCTCTATCCCCTATCATAGTTATAGCTAGCCTATCGGGCCTAATTGACCCGTGCAGCGCAGACAAATCAAAACTGAAATCACTTTCCAATCAAGCACGCCCATTTCTATAAGTCTCCCAGTATTATATATCTGTGTATTTATTTATGTCTCTCTCTCTCTCTTGCTGTCTGTCTTTTCTTTATAATTTCTTCACTTTCATGTCAATTTCAATTTCCTTCAGTTTTCCCCACCCCTTCGCCGTTTTTATATAACACCCATAATGGTCATGTTATACGCATATTGAAGGCATTATGCTAATTTGCGACGTTTGACGTTCCAACATAATGAAAATGGGAATGCGCCAGTGAAATCATTAATCAATTGTGAAATGAGGTGGGGTACGCCCAAAAATCGAAAGGAAAAGAAAAGAAAAACAAATAAATACAAAAATACCCTAACAACTGATGGCTTATGTCTTTGTTAATAGTTTGTATACTTATTATAATTTATATAATCTAAACTAACTGATCTCTAACTACTGTAAAATATTTTTGGTATGAAGTATTTTGGACTGCATATTAAGTATTTAGTATTTAATTTGTATTTATTTGGAGTTCTATATAGGCAAAACAATATAAGTTTTTATACAAAAACCATATAATATAATCGGTACGAGTTTTATAAAATTTCAACAATATATAAGGTAGGTAAACTAAGCTCTGATAAAGTAATATCGATAACCCACATACAAGGAATTAAGTACTTCAGGTAATCGAATATATATACTTTTGTGCGCTACAAACTTCTACACATAACGAATATACCCTCTCTGCTAGGGTATTCAAATACGCCCAGTGCAATGACCAATCGGCGACTCTTATATCGCTCCGTTCGGTATCGTTGCGTTTCGTATCGTTTCACAAGAGAGCTATGAATACCTAAGCAGCCCGGGTGGCCCTAGCCGCCCCTACCCGGGTTCCAAATCCAGCAATTCACCCAAGTGCCAGACCTCAAATGGAGTTGGCGTCGCGCTTGAATGCCAGCACGTCGGATCGTCTCATATCGGCGTCGCCTCGCGTACCCGTCTCCGATCGATGTGGTGATCGTTGTCGGGTAACCGTTATGGTAATTTCTTCAATAAATTCAAAGAGAACATTTTGCGTAACGGCGCAGCAAGTTAACGAACCCCACAATCCCCGACAGATTAACGTGCCTGGCAAATTAAGCAAGTATCCACTTGGACAAAGCGAGCACGGGCACTCGAGATCGGCAGCGGGATCGGGATCGGATCGGAGGTAGCAAAGTATTTTCCAAATTTGATGACTTTATCTCAAGATGCCCCAATGGCGGCTACGATGATGGCATCATGCAAATTGTGCCTAATACCTTGCGGCACAGTGGAGCAAATGCTGAATTTTGTGCAACGTATTTAAAATTTAGAGACATATATAGAGCGGGAGAGAGACTGACAGAGAGAGAAAGAGAGTCTAAAGAGACGCTAATTATACAATTTTAAACTCTTATTTAAATACTCCAGGTACTTGGATTTCCGAAAATTAAATAGATATGTTTGCTATATAGATTAAAATAAATAATAAATATTTAAAATTCGAATTTTTCAATCATAATAAATATTTTACATTTTCTACTAAGTTAAATAATTTATAAAACAATTAAGCTTATTCTAAAAGGAATAAACTTTTATATGCTCTTCAAAATACCTTTGATCTACGTTCCAGATACCAGAACCTTAACCTCTAAAAGAGAACATTATACAGCGACTACAATCATGAAACTAGAATCTAGTCTAGAGAGTTCGCAATTTCACTTGACATCAAAAATGAAAATCACAATTAGAATAATTTTTTTCAATTGTATTCCCCGATTTCCCTCGAATAATTATAATTATGTATAGCTTGGAGATTTTTCCCCCTTGTAGACTGTGTTGCACTGTGCGACGGACGACGCATCGTTGACTTGCAGTGCCGCGAGAGATAAGTTTCAGGCGATTGTGTGTAAATCTGTCGACAACTTGCAACTATAGTGCTATAGACGGACATGTGTATAGAAAGACAGACAGGGAGACTGAGAGACAGACAGGCAGAGAGACTGAGAGACAGACAGACAGAGAGACAGACAGGCAGACAGACAGGCAGACAGACAGACAGGCAGACAGACAGACAGGCAGAGAGACAGAGGGACTGAGAGACAGGCAGAGAGAGAGAGAGAGAGAGACTGAGAGACAGACAGACAGACAGAGAGACAGACAAGCAGACAGACAGACTGCAGTCTGGCAGGCAGGTCTATCCATATTGCATGGACGGACAAGTGTTTGGTTTTGTGTGTTGTGTGTTGTGTGTTGTATGTTGTGTATGCTGCTGTATGTGTGTGTGTGTGTGTTGGAGAGTGTGTGTGTATTTATGTTGTCTCAACATCGGTTTGTTTGCACAAGCCACAGGCCGCAGTGATTGTTTGTGTGAAATGATTTTCCTTTCTGCCACACGGCGGACAGGTTTCACTCGATCGACTCGGCCCAGTCGGCTGCAGTTTTTGGGTTCGGGCAGCGGCAACGGCAACGGCAACGGCATCGTGCCACGTTCCGGGTTCGACTCCCTCCCGTTGCACGATTACGTGTCGCAGCGATGCTTTATGGCCAAACATATACAGTAAACTCTATATATATATATATATTTCTATCTGTCTGAGTATGTATTTATTTATACCATAACTGTATGTATTTGCATTTGGCATTGTAATACTGGTTTGCTCTTTGCTCTGCGCTCTTGTGCATTGCCAACTCCATTTCGACTCGATTCGACTCAACTCGACTCGATTTGATCTTGCAAAAGCGAAAGTTTTATTTTTCATGTATATGCGCTAATGAATTATATTGTTTATCGGTCGGAACCCAACCCAATCGTTGGATCGTCCACAAAATCCAGATAGACAGACAGCCAAAGCCGAAGCCAAAGCCGAAGCCATCGGGCTTAAACAGGCTAATTGAACTAATGAATGGACAAGGTATAATGTTGACACGATGGTCATTAATTCGCATTGATATCGGGTATCTCTGCCGGCGATGTGCGTGTGTGAGTGTGTGTAGTGAGTGTGAGTGTGAGTGTTTGAGTAGCTGTGGTTAATGCAGTCGCCTGTCTGTGCTCTGTCTGCCAGTTTGTCTGCCTTTCCTTTCCAAAAAACAACAGCGTTAATTTCTCTCCATCTCCCTCTATCCAAAAACTATCCCTCTCTCTTTCTCTCTTTCACACTCTCCTTCGCTCTTTCACCTGTCAACTACGCGCCAAAATGTTATTAATCACATAATCATACGTCAACCCTGGTTGGGGCTATACAAATTAAAAATAAATAATAAAAAAAAATAAAAAAAAAAAACAGAAGCTCACTTATTGCCCAAATTTTTGTTGAACATTTTGTGCAAATATACTTTAACTAAATAAACATTTTATTCCATCCTATACCTCATGTATAGCATACCATAATAGAGATATTTAGATAGTGTTTTTGCCTCGCAGCGGACCTGGAAAAGTTCATCGAGCAAAGTCAACATTACTTTGCCGATTACAAGGCAAAAATTTCTGGGCTTGCAGGTATTTCATTTATAGAGGGGAAGGTGGGAACTTGACCATGGACTGGGAAGTATTTTAGTATTGTGAGTATTTACATTAAAGCTAGAAGAATTCGTAGCTAGCGGATACTACTTTAAAATAAATGATTCAACAAGATAAATTAATTATGAAAGTGTGAATTATGATACTTAAAAACCAAAAATATTTTAAAGGAATTAATAAAAAGAAAAATATGCTAACTTTCTCTTAAAATTATTTAAAAACTAATTAAACCTTATAAGAATTGCAATTTTAGTGTTGCAGTTTTAATGAAATTTGTAGAATATATTCATGTATGTAAAACTGGAATAATTCACTGGCAGATAATTGAAATATCAGTGAAATATATGTGGTACATATAAGATATGATTTATGAGAATGTTCTCTTGTATAAAAGTTTTTACTAATTAGGAGCAACTATTTTATTAATAGCTCTATTATCTAAGGTAACAAGTAGAGTTTCCCAAAACGAAATAGAATCTCTGATAAGCCGAGTCTTCTACAGTCAGAGCAGTTACATTGTTCGGATCTATAGCTATATAGCCATTGTATTTTAAAAACATGTGTAATGCGTGTCGTGAGTAACGTGATTCAACAATAGAATGAGTCTGTAGAGGAATGTTCTCGGCATGTAACTATTCCGTAATTGCAGTATTACTTATTTTTACCTTAACATCGCCCAGCTGGTAATAGTAATCCATTGTTATTCCACTGTAGATCCTTATATTCGCAAACTATTTCATTATTATTCATTCATTCATTCATCAACTAAATTTGATGGGTTTTACAAAAGGTATTTCTATTTTTTCCTTCCACTTTCAGCATAGATTTCACCGTAATATTTTCACTATGTATGATCGTAATAAAACATTGAAATTTATGGACACATTTTTTTTTTTTTTTTTTGGCGCAAAAATGAAAAGAAGTTAAGAGTGAAAAACGCGATTCCCAGCAAATTTGCATATGGTTCACATTTCACACACCCCGTTTAGTTATTTTTTCTGTTTTTTCTTGTTTTTTTCTGTTTTTGTCTAGTGTGTTGTGGTTACTTTGCATATTGGAAACTTGGACCATCTTGTTTTTAGCAACATCATCAGCATCATCTCCGCATCATCGTCATTACGATGAGCCACGCGATGATCGTCTACGTTTTGGGGGGGCTTCGCTTTTACTGTCGTTTGACGATGACGACGACGACGATGACGATGAAGATGGCCACAAAATTTGCAGTGTGTGGCTAAGACAGTGCGTGTGTGTGTGTGTGTGAGTGTGTAACAACAACAAATCGTATTTAAAATAGCGTTAACATTTAAAAACGCTTTTCACTGACCCCAATTGGAGGTGCACACACTCCCCACACACACACATACACACACACTTATTTATCGATGCCATTGCTGGTTGTGTTTGTTGTTAGATGACATGGTTCCGCAGTTGTTGTTGTTTTCGTTGTTGTTGTTGTTGCTGATGCTGCACTCGAGCTATGCAAACGATGTCGCGGCATAAAGATCTCGATAAGTCTGTCTTGACTATCTGAGCAGAACTGTGTGAGTGTATGTGTGTGTGTGTGTGTAAAACAGTTAAAAGCTGCTGCAATATCGAAAAGGCATGTCATGCATCGATAACAATCGAATTACTCTGCATATCGATAAGCAAAGCAGCAGCAGCAAAAAATACCCAAAAACAATTACGAGCGGGTGCGATTAATGAACTGTAAAATTGAATTCAATCAGTGGAACGAAACGGAACGGAACGATCCATAGACAATTAATTTGATAACTCGTTTTTTTAGGCTTTACAAATACCCTAGAGCAAGGAAATTAACTAAATGGACTGCTAATTGGTGCAGACAATGATATGATTTATATTTATTAAATTGGTTAATTTAAAGGGAATATTAAGCATAGATCTCTTTAGATTTGCATTATATGTGCAAGTTTAGCTAATTAAACCGTGCACAGGGTATGCCCAAGTCGAGTATTTTCCATCTTCGCTCGCTTTGCTAATCTGTGTACTGCAAATTTGGTGAAATTATGAGTACCTTCTACGCCCCTCCGCCCGAACCCAGCCCACTGTGCTATGTTTGTGTGTGTGTGTATGTGTGTGTAGCTCTCTGCCCACGGTGCGTTAAACTTAACAGTTTTGCAAAACAATAGGAAAAGTGAAAGACAAACTGTAAATATGTTTGTATCTATCCATGGCTGTCTTTGAATCAAAGGTAGCAAAAACAACAACAACAACAACTCGAGCGATTGTATGTATCCATTGATGTGCATTATACAAAGGTATTTTTTTTTTTTTGTTTTTTGTTTGTTTCTTTTTGTTTGTGGTCGATTTCGGCTTGCACTTGCGGCACTTTTCAAAACAACAACAACAAATTTCACCTAATTATGACACATTGTTGAACTCAGTTTGACATTTGCCATGCGACATTTTTGATTATACATTTTCGCATGTGCTTTGCATGAGAGTTTTCAATTATATGCATGTATGTGCATGTATGTATGTATGTGCGTATATTTAGCAAGAGAACAGAAATAAAACTCTCGCATACACTTGACACTTGGCTGCTGCGCGGCGACGACGACGAATAACGACGCACTCAATACGAACAACGACGAGGGGCCATGCGCACCTGCGATGCCCGCGAACTGAAAACAAACTAAAACTCAACTCAACCAACATCGCAGTCGGCTGTCGGCTTCGGCAGCGGCTGCGACTGCGGCGTCGCTTAGGCCTCATTCATGCGCTCGTTGTGAGCTGTGACTCCAGCTGCGACAGCGACGGTGGCGGCGGCAGCAGCAGCGTCTGCGCTCTTCACTCTCATCACAGGTAAGAGAAAGTGAGTGTGAGTGAGTGCGTTGTGTTGTTGTTGTTGTTTGTGGTGGTGGTTTATGCTTGCATGCGTGCAAGTGCCTCTGCCTGTGCCTGTGCAAAACCGGCTTTGCTCTCTCTCGCCCTGCGCGCGCTCTCTCTCTTTCTGTTTTTCGCTCTCTCTCTACCTCTCCTGTCCGTTCGATCGCTCGTTGCAACACTTGCGCTGCAGTTCGCCTGCAGCGTGGTGTGTTTTTTTTTTTTTTGTAGTTGCTTTTGTTCATTCGTTATCTGTCTCACGTTTCGCAGCAGGTTTTTATCGCGCGACTTCGATGTCGATGGCGATGGCGATTGTTGTCTTCGCCGTTCTCATAACTAACGCAAAATTATATCATAGATCATGCCAATAGTGCATAACCGCAGCAACAATGGTACAATTTCAGTTACATATAGAGTACATACGTATGTGTGTATGTGTGTATAGATGCGATCTTTATGAGCGGTTAACCTGTGATTTAACCTGTCTGCCTTTTGAAACCGCTTCGTACATTGGACAAGTTCAAGTCCCTGGCCTGGCCAAAGGCGAAAAAAACACAAAAACAAAACAGTCGAAAATGACACGAGCTTAAAACGGAAATTGGAAATGAGAAAAGCGGGGGGTCCAACGGGAAGTGGAAATGATGCAGTAGCAGAATGTTCAGTAATGTGAGATCTTCCAGCTAATTGAGATAAAGTACTCAGTACTCACTCATTAATTATATATCTAGTTTTGCTAATGTGCCTTCGGCATGCTTAACCTAACTTTAGTTGTTCTTTTTTTTTACTTTTTCTTAGTCACGCTAATCAAAGATAAACATTGTTTCTTTTAAAGACTCTCGAGTCGAGAAACTCCTCAATGAGTTGCCCTATTCAACGTTTTTTTAACTTTAAGCAGTTTATTTACTTAAGATATTTTATATTTGCTTAAAGATCAAGTTGTTAAATACATGAGTATTCAAGAATTAATCATATACTCAAGCACATCTTCCTGACTCATCAATTTCTTTAATTGTATATAATAATATTGTAATGAGAGATTAATAGGATTAATCTAATTATTACTAAGGATTGCTAAGGATTAATCCAATTACTTGCACAGTTGTGAAAGAACTGTTAAATATTCTTAAATCATATGTATATAATTTACCCCCAATTCCATTTGTAAATTCCTGGATTAATCCAAGCTTCAGCTAGTATATTTAGATCATAACTAAGAGGGTAAAGGGTATCTACTACTCACCTCACTTGTAACTTGAGCCTGGTATAGGGGATTCGGTGGTATATCTTCTTCATTTGTTGTGTCTGTTTCGTTTTTAGCTTTTGTTGCTATTGTTATTTTTGGTATTTCTGTTGTTTGTGTTGATGAAGATGTTGTTGTTGTTGTTGTTTTTGTTGTTGTAGTATCTTTCGTATTGGGCTTCTTTGCAAGCTTTTGGCTTGATTCGTTCGTTTTAGGTTTCGTTTTGGCTTCACTTGTTCTCCTGCCATTTTGCAATGTCTGCAAATCCTTCCTAAGTTGTCCTATATTACGTTCTTTGGTTTTAATTTCCTCTAGCTGCAAAGACACATACAAAATAAATGAAAAAATATACCAAAAAATCAATATTTTAGCTTTGCAAAGTTTTGTTTCTCTGTCTTTTATAATCGCACGAGAGACCCAGTTAAAGCTACGAAATATACTATAATAACCAAGAAGAAGAAGAAGAAAAAAATGGTGTGTATGAATAAAAAGTTGCCCAACAAGACAGACGCGTACAGGTTCCTCACTGGGGTTCCTCACTGAACCGAATTGTGCGTAACTTACCAAACGTGTTATTTCAATTTTTGCCGACTTTTGTATCTGAGTCAATCGGTTTTCATATGCACTTTTCAATTGGCGCATATCAGCTGCCTTCTGTCTGTCAGCCTGCCCAATGATCTGCAAGTAATCACATCATATATATGGTATATGTATTTAGAGTTTTCCAACTCCTATAAATGACAAACATCATCAACGTAGGGGAGTACGGAGGGGGGGCAGGCAAAAGCGTAGCTGTTAGTGTTGCACTTAGCCGCAAATTTCCATTAGGCAAACGAGACACAACAAAATAATATCGCAAAAAAAAAACAATATTTACTCGCTGTCAGAGATGGGACCCCAACATTAATGGAATTAGTATTACCAAAGAGAGGATACTAGTATAAAAACAAAGCTTTCAGCCATAGTTCGCTATAGTTGGCAATTGTCTTTTGGCCCAATATGTTAGGTTTATCTTTGCGCTGTCTCTTCTTGGCTTTTTTTCTACCATGTGCTGAAAATGGTATCCCAGTTCCGGTTGAGTCTAGTCGCGATTCGGATCTAATGCTCGCTGTTAGCAAGATATTATGTCGTGCTCGCATCAAGGTACTTTTCGTATACTTTGAGAATCGGCCAATTCACGATCATTCCGGGGAAATACTACGCCTGGTCACCAAGTGTGATATATCCTATATATCCCTCAGGTCAGTTAAACAAAGGTATAACTATCGTTATTCTCACTTACTATCGATAAACTTGCTGTTAGCTTAAGTTTCGAATGAGTAATCGAGTTTTTTTTTTTATTCCCAAGAAATTTGGTTTATAATGCTGGTATATTCTCTAGGGTTTTCTTTTATAATTTACTCGGCATTCTTGGCATTCCTTTTTGTTTTCTGGAAAGTTTCGAATGCGTAATCGTTTTTTTTTTTTTTTTAATTCCCAAGAAAGAATTATAATGCTGGTATATCCTCTAGGGTTTTCATTTATAAACCAATATATCTTTTTTTTTATATAATTAACTCGGCATTTTGGGTCTTCCCTCTTTGTTTTCTAGAAAAAAAGCTCGTCCGCTGGAATCGGTGCGAGATGATGGCATTCTTATGTACATGGTCATGATAATACGAGATATATCGGAGCCTCTGAAGTTGTCGCTGATCAACAAAAAGTCTGCCGCGAAGCATTTGTCCCACGTAATCCTTCTGGTGCGAGATGCAAGCAACATTTCGATAGACTGGATGCGTGCCAGCTTCAGGCAATTCTGGTCGATTTGGTTATTGAATATTGTCATTATCTTTTGGCGCGACAATCGTTTGCATGTCTATCGTTATAATCCCTTTACGAATGACTTTCTAATACCCTTGAAACAGCTGGCAGCTCGGCAGCCGGATGAGCTGCCAACGATGGCGCAACTCTTTCCAAAGACCATACCCAATATGCAGCGAAAGCCACTGCGAATGTGTCTCTATATGGACGATGTGCGTGCCTTCTATGGCAGGAATGGACAGATCTTGGGCACAGATGGTCTGCTGTCGGGTTATGTGGCGGAGCGTATGAATGCCACGCGTATTATCACCCAGCCGCTATCCTACAATCAGCATAATCGTTCAACAGATATTTGTGCACTCGAGATCGCCAATGAATACGATGACATGGCCATGAATATCCGTTTCCTGTCGCCGGAAACCTTTGGCAAACGTGTCGAATCAACCATATCGCATAAACGCGACGATCTCTGTGTAATTGTGCCCAAGGCGGAATCGGAGACTCTGTTCTGGAATCTATTCCGTTCGTTTGGCCAATGGGTTTGGCTCCTAATCCTGTTGAGTTTTGCTTTAACGAATTTCTTTAGCCAACTGTTGGTGTGTGGCCAGCGGGATGGACTCACGCTGAATCTGGTCGGGAGCAGCTTGTCGCAACCCTTGTGGCATATACCGCAACGCAGTTCCTTCCGCATGTTGCTCGTCTTTTGGCTCTACTTTGGCATCCTCATTGGCAACGCCTTCAAGTGCAATTTGACCAGCATGTTGGTGTACCGCAAGTCTCTGCCGGATATCAATACTCTGCGAGAATTGGCCAATTCGCCTTATAAGATACTCATCCGTCCGCATCATATCCGGCATATCCAGCACTTTTTGAGCATTGGACATCAGCACGAGGCGCACATCAGGCAGCTGATGCAGGAGGTACCCGAATCGGTGTTGGCCAAATGCTTCGAGAGAAACGATCGTTCGTTTTCGTATCTGGAGAAGTATCACATTGCCTCGTTTCAGGTGAATGCACGCCAGCACATGTACCAGGGTAGACCGCTGTTCCATTTGATGAACAGCTGCCTGGTACCATTCCATGCGGTCTACACGGTGCCCTATGGTTCACCCTATTTGGGTTTTCTTAATCGGTTAATACGGGACGCCTACGAATACGGCTTCGAGCGGTATTGGGATCGCATTATGAATGCGGCATTCATTAAGTCGGGCACCAAGGTACATCACAATCGGCGCAGTAATAACGATGATCCGGTGGTGCTTAAACTGGAACACTTTCACGCCGTCTTCGTGCTCTGGGCCTTTGGGATTGCCCTGGCTATTGTGGCATTCAGCTGGGAGCTGCTGGCACATAACTGGGCCATAACAAAGCGCAAACGCTAGGCGGGCTGAGGCGAGCATGCAAAGCTGAACAGAGACGGTGGAATCTCAGAAGGTTCCACTTTATA
Source organism: Zaprionus kolodkinae (assembly GCA_018901885.1). Lineage (NCBI taxonomy): Eukaryota > Metazoa > Arthropoda > Insecta > Diptera > Drosophilidae > Zaprionus > Zaprionus kolodkinae. The sequence continues at coordinate 8,354,020 of JAEIFM010000498.1, read as the reverse complement.
TAGAACACTTAACGCACATGCTTTATCAACTGCAACTTCTTCTACTACTAATTACCTGGGTCTTCTCCTCTTTGGTTCTATTCGCTTCCTTCAGCACGGCAATTTCATTTGTCAGTCTTTGGATTTCATGGTTGATTAGGCCATCGGCGGCCACGTGACTATTGCTGCCCTCCACGGCCAGCTCGTTGGGTTTCTTTGCATTCGCATTGGATTTCTTTGTGGACTCCAGTGTCTGTTGTAGTTTTTTCACATCATTGCGCCATTTGCGACTATCGGCATCGTTTTGTGCTCTGCAAGCAAAACAAAACAAAAATTGATTTGCCGCCATTATGATAACTATCGATAAGAAAATGTGAAATGTTATCGGCGCTTGTGCACTTGCAAGCTAGGGATGGAATGATACTTTCAAAGTGATAGAAAATAATAATAAATAAATAATTTAATTTATTTTTGCTCACCTTAAAGCGCGCACTGCACTGCGTTCGGTTATCAGGCTGGACTTAAGCTGTTGATATATATATAAATAAATAATTAGTTAATTTATGCTGCCTAGACAAATTGTACCATTGTACAAATTGTACAGTTGTACCCAAATCAGAGCTTACCTCATTAACCTCCAAACGCAGCTGCTCTGCAAGTGCGTTTAGCTTTTGTATGGTGTCCACATTCTCCTGGAGCTTTCGCTTAAAGCGCTGCGGTGCAGCTGAAAGCACATTGACGCCTCCAATTATAACGGGGCGTTCGATTTTATTGGGCGTCGGTTGGGACTGGATATGTTGCTGCTGCTGCTGTTGCTGCTTGGCAGCTGCCTTTGCGATAACAATCTCATTTGTACCGTTTGTGTCCTTGCTGCGCGACTTAATATTGAGGTGAATACCCTCAATGCGAGTGCGCTTCTCTTGATTAACGGTATCCCCAACAGATGTGAGCGATGCGCTCAGTTTCTTTTTACGTTTCAATTGATTTTTACTCTGTACCAGCATGTGCCAGTCATCCGGCTGGAAGCTTTGTTTCATCTTGGACACGGCATCGTGTTCCATCACCTTACGCACTACTACTGTCCCATTGTGTGGGGTCAAGATATGTGTGGGTGCGATTTTCTCATTGAATCCTTTGCTAGAGGTCGTTTTTGTTTTTTCAGCCATTTTCATATGATTTTCATATATGTTTTATATAAAAATATAGCCGTCGTTAAAAGTTTTTTTTTTTTTTTTTTTTATTAAGCTGTATATGCGGTGCGGTCCGACCTAATCGAAAGTCTCGCTAAATCTCAGTTTATTCATTGGAAGTATTAATCTCGCAGCCACTGAGTTCACTCAGGGTTTATCTGAAAGTTGTAAGAAATATCGTTTATTGTAGATCAAATGTTGGCTGTGCAGAAAGTAGGTACATTTTATTTATAAATGGTACATTTTGTTTATCTTTCGCTGTGGCATTTGACTGGCTTCTGTTTCTACTTGACGTTGCATTCTATCAACAAGTTCTTCCCCCTTTTATTGATTTGTACAGAAAGTGTGAGCTTTACTTTGCAACAATATGTGGCACACACACACACACACACTAACATACGCTTGTGCAACACATCATCATCCATTTAGTTAGTGTTACTTTGTAAGTTTTATACTTAATATGACGTCAAGCGGCGCGCCTTTGCCATAATATTATTGTACTCACACTCATACGCATCCATAGCACTCCCCATTGGGGCATTACCATGTACCGTGTACCATGTACCCATATATCATGTATACCATATACCATTTAGCGTGGATTGTGTTGTGCACGCATGAAAATCGTATTTTATGATGGGCGAGCGAACCGAATGCGCACTAACAAAAATTCTTTACATTGTTCTGGCATCACCCAACAATAATAACAACAAAGAGATGGTATATATCGCTATAGCGAACATCAGATGAATGATATACGATCATAGTAATAACATTTGCCAGTATTATATCATTTATGCTTTAAGATCTGTAATATGAGCTAAACAAAGTTTGTTTGCAAGTAATATGTCTTTGTAAATATCTGTTGTTAAGTGAAATCTTTGAAATTATAGAATTATATATATCAATCTCTTTAGTATCAATTATAATCATTTCTTGTCCCACTTAAGGAGCATACACTGTACAAAAAACAGCATGCAAAGCGTACCACACGGTACAGACAGCGGAATCTAGTCGAGGCCCGCGAGAGTTCATATAAATCGGTTGCTCTCTCGAATTTCCGCAAGATCATCTTTATCAAGGCCGCTGATCTCTCTATATATATACTCTATATACAACATCATAATACATATATTTATATACATGAGATAGACATGCAGTTGGCATTTGATTTGTAGGACCGACCCAATATATTATATTATAATATTGCGGACAAACAGATAACGCATATAAGTATAAATTTTCAAAGCTCGTGTTGCACATTTAATTAAATTAAACAAAGTGTTTCATGGGGCCCCCGCCCTGGTCGACTTTTAATAAAGTGTTGTAGCACGACATGGTGACATCACGAGGCCTGTCTGCCTTTCTCTGCTACTTCGCCCACAACATCTCGCACAGCCAGAGCCAAAATATGGAAGAGGCAAAAAGTAAAAAAAAAAACTAAAATAATGAGAAATTTGCCACATTTCTCGCTAGATTTGAAACAGTTTTCGGCTTTTCAGCGATGAGAAATAATGTGGAAACGATGAGTCGTTAATATTTGTCTGTGATTCATGGTGCAAGATATTTTCCCAAATACTATATGTACTAAATATATACGCACCATTAACATTAAAAACCTTGGATATACTTTGCTATGGCTAGAACAAAGTTTGGCATGCGTCGTAATTTACATGTGAAATTTGTTATTTTTTTCTTTCTTCTTTTTTTTTATCTCTTCCTTCTCACTCCACTCTCGATTTCGTAATGTAAACAGTTTACTTAATTTCGGGTTGCTTGTTTGTTTTAACTATTTCATTTCTTGCAGTGTACACTCTGTAGTGACGTCAATTTGTGTACTATGTTAATGTAGTTCTTTTTTTTTTTAGTATCACTTAAGAACTGTTTCCAATCTATATACATACAGTAATTGTTTCCACAAATATTTCAAAATGTTTTTCTTCGATTTCAACACGTTTTTTCACAATCGTAACACGTAGCTTTTCAATATTTGGCAATATTTCGGCTACTGCTAAAGTTCGAGTCGAGAAAAATATCTGAGTCGTTAATTAATTAATTATTATATTAATTTAATGCAAATTAAACTATTTACTATTACTACGCGGTTTCGTTTAGCGGAGAGGAGATCTTTCGTTTCGGTCGGACACCGATTGACTAACCCAATGGGGCGAGCTTTCTTGTGCTTTTCTCCGATTCGCTTGCTCCACTTAATTGAAGAAAGCTTTGGCATTTTATTGATGCATTCTCGTGTTCGGGTTGGGGTCAATTGCCGACCGTCTGGGAGGAGGGTGAAAAGCTTTGCGTGCTCGAAAGAAATTTCTGACCGGGGTAAAGACGCTGCCTGTTCCGTTGCCGGAAGCGGCGTCGGCAAATTGAATGAATCTTGAGCATTTGTTTTGACTGCATTCATAACAAAAACAAACCGTCTTTCGTCTTCTTCTCCACACTCCCTTTGAGCGAAGAAGAAGAAGTAGAAGACGGAATGGGCAGAGACAGCGGGAGAAACAAGCTGCCAACAGCTGAAGCTTTACAAATGATACACAAATTTATGACAACGCGACTTAACGACACAATGAATGATGGACACAATTAGGACGGCCTAAGATTTCACATAAATATTTTCTAAACATAGACACGAGCCCAATTATTTTCACATAATATTCAATATTTACTCCTTTTACGTATATTTATTCATCTCGTTATCCAAGTCCTGCACAGTTCGTAGTTTCGTAATCACTTTGATAGTCTTGCGTCTCTAAACTCATTTGACATCTTTTCTTGCGCCAGAGTTTCGATTCCACATTACCGAATTAGATTCAAATGAAACTATTTGTGCATGTTGTGATAATTAGCTTTAAATTGGCTATATTATCTATAGCCGCGCTGCTCGAACGAAACAACTCACTCAAGTTGAGCGATCGGAACAAACTGAAACAACACGCAAGAAATTCGAAAATGGAATTTACATACGGCCTATGTGTGTGCAGCGAGTGGAACATCGCCAAATTTATATAAATAGATAGAATAATATATCTATATTTGAAGTTTCGAATAAAAGGGGACAAATGTATGTAGATTTACATTCAACACTAATTTCTATAAATGGATAAAAAGAGAGGCGGGAAAAAAGGAGTTATCAAACTAAATAAACAATTCACAATTTCTGCTAATCACGTTTTACTTTCACTCTTATGCAGTTTTTGTAACGGACTTTTTATACGTTTTCATGTAAGACTTTGATAATATCGATAGCTAAAGCAATATATGATAATTACATAGCTCAGAAAATAAACTACATTTCCATTAAGATTAAAATATTAAAAGTTAACGCATTAATTGCTGCTATCAATCAACTTATATTGTCGGCATCGATATTTAAAAACTAAGCTTTTCGCGGCGATTATTTTAAACATCGCAATTTATACGATACTTGAGTTGGCACAGTATCGCAATGTAGTATATCGATACGCAGTGCAACCCTGCGATATTAACGATAGCGTCATCGATAATTTACAGCCAGCCGCTTACTCATTGCGGAAAACGTGAAAGAAAATCATATTGCCGCCTGTCTGCTACCAAAATTGATTGTTTTAGCTAATATTAACGTCTAACGGCAAATACCATCACTTAAATATGGTTAGTACAAGTGTAAATTAAATCATAAACCCAAAATCAAATGTAAATAATGAGTAATTCATGTAAATGGCGTTTTGGTGTTTTCACACCATGTGCACCTCGTGATCAAATCATTTATTTAAATAATTAAGAAAAATGCATTAAGTGTTCACCAAATTGACAACATATGCAACAAGTCATCAAACAATGCATTGTTGTGCATTGCAATTGTGCATCATGCGGCAAACAAACATAACCTTCAAAGAAGCTTCTCGCAAAACCGACATCTTGAGGCGCTGTCAAACCGCTAAAACGGCTGACTAATTTTTCTCTTTTTGTATCACATTTGTTACCATTGCAGCAGCCGCAAATTGTGCTCCTCAAGGAAGGCACCGACACGTCGCAGGGCAAGCCACAGCTGGTGTCGAACATCAATGCCTGCCAATCGATTGTGGATGCAGTGCGCACTACTCTGGGTCCGCGCGGCATGGACAAATTGATTGTGGATGCACAGGGCAAGGCGACCATATCGAATGATGGTGCTACAATCATGAAACTGCTGGAGATTATACATCCGGCAGCTAAAACATTAGTAGACATTGCCAAGTCACAGGACGCCGAGGTAAGTCTCCCTGAAATCTTTATTTTGACCTCTTAACTCATCACATCATCATTTTTAAAACATAGGTGGGCGATGGCACCACATCGGTTGTACTGCTGGCTGGTGAATTCCTCAAGCAGGTTAAACCCTTCGTTGAGGAGGGCGTGCATCCGCGTATTGTGATTAAGGCCATACGTAAAGCCCTGCAATTGTGCATGGATAAGATCAACGAGATGGCCGTGCGCATTGAGAAGCAATCGAAGGAGGAACAGCGTACTCTGCTCGAGAAATGCGCTGCGACAGCCATGTCCTCCAAGCTGATACATCAGCAGAGAGATTTCTTCTCAAAGATTGTTGTCGAAGCTGTACTCTCGCTGGATGAGCTGCTGCCGTTGAACATGATTGGCATCAAGAAGGTTGCCGGTGGTTCGTTGGAGGAATCCCAATTGATTTCGGGCGTTGCATTCAAGAAGACCTTCTCATATGCGGGCTTCGAGATGGCACCCAAATCGTATGAGAATTGTAAAATTGCCTTGCTAAACATTGAACTGGAACTGAAGGCCGAACGCGACAATGCCGAGATTCGTGTGGACAATGTGAAAGAGTACCAGAAGGTTGTCGATGCCGAATGGCAAATTCTGTACAACAAACTGGCCAAAATTCATGAATCTGGCGCCAATGTAGTGCTCTCCAAGCTGCCCATTGGTGATGTGGCCACACAGTATTTCGCCGATCGCGACATTTTCTGCGCTGGTCGTGTACCCGAGGAAGATCTCAAGCGCACGATGAAGGCCTGCGGTGGTGCCGTCATGACCACAGCCAATGACATCAATGCCAGCGTTCTGGGCAAGTGTGAACGCTTCGAAGAGACCCAAGTGGGCGGCGAACGTTTCAACTTATTCCAAGGTGGGTTCTGGCATTGCATTAGCTTTACTATATTTATTTTAAAAATATCCCTCGCTTTGCAGGATGCCCAAATGCCAAGACCAGCACATTGATTCTGCGCGGCGGTGCCGAACAATTCCTGGAGGAGACGGAGCGATCACTGCACGATGCCATTATGATTGTGCGTCGCACAATTAAGCATGATTCAGTTGTTGCCGGCGGCGGTGCCATCGAAATGGAACTGTCCAAGGTGCTGCGCGACTACTCGCGCACCATTGCCGGCAAGGAGCAGCTGCTGATTGCTTCTATTGCCAAGGGTCTGGAGATCATACCGCGTCAGCTGTGCGACAATGCCGGTTTCGATGCAACAAACATTCTCAACAAGCTGCGCCAGAAGCATGCCCAAGGTGAGTGCTCCTGCTTATATTCTTATTCTCTGACCAGGGAAATACCTAGGATATTGTCTGTACATATCTGACAAATAGCAAAAGTTAATTTTTCAAATAGGTTTATTGTTTAGTTTGACAGTTAGTTAGATATTTTCTCATCCTTGAGTCGTTCGTGCCACAATTTGAAGCATGGATCCTGACATAGTCCCGGCGTGTTGGGGCACAGGTTGCACATGTATTTGGTGAACTGCAACATGCCAACCTTGTTGCAATGCTGACAATTCTTGCGCAATGGTTTCGCTGTCTTATCCTGCTGAATTGTGATCAGCTCGTGCTTGGGTTCCAAGAGTTTCGACTCGGGAATGGGCCGAATGCCTCCAGACGTAGATTGCCTAGTTTTAGAATCCTGCCTCTTGCTGACTGTGGTAACCGGTGTCACTGGTTCCGGTTGCTGCGTTGGTGCCACAGCAACACCCACTGCTGCTGGCAAAACATCCTCCTTGAGCAGTGACTTAATGATGGCCACACGGAACTCAGCATATGTCTTTAGCTTGACATCGGTGTTGGGAAATCCTCGTGTCGACTGTGCATTGGTCAGATAGAGCAGATGGGCATTGAATACGAGCATGTTGAGCAGATAGACAATCAGCTGTTGTTGCCGTTGCATGCCACTGCAGCTGGGCTGATAACTGATGAGCTGTTGCCGCGTAGACTGTGTGGATCTCAGATGGAAATCCAATTGTTGTATCAGCTTGGGTCTGGCATTTATCTTCTGCATTGACATCTCCTTGGCATAGATGGCCAAGCAATCGGAGCTATAGAAGTAGACACACTTTTCGCGCCGTCGCCACTTGGCCATCATCAGCGGTGTGGCATACCGTGTGGCAATGCTATTCGGTGTCAGATGCTGATGCACCAATGCCTTACTGTTGCCATAGCGATTCCTGTCCAGCAGTCCGCTGCAATAGGTGCGACGCATGGAGAGCACATGTGCCAGTCCATAGCTGCCATAGTATTTGCACGCATAGACGCTGTGTCCTCGATGCTGATGCTCCTGCAATAGCTGCAATGCCAGCTCAGTTCGCTGCACCACCAGTTGCCTCGAATTGCGCGCCAGCTGCTGTTGATCCACAATTTCGGGTAGAATGCGCACTATCAGGCCACTTTGTTCGCTGAGCAAGTGCAGCATTACCGCATTGCAGCGATGTCGTTGCGGCAATTCGTTTTGAAAGCTAAACTTGCCCTTCCACTGGATAATCGGATCGTTGAGCACCAACGGTTGTCCACAGACATATAGCTCAGCCATACGTACATTGAAAAAGTTGACCAATTTACCAGCATCTCCGCCAGCATTGTGTGCACTTCCGACATTCGGGTCGAGCTCATCGAAGCTCAGCGATTGCAGCAGTTCCAGAAACCGATGCAATGGCATTTTCTGTGCGAATCCTACAAATCCATGAAACGTCTGATCGCTCCAATAGTCACTCAGTTCGGCCAGCTTCACATCGCTCAGCAGCAGGCAGAGCCCCACAAATGTTTCCAGCTCCTCGCCGCTGGCATGTAGCGTCATGTTGCGCGCATTGCAACCTCGTGCCAATTGGCCAAAGAACTCGGAGCGAGCGCCAAGCAGCGTGTTGAAGTAATACAATGGACATGCGAATTTGCGGACAGACTTTAAGCCTGTCTGCTGGGTGGGCGTGTTGAATTTAAAGATGAGGCGGGGCGATGCCTGGTGCACAGTCCACTCGGCATCGTATTCATCCTCTTCGTCTGGAGTGGGCAGAAGAGAGTATTGGTTAGGGGAAGTTACTCAAATAAAAGATTAACGATAACTCACCCTCGCAGAACACCTCGCGTGGTGTTATGTTAATTTCCGAATAACCATCCTCATCGGAATCACTTTGCTGCAACTCCAGCTCCAGTTCACATTTGATGTCCTCCTGGTTTGTTGTGGCAATCGCCGCAATAGCGATGCCGCCGCCTTCCTTTTGCTTATTCACCGCCAGCTGCAGCTGGAGCTCGGTCAAGTCGGGTTTGATATCCACACAATCGTAGTCGGCCAGCGGGTAGCTGCTCACAAGCAGAGGCTCCGTCTTCGTGTCGAGACTCTGCCGTTTCACCGGCGACCTGTGCACATCCTGACGCGGTCTCAGTTGTTGCTTTCGCTTGCGCCCGGTCGAGGACATTTTGGATGTGCAATCAAAATTCTAAATTAACGCGAATTTATAATTTTATTGTATATTTTTTGTTGGGTTTTTTTTTTTTTTTGTAAGCAACTGCTAAGAAAAACTGCTGTTCTGTACTGTAACTCCTCTCTTCTTCGGCTAGCGCGTGTTTGTCTTGGCAGCTCTTTCTTACGCCAACGGTTGTGGCATAGTGTGTGCTCTTTCGCACCAATTGGCTGTGCGTGCATATTTCTTGCTTTGTCTTATGCGCGGGCACTTTTCGATGGAGTTGCCAGCAGGTTCGAAGTTGCAATTGTTTGTTAGAGATGAGCGTGCTTGGCTCGTGCACGATTAGTAACTGAAAATATCGAATACTTGAAATAACCGAATGTTTAATTTAAAAACAAAATATATCAATTTATAATGGTTTTTGTTTTTGCAGGTGGCCAATGGTATGGCGTTGATATTACCAAGGAGGACATTTCCGACAACTTTGAGCAGTGCGTTTGGGAGCCTTCGATTATCAAGATCAATGCGCTGTCTGCCGCCGCCGAGGCCGCTTGCATGATCCTGTCCGTGGACGAGACAATAAAGAGCCCCAAGGCTGGCGAGGCGCCCATGGCTGGCGGTGGCATGGGAATGGGTCGCGGTATGGGCAGGCCCATGTAAAACACAATAATATATAATACAATTATTACAAGTGTAAATCAACACCAACAGTAAAACACTAAAACATCAACAAAATACACACAAAACACACACACAAACACCCTCATTGCGTTGCGCAAACATTTCACTTGCATTTTTGTTCTCTTTAACTTAACAAACACACACACACACGTTCTCACATGTATTAGTGGTCAAAAAAACGCGGGCTTCTTTGTTGCGCACCTATTGAACAACCTAAAAAATATAATAACTGACCGATCTACGCCTATGTCTAATAATAATAAAAGAAAACATTTTCATAACACATTTTCGAGCTGGTTTCAATTCCATTTATCTGGCAGCGTTTGAAATTTTTTTTTCCCTCTTTTTTTCTGCCTCTGTGTGCCACAGAAACTGCAAAAGGCGCAAAAAGATCTATGAAAAAAGTACCCAAGAATTGCCATTTCAAAGTGAAAAGTATAAAATATATATAATAAAAATCCATTGACTTCGTAAACATTTCAAAATAAAATCATGGCCTCTGCCACCTGTTGAAATGAAGTAAATTTCTTATACAGTTTCTTTTTGCAACGATCTGGCAACTACATTAGCGACTGCCGTGCGCTTTGCTAGCGTTTTTCGTACGCGGCACGCGTCAGTTCGTAGCTGTTTTTGTAGCCAGCACGTTGTTTCTGCGCGCGTTTTTCCCACACAAATAAAACAGCGTGAGAAACACAAAACAAACACAGCAAAAAGCTGAATGTTGCAATGGGCAACCACAAGGTGCTAAAGACAGCCGGTATTAACCTGCGGTACTCCATGTACGATTTCATTGATGCCGTCAAGAAGCATAACATCATCTGGGATCGGGAGCACAAGAACTTCCACAATCGCGAGCTGCGCGATCAGGCCTGGCAGCAGATTGGGCAACAGCTGTGCAAGAATTTCGAGCTGGCAAACAGCGCGGAAAAGCAGGAGATAAGTGAGTTGGGAAATCTTTGATGGGGTTTTCCATAATTAAACATTGCTTTCTGTACTCCGCAGCCAGGACATTATTGAAACGCTGGAAAAACACTCGCGACAGTTATTTGCGGGTAAACAGACTACGCCAGAGTGGGGAGGAGATCGCTCGCGCCTCGTACATATACGAAAAGGAACTTAGTTTTCTCTTGGAAGTCAAAGCCGAGGAAGTGGAACCAGCGGAACCAAAGGAAATTCCCGCTAAGAGCCCTGCAAAACGCAAACAATTCCGGACACTACGATCGCCAGTCAAGCGGCAGTGCAGGGAATCAGACACACAGCATTGCACTGTGCCGGATGTGGAGCCGGAGCAGCAACAACACAATGCTACGTTATCCGAGGACGGATTGCACGCAATGCTGGATACACTGAACTGCAACACAAACGCCTCCACCGCGCTACACAATCCCAAGAGCGATGGGAACTCCAGCAGTTCCGCTCAAGAGCTCAGCGGAATCACAGCGCCGGCAAACTCCTCAGGTACCATCTGCAGCAGTGATAATCCGGATCCCGACCAGGCATTCTTCGACAGCATTAAGCCGGACATGAAGCGCTTGAGCGCCGATCAGAAACTCGAGTTCAAAATCGAAGTCATGAATATACTTCGCCATTTTAAACCCAGTCAATGAAATTAACAATTATTATAGGCACCTGTAAGTGGAAACAGCTTTAAATTTAGTGCATAGTTAAATTTAGTATTACATTTTATGTAATGTGACTGAATTTATAAAAAAAAGAAGACAATAAAACAAAAACACAGACGACAGCATGCAGCCCTGGGGTCAAATCGGTCGAATTAGAAATAAATAATTGAGTTTATATCGATATATATATATCGATACATGAGTATGTTTTGTGCAGCCCTAAATTTGGCACTCACGTAAACAAACAATTTTCCACGTATAAAAATTATTTTCTTGGCTACAATTGCCCGTTTGTTTATTGTCAACAATGTCTTCATGGATCACAGGATTGGCAGATAAAGCGGAGAATATATTAAACAAAATAGATAAGAATGCTGCTACTGCTCTACACACAGAAGGTACTCCAGCTTTGGATGCAATGAAAAAGAGCTTGACAAGCAGCACCCAATCCCTGAAAACGTCTATCTCCCCGGCCAAACGTAGCATTGTTAGCAGCAGAAGTAGTACTCCCATGTCCCAATCTATTGTGGGTAATAGTGCCAGTAGTACCAAAAGCGAGGGGGACAGTGTGATGACCACAGAATCTCGCCATAAGATGCCAGTTTCAGTCAATGAGGATAGCGCAACTGGCATGGACATACATGAATTGGCAGCCTTTAAAATTGCCCTCAACGAGATCACAAGTGAACGTGATGAGCTGCGGTTACGTCTGGAAGAGCTCAATCATGATAGCGAAAACTTTGGGCTTAAGCAACGGGCACAGGATCTGGAAAGTCTTGTTCAAAATTTATCCGAAGAGCGTGATAAGGCTGCGAACGACTTGAAGGAGGCGCAATCTGCTCACATGGCATATGTACAATCAATTTCTGAGCTGGAAGCTAATATCGCCAAACTGCAGCAGGAGTTTGTTACCACGGCGCACAAATTACAGATGCAAATCAATGAAACAGACCAACAGCGTACGGAACTGCAGGAATATCGAGCTAAGGCACAACGTGCACTCCAAGCAAAGGATGCACTTATTGCCGAACTGAAAACAAACTCCATTTCCCAAGACAATGCCGACGAGGGACATGAGCTGGCCACTAAGGATAGTGAAATACGTTTGCTACAAATCGAACACGAATCGGTGAAACAAGAGCTACAACACGCTTCGGAGGAGCAACAAAAACTACGACTACAGCTCGATGACTACATAAATCAGGAGCGACAATATAAGCTTGATCTGAGTGTCGCTCGACAACGTGAGGAATCGCTGAGCAAGGAGCTGCGAACGGCACGCGAACAAAATCTTAGCATTGAGTCGGAACAACGGATGCTTACCCAGGAGTTGTCCTCGTTACGACAGCAGTTGAGTAATCAGATGGCTTCGACAGCTACACGCTTGCAGGAGAAGGAGCAGCAATTGCAAAAATACCGTCAGCAACTTAGCCAGACAGATCTCTCGAATGCAAAGATCGATTACGAAAATCGTCTGAAAGCTCTCACCCAATCGCTGGTCGAGCGGCAGAGTCTGCTGGAACGGGTTACATCAGAACGCAATGCCTTGCGACTGCAGCACGAAAGTCTGCAGACACAGGTTAGAGATAACAACCACACCCTGGAGATAGGACACCAGCGTAACAGTTCCCGCAACACATTCCTCTCCAACAGTACCGACGATGGTAGGTTTTTGGAGAGCAGCTCCATTTATATTATACTATATCCTTAATCCTTTTTTGCTTGTAGCTAAGGCACAGTTCCCACTGCTAATGCATCCCAGTCCGTTTGACAATCGGGTCGCGCGTCGATTCAAGCGTGCCCTGCGACAGGCTGACTCGTTGGGCATACGAGTTGGATCCTTTTTACGTCGTTATCCCATGATGCGCATATGTATAATTCTCTATGTGGCGCTACTTCATCTGTGGGTCATGTTTGTGCTCCTCTCCACAACACCCAATTGAATTAACGCATATAGTAATTGAGCAATAGTCTATTTAAGATGTTTCTATATATATTATGTTTTACAAAATCGGTTGTAGCTAAATTGTGTTATTAGTTATCAAAGTAAACGCAAATTATCTATCAAAATTCAATAAACATTTCCTCTATGTACAAAGTAGCTGAAATTCAAATATTTAAGTAAACAAATAACAAGACTTAAGATTCAAGCTACATTCGCATATGGTTAAGTAGAACTTTGTCACAGTTCAAATATTGCATACTGATTCCAGTATATATCTATGTATACATTAATGTATGTAGTAGCCAAAGTTGTACGGCCTGATATTACTACAATAATATATATATTAAGTAGGTCGGGAGTCATGGAGAATTCACATCCATAAGGTGGAAGAGAGAGACAGATAATAGAGAGCTAAAGGAAGAGAGCCGATTTGAAGTTCAATAATAGAGACTTTTGGGACGATTCGCGTAAAATAAACGCTATATGCCCCGCAAACGTGTGTATCAGTCATCGGCATAGTAGCTCACATAGACAGCATCGCCGCCGATGCTAATCAAGCACTGACCCTGAAAACAAACAAGCAAAGCTTTGGGTTAGCCAAGTCCAGCTTCGAAAGTTCCCTCAATTCTCACCTGGTTCTTGTGCTGGTTATCAAACAATATCAGTTCGGTTAAATAAAAAGAGACCATTGCATTTCCGCCCAAGGAGGCGATGTGTGCACGCACCACAGCCAGCAGTTCAGTAATAAAACCATGGACAAATCCGCTGATGCCACCATTTTCGCGAATGGAAGTGCTCTCTCGTATAAAAAAGAAGTTCAGGTTGCCTAAATACTTTTCAATTCGCCCACCTGGTATAAAACTAAGTGGGGTCAAGTCAACACCATAGCGATCACGCAGCGGAAACTGTTGGGGGAAACACTCTAAATGTATAAAATCGACTCAAATCCATTCGTATAGAATTTCTTACGTAGCGACTACGTGGTACCGCGGCCACATTGAGGGACTTGGCTGAGGGTAAGGCTGACGTCAGATTTCCCAGGCGAGATGGCGAAGTCTTTCGTGTTTTGAATGAACTCATGGCAAAGGGAGGAATTACATTGCTTGTTGGCGTTGGCGTGTCCACCATTTGATCCTCGTCGAGTGGAAATATGTAATCCTCCTCCTGCAGCATTCGTTTGCCATTCAACTCCGGCTGGGATTGGGTTACATGCACAGCGGATTGCGATTGGAACTGCTGCTGTTGCAGCTGTACGTTGGCATCGTTGAATCCATTTTGCGGCAATGTTGTGGGTGCTCCACGACGACGATATTTGATTTTGTTGCCATCGCTCAGACCCATGGCCATGCCGGTGACCAACAGTTGGATTTGGTCCTGCAAGCATATGATTGAAGTATTAATTTGAAATCATGCTGCATCAATTCCTGCTTACCGTTTCCGGCAAATCCAGTCTAAATCTAAGATCGCAAATGGCACAGGGTATCATAGTTCGCAGCTTGAAGTAGATGGTCTGCAGTAGTCTGTAAATATCAGAGTAGATGAAAACGAATCCATTTTTTTTATTGAATCATTGTTACCGTTGGAAGTGCTTGGGAAATCCGTTCACATTTTGTCCCACCTCGAGACGTGCCCGCCAGACTTGTGTGAACATTTGAAGGTTCTTAACAGCTTCCAGTTCCTGCATGCCTGGCACCTGCTGCGTGTTAACCACATGAAAGCCCTCCGGTGGATAAGGCTCCATGAGCAACGATATTATCTCAAGGTCCTCAATATCATCTACCTCAAGAACGCAGAGTTCCTTATTGCCGCAGTTCAAATCGATTTCATTAATCTCCTCATCATCTGACTCATCCGTATCAGATTGTTTGTCTCCACCCGCTGTGCTATTGGTACTGGCCAAATCGGGATCCATGCTCTTTAGCTGATAGATCTCCTGGTTGCGCTCAAATGTCTCTTGCAATTTCTTTTGCAATTCGTTGAGTTTCTGTTTATCCGTCCACGAGTTGCCGGCCACAATCTTCGGCACCTGCGGCACGGGAAGAGCAGTCAGAAAGAGAGCTGTGCCCGTGGCAATCAGGGCAATCATTCGCTCGCCAATTGCCACTTGGGTACGTAGTCCAAATATGGCATTCATTCCTTTAGCTTTCAACTTATTGATAAGCACGCGATGCAGCTCGTATTCCAGAAAGGGAAGACCATCGGAAATCTCTTTTGCATTCAGTTCGGCACGTAAATCTCTCTTGGCTCGCACCACCTGGGCCTGCATAAAACATCCGCGTCCACTGACTTGCATATGCTCCGGCACCTCCAATGTGGCGAGCAGCACATCAGGCACTCGACCCTTACGGCAAATGGCGCACTTCTTCATTTTCACATTGAACGGCACCGAGCTAAGATTATATGGTACATGGCAGATGGCACAAGTGTTTCGTGGAGCATTGCATGCAGATGGCAAACCGTAACGTTTGCCCGTCGAACTGTTTGTGGTGCCCAGCGAACCGGTATCCTTGTTAGAGGCTGCCACTGATGGCGCTGCTCCTGCTCCCGCTCCCACTCCCGCGCTTGCCTCTCCCAGGCTACCGTTGGCATCACGCTCCTCCAGTGAATTGTTGCTTGCCTTCGACATGGCTAATATATCCGTTTGGGATACGGATCGATTGAAAACCATATTGATTACAGCTGCAGTACCCGTGGCAGATAGAACGCAGACGTCGTCCCTGAATTGGAAACAAAATAGGATGAAACACGGGCTGCAGATGCACTGATGATCATGTACTCACGATATAGTTGTGGTCTCGGCATAGCCCAGCACCACATTACAGCCCAGTGAGCGTGCATGGGAGCGTATTTCCATGCGCAACTCTGTCCACCAGCTGTCCCGCACCTCGGGCTCATCCGGATTGGGCACACGTTCCAGCAATTTGACCGATCGCGCAGCCACCGTCGCACCCAGGTGTAGTATGAAGCCCATTGGATATTTGGTCATCGTGAGGAAGGGATACTCCAGCATATCCATGCTATCGTTGGTCTTACCACCCACCGTGGGCGTTGTAAGTCGCATCATGGCCGTGGCAGCTGCAAGGCGATCGCTGGTCACGCAAATTGAGTTACCTATCGAAAGATATATGGCAAAAGGCAAACCGGATGATTTCTATGTTTAAGGAATTTTAAGCATCCAGATTTACAACGTTTACTCATAGGCGGGCAGGCGGGAACACATAGTTAGGAAACGATACATTCATATTATGCATGTGATCACAATAAAACTCTTTTCTGTTTTCGAAAAAAACAAAAATGTAACCTGCTTGTATTTTTGTATAGATGGTATGTTAGGTATATGATAGTATCTGGATAGTTTCAATCTGATAATTTTCAAAAAATTTGAATTGAATTAAAATGAAAATTCGTATAATTTAAGTTAAAACTAATTTTGATTTTTAATGATTAATGTTTTTTTTTTATTTTTTAAATATTGCGTACATGATATGATCAACACATATAGTAATAGTTTTGAATGCCTGCAGGAATATTATTATTGGATAAATAGACATATAGAACAATGTCAACAATATGTATGTATATTATGGATAGCTTGTATATAGGTATAATAATATATGGTTAGATTTAAAGGAGAGAACAGTGGGAGAAGAAAAAGGCAGCATATTTTTACAACATACATATAGGAGGCGACAGATCAAGTTTCTTGATAAACCACACACGCACACACACATAGGAAGGACACATCGAGATAGTGAGAGAGAGAGAGAAAGAGAGAGACAGCAATAGCATCTACTTACGCTTACGATGTAATGTGTAGTAGGCTATGCCTGACATGGCGATTGGTGGATTGGAGCAGCAGACGCAAAGAGAGAACAATTCAAGAGTTTGTTGTGAGTTGTTACACACACAAACACACACACACACACACAAAGACATCAAATCACACACACACACACACGCAACTACAGTGACCTATGCATATATATATTTCTATATCCTTACTCAACGCCGCTCGATTATCATTATAATGAATATCTATGATTTGTATGTAGCCACAAGATCGAAATAGAATAAATCTACATACCTTTTGGAGTTACACTTAGATCGGAGTCGGATGAGCGGCGACAGATCTCGCCCACCTCTTTCGCTGGCACCATTGTGGTTGCTGTCGATGTGGTCGATGTTGATGCACTGTCCGCATTCGCCCCGCCTGATATACCGCTCTTCGAGGGACTTGGGGTTAGCTTCAGCCGATTACTATCAATGCCAATGGGAGATGCGAACTTCTTGCACATCGCACTGCTCTCCAGCGTTGCAATCGTTGTGGGTATGAGCACACCCTGTGGAACAGCAGGCGATGGCGACTGTTGCTGCTGCTGCTGTGGTTGCTGCTGCTGCTGTTGTGGTTGCTGCTGCTGTTGTGGCTGCTGCTGCTGCTGCTGAAGATCGCTGCTAGATCTGCTTGGTCGAAGTTGTTGTTGGTTTTGTATGGTAGATGGCGAAACAGAATAGCATGGAGCAAGCAATGATGATATATTATTGTTACCATGATTAGTACTATTAGAGATATTTACAGGATGGTCTAGCTTGAACTGGGGCGGATCATAGCTAACGAAGGCGCGCGACAACTGAGAAATATGCTCGGAATCTGTGGGTGTTGGGGTCGAGGGGCAAACGCACAATGCGGGTGCCTGAGTGAGGATACGATTGTGCGGTATCTCTATCTAATCCTGCATTCAAGCATCTAAGACTGGCGAAGTGACTTAGCGAAGCACTGCGGCGAATTGGAACTTCATAACTGGATAAGTGATTCAATTGCAACATGGAAGCGGATGCATGCACGCTCGGCGTCAGCCAATCCTCGGCCTGGCATGTGGGCAGCTCGGGCTGTGAGCAGTAGTACGACTTATGCTCCGGTGTTGCATTGGCGAAGAGCAATGAACGTTTGGATACAGGTCTCCTGGGTTTGGGAGTCAGATGCATCAGTTGCTGCAGACGACGTGAGAAACTCTTGAGATCCTCAAGCAATGTGGGTCGCTTGGGAGTCATATCCAGCTGACTGTTCTCACAGCTACGTGTCTCGCCCGGCTTGATCCAGTTATCCTGTAATTCGTCTGCTTCCACATGCAGCGGCTCATTTTCATCATCCTCACTATCAGTGGATGCAGTTGTTCTGCGCTGTCGCACTGTGGCAAGTGTTCCCATGAAAGACAACGAGTCTGTGGAGTCAGTGGAGTACTCACACTTACGATGGAATCCCTCCTCATCTAGCTCAACGTCCAAGTCTGGCGCAGAGTGCGAATTCTCCTGATGGTCTGGCATTCGCGGCACGGCCAGTTGGCTCATGACAGGCACAGCACTCTCATTATTGCTAACGGAACGCACTATGGTCAGGGGAGAAGTGCGCTTGTTCAGCGAATATCGGGATTTCCGATAGCGTTTGCTACCACCTACGCCAGCTGCTCCACCAAATATATTACTTAAGGATTGGGTGGCATTCTCGGGTATTTTGGGTTCGATGCGTCTCAGGAGAGTTGCGTATTTCTCGCTAAAAACATTGCGTGATGACATGGTCAGACGTCGCATGCGATGCCTCAGCTTCTTCTCACGTATACGCTCGCCACACTCTCCACGCTCGTCCTCCTGTCGCAAGAGATTATGCATTGCATCCGCATCCTCCGTATCGCTGCTGCCGCTCTCCAAATAGAACATTGTTGCTGCCGCAGCTGCTGCCTCTGCCGGCTGCTTATATATATTTAGTTTATACTGTGGTGATCTGCCCCCCATTTGCGCTAAACTGCTGCTGCCACTACTGCCCCCCGCACAGTTGAGAAAATCTATATACTTTTGGACTCTAAATTGGAATGGGGGCTTAGTGCGTTTTTATGTTCCATGTGTGTTATCAGTATGACACACAATAACAACAACAACAACAACAACGTCAGCCATTGGAGGCACGTGCAATACAATACAACAGCGACAATACGACAAGGATTCAATTACAGTACAGTATAGAGTAATTTGTATGATTAGAGAGTTGAGATGTTGCGTTTTGAGTTGAGGTGATAACAATAAGTTAGTTTTGAGGAAGAGCATTCAAAAGAAGAGAATAAAATGCTTTAGAAAATATATAGTTAAACTTTGAGCAACGCAAGAGACCTACTCCTAGCACCTAAACTATTACGTACGATCTTATTCTCATTCTGGATATGCCTTATGTGAAGGTAAAAATACCTTACGAGTCATTCGAGTTTCCTATGCAATCGAGAATGCGATTCTCAACTTTGTGTAAATAATTATAAGCAAATAATAAGCTAGCCTGTGCCTCGTTTATATGACCAATCGACCAGACATATCCAGACATGGATACAGTGCTTGGCATTTCCATATAATACTCACTCTTCTATGAGAGCCACGTCGGCACTAGTTGGTTGACTGCTGAAGGTATCTTTCATGAGGGTAACTGCCGTACCGACACCACGTGCCACCACTCCCACATCGCCTTCTAGATCAAAGCATTGTGTATAGCCGATAACCGCATTGGCACCCATATTGATCGCTTTGAGGCCCATCTTGCGCTGCACTTGGCCGGACAATCTGAGAAAGACTACTTGACGGGCCTCGTTGGAAGCGCGTGGAGTTCGTATTTTATCAATCCATTGGTATTCCGGGTCATCGTTGACCACCAGTTCTTCGACAAAGCCATGGATGACCTGGGCACGATATCCGAAGGGTACACATTGTGCTGTAATAATAAAGTCGAGATAAATTTAACCAATACAATGACCTGGTACTACGCACAGTGAAAAAATGGTATGCCGCAGGAACTTTGTCGGAACTTGTTGACATCAGAGAATAGATCCACTTTGACAATAACATTGATTTCACCGCGTATTCCGTGCATGGTATCAAAGACCGGAATCCAGCCGGACAGAACTGTGCCCTTGCCATGGACGGCCTGACTAGAGTTTTCTAAGCACAATGGATTCAGGCTTATGTTGACTTTGCCAATTGCATCATTTGCCGAGTATGTATCATAATCCATGAGTCGTATCTGTAGTGGTTCGTCCTGCAATTCAGCATCATCCACCTCAAAGCGAAACCTATAAAGTATGGGAATGTGTAAGTAACCAATGTTGATGGAGGCATTAATGTATACACATACCAATCTGTGTTCCATGTGGGATTCAAGCTTTTCCGAAACACTTCCGTCTTGTGCTCCTTGTTGGCCAATTTGATTTCAACAAAGGCGTCGGTTGTCTCACTGCTCTTGTCCATAACTGGCAGATTGCGCGCAGCCTTTATCTTGACCCCCACTTTGCCTGGCATTTTGCTGCTGAGAAAATGCTAGGACACACCGACAAATCTGCTCACCTACCGCCGTACTACTTCACACAACGTGCGTTTTCACTTTAATATCCAATTTGCTGCCTAATTCGACTGCGCCACGTTATGTTTTTATATTTTAAGTAATGTTTTTCATTTTTCCTAAGTAAATGTACTAGAGCTGATAAATCATGTTAAAAGCGATTTATCGATGTTAGAGAATTAGGGACAATATCGGTGTTTAACTATGATTTATCGAAATCGAAATTTAAAATTTGAAAGTTGCGTAGCCCTAGCTCAGAGTTTTGCTTAACGGATTAGAAAAAAATAAAAATAATAATAAGAACCTAAACATTAAAAGTTATTAGTTAATAAGTCTAAATCGAAGTTCAATAATACGGGTACCACCAAATTTAAAATAAACAATAACATATCGATACGCCGATATCACGATTTCTTGTTAATACGGTTCGAAAATAATGAATTCAAATTATAATTTATTAAAAGTAAAAATGTAAATTCGTTGTTTTAAATATTCTTGATATAATTTACTGCACACCGACAGACAGTCTAATCGGTGAGTTTCAGGCAGTCTTTCATTGATTAGCTGTATAATATTGCCGAGCTTTACACTTAACAACTACAATACAATTCATAATAATAATAATTATTTTCCAATGCAAAAATCTTTAAAGACAACGTCGAGTATATCTTCGCAACTGACGTGTCCGGTGATGCGTTCAATACAACGGACAGATTTGCGCAGCTGCTGCGCTGCTATGGCCATATCTGGGTATACGTCGGGTTTGTAATCTCTTAGAAAAACTTCAATGTACTCAATGCAACGCTCCAATTGCTGGCGGTAGCGCATGTGAGTAATGCGTGGATGTTCTGCTTGGGGCGTGCCGCACAACTCTTGCAGAAGACTCTCCAGGGAGCCTAGAAATGTTGGCAAGTTCTCATGCTTGTGGCAGGATACACATAGCAGATTTTCAAGCTGATTTAGACGTTGGAGTTCTTCCGCTGTCAGTGTGTCCGTTTTATTTGCCACCAGCTGCAGACGCTTTCCATCGATAAGTTCTGGTCCAATATCTAGATCTTTCAAATATTTCTCGGTGTGAACTTTGAGGGCTTCGCTACTGTGCACCTTAGCTAGTTGCCTGGCATCTGTCATTAGGAGTATCAGATCGGATTGAGCCACACACTGCTTCGCTCTTGCAATGCCTTCCAATTCTATAGTGTCTGTGGTATCGTTGCGTAGACCCGCTGTGTCCGCAAACACAACCGGATAGCCACCAAAGTTATGAGTTGTTTCGATAATGTCTCGTGTGGTACCCGCTTGGGCGGTGACAATGGACACGGAACGCTGACACAGCATGTTCAGCAGACTACTCTTTCCGACATTCGGAGCACCGACAATAGCAGTGCGCACACCATCGCGTAACAGCTCTCCCTGTCGTTGATCATTGAGATGTTCTCGTATCTCACGCTTTACTGTGTTCAATTCTCGGGTCAATTGTATTATGACGCCTCCTTCGATCTGCTCCTCTTCGGCAAAGTCTATGTATGCCTCTAGGTGTGCTGCGCAGCGGATCAGACGTTTTCGCCAGGTGTCATAGAGACGTGCCAATGCTCCTGTGCTTTGTAGAACCGCCTGTAATGTATTTTATGTATTTAAAGGTAAATGGGATTATAGATTATATTGGTGGTATATGGTTACTAACCCGCTTTGCTTTACCTGTTTGCGCTGCGCCTCTGTCTCGGCATGTATCAAGTCAGCTAGGCCATCCACCTCTGTCAAATCCAATTTACCTCCAAAAAACGCACGCTTTGTAAACTCTCCGGGCTGGGCTGGACGCAATCCTGGCACTTGACCCAGTGCATCCAGCATTGCAGCAATTACGGCCAGAGAGCCGTGCACTTGAAACTCGCAAGAATCTTCACCGGTGAATGAAGCTGGTCCCGGGAACCAAAGAAGCAGACCCTTATCAATAACATCTTTACTGACCGGATGGTAAAATGATTTTAAATATGCCTGCCGTTGTTTTGGCTCATATTCGTTGTTGTTTACAATCGCGAGCAGAGCCTGCTTGGTCTGTGGCCCGGAGACACGAATCACTGAGACGCCACACTTTACATGCCCCGAGCTAAGGCTATATATTGTGCATCCACTTCCATTTGTGCTGGCATGGCGTCGTAATAGATTCCACCAGCCATTTGATATGCTCCGCAACAGAGCCATAGCTACTTTAAACGTTCAAAACGGCAGTAACAAAGAAAAAAACAAAACACAGATGATTTGTGGCAATCGATAATTTCAGATTAATCGAGTACACGAGTACATGTGCCGCGATACTGTGTTAAGAGCGTTGCCGGACCACGAAAATTAATAATATATGATTTGTATTATTTTGAAGCCATTTATTTTTTTACTTTTAAAATGTTTAGCCTCACAACCTTAGATTTTTTACTCATCTTCTTTTATTGGCTCATCTCGTTTTTTCTTTGGTACACGAACTTTTTGCTTGGATTTTTTTATATTGTCCGTTCGAGGAATTACAATTTTCTTTTTCTTAGCACGTTGCAGACGTTTCCAATTCTCATAATCATGGGGTCCTGTTACAGGCGTTTTCGGAATTTTCCGGAATGGTCCATCCTTGCGAGTCGCTAGTGAACGTGTTGTATGAGCGATTAATTTACCAATCCGAAATAATGTTGTTGCCATATTGTTATTTAGAATCCATATTTTTATAACGATTTTCAACTTGAAAATTTCTTGCTATGATAATACATTTATTGACACTTATTTCTTGAATACTTGACTTAGTATGAGATATAATACGAGATTTTTGGCAACAAAAGCGAAACTCTAGTTTGTATTGTTAGATTTCAATAAAGGCTTAAAACAAGCATAATTTTTTAAAAATTTGCAGTAAAAATGCAATTATGAACTATCAAAAAACGGATCTAATGAAAGAACCTGAAATTCTCGAAGACTAGACGAACATCTTTAAGTACACAGTGTTAGTTTCATCTAGAATTATTGTTGTCTCTATAGTAGAAAAGACGTTCGGTTTCAAATATAATATAATTTTTTTTATTTAGATTAAGAATACTACAAATTTGACAAATAAGTGTACATAGCGTTACTTAAGTGAAGCCGGTACGTAATTTGATTGGTATTGCTAGTCTTAAAAGTTTCTGTATTGAAGACTGTCTCTCTGTTGCATTTGTTGACTACGTACACGATTACGGGCGATTCTATTTGGAGCGCCCAACAGCATATGATGGGTAAAGGCTAAAATCCAGGGGTGATAGATTCATGTTCAGGGTAAGGGTTGGTTATTAATATCTTATTTGTTGTGGACATTTTTTGGAAAGCTTATTAGCGCTCTTTAGGTCTGTTTTGCAAATTATTCCCAGTTTCTACTTGTTCGATTACGGGGAATTCTGTTTGGCGCGCCCCACAGCTTCACATTTTTAAGTTCAGAGTCCCACGATTTTGCTAGATTCAGACGTTTTTCAAGCTTTCTTCGAGGTTTGATTGATTGAATTTCTGGAATTGAGTTAGGACCACCTTTGTAGCGAACATTTTCTGGAAACTCAATCCATGTACAATCATATTTTCGGTCATTAGGTCCATGATGTTTATAATGCGAATGATCTAGGCGAACTTCGTCAGGAATTTCAGTTTTCTTCTCCCTATCCTGCTCCCACATTGACAGTCTCTTACTGGCTTCGTATTTAAGAGATTTTAGACGTTCCCGCTGTACTCTCTCACTGTCGATTTTACGAGAATTATTCCGAAATGCAGGAACTCGCCTCGCGATATGACGAGTCTGAGCATGCGCTATTTTTGCGTTTAACAGCTCTATACATCGGTTCACCAACATTTTTGTACCATTATTAAAATTAACCATTTTTTCTCAAACTCAAAGCAATGCCACTAATTTATATAAATATTCCTAAGTTTTTTTTTTTTTTTAACTTATTCTTTGCTTGCCGAAAGTGTTTATCAAGAGGCTTTTAACGACTAACTGAAAAATGTAACGCGCGATTGAATACAAGTATTAACACAATGATGGAAAAGCTGACTTGATCTGATACAATACTTAAACTGAAACTGCTCTCACATCTAAAAATAATTGCAAAGGTGACCCGTAAAAGTGATATATACTAATTTCATAAGACTTGATTTTACAGCTTAAATAAATCCCATTAGAACTTTATTGGCAATTTCTGCAAAGTGTGACCATTGTACTACATATGAAATACCATATATAATATGTTGTAAGTTGTGGATGTCTGGGGCAGTCGTATCGGTCACCAGGTTGGGTAATTAGCGCACCTATGACACTTAAGCGCACAAACATAGAGCTAGAGAGAGAGCAAGAATATCTAAAAAGTCGCCGATCGAACTCAGTTGGGATTTATACGTTGAATGCTTTAGAATGAAGTCTATCGTAATATTCTTAGTTGTCCTACTTTTTGAACACTCTACAAGCAACCAAACAGAGTCACTGCAGCATATGCGAGATGGTCTACTCTCACGTCGTGTGCGGGCTCTCATATTCCCCAGCAAGGCTTCGGTATTGTTAACTGCGGCCCTGACCAAGATCATTGTGGGCGGGCGGCCAAGTGGATTGCAATATAGTCTGGAGTTCGATATGTACATTCCGTTACCCGATACGGTAGAGGGTTGGCGACCAAATATACTTTTGGGCACTACAACCAAGAAACCGGCAGCAGCAAAGCCGAAACGTCGTTGGGATTGGTATCGTAAGGGATATGGTAATAATAAACATTACACTTACTACAATCCCTATAGGGGATTCCAGGCCAGGTAAGTGTTAAGTTGATTTTCGAGTAAACTTTATAATCCTCATTGTATAGTTAAAGTTCTGCAGTTCCCAAAAGCAATGCGAATCATTTCTACAAAAGTCCCTGGAAATTAACCGAGGAACCTTGGCCCGGGCATAGGAAACATGAGCGCAACGAGGTGTATAAATCGTGGTCTGAGATTCCGGGCTGGAAACTCAATCGCGGCTATAGGGAAAGACGTGAAATATTTGATCAACTTGAGGCGATGGGCAACTAGTAGGATTATATAGTAAAATATTCCATTCAATTCAACTTCTAATATAGATTTCTTCCAGTTTTCAGTTAGATTTGAAGGCCTGCATAAGGCGTGCAATGTGCGAGTTTCGAGAAAGGTTTAATCAGCAATACGGACAGGGTCTACTCATGCAGGATCTGTTGGGCATTGTACTAA
Organism: Zaprionus kolodkinae; assembly: GCA_018901885.1. NCBI lineage: Eukaryota > Metazoa > Arthropoda > Insecta > Diptera > Drosophilidae > Zaprionus > Zaprionus kolodkinae. The sequence goes on along the minus strand of JAEIFM010000498.1, from coordinate 8,328,341 downwards.
CGTAAGTTTCATAATATAATCTCCTATCTTTCTTAATTTAAGATACATGTTTTCTTTTATTATGTTTATCCCATACAGAGTTCCTGAAGATATAGATGATAATAATTACCACAATCTACCCGAAGGCAGCAATTGTGCCCATTTCTATGCGCCCTCCTGCCCCTATCGAGTATTAGACTTTCTCACATTTAACGCAATGGGATCCAAAACTAAGTAGACTCTTTTTTTGATGTCAAATTTCGAAAGTAATAAACGTTCATGGAATTTAAGAAATATTCAGTATTTATGTTCATTCCAAGTTAAACATCTCTTGGTATAAAACAATTTTATTTTTAGTTTATTTTTTTAGTTAATGAAAATTCCCAAAAATTCAAAATTCTAATTTGGTATATATGATGTTTAACATATACAACTTTTTAGGCCGCAGAGCCTTTCGCCAAGGCAATTTGGTCTCCTTCATTCGTTTAAAGTGTTCAAAGCAATCTAGGAAGGATAGATGCGAGAAGCCGCTAAAGGAATTTCCATGTGGCAAACCAAAGAAAATGGGGAATCAACCCATATTAATGAATGAAACGAAGATGACAAAGCCACCATCAATTTGGCTAAATCCATTTTGTGATGAGGATGATTATTTTTGTCCATTCAATCCGCGCTTCGACGACATCTACTATGTCGAGTCGGATAAGGCGAAACGTAAGTATTGGCAGACATGGGTCTCCTGCCCGCCTATCCAGATCAAGAAGAAGAAAATCTGTTGTTTTGAGAAGGTGAAGTCTATGCCATATAGACGACGCAAACGCAAACCGGTCACCGCCTGCCCGCAACCCAGGTGCAACGAGGGGGATTGCCCCAAGGCAATACGACGATGTCATCGTGCTGGACGTATTCCACCACATTGTGTTAAAATGAAACGTCCCCTCTTTTGCACCAAACCGTTGACACCTTATCCAGCATTCTCTGAGTGCACTCGACTGAAACCTGACGCTCTACCACTGAGTGAATGCCGTTGCCTTTATAAACCTATGATATGCGAAGTTTGGGCAGAATGGCGACGTCGTTCCATTAATAAAAGTCGTCAAAAATGCTAACACGATCATTGTGAATGTTTGCTGATATGACGAGAGATACGGTTTGAAACAAAAAAAAATTATAATAATATCACAAAATATGTTTACGATGTAGTAGGGCACTGCATTTAGATGAGGACCGTCGATCGCCGGAACCAGTCCCAAATTCAAAATCATAACTTTTGAACCAGATATGATAATTGAATGATTCAACAAATTGCATATAACAGCTTTGAAATGAATGCTATTTCATAAAATGTTTGTTTTTTTTTTTTTTTTTAAAGATTTTGAAGTGTTTAAAAATCGATTACAAGCTCAAAAAAGAAAGAAAAAAAAAGTATATAAAAAGCTTTCAATTTACTTTACTTTCAACTGATTTTTCCTATGAAACACAGTCAAAGTAATCTGTGGTAAGTTCAATTATGATATCCTAAAAAAGAAAAATGATCGAAAATTGCCAGCTATATTAAAATATGGTTCCGATCCAGTTTATATATTTTATATATATATTTCCTATTTAAACTTTATTCTCAGTCATGTGTTAGAAAGTTATTTTCGTTATATGCGTCAACCAATCCCAGACTTCGGGACTGCATTCCCTATAGGTTTGTAAACAGTCTGCCCCGCTGCGACCCGCATCCCGAGCATCGAGGTACTTTTCCGAGACATTATCCATAGTGGGGCTGCAGTTAGAATTTTAATCTATGTAAAGTAAATGTTGATAATAGAGATGGGTTACTCACATGAGAATCGCATTTAGAATCTCGCTGAAGATGTTGCTCCCGTCAAAGGGCAGCTGGGATATTTCACAAATGCTTCGCAATAGACACGTGGCGCCGCGTTCACTGCCATCTAACCTATGAATACCATGAATAGAATGAGTGTAAGTTGAATAAACCGGTCAACTTTCGTATATATAGTACTCACTGCTCCATGCCCGCCTCGATGGAATCATAGAACCAACTACGTGTATCATCCCTATGCAGTGTGGCCTCCATTCCCCGGCGCAGCTCACGTGCCGTAGAAACAAAAGTTGTGGTGTTCCACCAACTCCACCAATAGAGCGGTATAGTTGTGGGTGTATACTGATTCTGTAGATTGTAAAAGAACCAAAACGATTGATCCTTGTCCGCCTGCTTTACGGGATGTGCCACACTTGCGACGAACTAAATTGAAGTTACATTTATTTATATTATATATAGTATATATATATTTGAGATCTTACCTTGATAACACCCTGGCCATCGAAAATAGCCACACGCTTGGCACGATGCAGTTTTGTGCTGTGTGTGCTCTCATTGGCGGCCTGGACTGATCTGGGCAGGAAATTACGATCAATGTGGCCCACAACAATGGAGATTCCATAGATTGCCAATATAAGTATATAGACTCCGCTATGTTGCATCCTAACATTGAAGCTCTTAGCTTAAAACTGAAGAACTATTAAAGAATCTTAAGGTTCCAGCTGAAGTATTCACAGACACGCAATATTTGTTTGTCCAACTAATTGACAGTTTAGACAAAGTGAGAAGTTCCGAAGATATAGATCCACTAAGACAAAAGAGTATATACACATGATACGTTCTAATAAATCTGGGTCATATTGTCATCGAACTGTATATGAATAGTATTCATATCGAATGAGTTTTGATATGAAATTTCTATATAATTTATTTAAATTCTAAATCGTTGCTGTAGTGCATTCAAAATTCTACATGAGGTTTACATGGGCCACGAGCATCCAATTATTAACTTATATTTGCTTTCTATTGTTTCGGAAATTACTTCTACACGTCTTCAGCCCCAATTCCGAATTGAGGCTTGTGGCCAGCAAATGCTCGACTCATTAACAGTTCCCCTAATTCGAGACCCAAATAAACAAATGAATTGATAAAAAAAAAAAAAAAAAAAACCGGAACGTGGAAGACTCGTCTCTGGTTGCCTCATATCAAGATGCGACGGCCAAAGCAGCAGAACGATAGGATCCTCATTGCGCTCATTGGGTTTCTCCTGACCAGCAGCACCTCAGGCTTTCTGTTTCCCCCAACGACGTCCCTGCAGGTAACAACCTCGATGTCGGTGCCCATGGATATACCAGACGCTCGCAAGGTCTTCATGGATCTGGGATTCCAGATGAATTACAATCTGCCCTACAATCTGTCCTCATTCTATAATCCAACCATTTGGTCTAATGCCTGGGATCGTCGAGGCAAGCGTAATGCGTACAACATTACGGGCATGGCCAGGGAGCTGCTGGAGGCCGAGAGTGATCTCCATCCGGGTGACTTCACCGCCGGCGAGCTATACGCAGGCTTGGAGAATCGTTTGCAGAACACTGGCTTACACAGATCCTGCCTACTGCGCAGCGTCTGCGAGCTGGCTCTCCATCCGCTGGCCGACAATGACGGCTCTAGCTATAGTCTGATCGTACAGATCATCACATTTCTGCTAACGTAAGTAACATATTATGTCTCGCATAGGATCAGAGTAAATATTCTGTATTTCCACTTGGCAGACCCTCCCAGCACGATGGATTCGGAGCGCACGAGAAGCTCTACAGATATCGATACGAGCGGGCCGAGAGTCTCGGCTTCTTGGGCGGCGACTGCCAGCGGGCATACCCCAAGTGCGAGTCGGATGTGATCTCCATGATAACCAGACTAGTTAGCTGAAATAAACTACTCCCTCTCTCTCTCTCGAAGTTCTGTTATTCCTCTCAGATTTAAGAACCCACTTCAGTTCCATTTGTGATCTTTATTGCGACAAGCTTTATAAGACAATGCGATTCCTAGCCTAGTAGTTTGCTGATGCCGCTCAGGAAGTCCACATCACAATCCGGATATAGTCGGGCACAATCGGCACCTAGGAAACCCTGCTGCTCGGCATGCTCATAGATCTCTCGATACAATGTCTCGCTGGGTCCGAAAGCCGCGTGCAGGGAAGGCCTGAGGTGAAGTGGGGGAATTAGAAATATCATTGGATTGCAATCGCCCCATCTCACTTACGTCAGTGTAAAGGTTAACAGAGCCGTCAGCATGTTCTGGTGTCCATCGTCGAAGGGATGACGTGCCAGCTCACAGACACTTCTTAGCAGGCAGGATTCATCGAAACCGTAACGTGTTAACATACTCTCAACACTCTCGTATAATTCTCCAGCGGTAAAATCACCTGGATGCATTGTATCCAACATAGGATTCAGATACTTGTGCGTCTCGTTGCGTAGTTGTCGTCTATCCCGGCGTGCGAACTCATCTTCCCAGATGGTTGCATTATAGAAACTCGATGGTTTACTCGGCACATCGTAGTTCATCTGCAGGCCCCAATCCCAGAACAACTTGCGGTAGGGTAAGACAACGGGCACCGATAACGAGGCAGTTACCTGGTATACCGAAGAAGCTGGAAAGAAGAGCGGTAACTTGGCTTGGACAGGAGCCCATACCTGTGCCAGCAGAGCCCCAAAGAAGATGTTGTGTGCAGCTTTGAGATACATTTCAGAGTAACCCACTGGGATTTGCGTATGTGTCGCGCAATGTGCGTTAATTAAGCTCCAGCAATAGTTGCTAATCAGTGAGATCGGCTGGAACAAAGTGATCCGACAGACAGCTCAACGTTACACCAGTCACGTGCCCCCGTTCCATCGTAATTCCCATGGTAAATATTGTAAGCAGTGACGTCTTTTCATTCAGGTTTCGGTAAGATCACTTGGGCTTCTAGGGTTTGGACTGTAGAGCGAAGTTGGGTTGATCATGAACTGGGAAACTTCAGTCGATTAGTCTATAATGGATCTCACATCCTACCACGAAAGTATAAGGTATAGTTATACTCTATGTTATCGATAAGGTTTGTATGATCGCAATGTGAAGTAGGTAAACTGAGTCCATGAATTGAGGATCAATTACTCTATCGACTCTTTCAATATTCGACTTTCTCCATAGATTGCAGTTAGCTCTATGGTTTATTTGAGTTTCCAGTTTACATTAAGTTAGAAGTAATGAAGAGATCCAATTGTAATTCAATCCACAAATTTGACTTGTTTGCTTCCGCGTTTAGACCAATTTAAGATAGTAAAGTCTCAATCAATAGTTGGCTTTGATTGGGAAGATGCTGAACATTTCAATCAGTACGTTTCAGTCATGCATTGCCGGCTCTTGGTACTGCTTTTCGGACCCTTGGCTCTCCTAGGACTGATCTCAGGTGAGGGCAATAGAACAGAGCTCAATCATGTTGTGGAACGGGTTTTCTCTCGCCAGAAGCGTTTTGTTCTATTCCCAAAGGGATCGAATCTAAAGTTTACCATATCCATAAGTAAGGGACTACTGTCGTCCTATCCAAAGGGTGTTTCGATGACCATTGAGCAGGCTTGCTATTTTCCGGTTCCATCTAGTCGAATGGATGTGTATCCAAAGCGTTTTCGTCCTAGGACAACCACAACTCCAGCTCCCTTGACGACTACAGAGCCCACGTATGTTTGGATCCCAGGCACCGATTGGCGCTTTAAGGCGACTCCTCTCAAGAAACCTATGCCGTTGAAGCTGCATCAGCGGATCGATCATGTGGATCCCTACAAGGTGAAGCAATGGTCACGCTACGGGGAGAAGTACAACAACTGGAAGCCACCAGTCAAGTATCATGAACAGCCCCAGAAGTGGTCTAAGTGGACTACAGCTTCACCCAAATGGAGTAGTTACAATAGACGCTGGTACAGATCCATCGATACGGAGGATTACGATCCGGAAACCGCTGACTATGAAGCCGTGGAGTATCCAGATATTGAGCATTTACAAGACTCGCGACATTACCATGGAATACGTGATCGTCGTCAGCTTTTCGAACAGTTTGGAGGCTTCAGTAAATTGTACTAGATGCTTCTATGATTCTTAACCTAGAGCTAAACTAATCTCGTCATCTCTTGCAGTCTTGGTATGGACACAAAGTCATGTATACTGCGCGCCATCTGTGACAGCAAAAGGTTGCTCCTGCCACCTGGTTACTCCATGCTGCAGGACATAGTGCGTCTGATTTTCACGTAAGTCTTTGCTTCTATTGTTTCTTGATTCTCAACTTATCTATTGATTTTCATTAGCATGCCCACTATATCGGGCGTGGAGGATGACTACAGTCGCATCATGCGCATGGACAGTGAGGATTGTGACCGTCGGTTTAGGGCAGAGTGCAAGCTAGATCTCTTAGCCTGGTTTCTTGGATTTAAGAACTGATTAAAAATACGAATAACAAAGTTGGAAAGTTTTGTTTTTATTGCACGAAGGGAGCATCCCAAATGGACTGCTTGCATTCCGGATACAGTGCAGCACAGTCTCCGCTGTGGGCGTGTGCCTTGTCGTAGTGTGTGTCACGATAGGCTACCGGCTCATGGTCCAAGGCCTCCGGTATGGTGAACAGTGCTCGCAGAAGTTCCCCAACAAAACTGCCCGGCTCTCGCTCCACCGATTTCTGTCCCGTCTCACACAACGTACGCAACACACACTGGTGTCCATTCTGACCACGTCTGTAAGGAAGATTAATGATGTAAGGATGTTCACTACCAGGTAGAGCTCTTCTATCCCTACTCACTTGTCCAGATACTTCTCGATGCGCTCGTACAACTTTTGGCGACTATTGCGATGATATTTGATTTGGTTTCCCTCCATTCGAGTAAGCTGCTCATCTTGCTCGCTTGTGGTGCCACTGCGACGCTGTCGATGATGCAAATGTGGTTGGGTAGGATCTGGAATACTACGTTTGCCATATACAGGAAAGATCCGGTGATACTTTAGGTGTGGTGGTCTGGCTGAGCTAGTGGGCACTCGTGGCGCTTCTTCCTGCCGATTTTGCTGAGCTTTGCTCGGGTTGTAGAGCTTGTTTCGCTCTTGAATACTACCAGGGTTATTATGATAGAGAGATTAAGGGTTTATCTAATTGGGAATCGACTTACTGTGAGGGCAAGGCCCAGTAGGGGAAGCGTGTGGTCCTGACGGGGCTGTAGGACTGTGACCATTGCTTGAAGGGATTGCGTATGCTGCTACTGTAATAGTAACTATCTTTGCGCCGGGCTGGCTTACTCATTCCAGGTCTGGGTCTATAGTAACTATTCCCATATTGATGCGAGATATGCATTGGTGGGCGGAAGACTGAGGAGCTATTCATATCGGTTGAAGCTGTCGAGTTGGCTGCATCATCCACATACGAGATATTGGATATGATATCCTTGCGACTGACATCTATGGTTCCAGTTGCCAGTTTAATCAACAAATCATCGACCGCCTCGCTGGGTGGCTTGCTGGGTAACTCCCAAGCCAAAGCAACTGTGACGCCCAGCACCAAGTAGTTGGTGTAGTCGACGACACAGATGTATTCGTCATAGACTGCAAGGACCGATTAAAAATGGAAGAAGTATAGGTTGAATCTCAATCTGGACTTACCCACTTGAAAGGAACTGCCCTCTGGAAAAACCAAGTAGCGACGCTGCCTGGAAAGAATGTCCTTACTGCTCGAATGATTAAGTTTCGATTCAATCAGTTGGTCGAAGTCCTGCTGGACATTCAGCATGGGCCCCGTATCCGGCAGGTCTACACTTAAACCGGCTTTGAGTGCATCTGCCAGGCAGATAAGAAGCAGCACTAGTACCGCCTGCTGTAGAGTATTCCCTCTTTGCTTACACATGGTTCACTCTTGCGTCCCATACACAAACTGTTGGCCCAAAACTTTTGGAAATCTTCGTCAAAGAACCGAAAAGATTTCATTTTTAATTAATTTCTTCGGCCTGTTAATTGGAGATTTCTCACGCTGTCTCTCCCCTAAGAGTTTCCTATCTTACACTTTCAAGCCAGATCTTTCTTTCCACTCATCACACTTTTGTTTTCAGACTCTTTCGCTTTGTTCTAGTGGAATTCTTTCACCCAAATCATAATATACTCAGAGGTGTCAAGTGGTTCTTCTTTTCTCTGGTCGATGATCTTTTCATGTTCTGGTTTTCTCTTGATGAAGCTAAAAAACCATCAACATAGGTACAACATCTTTTTTCTTGTTTTGAGTTGAGATTTAATAAATTAATATAACATATAACTTTTAAGTTCCACAATGGTTAGGCATAGTTTTCCTAGATCCAGTCCAAGATATCCATTCCTCAGCTTTAAATATGTATCACCTTGCTAACAAGACGAAGAAGGTCATACGTACAGTCGGGATACAAACGGGCACAATCATGACCAAGGAATCCATCTAGTTCGGCCTGTTCGTAGACTTTCCAATAGACGTGCTCGCCCTCAAGAAAACCCTCATGCTGGGAAGGACTGTAGGGAGTAGGCGAAGTATGCTTTATAAAGACTTACATAACAATCCTACCTACGCCTACCTCAATACGAAGGTGATGATGTCACTCAGTAGGTGATCCCCATCAAAGGGATGTTTGGCCAGTTCACAGACGCTTCTCAATAGGCAGGTATCGTGAAAGCCGTACGAGCCAAGACTATCCTCCATTGTCGCATAGAGTTCCCCGGCAGAGAAATCCTTGGGATGAGTTTGGGTCAGTGCGTTGTGTCCATATTTGGAATAGAAGCTCAGCTCGTTGTGAGGCAATTCACGTTTGGTCTGGTAATTGGCAAAGCCCGGCCAGATGGGTATGCTGTAGAATGCGGTTAGATTATTGGGTAGATCATAGGAGACGGCAAAGCACCAATCGATCAGTATGCGTCGTTCCGGGTAGAACTCAGCAACGGGCACCGATACGGACGAGGTTAACTAGGGGCAGAGTAGGAATGATTGTCAGGGAGTTATTCTATTATATAATGTTTATTACTTACTCCAAGGTTTGTAGACGTCGGGTAAAGCAACGAGAACGCAAAGTCATAGCTAACGAGGAGCAGCAGAACCTTATAGAAGAATCTCTTGAACTGCATTTTGGATGACCAATCGTTGCGAGCGTAATACTCCTACTGCTCGAATTGGTAAATAATGATACAGACGATAATGTAGATATACAGAGATCACTCTGAAATTAGGTCTACAGGGCAGAATTCGATATTCATAACTAAAGTCAATACAGATCAAGACATCGAATCGGCTGAGAGTAAATATTTAGACAACTTGTTCACAGAAACTTCGAGTACTTCTTGTACTACAAGATCGATTGGTTTGGATTCAAGCTCCGGTCAGAACTATAATGTCGCCGGCTGGGATATGTATGCTTCTGGTGTTGGCCAGTTGCAGTAGCCAGGCGGAAGCGGAGTGTCGTCAGACTAAGCTCCGATCGAGCTATGATCGTGCTTTCAGTCGCAGGAAACGTGCGATCATCTTTCCACCAGGATCGTTTTTCAAGTTCACCCTGAACTTCAGCAAGGGGCTGCTCTCAACGTATCCACGTGGCATTACCTTCAATCTGGAGGAGGCTGTGTACTTTCCCATTCCAGGTACCCGGGATGATCTCTATCCCAAGAGATTCTTACCAAAAACAACAACTACTGCGAGGCCTAAGACAACCACCCCGCTAACTTTTGTATATATTCCCGGAACCGATTGGCGTTTCAAGGCACAGGCCTTGCCTAAGCCGAAGCATGGACAGAAACCCATCGATCGCATCGATTACGGATCGTACAAATGGCAGAAGGGCACAAAATACGAGGAGAACTATAAGTGGCAGGCAAACAGCAATCCGGCTAAGTGGTCTAAGTGGACAACACCCGCTCCCCAATGGACGCGTGACTGGACAAGTCATTGGCGGGGATTCCAACCCGTTGACGAGAATCATCGCCACTTTCATGGCCATCGGGACAGACGACAATTGTTCGAACATTTCATTGAACTAAGTGGACTGTGCGTTCCTATATAGTACAGTGTATCATTCGTATTTCCACGCTGATATCCTCTGCTCTTCTCCAGCTTTGGTCTCGATGTCAAGTCCTGCATTCTCCGCACAATCTGCGACTCCAAGCAGCTTCTACTACCGCCAGGATACTCCATGCTGCAGGACATGCTGCGTTTGGTCTTTACGTGAGTTAATCTTGAACTATTCTATGATCTTGCTATATGTCGTCCACAGTATGCCCAGATTGGATGGCCTACAGGATGAGTATACTCGCATTATGGGCATGGAAGCCAATCGCTGTGCCAGCGAGTTAAGAACAAAATGTAATATGAACCTGCTAATTTGGCTATTAAGTGGTCGACTGGAATAAATAGGTATATATTTTTAGATCCTAAAAATACTAAGGATAAAGCTGGAACTGTGTTTTTATTGCACAAAGGGAGCGTCCCAAATGGACTGCTTGCATTCTGGATACAGTGCAGCACAGTCTCCGGTGTGGGCATGTGCTTTATCATAGTGAGTTTCTGCATGCAACATCGACTCATGCTCCAGGGCCTCCGGTATGGTAAACACTGCTCGCAGAATCTCCCAGACAAAGCTTCCTAGCTCTAGCTCCTCTGATTTCTGTCCCGTCTCGCACAACGTACGCAACACACACTGGTGTCCATTCTGACCACGTCTATGGATAGGATCAATGATATAAGGATGTGTAGATAGAGTTCTATTTCTACTCACTTGTTCAGATACTTCTCGATGCTCTGGTACAACTTTTGGCGACTATTGCGATGGTATTTGATTTGGTTTCCCTCCATTCGAGTGAGCTGCTCATCTGTATCGCTCGTGGTGCCACTGCGACGCTGTCGATGATGCAGATGCGGTTGCGATGGATCTGGAATACTACGTTTGCCATATACAGGAAAGATCCGGTGATACTTTTGGGGTGGCGGTCTTGTTGAACCGGTAGGTCTACGAGTTGCCTTCTGCTGACGATTTCGTTGATGCAACCTACTCTTGCTGGGTCTGCGGAACTTAGTTCGCTGTTTAAAACTACCGAAGTTAGAATGATAAAGAGATTAAGGTCTTATCAAGGGTTTATCTGATTAACTTACTGTGAGGGCAAGGCCCAGTAGGGAAAACGTGTGGCTCTGACGGGGCTGTAGGATTGTGACCATTGCTTGAAGGGATTGCGTACGTTGCTACTGTAATAGTAACTATCCTTGCGTCGGGCTGGCATATTCCCTGCAGGTCTGGGTCGTGGTCTATAGAAGCTACTTCCATATTGATGCGATATATGCATGGGTGGACGGAAGACTGAGGAGCTATCGTAGTAAGAGTTATAGTTGAATCCTCTTATATTGGCTGCATTCGATAACTTGATGTAGTTCGGTTTGTAGCTGCTCTTGTTGCTGTTGGCCGAGTCATCCACATATGTGATGTTGGAGACAGTGTCGTTCCGACTGATATCAATGGTACCTTCGTTTAGCTTGGTCAACAGATCCTCCAATGCATCACCGGGTGGCTGGCTGGGCAACTCCCAGGCTAGGGCAGCTGTGACGCCGACCACCAAGTAATTGGTGTAGTCCACAACGCAGATGATCTCATCGAAAACTGTCTTAAGATCAGCATAGGGCAAATGGTTGAATGAAACGTTTCACTTACCCATTTGAAAGGAGCTACCCTCTGGAAAGACCAAGTAGCGTCGTTGCCTGGAGAGCAGCTTGCTGTTAGATGAATCCTTCAGTTTCGCCTCGATCAAATGCTCCAAGTTCGAGCTATCCATGCTATATTCATGATCAATACTCGTGACTTCGGTGTCGTTGCCTTTGAGTGCATCTGCCAGAGAGAGCAGAAGCCAAACAATCATTAGCAGAGCATTAGTATAACTCTGGTGAGGATTGCGTCTCTTCTGGCCCAGATCCCTGCACATTTCCTTGACGTGTGATCGAGGCGTAGTTCATATATCAACTGTCGTTTGCGGAGTTATAGAGAGAGGCGTAAACCCATTGACCAAAGAATGTTGCACTTAGATCTTCTTCCATCTTGGCTTGTTAATTGCAGTCTCTAAACTCCCCCTCCCCACAACTAAATTGCACATACAGTTTTCACACCTAGAGAGCAGCTTCAAGATATATATATATATAGTATAGTAGGGTTTAGTATATCAAAGAGTAGAGTTTTCAAAGTGAAATATCGCTGATCTTTATTCGAACCAGAAATTGTGCATGCAATCGCCGTACAATTCTTTACAGTTCCCTCCCAGCATGCGATGTGCTTCCACGTAGTGCGGTGCCATATGCTCGGCTACTTCATCAGTTTTGGGTAATTGGAAAATGGCCGAAAGTAGCTCCATGACAAAGCTCTGTGGTTGGATTGGATTGGAGTCCCCCTCCGCATCTGCAGCCTGCTGACGCTGTGCGGACTCGCAGAGTGCGCGCTGTATGCAGGCGCTGCCATTGAGTTGTCGCCTTAAGGGAGAGATAGAGAGAGAGAGATAGATAATATATAGATCAGAGTGAGGTGAGATCAGGTGCTGCTTACGATCTGTAAAGTCGCTCGATCTTGCCAAAGAGCAGCGCACGAGAGCTCAAATGCTGCTGTATGTGTAGCCGCTCGAAGTCATCATCCTGATCCTCTGCAGCATTACGTCGCCGGCGTCGTTTGCCAAATACAGGATATATATGATGCCTTGGCGGTTCCTGCAGCAGCTGACGCGGGCGCTGGGCGTAAGCCACATTGCTGGATGGGATTATCAGATAATAGAGGGATAATAGAGCCAAGAGAGATCTTACCTGCGGATTGTTGGCTGCTGATAGGATCTCCATATCTCCTTTTCCCTCTGCCTCTGCTGCTTTTCCCGCCAGTTCTGCTGGACGCGCGCTTTGTTGCGCTGCCACCAATTGTCCGACCATTGCCTGTTGGCATAAGCGGCTCCAGGAGGTGCAGAGTTGCCTGTCTGCCACTGTCGCCACTTGGCCATCGATTGACGCGCCTGCCAATTAGGCACCCGCTCTCCATTAGATGGATTTGCATAAGCGGAAGTCTGCTTGCCACGCTGGACATTCGTGTAGTAAGCATAGCGCTGGTCTTGGCCAGCAATTGTTGCGGGACTGGAGGTGGTTGCCTGCACGGCCTGCCAATTAGTGTTGCCTGGCACAACTTCCTCTTCTTCTGTCGCACTCCCATTGCGTCGCACTGTGCCCAGCGTGCCATCGCTTAGGCGAGTGCGTAGATTCTCTAGCAGCTCACTGGGTGGTTTGCTGGGTAACTCCCAGGCCACGGCACAGGTGACGCCAAGAATGGCAAAATTTGTATAGTCCACAATGGGTATGATCAAGTCGAAGACCAGCTGGAACGAGCTACCCTCAAGGAAGAGCAGATATCGTTTGTTGCGATGCAACGCCATGAGCTGATGACGTGCTGAAATGTTGCTGTTGCTCTGGACGTGGATGTTGGCATCCGGCTGGAGTACTATTGCCGCTGAAGTGCTGTTCATCACTTGGGATTCTCCTTCATTGGGGCTTCTAATGGCCAGCGCCGGCCATAGGAACGGGAGCAGCAGCAGCATCAGAGCGCAGCCAATCGCGCAGCTAATTACAATTATATTGCTCTTTGCCATGGCGGGGCTTCACTTTGCATAAAATTCTATTGGCCTACACTGTGCAACAAGTTTGGAGACTGTGTGGCAAAGAGGGAGAGAGAGAGGAAAAAAAAATAATATAAAAATGAGTTTAGAGTGCTGCAAAAAAATGTACTACCGATTTTCGATAGCTTTTTCGATACTATTAGCCTAAAAAAGGCAAAATTAATTCTTTTTTATTTTAAAATATTGTTTTTAAACATTGCTGAACATATATTTAGAACAATCGATAGTCAAAAAATAATGGGTTTACCGAAATAATTTAATCATTGATAATATCGTTTGTAGTTTAATTTTTTGTCGCACTAGACTCGATAGTATTTTCGATTGCAGCGAGTGCAATCGATAATCAAATGATCTGTTAATTTTCAGCTAAACTGAAAACCCCAAGTTGTGTTGCGTAGTGTAATTAAGCAATTCAGCAATTGGGCAGTCGCCGCTCGGACTCGCGGGCCGCCCAATTGGTAGGATGCTTACAGTCGGCCATTTGCATAATTTCACTTGGGTCGCGCGACTCGCCGGCGATTCCGTTCGCTGGAATTGCCAATCGAGCGTTAAATTAATGCAATTTTCAGTAGCACTTTTGAACGTACTATACCCATACTATATATACTCGATATATATAGTACGATACTATGGAGTACGCGATTGGGGCACAATTAAAACGCGTTCGATTGTCAGTTGTGCCGCGAGCGGACAATTTGATGCAAAATGATGGTGCCGATAATTACCATTAGTATGGGGTGCATATATCTATATATATATATATCTGTAGCGTATGTATGTGTATTTAAATTTATTCCTTTTTATACGTGTGTGTGTGTGTTCTTTATTGTTGCCACCAACTGCCCGAGCTGAACTGACGCGCTTAACACGCTCGCCTGGTATACTGCATTCTGGCATTTCTCTCCAGGGTCGTGTGCTATCTCTCCAACTGTCTCGCTCTCTCATTCTCTCCCACTCTTGCTCTTTCATCTCTCTCTCTCTCTCTCGGGCTACATCGTTTAGCTGTGCAATTAGCACCCAATTGAGTGTCGTTAACTCGTTTGTAGAGACTTTAAAAGGTGCGAACGGTTTGTTAAATCGCTCTAAATAATATGATATGATTTCAAAGAGTAGGTATGTCATTTCTAGAAATTACTAATAATACAAAATAAATGTAAAACTCTGACAGGGCGTGCCAAGAGGCAGATAAGAAATAATACCACGCTAGACACTTTAAAATTCCTATTGGAAAGGGACACTACAAGATCTTCTTCTAGCCATGTCATCAAGGTGCTACCCACACGCAATATAAATTTAAATTTAAGCGAATTTTCAGTAGCTTTTCCCTTATTCCCTTTTTCTTTTCTGTTTTTTTTTTTGCTAATTTTTGGAAAAGTTGAACTGCAAACAATGTCAACATTGCTGGAAAATGGAAACAAATGCAGCAAACTGAAAACATGGCACTGTGCTGTGGCTTCGCGTGTGTGTGTGGTGTGTTTGTGTGTGTGTGGTGTGTGTGCTGTGGTGTGCTAGTGCAGCAGCGTGGCAGAGTGGGCGGGGGCGTGGCTAGGGAAGGGCGTACTAACGAACAGCAGGCGCCTCAGTCGTCGTAGCATGCAAAACATTTGTCAAATCTAAATTAGCAGAGGGATTGCAGCTGGGAAGGTGATGGGGCGAATGAGCGGCTGAAGGAGGTGGGAAGTAGGAGGTAGGAGGCAAGGAGGAGGCTGCTTCCTTTTGGGCTGGGTTGGACCTGGTACAAATCGTATAAAATCACACTTAATGCCCGCAGGCGGCGGCAGCAGCATGCAAAAGCGCAGCGAGGCGTGAATATCGCAGGCAAACAAACAGTTACAAGGGCGGAGGGGAGAGGGGGAAATAGACACACGAATATGTGGGCTCATGTGTGTGGAAGGGGGAGGGGGGTCTCTCTAACGACCCTCACACCACAATTATTTCATCTATTGTTCCAATTATCACACACACACACACACACAGCGTGCAAAACAACGTTTAATTTTTGTTGCAGCAACTTTTCCGTCCTCACGCCAAGGGCGGCTACACACCGCACAACGCACCACACACAACTATGCCACACACACACAAACACATACACACACTAGCAAAAGTACAAGTCAAACTTTAAGCAGCAGCATTTCTGTGCTGCTTTTGTTGTTCTGCTGCCCACATTGCGTATGAGCAATTTGCATGTTGCGTATACGCCATGTATGTGCGTGTGTGTGTGTGTGCGTGTGTGCCCTAGCTTGTATTCCAAAAGTTGTGTATTTGTGCGCAGTCATCACACCAAAAATACATAGATAAGGCAAGAAATTCTTCCAAATTCACAGGCCTCTGGCAAAGTATTTTCGTCCCAAAAATTTTTGTTTTCAGCAACAAAACCAAAGCCAATTTGAGGCTAAAGTACTTCATAAATGAGAGATAATAATATTAGTAGAAATAGATGGAATACTGCAAGAAACTTCCCTCTTGAGGGGCGGGGATATTGACTGGGTGTGTTGTGATCGTGTTCGATATAGAACTTTGAACAAAGAGACGCAATAAACAGAGGAGAGATGTGAGATATGATCTACTTAGACGTACAGATCAAAAACAAATAAATAAATAAATAAATAAAAAATAAATAAATAAATAATAAATAAATATTAAATAAATCAGAGTTCATTTGGCATCAGCTGAAGCATAGAAAAAGTTATGATAGTGTGAGATATAAATAATATAAGGAATATACAGAAGTTCATATTGAAGATTAAATGATAGAAGTATATAGCAGCTAATAATCATAGTTAATACGAATTGAGATGATCTTTTAAGTAGGTTAAAGTCAAAATGTAGATGATAGTATATTGCAAATAATAGAAGAGTCTAGTTGGAGTGATAGAGATAGTGTGAGTATTGCTCCCATTCCACATAACTCATGCGCCTTCAATTAGCATCTCCGGATTGGAGGGCAATGCTCCAGTGGATTGAACTTGGAATACACACACACACACACAGTTGATCCAGTTGACACCTGAGCGCGAACTGGCGGTACAGTGGGGTGAATGAACCTGTTAGTTAAGCAAGTTAACGGTTAACGGTGACTTAACGGTACACGGCACGGGCATAACTGGAATAACTGGAGTAGGGCACAGTTGATGGAACGGATTAGCGTCTCAGCGGCAGAGGCACTCAAAGCAAATTAGCGTGTTTATATAGTGCGCTTGTTCCAGGAAGGGATTGGGTTGTGCGCTGGGCTAGGAAATGGAAGTGGGAATTGGAAATTGCGACTGTGTAACTTGACTCGACGCATTTCATTTTGCTGCCAGTTGCGAGTATTTTAATTATGTCAAATTTGTGATGTTTGTTGCTGCTGCTGTTGTTGCTGCTGTGCAAATGTCAGCAGCTAATTAGAGAGAGTGAGCCAGAGGCGTCGCGCATTTCATTCAATGTCAGTCGCTGCTCGAGGATGGTCTAAGTCGTCATCCTCGTTGTTGTTGCTGTTTGTTACAGGTTGCCCCGACGTCCCCAAATCTCAGCACGATGATGGCAGAGACGTCGATGCCACTTCAGCGACTCTACGTCTGCCACGCCTTACCCCACCCTCAGGGGCAGGGGGAGGGGGGTGGCCTCTGCTTGGCCTTGTCATCATTTGCATAAGAAATTTATCTCAATGAGTAGCTAATTGGTAAATTGCGACATGCCCCCGCTTCAGTCCGTTCCTGCCTCCTTGCTGTCCATTCGTAGCCCCTTTCCCCCTTCTCAACCCAAGGGAGTCAACAAAGCCGCTCTGAGAGAATCCTTAGCACGTTAGTTTTATTACCCTAATCCTTGAACTAATTTGAAGAGAGAGCGAACCGTCTTGACATTAGAAAAGTGAAACTCAAGCATATTGGCCCGGAATACAGTGCAGCTCATTTAAATAGGGAAATGTGCTGTGAAAGTTTTACTATGTCACTAGGTGTTTCTATTTTGCTGGACTGCACTGTGCCTGCGGCAATTAGCGTTTGACTAATTGCGAATACACTCACGAGTACAGAGTGTAGGCACGCTAATGCAGCCCACTCACACTCACACTCGCACACGCCCACACGCAGCTCATGGCCGCAAACTCAATTGGCAATTGGCAATTGGCTAACTGCAGCTCATTAACGGGCTGTATCCCTCCCCTCTTTGCCCCATAATGCGGGGCTAACCAAATGAAATTAATTGCACATTTTAATTGACAACGCATCAAATCAATTTGCATGCTGCACCGTGTGGCTATTAATGAATGAATGCAACCAAGGTGTGACCATCTCGCTCTGGCCAGGACTGGACGGGCATTTAACCAAATTAATCGAGCCGGGATCGCAGAGTTCCTCTGGCTACAAATTATGCCCATCTCTCGAGCATTAACTGATATGCCAAGATATAACTAGCGTATTTGTACTGTAACATATAATATCCTATCATATGTATATGTTCTCTAACAGGTAAAACAAATGTTCGCTGATAATCTAATTTGCACCTGCAACATAAATGACATTTTGATATTTAAATTGGGCTAAAATGATGCACAAATTGCAGCGAACACTGTAACGCAATGTGCCAAATTAAAACTGTAATTAATTGACAATGGCAAAAAAATAATTTCAAATTAACAACACAACGCAACAACAGCAACAAGAAGAACAACATCGAGCCAAATTAGTTTTTCAGGGCCGAAATTGGTAAATGAAAACTGGCATACTAAATTTGGAAATGCTCTTCAAATTTCCAGCGATGTCCTTGCAGCGCATATGCCTATAGACATTTACAACACTTTTATATTATGCATGAAAAAAATATATAAATATTTTTACGCTTGTTTCTCAGTAAGTTGTATAGTAAAAAAAAAAAAATAATTATAGTAAATAAATGATATATTGAGTAGATGAGTAGAAAATAAATGTTAAATATTAAAAAGAGAGGTCTTCATTTCAGCTAAGTGTATCCGAATAATTGGATATTAGAAATATTCAGTTAATCAGTTAATATTTGTAGTGAATATTCATATTTAATAATATCATATTTCTTTTTAATATTTGCTGGTAATTTTTCAGCTAGATGAGTAGTAAGTAAATGATAAATATTATTTGGGGGGGCTTTATTAAAGCTTAGTCCACCAGAATTAATGCATATTCTAAATATGCAGTTTTTATTTGTAGCGAATATTCATATTTAATAATTTATCATATTTTTCCCCTTTTTGCTGGCAATTTCTCAAGATTTCAGCTTGAGTTGCTTATCGTTTTGTAAGATATGTGTCTGTAAGAGGTATACCTGGTAAAAATACCCCTCTTTTTCATATAGTCAGCTTTGTCTACTGCTCGTAGTATTTATGCTTTCAAACAGATTCGTCTCAAGAGATCTTGTGACTTTTGTAAGATCTTAATTTTGCGACATGAAAGCAAGGCGGGACTGTGTGTGTGTGTGTGTGTGTGAATGAGGGCAAGGGCTAGAGAAGGGGTTGGCACAAATACGTAGCACAGTGTAGTAGTTGCTGCTCCAGACTATGCAACAAACTTGAAGAGCACATGCAACGGTAGCAACAACAGCGACAGCGACGGCGACGGCGACAGCGACAAGAGCACCAATTGAGCATTTACAACAAAAAAGGTCACCAAGCACACTTGTGTAATGTGTGTGTGTGCGCGTGTGGGTGTGCGTGCGTGTGCGTGTGCATTTTAATGCCCCTGCATGCGAGTGTGTGTGTGTGTGTGTGTAATTTATGTTTTCAACTTAATTAAAGTTAATTTTTAATGCCGTGCACGGGCTGGCACTGGGTACAGTGGGACAGGGAGGTGCAGGAGGACATGGGCGTGGCAAGTGCCTCAAAGGCGCCCGCAAACATTTTAACAACACTTGGCATTTCATGCTGGTGACATTAAACAGCATTAACAGCGCCAGCAGCAGCGACGTCAGCAACTGCAACTTTTGTCATGCAACGAGGTCAACAATGAGCGCAAAAAAGTATGCTACGTTTTTTTCACATTCTCTTCCTCTTACAGTTTAATAAAACTGCCAATTAAATGCGTGTGCCTGCAGAAAAAAGTAATCAAGCAGAGTTGCCTATAAAATACCCTACACATTCCTTAATAATTGATCGCCGCTAGATACCCTCTATAATTGCAAATGTAAGCAGTATGTTAAGCTAAGTAATTCAATTTGTAGCTGCAATTGATTTCACATGGACGTGCTCAAAGGGGGAGCCAGTCCCAGTCCCAGCGACCCCTCGCAAATGATTACACTTGACATTAGGTTAATATTGTTGTTTCACTGCGTTTATTTTGTCATCTCAGACATCGTCTGTGTAGGGGGAAATGCTGTCGAAGCTCAGCGGGCAATGGCTGTGGAGTATCTGCTCGCAGTTCTCCTCACGCAGATATGGCAGATGCTTCTTCTCGTGATCCTCCAGGCTGCAATAAGAACAGAATAATAAAATGAGAGATATGATAAGGAATTGTTATCTGAAACTTACGTAAACATAT
The DNA here is from genome assembly GCA_018901885.1 of Zaprionus kolodkinae. NCBI lineage: Eukaryota > Metazoa > Arthropoda > Insecta > Diptera > Drosophilidae > Zaprionus > Zaprionus kolodkinae. The sequence goes on along the minus strand of JAEIFM010000498.1, from coordinate 8,308,343 downwards.
ATTTCAATAGCTTAAACAAAAATCCCGCACCCTGTGCGCCCTGCAATGCCGTGCAATATGCCTTGAGAACACAACCCTGACCATCGAAACCGCTGCGATCGACAAGCTCTTGGATCAGCTCATATGTATCCCTTCTAAAGGGTCGATTCTCACGCTTCACCAGCACCGGCGTATTGGCACGAAACCCATAGCCATGTGCCCAAATTGTTGGCTTGGTTATCACATTGTTCTTTATGTTGACGCGAAACTTAAGTGAGAATCAGTTGAGAAGGTTAGTCAACCCTGAAGTTCGAAATGAAAGATCTTTTTTTTTGAGTGTTACCCACAAATATACGAGTTGTCTCAATGATATCCAGAAAGCGCTTCGCACGACTATGTGGCAACGTTGTGTTATTTATCGTTGCCTGCGCCAGGGTTGCCACTGTGCTCGCAAGCAGCCACAAGCAGACCTGATGCGCTCTCATTGTTTCTGTGACAATGTAAATGTCTAACTGACACATGAGTGACAGCCGAGTCGAGAGTTACACACATCATAAGAAAATCTTGGAGACTCTCTCTGTCTCTAGACCGAATCCACGACATGTTTATCGGGCACATTATGATGGGGTTGCTAATTACACTGAGTTCGCCCTAGTTCTTAATTGATTTACAACAAAACACATGACTGAAAGTTCTCTTGGAGTTGGAAAGTTCTAAGAAATAATGCAGAGGGCACACGCTTAAGATACCCTATATAAAACAAATATAAATACGTATTATATTTATAGTAAAGTGGGTAAGCTTTCAAATATGTTGCTTATATATTCTATAATTCTTTTAGCTTGTCTAGCCTTGTTTCCCTCTATAGAGAGTATATACCCCACGCTATTCCCTGCTAAGCCTATGCAATTTTGAGTGCCCTCTTTGCTTTCCATAAGTTTTCTATATATTTTCCGTCTCTCTTTCTGTACTCACCTGAATATCAATTTGAGCAGCTTGAACATCATGCCGCTCTTCTGCCTTGATTTATCCACATCCAGAGCAGCCGTACAGAAAGACTTTAGCAAACAGGCGCGTCCATCGAATCCGTGACTAGTTGCAGAGCAAAATTTCCATATACTACAATCAAAGCTCTGTTTAAGATCTTACCCATCCAAAGCAGTCTCTAGTTTTGAGAACAAATCACGTTTGAAGAAGACGCGATTCCTTTTGCGCTGATCCTCTGGATCGGGAAAGGGATAGTTAGCACGAAATCCATAACCATATGCGAAGAGTGTGTTGATCTTAAGTAGGGTATTTTTGCCATTCGTACGCCACTGCAGGAAGATAAGAAAAATACCTCTCGAGAGTTTTCTTATAAACTGCTTAGAGATATACTAACAACCCACCGACATACGCGATCCTTTGGGGAACTGTAGATAACGTTTGCCACGCCGCAGAATCCGCGTATCATTGCTGGTTGTCAACTCGCTAAGGTTCTCCAGAGGAAGATCCAACTTGGCGTTAATGTGGTCAATGTTGTTGTTGTTGTTGTTGTTGTAACTGTGGTCTGTCACATCTGAATTGCTGGCGGATTGCGCGACAGTTGAGCAGAGCAGACACAGCAGGATAATAAAGAAGAAGGAGGAGGAGGAGGAGCTGGTGATGCTGCTGCCAATCCTGGCAGTAATTGAGACTCCACCCGGCGACAACATTATTAATTACTTTCTTCTTTTTGCTTTCTCGAAATTTCACCAAATGATTTCACATCGTCGTGTGGCAGGTTCCTCTTGCTCGCTGACAGTTCGCGCTGCTTGTGAGACACGCGCTTCGGTCCAGTTTTGTCTGGTCAATGATAGGTCTACCTCTATACTAGACAACTCAATCTGTTTGCTAGCACAGACCGGTCCAAGCCAATAGGGCCACGGCATGAAAAAAAACAAACAAAAGCGAGGCAAAGCGATTCAGATTTCGGGCGTTGCTTATTCACTTATTTATCGCTTTGTCTGCGGTTCCATGATACCATCTCTGGTCTCTTGTCTCATGTTCCTTTTTCTTTTTTTTTCTCTGCTTTGCTTTGTTTGCTCTGGGCATGACATCGACTTGTTAACACCTTTGTTATTCGTGTTGACATGTGGAATTTACCGGAAAAAAGAATGCCCCGTCGAGCACCTGCTGGGTAACTGATGAAACTACTCTGAAATCACATAAGCATTGTTTTCTGTTATCAAGTGCTCAAAGAATCTCTGGAAAAATGAGAGAGATGGGAATAAAAAAATACAGACATAGAGTGTATTTCCTTTGCTAATTGACAGCTCTTTCCCTTGATATCATACAATTTAATATAAATAAATATATATAAATATAAATATAACATAATATTAATTTAATAAATTTAATAAATTTGTTAGATTTTATTTAAGATTTAAATTTTGTTAGCTATTTTGCACCCGTTAAAATATAAATTCCTTGCGCAACGAAAGGTTTCAAAGTCATTCAATACATAATGAAAAGTTATAAATAACTTCAAGAACTCGTACAAAGTTCTCACATAATTTAATGGTATTTTTCCATCATCAAATTGCCGTTATTAGACACACACACACACGCACACATAAACCTATAAATGTGTATAACTTGGAAATCGTTAGGGAGAAAACTCAGAGTGCTTGAATGCTTCGCTTAATTTTCACTCAACTGTCATGTCAAGTAAAATTCCCCTTCCCTCCCAGCAAGTTGATTGAATTAAATTTCCAAAACTTTGGCAATTGTGAATTTTGTTTCTTTTTCGATTAAATAATGTGAAGGCTTTTGTGTCAGTCTCCGGCGCCAGACGCTAACGGAAACTGACACACATTCGTCAGCAGCAGAAAGGAGTTGGCTAGCGATGGCACGCAGCGAGTTATCGATTTATCGCTGCGCGCCAAAATGAGCAAAAAGGCGATAGTCTGCCTAGAGAAAGTCGTCAATGCGGCAGGGAATGTATGAAGTATAGTATAATATACTGCTAAATTCATTATTTAAATGAATTTTAAAAATATTCCTAGTCTAGCACATCTCTAGCTCTGTCAAAGAAGGCAGAAAAAAATTAGCTGTCATTTGTAACCAGCCTGCAACAGGTCTGAAGAGTATGGCAAATGAGCATAATGTACTAGGGGAAGCAAGCCTGGTGTAATCAAGTATTTAAGACAATTTTTGAGTACATCAATTTATTAGGCATAATAATTTGTTGGCGGCGTCGAGTGCTTTCCGAAAGCTAATTCCAGTAGCGAGAACTGACAGCTATACTGCCGGGCACAGTCGAAATCGTGGGCATATCGATAGGCGTTATCGTAGTGCTTGATGTCTGCGTTCTCCTCCAATTCCCGCTTGAAAATGCGCTGCTTGGGAAGACTAAGGGAGGAGGAGGTAATCGGTAAGTATTATATATAGAATTTTAATTTTATTGTACAACCCACCTGAATACCGCACGCAACATTTCGCCTATCATGTTCATCTTGTTGCGTTGGAAATACTGTCGGCTCTCGCAGAGGGTGCGCAGGATGCAGTCGCGTCCATTGTAGCCCATGCTATAGGAAAAAAAGGTAGAACTTTGTTAAAGAATACTCTACTACTTGTGATGTAATCGATAGTATCGATGCTTAAAGAATTATTTCTATACATCGATTTTTTTTCACTATCGATTGTTTTTATTTACTATCGATTGATTTAAATCATTTTTCAACATTGTTTCAAAGAGTTTATGCCTGCAAAATTTGAGGTTATGCTTGAAAATTCAAAATAATCGATATTATCGTTAATTTTGGGTTTACCCTTGAAAATATATAGATAAATAATAGAAAATCCGACAAGTTATTTGTGTATACACATAATTAGACCTAGCTATGACTCCGATAAAACTCTTATCGAATTGCCTGCCTTACTTATCGACTATCTGCTCGATATCCCGATAGATGGCGCTTCTGCTGCGCCTGCGCAGCATTGCCGGCGCTACTGGACGTCGCGAGAAGCCGTGCAAGCTCTGTAGGATCCATGTGTTATTGGGCAGATCATAGGCCACACCCCAATTGAGTCCGAAACTATTGTGGGCATAGTAGGGATTGCCGATGATGCCGACAGTGAAGCACACGGAAACCTGACGGGGCAGACAACGAGGCGATTTAATTAATGTGCTCCGTGTGGTAGAGGGGGGAGGGAGTCGCAATCGCAGTCGCAAATACCGTAAAGGAGGAGCCTTCGGGAAAGCTGAGATATCGCTTTGGACGGCTCAGTGTGCGCACGGATTTGGCAGTGGATTTCGGAGGCGGCGGCGATGTCTTTGCACGTTCCATCATAGTCATCAATGTGGCTGATGGCGGCCATAAATCACTGAGGGAAACGTTGACACTGCGATGCGGCGCAATTGGCGCGTCGCTTTTACGACTCGTCAAGGCGAAGGCGGACGAGGACGCGGATGTGGGCGTGGGCGTGGCCGTGGGAGTTGGCGTTAATATGGGCGTGGCGCTAGATGAAGCACTTGTCGTTGCAATTAAATCGTAAATCAAAAACTTTGCAACAATTAAACGATAATTAAACAAGACGAAACGCGCGTAAATCATGACTCGACTTGCTTCCAAACGTGCCACATGCAACTGCAAATAGCGAGACACAGCTTGCAACTGGCAACTGGCAACTTGCAGCAGACACGAGACAACAAAAGACCAGGCCAGGCCAGGCCAAGCCAAGCAACCAAGTTGGCCAAGTGCAAATGTGGCAATTGGCAGTTAGAGCAGCGGTGCAAGAAAGCAACGTTGCCAGATTTGGCGGAATGCAGCTGCCATGGAGAGAGACCCCCGCAGTCACGTCTACAATAAACTTGGCTCACACACACACACACACACACACACGGATAGACTGTTCGACAGGTGCATCAGCTTAATTGAATCACCCTGTGCAGGTGACTCCGTCTGTTTGGTCTGCTCAGAGATGCCAAGCGATGAAAATTGATGACTCGATTGCTTTGCCAGACCACGCCAGATGATGCAGTGTAAATAGCTTGTGAGTGGCAGTAAAAAGAGTGAGAGAGATAGAAGAGTCTAAGAATACACAAGAAATCAAGGGGTAATCCAGGCTCCTATCAATAATCTTCAGAACTACACGAACCACCCTCGTCGCTTTAAGGTGTCGAGTAGTTTTCCATTCTGGCAACTCTCAAAAACAAACAAACAACTTCATTAACCCTGCAGGGCACACACAGAATGGGGAAACTAGATGGGGAGGGGGAGGACCAAGCATAGCGCTAACTTGACCCATTAGAGAGGAAGGCAAAAGTCAATGCCGAAATTGGCAGACATCACTTACGGGCGCCGAGATAACCAGAACGAATTGAAGCAAATCCGAATCCAAATCCAAAAGCAAAAACCACAATCGATGCGAATGATAAGAGGAAAGGCGAGAGAGAATGTGGATGTTCTTCGGTATGTCGAAGGTTTTATACCCTATTCTAACTAGAATCAGAAAAGTCTGACTGTTTGTTTTCTTTAAAGAAAAGTTTGAAGTTTCAAAAAACTACTAAATAATGCAGGTTAATAAGTAATTCATGTGCTTTAACTCTTGTGATAAAATCTGAGCCATAAATAATTTTATTCAAGAGACATAATTTCTGCTCAGCATTGCAAACTTCTGTTTAAAATGTATATACCCTATAATAATAGCTGCTTGGATGAAGAAAATTTAGGGATGATGTGGCTAGAAAAAAGTTGAAAAAATACTTGAGGATAGAAAAAATAAATAAGCATACTAAAATACATGATATATCGAATAGTAAACATGATATTATAGTATACTGGAATACTCAGCTTTCTAGAATCCCAGTCAATTCCGCTAAGGTCAATGGGTCAACCGAAATGTGGAGTGTTCGATTCAAAATGGGATCGCAGTTGGCCACTTGAAGCTGAAGCTTAACAGGCAACGCTGCAAATGACACACAGATAGTATGGAAAGGTTCTCGATTACCATCCCAAAGTGTGTGTGGGTCTATGTAGGGGGGGACATTTTACAGAGCGAAGGGGAACAATCACAAAAAATATGCAGATGCATATATCATACATAATTCCGACCAATTATGGCCGATTTTCATGTATACCCTAAGTATACCCTAATTAAAAAACGGGTATAAGGAGGGTATAATTATAAGCATATCACATATTTATATATTAAGTATTTTGCAACATTTTGAACTTAACAATGTTAAATACCTTTTTTCGTTTTATAAAATATATGGATTGCAGAGTATCTAGCAGCTGAGTGCGTTGGTTCCTTCATGTCTTTACTTGTTCCGCACATGTAGTGCTCCCTGCCGACTTCTTCTTAAAGTTGTCGAAAAGACTTTTCGGATATTAAACTATTTCCGAAGCACACAAAAAGCCAATTTAAATGCTAATATAAAATACCAACATTTTATTATTATGCCAGCCGCACGCATTCGCACACACACACACAGACACACACACGCTAACACTTATACCCCCCTCGTCTACCCCCTCCTGGTATGGAAGGGACCAATAGGGCAGCCGAGGAGGAGTGAGTGAAGCGTGCAAAGCGGAGGGCACAAGGCGCAGAGTCGCGTCGTCTTGGACTGCGAAAGTTGTCGTGGCTTTGGCCCAACTACTGTGCGTGATAAGTCAAGTACCAGGACTGAAGTTGGGCCAACCGCAGCTACACACACAAACACACACACATACACACACACAGATACCCATCAAATCTTCAAGGTGGCACTCTGCTTTATGGCTTCATATTTACACACACTCGCACACACAGAGGAGAGAGAGAGAGAGAGAGAGAGAGAGAGAGAGAGAGAGAGAGAGAGAGCATGAGGTCAATTCACAGACAAACGTACAGACACTTGAGGCATGTAAAGTAGCCCCACATGAGGAGCAAATGCTTGCCGGGATGGGCTCGTCGCGCTGCTTACGAGATCTCTCTCTCTCTCTCTCTCCCTCTCTCTCTCTCTCTCTCTCTCTCTCTGTGTGTGCGAGTGTGTGTAAATATGAAGCCATAAAGCAGAGTGCCACCTTGAAGATTTGATGGGTATTTCTAGAACGTGTATAATTAGCAGGCCTGGACAGGCTTTAAACTGGTAATGAAACCGCTTTTCAAGTGCCAATAAGTAGTTCTTTTCCAAGTAGTTATCTCTCAAGTAATAATAATCTCTTAATTTATTTATTGTATATTCTTCGAGAGCATATTTAAATTTTTGGGCTGCGAGAACTGCCTATAATATACACTTAGCTTATTCTCATGTTTCTGATAATATTTAAACCAATAGCCATCGTTTTTCGTTTCGATAACTATCGATACTATCGTTTATGTTACATCCCTAAACAAAACTCATAAGTAACCTGTTACAATATCTATAAAATACCATCGGTAGTGCAAAAAATCTATAAATCTAAATCTAAAAAATCTAAAAAAATCCAAATCATCGAAAAATAGATTATACCCACGAAATTGTCGATTGTGTAGTACAAATCCGTGTAGGGTATAACATAGTCGAGAATCTACTTAGCTTCAAATTCAGACCTATATGTATGCGTGTACTACACTAATTCCTCACGTACAGGTTTTTATCGAGAGCTTAAGACTCTCTCTCTCTCTCCCTCCCTCTCTTTCCCTCTATGTATTAGGTAGCAGGTGTTTGCGTTTCTATCAGGCTTACCTGTCCATCATGGTACCCAGGTTGCCATAGAGATCCCGACGATCCCTGCGCTTGATGGCGGCCATCATCGCATCGGGCTTCTTTGTGTTGAATCCATGGGCGTTTTGCAATACCCACGTGATATTGGGTAAATCCCAAGCTATGCCCCAATTGATGCCAAGACTGAAATACAGCAGATTGGGATTGCCGAGGACACCCGTGGTCAGGCAGACGGAGGCCTAAGTTTTCGGATGAAAGAATTTCGGCTTAATAGGTGTGAGAGTGTAAGTGTGTGTGTAGGTGTGTGTCTGTGTGTGTGCTGACTTACAGATGCCGATGAACCCAATGGAAACGCCACAAAGCGTTTGCCCCGCGACAGACGACGCTGCGACAATGGCCCCAATGAAGCAGCAGGCGGTGCCAACGGAATCAACGTTTCCATGCTCGGATGCTCGACGGATGCCAGCGTCGTGTTGGTGTTGTTGCCATGGATTTCATGCACATCGAGCAGCTCATCGCTCCTGGTAAGCAGGCACTGGCACTGACCCAATAGCAGGGACAGGAGCAGCAGGGGAAGGCAGAGCAGGGCCAGGGGCTGCTCGAGAGGCAGCCAAAATTTCAACATTTTCGGAACGCGCATTATTCGAGAACTGAATCGAAAGATTGTGCTCTGATTTGGAGCCGAAGATGCGGATGATGATGATGATGATGGGGCAGAGCTGATTCGATTCGGATGCCAAGTTGTTAATTCAATTAGATTGCAAACTGGTTGCTTGGCCGAGGCACTGACCCGGTTCGAAGTCAACTAATTGCTAGCATAAACAAACATGACCGTGCTCCGTTGATGCTCCCAATTGCCTGGCCACGCACAGTGTGTCATCTTCGCGACGCGGCAGCTGGTCAAATCTTTAGTCTATTGTCATCGCTATGGGAAATCGCGTTTGCCGCCTGCTGCAGCTTGCCCTGCTGCTGCTCCTAGCGGGCTCGTTGCTGCTCCAAGTCGCAGCCAGCTCCAGCTCCAACAGCAGCTCCAGCTCCAGTTCTAGTCGCGCCGTCAGCTATCTACGCGAGAAACCCACACACATTCCACAGCTTCTGCGACGCCAGAAACGCTGGCTAATCTTCGAGCTGGGCAGCTCTCTCACGGTGAGTTTACTGAGGGGTTCGTCTTGGGCATTCATGTCATCCATTTTATTCACACAGGTAACAATCGCTTGTGCCAAGTCTGTGGTGGGCGCCATTCCCACAGGTCTCGTGTGGCTGGCCGAGGCAACGGCTATTTATCCGACGCCTGCATCCGTGGATGATTGGTTGCCGCGTAGGAAAAACAAACCGAAGCCACCACCACCTCCGCCGCCGCCGCCACCACCTCCACCTCCGGGCTTACCGCCACCCGCACCCGTAGCTGCACCTGCACCGGCACCCCCAGCCGCAGCCGCACCCGCCATACCCATCGTGCCCATCGCTGCAGCTGCTCCAGCATCGGCGATTCCGCCCTATGTATTTCCACAGCAACCTCTTATTGTACCCCTCAGTCCATCCGATCCCGTGCAGGATTTCTACTTCTCGTATCCACAAGGTGTGCCTTCCTATCCACTGGGCCAGCGCAAATCGTATGTGAACCAGATGCACGGCGGTTGTCCAGCATCGCAGCTGTTGAAGGATGCGTACGGGAATTACTATTGCCGGCCACCGGCTGCAGTGCGTCGTCTGCGTCGCGAGCTGCTGGAGAGCGGGGCCAATCTGCTGGATCAGGGCCAGAGTCCACATGCCATGCTCTTCGATTTGCTGATCATGCTGTCCGAACTGTAAGTTGGCCTCATCTGCCTGCAATCCCCTCTTTCTCTCTCTTGCTCACTCTGCATCTCTTTGTCTCTTTCGCCCACAGGCATCAGTATCAGCCGCGTTACTGCATCATGCGCACCTTGTGTGAGTCGCGGCATCTGCTGGCGCCGCCAGGACAATCCCTTTTCCATGATATCTTTCGCATCCTGCTGCGCCACGTCCATGCCGAGATAGCGCACAAGCCGAAATACCGTGAGGCATTCACAGCCGGTCGCACGCTGCACGAGTGCGCACAGTGGTATGGGGCACACTGTCCCCAGAGTTTTTTGCTGCACTTTAGCAAACAGTTTCACAGCAAATTTGCGCGTTCATTTAATAAAGCCACGTAAGACCAACTGTTTCTGTACACTGTCAAAAAAAACCCCAACGTCATTTGGAAATATTGAAAAAAATATGGAGTGGGTGAAGGTTGTAGCAACCCTGGCTAGGTAGATACGATTGAAATTGGGGTAGAACTGTATACTCTACTAGATTATATGCAGAGAGACAAACGCCTAAAACTGTTACCATAAACTGGTAGGGTATTAAGGCGCCGGTAGCTGTATTTGCTGCCATAGTTTACACAAAAAACTGTATTTTATTATGTGTCAGGCCAAAAAATGCATTTGAATTTCAACAAATAATCGCACACATATTCGGGCATGTTTATTGCCATATGTGGTCTATACAACATGCTGTACAAATAGAATACCGAATACCCTGCATGAATTGGGGCAAATGCTCGTAGCAAGTAGGGTAGCTAGGGTTGTTATTGTACACGCGTAAAGGCTAGAGAAGAACCTGCTGCAAGAAAAACCCAGCACTATCGATAGTATTGATGATTGAATATTTTTGTAAAATATATCGGTTAATTTCTAGGTTTTCTTAGTACTTTTTTTTTTAAATTTGCGCTTAAAATACTTGGGATAAATCAACAATTCTATAAATGAAACTAATGCATTAGTTTGATTTCAAAATCCAATATGATCGGTAGTATCGATGGTAAAAGCTTTTTTTTTCGATATATCGATTGTTTTCTAGGATTTTTTAGGAGTTTGCGCTTCAAATACTTGGGATAAATATAAACAATTCTGTAAATTAAATTAAAGCATAAGTTTGACTTTAAAATCCAATTTAATAGATAAACGATAGCTTGTAGTAAGCACTTATACGCTACCCAGTCTACAGGGTATTTTGCAGCATGGCAATAGTTAGTTATTTTTGAATTGTTTGCGTAAGCCCGCACTTGTGTTTTCGTAATCTGTGATATTTGCTTACGCTCTTCACATATTTATCGAGAGGAGAGAGAGAGAGAACGAGAGCAGGCCGGGTCAGTTGGCGACCCATTAACGGGGGCGACTCTTTGCCAGCCGCCCGCTAATCAGTTGAGCTAATAGGCCCGCTAAATACGTGTGGCCAGCGCAAGAGAGAGAGAGAGAGATAGAGAGAGAGAGAGAGAGGGGAACCTCCTAACGAGGCCCAGTCAGCACAGTCTGTGGGTTACCCCAGTCAGTTTCAATTTGAACGCGAACGTTGTGGATATGACACGCCTGCTCCACTTGATACTGCTGGCACTTCTCGCATGGGAGAGCAGACCAGGCGCCGGGTACGAACTGGGGGCGATGCCAGGTGCCAATGCGAATGCCACGCGGGCTGTGAGCAAAGTACTCAGTCGCCAGAAGAGATATCTGGCCTTTCCGGAGGGTTCTTCGGTTTCGGTGTGAGTCGTCTGGCCCATCCGTCTGGCTGCAGCTCGAACTAATCCTTCTCATTGCACGCACAGGCGGCCATTTGCATGACCATCGGCATGATTGGCAACATGGATGTGGACTATCTTAGTTGGGCCGTCAATTGGGGCGTTGCCTACGACCTGCCGAACCACGCCTGGGTGATACAGCACGCCCATGGCTTCGCCGCCAATCTCACTAAGCCCGCGATACAGCGTCGTTCGCGTCGCAGCTTCTACGATGAGGTGCAATCGGTTGTGGATCAGTAAGTGACCCCCAGCTGGAGCTGATCGGCTTAAAGTCTGACTTTGTTTGTTCCACACACAGCATGGGATTCAATGGACGCGCCTGTGTGGCTCGTGCGCTCTGCGAGAGTGCCAAGTATCTGCATGCACCTGGTCAACGGGGCAACATGCTGGAGGAACTGGTACGTGCTGTGCTGAGCCTGCCCACGGAGCCGGTGGCGGCGCATGAGCCGCGAGAGCATCATCACTACGACCGGATTTATAGGCGATCCAAGCGTGAACTGCGCGATTGCCATGAGCTCTACCCCGGCTGTCAGTTCTCCCTGCTCGCCCTGGCGCTGGGCAACTATGCGGCGGGTCCTGCACAGTTCGGAAAATATAACTTTATGTAAGCGAAGGAATCTTGAAATAAACATAAAATTAAAAAGGATACTGGAATTTTTTTTAAATAGAGGCAAATCCAATAAAGTTTTAAAATATTCTGTATAGGTTCATCAAACTGAGGAATCTATAAGATCTAGAGCTTTAACAACAAGTATATAATAATTATTACCATCCAAATAATTCCTGCAAATTCGAATATTAAACACAAAACCTATTTAAAAAATATTTAAGTTAAATAATAAGTTTTTTTTTTTTTATATGAGAAAAACAATTGGTAATTTTTTAAAACAAATTATTTTCATTCTTCTTTATTTAATAACGCGTAACATTTAATTATATAGTAATTGTTGTCTTCTTTATGCATTCCTTTTTTTTTATAAATTGTTCATATTTTAGTTCGAATGTATTATAATTCCCGCGATTTACCAACTCATGTCCCTCTCTGCTTAGCTTCTTCCCTTCTTCTGCTACTTCTTCTTCTTTTTTATTTTATTTTATTTAGTTTGAATATTTAGCTTCATTTCTCTTTATAATTTTTGCAAATGCTAGCTTTTAGTGTTTTTTATATTTATTTTCTTTTTTTTTTTTCATTATCATTTGCTTTTGTTAACCGATTTAGTTGCCTGTGTGCTTTTCTCGCAGTGTAGTGTTGTTATAATTGTTGTTAGCTAATATGTTGGTAATTGCTGTGGGTCTTGTGCCTCTTCGCGATCTCAATCGGAAGATCCAAAAGTCACACACAGGCAGAACCATTTGTATTTGTATTTGTATTTGTATTTCGTATTTGAAGTTGAATTTGAATTTGTATTTGCAATTGTATTTGCATTGCATTTGTATTTGAATTTGTATTTGTATGTGTTTTGTATAAGTATTTGTATTTGCAATTGTATTTGCATTTCTTTTAGTATTCGTATTTGCATTTGTAGTTGTGTTAGTGTGTGTGTGTTTGTGTGTTTGTAGTCAAATTTGTGTTTGTCTTTGCTTTAATATGTGTGTTTGTATTTGCATTATATGTATTTATATTTGGATATCTCTCATGTGTATGTGTGTGTGTGTGTGTGTATTACTATGTTATTTGTATATGTGTATGTGAAATGTAAAATTTAATTCGTGTTTGACGTTTACCTTGAATATTAATGCGCAAATTTCTGTTTGTTTCTTCATCATGTTATTGATTTTGTTATTTTGTTTTTTTCTTTTTGTTTTTTTTTTTTTTTTCTTGTTAAATTGCAGTTATTCCTTTAGCCTACGCTTAGGTCTAACATTTTGATGATTAATTGCAATTGCAAATATTTTACATATTTTCCTATATTGATAGCTTACTTAACTTACGCAATACCATATTATTTTGCATTTTCTTTCTTTGTTATACGATTTTTAATATACGATTTTTGTTTTATATTTTTTTTTTGGCTTTGACTAAATTTTCAATTTAGTCAAAATTGATTTGTGTAAAATTTTGCAAAATTTTCTTAGCAAGCGCTGCGCACGCCTAACTAAAAATCTATTTAGTTCGATTGCGGTTTATTAGGTTTTTTTTTTCATTCGATTTTTCGATTTCTCATTTGATTTTGTATTCTATGCGTATTGAACAAATATATGTTATTTTCGTTAACCTTTAGTTTAGCTCTCGCCCCTTCTCTATATGGTATATTTAACGTTAATTTGTGGTGTTGTTTTCCCCAGTGAGTTGCAAGTTTCTGCTTCATGTTTACTCGGTTTATTCCTCTCGTAATTTATTTTTACTGATTTCTCTTAGGTTTAAAAATCTTGTGGCTAAAATTTGAATATACGATAGTTTTTTTTTCCCATTTGTGTAAACGAAGCAGTTGTTCTTCTTCTTGTTGTTCTTCTTCTTCATTTTGTTTCTTATTGCAACAGAAGCGCTTAGAAGTAACGGTAGTACAGAAAATATATGTATATGTATGTGTGTGTGTGTGTGTGAGAATTGTTGTATATGGCATACGCATGCACGTGTCTACTGCGATATGCATGTATGCATGTGTGTGTGTGTGTGTGTGTGCGTGTGTGTGTGTGTGACTTAACAGTAGATCTAGACGCAAATTTGCTAGTTAAACATTTGATTTCGGTTCCTCCATTTCTGCATACACACACACACATACAGGCAGGCAGCCATATTTGCACGCATACATGCATGTGTGCACACACACACACACACACACACACGCACACACATCAACAGGCTAGCGTAATAACGGTTGTTCGAGACGTTATCGTGTGTGTGTGTTCTTTGTACAAGTCGAGTATTGGCGGAAGTGTCTGTCTGAGCACGTTCGAGTCTGTCTGTGTGTGTGTGTGTGTGGTTGAAGGTGTATGTGTGTGTGTGTGTTTGCATTAGTGCTTTAGGCAAAATGTGCACTTTCTTGGAAATTGCTCTGCACTTTCTTCAAAAAATAAATGCAATTCCTTGAATCAATTAAATTAAGTATACGTATACGTACATTAAGAGGAGATTACAAGAAATTCAAGATATATATACATAGCACATACAACAATCAACTAAACATACTATTCATCCATATATATATATAAATATATATGTATAGGTAAATGGCAACTTATTGGAAGGTTTCTCGACTTTATGCTCTACTCTATCCGAAATATTTTACAACAGATTTAGAAATAGATCTTAAAGAAAGCTGAAGACAATCAAAATTATTCTTTCTTCTGGCATGGGTGTGTGCGTGTGTGCGTGTGTGTGTGTGTGTGAGTGTGTATTTTTGTTGTTGCTCTCGTTGAAACCTTTTTATCCATTGCACTTTGTGTTTATCGGCAACTCAACGCAAACTTTTCGTATGTACAAGACGATCTGGATATACTTATGTATGTGTGCGGGGGACTTTGAGAAAGATTCGATTGTGAAGCGTGCGAAGGAAGTGGTTATCGGATGGCTGCTATTGTCAGGTACTTAATAAGTTAAGAATAACTCGCATGGTGCATGGAGCCGAGGTCCCTCTCCCTTCGAACCTCGAGACCTCGAGCTGATTGCCCTCAAAAGTATGCAATGCGGATGGACGAGGTGAGTTGCCGTACAGTGCGTGTGCGTGGGTGTCTGTGTATCAGTGTCTGTGTGTGTGTGTGTCCGTGTGTGGTAAGTATTACTGTATTAGTAGAATTACGTTTTCTTCTTTTGATTTTGGTTTACCTATCAGCTCCCCCCTTGCCAGTGTTGTTGCTCTTGTTCTTTCCTTCCTTCCAATTGGTTGGGCTAGCAATACGCAGACTTGAATTCTTGAATCTTGTTGTGTTTGCTACAAAAGACGACCTTTGATTGGAAGACATCCGATTTTATGTTTTTGAATCTCAGGGTCAAGCCGCATATATATATCAAATATGTACTTAGTTTTTTTTTTGGGTTAATTAATTTACTCGTTTTCCTCTTTTCGTATTCGTTATTAATAATGTTTTTTTTGCTTTATATATTTTGTTAATAACTATTTTCCGTTTAACTAATTATGACTATTGTTAGTGCTAAGTGTGGCTCCAAAAACTGCATAAAATGAAACACTTTGTGGTTGTGAATGCCCTCTCCCAGTTAGCCCAGTTAGCGAGAGGCAACGAGATATCGATCAGTGTTGGAAAAGGACATAACACCTAAAATCTGCCATTTCTATCGATTAATTGGTTTATGAGCTTGTCTTCTTTTTTGTGTACGCGATTTCGTTGTCTGCAGTGATTACGGTAAGTGAAATAAATTCTTGTTGCATTCCCTTAACTTATGTTGTGCAATGCTATATGATTGGATCTGAGCCTCCTCATAATACTAGACTGTTACTAGACTTTCAGTAGGTCTGTTTGTCTGTCTGTCTGACTGTGTGTGCGTGTGTGTGTGTGTGTGGGAGTGTCATGGTATATACAAAATGCGTATGTGATTATCGTAGAGTATTAGTAGAGTATATGTATGTATATAGTTAATCTGTACTTACTAGTGGTTTTGCATTAGCTATTACAACTTAACCTCAATGTTAACTTCGAGCCCCGATTTGCAATATATCTGTATTATCTAACGACGTAGTTCCTTACTTGTCTAGTCCATTCGCGTGTGAAGCTGAGCTGAGCTGGGACACACACATGCAGACATGTTACAATGTTCCTTAGATCTATCATAATATATATCGTTAATATATATATTCATACATATATGGTATATCGTATGCAGGCAGATATCTCGAGTATCTGTACGTTTCCTTCATTCTACGTTGTTGTTTTTGTCTTATTTGTGGCAGTATTTAAATTACATTTTTCTTTTGTTTTTTTTTTTTTTTTTTTTCTTTTCTTTTCTTTTTTCTGCTTGCAGTGCAAAGAATGCTGCAAAGAACTCGAAAAATTTCACACGAAGCACACTAAACATTTAGCCTGGCAACTTACAACGTAAAAGTAAAAAGGCAAATTCAAAATGTTTGACATTATTAGCAATTAATTTACAATTAGTTTTTTTTTGTTAATTTTTTGTTAATTTTTAATTTATCATTATTTATTATATGGTAATTACATGGATAATTCATACGTTAAATGTGCAAATGAACTGTACAATTATGAATGCGAGAGTGGAACTGACCGATCGACGGGTGAGATCAATCGATAAATCGATTAATCGACTGACCCATCGACTGGCTGAATGACCGATTGTTGACCTTGCTTTTGAGGCACAAGCCTGTTTGATTATAACCTAAAAACACAACCAATGAGAGCATATACACGTCTATGTATTTGACTTTTTTTGTTATTCTTTTCTTTTCGCATAGTTGGTAAGATTTTTTTTTTGTTATATTCTTCTTTTATTGTTCTCTTGTTTTACGCAATGTTTAGTTCTCTATGTGTGTTTTCGTATTCGTTTTTGGTTTTACTTTAGCGTGTCGATTTTCCCAAGTGAAACAATTTACAAAATGTTTGTTGAAATTGAGTTCTTTCTCCCTACTACTTCCTATGCATTATTCATTTAAATTTCCATTACGGCTGTGAAATCTGCAGTTGTGGCTTCAACTCGAATAAATGTCTAAAGCCTGTCTATAAGGTTTTTTTTTTTTATTTACACATTTCGGATGCAATTGTAATTTAAACATGCATTTACGATTTTTACTTTAATCTATTCACAGAAAAGTTACTCCATTAACTTGTTATTGGTTTTATTAATCTTTTATCTTTTTTTCGTATTTTTATTAATTATGTTTTTTGTTTTTATATTGATTGTCTAAAACTATAACAAAAATTTGTTAAGCTTAATGTTTTTCATAAAGATTGTTAAGTGAAATGGAACTGAATGAGTTCGGCCTCGGTTTGGGAATATATTTGAAAAAAAAGAAAACTCGCGAAATACACACAGGGAATGCTAGAGTAAGTAATACCCTAAGACACACAATAAATCTAGAGTTGGATAACAGAAAACCAGATTTGTTTGAAATTTAAAATATTTACAAAAGTTCTGAATAATTTGAAAATATACGTTATGTTTTGCTCCCTAATGAGAAACAGTTTGACCAATGGGTTTCCTTTGCGAAAAATATTATAAATGTATTATTTGATGACAAATTGTTGTTGTCCTTTCCGAGTGGGTGTGGCATTTCTAAGCAGGATTGCGTATTTATGTTATCAATATACTCGTTATGTGTGTGTGTGTATGTGTGGGTGTATATTTTCAGACTTTTTATTTATATGCTTTAAATAACGGAAGTCGAGACAGTTGTCAAATAGTTTTTCCCATTTTTTTTCTGCGCTGGCATAATCGTTTTTCCATTAAATTAATTATTAATTGGTTTCGTTTTTTTCCCCTCTTTTGTTATTTTTTTGTTTTTAATTTTATAAGCTCAGTTGAATACTTTTAATATTTGATGTAATTATTCAATGTACAATTATCATATTTTATCATGAGGCTGCGGTCCAACGTGTATATGAATGTATATGCTTGCATGCCTATACGCACATACACATACGTAGGTGTGTGTGTGTGTGTGTGTGTGTGTTAAATGCTTAGCAGTTTGTTGTTTGTTTTATATTATTAATAAATCAATTTATGATATTTGTTTAACATTTATATTACGTTTACGTTTAGTTAATAGCTAAATATTTAAAAATGTTAACTGTTGATTTTTATGCACTTTACATTTTAATACACCTGACTGGCATCGCTATTTAACTTTAATTTCAATTGATTTAATTTGTGTGTGCGTGTGTGTGTGTGTGTGAGTGTGAGTGTGTGTGAGTGTGTGTTATTTCTACACTGCCCTATTCATTTATGCAAGCCAAATAGAAGTCTGTATGCTTTATAAGCACAGGGAGGACATAAAATAAATTATGCCTGGCAAATAAACTCGACAACAAACAATTCACTGCAAATTAGGTTCATTCTATCGACATAAATAAATACCAATTGCCCCCGGGGGCGGGGCTCGTGTGTGACGTCAGAAATTACAATCACAGTCGGAGATTATTCAAATAAAATATAATGTGCAATAAGTAAATATGCACAGCAAGCTTGATTTATGCGGAAAGTAAATATTGTAGTTTGTAGTCTCATATGGAAAATGAGTGAGACAAAGCAGGGTGCTGCAGGGTGTTTAGGTTTGAGTGTGTAACACCCTGTGGTCTCATTTGTATCAGTGTGTGTGTGCGTGTGCGTGTGTGTGCACCTGCACTCTGACACTTTGTTGTTGTTCTTGGCTAGGGAAAACTATTTTAATTAATTCGCATTCACATTCACACTCAAAAATGTTGAATATTTTGATTCGAAATTTTAATTAAACTTTTGCCACTACGCACGCACACCCGACCAGCTCAGCTGAGAGTTGCAAGACCCATGCCTGAACCCAGCAAAAACAACAACAAGCATAACAATTATAAACAGCGGCACAACGGCAGCTTGACAACTCCGAGGCGAGCAGAGTTGCCGCGCATTCCTAGCTAATAGTTTCGATAGTTTTTGCCTCTCTCTCTCTCATTTTGCATGCAACTCGTGTACTCTTTGCACATTATTTACTTAACGAAAGCACACACACACACAGCGACCCTCTCGTTCCCTCTCTCTCTCACTCACTGTTTCTTTCTCTCTTGCCCTGCAGCTGCAGCCAACTGGGCGTTGGGTAATCGCTTCTGGATTGTAGTGGCAAAACTTTTTGCGAAAATCAATTAAAAAACAAGAAAAAGAAAACATGGCGGATTAATTGCGACATGCCGAAGGTCTTAAATATATTATCATTCCTATAGTGACTATAAGATTATATTAAAACTAACCAATGAGTTCTAATGTCAGCTCTTAAATATGCAAATATAAATTATTAATTAAACATTTAAGGTACTATGTATTTTGTAAATGAAATAAAGCGAAATAAAATCGCTATACTGACCCTAAAATAATATTAATTTAATGCAATCGCAATCTTTGTTTAGCTGCATAAACAAGTAGCACAGTGTAATCGTTTAACAAGGTGCCAATAAGTTTGTTGTTTTAGTTTGATTGGCTTTCGTGTAATTGTTTTGTTGGTTACTGTAGTAGGGTGTAGGGTTGCTGAGTGTTCCTAATTGAATTGTCTTTGTATCGTTCTTATCTCTCTAATATTCATCCAAATTTGTATGCTGGATATACAAATGGTGGTGGTGTGTATGTAGTACATATGTAGTAGTATTTTGGGTGTGTATTTTTATTTTTCTTATTTTATTTTTATCGGTAGTAAAAATGTGTGAGTTTAAAAATTTGATGTTTGCTTATCAACGTTTTTTAATTAAATTTATTTCAGAATTTCTCGCTTCTTGACCAAGTTGCCGGGTGGGGCAACTGTTTGGTTTGTTCTTAACGCTATTAATATTATCAATAATATTATTGTTAATGTTAATTGTTAATTGTAATGTTAATGTAAATTGCTTAACGTGTATGTAGCTTAGCTAAGACTTACGTAATATTTAATTATAGACTTCTTCCATGTTTAGTTTAGTTTAGTTAGTTACGATTTAGACATGACTAATTCTAAAACCAGTTTCGAGTACTTATTAGGCATTCAGCTTAAAACAATCCGAAAATATGCACAATTAGATAAATAATTAAAAACTTGATTACAATACAAATACCAATACAGTTTCTGCGATCTCGATATTACAATACCAAAACACACACACGCGCGCGCTCTGAAACACACTCTGAACACATGCAGTCTATTATTTGGTTTTTTATTTATTTTTTTTTTTATTTTGTTGCTTAAAATGCCCTTTTTAAAACATTTTCTTATGTGTTTTATTTTTGTTTTTTGTTTTTTTTTTGTTTTTGGTTTTGTTGTTGTTCTATTTTGTGAAACTTTAGAACTTAAAATCAACAAGGAACTTTTTGGCGCTCAAAATTCAATATAACTTACAAAAAATTGTTAATTTCTTATGTTTTTTACAACACTGGCTGCCGCATTGTGCAACACTGCACAACCACAATCCAACACATTTAACTAACTAAATTTACGGTTAATCCAGCTGTGGCCTGCCTGTCTACATAACATACAAGTACACACACACGTCTCTATGTATTAGTTTCCAGCACTAACGTCATTAACGATACCCAACACTGCCAAACAGTGCTCGTTTCCTGCACTACTTTGCATGCATATTTTGATCAACTGCTCCAAAACTTGCACTCGCTAACTATTCCCTCTCTCTCTGTCTCTTCACTCTCTTCTTTCTCTTTCGCTTTTGCTTGATTTCCAATGTTCGCTTCGCTTCGCCGTTCACAATGGCCTCCATGAGCTGCTCATCGTTTCGTTATCGTTATCGTTATCGCTATCGCTGGGGCTGCTGCTGCTAGTGCTGTATAACGCTGATGATATGCTCACGGTGTTCGTGGTCATCGTGTATTATCCACGATCGTCGTCGCGTGCGGCGAACAGGGTTCGCAACGAGCTGATGATTAGATTCCACCAGCCCGCTGCGAACCCAAGTGGTCGCTATAACGAGTTCTCACTGCCCATTTTGAGCAGCTCGAATTTCTTTTTGGCAATTTTCGAATACAATATGTCAATCGGCTGCGACTGATCGTACAGACTGGGGGCTTGCAATATAATTAGCGCTGTGCCGACCACGCAAGCGATTGCGAAAATCCAAAGAAACAAACGATCCAATACCATGGCAACGTACTTCCAATCCTCTTCGACCTGTCAATGAGTGCGAAAATTGAATAAAATGATTAATTACTTTAAAGTAAATAAAAGAAATTTAATTGAACTAAAGTCTGCGCTGCTTCGGAATTCATTTTGCAAATTTGTTTAAATCCATTAGAGTTGCAAGCTGGCATCCATTTGGACTGTGGCCACAATGCTGGCAAATCCGAAAGGGGCCAATCCGGAATTGCACAAACAAGCAATCACTCAGTCTGCGATTGCCAGAGTTATCGCATTCACGCTTTTGATTAGAGAAATGCAAGCAGAACGTGATTTGATGCGGGCACGGAGTGGGAGGGGGGGAGTGGGGGATAAGTAAATACAGACCAGGCCAATATGAAGTGCAAAAGGTAGAAATTGAATCACTTTTGCACGACAGCATTCTGTGCCATATATGTAATTTCAATTGCCAACTGAAGTTTGGCCAGTTCTCTCGAGGGCCAAAGGATTTGGCAAGAGATCTGACACGATTCGCTTGAGCTCATTAGCCAAGTTTGGTAGGGGAAAAATCATAATATATAATAATACTTACACTCTCGAACTTATCTTTGTTCTTCACATGCTGCGCTATAAAGCGCGACCCCTCTATGGTCTTCTCCATCTCCCTGGCATAGGGTCGCTCGAATGTGGGACTCAGGTCGGCGGCTGCGGCGGCTGCCGGGCAACAGCCCGGACTGATATCGCCATTGAGACCTGACGGACTGAACAGATCATCATCCGCGCCTGGTAGTGGCAGTGAGGAGGGCAGCGGTGGATCCCCGAAGCAGTGGGCGGCAATGCCACTGGCGGCCGCCAGGTCGAAGCGATGCGAGGCGGGAAGAACTGAAAGAGCATTAAAAAAAAAAAGAAATCGAGTCAGTAAGATATTGTTGCAAGTTGGCGATACGGAAAGAAAAGCAATAATGACAGTAGGTAAATTAAATTACAACCTATTTCGCAGCTATTTCTCTTTAGTTTTCCCCATCAGCTTTTCATCTCCATCTTTTATGCGCAAATGCAATTTGTAACTTTTCTCGACTTTGTGTATTTTTTTTTCTATTGCAGCAATTCTATTTGGCACAATGTCCCTAGGGGGAGAAAAAAAGAGGAGCAACCCAAGGCAAGCCAATAAGAGAGAACTCTCAGTGAATAGTTTGCAGTGCTTTGTGCTTGTTTTGTTTTCGATTTCTTAGTCTTCCATGCCATAGACTCCTTGGAAATTGTCTACAAGCTACTCCAAGTCAGTGAGTAAAGGACAAAAAGCTTAGAGCAATATTATCTACCAGGCATATTGATTTATCTATAATAGTATCTATGCTTGACTGTTATAAATATCTTGAAAATTATCTAATTTCCGTAGGCCTAAGTTTTCCGACAATCGAAACTGTTCTTGCAGTGTCCCGAAGACTTTCCACACCGATTCCTTACTGCATTTTAATGAGGAACCCAAGTGACAAAACGATGCAGAAGCAATTCAGACTGCGAATAAATTCTTCGCTGAGTTGAAGCAACTTTTCACTTGCAACTTTCTGCGTTGTTGGTTCTCCACGTTGGGAGTGCAGTTTCCTCTTTAATTGTCATAAATTATATACACAATGGGATGGGGGAAATGGGCCAGGAATGGGTTTGCCTCGTAGTACATATAATTTCAATGTACTTGGCATATTTAAAGCGAAATATAAACTCGTTCGACTTGTAAGAAAGCCAAGTCAGGCTGCTAAGCCCAGTTGAAAACAGGAATAAATCTAAAGGCGGTAACAAAGACGCCATCTTGTAGGGATGCTGGGTGTGGGTTCGGGTATGGGTGTAGGGGGGAGGGGGGTATATGGAGCTCCCAGTGCAACTAAAGGCAAATGCAAAAGTTTTATACAACAGAAAGTTTGCAACGGGCAAATACAGAAAGTTTCTATGTCTTCTAAAGACTTCTGTTACAGCAGGCGTATACTGAGTGGGCGTGGCATTATTGTTGAGGTATAATTAAAGAAAATAATGCATATTCAAATCCAAAGATATGCCTAAAATATGATCTTAAAGATGAGAAAGAAACCCACCTGGTATGCCATAGTCGCCACTGAAACGTTTCGAGTCATAGTTGACAAACTTATCCACATCTGGCGGCAGATGAAAGACATCTGTCAAGACCTCGGGCGGCTGATCATCCTCGGGATCCTCTTTCTTGGGACGCTCAATGCAGAGCAGTTTGGGCAAGATTTGTATGAAGACGCGTTGCACCCAGGGTGCCATGCGATGCGTTACAGGAGATCTGCAAGTATAAAGTTTCGAATTCTTTAGTCTTCTCTCCCTTCCTTCTCAGGCTACAGACTCTTGTGAAGCTTACCTGAAGTTGACATTGAGTACTGCAATGGTCACGACGACAGATAACGTGACCAGCATCATAGTGAAGAGCAGATACTTCCCGAGCAGCGGAACTGTCAACGATGTCGGCGGAATAATCTCGGCCAGCAGCAGGAAGAACACAGTGAGCGACAGCAGGATGCTGATACACAGTGAGATCTTCTCGCCCGAGTCGCTGGGCAGATAGAAGACCAGCACGGAAAGAAACGAGATGCCTACGCAGGGTATGATCAGGTTAACCGTGTAGAAGAGCGTCTTCCGGCGTAGTGTCAGATTGAACACTATGTCCAGGTAAGGTTCCTCACAGCAACTGTAGAACTTCTCGTTGCGTACCGCCGGCACCCGCATGATGTCCCATTCGACGGAGATGTAGTAATCCTGTAGGTCTATGCCCACCTCGATGTTGTCGGAGTCCGCGGTTTGCTTCAGATGCCGCAAGTCAACCTAAAGGAAAGATGGGAGACATTGGACAGAAGTAAATACAAATTTTTCAGTTTTGGAAAGGGGTGGGTAGAGCTGAGTAAAGGAAAATTAAGCTTATATTAAGGGAAATGCTTTAAAGGAACCCTAGGCCAAACTTCAGCTATGTAGCTCGTAAAACAGCTGAGTATTTTGTGTTCACACAGACAGAGTAGGTCTAAAAGGGTCTTATCGACTAAACGGATTTATACTAATCACGCACATATATTTACTTCTCTCTGTTATTATTTTCAAAGTTTATTTATGTGATAACTCATCGCCATAACAATCTATTCTTCTAATCTCAAATTGATCATACACACAGCAGGTCGCGATCATAAATAAACAATTTGTCGGGTACATTGATTCAATATTTTTTATGAATCCTACGTCTTTTCAAATTGATTTACGCTCTGAGTTCGCGACGAGGCAACACACCTGGCTGGATGGTATTGCCATTAATGCTGATTTGTTGGCTCGTTTTCTTGAAATGTAACAACCCAACAATTCTCAAGTGTCGCTTTGGTTTGTCGAACAGCTGGCAAAATGATTTTACTAGGGGGAGGGAAGAGGAGGAATCCCAACTCAACGTAGATGATGGAAGCAAAAATAAAACAAACTCTCCCCGTTTTGACAAATTTTGACAATCGTCAATTGCGATTGACTCGTGCCTCGTGCCGGATCCGGCAATGGCAACGGCAACGGCAATGGCGACGGCAACGACACCTTCCCCGGTACCAGGGGTGCACAAATTGTAATAGCAGCTGCTGCGATAAGTCTCACTCACGTGCTGCTCTAAACTCAAATGACATTTACGTTTCGGCATTTGTTTCCTTTTCACTTCTATTTTCTTTCTTTCTTTGTATGCTTCTCATTCGCATTTCTCTTGCTCTTCATTATGCCCCACAAGAAAATATATGTCTGTCTGTCTATCCTGTAGCTATTCCCCTGATTAATAGACTCGATTTGGCCCATCTGACTGTGTTGTCATTTGGTAAGTTTGGAATTGGAATGATATGAGGTCTGTGCAAATGAGATAGAGGCGTGACATATGCATAGTTTACGTATACTTGATTAACTCTTTGTTAAGAAACTGTATACAGAATTTAATAAAATTCATGAATAAAAGACTTCTGTTTTGCTTGCAGGGTATCCAACTGTCTATCTGGCTCATCTCTACTCATTTTTTGCTTGTTCCCAATTTGGAAATGTTACGAATTGTATGAAATCAATTTTAAATTACTTTCCATTCATTAACCAAGCCAACTGAGTCGCACGACCCGGCAGTAACATCATTAATACCTCGTAATAAATTTACGCTGATGCCGTAAAACGAGCAGAGGCAGAGGGAACTGGAGATTTCGCAAAAAAGCAACGAAATCGAGCGGCAACAATTGAGAGACTCATATATACTATACCATATATACCATACATGGTCAGAAGATGGCGGCAGGGAAGATATGAGTTGAGATACAGAAGGAACGTGTGTGTGAGTTAAAGTTAAACTCAATGAAGCATGCTGAGGCTTGCGATGCGTAAATTCGCCTTATTTGGCAAAAGGAAAAGCAAAATAAAAATCTGATTCCTTGTATAAAAACATACATATATGTATATGTAAGTACACGTAGTTGTTAAACATTCTGATTGGAAATGATCTGACAGAAGGGTATATTAGTTAATTCGTAAAGTTACTCAATACTTTAGATCGGTTAGCTACACTAAGCTCAATAAGGAAGTTGGTATATATTTAAAACAATCTTGGGATATACATACCATATAACCATCGTATGTCCACGAACCAAACTTCATGAAGCAGGTCTGCTCATCGAAGGGAAAGTACTCGACGTCAATTTCACAGAAGGATTTGTAGATGGCGGGCGGTTTCCAAACCACTTTACCCGTATGATGAAGAATCGCTTTTGTCATTATTGTCACTTCGTAGTTGCCATCGGCGCTGAAATTTTAAATAGATAATGAGAGAGTATTAATTAATAAATATTTTAACCAATTTCATTCCTTCTCCCAAAAATATATTAGATTAATATTTTATTGAGTAAAAGCTTAAAAGCCAAACGTAGTTTTACTCATGCATAACCCACCACTATACCATATCCGGGGCATATCTCTGTATATAACTCAAACGATTGCGGGGATCAAAATAAGTACTTAAAAATGGTTTAAAAGGAGAGGAAAAGATTTGTCGACATTTTTCAATAATTCGGAAATTTAGGTAAGGGTCCCCCCTATGATTTTTCAACAAAAAATTTTTTCTTTCAATTTTAAATCGCGAGCTTATAATTTTAATCGATTGCGGAGGTCTAATTTAGTACTAAGCAATTGTTTAAATCGATTTTAAAAAAATCGACCCAAAAATCATGTCGAAGTGGTCAAAAAATAAGACATGTAACACCCTCAACAGGCCTGGTACCCTCATTTTACATCGATCGTAACTTTCTTAAAAATCCAACGATAAAAAATAACATAATTGATTGTTTGAAATTGTTCGATATTTTGAAAATTTAGGTAAGGGTCCACCCTATGATATTTCAACAAAAAATTTTTTCTATCAATTTTAAATCGCGAGCTTATAATTTTAATCGATTGTGGAGGTCTAATTTAGTACTAAGCAATTGTTTAAATCGATTTTAAACGATACCTAATTTTGGCCCAAAAATCATGTCGAAGTGGTCAAAAAATAAGACATGTAACACCCTCAACAGGCCTGGTACCCTCATTTTACATCGATCGTAACTTTCTTAAAAATCCAACGATTTTCACGCGGAATGACATTTTGTTTATGTTTAAAGAACCTGAGTGATTCTACGTTTAAAAAATAACATAATTGATTGTTTGAAATTGTTCGATATTTTGGAAATTTAGGTAAGGGTCCACCCTATGATTTTTCAACAAAAAATTTTTTCTTTCAATTTTAAATCGCGAGCTTATAATTTTAATCGATTGCGGAGGTCTAATTTAGTACTAAGCAATTGTTTAAATCGATTTTAAACGATACCTAATTTTGGCCCAAAAATCATGTCAAAGTGGTCAAAATATAAGACATGTAACACCCTCAACAGGCCTGGTACCCTCATTTTACATCGATCGTAACTTTCTTAAAAATCCAACGATTTTCACGCGGAATGACATTTTGTTTATGTTTAAAGAACCTGAGTGATTCTACGTTTAAAAAATAACATAATTGATTGTTTGAAATTGTTCGATATTTTGGAAATTTAGGTAAGGGTCCACCCTATGATTTTTCAACAAAAAATTTTTTCTTTCAATTTTAAATCGCGAGCTTATAATTTTAATCAATTACGGAGGTCAAATTTAGTACTAAACAATTATTTAAATCGATTTTTAACGAAATGGTCAAAAAAATAGATATGTTACACCCTCAACACGTTTGTAATTGATTTTGGGAATTGGGTGAAGGGTATTTTACTGTCGGGTGCCTTGTCGACTTGTTTTTTGTTTCCCTTGTTCACACATGCCACGACCCTGCTCATAAGCATATTTCTATTCCCCAAATGAGTTCGTTGTGTTGTTTTTTAATTAAATGTGCTTGATAAAGGGCAGGACTGGACAGGGCAGGGTTGGCACGCCCGCAGCCTCAGCCACAGCCACAGCCACTCTAATTCTATTATTGTGTATTACTCCCTCTCTCTCTCTCTCTCTCTCTCTCTCTCTCTCTCTCTGTGTGTAACTGCGTTAGATTGTAGATTAACACTGACGACAACTGCGCAAAAATCAAAAGAAACGAAATAAAATTTCATTATCTTTTATTAGATTTATAAAAAGAAGAAATGTCGCTGACAGTTCCAGTTCCAGTTCCAGTTCCAGTACCAGTGGCAGAACCAGTGCCAGTAACAGTTCCTGCCGCGGCAGAGAGTTCTACGAAAAAGTTTTCTCTTTGCTTTGGTTCGTTTCGCTCTCCTTCGCACTTTGTTTCTGCTGCAGAGACAAAGATGGCGCTCGGATTAACGTACTGATAGTCGCAGCTGGCGCCGGCGGCGGCCGGAGACTGACACTCATACGCCGCATTGTCCACTGTGTGTGTGTGTGCGCCCCGTCGTGTGTGTGTGTGTGTGTGTGTGTGTAGCGAATCACCGTGGAGATAATGGCTGCAATTGCGGTGACCCCCAGGCGTGGTTTCGCTTTTTTTTGTAGGTTTGGTTATAAACTTTTGTTCTCTTTGTCTTGTTTTTTTTTAGCTGCGCTCTCACTATGTCCCACACTCTGTCTTCTTCTGCTTCTCTCTCTCCCTCTCCCTCTCTCTCTCTCTGCTCTTTTGCAGTACCGTTGGCTATTATTTTAAATGGTTTTTAGCCATTAAGGGCTTGGCCGCTCTTGTTGTTTTTGTAATAACATTTTAAAATGCTTTGCCTTTGGATTCAGAGACTCGGTTTTGGATGCGGATTTAGTGCGCGATGGCTTTAGCGTGTGGCCTCCCCTCGCCTCCCACTCCCTTTCCACCTCATGCCATGTCCAGCGCCCAAGGACATCTTTGCTAATGGACAACGCAGCCATTGGCTGGCGAGGGAGAGTGCGAAAAGCATGAGGGGGAGGGGGAGGATGCCCAGAGGCCATGACAGTGCACCGCCAAACAACATTAGCAGTAATTTTTCTATTTTCAAATGAATTTGTAATTATAAGTTAAAACGTATTTCAGATTAGTTCAGCAATTCCAGCAGAGCCAGCAAAAGCTTTAGAGTTCTCTTTCTGGAACTCTATTCTGGGTTAAAGACAGAACCATCTGTTGCTCTTTAAGTTATTAACTTAAAACTACAAGCTTCTAGATTTCGTAGAACTCTGCGCTGTTTACCCTTTAGAAAGCTCTATCTAATGTTGGCCATAATTGCAGCCTCTAAGTGCGGCACAGCCTCAGCCACAGTTTCAAAGAGCCTACACATTTCATGCTCAAGCAAGAAGCTCTTAATTCAGGTATGCTCGACTAGCCAATACTCTGCTCAGATGACACTTTTCAGGCTAGAAATTGAAATCAATAAAAGTCAGTACAGGGTATGCCTTGGCCCAGCAGACAAAGGCCGCCATCGACAGTGCTTTAGTGAGATATTAATTTCTTGGATCAACATGAAAATTAATTGCTGGAATTAAGCGGCTTTCACAAATATAAATACAGCCGGCGACGACGAGGGAGATGTGAAAGACGAGAAACGGGAGAGAAGAGAGAAGAGAGAGAGAGAGAGAGAGGAAGAGTAGACAGAGCTGCTAAGCTAGAAAGATACCTACTCTAGGCATTTGCTTATTTAATGAGGCACTTTAAACAGTAGAAAAGCAAACGCAAGGCTAATTATGACTGACCAGGCAGCCATTGCAAATAAGAATATCTGTCACTTGGACAGATATATGGCCATAGCTATGGTTTCAGACATAGCAGCAGGCCATAGATAAAACGCGAATTACCAAAAATTCCAACTGAAATGCAATACGATTTGGCACAAATTTACAAATTCGCCATTTTGTTGAGCACGAAGAATTGGCCGCCCATATCACACACGCACACACACACACACACACATTTTCTGGGTCAAAATGGCCGAATGTGGCAAGTATTTATGTACGCGTATTGCAGGTATACGCATGCATATACTCTGCAAGCGGGTAGATGCGACTAGGCAGGGAGGAAAACACATATCTAGTTTCTTTTTCTATACTCATATAAGTTTCATCTTTTCTATTAATAAATGCTTATTTTTGCTATCCATAAATTGCATTACAGGGTATCTTGCTGTGCAGCCAACTGTCTGTTGTTCTAGCTTGTATTTGTTAGTTATTTCACGTTTAGCAGACAATTAATCATTTTCCATAGCATACAAATGGGCGCAATTTCGACTCTAAGCGTTTTTGCGTGCGTGTGTGTGTGTTTGCGTGCGCGTATGTGTGTGTGTGTGTGTCGTTGAATAAATTGTTGCCAATTCCAGCGTTTTCCCAATCCAATCGCATTTCCTGCGCAACATTTGCGAGCAGAATACATAGTATACATTGTATGCCATGAAATGTTTCGCAAAAGGCGATGCATCAAGCTCTGCAATATTTCAGTTTAAATTTTTTCTAGCATATTAAAGTTATTTTCGACTTTATAACGGAAAGTATTTTGAAAATAAAAATTGCATTTGCTAACCAGATAAAAATATGTTTCGATGTCACAAGAACTTTTTCAATTAAAATAATGAAATGCAAGTGTTTGTGATTTATTTTAGATACTTCGTTTTTTTTTCTACCTTGGTTAAACTAGTCAGCCTGTTTGGGCCATCAAAGCAGGAAATTGGCAAAGAAGAAGAGGAGGAGGAGAAGGAGGAGGAGAGGCCACTCTGGCCGGAATCAAAATGGACTTTACTGTGGCAATTTATTTCGAGCAAACACAATTAAGTACAAGTGTGCGAGGCAGACAAAAGGCACTTTAAGTCCAATTCGACGCGTCTCGTCGCGGCCAACTGAAACGGGTTGGGGGCGGGGGGCGTGGCAAGGCGAGTTGATTGGGAACGCGGACGGTTGGGTTGGTTGCAGCGGGAGTGGGGTGTAGATACCAAGGACCATTCTGAGCATTGCTTCATTATGGACCGTACAAATTATTTGCAGTTTAAAAAGCGGCAACGCCTCGCAGCCAACAGCCAAGCGACAATGGCGGCCAACACAACAATGTGCGTGTGTGTCTGTGTGTGTGTGTGTGTGTGAGTAAGTGAATGAGTGTATGAGTGTATCTGTGTAAGTACCAGGGAGTCGCTATAGCTACGCACCACGACGACAATGCTTTTGTCGTTGTTGGCAAATGAAATTTAAGCTTTTTCCAAGCAATAAATTAAGAGTTTTTATGGCTCTGCCAAAGCACACACAGATACACTCAGAGAGAGAGAGAGAGATACGAATACGAATAGTTGGAGAAACCAAGGCAACCGAAAAGGCAAACCGAAAAAGAAAACCCAATACGGCACATAAAACGCGTAAGCCGATCTCCTTACAGCCCTCTCATCTCTCGTAGGCATTAAAGTCAAGTGCCGGGGCCGGGGCAGGGTAGGCACAGTGTCGCACAGGCCGCACAGTGGGCGCAACATAGTATAAAGTGGCGACAAAAAAATATATACAACCATAATATGATTTTATTGCCAAGCAGTAGACAGAAAACAAGATATTTTATATTTTATATAAACACACGCACATATCAAGAAAACAAATGAATGTCTTCAATAATGAAGTGAGTATTAAGTGGAAAATACTTTCAAGAATTGTGGATAACTAAAGGCAGTATTTCTGCTTTTAAATATTTTCAGTATCTTAAATTCTTTTTTTTCCACTTTTTTACGTCTTTTCCTCTCGGAATACGATACAAGGCATATTATAATAATTACAGTGAGCATAAAAGAACATCCAATTTGAGTAGACAGGCGAGTTGGCAGAGGCGTAGCCAGGCCGCCTCCTTCTCTGCCTCTCCCCCGCCCCTCCTGCCTCTGGTCGACTAATAATGCTAAGCCCTCTCGGGCAGTTCTTGTATTACAGTGAAATAAAACTACGTTAATCATCGTCTGATAAATTGCCAGCGTAACTGTTCGCTTTGATTTATGCACCCTCCCCCTCCCAGCCGAATCCCGATCTCCCGGTCGCGCCCATTTGGGCAATTATGTAAATGGTTGAAGGCGCCAGCCCATACCCCTCCAGCCAGTGGGCAACATTAGAAAGGCAACTTACTTGTTATACAGCACAATATCGGGCAGCCATATGTGCTCCGAGGGAACGTGTAGCGTATCCACGCCGCCATAATCATCGGGATTCCATTTCAGCTTGTAGTCGTTCCACTCCTGCAATATTAACAAGTTCGATACGTAAGTTGAATAAATCGAAATATTGATATATATCCTATATAACTGGGGAAACTCATGAATTTGACATTTAAATTATGCGCTCATCGCGCTGAGAGGTTTATGCATTCTGCTTATAAGTAGATAAATGAATCCACTAAATACTCCATATACACATCCTGCATATAGTACATGTTATAGGGATGCAGGCACTCCCCATACTGTTGTACTAAATGTTTCAATTGTGTGCTATTAATTATGCATTAATTTATCGGTTGCGAAGCTGTTGGTATTAAATTAAATTTTCATAATAGAATTTGCTATGGGATGTGACTATACGATGATTAATATACCATAATTGTGGCCGCAAATGTGGCCCGAGTTCTATTGGGTTTTCTACACTAGCTTAGGGTATCTCATAGTCAGGCAAGCGAGAAACGCAACTCGCTTGCAATTATGCAAATTGCTGCACTATTTATGTTGAGTTCATTGTGAATGCCGTGTGGGTGTCGTTTCGTACGCTTTACATTGCAATTCACAATGGGATTACCAAAGTCTGATGGGAAAGAGAGAGAGAGGTGAATTTCACTATAATTAATACGGAATTACTTTATCAGCTGAAAATGATATTTAACGTGAATAAAAACCGCAAAATATTATATTTAATTCCACGCAACAATACTCATATTTATCGTCCTTGAATGGAATGAAGTACTTACTATATATAAGTTGTGTTTGACCAATTAAATTATTTGCACATGTATTTATAGATCGACAACAATTTTTAAATTGTTATGGCTGAAGGAATTTCCGGAATTATTGATTGTTAATGTAACATTTTGCGGACTTTTAAATATATGAAAGTCGCAACGGAAATACTTTTATTTACAGAAACTATTTTGGAAAAAGAAGGGTATACTTAACGACACGTTAATATACCCTCTACTCTCTGCCTTCAATGCGCACGTAAGGGAAGCGCAAACTAATACACATGCGATGCATTATTTATTTGTGTAATTTTGGGTTTTTGGCTTTGTTCTGTCAATTGGGCGGGTAACCAAAAACTTGGCATAAGCTTCCCGGGCCCATTGACTGCAATTTGTGCAAAGGATTTGTGTGCATATTTGATGCATAAACTTTAAATCTCCTACACTTTCTCCTTCTCCATTTCCACAAGCCAAAAGGTAAGCTCGTAATCAGTGCGATGGAATCGTTGTTAGTTCTGCAGAGTTCAAAGAACCATATAGGTGCTGGCTTGGCACTTGGTCAAACAACGGACCATATAAAATTGGGATACTGCGACTACGTATACGCGATATTTCTTTGCATTTTTTTATGCCCAGCGTTGCGTGCAAATGGCAAATTCATGTTCTCCAGATTGACTTAAGCTAAATCGATCTGGGGGGAAAGTGTCGCACTTACCTGCTCTACCCACACATTGGTGGTCATAATTTGATTCTTCAGATTCTGCAATGAAAAAGAAATTGAGAAATAGCGTTAGTTTCGAAATCAAACAGAAAATTCAATTCACATCGAGGCGCATCGAATGCACTCTGCCAGTTTTGCCACGAAAGTTTACCCAAGTACTCGAGCGAGATAACAACAACTGAGCATGGTCGACTGTGCGTTGCTCTTCACGTTGAGGTAACTTACAATCAAATGGATTTCTTAGTTTATGCCAGACCAGACGACTGGGGAGGGAGGGAGGTTGGTAGGGTCTTTGCATTTGCGACAACTTGATCATTGAGTGGGAACTATCAAATTGAAAATAGTTGCGACGAGCGACTGTCTGTATACCCTGCACGTGTGCTAAGGGTGGGTATTTTGAGTTGGTTGAACAGCAAGTAAAGTGATGAAATAATCAATCTAGTAAATAGTTTGGAAATAGGTTGCTTCAGGAGTCAAAGAACCTATCTAGTACCGATATAGTTTGAGAGAGGAGGAGGATTGGGCTCATTATTTAAGATATGTTAGTTCGTCTGCAGGGTATCTGGCAGTTGAGTGCAATCGACTGTGCCTTCCTCTATTTGTTTTCACCGAGCTGAAGCAGAATTGAAGAGCTGAACTACTTCTGGTGTCGCTTAACAAATGGGTTTGAAATTTCCCAAGCTGAGTAGGAAATGTGGCAAGTGTGCATAGAGAGAGAGAGAGAAGGAGGGAGGAAGAGAGCTGGGGAAACAGACAGAGAAGGAGCGAGTGCAGGGCTGTCAATTGGTTGGCTGCCCCTGGCATGTTCTGGGTTAAATAGCAGTGCAACCCTCTTAGTTTGGAATGAGCCAAAGCAATAAGAATTAGAGTTCGAGGTGGGGCTGGGACTGGGGCTGGGGCTGGGTATTCTTAAAGCATCATTGATTTTTAAGCAACTCATGGGGCGTAGCCAAGTAGGGGGAACTGCGACTGATGCTGATGCAATTAAAGTTAAGAGCAGCTGAACAGGAATAAAGTTGAAGCACCGTCGTGGCAAGCCGCGAAGTGGATTACAAGTTGGCTCAACTATAAGTCCCGGGGTGCCGTCATTTTGGAGCATTAGATGAACCGGAAACGAGAGATACACGCAGAGTGGGTACATCCAGTGAGTGTGTAATTAGTGAGTGAAATTCTAGGGTTAAGATTACACTGATAACGAGACATGCTGAGCCGGGCTGTATCTGAATACACACGGCTTTGGCTTAAGCTTTCTCCAAAGTCCTGAATTCTTGAATATTATTGAATATTATTTAAAGGAAATATCTGATTATATAGAATTATTCTTTATAATCATCAAAGATTCGCTGGCTTGAAACGATTACACTTCATATGTGATTTAATCGACGCGCAGTGTTGCCACCTAATTAAACAAAGTTAAGTTAAGTTGGATGCGCCACCGCATGTCATGCACTCTGACTGACTGATTCACAATCAAAATATATATATAAATGGTATATGAAACATTATCTCGACTGCCAATCGATTGTCATAATGAAATTTTAATTTATTTCGCCTTCTTTGTTTGCACAATGAGTCTCAAGGGAGAGAGAGAGAGGGAAATCGCATATAGCGTTTCTCTTTCCGCTCTTTATCTTGGTTCTGCCGGCAACTTCTTTCCTTCCCAGAGTCAAGTGCTCTAATTTGTGTCTTAACAGATGCACGCACGACAGCTCGCTGCCTCTGCCCCAGTCGGCCTCCTCCTGCTCCTCCTGCTCCTCCGTTACACTGGCTGCCATAATATCTATGCTGCCTGCGGCACAGGCGCTTCCCTTTCATATTTATTTAGGTGGCAACTCATTAGGCGCGTGTATATTTGTGTGTGTATGTGGAAAAAAATTAGAAAATGATAAAATTATATAAATCACTTAAGCGTTGAAAAATGTAATTAACGACAAAATGATAATGATGCGCCGTTAACCGTTTTCCGTATTCCGTAGAGGCAGCGAGTGTTAGATGTGGGTTACAGATGGGGGTTAGATGGGGCTGCTGGGCTACTGTCAGGACGACCTACTAATCACACGCTCAGTGCGGTTCCCAGTTGCCATGGCACGGCTAAACGGCTGACAGTGTCTGTGCGTCTAAAAGGTCATTAGGAGCACGGGAGAGAGAGAAAGAGAGAGAGAGAGAGGGGGATGGGTGCGATGCCGTTGAGTACCGGCAATAAAACGACAAAGCCCAAGACCGAGGCTGGCGCACACAAAGGGGCAGCGCCATAAGGAAGAGATAAAACGGCAGGCAGCGGCGTCGAGTTTTGTGCGTATTCTTTATGCTTGATGTGCAGCATCCGCCGCAGCAACAGCAACAGCACCAGCCCGATGCGCAATCCTCTGGCAGGCCATGTCCATGGCTGTGTTGCTTCACACCTACAACAGCAGCAGCAGCAGAGGCAGAGGCAGCCAAAGATGTAGCCGGAGCTGGAGCTTAACTGGGTTTGTTGCCATGTAATTTGTGTAGTTGTTATTGCCATTGCGGCCGCCTTGCTGCTCCTGCTCCTGCTGCTACTTATTCCCAGTTGCAGCTGCAGCAGCTCCGGCTTACAGCAACTGGCAACTGCCGGTTGCATAGCTCGAAACAGGATGCAGGATATATAGTGTTTAAATTGCTTAAGTCGCAGCTTTAAGTCTTTTGCATATTGTGCCGCCTGTGGCAGGCGGATTCCGCTCTGGGATCATATCTTGGGTTTATTTACAATTTAAATCGAATTTCCTTCTTTCTGTGTGCAGAGAGAGAGAGAGAGAAAGGGAGAGAGAGCGGCCTTGTTTGGCCTAATTAGAACTCCATTTTGAATTTATGTGCAGGGTTTCGTAGCAACCAGCAATTAAGTGGAGACAGCCACACCTAGCTGGTAACCTCACGCTCTCTGTCTTCAGTTCTGTTCCATGATTTATGCTTGGTAACTAATAAGCTTCTCCTGCTCCTCTTGGTTACCTGAGCGGGTCTCCTAGACGGTTTTAGATTAAAAATTGTGCTGCAAGCGATGCGTTTGTAATTTCCAATATAAACAGCAACGAAAGAGTGTAGAAATAGTGCTCGGATTTCAGTTGGAATTTACAAAGCATTGAATGCCAATAAGCTCAGCTGGCAAACACGTGTGGCAACAGCAACAACAACAACAACAATTATATCAAAGAGCACAGTAGATTGCAACAAAAGTTGCCAGCGGACTGAGGACTATTGCAATAAGGGAAATTCTACAAATATTTCAAGGCAGTCACCAGTCGAAGTGGGGGGGAGGTACACAGAGCGTATGTGTAACATTGCACACACATGAATAAAAGCAATTTCGATATAAGCACCTTATGCCAACTGCACAGTGGGATACATACTGATATAAACGGAGTAAATAGAATATAAATAAATGCAGCTAAACAAATAATTACGCTAATTTACTCTCTCTCTCTCTCTCTGCTTTTGTTTGCCTACGATACTTGCAACATACTCAACACTAAACGTTAGATTCGATTAACAAGTTATCGAAATTTCGGCAGTAGGCCAATTTGAGTAAATCGATCGAACTGTGGCAGTAGGCCATTTTGAGTAAATGAAATTAATCGATTTTAACTGTGACAGTAGGCCAATTTGAGTAAAAGGAATTTATCGAAGCGAACTGTGAACTATAGAAATTATTGCAAATCTAGATTATTTTCAATAATAGTTATATGGAGGATATATAATAAATTCTATTCAGTGTCTATCCAGTGTTGTGCAGTGCATTCCATTCACTTCTTATAAGGCCAGCTAATGGTTTAATAGGTTAAACGCAGTCCTCAACTATTTGCGAAAGAAACTCTAAACATGCAGCTACAAAAGTTTATAAAGTTTATACTCGACTTGAGCAAATAAAGAGAAATTGAATTTAGAAAATGCACTTTAAGTTTCCGTATAGTTTGGCAAACTGTTCCACAGTCTTACTGCGGTTTGCCCATTGAAGGCTCGACAGGCTTTGAAAGGAAACTTTGCGGGAGAATTTGCAGCGAGCAGCGAGCGACTGCTGCTGCTGCTGCTGGTGCTGTCGGGTGCACACTGTGCACGGGCACACTGGTTCACTGATTCGACTTGGGCTCGGGCATGCCTTTTAGTGGTCCTGGTGCTTAGCGCGTGATTTATAACAGCAGAAAGGGATGCGAAGCCGGCAGGAAGCATGAGCCAAAAGCCGGCAGCATCAGTAGCAGTAGAAAGAGAGAGAGAGGGATGAGGGGGAACGGGTTGCAGGGTTGGCTACTGTGTGGCCAATAGCACGTAACTGTTAGCCGGTTTCCCATTTCCGGCTGTCATGTGCATCCAAACCGAGCAGAAGATTGTCGACCATTTGCTTGGCCTGCCCAGCTGCTGCTATTGGCAATTGGAATCCCTTCGTTTTTTTGCGCACTTCCTCGCACACAATTTGGCCGAGGTGCTGCCTTTTGCCCTGTGACCCTTTGCCCCTCTGCCCTTTGCAGCTGGCGCATCCTTTGAAACATTGCGCAGCATCTAAAGTTAATCAACAAAACAATAATCAGTCGATGTAAGCGCGAAGCTCATTGATTTATTATGCAAACAATGTTGTCAAGCAGGCTGCAGGGCAGGAGCTTAGTGCGGATAGGTGGGAGGGGGGCGTGGCTGCTTTAAGTGCTTGGTAAACAGTTATTAATTACGCGGTTGCCGCTTAGCCATGGCTTAAACAAATGCTGAAGTCCGCTTAGCGTCGCTGTTGGCTTTGCCAGTTAATCTGCTTTGATTGTCACTTGAGCAGACAGGCAGACAAAGAGACAGACAGACAGAGAGACAGACAGGCAGACAGACAGAGAGGCAGACAAAGACGCAACTGTCAAAGCAGCGACAGTTGGAATCGCATATTATATTCATATTCATCAATTGAAGCTCAGCTGCAGGCATTAATCAACACAAATACAATAGAGAAGATATATATATATATAGAATAATGGATTACTTACCACATCGATCAGCTGGGAGAGCCGCAGTCCCATCTTGACCGTCAGACGATCCGAGTTGTTGCCCACGGGTCGTATGAGGCGATTGTAGTTGCTCAGCAAGTCGTCGTAGAGGCGCTTGGCATCCGGGTTGGCCAGGCCGCCGGTGGCAAAGTGCAATGCTATGAAGACAGTTGCGAGGAGCACGCTACCCATCTTAGGCCAGGTCCAACCCTGTAAGAGGCGGCGACAGAGACGGAAGCGGAAACGGTAGCGGATGCGGATGCGGAAGAAGAAACACAGAGACCGAGACCGAGAAGGAGTAGAGAGAAAGAGAGAATACTAAATTTAGTCATATTTATTTATTCATTTGCATTTTGCAATGCGTGTGTGAGTGCGTGTGTGAGTGTGTGTGAATATATGCAAGTCATAAATATTAGAAAAGTGTCAAAAGTTGTAGAGCGCTCTGCTTGCTGCTCCGTTGCAGCCATAAACACCATTTAATCTTTGGCTCAAACACTTAAGACGTCCCAGGAAATTCACAAGAGCAAGCTCCGGCTACAAGCTTGTCTTGCTGCTCGGACGCAGACCCAGACTGGGAAGCAGACCCAGACTCAGCTGCACTCTCTGCAGTGCTTACAGTTTTTGCTATTCCTCAGTTGTTAGGGGACATAATCTGGCACACACACACACAAAGGGGGAGAGAGGGAGAGGGAGAGAGAGAGACACACACTATGCATGCTGCCAGCTGACAGACAGAGAGAAGGCTACATTAAGCGCAAACAAGCAATTATGTTTGTTTCTTTTATGCGCTGCGAGCACAGCGTGTTTCAGTCCACATCCTGCCCAGCCCTGGCACTGCCCCTGCCCTGCCCCAGCCCTGGCCCTGCATGTGCGGGCAATTACCGAAAGTGCGCAGCCCTGTTCGAATATAAACACAATGAATGTTGTAAATATTGCAGCCTGGCTGTCTTGTGGCCCAAAATGAATGTCAAATTGTTGGCCAAGACTCAAAGGGAGAAAGTACGAAATGCAATTTAAGATCAGAGAACAAAGAGAGAGAGAGAAAACTATTTGCAGTTCAAATACTCGCACTGATATCACACATTGTTGCACAAAGTACGCACAACAAATGCGCAAAACTTTTCACTTGCCACAAGTTGTTAGCAAGGGATATGTGAGAAGGATTCATGCGGGTACTCACTCCAGCTTTGAGTAGCGATCCATACTTATGTGAGTGTGTGTGTGAGCACGTGCAGGGAAATTGCAAATGAGGCTGATGCGCTGCCATAATTCGCACCCACCGCATCTCGATCGACTAATCAAATTAATCAACACGCGCAGCGCACGCTGGCAGAGGTGCAAAATTAATTATGCTAATTTTATGCTAATGCTTTGTAATTTGATGGCATTGATTTGACATTGTCGCTGCTGTAGCTGCTGCTGCTGCCTCTGCTGCTGCTGCTGTCGCTGCAGCATATAAAAATCTACAGGCAGCAGCGATAAATCAAATCAAAATTTGCCGACCATCTTGTCTGCATAATTCAGCGCTTATGTCTGAAGTGACACGTACACGTGTCAGTAGTCGCAATAACGGGACAGCCACAGCAGCAACAACGGCAACAACAGCAACAACAGCAACAACAACAACAGCAACAACAGCAGCAGCAACAACAGCAGCGACAGCAACTATGACAGCGGCAGCTACGGCGACAAAGAAAGCGATTCAGTTGAGCTCACACACACACACGCACACACACACACACTCACACACACTCACACACATTTACACCCACACATAACACTCACTCACACACACACACGCACACGCCAACGCCTGACGACACACATGTGACGAGTAACCGAACAAAATGGCTGCCATAAACAACAGCAGCAGCAGCGCAGAGGCGTAGAGAGAGGGAGGGGAGAGAAAGAGAGTGGGAGAGAGCAGCGGGGGCAGGGCGGGGCCAAAACGAATGTCATTCGACAGCTATTTATGCGGCTCTTAGTTGGCAGATTATTTCATTTTCATTTCGCATTTCCATTTTCATGTAACAATTGCTATTTATATTTATATTTATTTATTATTTATTTACTTAGGGGCGCAGAATTGTTAGCCGATTCCCCATTAACACAGGCTGGCATAAAAAGCACGCCTAAAATACCCCCTAAAAAAGAGAAGAGGCTAAGGGATTTATGCTGTCAGAGATATAATGACAAAGCTCGAAAACGATGATGTATGCAAAGGGACAACGGGGCGTATGATTGGCAAGAGAGAGAGAGAGAGAGAGAGAGAAAATTGGGAAACACATGTGTGATGCAAATAAATAAATAAGTTAGAAAAGCAGAGAGAAAGGGAGAGAGGTAGAAAGAGAGACAGAGAGAGATACAAGTGCTGTCGAGTCAATTTGAGCAAATTTAGCTGCAATCGCAGCTGCCTTTTGCCATAACAAGTGCAGCAGCTGTGCGAGTGTGTGTGTGAGTGTGTGTGAGTTTACCACATGGATGCACTTATAAAAGCAAAGTACATAAACATACACACACACACACCCTTACTATCTATAGGGTACTTCGCTTTATTAGCAACTTTTTGAGTGTTTCGTCGTCGACGTCTGCAACTGCAACAAACCGCACAGGGCAGCGCAGGGCCAGGCAGGGCAGGGCAGCGCAGTCTGTGCAGCATTTGCTCTGCAATAAAAATAAATTCGCAAATAACTGACCAACACACACACATACTCTCACACACACACATACACTCAGCTGTTGTGCACGTATGTGCTGTGGTGTACTATGGCATATTAAATGCACTTGCCCCAGCACAATGGCCACAATTTCAATCAGTTCCACGACCCAAAAGTGGCATTAAAAACACTCGTAAAGCGAGATGCCAAACAAGATCTTCCCTCGGCAAGCTGTTGTTTATATATATCACTATACTGAGTGTATATATAACCGAAAGTAGTTGTATTAGTTAATGGAAAATGTGAGAGAGAGGGTGAATATCGTAGAATAAAATTAAGATATATGTAAGTATGTAACTGAGCTAAGTTGCCTTAAGTTTTTTCCAGCTTAAACTACTTTATTAGCCCCACGTCAATTTGCCTGCAATGAGCTGCCTTATTTCCACTCGTATTTTCTATGTTTCTTTTTTTTCTGTTACGTTTTCATTCATTTTCCAAATGAAAATGTCTTTCAGCTTGTGGTAAATATTTGATGTCAATTTGGCGGCTACAGCTGCCTCTGTTAGCAGTTTATTTGCAGTCAGTTTAAAGTGCAGTCAATTTTTCAGCTGCCATCTTGGCTGCAGCAATGGCTGCCTGCGCCGGAACTGACATCGACGCTGGCGACTTCCGCTCGTATGTTTGTTTGTTTCATTGTGTTTCTGTGTATGTGTGTATATTTTTGGAAAAGTCATGCAATTTTCCAGTTGAGCTCGCTTTTCGTTTTTCTTTGTTATTTGTGTTTTGCATGCGCCTCGCTGCCCTGCCCTGCTATACCCAGCTATATATTTCTATTTTTTCACGCTCGCGTTTCTTCTGCTTTCTCCTTTTTCCTTTTCTCCCACATTCCTATTAACACAGCGGTGCAATTTCGTGCCTTGTTTGTTGTAATTGCTCTGGCTGCCGAAGATTGCAACTGTAATTGAATTTCCCCCCAACTGCCTACACCCCAGGGCTGCAACTCATTCAAAGGCTTGCCTGCAGTTCGCAGTTTCTCCCACATGCGGGTAATTGATGCATCATTATTTCTCTGTCTCAACGAGATCCGCACAAACACTCGAAAGTTTCTCTAGAGATCGACAGCAAGTATGGGAGAGAGAGAGAGAGAGAGACCGCGATACAATTCACATAAATATGAAGACCCAAGGCAGCTCAGCTCAGGAGCAGCTGCCTCGCTTTTTATGTAAAAGTAAAAGCTGAAATTTTCGTTATTTGAACTTTGCGAGCAGCCCCAACCCCCCTCAGGTGGATAGCTTGTTAAACATTCTTTTGGGTTTTTATTTTTCCGACTCTGCCAGGCTGCCAGCGAGAGCAAAAGTTTCACTTGGAACATGAAAATTTGCATATGATAAGCAAATAAGCTGGCGTGTTGCTGCCGCTGCTGCTGCTGCTGCCACTGCGAAAGGGGTAACACAGGCAAAAGTTTTATTAGATTCTTGGCAGGAGCAGGGCTCGCAGGGGGATAGGGCTCGCAGGAGAGCAGGGGGGTAGCTGCGCGCCTGTGGCCTAGCTGAGGTTATGAAAATACGAGCGAGCGCGAGCGCGTTCAAAGCGAATGTCACAAAGTATGCGAAACATTCGAAATTATTTTTGCATAAATAAAGGCGCAGGTAAAACTTTGCCAGTCTCATGAGTGTGTGCGGCAGTGTGTGTGTGTCTGAGTGAGTGTGCGTGTGTGTGCTGGCTAAAGGTTCACAAATGAGGCA
This sequence comes from Zaprionus kolodkinae, assembly GCA_018901885.1. NCBI lineage: Eukaryota > Metazoa > Arthropoda > Insecta > Diptera > Drosophilidae > Zaprionus > Zaprionus kolodkinae. The sequence goes on along the minus strand of JAEIFM010000498.1, from coordinate 8,265,965 downwards.
AAACGTTTTGATGTTGCTCGAACACGCAGCGAGAGTTAAGGCGCCAATTGAATAGCTCAAATTGTGGGCAAATCGCAGAGGCAACCACAGTCTACGCCCCCGCCCACGCTCACAACTATATAACCCTTTACATCTTCCCCTGCTGCTCCTGCTCCCTTTCCTTCCCTTGTTCCCTTCTATGCCACCAAATGAAGTTGCTTTGGCAACGTACAACCCTGCGTATACGTAATATTTTATTGCTCGCTTCAAATGTAACGAGAAGCTGCTCTTATCGTAGTTAGGCAACTTAATTTAAGCTAAACAGACTCTGTAACAATCTGGCAACACTCTTACACCCCCTCCCCCTTCTCTGCTCATCATCTTCAACTGATTCTTCAGTTTTGACTGTTTCGCCTGAATGCGCCTTTTGCACATTTAACAATTCGCATTGCTGCAGTTAATTTGCTTGGCTGCCTGCCTCGTGCTGTCTGCTGCAGGGCAAGGGGGGGCCAAACAGTTGCCACACAATGTGGCACAGAACACAAGGCATGCCACAGTGTTCCCCCCTCCCACCCCCTACGCCTCGCGCGAACTACAAATGCGCTGCTGGCACTTGCAACCAATTGAGCTTTAAACGCTGACAACGTAACTGTAACCACAGCAGAGAGAGAGAGAGGGAAGAGAGAGAGAGAGCGAGAGAGACAGCTCTGCGGGATCTCTGCAACACAATTGATATGAATGCGTTAAGGGGGAGGCGGGCAGCAGCAGGAGGAGAAAGTATTGTATTGGTTGCAGGGAGGGAGCAGCAGGCAGCGCATCGATGTGCTGCTGCTTATCAATAAGCACGCGAATCCGCGCGAATGCCAAACTGTTGCTGCACAATGGCAAACGGCAGCGGCAACGGCAACGGCGGCGTGTGGCATGCGGCATGTGGCATGTGGCAGGTGAATGAGCCCGCAACTAAACACATTTCAAGCCTGAGCCGACGGCTTTATGTGAAAACTTTCACAGTGACTCGACTCGTCTCGTCTCAGATCTGCTTGCTACATGCCACATGCCACATGCCTCATGCCGCAGGCAGCCAGCAGCAGTAAGCAGGCCGGCAGCGCTTTTATGCGGCCATAAAAAAGTTTCATGCCAAGTTAATTATGTTTATGCAGCGACATTTACATAAGCAACGCCAAAAAGGGCAGGTGACAGCGACGCTTCAAGAGATCAGGCAGCAAGGGCAGGGGGAGACAGCAGGGGAGACAGAGAGGGGGAGAGAGCGAGGGAGAGATTAAGTAGCCGGAGGTGCAAATTAAATAAGAAGATTACGAAAACATGAAAACATCGCTCAAACCGATAGCGAAAGTTTCTGGTGAGGATTTCTGTTTAACATAAGGCACAGGCCAGCTCATTGTGAGGAGGGAGACGTATAGAAGGGGGGGAATAGGGATGCTCTTGTGTGTTGCCAATTAATATGCAATTATTTTCAGCATAGGGCGTGGCTAAGGCGTTTCCTCTGCTCTGCGTTGGAAATGCCTTATGCACGTTGCCAAAAAAAAACGTAGCATACTTTTCTGCGGCTGCAGCTGCTGCTGCGTTGTTGCTAAGCTGCTGCTCTTTTATTCGCTTTGTCTCTTTCCTTTACTGGCTTTCTCCCTCCCTCTCGCTCCCCTCTGCCCCCAAAAAATATGCGCTGGCTGAAGAATTTCGTTACTTGCGGCTACGAATCAGCATGCCAAAAAGCAAAGCCAAATAGAGAGACAGAAAGAGAGAGGGAGGGGCAGAGAGAGAGAGGGAGCGCTGCATAGGCGCCATGCTACGCCCTAGAAACCATCACTGAAAAATATGTAGGTTGTTTGCCGCCTCTGCTGCCTTTGCCACGCCCACAGCTGCTGCCTCTGCTATCCGTGAACTAGTTTTGGGACTCGCTTTAAATTATCTTTGATGCAAACCAGGGCCACAGCAGGCAGGGCAGGGCAGGCAGGCGGGCAGGGCAGCCTGGGAGGGGAATATGTGGGCTGAGCTGAAGAACGCGTCATGTTTGGGGCGGGAGTGGGAGGAGAACGAGACGAACGAAACGAATTGCCGCAGGTGTCAAAAGTACACAGACAAAGTCAATTTGCGCCTGCCAGACACGGGGGGAGGCAGGAGGAGGTAGGAGGTGTGGGCTGCCTGCGGGGAAGCAGTAGAGGCAGCAGAGGCGGCTGAAACAGAAACAGGAGTAGCCCGAGGAAGACGCCTTGCGTGTGCTGCTCATTACGCGGCGCCTTTGATGTGCAGCAAGCCGACAAAAGCGCCAGCAGCAGCAGCGGCGGCGGCAGCAACAGCAACAGCAACAAGAGCGCTAAGTGCCCCTGCGCTCCCTGATTATAATCGTGATAATATGCACATACACACACACACACATACACTATAAAGACACTTACACAGGAGGAGGAGCACGAAGAGGAGCAGGCTGGAGGAGAAGCAGGAGAAGCAGGCTGTAGCTTACAATGGCAAACCACACGAGTGGCTAACGCGCTTTGATCTCGCTCAGGCGACAGCGATAAGAACAGCAACAGCAGCAACAACAGCAGCAGAAACAACTACAACAGCAAAAGCAGCAACAACAGCAGCAGCAGCAATGATAGCAGCAAACACAACAACAACAGCAGCAACTACTACAACAGCAACAGCAGCAACAGCCACCTAAATCCCCTGCATAGTGCCCAAAAATCGTGTCATAATCGAATATATCGATAGTTGATAAAGTTGTGCGATACATCGTTTGTTTTTTTTGGCATACTATCGCTTATTTTTGAAGATTTTACAACACTGTTTGCAATCGAAATTATCTAGTAAAAGCAGCAATCAGGCAATATTGATGGTTCTACTCTAGAAAATCAGGGAAAATTCTTTCGAAAAGCTTATAGGAATAGCAAGAAATAATCCATTCCATGCTGCCTTCCCCTGCCACTGCCCGCAGTTGTTGCTCCCCCTGAAATCCAATTAAAGGTGCAACTCCAGCTGCTACGCCTCGTTGTCGTTTGTCGTTTGTCGTTGTCCTTGTTGTTTTTCTTGCTCATGTTGCTTCTGCTATTTATTCATACAAATGTTGCACTAACTGCAAAGTGCTAAGCACACATACGCACACAGGGAGACAACAGGGAGGTAGCAGGGAGGCAACAGGGAAGCAACACGGAGGCAACAACGATGAGGCAACACTCTGGCGCTGCTCGACACGGCATAAAATCAACACACACGTCATTTTTAAGCCACCTTTCGCCACAGCTGACGACGAGGCGGAGTTGGCCAAGTGGAAACTGCAGCAGTTGCTGCTGGTGTTGCTGCTGCTGTTGCTGCTGCTGCTGCTGCCCGACAAATTTGCAACATGAGCCCGTCATATTTGCACTTGTCTGAATGCATTGCGCAGGTTGTAAATGCATCTCTCTCTCTCTTTCTAGCTCTACCACACTCCCTCTCTCTCTCTCTCACTCTTTCTCTCCCATTCCCACTCTCCCTATCTCTCTCTGACTGCACTTAAATCTAATTCACAAGAGAAACGCAGCCAGCGAATGCGCATCAACTTAAAAGTTATTGCCACGCTGCTTGCACTTTGCTTAACGAGCAGCAGCAGCAGCATCTACGCCATGTTGTGCTCCAGGAGTCACCTGTGGAGGAGGCAGTGGCAGTGGCAGTAGGAGGAGGCAGTGGGAGGCAGCTGGAGTCGCTGCCACAGCTGCAGCAATTGGCACTTGTTTATATTATTTTGATTGACATCGTTTCACGGCAATGCGTGTTATATCCTGCACTATGTCCTGCTGCCTCAGGGAAAACTAACTATGCGGGAACTAGAAATAAATATGATCATAGTATATATATATATTTGAGTTGTACTGGGTATCCCGCTAGCAAGTCAGCTCTAGTTTATTTTTAGGTATATTAATCTTAAACTTAATGGAACGAGAGTTCCCTTTCCCTTTCCCTTTCTTCCCTGTTTATTTTGCAATTACACCCATCGATTGCTTAAGTTTCCCATTCGCTTTCACTTTTTGCGCAGCTCTTGAAAATAGTTGCCGATTCATCCCAAAAACCAATAGCCAAAACCCATCTCAATCCGTATCCAGGGCTCTGGGCTGTGCTTCAGCTACAAGTGCTTTTCGTTTGACTCCTTCGCAATTGGGAGGGCTGTCAGAAATCAAATTGATGGTCCCAGTTGAGCACAGCAGCGGGAGGGGAAGCAGAGAGAGCAAAGGGAAGAGCAGGGAAGAGGAGGAGCAGCAGCAGGAGCAGCCGAGTTGATGGACAGACAATGTAATGTAAAAACAATGGCAACGACACGGATAACTGGCAAGCAGGGAGCACGGAGCAGGGAGTGGGAAGCAGAGGTAGGGAGCAGAGGCAGGGATCACTGGCAGGGAGCAGGAGCACGGGCAGGGATCAGAGCCAGGGCCAGAGAGCAGACGTAGAAAAAGCGACAGCAGACACGTCAATACATATTTCAGAGCTCTGTCTGCATTAATCAAAATGGCATAGGCAAAGAGCGAATGCCTGAGATTTCAGCACAAATAATTAGGATGTAGATGTAGTATGTGTGTGTGTGTGTGTTTGTGTGTGTGTGTGTGGATAGGTCGATGGGTCGTTGGGTTGTTTCGGCAGGTCGCTTTCAGGTTGCCAGGTTGCTTCCGTCGCCTGCAGCCAGCGGCAATTTGTGTCCTTTTGATATGCACAAAAGATTTATGAGTTAATTAATCTAAGAAAGGGCTGGCTCCTTCTCACACATGTGTCCCTCTCTCTCTCTCTCCCTTACTCTCTCTCTCTCTCGCTCTCTCTTCCTTCCTTTGCCTTACTCTGTCTGCTTTTGCACGCTCCCTCTCTCTCTCTCTTCGCCTTTGTTGATAATGATTAATGTGCAGCAGCGTGTGCGTGTGCGTGACTGTGCCTGTGCGTGTGTGTGTGTGTGGCGTGTGTCTGCCGGAAGCGGAAATGAAATTGAAGCAATTGTTGACCCCACCTCTCCCACCTCCCACCTCCCTCATCCGCCACACACTCAATACAGTTGCAGTTTGCAGCCCGCAACATGCTCGCTTATTAAATCGGGTCAGGCTTCGCTTCAAGTGCTGCCGGCTGCGCCTTCGGCTGTGTGTGTGTGTGTGTGGGACACCACGTCTGTCTCTCTCTCTCTCTTTCTGCCTTGTTTGACTGCGGTTTGCCGTCGCCGTTGCCGTCGGTAGTCGTAACTCGTTCATAGCTCATAAACGGTGCTAATATTGAGTGTCGATTTTCACTTCACAGTCCGCTGCCGCCAGCACACGGTCAGGACATTGCACCGTGTCTGTCTGCCTCTCTCTCTCTTACACACACTCTCTCTCTTTCTCTCTCTCTGTGTGTGTGACAATGCTGCTGCGACCCGGTTTTTTCGCTGTGCTCAGCCAACGACAACGAGGACAACGCTGCCTCCTCACGGAAGCCGAACATCCTGTTAATAGTTTAACATAAACTGTGGTAAGGAGTGCACGGCGCAGTTTATTGATTACCGCACTGACTGGCGGCGCTAGAGATGGTAAAAAAAAAAAACAGTTAACACTAAACTGCAGTTAGTCTGGCAACGCCAGCTGACACATTTGCGACTCGAGTTGCGCAGGGGCGTGGAAAATTGCCAGCGTAATTCATGTAAATTCACTTTGCGAATAGGTGAAGATCTCAAACCACTTCTCTCTCTCTCTGTCTCACACTCTCTATGTGCCTCTCTCTCTGCCTGCCTGTCAGCTTGCATAACTCACAATTTTTATGAATAAACGATATATAGGCGAAAGGGCTGCGCTGGAAACTTGAAATTCGCTGGAGATTTTCTTATCTGACGCTGGCAGCAGAAGTTGCTGTGCGCCATGTGTCCTGGACACGGCCAAAACGGTCATAAATTAAAATCAAATGTGTTGACAGGCCCCAAAAGGCGATTGGGCCAAGTTATCTACGGCTCAAGCTGGCAGCAGCTGGCCAAGAAGAACTTCGGGCCAGCTGGCAGTTTAAAGAGTTTGCTGCGATGTTTTTTTTTGTTGATTTGCTGCCACGTGTCCAGCAATTAGGCGTGGAATCAAATGGCGGATCTCTCCGCTGTCGGTTGTCGGATCCGGAGATGGATGGACACGTACACGTCATAATTGCTGTGGGTAAAAATGCGCACAGCTGGCGGCGATCCCAGAGTCGATTGGGATTCAATTAGCGCACCTGGCATCGGTATCGATGGGCAGGCAGCGCGGGATGGGATGGGCAAAGTGGGCTGCGTGTTTGATTAATGCTTTGCATAATGCTTCAAATTCTGAACTCGACGTGCCACGGGGCAATCGATAAATGAATAAATGACAGCTAATTAATTCCATAGTACACACGCACACACACACACACGCACACACACACACACAGATATAGCTACAGTGTGTCCTTGCGGCATTTTAAATGCAATTTTATTTGCACTGAAAGGGCAAATGAGTGAAATAAATTAAAAATTCATTAGCATTTAAGTGACGTGACGTCACCGGTTGCACGCAAACTCTTTGCAACAAATGCAGCAATATCTTCTGCACTCTCTCTCTCTTTTTCGCCATCTCTCTGTCTCTCTCTCTTTCCTTCGCACTCACAAAAATTGCAATTAAAGCGTTGCATACCAACCGCATTCGTTTGCTCGCATTCCCTCACACAGCTGCAAAAACAGCACAAATACACATACACACACACATACACACACACACATATACACACATACACACTACATGCATATACTACGTTTATGCGTACAGTATTTCATGCAATTATTTCATGTATTAGAGGAATAATTGTCTGTCTAAACAAGTAAAATCATTTATTTTATTTTAAACAAATTTATAAAATATTTTCAGTCGCAGCCAACTTAACACATTTAAACTAGGTGGCAACACTGCCTGCAGAAATTGTAAATAAGCCAGAAAAACATAAATCCATCTAGCACATAGCATAAACGGAATAAAATTGGACTGGCAGAAGTTCTTCGATTTCGAATTTGAGTTTAAACATAAATGAACAAATTGAAAACCTTTTGTACAAACTCGTAATCCATTTCGGATTAGTGTGCGACATGTTTTGACATGCCTATGCATGTCGAAAGTACTTAGCCTAATGAGTTTCATATGCTGTGTTTAATCTTGAGTTAGGCAGACATGGCAGAAATTGCTTTGAATTGAATACTTTATACTTTATACTCTCTATTTGCCATTTTTCAACTTATTTATTGGAGCAGTGTGTGACTGAGTGTGTGTGTCTGTGTGTGTGTGTGTGCTGATTGGGGTGCAGTCTCTTATGTAATCACATATCGCATTTAACTTGGCTCAGCAGGTTGTGGCATTGATCCTTCGTCTTCTTCAACGACTGCTGACCACATGGCCAGTGACTTATGCATTGTCATGCATGAATTATTCAAATACACTCACTCACTCACTCACTGACTCACTTGCCTGTGTGAATCCATGTGCAATCGGCTGCAGCTCGAGGCAAAATCGAAAATCAAATAGTAGTTTAAACTGCAATGCACTCAAATGGGGAGTGGAATCACAATCAGAATCGAAATTGCAATCGGATTACCCTGGCTCGGCTTGACTTGACTTGGCTTGGCTTGGCTTGGTTGGGCATGGTTGGGCATGGAATCAGCTGCAGCTGCATCTCGAGCCGAACAGGCCGAGCTTACGCAAATACACCAACTGCAACCTGCAACCTGTTACGGTGATATGTGTGCATATTATAACAACATGTACAAATATATTGCAAGGGTTTTCTACTCTTCAAACAAATACAAGTCTTTGGATAAATAAAGAAATATGCATAGATAGATTTTTATAGGTTTATGCAATTATTTAAATTAATTGCAAACTACTTTGTGTAAACTAGAATACTCTACAAGGTTGAAAAAGTAAAGTTATTTAATTTACACGTTATTTAGATCTAGCTGCCCATAAAAGTATGCAACGAAAAATGTTAAGCAAGGAAATCCCTTGTGTTAGGTATCTAAGAGTCGTGCATGCTTCTTTCTTGCCAAATTACACTCTAAAAAGCTTTATTACCATTTCAACTAGTAACTTCTTCCACACTGTGCAGTGTAAATTGCCCATTAATAGTAAAGTAAGAGCACAGTTTGCCTGTCTATCTGTCTGTCTCTCTCTGCGTTTCCACTCGAAGTCGATTACGCAAATATCTATAGGGTGGGGCGGGGGGCAATGCAACTAGTCGCAATTCAAAATAGATTTTCGACTATTTGCCAAGCTTAATGGCAAAAATGCAAGTATTTCGATTATTAAATGCAAATCACCCGCTCTGTCAACCCACAACCCAACCCGAACAAGCTCTGCAGACATTTTCAATTTAAAATTTCCATTCCACGTATGCAAAGTAGCCAGCGAGACGCCGTAGCAGACACACACAAAGAAGGAAAGAGAGAGATAGATAGACAGAGACAGAGACAGAGAGTATGCGTGTGGGGCAATTATTGACACAAGACTCAACGTTGGCAGAGCGTCAAAGCACTTGAGCAAACACACGAACCCGTCGAGCCAGAGACAATGCCAGCCAGACTCAGTCGCAGTCGCTCTCAGAAACGACAGATTTACGCATTCTGCACTACAGTTTCGTCTGGCACCCTATAAATATACCCCATGTTGTGTGTGTATAAAATGCTATGAAATTGTGGAGAAATCTCCTCCCAGAACTGCATCGAAATTGATGACGATGTCGATAGTTTACTTGCGTTAATAGCATTGTGTGAGCTCTAAATTAAAGCGCATTCCGGCTACGCCAACTCCCCCTCCCTCCCCTGGAACCCAGAGATAGAGGGATTGAAACCCCAGCTCATTTAATTACTTGATGCATTCATGTGGCAGCTACAATGTGTCTGTGTATCTGTATGCCATGTATCAAGTTGAGCAATTGCCAGAGCAGCAGCACGCTGATTGAGATTGAGTGGCGCCATCGAAGTGATGGCTGAGACACTACTCAAGGGTCATGATCTTGCAACATTTATTTAATGGATCGATTACCGTTAGATTATGGCAAAATGCTCCCACCAGTTTTGCAGCATTGCACTGGCTTGAAAGCTGCAGGGAGTTGCTATCCTGCAAATTTGTCTGTTTGAATGCGCTGATCTCAGTAACTATGGTAGATGGAGTTATCAAATTTGGTATGCATTTTCTTGTATACCTTATGCAGTGTATGGTTATTTAAAATTAAGGCTGCCATCTTCATTACTACTACAATTCAATAATTAAACTTTGAATGCTGCTAAAGAGATGATATATTAAACATAGCATGTGCATCTTTAACATACTATTAGTTAAATGTATTATAAATATATCTTTCAAATTTCAAGTGAATTGAATAAGCAATACAGCAGTTATTTTTAAAAACGTTTAAGGGGAAATTACATTTATATGAATTTTTTAGAGTGAACCAGCAAATAATCGGCTAGAAATACTGAGAAAGATAAAAATGTTCTTTTCTTCTTGCTGAGCTGAGTATAGAGTGAGAGAGATGGAGTGTGGATAGTTTATTATTGTTGGAAAAACGGAGAAAAACCGTGTTGAACTTGTTACTTGTCTTTCTTGCGCTGAGGAAACTGCGCAATGACGTTGACGGAAATAAACCTGGACTGGCAAAAACAAACAGAAAGAGAAAAAGAGAGAGAGAGAGAGTGAGAGAGTGTAGAAGAGGCTGCAGGCAGGCAAAAAAGCTGTCATGATCTAAGCAAAAAAAGACTCTGAAACTTGTGGCACATGCATGCACAAGTGTGTTTGTGTGTGTGTGTGTGTGTGTGTAGGGGACACACACACGGCAAACCGCATGTTGTTCCATTATCAGGACTTAAAAATGTTTGCTCGCCAACGGAAAATGGCAAACTGCAGTTGACCAAAAACTAAGCTCGAATTAGCCGCGACAGCCGGAGAGACAAGCTGGGGGGGGGACAGAAGAAAAGTGCTATTTCCGTTCCATATTTTCACACACACATGCACACTCATACACTCACACACACACACATGGCACTCGAGTTATTTTCCCTTTGGACTGTTGCTCTGTTGGTCATAAACTCTAACATTACAATTTCTCTCCTCCGGCTGTTGCAAGTGTGTGTTGTCGTTGTGTGTGTGTGTGTGTGTGTGTGTGTGTGTGTTTGTGACTTTTTTTTGACATTGGGGGTTTTTGTTGCTGCTGCTATTTTTAGGGTGCGACTTTTGACAATGCGTCCGCTCCGGGGTCTCTACGCTTTTTGTGTTTGTCGTCTCCTGCTCAGGTTCGCACTTTGACATGGCAGATAAGCCCAGCGTAAAATATTTTATTAGCCACTGCACTTGGGTGGGGAAACTGGAATACCCTGCTAGCATGAAGTGGGGTAGTCTCCTTTGACTTGTTCAATTCTGGCCACTTCATTATGCTGCCCCCCCGCTCGCTGTTAATTTTAAGTGTTTCCCTGCGCATGGACGCTGAGTAATTGTTGCTCGCTTTTTATGCCCCTCTTCTCGTTCTTCTCTCTGCTCTCTGCTCTCTATGCTTTCTGTTTCCCTTCGTCTTTGCGGTTTATTATTCTTAGTTTCTTTTTTACGAAAATGAAAATTAATGAATGTGGGCAAATGCTTCTGGCAGTGCGCCAGGCGAAGGCAACATACCGAAGACAGTAAATTAAATGTCATATGTCAAGCTGCTGCTTCCACTTCCTCTGCCTCTCTCTCGCTCTCTCTCTTTCTTTCTCTCTTTCTTGCTCTTTCTGTGTGCGTGTGTGTGTGCGAGCATGTGCGTACGTCACTTTGTTTTTCGTTTTATTTCATTTCCAACTGCTGTTTGTCTTTGCGCTGTCTTGCAAGTTCATTTCAGTTGTCAGGCAGCTGTTCCCTTTTCTCTCTTCTCTCTCTCTCTGCTCTCTTGTCCCTTTTGCTTATCTCCATCGCATACTTATTTGACTCGCCTAATGTGTTTTAAATTTAATTTCTTTTCTTAACTTTTGTACGCGTTCTGCACACACGCAGCTGCCACATTCTGTTTGTATTTGTCTATTTTGATAAAGTTTTCTACACTGATTTCTAGCTACTGCTGGCTGCCTAGAGACAAAGTCCCAAAGAGAGCAGACTATCCTAGGCGTATACTTAATCCGATTGCGTATACGCCGCGTTATCGACGCGCAACACAAAAAGAAATTAAGCTGCAGAAGGCGACGCTAGCTAAAAGCTTTTCTCTCTCAATCAGCGCATACGTTGCAGACTTTTAATTTCATTTCGCCTTAATTTTCCATTTTCCAGCTCCTCTTCCTCTCCCCCTCCCGCTCTCGGCGTCTCTCTCACGTGTGTCAGCTGCAGTCGCGTTAACTTTAAGCGTCAAATTATTTAATGGCTCATGTCAAAGGTAATAAATGTTGCCTGCATGTCGCTACGTTTTTTACCTACACACACACACACACAGATACACCCAACGGCACTTTACAAAGCACTTTAAGGCTTGTGGCGGCAGAAAAAGAAAATAAAAAAAAACCGAAGAGAGCGCACAAAAAGCGCGCTTAATGCGCTTAATAGTTCGCGCATCATTAAATCTGATTGCATAAAAAGCCACCGCATCGCTTCGCACCACGTACCGCAATCCATCTGCGTCGCCCCTTCCCCCTGCCCTGCCCTGCCCCGTAATATTCTTAGCCCTTTTTACAAGTTTTTCATTTAAAGCGCTTAATTGCAAATCAATATGGCGGCTTTTGGCAGCGTTGCCAGCCTTGCTAATTGCAAGTTGAGAGTTGCCAGCCACTTGTAAAGTGGCTCTCTCTCTCTCTCTCTATCTATCTCTCTCTTTCTCGCTCTAGCTTAGCTAGTAGAGGAATCACTGTATCAACGATTAAGGATTTGCAAATAGCTGCGTCGTGTTACGCTCTGAGCAGGGAATAAGTGTGGGAATCGAATTGCAGTGCAACTCCCTCTCTTCTCTCTCTCTCTTTTTCTCTCCCTCTCGATTCTCACCTTGTCACGCTGCTCGCAGCTGCTGCTCAGCAATTTCCATGTGGCAGGCAGGCAACGTTGCAGCGTTGTCCTTGCTGCCGGAGGAGGACGCTGCGTGTGGCCCAGCAACAACGTGTATAACTTATTTATAAGGCTTTTACGCACAACTACACAGAAACACACAGAGAGGGAGAGAGAGAGAGGGAGAGTGGCAGAGAGAAAGAGGGAGTAGGCAAAAGGGCACAGGGCAAAGAACTGGCGCACACAAAAAGCTAAGGCAGCAAAGGCTGTGCGGCATACAAGTACAAGCACAGTTATAGCATGTACACACACACACACACACACACACACATGCATATATGCATGGCAGGGGGGGGGGGCGTAGAGCAGGCACCATTTCAGTGGTCAGAAGGGGTCGGCTTTAACCCGCTTTCAGCATGACCAAAAAAAAAAAGAAAGAGAAATATAAAAAAAAAAAAAAAAAATTTGCAAATGGACTCAACGACTCAACGAGTCGAGTCGAGGCCCGAAACATGTCCTTTGTGTGCGCTTACACATGTGAGCTGAATGAGCTCGTGTGGGCGGAGGCAGGACGAAGAGAGGGGGGGGCAGGCAGGAGGGAGGGGTTAGAGTAGGGACAGAGCAGAGAAACGGGGCATAGTTTTGGCAATTTCTTTTTGCTGCTGCCTCTTCGAGGGGTGCTCGGGATAATTGCGTCTTTGCATGTGTGCGTGTGCGTGAGTGTGTGACGTGTGTGTGTGTGTGCGTGTGTGCGTGTGTGTGTGCGCGTATCTCCTACGTGCGTGTGTGTGTGCGTATGTGTCGCATAACGGGGCGACAGACTGTCAGCTCTTTGTGCCCTGCGGCAGCACATTAAAAATGTAGAGTAGAGAGGCAGCGATATGTTGCTGTTGTTGTTGTTGTTGTTGTTGTTGTTTTTACGACAAAGCGTCGTGTAAATTTGCAAAGTCCATGACATAAGCATTAATGCCCGCTGTCAGCCCTCACCCTCACCCCTCATCTCTCGTCTCTCTCTCTCCCCCAGCAGCTTGGGCTCTGGGTGTTGTCGAAGTTTGGGAGCAACCTGTCCCAAAATTGACAGAAGCCACAAACGAGGGGCGAGGGGCGAGGGTTGTCTCGCCTCTCTAAGTGCAACGACTGCCCGTCGCCCGTCGCCATTGTAAATTGTTTTTTTGTTGCTGCGCCGTAAAGCAGCTTAAATAAATTCATAATTATTTTAAACGGACCACGCCCGCTTGGTCTGCTCGGTCCGCTCGACTTTCTTTCCAGTTTTGATGCTGCTGCGAAAGTTTTGCCAAAGTTTCGCCCTCGTTCATTAAGTGGCACAATTTCTGTTTTCCTTCGCAACTTTTCGATGCCAGCGCGAGGTGAATGAGCATGGCGTGGCAGGAGGCGGAGGAGCAAGTGAAACGAGTGTGAAGCAGGAGGGGATCAAGTACCGCCACATCACACGCCAAGTAATTATGAATATTTTAACGAACTTTTGCCACAGGCAGCGGCAAATCAAAATATTCCATTCGACTGTGCAGCAGTTAGAGAGACAGAAAGAGACAGAAAGAGACAGACAGGCAGACAGAAAGAGAGGGAGAGAGAGAGAGCGCGAAATAATTTCCCCAAAAATAGAAAATGAGGCTACAAATTTGACGAAGAAAGCCAAAAGGAGGCGAAGCGAAATGAGCGCAAAATAAAAGAGGAAAAACAGGCACAAACTTTGCACAGTCTCTTGGCCAAAGTCCGGCACAGTCCCCCTCCCCCTCCCAAGCACCCCCCCAACAAATAACTATAATTTTTTATTTATTACATTTTGTGTAATTTACATTTTTAATTAAAACCAAGTTGAATAGTTTTGCGTGGTAATTCACAAAATAATAAATTAGACAAAGAAAAGTTTCTTTCGGGGTGCAAAAGATTATGAGGTAACTGAGCGAGTTTTGGATAGCATAGAGCATAGAACATAGAGCTGACTTACTTAAGTATTGAAAGTCAAGTTAAGATAAACAATTTTCCTATTATATTTCCGTGTTTTCAAATACATCGCTTGCTACCAATGAACAACGTGGCGTATACGCAATGCGTATGCAATAAATAGATTACCGCACTGGCTGATTGATTAACTGACTGACTGATTGACTTACTGACTGACTGGCTGATTGACTGACTAACTGCCAAGCTGCTGCTCTGGGGCGTGTCTAGTATAGAGACTTTTTCAATCGCCCCCATGTCGTATACGCAACGTGCTTAACTTCTGATAAGTGTGCGGGTTGCTCAACTGACTGATTGAATGACTGACTGACTGACTGCTTGTCAAACTGCTGCTGCACAAAAAAAAAGGGGCGTATCTATAGACAGCTGCTTGCTAAGCTGCGGCTTTCAGGGCGCAACTATGGCAAGTCACATCCTCTAATCCGGTTTCATGGACTCACTGGACTTACTCGAGGACTTGCAACGCGGATCTAATTATCATAAAAATAATAAGACTCTGGCACGAGCTGGGCGGGAATATTAATTGAGTTGCCGACAATGCAGGCGCAGCACCAGCTTCAGCTCCAGCTCCAGCTCCAGCTCCAGCCTCAGCCTCGACTGCGCGTGCTGATAAAAAGCTGAGACCGGCTAAGAAGCACCTGAGCTGGAGCACATACCTCTGCATAATTATGAAAAAACTGTTTATTTTGCTTTGACATATTCAACAGCCAAGACTGAGGCAGGAGGCAGAGGCACAGAGGCAATGCCAGAGACAAAGGAAGGAGGCAAACAGCAGATACAGAGCAGGAGAGGCACAGGACAGTAGACTGAGCCAGATGGAGCTGCCATTTAATGTAATGCAGAATTTAAAATGAATCGACTGGCAGCCACTTGAGAGCTACGACTTTGATGATGCTCTTTCTGTAGCTGCATAGATTAGCATAAAATCAACAAGCAGCCACGCCCCCAATTCTCTCTCTCTTCTCTCTCATCTCTACTGACTTTCGCTCCTACTCCTGCAGTCATTCATTTTGTCTTTGAGCCAGCGCCATTTTGGTTTTCAATTAAAATCAGCTACGTGCAGGTCATATATCACTCAGACCAATATCTGCTTCCCCCTCCCCCACAGCCCCAGCCCTATCTACGTCACAGATCCACATCTACATCGAGCTGCTCGTAATTTACCTGCATAATCAATTCGATTTACCTGCGCACCCCAAAAAGGAAAAAGGCAAATGGAATCAGGAAATGAAAACCTTCCTTCCCTGCCCCCCAAAATAGACTCTTCCCATCCCCTTCCCCCTCGCTGTGAGCTGCGTAACAATGCGTCAATTTATTTTCGAGGAATAATTGATTTCGACTTGCTCAAATACTGAAGATATTTGCGCAGTTAGATTTCATTAATTGGCAAAAATAATTCAAGTAATCTATGAAAATTTAGGGTGTATTTTCAAGGTTTTTCACGCGAATTTTCGGCATAAAGAAATATGGCAAGAAAAGGAAAGGAAAATAGAAGATTTTTCAATAAGTGCAAGTCAGCTTTATGTGCTTAAACAGTTTATAAGGATAGAAATCAAAATATAAATTAATGAAATATGGCAGGTTGCTGCTCTTCTTTTCCCTCAGCCTCGAGATGAGATGCTCTGAGGGATTGGCTGGAAACCCTTTAAAATCCCAGCCTGCATCGCTGGCTTCATGCTCATCAAATGACGCCATAAATATGCGACAAACTGCGACAGCAAATGAAGTTTTGTAGCGCTGGATTTATGTGGCTGAAGCTCATGAAAATTAATTAAGCGATTGAAAGTTATGATCGGAATGAGGATGAGACCGAAACAGAGCAGAGCACAGCAGCGCAGTCAAGTATTATGCAAGTGTTTTAAAGAGCAATGGCTACGCTAGTGTAACGAGTAAATAAAAAAAAGGAAAACTAACGAGCTCAGTTCGAATCTAGAAAATAAAATAAAAAAAAAAACGAAAACCATAAAGAGAAATCTTGGCTGATGAACGAGAGCAGCTTGCCCGGCTCCGAAACGAGACGAAGGCGCGCATAAATCTTCCCAAGCCATAAAAATGTATATAATTGAGCCAGAGAGAGAGGGAAGGGGCGAGGGGCAAGAAGCGAGAGAGAGAGAGAGGGAGAGCGTTGCCTGAAAAGGGATGCCAGGGCACGGAAAAGGACGAGGCTTGGCTCAAAGAAAATGCCACTCAGGCGCTGCTTTGCTTTGTTACCGTAATACACACACACACACACACACACACACACACACTCGCTACACACACACACACACACAGAGAGAGAGAGAGAGAGAGAGGAAAAGTTTAAAGCAAATCAAAAACTTGGCGATAAGCACGAGTTGGGCTGAGTTGGGCACGGAGCTGTGCTCTGACAGGCGCGCTGATTGGTATTTTTCATTCTTTTTTACGAACCAGAAACAGTAACAGGGCAGGCGAGCGATAAGGGGGAGGGGGGAGTGTGGGCAGTGTGGTGGGTGGGAGGTGCGGTAAGGTCGCCCGCTGGCTGCTTCCAAGGCCAGACCATCAAATATTTTACATTTTCAGCACAAAACCAAAACAAAAAATCGAAAGAGAAACCTGACAGCAATGCGAGCTATTTTGCGGCAAATATGCTACATAATACAACATTTTTAGCATACTCTTTCGGCTTCGATAGTCCCGCTGTGTGTGTCTGTGTGTGGGGTGGCCTTTTGTGTCTTGTCATTAGGCGGCATTCACCTGCACACACACACACACAAAGAGACAGAGACAGAGACAGTCTCCTACAACACTGGGCTCAAGTGCGTGGTAAACACATAATTAAACTCGAAAGCATCTCAAGAATTAAACATTTTGCATGGCTTTTACGCCTGTCGTCAGGCCCAACCACTGCGACCGCCATTACGCCCATTTGCCACGCCCCCGGCCCACATTGGCAGCAGTTGTCGCACGCTTATTATGTTTATTATAAATAATTTTGCAGCTGCTTCGAGTGCTTCACGCCCCTTTCCTGCGCCTCCTCTACTTGTTGTGTGCGTCTTTCATTCCGGTGAGCGAATTCGCCACAATATCTCAACAATTTCTCAAACTGTTTTCCACAGGTTTTTGCTTATAATTTAGTTGGTAAACCTAGTCAGGTCTAGCTCAATCGTTTTCTCTATGAGAGACTATGAGAAAAGAGACTTGGGAACATGTGCTGGCAGACTGTGTGTTTATTTTAAACTCACACACACTCGAGTAGGCGTGGTCGGCGCCCTAGTAAATAAATACTTGAGCAGTGACATGTTAGCCTAAATAAATGATTAACTTGTCGTGGTGTGTGTGAGTGTGTGTGTGTGTCTGTCGCCGGGCTGCCTACTTAAGTTATCAGCTTTGCATATTAGATCAGTTCTCCTCCCTGTACTGCTGCCTGCTCTCGACTCAATCAAAGTTGAGTCACATCAAAACCAACTTATCATGTATGTATAACTTATGCGGAGTGGGTAAATTAGTGACAGCAGGAAGTGAGAATAAACAAAAGGCACAAAGAGACAGCAAAGTATGGCTAGAACAAGTTGTAAGCCTTAACCGATTATTCCTAGAGTAATTATACATAATTTAGGTAGATTTATAATATTATTTATTATACATTATATTGCAAAGTATAATATTTTGTAGGAAAATCTTTCTATATCATTGATTTATCCTACAAAACCATAGCTAGGCTTCTAGATGCTTCAGCTTGCCTTCAACTTGTCCCGTTGTGTCTGTATAAAATTATGTAGCATACTTTTTGGCATGCGTCACAGCCTCAGCCTGCGTTACCCTCATTCGCACTTACTAAGCTGCCTTTTTGGCCATGATAATTGCCAACGCAACGCTAACAACTGTTTTCTCACAGTGTACACAACTAGACAAGTCCGTGCATGTTTAGGCCAGGGCTGTGGGTAAACCTTTTCGCAAAGTTTTATTACCTCGGGGCAGCAGGCCTTGTTTGTGGGCTTGTTGTTGGCAAGGCCATATAAAAGGCTGCCTGTGATCCTTTCTCGGTTTTTGGAGCGGATCTGTGGAGTGTAACGCAGGTTTATTCTCATAGCGCAGTCAATGAATTGATTGATGTGCCCTGCCAATCGTTATGGCCAACAGCAGCGGCAGCGGCAGCAACAACGTCCGAAAGGGGCTGCCATCGAGCGTCGAGTTGGCAGAGCAAAAGGCAACAACGAAATAAAATGCACATAAAAAGAGCGAGACAGCTTCAAAGGCAGCAGCAGCAGCATGTCTGCTCTCTTTCACTCACTCTCTCTCTCACTCTCTCTCTCTCTCTGCCTGTCTGTGCGTCTGTCTCAGGCACATAAATTACAGTTTTACGCTGACATTTTACTATTTCCTGCGTCTGCCTCGCTGCCAGCTTCATATTCGCTCGGGCGCGCAGTAAAAACCGAAAGCTAATAGCAGTCCCACTACTAAATGGAAGAAACTACCAACTACCAACTACAGAGCTACCAATGGCCAACTGGGCATGGGCAAGCACCACGTACAATTTGGCTTTGTCGTGCGGGTTATAAACCCGCTACGCACCCAAATTGCACCACACTGCGGCATGTCAACATAAACTACGCCATTTTATTTGCTGTTCGGCAGCGTTGCTGTTGCTGGCGTTGATGTTGCTGTTGTTGCTGTTGCTGCTGCTGCTGCTGCTGCTGCTGCGGGTCAAACGTCAAACAAGCTGAAAATTAATTTAATACGCAATTTCCATTGCAAGTTTGCCGCAAGCTAAAAAAAAGCAGAAATGATTGTAAACGGCCAAAAGTCATGGCAGCTGGCAAATGAAAATGTAAACTTAAGTGGCACACACACACACACAGAGAGAGACAGACACACACACACACACATGGCATGCTGTGGCAGACTAATCCCCGCTCCAAAAACTTGAAAGAGCAGCAAAACAGCAAACAAGACAAGCCAGAAAAAAAGGGCCAAGCACTCGTGTCTCCGCTCGCTTCCCTTGCTCTGACACACACTCCATCCCACCCCTCCCCTGCTCCCTGCTCCCTACTCGCAGCTCGACTCGCATGCTGGCTTCATATTTTATTTAACAGTTCATCCTACGTAGCGGGCACTCGACACACATTCCACGCTAGTTTCGGCACCATTAATTGGATGCGGATGTGCCAGTTACATCGATGGGGGGGATGCATGGCAAAGGCAGGCGGGAGATGGTTTAGGGTAGGGGGTGCAGGGGTGCCGGGGTGCCGAATGTGGACAGCGCTTCAATTAAATTCAAATTAAGGCTGGCCTAAGCCCAAACAGATGGGCAGAGATTTGTGTGTGCCAGAAAACGACTTAAATGATGCCACAATGACGGCGCATAAATATTCTGTTATGGCCAGTGCCAAAAAGACAGCACAACTAAGAGCAGGGCAGGACAGAGCAGAGTAGCAGGGATTGAGCTAGAGCAGGAGAAGGAGGAGGAGGAGGAATAACTAAACATGGCCAGCTGGAAATCGATAGCAGTCTAAGCTCCACGCGCGCGGCACACAAACAAAGCCATTTATTATTATTTGCCAACTTTCGGATTTCAAATACGAAAACGAATGTGAATGTGAATGTAAATGTGAATGTGAATGAGAACGGGAATGTGAATGTGAATGCGAATACGTAACGTACACACAGCTTTGGCAAAACTGTGCTACACTTGTAAACAGAATGCGAGAAATCGAATTCAATTGATCGATAGCACACAAAAAAATAAAATAATTTAATCGCTTTTGATTTGTTTAAAAACAAAAAAGGATAGTCAACTTAAAAATGCAAAAACAAAGAGGATTACATATACATAAACGCAGTGCAGTGTGCCCGCTTTCGATTTCAGAGCTGCTCATCAGTGGCGGCTTATCGATAACAAAAAACAATGCTAATTTCAAACCGATAATTTACTTTGCATGTGCCAAATTGAGTAATTTAACCAAATTGAGTAAATTAACCAAATTGAGTAGGACAAGGCTTGGCATATATTTTTAATAAAACTTCTTTAAGTTATGCGCTCCCTCCTCCCGTTCTACCTATTTCTTTCCCTCTCTCTCTGTAGTTCCGCCCCCACTTTAAAGCCCTGCAACGAGTTTCTTTTCGCTGCATTTACTTTGGGCTTGGCCCAGACTCCGCTTCGTTAAGCAGAAACGCTGCAATTCACGCGTGCAACGTAATAAACTGCCCCAGCTTTGGCTCCAGTCATGCCCAATCCTCTGCTCACCCATGCACTCCCATTCCCACAAACAATCGCCATTGCAATCGCCGCTGAGCCGTCCGGCACGTTCATGTCCAAATGCAATCTGCGGCTGCCCCGACGAATTCGTTGTATACCTGAGTATAACCAAGCTCAATCTTTGGCCAGGAGGGAGGGCAGGAGGCGTTTAAAAACTTACTTCCTTCCGCTTTGTTAGGCGACCAAGCCAAGCCAAGCCGAGCCAGCGAGTTGGCTCCAGGCTGCGCTGGGCAAGTGAAGGCGCAGCCAAATGCAGCGATACAAATGCGATTTACAGGAGAGAGCAGGAGGAGAAGGGAAAGGAGGTGTCGCGGAGGGGGAGGCGACGCTGATGGCAGGCAGGGGTAGGGCTTGGGATGGGGAAGGGGAAGGGGTCCGTGTGTATTATACATACTCAGATACACACACACAAAAGCCAGCACAGATTTAAGGCTTTGCCTACTGACACTTTTTCAAGTTGATGGCGCCACACACACAGCTCACACACACGCACACACAGCACACACACACAGGGCACTCACTCACACACACACGCAGACGTTACACTCTATTTGGCAGCGGCGCACAGGCACCACGCACGACAGCAACGACGACGACGACGACGTTACCCAACTCAAAATGCCGTGGCGGAAATTATTGAACGCACTCGCATGGTGAATGGAGGCAGAATGGAGAATGTAGAATGGAGAATGAAGAGGAAGCTGAGCACATAACCCAGAGAGCAGTGTGGCAGAGTGCGAGGGAAAAGGGGCGTCGCATTTACACACATTAAAAATGCGAAAAGTCAACGACTGCGCAAGGAAAAAGCCACTGGAGCTCAGAACTGAGCATTATAATGCGGCGAATATATTCATACGATTACAATAAGAATCGAATAATGTGAAGCGCACAATTCGAGTGTGTGTGTGTGTGTTCGTGTGTGTTCATGTGTGTGTATTGATGTGTAAACGGAAGTTGGTGTCAAAAAGGGGTGTTCATGCCTGCCCAGAGACAGAAAAGTAAAGCCGACAACTGACCGCGAAATCGATTGAAGTTTCGATATATATTATATATAAAACCATACAGGGGGGGGTGAAAGCGAAGGCAGATCGGCTGTGAAACTTCTTAAGTCTGTGCAAAGTCATTGAAAGCCAACGCAAGTCCAAATATATCTCCCAACCTCAGAGAAATTTATATTATTCACATCTTCACTCACTCCCTGCGCTCTGTACGCTAAGCTGGCCTCGACTCGCTCGACTTGCTGGTCTTCATTTTGAGCCTGGAAAAGTTTTCACTCTTAGCATGTCCCTTGTCCACCCCCCAGTTCCCCTCTGTGCAAGCGACCCTTTGAGTCATTTAAATTAAAGACACTTAAAGTTCTTAACCCACGCTAAAGTCGAGAGGAATTCAAGCAATTGGGCAAATGGACGATGAAAAGCGAACCAAATTCGAATATCATTCACAATTGTTGGGCCGATAGACATTAAATGAACTCTATATACACTGCAATTAATGCCGATATACTTATTTAATGTAATTATAAATTTTCTTTTTAATTTGCTTTTATTTAAAATACATTTTAATCAATATCATGTCAGTATATACAAAGAATTAAAAAAATACTGTTAATAACACCAATCGCTCTATCGATAAATCATTGCCACAGTCTTGCATAAGCTCAAATGATTATTACAGTTATCGATTGTAGGCAAAGTGTTGCCATATTTTGCATATTAAATAAATCACTTGTAAATAAACTATAGAAATAGCTTATAAATCGTAGGACAATTGTTTTTTTTATACCCTTCGACCATTGAAAATGGTCAAAAAAGGGTATACTAACTTTGTGCAAAATGTATGTAACAGGCATAAGGAGGCGTGGCAGACCCCATAAAGTATATATATTCTTGCTCAGGATCACTAGCCGAGTCGATTGAGACATGTCCGTCTGTCTGTCCGTCTGTCCGTCTGTCCGTCTGTCCGTCTGTTTGTTTGAGACAACAGATCTTAGCTATTAAAAAAGCTAGAGACACCAAATTTGGTATGAAGGTTCCTATATATTCGGGGCAGGTGAAGTTTATGTCAAATGTTTGATGCCACGCCCACCGCCCCCGCAAATCGGTTATTTACGATTATTAAGCAAAGTATTAAACTTATAAAGTTTGCTTTGGTATGTATAAAGGTAAATGCAATATGAACATAATCTCCAAATTACAATCCGATCGGACCAATAACACAGAAGTTATTAAAGTCAACGTTTTCAGTACAAATGTTCGGTACGAGCAGCAGCTTTTGCGCTGCTTTGAGCAGTCGACGCCGACGTCGACGTTGCGTCGTGTCGCTTTACTCTTTACGCGCGTCGCTGTGTGAGTGCGAGCGAGTAAGCTATATGTAGTAGAAGTATTTATGCAGAATTCTCTGTTTGAAACTATGAAAGTGGTTACACGTTTGTAACGGATTTTAAAAATTGGGAGAAGGGTATCTTACTGTCGGGCGCCCGACTGTAGCCTTACCTACTTGTTTTTCCTGTGTTATTGCTGGGCTGAAACCCCCTACCCTATCTGTAAGGGTATTCGAAAAGGGCGAGAAATATATTTTCTATATTTCACATTTTATACCGACAACCCGAGGAAATTAAAGTGGTTTTGGCTTTAGGGTTGGGTTCGGGTTAGGGGGATGGTTGCCTCCTGCCTTGGCTTTTGTATCTGTGACTGAGTTTTCCTGCCTGCCTGCCTGCCTGCCCGCCTGTGTGTGTGTGTGTGTGAGAGAGAGAAACTGTGTCTGTGTCTGTAATATCTCGGAAATTACTTTGCACTGCTGGTGGTGGTTGCTGTGGCAACTCTGACACCGCCAGCCGCATGCCTGGTAACCCGCTCCCAAAACGAGTACTCGCACTCGCACTCGCACTGGCACTCGCACTCGCCCTGGCACTGGCTCTGGTTCTGAAGGCTTTGAAGTTTTGCCTTCGCAAGCGGCTTAGCAATTTGCACCTGCACAAGGTGCGCGCCAGCTTCCGTTTGCCGGCATTTGGCAAATTGACATTTTTAGCTTTCCTACAGCTTTTTACTTGCCATCATCACAATACTTTCAGCTGCCAGAAAACAGAGCAGAAAGAGAAAACACTCTCATAAAGCAGCGTGTGCAGCGTGTGCGAATATGAGCCTCAACTGGAGTGTGTTTTCTACCTCTCCCCACCTGCACTTTCCCTCACTTTCCCACACTTTCCACCTTCCATCTTTCAGTTTTCAGTTTTGAGCTTAGACAGGCAGCTCCATGCCGGCCCAACCTTTTCGGGCCCAGCACAAATCACGGCCGAAATCGGGCCTGGGCAACTGGGAATTTCCACAGCAGCAGCGACTCGCTGGATTCACGTTTTGTTTCTACTGTGTGAGGCTTTTCCTTTTTCCCTCTCTCCCTCCTTTCCCTTTGTCTTTTGTGCGTATGCCAACTATTCTGTTTCTTGCTGTGCCATTCATTTCAATTTCTCCTGCTTCTGCATCGTTTTTTTTTCTCTCCTCCTTCTTCTTCTCTCTCGTGTTTTTTTATGCTGGCGCCATTTTGGCTACCTAAAAAGTGTTGAATGAAAGCGTCTTGAGCCTATTATGCTCTTATGTATGTGGCTCTCTGTGTGTGTGTGTGTGTGTGTGTGTGTTGGCACAAATGCGTTCTAGCGTTATCGTGCAATTTCCTCCTCACTGCTCTCCCACTCCCCCTTTGCCTTATCAGAGGCTTTTGCTCGCCCCCAGCTGCCTGTGATTTGTTTAAGTTGACAAAAAAAAAAAAAACATTTTCCTTGCCACTGACTAACACATACGCCCTCTCTCTCTCTCTCCTCTCCCTTTCTCTCTCTCCATCTCGCATGTGTATCCGATTCACTTGATGTTAGTTAATTTGCGCAAATTGAGGCAGAAGTACGAAGCCTCGAACACACAAATCTTTTAAGTGATGAGAGTGACGAGCTGAGGCAACTGAAACAATGCCCGAAAATGTCAGCCAAGCTGAAAGCCTGTCACTCCTGTTTAAAGACAGAGAGAGAGAGAGAGAGAGAGAGAGAGAGAGCGAGAACATCAGGTACTTCCCCCTACTAAATCTTTGACAGCTTCGAGAACTCTTGCATAATTCGTTTTCAATGAAGGAGCAAAAAGGGGATGGTTCCCTGCATAACTCAACTAAAACAAGTGAAAACAATTTTCGCGCTGTCCAAAACGCACCCGAAATTCATGGCATACCGCTCCACAGTGCTCCACAGTTTCGCCCTCGGGCAATGGAAATTTATTGCACAGTGCGTCTGGAAAGTATATGTACCACACACGCCATACGCCAAAATGGCGGCCGAGTGAGCTTACTGCGAGAGAACTAAGAAAAATATGTACATGAAACTTTTCATATGTCATTTACAAGCAGGCAAAACACACACGCACACACTCAGGCACACCCTCCCACACACACACACACACACAGACACAGCGAGACACACAGCGCGCAGAAAAATTGCAAATAGATGTCAGTAAATGCGTAAGAAAAAATGGCGCAAAGAATTTTCGGGTTTCTTTTTTTATTCGGCTCCTTGTCCCGTCCCCTTGGCCTGCCCTCCAGTCCCTCCAGCTCCTCCTCAGCTGCATACTTCAGCGTATAATTTTACAACGTCATTCAAATTCAAACAACATCAATAAAAACTTCAAAGTCTTTGCTTTGGGCCATGTCCCTGCTGCCGTTGCCGCCGCCGCTGCTGGAATATTTTCCATATTCGCAGTTAGGATGAGGAAGAGGAGCAGGCGACAGAGAGAAGCTAATGTTGGCAGTGTAAAGCAGTTCGACAATACAGAAAATTGCATGCAAAATGAATAACAAACAGTGTGACAGGAAAAATGGAAAAAATACGAAAACGGGAGGAAGGAAAATCATATGTGGGCAAACTTATGAGACTCTGAACTCGGCGTGCTCGAGTATTATGCCTGATATGGCATGAAGCGTCCGAGGAGACAGCTTTGCGGATTAACTGCCGTAAGGACAGAGACAGCAGGAGAGAGAGAGAAAGAGAGAGCAGCGATAAAGCGACATCGGGGAAAATGGAAGTCAGCCAAGAAGTCGTAAGAAGTAAACGGAATTTGACAAACAATTTCAATAAATTTGTGCAAATGAGTGAGAGAGAGATAGCAACGCACATGGGGAATAGGAAGGGGGATGTGGGAGGATTCTACGTTCTGGCCATCATCTCGCACTTCATTGATTTGCCTGTCAGCTGTCACAACGTAAGCCGCTTCCTGCAAGGCTTTGCCTGCCTTCTCCTGGCCAGCTTCCTTTCCCAGCTCGCAGTTGCTGACCAGCTGCCTGCCTGCTCTTGGCCCGCTGCTTCTGCTCTTTGCAATGTCATGACATGTCAACATTTAACACTTGCTCTCTATTCGCCAGCTCTGCCCAGCCCAGCCCTTTTTCTCTGGCAAGTTTTCCTCTTCCCTTTTCCTTCTTTTTTTGGCTGGCGACAAAAATTTGTCACTCGAGCAAAATGTTATCGAAAGCATATTACATTTCCTTGAACGGATGTGGATGGAGGCAGGCAGGCAGGGAGAGCTGCACTTGAACGCTTCAGTGGCTCATGAATTGCTCGACGAACGGAAAAAGAGCAAGCAAATCCAAGAGAAGAACGAGATAAAGTCAATATGCGTCAGCGGAGTTTGACAGCCTGTGCTACATATATAAATATGTTCAAATTTCATTAATATACTTGGCTAATTTTGCAGAGAGAGAGAGAGAGAGGGGGAGAGAGAGAGAGCGAGTACTCTCTGCATTGACTTGCCACAGCCCAAGGCACTTTGCACTATTGTGATTTATTGTGACGTCTCTTTTGCCTGCAATCTGGCGGAAAGGGAACGTATAGCTCGGGGCCTTATGCCACTCCATTTGATTGGCAATAACTATTGCTATCAGTGTTATTGTTCCCCTCCCCTCCCCCACTGACGTATTACGTATACGTAATATGGCTTGTATGAGTATTACGTATACGTAATGTCAGGCGAAGTCAAATGATACGAGACTCGTAAACAAACTTGAGCATTTTACTATGCTTGCTTGCTCTCCTACTCATAATTATGAGGCCCGAAGTACTCAGATCATATAAAACTTTATAACTCGAATGTTTATCTGTGTGTTTTTGTTTGTGTGTGTGTGCTTGATGATTATGATGACGATGTGGCTGCAAACAATATGCGCGTTTTATTTTATTTTACATTTTACATTCAGCCGCAAGCACAGCAGCAGCAGCAGCAGCAACAGTAACAACAGCAGCAGCAATGCCAACGACAGCAACAACAACCATGAAAACCGCAAACAAGCAGGCATCTATTTTTATGTGGCGAACAACGAACTTTTTTATGCCCGCCTAATAGTATGCAATATGTATTATGCACACACACACACACACAGAGAGAGGGAGAGAGAGAGGAAGAGAGGAGCGTGTAATGCACACTGTGCTCGTGGTGTCAAGGCGCCGCACGAGTAGGCCGGCTACCCGCTCCTCTGCTCCCATCCCCTTCCCTCTCATGCTAAAATTAAACCAGACGAGGCTTTGCCACTAAGCAGCGCGCACCGCAGCAACACGTGCACTTTGCTGCTGCTGTTGTTTCTGTTGCTGCTGTCCTTGTTGCTGCTGCTGCTGCTGCTGTTGTAGCTGCCGCTGCTGCTGCCGTTGTTGATGAGCGCGAAAATCACAATTTTCCCTGTTGTGCAATTTGCCAGGGCTTCTGCTCTGCTCTCGACTCGTTATTGCTGCAGTTTTTAGCCAAGCGAGATGACAATGAGGCAGCAGCAGCAACAACAGCAGCAGCAGCAGCAACAGCAGCAGCAGCAGCAGGCTCGAGTCGGCTTGACTCGGCTCCAAGCGACACGCTACACGCTACATTGCCTCTCAGAGGCTTCGCTACGTTGCTGTTATCCTTTTATTCATTTTAATTTGCGCAAACACAACCACACACACACAGGCACACGCACACACACACACTCGGGCACACACATAGTCGCAGGCACGTGCGTTGAGCCTGCACCCGCGGGTGTGTTTCGCAGCCTCAGCGTGTGGGCGATGGTGTGTGTCTCTCGCTCTCTCTCTCTCTCTCTCTGTGTGTATGTGAGTGTGTGTGTGTGCGTACATAAAAGCACATTAGAAATTATATGACTCTCACACACACACTCGCACACACACACACACATGCATACAGGCACAGCACTTGTGTGTTTATGCGTGGGAATTCATTAGCAACGCTCGTTTGCCTCCCTCCCCCCCCCTTCCCCTCCTGTCGCACCCGAGGGTATGCAGGCTCTACTAGGCAACAGCTGACCTCCCTCTCCCCTCGACACTCGTCAGCCCCCTCCGCCCACGGGTTCTGCCCCCCCTGCGGGTGCGTATCATAAATTCAGATGTGACGCGTATTTTATTAGCATTTTAAGTGCATCAACCTGACAAGACGATAGACATGGCCAGATTTCAGCCAGAGCAGGAGAGGATGAGGCAGTGTTTGGGGCAGATATGCGTGTTATCTAGAGAGTGAGCAGGAAGCAGGGAGAGGGCAGGAGCGAGGCAGTTATCAATGGCAGCGCGACATGTTTTCAGTTTCAAATTCGAGCGAAGCCACAGCCCGCGCTGTATGGTTTCAGCCTGCAAGCGGATTACCCATCAAACTGGTCACCCTGCCAGCTGGTCACCCTGCAATATATGGTCACTCTATAAGCCGCATGTACTCACCGTTGCTGAGCTGAGCGTTGCATTGCCCACAAGTGACAGGCCGTCGTAATGCCGCCGTCGTCGTTGTTGTCGTTGCTGCTCAAAGGATTGCTGATGCGTAAATGTTGCTGTTGTTGTGGTTGCTGACGCTGTTGCTGTCGCTGTTGCTGTTGCTCCTGCTATGTTGCTGCTGTCGTGACAATCGTTGCCCTCACACAGCCGCCGTCGCACTGTTGCCGTATGCCGTCGTCGTCTGCGATGTCGATGATGTGGATGATGCTGACGCTGGCGTTGATTGTGACGACGGCAGCGTTGTTGTTGCGCTGCGGCGTCTATTTTAATGGCAGCAATGGTGCCGCTTTACAGCAGCACACAACCCACGCACAAGGTTGGTTCCTCCGCTCCCAAGTTGTTGCTGCACTTACTCCTAGTTGCTGCTGCTGCTGCTCCGGCTGCTGCTGCTGCTGCTCTGCGCTTTTGCTGTTGCTGCTGCTCCGGCTGCTGCTGCTGCTACTACCACATACCGCTAGCTACTGCCTGCTGCTGCTGCTCAGTGTCCGCTTGCTGGCAATTCCATGTTCATGCTTGTAATTCCTTGCCTTCGTATATGATATTGTTCCTATAAACTATGTTGCTTCCTAGTTGCTTTTCAACTGTAGCTGGCAGCTCTGTGTTGCTGTTGTTGTTGTTGTCGAGGGTATGAGCAATTCCTTGTTGTAGTCTTGTTTGGTCTTGGCATGGCTGCAAAAAGAACATTGAAAATAATCGGGCTAATTAATAAGTAAGCTTGGCTGGGGGGCAGCAGCAGCAACATCACATGCAGACGTGGCAAAGTGTGCAAACAATTTTTAGCGACTGCCAAAAAGTATGCAACACTTTTTTGTGTGCGCTGCGCGAAAAATGAAATTAACTGAAAGCAGACACGATCCCCCTCCCCCTCTTTCACTCTGCTCGTGTTTCTAACTTGTTCTCGCACTCCTCCTATCGCTGTACCCTTCCCCTTCTCTCTTTATCAGCACTTTCCTCCCCTCTCTGTCGCTTTTTTGGCACACATCCTATCTGCCTTTTTTGGCTAAGGTTTTGCTCTGCTGTCTGCTCATGCTGCGATTATAGCCACATTTGGCCGCAGCAAATACCTATGCATAATAATATTCACACACACACACACCCACACATGCCTGATTGGCTGCAGCGGAATTTATTCACGTATTGCAGACGCGTTCGCATGCGGAAGCAAATTTTCTGTAAATTATACATTTTTTTTCTCGCTTTTTTCCCTCTGCTGCTGCTGCTGGTGGCAATTTATCGCATTTAAGTTGCGCCTGACAATGATAATTCATGTGTATGCGTGCTGACCTGGGCTGGGTCTGGATCTGGGCTGGATCTGGGCTGGGTCTGGTCTGCTGGTCTACGCCCATTTGACAAATTGCCAAAAAGCGAAAAGTGAAATAGACAGAAAAGTTTAAATGCTGCGAAAGCGAGAAAAATGCAGGAAAATGCACAGGAAATCGGGAATATATAGCATATACATGTTGTACAGGACTGAGTGATAACAGGGGCGTAGCCACATCAAAAGAGAGAGAAAGAGAGAGAGCGAGAGGGGGGAAACTAATTGCGAGTGCTGACACCATAACAAGTCAAAATCTGAAACAGAAGCGAGCCTATTACTTTGTAGGGGGAAGTCTGGCAAGGAGCAGCAGGAGGAGCAGCTGCAGGAGCTGCAAAAAGCACAACGAAGCGTAAAATGTGAAGCCAGCTAAATGGGAAAATGGACAAAAATGTGCGGCACGAGAATTTGAAATGCAAAAAAAAAATAAGAATAGAGAGAGAAAACCAAAAGGAAATGCAAAATGCAAATGACAAAACCAGAGAATGCAAATGCATAACGCAGAATGCTAAATGGAAATGGAAATGAAAATGAAAATGCAAGAAATAATAAAAAAGAAAACAAAAACCAAGCAGCAGCAACATACAGAGAGAGAGAGAGAGAGAGGGAGAAGAAACTCTAATGAGTGCGCTGACATAAAAATAATTATGAATTAAAACCCAAGTTGTTTAGTATATATTTTTGTGTTGCTGCATTTTTGTGCCTCTCCCCCCTCCCCCATCCCCCTTCTTCCGCCACGCCATAACTCATAATTCAAATGCATGCAGGAAATGGATGCTGCAAAGCGGCATGAGGCATGAGGCAAGAGGCACGAGGCATGCGGCATGTGGCAGGCGGCAGTCGAGCATGTTGCCAACGAACTGCGTCGACTGCAGTCGGTTCCATTGTCTTCAGTAATGCGACGTCATCGTCAGACGTCGTTGTCCTGTCCTGCCTGCCCCGCCTTGCCCTGCTCCGCCTTGCCCCGCCCTGTCCTGGTCGTCGCCCCAATACGACGCGCAGTCGGCGTCGCTGGCGCCCGTTGTCTGTCTGCATTTTCATTTGTGGCGCATAAAAAGGCAGCCAAACTGAAGCCAAAAGAGCTGCCAGCAAATGTCCATCAACAACTACACACACACACACACATTTGTATCTGTATCTGTAGCTGTATCTGTGTGCAGCATAAAGGCAAAGCGACAGGCAGACTGAAGGAGAGACGGACAGAGAGACAGAGAGAGGGACAGACTGAGCGACAGTTGGAGAAACAGTGACACAGTCTCTCTGTGTGTGTGTGTGTGTGTGTGTGTGTCTGTGGACAGTTGGAAAACTGTGGAAACTGAGAAGAGCAGGAAAGCCGAAGAACTGCGGGTCAGCCGAGTACAACGACGCGTCTCTAGGGACTTTGCAGCTGATCTGTGAGTGCTTTAAAGGAAGACTTAAGGCTCGCCCAAATGGGGCTGGTCGCCAGCTGATCCCGCGACAAATGAATGGACTTAAATATGGAGTGCAGCAGCGGAAAAGGGGAAATTGAATTGGGCACAGTTATAAATAACAAGGCACTTGATGCGGCTTGAAATACACTGTGCAAAATGGAGGGAGAAGCAAATAAATACAATAAAGTTATTGAAGCTGAGCAGAAGATAAAGAGTGCAACACGCTGTGACAGAGAATACTTTAATATCGACTGCTGGCAATATAAATAAACACTTGATTCACAATTTAGCAACGATTAGGCAGGGCATAAGGGGTGGTTCACGGCTAAGAATGACTAACTAGAGGGGGAGGCTTGGGGTCAACTGGCAAAATGGCGACACAAGGAGACCAAAAATCAACTTGAAAAAAGGCAAATATTGGTAGAACAACAAAAACACAAGCACGCTCTCCAACTTGGCGTCACTTGAGGCGTACACACGCACACACACACACACAGGGAGGGGGTGTAACAGAACAAAGGCAACATGAGGGAGAAAAGGAAGAAAAGAGAACAACAACAACAACAACAACAAGCGCTGCCAACTAAACAAGTGGGAAATTGCGTTTAAAACAATAACAAGAAAAACAAAACCGAAAACGAAAAAAAGAAGAAACAAAAGAAACACACAGAGCAGTTGACGAGCTGGAGCTGGATCTGGCAATTGAGGGAATTGACTGAGTGACTGACTGACTGACTAAGTGACTGACTGCCTCAGTGACTGCCTGCCTGCCTGCCTGACTGCCTGCCTGCCTGCCTGCCTGGCTGTCTGACAGGGCGTATGAGTAATGCGCGAGAGCACAAGCAACGACAATGGGAATGCGAGCGATACTAATTAGAGCAGGAACAGGAACACGCTCTAAGGCAATAACACAATTCTAACACAAGAGACACAATGTATTTGGCGAATTGACAAACTCAAAGTCATGGCAAATGAATAGAGAGAAATAATGACATGTCCAAGCATACCTTGGCAAACCTTAGAGCAGAATTTTGCCATGAATTGTCAGGGTTTTCTAGGTAGTATATAATATTATCTCTTTTTAAAACATATTGAGAGGCATCAACTATGGTTTCGATTGCTTCTTTCCATCAAATATATGTTAAATGAAAGAACTCTTATGGAATCTAATACAAAATATGTTTACTAACACAAAATACATGGAAATTTATGTTTAAAATAATCTTGGCTTTTGATTGATTCTTTCCATCAAATATTTGTTAAATGCAAAGACTCTCATTGAATGTAATAAAAAGGATGTTTTTTTACAAAAATAACATGAAAATATAAAGAATATATGAAAATAAATAAAAAATTAAATAAATATATATTCTCTCCAATCAGCCTCGTTTCTGTTAATTTTAAATATCAACTGACCCAAATCGACTCTTCTGTTAACGCTGTACAGGAATATATATGCTTTTTAGCTTAACGTTGCCTACTTTTGCGCGCTGCAATAAAAGCCAGCCCTTTGCCAATGTTGTGCATTGCGTGTAGCATACTTTCAGGGGGGCCAAATTAGGGCAAACGGCCCAGCTACATGTACATATATAGTATATGTATGTATATCCCTCAAATGTTTCATCGGAAAACACGGCATACACAACATTTGGCAAATGAGAAAACGCGAAACACACTGAGGCTGCCTTGCTGTGTTCCCTGCGTTCCCTGCGAGCTTCTCTCCCACTCCCACTCCCTCTCTCTCCCTCTCTCTCCCTGCTCGAGCTGTGTTTGTGCCTCTGTCTGGGGCGTTGAACGCAGCAGCCTGAAAGTAGGCAGCAAAACAGGCAGGCAGGCAAAACAGGCAGGCAACTGCCGCAATTGGCGCAACAGTTAAGCAGAATCGTGCTACACACACACACACACGCACACACAGACAAGCATACTTGTAGATATAAACAGGTTGTGTGCTGGCACACACACACTCGCACTCGCACAC
This sequence comes from Zaprionus kolodkinae, assembly GCA_018901885.1. NCBI lineage: Eukaryota > Metazoa > Arthropoda > Insecta > Diptera > Drosophilidae > Zaprionus > Zaprionus kolodkinae. Next base: position 8,233,341 of record JAEIFM010000498.1, on the reverse strand, counting down.
ACACTTACATTGCTGACATCAATTTGCGCACAAAAGTCTGGCAGACAAGACAAGACTGTGGCGCAACAACAATGAGCGCGCTGCCGTGTGAGTTGCAGAGACTAAAATAACGGTAACACAAAAAAACAAAAGTCGCCCGACGACACACTGTGCCGGACTGCCGGACTGCCTGGGACTGGACTGGCCCAGGCTAACGGGGGCGACCGACGGGACCGGAAACGAAATGAAATTCGAGACCCGCTGACAAGCGGCCAGACGGGCAGGCAGGCGAACCGGGGGAGACGGCAGAGAGAAAGAGAGAGCTGTGAGAGACGAAGACACAGTGGGGTAGGCGAACGAGGCGTAAGAGAGAGAGCGAGGCGAGGCGAGGCGAGAGGAGGCGAGACAAGGCGAGGCGATTACGAAAACGAGAATTGGACAGCGCGCACTTGACGTTTTAGTTTACTGTGATTTTTGCGGCGGTTGCATTTTCCAGCCAGGCTTTTCGCGACGGCAACAACGGCGACGACGACGACGATGATGACGAGTTTTCACTTCACACTAACAACACTCACACTGACACACGAGTGCGCACATGTTTCCACACACACACACCACGTCTCCTGCTGCTGCTGCTGCTGCTGTTGTTGTTGTTGTTGTTGCAGCACACGCCCTGTATGATAAACAATACAGGGTGAGCAGAAGAAGTTCAGCTCCAACTGCAGCTCGCAAACGTAGCTTGTCTCGATCTCTGTCTCAGTCTCTGTCTCTGTCCCGGTATCGCTTACGTCTTTCTCGGATTCGGATTCGGATGCGTATGCGGACACGCTGCTCCGCAGCAGCAGTCGCAGCAACGACGGCAACGACGGCAACGGCGACGGCGACGATGTCGAGCAATCAAATATTTGTTTGCTCATTTGAGTGGCAAATGGGGAAATGGGGAAAACATTTTGCTAGCCGCTTTTCACTTTCTTGAGTCACACACACACACACACTCTCTCTCTCGACTTTGGTGTCAGTTATGGTCAGTTATCGCTGCGTTTTCATTTGCACTTTGCACATGTATACGTATACGTATGTATGTATGTATGTATGTATGTGTGTGCATGTGTGTGTGTTTTGTATATTTATTTTTGTGTATTTTTCATTTTTGCTCTGCTTCTCTTTTGCTTTTCTTTCTTTGTTTCTTTGATTGCACGCGACACAACGTTACTCGGCTCGCTCGATGCGTACGTTTTCTTCAACCCGCGGGCTCTGAGGCAACTACTGCTGTTGGTTGCGGCAGCAAGAGCTGATGCTGCTGCTGCTGCTGCTGCTGCTGCTGTCGTTGCTGCTGCTGCTGCTGTCGTTGCTGCTGCTGCTGCTGCTGTCGCGATGTTGCTGCTGCTGCTGCTCTCTCTCACACTGTCTCTGCCTCTCTCTCTCTCTCTCTGGGATGCTGTGCGCATGCTGTGTGCGACAAAGAGCGCCGCTGCCTGCGCTCTTGCGGCGGATTATTGCGCTGTGCCTGAAAGTAGGCAACACTTTCTGCGTTGTGCTCGCTCTTTCGCTGCCTGCGTTCGCCTCGCAACTCTACACAAGTCTCAACGCAAATCGAGCGACAAAAGGGCGTTTTCTCTCTAAATCTCTTTGCTCTTATCAGTGTCATCTGTGTGTGTGCGTGTGTGTGTGTGTGTGTGTGTTACCGTTTTTCAGCTGCTTTCGCCATACGAATGTTGTTCTGGCTTTGACAACAACTTCAGGCGCCCGCACAAAAAGTGCCCAGCTAATAATTTACATACAGGGCGTGGATTTTCGCTACGCCTCTCTCTCTGCCTCTCTCTCTCTCTCTCTCTCTGCCCCCTGCTTCCTGCACTGCCTTTTGAGCTCTTTCGCTTTGTGTTTCTCTTTATCAATCTCTCGCTTGCTCGCTCTCTCTCCTCTCTCTATCTCTCAGAATTCCCCACAGAGATAAAAGGGCCGGCCAGGAAAATTTAGGGAATCTCCCCTTGTTATTGCCCTACGCTCTCTCTCTTTCTCTCTCTCTCTTTTTCTCTGCCCTGCGTGGCATAGGGTGGCTTGGGGTAGTAGGGTGAGGGGTGGCAAAAGTGGGTCGGCTGCTGGCTACAATTGTTTGTTTATTTCTAAACATTGTTGTCCTTATTTTCGGCCATGCCTTTTGTTATCCTTTCTGGCCGCATGTTTGTCAGGTCCCAGCGAGTGTTGTTTCATTATGCGTATGAATGAATTTTATTTGTGCGTGCATGTGAGTGCCAAGTATGTGTGTGTGCGTGCGAGTGTGTGTGTGTGCTTGTACGTGTACTTATGTGTGAGTGTGTGTGTGTGTGTGTGCGTGCATATGGGTGCAAATGAATTTGATGTAAATTGCAATTTCATGCGTATTTCCTTTACGTTTTCTTGTGTTTCTTTTTACACCATCTCGCCCTCTCTCTCTCGCACTCCCTCGCTCTCTCTTTCTCTCTCCCCCCTGTGAACTGCTGTGCGTGTAATTGATAATGATCTCGATTGTGGTTTCTCTGTCGTAGTCGTTGCTTTTGTTTTTGTTTTCGGACTTTGTGCTTTTCTTTTATTTCGACCCTGCGTATCTGTGTGCGTGTCTGTGTGTCCGTGTGCCTGTATCTGTGTCTGTGTGTGGGCGAGAATGTTGCGACGGTCTTTGACAAAAAGCGTAGCATACTTTACAGCATTCTCCAGCTGCAAGCCCTGAATGCGTATTGTTTTCTTGATATTCAAGCAGCGTCACTTAAGGTAAATTTGCCAGGCTTTTATTTATATACATATATACACGTTCCTCTGTGTGTGTGTGTGTGTGTGTGTGTGTTGTGTGTGTGTGCGTTCGTGACAATATTTACAATTGAAACATGTCCTAAGTTAACTTTATTTTATTTGTGCAATGCTCGCATGATATGGGACTTCTTCTGCCAGATGAATAAATTGTTTGTGCCCGCTTAGCCCCCTCCCGCCTGTCGTCAAGCAAAAAACAAAAGAGCAGAAAAAGGGTTATTGCAGCTGAGCTGTGATTATGTGAGTGAGAAAGGATCTGGCGTGCACGGAAAGCAAATGTAAAGCGATACGCCAAAATCGTGGATTGACAGAGGCTTCATATCAATTGCAATGGCCAGAGAGAGATGAAATTGAAATTCTTGTACTCGCTTCACTCATTTTAAAGGCAACTTATGACTTGTGGTTTAAAGACAAATATATATATAGGATATAAATGAATATGTGCTGGCAAATCTTTAGTTCTCTCTAGTTCCCTTTGCCAGTTTCCTTTTCGCAAAAGTTTAAAGACAAACGAAAGTTTGTACGCCCCGAAACGCCCACAAAGAGCAATTAGAAAACGTAAACGCATTCGGGCACGGGCTGAGAGAGAGCTGAAAGCCGAAAGTAATGTCTCTCAATTGCCATTTTGGCCCAAGGCCCAAAGGTACAATCACACCCTCACACACACACATACAATCCCATCTAACCCCCTTCCTCCTCTGGCACACTGTGTGTGTGTGTGTGTGAGCCGAAGCTATGTGCGGATGTAAATGCTGTGACTGGGGGATATCGCAACAAGACCAAATGGCAGACATCATGGTCAATGAATTGCTTCTCATTTGGCCATTCGCCGCTTTAAAATTATGGTCACATGTGGGCAGCAGCAGCAGCAGCAGCAAATGGCAATGGCCACTGGCCACTGGCCACCGCCAACTGGCGCAACGTCCGACACGACGCGACGATCCTCACGGTCAACATGTCGTGCGAATTTCTTTACATTCGCTTTGGCAGCTGCAAGTTGATTGTGCAGAACTGCAGGCGCCGCAATACTCCATCTGCCAGCTGCCACCTGCCCCTTCTGCGCCTGCTCCTGCTCCAGCTCCAACTGCTTCTGCTTCTTTAGCTTCTTCTTCTTTTTCTGCCACTTCCGCAGCCGACAGCGGGTGGGTAATTTGTAAGCGAGTCGCGTGGACGTTCACACACACACACACACACACAGGCACACACACACACATGCGAAAAACTACAACACCTTGGCTTGGTGTAAATAAGTAAAGCGAACGAAAGCAACGGACTGCGGGGCGTATGCGCAACCTCCTCCAGGCACTGGGACAGCCAGGCATATTTCATTGTTCACTTTAAATGTTAAGCAGCCTCGACTATTGTGGCTTATTGCAGTTGTTGTTGTAGTTGTTGCTGTTGCTGCTGTTGCTGTTCGTGTTGCTATTGTTGCTGCTGTTGCAGGGAATGCTTGGCAGCAGGTCTGTGCAAATGTTTTAATGCTTTGTCGCTGTAGCTGCAGCAGCGATGGCAACTGAAACGTCACGGCAACATTTTAGTGTTGCCTGCCGTTTTCAAGCTAAAAGTTGTAGCCAAATTGCAGGGTTTTTTTAACATAAAATTAGTGCGTTAATTTATTTTATTTGAATATAATTAATATGTAAGCTACAACCGATGCATATACTCGTAACTTACTCAACACTAATATTTTGTTGTGATCAATGACTTATCGAAAGTGTGGTGGTAAGTCGATGAGTTTAAAGGGAATTTATTGAAGCTACGAAACAACTGAATTATTGAATATTTTATTCAACTGATTTATTTAATAATTATATCTAATTTATTTAATATTTATGACGTTAATAATAACTGTTATATGAATGTATATATTTTATGCCCTCACGATGTTTATATCGCATATTTTAAACTTACTCAACACTAATATTTTAATTTGATCACTGACTTAGCGGAATTGTGGCGGTAAGTCGATGGAAGTAAAGGGAATTTATCGAACCTACGACGTCAAACGGCGCGTATTTGCCAACAAATAATAATAATATAAAACATATATTTAGAAAAAACTATATAAATGGAGGTAAACACTTTTACCTAGCCTTTTAAATGGTTCAATTTTATCGACAGCAGTTTTCTCATACAGGTACATCATTATTTACTTTTAAAATCCATTTTTATCATTTAATTTTTGTTTTTAGCGATATTTGGCTTGGGCAAGCGGACATCTCTCTTGACCAGCACCTGGCCTCCACTTCTTTTGTGTAATTCCACAGTGTTTTTGCTGTTGCTGCCGCTGCCTCTGCTGCTTCTATTGTTGTTTGTGGCACGGTGCTTGAAATGTTGCACATGCCTGGGCGACCGCATGCCTGGGCTTAGAGGGCCGCCGCAAACATTTTGTGGCTGGGCTGCTTATGTGAGTTTCGCCGCGCTGCGCATATTTATGACCAGAAAACAGGCAATTGAGGGCTACAGCCAGGACCGGGACCAGAGCCAGTGGCAGTGGCAGTGCCAACGCATGGACCAGTATTCCAGGGGAGCAACTGAACCTGAGCCTCAATGAAATATTTTTTGCATTAGGCAAAAATTTGTTGAAAGTATTTGCAGCCCCGCCCCATGGTCAGCTGGAACTGGGCGCGGCAATTAAGAAGGCGCGGGGCGTGTTGCCGGCGAACGAACAACCGATGGTTGGGACAAGGTTGGGTCCATTGCGCGTTAAGCGCTTCATTAAATATTTAAGTTCGTCCTGCTGCTGCTGCCTTACGGTGTGTAAAAGTGTGTTTTATACCCTATACACACGGCGGAGTAGAGTTAAATGCAATTAGACTAGGGTATATACCCTATACATATGTTACCTTGATAGATCTTCCAAGATCGTGCTAGTTTTAGTTGTAATTGTGATTGTAGTTGCAGTTGTAGTCATACTTCTGCTTGTAGTTGTGGTTGTAGCTGTAGCTCTGCAGCTGCATCAGAAACAATGTTAAGTGTGGCCGCAAGCCTTCAGCTGACATGCTTCTCAGTTTGCTTTTCAGTTCATTTTTACGTTCACGTTCTTCTCCACAAAGCGGGCACTCGCGCCACGCTCCAAGCTCTTTTGTGGATGAGTTTTCTTTGGATTACTTTCGAAAGGGGTTGCAGCTGCAGTTGCCAAGTTTCTTTTTCGCCCCGAAATCTGAACAAGTGAGTCCCCAAAGGCCTATGCGGTGCTCTGACTGTTCTCTTACCAAAACGTTTTAAATGTAAATCAACAATTAATGGTCTTACATATGATATGGAGCTGAAAGACAGGTAATATCTGATCAAAAATAAATAATAAATGGTACAAAATTAATATACCCTTTATAAATTGCAGAGACTCATCGTTTTGTTCCATAAATTCGAATTTAATTTAATTTGTGTGCAAGGAATTGTAATCTATTTGGTTTTAAACTGCTCCGATATGTTCTCATATTGTGAACTTGCATGGAAGATATATTATTCATCTGCCGCCTGAAGAGACACTCTTATTTGGTCACACAACAACAAGCGAAGTGGATTTATGGTTTGCTCTATGAATCGAGATAATCATTAATGATTAAGTGAATCATTTCCCGCACGCACTGTGGGCTTAGCCGGGCACCTTACGCTGGGACAGTGGGACGCAAAGAAAAGTTATCACTTCTTTTTCGCAATTTGCATATTAAAATGCCCTTGCTGAGGATTCGTTATGTCTGACTGCCACTACCACCACATGGCTGGGAGGTTGTCTAGATTTTACTTTGTCAACGTGCTCTCCCTCTGCTCCCACTCTTGCTACGTCTCTGCACGGCAGGCAAAAGCAGTGTAAATTAAAAACAAAACGACTAGAGACAAAAAAAACAAGAGAAACACACTCACATTCGTCTCGTCTCATCTCATCTCGTTTCATCTTGACTTGGCGTTGGCATTGGCTTGACTTGACTTTGCCCGCCCGTGTGCGGTCTGACAGGTCTCATATTTCCCAGGCAAAGGGCTGCCAGGATAACGCTCGACTGGCTGGCTGCGATGCGGAGTGGAACACTTAATCGGTTTGCAGACTTCGGGCTGGCTTCAGGTTTTTGCCAGCCATATTTGCTCATTTGCCGCACTGACTTTTTGGGTCACATCCTCTGGGAGCGATGCGTCAAAATCAGTGTCAACGCGCAGCGTTCCCAGCTCAAGTTCCCCGCTAGCTTTCACTCTCTTGCCAGCACCCACACTTCCTCCCACTCTCTCTTTCTGCCCTAGACTTTGTGTGGGTGTTAAAAAATTAATTTTTGCTGCGCACTAACATAGAGTGGGCGAGAGAGGCAGATTGGGGGAGTGGTTGCCCTAAGGCTGTAGGCATGGTTTCCTTTTAGCACACCCCTTTCGCCCATTAACTGTTTACCCTGTGCCTGCACGGCAATAAATCGTGGAAAACGCCAGCCATGTCGTTACCTTGACTTTCCTCGAGTCGAGCTTATCGTAGGCCGTAGTCTCCTGCTCCTGCTGCCAGTCTCAGCTGCATAATGTCTTCTCGCTATGCACTAGGATGCACATTAAGCCAGCTAGCAGCCATAATAGGCCATAACAGGGCATCAATATCGTCAATAGTTCGGTGATTTTATCCGACTCTATATACATACATATAAGGCGCAAGGTGTGGCCATTAATCCGGCAAGGGGTCGGGTGATTAACGTTCGTGCATCCGTGTTGCAAATACTGCAAGTCGTGCAGATAAATTTAATAGGCAGCCATCAGCCTGGAAGGGGGGGGGGGGTGAGGCGTGTTCCGTTACGTTACGTTCAGTTACGTTACGCGGGCGCTTCCTTTTCACCTTTTCACGTTGCATACTTCGCGGCGCAGCATTTCATAATCGCTCGCTGCGCTGCGCTGAGCTTCGCATTGCATTTAACGTGCCACGTTGAGCCCAAAAACTACTCAGCAGCAACAACAACAACTGCTTCTTTGGCTCCTTCAAAACTTGCTTTATGGACGCCATCGTCGTCGTCGCCGTCGTCGCTGTTGATGACTTGAATAATAATCATAATAATAACAAGGACATGGCAGAGAACAAAAGCACACCTGTCAACACACACACACACACACACACACAGCAGGCGACACATCAGTCTGTGTGTGTGTGTGGCAGCTGAGCCACGTTCCCCGCGCTGACCCCGCCCCCTGCCTGCGCCCCTGCCCGCTCGCCACTTGAAGTGTGTTTAAAGATAAAAATGCAGTTTATCCTCTTTTCAGCGCAACTAACTGAAAGAGCGAGTGTGTGTGTATGAGTGTGTGTGTGTGTGTCTGTGTATGAGTGTGTGTGTGTCTGTGTATGAGTGTGTGTGTGTCTGTGTATGAGTGTGTGTGTGAGTGTCTGCCTGTGTGTGTGTGAGCTGCCACACGCTTTTGGGGGCTTTGAGTGCTTTGGAAAGAATTCCGTTTTTGTCTACTTGTGCGCCTCGTACGATTCCGTTTTTTTTTTCTTACTGCGCTGCATTCAGATCCCTTTCATCCTCTTTTCTCCTCTTTCCCCTCTGCCTCCCCTGCCCATCGTGCTGCAAGAGACTCTCGCCTGAACACTTTTCAATAGTTCTTCAATAGTTTGTCGTCAACACGCTCTCTCTTTCTCTCTCTCTTTCTCGTCTGTTGTTTCGTTGTTTGAAAAGGATACCCAGAGACCCATTGAAGGGTCTTGCCAGATAGCAAGATCCTCGAAAGTTTTCAATTACACTCGTATTTCTTAGCGAGATCCGTAGGAATCTGCAGCAACATTTTGATTGAGTTGAGGGATTGCCCGTGTCCCAATTGATCGGCATACACCTTAACCGTATTTGTACGCCGGATTAACTGTCTGCACCCCAAGCTGTCACAGTTTCACTTTTTGCCATACAAAAAAAGGCGGGGGTGGGTCAGGTAAACAGACTGAAGACGCCAGCGGAATAGGACGCAGAAAAGTCGTCTCTATTATCCCGACTCGCTGAATTTATGTAAGACAAACAACTAATTCGAAGTCATCACATTACGAGCTCGCTGCGAGTGTATTGATTAAGTTCCTGCTGAAATAATCAGCAAATGTATTCAAAAATCCAGCAGCATTCACTGAGCTCTGATTGCGACTCGGATTTGGTTTTGGATTCGGATTTGGTAGCTGGCTGGGCAAACAGCGTGGCGAGCGGGAGGGAAATGAGCAGGAGGGAGGGCGTGGAAAATCAATTGGAAAAATACGCTTGGCCGCCATTTAAACGGCAGCATTGGTAAGAGGAATTCGCGATGACTGCGCTGCGCTGTGAACTTACTGGGCAAAAATAATAGAATCACATGGAGTGAATATGTATTTATAATTTTATGCGAGCATGCTATGATAATTTCGCTCTTGTTGTTGTTGTTGTTTTGTATGTGCAGTGGCCAGAAAATTGTATAAAATATGAATAACAAAAGTTTTCGAGGCGAGCTCTCATGAATTTGAAAATAGGTTCGTCGTTCCCCCGAAAAAACGGACTGATAACAGCAGCCCCAGAGCTGAGTGTATAGGGATTGATGGGATACATATAGTATATGTACATTGTTACGACAATCAAAATTAATATTTAAACATAACCGAGCAGCAAATACAATTAGCTGCCCACTTGGCAAATATGGAAATTTAGATAGCATAATATACACAGTGAAAAAATGTGGTAATAAATAGATAATAAAAATAATAATAACAGAGCTTGTAACATAGCTACAATGTTAAATATGAAGCTCGTAACATGACTTCAATGTTAAATGTTCAGCTTTTAACATAGCTTCAATGTTAAATGTTATGCTCGTAACATAGCTTCCATGTTAAATGTTAAGCTTGTCATGTGGCTTCACGTTTTGAGCTGCAATGTTAAATATTTTGTGTTGCCTACTTTTGTGTGCTTCAGGGATATTTCGACTCAGCTGCAAAGGTTAAATATTTTGTGTTGCATACTTTCGAGTGCTGCAGGAAAATTTATATTCATATTGCAGTGGAATATTTGTATATTTAGACGATATATATATATCCCACTAGCTTTTTCTCGCAGTGTACGCATACTTATATATGTATATTTATCTCTTCTGCATGTTGCGACTTAAATAAATGAAAGTGTTCTCAGAACTTTACGCTCTCCCTGCCCACACACTGGAGCAGAAGATTGTGGTAAGAGGCAACGGGTAAGGCAACGGCAATTGGCCTTCATTTGCAAATGAGCGAATAAGTGAGCTAACTGTAATTTGGGCTAGTAATCATTAATAATTAATGCTCGTCAGGCTGGCCAGAGAGCAACAACAGCAGCAACAACAATAACTGCGTTACTGTGGGTGCGCTGGCCTCGTTTCGAGAGTGAAAATAGCGAGCTGTAAATGGAAAACTGTAAACTGAAAATGGAAAACTGTAAAGTGTGAAGGCAGAGAGCGTAGAAAACGGAAAAAGGGGGCGCTGTGGTTGGGCAATGGCAATGGGAAAGGGGAATGGGGATTGGGTTGAGGCTGGGGCTGAGGCTGAGGCTGGGGCAGAGTGGCACTTTGTCGGATGCCATTGTCGGCCACTTGACGTTTGTTTGAGCAAATTTAAATAGCGCAAATACTCATATTGCTATTGCTGCTGCTGCTGATGTTGTTGTTGTTGCTGCTGCTTCTGTTGAGCCAGTTTTTGTTTGGCCTACAACAATCGACGACGAGGTCTTTGCTTAACCCATTAAATGTGCCAAACAAACACTCGACTGAGCTGCGCCCAAGCACGACTTCAGAATACCCTAAAAATGTGCAAAGAAATTCACGATTTATATGACACAATTTGTTGCATAGTTCTGCCATGTTCGCTATAAATTGTCAATTCATTTTCAGTTCCCTTCCCCTCCCTCTCTGCCATCCTGTGCCTCAGCCTCGACTGCAAATTGATGCTGTAAATTATTTTCCAAAGTGCCACAATCAACAAATGTCGCCAATTCGATACCCTTTTTGGGATTTGCAGGCGTGCAGGCTCTGTGGCAAATAAATGAGTTTATAAATAAATTGTGACAACAAACTGTTGCCCTTTTCCAGGCAGCTGGGGAAGCCTTGGCTAAAGACCATCAGAGATTGGATTTGCTGTAGCATATTAATGACAGGCGCAACATTATTAACCAGCGTTGTGGGGGGGAGGAGCAGGTGGCAGGTGGCAGGCGGCAGGCGCACTCGTAGGTTACATATTCCTCTTCCATAATCCATTTTGCTCTCTGTCTGCTTTGTTCGTTTTTCCGCCTCTCTCTCTGAGTTCCACATAGATAGTATTTCTGGTGTTCTCCGGCTCATGTTCACGTTCGTCATGCGCTGCACGCGTACGTGCTAATGCCGTCATATTGATAGAAATCCTGTAAATATCCTGTCAACATGCCGCATCAGGCATCGGGCGGGCAGGCAGGCAGTCAGGCAGGCAGGTGGGATTCCTCACTGGGTGTGGCTTATTATGGAATGTGGCAGAGGTCTGGCAACGCTCACGCTAATAGCGACAGCTGCACGTTGCCAGCGATAACGCGGATATGACATTAAAGTACTTATAGATACGTTTTTTTAAAGATGTCCCACATCACTCGACCTGGCTTATCCTATGCTCATCTTTGGTTTTGCCTTTATTATGACGGAAGAAGACCTAAGGTGACTGTAGATCGTTGCATGTCTTCACTCTCTGCAGAGTAGCTTAGCGCGTTGCCCAGCAAAGTTGCAGTGTCAATGTTGTTTTTCTCAGAGAGAGAGGGAGAAGGAGAAAGAGAGAGTTGTTTTTAAATATTGAAGAAACAGGAGCGAGGACGCAGCTGGAGCAGGGTTTCCTGCCCCTGCAACAAGGTGTTGCGCGTCGCGAGTCGCGTTGCTAATCGAAAACGTGTTTAAGTAGCTTCCTGAAGCATTTAACACAATGAGGCACAAAGTGGGAGTTGTGGCCGCAGTGGGCGTGGCCAGTTGACAGACTTGCGTGACGGACCTTGTCACTTGATGGTCTTCCGGCTGAGAGAGAGCGAGAGATACAGCGGGAGAGAGAGAGGGAGGGAGAGCGAGAAAATGGCGCGCAGGCAGTTCAAGTTTCGTACGGGCGGTTGCTTTGAGGTTTGGCTTGTAAACTGTGTTAGGGTGTGTGTGTGTGAGTGTGTGTGCGTGTGTGTGTGTGCGTGTGTGTGGTGTGCGTGTATGCGATAAACATTCTTATCCTTGTCGGTGTGGCTGCCAGGCTGCCAGAAGTATGTACGGGCTTAGATGCTAACAAATGTGCGCCGTGTGACAAAGACAACGTGCACGATGGCGCAGGAGGATGCAGAAGGATTGGACAAGCATGTGTATGCTGCCTGTGTGTCTCTGTGTGTGTGTGTGTAAACGGAATGAACGGTAATCCGTCGTGTTTTGAATAACAAAATTGCCCCGTACGAGATTGTTCTACAGTGGAATTTGCAAGCAGCTAACAAACCGCAAACCATGCCAAATGGCAGAGATGGAAGTTGGCAGGAGGCAGGAGACACGGCAGGGAGCAGGCTGGGTGTATGCTCAGCCACGCACGGCATACAGTCGGTTTTTAAAACACTCAAAGGATAAAGGATAACCGGTCCAAGTCCAAGTCGGGCACACACACACACAAACACACACAGACAGAGACAGACACTCCTCACATGCATATTCGTGCGCCTGAAGTTTATCAATAAAAACAAACGACGTTGCCTGCTTTTAGGCGTCGTCATTGCGTGACAATCGTCACCTAACACAAAACACACCCCACTTTCCACCCACTCCCCCCTCAAACACTCATCCACACGTGCAGAGGCAGCTGCAGAGCAGCAGACATCAAATTGAGACTCATATGACAAGATGACAGCTCTCAAAATAGTCAAGATCTGCTACTGGAGAGAAATGTTTATATATGAACTAAGAGTGTATGGATTGTATGCTCATCATTAGCCTCGAATCCATCAGGCTGCAGAGTGCTCAGAATGAACTCCCCTAGTGCGGAGGCTGTCTTTGATCATTTCCTTGCCTAATTGGAAGCTGTGAAACTTCAGCGTGCCACGTTGCCGTGTGATGAGGGTTCGCTTGCCCAAGGTCGGCGCAATTCGACGAGGAAGCCTCCAATTAACTGAGCGCCCCCTGTGACCCCGACACACAGACTGAGACTGGGAGACAGCGACTGTAATAAATTCAAATTTAAAAGGTAAACAAACCTTCTCGGAATCAGAGACGGGATTCAAAAATGTTTTATCGGGCACAGTGCACGCAGCTTGGCAAGAAAATTAAGAAAATTGGAGAATGGAAAAGATGGCGTCCAGTCTTGGCCTCAGCTCGGCCAGGTACCTAGACGGGCAGGAGCAGTAGCAACTATTCCGGCAGCTGCTATTGACAACATTTGCACTTTATCCTTGTCACTTGTTATCGTCTGCGCTGTTGCGCCATTTCCAGCAATTCTAGAGAAGCTGCAGAGCAGGGTATACTGACTGAAGAAGGCGTGGTTCATCTATAAAGCATACTTATAGCACATTCTATTTTTTAGCCATTTTTCCCTGCATTTCCTTAAGTTTGTCTGTGCGAACACACTAACTGAGCGGGGATATAAACTGGATATACCAAATTTGATTTAAATCTACTCTAAAGTGCAGGCAGTTAACTTAAAGTGTCTAAAATTCAGTTAACTCAGTTGCCACGCACATAGCAAGCGAATTACGCTTTTTTTACAGGGTATCTGCACTTGTTTCTGTTACTTTAGCAGAGCAAACGAAAAGGGACGACAGAGACTGCGAAGAAGGCAGCTTTCTCTTGAGAAATGGCGGCACAAAAGTCAACGTGTAACGAGAAAATAATAAATGCCATTAATACAAGCGTGTCGGCACACGGCACAGGGCAGAGGAGCTGGAGAGGGGGATGGACAGGCCAGAACTGGAATCAGCGCAGGACAAAGATGAAGCGTGCCAAAACGAATGAAGTATGAAATTGAAAACCGCAGCACAGGTTCACAAAAAGTAAGAAGAAGGCCAAGAGAAGAGACAAATGCCAGGGGCAACAACAACAACAATAACAACAGGAACAACAAAGAGAGCACAAATCAAAAAATGGTCAACCATTTTTTACAGCATCTTCGTGTCTACGAGGGCAGGGAGCAGGAGCAGGAGCAGGAGAAGCATCTCTGGTTGCGGTAGGGTACACAGGTTGCAGGTTGCTGTACTCCTGCGCAACAGCTGACGACATTGTAGGATATATTAATTAATGACCTGCAATTCGCTTGATCATTAAATAAATTCCAGTTGTTTCTCAATTTATGAAGAACTTTTCAACAATAATTAATCACGTGTTCACGAGAGTTAAACGTGAAACGAAAGTGAGTTTGATAGTCATAATTGTAATGGATAAATTAGCTAACATAAATATTCATTTAATCGGGAAAACAAGAGAAATTCCTGCTGCTTGGCTTGCTCAAGTAATCTCAACCATTTTGCACATTTACAGCGAAATTCAATAAAGTTTCTTGCATTCTCGATGTGCTGCATGCAACATGCTGCAAGCGGGAATTCCAAGTACAATGCACCCCAAACTAGAAGTAGAAGTTATAGGCCTGCAAATACCCTGTAGTCAGCTGATTGAGACTTGAGAGACATTTAGAGCAAAGCAACCCCACAGCTGGGCTGCAAAACAATAGCAGCAGCAGCTCGGAGTCACAGTCACATCACAGTCTCACAGGATTTGAGTCAACTCCAACTGGAACTCCAACTGCAACTGCAGCTGCTCCTACTCCCCTTCTTCTTTAGCCGATCACATGCCTATGCCCAGGGCGAGGCAAACACTGGAGCTGATCATGCATTGCCCTTTTGTGTCTCGTTTCGTGCTCGAAACTGGAGCAAGTGCTGGTTCCCCTGTGTGTGCCCCCAAAGGGGCATGGTCTGCCTTCTTCTGCAGCAATGCAGAGGCCATTGTCTGTTCTCAGTGTAGCGGTTTTTCATTTGTTTTCCCCTCTAACAGCAACAACTACAACAATGCCAAATGCAAATGAGCACACACAGCAACAACAACAACAACAACAGCAGCAACAACCACAAAAAACAGTGAAATATTAACTGTAAAAGAAAATCGAAAAAGAAAATGTACGAGGAAATGTGCTTGTGCTGAGTAAATTTAAGTTGCGTTCGTTATATTTTATTTACTAAGTGCAAATGTTATTTGCAGTCATTGAAATTGAAACAAATATATACACACACACACGCACACACACAGGCATAAAAACTCTACAAGCCTAAAGCCATTTGTAGCCCTTTGCTGAGATGGCCAACAACAATGGCCAAGAGAGAGAGAGAGAAAGAGAGAGAGGGTAACGCACGCACAGACGCATACAAACTTAGCTGCCTCATCATGCCACCATTAATGTGCAGCTGTATCTGCGTGTCTCTGCGTGTGTGTGTGTGTGTGTGTGTGCCTGTGTGTGTGTGTAAAACTTATAGTAAAGGCGCACGTATTTTAATATGTGCCCCCAAAGCAGAAGAAAAATCGCACGTACGTGACTTCATTTGTTGCTGAGCCATTGTTGTTGCCGCCGCCGCTGCCGCCGCTGCCAGCGCGCTGAGGCGTTGCCTCTGCCTCTGCCCCTGCCCCTGCCCCTGCCCCTGCCCCTGCCCCTCCTCCTCCTCCATGCCACTTACCACTTGGCCATTTCCTTTGCCATGTCAGAGTTGCCCGCAGCGACAGTAATGCAGATAGAGTTGTCGCTTTCAATTGCAAAATGCAAAAAAAAATAAACAAAAGAAATGAAAAGGCTTTTTGCGTATGCTACGATAAACATTATTGCCGACGCCATTTTGAACGATTATGGATATCGATTTGTCGGTTATGTCGTACACAATCGATAGGCGCATTAAATGTTCACCTTGCTGCGGCTCACCTGGCGTATGCTTAATGGCAATTCAATAGATTGCACGCTGCGAGATATATGCGGGTATATGCGACTTGTGCGTGTAAAAATAAATTAAAAAATAATTATAAAATCGATAAATTATTTAACAAGCTTTTCTGCAGCACTTGGCTAGGTCTGTTTATTTTGTGATTTCTGTAGTCTATCAGACCCTGCACTGGCTAGGTTTCTGCTAGGGTATCTACTGTGTGTGTGCGTGCGAACGACACATGTTTTAATTAATAAATGCCATTGTTAAATCGCCGGCCATTAGTGGAGAATGCGAAAGACCTGAGAAATAGGCGTCATAAGTTATTCGTCTGCTTTTAAGAGGAAGCAGCGGGAGTGGCAGGGGGAGTGAGGGCAGCGAGGCCAAATTGGTGTCATTATGTGAATGCCGTGGTATGTGTATTTGTCTAACAACAACTACAGCCACATATGGACAACTTAAGCCGTGAAAATGCTGATGATGATGAGCACGCATAAACGAAAAGGAAAACGAACACGAAAACCGAAGCTGAAGCAGAAGCAGAAGAAACGCGCGAGTGAACCAAATTGAGAGACAAGACTGCGACCGTATGACCCAAGTGTGTGTGTGTGTGTGTACGTGTGTACGACCTTTAAGTGCACGCGTGTGTGTGTGTGTAATGGGCAGTCACGCATAACAGTTACTGTAACAGTAAATTGACAAGAGCTGCGCCTGCGGCCAAGCAGCTGAAAAGTAGGCAACATTTTCAACGACTTATACCTTTAATAAAATAGTAAACACACGCCCTAACACACACACACACAGATAGACACACACACACACTCTCTCTCTATTCATTCCCTGCCCCACGCTCGTTCGTGGTCTGACTTCTCTATTTGCACAGCATTTCCATGATTTGCTCTCAGTTATCCCGGGTCCAAGCGAAACGGTCTCAGCTCATTAGGGTCCCACAAATCAAGCGATGTATTTATTTTTATTTATTAGACGCAGCTGCGGCGTCTCGCATGGCAATAAACCAAGACAGATTATAAGCCCAATTCAACGTAGGAAACACGAATGAAATAGAAAACGGGCAATACGATACGAAAAGGCCAATTTGCTGATCACACTGCCGGCAGATATATGCTAGCTAGTATTGTGTATATAAAATACTAAAGATATACTGTGTTTCGCTTGCGGCGAATTTAATTCATATTCAATTCAGTATAAAAGTCCAGTTGCCCACAGAGCTTCGGTTTCATATCATTTTTCTTTTATTTATATTTGCAAGCAGTAAGTTACTTTTATATCAGTGAGCTTTTTGTTAGGCTGCCTTTAACAGTGCTGCCACCGGGTTTAATTGCATTAAGTTGGCTGTGCCTGCGCATTTTAAATTTAAATGAGGCAGAATATATTTATTATTATATATATACATATATATTTATATGATAATATTTAATATTTATAATGATATTTTTGTGGAGAATGCAATGCAATTAAAACAATCGACTCGATTGACAGAGAACAATTAGCCTTGATGACAAATCTCTCTCTCTCTCTCTCTCTCCCATTGCTGTTAGATTTGTTTAAGCCGATTGATGTATTGCCAGTGCTTCACTGTATTTGTGTGTAAAAATACTGGATAGACCAATCAAAAAGGTATTATTTCCAGGGATTGATGCTCAGATACAGGTACCATTTTTCGTATTCTCTTTTTATTTCCCTTCTCTCCCTCTCTCTCTCTCTCTCTCTCTCTGGGTTCGCCTTTGTTTTCTTTGCCCAAATTACATAAAAGCGTGCGATAAAAATTCAAAGAGCAAATACCAAAGCAACCTAACTGTAAATGGTGCACAGTTAACCAACCGCTACACACACTCGCACACACTCACACACACACACATACACACCGTGCAGACCTTATCTTCGACCTCTTAGCATAGTTGTTCAGAGTTGTTGTTGTCGTTGTTGTTGGGTAATGCGGCCATTGTTTGTTTTGCCGCCATTGCTGCTGCCTTTGTTGCTGTTGTTGTTGTTCTGCCTGTGCTACTGGCGCTGCCTCTCTGTTTCTGCAGCCAGATGACATTTGCCAGATATAAAGCTCAAAAACACACACGCACACACACTCAAACACACATAGACACCCACTCTGGCAGAGGCAGAGGCCAAAAACTTTGGCTGCTGCTTGCTGTGTGTGTTTTTTTTGTTGTCTCTTTTTTCTGGCTTCTTTTTTGGGCGCAAAAAGGACACAAGTAATTGAATTTCAATCGCAACACTCACACAAACACAAAGGCTGCATATGTGTGTGTGTGTGTGTGTGTAGTTGGTGCATAAAGTAAAGCGACAAACACTTCGTAATGCGGAATTTTCATATAAAATCCGCTTTTCAGCAGATGCTCAAAACACTTGCATACACACCACATGCCTGCCTGCCTGCCTGAGTGTGTGTGTGTGTCTCCTGAGGCTGTGAGTGTGTGTGTGTGTGGGGGTGTGTATGAGCGTGACTGTTTTCGAGTGAGTTGAAAATAATGACGATTTAATTCAGGGTCACTAATTTTTCTGCCACTGCGCACCCGAAGACAGTGTCACGATGTGTGCGAGTGTGCTTGTATGTATGTATGTATGCATATGTGTACTTGTATGTATATGTGTATGTTTCTGTGTGTGTGTGTGTGCTTGACTTCTTGAGCTGCTTAATCTAATGTAGCGCGTCGCTGAATCACAGGCCAGCGCACACCGGCCAACACAGCAGCCACTTTTAACCACTTTGAAACTCATTTCCTACACTCATCCACTTCCACATGCATACAAATAAGCGCTGCCCTGTGCGTGTGTGTGAGTATGCTTTTGAATGTGTGTGTGTGTGTGTGTGTTTGTGTAAGTGTGCTCTGTCAATAACCACTAAAACCGGGCGAGTTGATAACTTGCCCCTTTCTTGCCCCATTTGGGCAAGCCACTCAAAGCTCGTATTTTACAGGGTATAAGTCAAGCAATATTAAGCCCATAAATTTGTCTAGATATAGAAAATAGAGATGTATATTTATTGCACTTTATATTGTTATTATCTTAAACTAAACTAACTATTAAAAGAAGACTGATAAAAACCCCTAAATATTTTCTTTTTTGAATGCAAAAAGTAAAGAAATTGCTGCGATATTTTATATACCACATTCCCGTAATACACCCGCTTACCCACACTTTCAATGGGTGTGTATAAAATGAAAAAAAAAACGTCTTTACTCTCATCACAAAAAGGTCGCTACGCTTGAGAGCATTCAGAGCTGAGTTAATTTGCGACAACTACTGCGGGTCACACTTTGATTAATATTAACACAGCCTCTTTGTGCCAGCTCCATTTGCCGGGTAGTACTTACCGGGTAGTACGGCACTTTGTCAACTCCATAGAGTTCTGGCTCCATTTCCGTTGCTCATGCTCTATTGATGGAGTCAGCTTTGAGCAGGCTAGCATATTTTAGCACTTAGTATAACACTTGCAATTCGAATATCTTCGGTTTAGAGGGGCGTTCCTAAATTCTAAAACTATCTTGATTTGAGTGTATTTATAAGAAATATTGTCAGCAATTTTGATAGCCCTGGCTTGTTTATGCTCTGAGATATAAGTGTTCATACAGACGTCCGTCGGTTGTTACATGCTCAGCTTGAACTATAGGTGGCATCCTTAAAGCTATAGCCAGCTGTTGCTATCCAGGCATACACTCCACGGAGACCGCAGCTTGAATTATAAATACATTAATACGCTACTCATTTACTTCCGGTTTCGACTCCGGCTACGACTGTCAGCGGAGGCGGAAACGTAATCTGCTTGTCATCAATTTCGTCCGGCGTTATCCATGATATTTTCTTGCTCTCTTTCCATTGCATTTGCGGCGTCCTTGTTGTTTGTCGATGTTGTCATCTTGCGTATTTCCGCGGTTTCGCATATTTTCTCTCTCTCTCTCTCTCTTCCTCCATGCTTGTGGTCTGCGTTCCCTTTTGATTTCCTGTTTATCTCTTGTCCAGTGTAGCGTGTTCTTTTATTAAATAGTATCTATAGCATAAATATGTCAAAGTTCAAGCGTGATTCAATGTTCAGCTAAATTAGATGATTGAAAAAAAACTCCCCTACAATTGCTGCTGGGTATGGGATGCTGGGAATCTTTAGGAGTTTCCTGGCTTAAACCTGGCACATCGAGAAACTGTTATATATGATTTATACGGATTTGTGAATATAATTGAAAATGGCTTTTTTCCTGGTTTTTCGTCTGTTTAACACGCACACTCACACAATCGACATCAAATGGAATTTCGATTATAAAGTTTCTGTCTTATCAGTATTTATGCAAACGTTTGCAATTGATAATTGCAATTCGACTTTCTCGTATGAGCAGAGAGAGAAATACATTTAACGTTCAGAATTGCAAATTGAATTCAAACAGAAATGTGAGTGATGCGAGGGGAAAACAAGGGGAAAAGAGGAAATTGGGAAAAGCCAGACAGCTGAACCTCTTTTAAATTCGAGTATTTTGAATTCTTTTCTAGTGTCAAGTTATTGCAAATGCATTCGTTTTTGGCCCCCAACCAACTGCACCGACATTTTGTCCGAAATATATGGCCGGAACAAATCGCTCACGTTTGCCCAGAGTGGCAAAGAGGAGTTGCGTATTAAAGGATTGGGCACCATGGGGCTTGTCCTTGGAGTGTGCTGCCTGTGCTGCCTGTACTGGAGGAGGAGAGCACATTAAATAGTATTAGCCTCCCAAAAGCATTTCATTGGCCCGAGCTGAGGCAATCAAGCTGAAAGAGCTGCTCAGGATTTAACAAAAATTGTGCAACACTCGTTGCATGCCCCAAGCGTCGAGTGTAATAAAAACCAAAATATTATGCAACAAGTAAGCGAAAGCTGCACGTTGCCGCTTTATTAGCTGGCCCAGCTCAGGCCGTCTTGCCAGGACTCCTCCTTCCTACTACCATCCCCTCCCCCTTGGAACATACCAAGTACCATGTACTTCTGCTCGCCCACTAACCCGCAACCCGCAACCCGCTGCCCTTGTCATAATCCCTGGCAAAATTGTTTTCCAACTGCAGAGTGCATTTCATGTTTTCCTTTCTTTGTTGAAGATTTTTGCTGTGCGAGTGTGTGTGCGGGAGTGTGTGTGTGTGTGTGTGTAGAGCACAGAAATAATTTCAATCATGGCACTGTAATGCCCCAGCACACTAAGTAAGCCTCAGCATCGAGCATCGAGAGAGGAGCAACCGTTGGCCATCGGTTGCCACAGTTATTTAATTGGCGAAGTGCTTCCACGGATGGATTGGAACAGGCAAGCGCCTCACCCGACAGACCCAGCTCAAGGCTCAAGAATCCCAGGCAGAAATGAAGCAGGAGATTTAAATGCCAAGCTTGGAGATATGATTTGTGCGGATGCAAAGACATGTCAAATAGACCACGTAACGAAGGCTACAGCTGATTTTTCAAAAAATCATTATCCTACTTTGAAGAACCCTAATGAATTCTGGCTAAAAAAAAGTTGCTTTCAAGTTTTTTCTCCGCAAAAGGGGAAAAAAGGAAAAGCTTAGGTTTTCATTTCTTGCTAAATTAAAATGAGGCAAAGTACTTGAAGCGGCAATATAAATTAAAGGCAAACCGAGTACTCTAAATACCCTATAAAAAAAATGGCTCTTTAAGGCATGAGTATACCAAAAACACTGCGCATAATATTTCACTTTGATTAGACATATTATGTGAATGGAATTGAGTATATTCAGTTTCTATGCTGCCACTTTATTCCGCATAATAAATTTAAGATTGTAAAGTAATCTCATACTCAAAGCATGTGTTGTAGGAGGGGGGAGGAGGAGGTTGAGGGGATTACGGAGAGTGCAAACTATTTATGATTTAATCAAGCATGAACAAGGCAACTAACACAATAACCCATCGAACAATGAGGGTGTTCGACAATTTACAGTGAATTTGCATTTTCCAAAGTCTCCATATCCCGTTTCCGTGAACACAAGAACAAAGCCATTGAATGGCAATTAAAGGCAAAATGATTTGGCAGTTAATGGCAATCGTAGAATGACCACACAACTTTACTGTTAGTTGGCAGTTGGAAGTTGCCAATTATTGCGCATACGCACTGTGGCACCGTGACGAACTTGAACTAACTAATTAGTCAAAGCTAAAGAGACGCAAACAAAGAAACAAACAGCATATTTTCACGCAAGTAACCACAGGTTGTACAAAAAGAAATACAATCATTCACATACATGATACATACATACACATCGTGGCCAACAATAAAAGGCCAGACAATATGGCATAATGGCAGCATTCTGCATATGACATAAATGCCAAGAACACGCACCAACAAACTTACAACAATTGCATGCGAAAATATTGAATGGAGTCAAAGAAATTTCTTATGCAGTATCTAAGTGTAGATAGAGACTCCTCCTCCCTTGAGAATCCTGAGTGTAGAGAATGTATATCTATGTGTGGGGCCACAGATCTTATCGTAACCCAAACTTGCACCCGAACTTTGTGTTATATCATCGCAGTGAAGTCAAACCGAGTACATCGAGTCTGGCACAGAGAAAAGGCGTACAAGTTGAAGGTCTACAATCGAGTCTAGTCGACTACAAAATACCCGGCACACAAATAAATTTTTCATTGCATACTTTTGAGTGCTGCTGGGGTAAGACTTCGCACAAAATTTGAATATCAAGGGGAAAATTTGCAGAATTTATTTTATAATTGTAGCTCATATAAGAAATGAATATAAAAGCACTAAAATTACGCTTGCAATTGGTAAAATACTTTGTAGGTGCGAAAATGCCTTCCACTGGCTTGTACAAGCCCATAATACCCATCTACTCTCTAACGTAACGTAACGTAACGGGTATAAAAAGTGATGGCAGCACATTTATGGTATCAGCCCGCGACTTTTGGCCACAGATGCCAACCCATTCGCAGCTCGGCGTGAAATGCTTTGCAGCCTATACCCTACGGTGTTGGGAATTGCCAGAGAAGAGGGTATATTAATTATCTGCCCGGTTGCATCTAACTGGCACAAAGAGAATCAGGAAATCTCTTTCAGCTTTAACATGCATAACTCAATTGGTTTGGCCTTATCTCTGACTCTTTCCTTAATCAGCAAAAGGAATTCTGCTGTCGAGTGTGCTCGATTCTTGCATTCCTTACTTACTTCAGCACAAGTTGCTGCTATCTCTGCTCTCTATATGGGGGGGTGTATCTATGTGTGTGTGTATGTGGGTGTGTGTGTGTGTGAAACTGAGCCCTTTTTGCATCCGGCGAGCTGTAGGTTTCATTTTGCGTTTGGCAAATTCTTGGATTGTGTTTGTGTTTTGCATTTTGCGTTTTTGGGTTTTGCGTTTTGCATTCTGCGTTTCAATTGCATTGTTCTCTGCCCCCTCAAAAGGGGCGTAAAGAGTGTTAGTGGGGGCGTGGACAGCAGGGCTGTGGGTGTGGCTGTGAGCTGTGGCTCACACAGCTCGAGTGTTAGGCAGTCTGTGGCTTAAAATATAAAAATTGATGCCAAGTGCAGGCCTTGCCATGCCATTTCCATTTGTATTCTCGCTTTTGTTGGCTTCCCCTCCCCCCATGTGCCTAATGGGTGTCAACTGAGGGGCCCCGAATACAGTTGGAAACATATTTCTGGCCTCGTGACACAGTTCGTTGCAGATGGCCAACAATTGTGGCCATCGCATGTGCATCAATACGCAGCACACCCCAGAGACCCAAAAGCAGAGTACAATCCTGAGAATCTTTTGCAACAGCAACCTGTCAAAATGAATGTAGATTTTAGCAAGCAAAAGTCTGGTTAGAAGTCACATATTTAGCTCTATCATTCTGCCTAATTCTTTGCTG
Organism: Zaprionus kolodkinae; assembly: GCA_018901885.1. Lineage (NCBI taxonomy): Eukaryota > Metazoa > Arthropoda > Insecta > Diptera > Drosophilidae > Zaprionus > Zaprionus kolodkinae. Next base: position 8,209,857 of record JAEIFM010000498.1, on the reverse strand, counting down.
CCTTCTATACCAATTTGTACAAATTCTATGCTAATGAAGTGCAAATAACTCGAAAGTAAAACCATAACTAAGCCTCACAATATACTTAATATTACACAGACTAACCCTAACTTAGGGTATTCTGAAGACGATCGAATTGAGGCAATGCGAGTAGGTTAGACACGCTGCTTGAATAAAGCATAAAGACGACAACGCGGCGCTAGCAACGACAGACCGGAAACCGGAAGTGCCGAACATTGCCAAGACGCACGCAGCCGCCATCGCGCGAATCGTTTCAATTGTTGGACAATTTGAGCGCAGCGACAACTAAAGAAAGAAAGAAATAGAGAGAGAAGAGAGAGAGAAAGCAGCTTGACAAATATATTGTCAATGTATTTGTAACTACTTTGAGTGCGACAAAGTCGTTAATCAAAATTCGTAAGACAATGCGCAATACGGAATGAAGGAAATTAGCTCATACTTTATATAGGTATTCCTGCAGTTACAAGCTAAATCTAGTTTTAGGTTCCTAATACTATACCACGCTAAACGAATGATTAGACACGCTTCAATTGGAATTTGTCAACGCACAAAGATCTCTCGCAGGCAGAGGGATTTGAGGAGAAGCTGAGCTGCTGCTGCTGCTGCTGATGACGACGACGAGCGTTGTCTAAAAGCAAAAACTTGACAAAGTATTTGCAGTAACATGCGAAGGAAAAAAAGAGAGAGAGAGAGAGAGAGAGAGAATAAAAAAGAAACAGAGAAACATTGAAACTTGTCGCAGCAAAGTTGTTAAGTCAGACGCCTGACGACGTCTCGACTAACGACTGAGTGGGCGTGTTGCGTGTCAGCCAAAAGCGCTGGGGCGTGGCATTTCGAGGAATATATATATTATTATTTGCCCTGCAAATTAAGTACAAACGCAGTTTACAGCTATATATACCACAAATATAGAGTATACGCCGCAGTAGCCCAGGGCAGAATTTACACAAATCATCGTCATCATAATGAGTCTGTATGATTTCCATCGTATGAGTAATGTTTATTTTCTCATCGAATCACGCTTACACCGCATATGATTGGCAAATTGCTGGCAAAGTGCTGCCAAGCCACGGCACGTCTACACATTTAATGGCCACACTTATCGCAGCGCCGAAAACTATGCTACATTTTTATGCATGCAATTGGAGCCGCCGCTGCTGCTCCGAATTAAAGGAGCATAATAAACAAGCCGCCAATGGAGAAATGGAGTAATGGAGGCGACTTGTCACGCCGCTCATCATAAAATGCTATCTACATTAATTGACAGACTGACAGATGGAAGCGAGTGTGGGGGAGGGAAGAGGGAGTAGAGGGAGGTAGCTAGCTTTGATTTTCTTTTTTGTTCCTTTCTCACGCGAAAATACCATTAAATTGATGGGTCGCCATCGCCATCGTCATCGTCATCGTCATCGTCGTCCCCATCTCCTGCTCTCGCCTGCGATTGCCAGCAAATTCAGCGAGTTGACAAAAACAATTAAAAACGCTGTAAAAATGTTATGTGCAGGTCGCAACGCCTGCTGTGGACGCCGCTGATAAAAGCAAACGGCACTTAAACGTGTCAACAATGGCCACGACAAGCGCAGACCACGAATTGACGAACCAGACAAAGCATTGGGATAGGGCTAGGCAGGCGTGCAGCAGAGCCAGGGGCGCAGGCTGCAGGCAACCCCCCTCCCCTTTTGGGAGGGGGCCTAGTAAACAGTGACAAATAGTTGAAAAACATACAACGAAAGCCAATTGCTTCCTGTTACCCTACTGCAGCCCCCTCTGGAAAATAGGCCAAACTACGCCCATGTTACGGAGCCACTCGATTGCTTGCTGCTCGATGGAGGCAGATTTTCAGCAATCAGTTTTATGTTGTTCAAGTGGCAAGTGGCGCTCATTGTGATTGGCATCGCTGCCGCACAACATCCACCCCCTCTCCCCCCCCTCCTCCCTCTCCCACCCTGCTCTGGCCACTCACGCTCCATTCACATAGACCATACAGTTTTGCAATTAATTTCTGTGCAAAAGCAGCGAATGCTTTTCCCTGCTCCTCCCCCTGCTCCTCCTGGTTGGCGGTTGCCATAAAGTTAGATAAATTGTACGACGAGCATAGACAAAACTTTCGATCACGCACTTTCCATGTGCTGCAGAGGAGGAGAGAGAGGGGGAGGGAGGGAGAGAGAGGCGACTGCCACTTTAAAGTGCCAGCAAGGGGTTGGCCTAGAATCCCTGCTATCTAGGTAGGAGGAGGGCACGGACAGACTGCCTGCCGATTATTTATAGTTGAGAAAGTTTTGTCATTTACGTTTGAAAATTTAAATTTTAATTGAGTTTTCTTGCGGCTGGGGCTTTCGGGCGAAAATCAAAAAGTCAACCGAACTAAATGGAGGTGATGGTCTACAGCCCTCTATAGCCAGTACTCTCGTATACGTTCCTACTATCCAGCTAGTCTGTCCACAAGCCACTCAGCCGCGTTATTCCAGGTGTTTGCTTCAGCTTCACTTCATCCGAGTATAATAAAAGCAGGGTTGTCCAAATTGTTTTGTAAACTTTGAGAGTACCCTGTAAATATCTAAATGAGGTATGTTGGAATAGTAACTGTACAGAATATTTCACAAAAAAGCTATTGGGTATTTTAAAGTCGTTCAGTTCTTTTTGTTATTGTTTTTCTTGACTTATGGCCAGCGAGTTTATGGAACAAATGTTTTGTTTTTTTCCCTAACTTTACTTCGTCTGATTAGAAACGAAGTTTTAGGTCGCGCAGACTCGACAATCTGATACTCTACGCCCAGTGCGCGTTATACAACACTGAAATCATTTGTCAACAATTTCCTCTCTCTCTCACACACATGGCAGCACTGCCTCAAGCTATGGAAAATAGTTTCTTTGCAGTGAATACAAAATCAGAATAAGTATACGTATAGTATACATATTACATATAAGATTGCCTGGCTCATATCTTTTAAAGTTAGTTTGATAAACATTTAAAGCAAACTGGATACGTTTATGAAATATTACTTTCAGAGAAACCAACTCTAGCTGCTTCTTTTTAAACAAATCCACGCGTTCATACAGACAAATGGAGTATCGAATGGACAGACATGACCAGATATAGTCGGGTTGGTCTTGTTGTGCTGTGGTTGTTCATGCATGTTTCAGCGTATGCTTTATGGCATCGTATATGCTTGCTTTTCTGCATTGTCATATGCATTTTTCATTTGCACAAACCTAACACATAATATCCCTGGTACGAACTGACAATATTGGTGTATAGCAAAAGCAAAGGGCACAAGCGGATAACAACGAAACAGAGGGAGAAACAGAAGGAAAAACAGAAACAGCAATAAAGCAGCTAATAGACTTTATAAAAGTTGGCTGTGACAAGGCGACAGCAGGCGCATATTTGGCTCATTAAATTGATTTTGGCCTAAGCAAAATTGCTGATGTGCTCAAAATACTTACACACACACACACACAGACACACATGTCTCTTGTGTGTGTGTCTGTGTGGAATGCGAAGACGCTAAAAAGCAAAAGCGATACGAATGGCCGCCGTAGGCCATAAAACACACGCGGCCCAAAGCCAGCCCCAATGACAGAGTTCATGTGCCATTAGGTCGCTTCTGCGACAAACTGGACAGCCAAAAGGAAGAGAGAGAGAGAGAGAGAGCGAGAGAGAAAGCATTACGAAGGAGTATAGAGAACTCAAGAAACTGAAGTTATCATACATATAGTGCATATACAGCGAGTTTATTGTACTGTATTTTATTTGATATCACTTAATATTATCCTAGAAAATAAAACATACTTAAATAATAATCATTTATATTCCAAAACTATGCCAGCAATAGGTAGATAAATTGCTACGTCTATATCATATATTTTCCTTGATTTTTGCTCTACATTTATAAGTATAAATTTATAAAAAAAATATATCTTTAAATAGAATAAAAATAAAAAAAAAAAAAAAATCTAATTTTAATAGTTGACGATAAATAAATAAATAAGTAAATAGGTAGATATATTTTCATATGTATATTTATGCCTATATTATATATTTTCCTTGATTTTTGCTCAACATTCATAAGTTATATGTTCTTTAAATTTATATACACCTCTTAAATTGCATTGCTAATTGACACCGCTATAAGGTCTTACATCGATAGCGCGCTGCACTTTCTGATGATAATTAAATTTGTGCAGCGTGCAGAATTTCGAAATTGTCACAGGAATCACTGGCAGTGGCAGAGACAGAGGCGGAGGCAGAGGCAGAGGCAGTGGCAGAGGCAGAGGCAGAGTGGCATCTACTGCATTCATACTCGCTCTGTACACGGGGCGCCTGTGGTTGTTGTCGTGTTTCCCTTGTTACTGTGGCTGCTGCTGATACTGCTGTCAGCAGTCGGAACACATTACACAGAGGGTGGCAAGTGGCAAGTGGCACGTTGCTGCACCTACTGCGCTGCTGCTGCTGCAGCTGTGGCAAAATCAAGCCGCAGAAACAACTCAACAACTCAAAATGGCAATATGACACAGACATATGCGAGCTGGGGCAGTCAAATGGCAAACCGAGCCCGCACCTAAGCCCAGAAACTGAAACTGAAACAGAAACAGAAACCGGAGGGATGCAGCAATGCAACGGTAAACACGTAAAACGCTGTTGAAAGGTGTAATTATTAGTATGCGTGTGTGTGTGTGTGTGCGTGTGTGTGTGAGTGAACTAGAGATGCAATTAAATTGGAGCACACATTCGATAACCCTTTATGCATATGAAATTAATCGAACAGTAATACAAAATGCGTGCTACCAATTTGAGTATGCTCACGATATATCGATAGTTATTTAGTTATCGCAATTGCCATCTCTAGCTGTCGATCCGTGCTAGAGTTGCGTTTTAACGAATGTTGACAATTACGAAAAATTTGGTTTCTGGTTAAGCGAATTTGCAGAGTGCGATTGACATACATACAAATACGTGTGTGTGTATGTGTGTGCGTTTGTGTGTGTGTGTTGGGACATTTTTTTGGGCTGTGGCTGGTGCAAAAGCGTGAGAGAGCCGACGGCAGAGCTAAATTTGAAGTTGCAAAGGAGTCGCTGGATTAACAACCAAAGAGAGTCATCAAAGAGATGCAGAGAGAGGCAGAGAGAGAGAGAGCGGCAGAGAGAGAGAGTGGACGGCACAGGGCTTGGCTTAGGCAGCAGCATGTGTAAGCTTACACGGCTGCCAGCACTGGCATCCATCCAGGCCGTACTCAGATAAAAAAAAAAAACAGGGTGATCCTTTCTGCGCAGGCGTTGCGCAGCATCTGCGCGTAGCTGGCTACAAAGCTACAAACTGCCAGCTGCAACTGCGAACGCCCCTGTCGATGCTGCTGCTGCTGCGGCTGCTGCTGTCGCTGTCGCCAACGCTGCCGTGGGCTGTCGCGCTGCCAGTTCGAGCTGGAGAGGCCCTCGCAAGGCTACAAAAACAAAACGTGCGTCAGTACGAATCCTGTGAATATCTATGCAGGACAACACGGAGCGCTCGCAACGAGAGGCCCGACCCAAGTAATTATTCAACTACAAATTCGCGAATACAGAGTGTACACACACACGCACACACACACGAACAAGCTAACAGTGCATAGTTGAGAAATTAAATAATTAAATTAATTTTAATTGAAAATAATTTGCAAAATTTCAAGTTTTTAAACTTACAAAAAAAAATAAAACAAAGTCAGCTGCAGAGCTCGTGGCACAACAGTTCGGCGTGTGCTCAGCTGCTGCTTCTGCCGCTGCCGCAGTCGCTGCCTACGCTGGCAGCTCTGCCGCAGTCGCTGTGCCTGCTGCAGTGCGCCTGCGCTGCGCAGCAGCCCGACAGAGTGTAGACTTGATTCAGCTTCAAACCAAAAAAAAAAAAAACAGGCTACGCTCCCAACTACGTCACACGCACACACACACAGAGACACGCACGGAGAGCAAGAGAGCAGCTCTCTCTCCACACACACACACACACACACACACGCAGAGAGACATCCTCGTCAGGCAGGCAGTCGAGAAAGGTAAACAAAAACCTGTGCGCGTGTTTTAGGTATCAATAAAACACCGGCCGCCGCTGTGACGTCATGGCTCTCTCACGAGGGCCAAGTGTGGCCCTGCGGCATCTGCTGGACATTTGGCGTGACTGCAAGCTGCTCTGCCTGCTGCTGGCCTTCCTCTTCTTCTTCTGCGAAACAGTGCAGGCCAATCCGGATGCGAAGCGTCTATACGATGATCTCCTGAGCAATTACAATCGTCTCATACGCCCCGTGAGCAACAACACGGACACGGTGCTGGTCAAGCTTGGTCTACGCCTGTCGCAGCTCATCGATTTGGTAAGATCTCACTCTCTCTCTCTCTCTTCCCCTCTCTTTTCTTCTCCTCTTTCCCAATTACTTTGCCTACTCTACGACTAATTAATGCAATAACTACAGTGGGGTCAAGCGGGGTCTGAGGCAGGCACATTTTCAATTAGACGCTTCAATACTCTCTCTCTCTCTCTCTCTCTGCTACGTTGCGCTACATTTGCCAGCCGATTAATGTAAACAGCAAAGAGGAGCAGCAGCAAAAGGAGAAGGAGAGGAGAAAGAGAAAGACATATTTACTTGCCACTCGATCGTAACTAGAGAAATTTGCAACATTAACGACAACAAATGAGGCACGACGAGGGCAACAAAAAATAGAAAAAACACATGGCCAGCAGGCTGGAAATAGGTCGAAAGGTCTCACCCTAAGACTCAGTTTAGAGAGATTTTTAATTGCCACGCTATATTCGATTATTAAAGCTGGAAATGCATTTTGCAAGTGAAGTTTGAGGTTATGTAATGTTATTTCTAGTGTTGGTAAATGCATTTAAACCTAGAGTGTTGCATAAGACCTGCAGTATCAAAGTAAAGTGCGACTTGGCTTATCAATTGTCGCTCTCCCGCTTCTACTCCCTCTGTACCTCCCCTTTCTCTCTCTCTCTTTCCCTATGTTTACGCAAGTGTCCGCAATTTCATTAGATTGGCCCCCGAAAATAAAACTATTGCATAGTTCTGGGCGCACTTGCTTTAAGTTCGTGCCACAGCATTTGTCATGTGTCCGACAGAAGCGACACACACATAGAGAAAGAGAGAGAGAGAGAGAGAGAGATGGCTGCAGTATCCTTTGCTGCGGTGCAGACAGAGATGTATAGGGGTAGGGGGAGGGGGAGGGGCAGCAGTAGCAGAAAGCGCCGTTACCACGAGGCTTAAAAGGTAATAAAACAAGCCAAAAATCCAAAAACCGTAAGCTGACAGCAAAAAGCACATTAGCGGCAGGGCCAGGCGTACAGAAAAGAGGGCTGAAGGGGGATGGAAACAGGGCAGGGTACTGACTGAACTGGGGGGAGTAGCAAGTGGTAAGGACAGAAAAACAGACAGGCCCAGGGACATGCTGGTAGAGAGAGTGTAGAAAAATGCAAATGCCGCTTGATGCATGGCTACGGCTACGGCTGCTGCTGCTGTCCCAGCTGCCGCTCCTGCTCCTGCAGCTCCTCCTACTCCCACTCCTGCAGCTCCTCCTGCTGTGCACTTTTTCTGCCACTGTCTGTGTCCCTGTCTCTCTCTCTCCCTTTCTCTGTTCCTGTCACACTCTGAGCTTAATTTACCCTCTCGCCCTCTCAGAATCTCAAAGATCAAATTCTAACGACCAATGTGTGGCTGGAGCACGAGTGGCAGGATCATAAATTCAAATGGGATCCATCCGAATACGGTGGTGTCACAGAGCTCTATGTGCCCTCCGAGCACATCTGGCTACCCGACATTGTGCTCTACAACAAGTGAGTAAAGCCCATGGGGAGGAGTGTCATATGACCTGGCCTGCTGACTGATTCCCATTTCCAGTGCCGACGGCGAATACGTTGTGACCACCATGACCAAGGCGATTCTTCACTACACCGGCAAGGTTGTTTGGACTCCGCCGGCCATCTTTAAATCCTCGTGTGAAATCGATGTGCGCTACTTTCCCTTCGATCAGCAGACATGCTTCATGAAGTTCGGCTCGTGGACCTACGATGGCGATCAGGTGAGTTCTCTTCTATATATCTACATATATCAAAAGTATATCATCAGTTACTTCATCAAATGGGCATCATTAAAGGTTAATATCTATTTATTATAATTACTGAATTTTGTGAGGCGCAGCCAACTTAACACATTTAAAAAAAGGTGGCAACACTGCGCATAGATAGTAGAAAATAGGAAAGAATTCAAAGTCCGCAGGTTGCAGATAACAAATCAAGCTTAGTTCTATATTTCTTGACTTAGGGAAATGGGAAATACGTTTATCTGTTCTTTTTAAATTACTAACTAGAGTTGTCACCTTAGTTTAGACGCATGGCAACTCTGGCTTGTATTTATTTCAAGATTACAAGATTTCGCATAAAAGTACTTATTATCTTTGAGTATAAAGACATTTCTGCTAGTTTCGAGTGCCCAGAAGCTTGTCTTGTCTATTCAGCTCCCTCTCTGTGCTGATTGGCATTCATCATCTTGGTGCCAGGTGCCAGGTGACGGTGCCTCCTCTTGGTGCCCGCCATGAACGCGCGCTTACAAGTCTAAGAAGTTGAGTGAACATCGAAAGGGCGTCGCTGCTCTTGGCCAGATTAAAATGTGAGAAATTGTTAAAGTGTAATTGAAACTTGTCTAACCGTTACGCTTGGCACTTGCCTGGATCCCCAGGCCCATCCTCTCCTGCCATCCTGCCATGCTGCCTTCTGCTTGTGCTCGCCAAAAGAAACGCGACTCTCACAGGCGAAGCCACTCGACTGTGTGTTGCTGTCATAAAAATGCGCGTCCATAAATTAAACTAAAGTGCGACTCCCCCTGGCAAACTCCCCCACGCTGGCGTTTCCGCTTCCGCTGACCGGACGTGGCACCGTGTGCTCATTGCTTAATAAGATGCGAATCTAGAGAGATCACATTAAATACGTGTATAACTTTTATGTAATTGAGAGAAATTTAGAAATAGAATTACGATAGAGATCCCAAAGGAATTCCCAGTTCCCCGTTAACTTTACAAGCAATTCGCATTTGTAGCTTGGCAAATCGCTTGCGGCCCACTGTGCAACGATGTCGTTGTCAACGCATTTAAATTTGCTACTCTTTTAACGACTGCACTTGAGCCTGAACTCAAAGCAGTTCGAGGCGGAGCCGTTGCCAAAGACGTCGCCTGCAGGCGACAACTGAAGTGGCGCTGCTGCTGGTGGCAACTCTGTCTTGGAATGGAGCATGGAACGTGGGAACGTGGGATGTGGCGTGTGGAACGTGTGCCTGATGAGCGTCACGCCCGAGGCGTCACGGCTTTAGATGCCCTTTAGAAGCTTTTATGTTTGTTTGTCGCAACCATCTCCTTTTTCTTCCTCCACAGATCGATCTGAAGCACATCAACCAGAAGAACGACAAGGACAATAAAGTCGAGATTGGCATTGATTTGCGTGAATATTATCCAAGTGTCGAATGGGATATATTGGGTGTGCCCGCCGAGAGGCATGAGAAGTATTATCCCTGCTGTGCCGAACCGTATCCGGGTGAGTTTCGTAGAGTTCAAAGCTGCAACGGCTTTGCTCGCCCATCTGCGTAAGCGAAAGCTCTACCCAAACTCACTTTGAAAATTCCCGAACCCGCCCCAAATCCATCTATCCCCAACTATCTCCCACTCTCTCTCTCTCTCTCTCTCTTGCGTTCTTTCTTTCGTTTTCTCTTGCCGATTGTTTAGACATCTTCTTCAACATCACACTGCGACGCAAGACTCTCTTCTACACGGTCAACCTGATCATACCCTGCGTGGGCATCTCGTATCTCTCGGTGCTGGTCTTCTACCTGCCCGCCGATTCGGGCGAGAAGATTGCACTCTGCATCAGCATCCTGTTGTCGCAGACCATGTTCTTTTTGCTCATATCAGAGATTATACCCTCAACATCGCTGGCTCTGCCGCTCCTTGGGAAATATCTGCTCTTTACCATGTTGCTGGTTGGGCTGAGCGTCGTCATTACCATCATTATACTCAATATACATTATCGCAAACCGAGTACACACAAGATGCGACCTTGGATACGCTCGTTCTTCATCAAGCGATTGCCCAAGCTGCTGCTGATGCGTGTCCCCAAGGATCTGCTGCGTGATCTGGCCGCCAATAAGATCAACTATGGCCTGAAGTTCAGCAAGACCAAATTCGGTCAAGCTCTGATGGATGAAATGCAAATGAACTCGGGCGGTTCCAGTCCCGATTCCCTACGTCGCATGCAGGGACGTGTCGGCGTCGGTGGATGCAATGGCATGCATGTGACCACGGCAACCAATAGGTGAGTCCATGCCACGCGAGGGTTGCTGCAGAGGTAATCTGTAATAATGCCTAGAGTAAAGATAGACCAATTTCCGAACGTAGTTTAAATCTAATAATCTACTTCTGTCTGTGTTCTGAAGCAGAAATTTGTAGCTTTAAAACTTTGCTTAATAATCGGTAACTAACGGTTTGCGTGGGCTGTGGGCGTGGCATCCTAAATTAAAAATAATATTCAGTAGCGTCTGGTATACAATAACCTGCATGTCTAATATGGTATCTCTAGTTCTTATAATAGCAGAGATCTACGCGTTCACACAGACATATATATCTTATTTGATTCCTGAGCAAGATTAAAAGTTTATTTAAGTCTCTCTAGACTCTAGAAAGATTCAACTCATTGAGGAAAATGCGTATTGCCTGCTAGGTTTTCCTTGTGCTGCAACACATGTGGAAAACCTCGCCGAGTTTTTCATCTATCCGGAATTAACTTTCTGTTGCAGATTCAGTGGCCTGGTGGGCGCACTGGGCGGCGGACTGAGCACGCTGAGCGGCTACAATGGGCTACCGTCGGTGCTTTCCGGCCTGGATGACTCCATGAGCGATGTGGCGGCACGCAAAAAGTATCCGTTTGAGCTGGAAAAGGCCATACATAACGTCATGTTCATACAGCATCACATGCAGCGCCAGGACGAATTCAATGCGGTGAGTCTGCTCTGTCCCTCTTCCTGTCCCTGCCCTGTTCCTGTCCTTGTTCCTGTCCCTGCTCCTGCTCCTGTCCCTGCTCCTTCTTCTGCCCCTGCAGCTGATGATTGAATTTTTAATTGAAAATTCCGTTTGCCGGATGGAAGAGGTGGCAACGGCAACGGCAACGGCGACGGCGACGATGACGATGACTACGCCGATGACGATGACGATGACGAGGACAGTGACAGCAAAAGGCTTGAGCGCTGTGGGAGAGCTGAGCCGAGGCTTGACCACAGAAATCACTTTGAGCGGTTGTACTTGGCATTTGCAGTTGCCATCGATGTCTGATCTCAGCTCTTCTCTCTCTCTCTCTTTCTCGCTCTCGCCTTACTCCTTTTTACTCTGCTCTTTGCTGGCAACTTCTCACTTTGTTTAAGCTCCTCCGTATTTGTGCTTTAAGACCACACGAAATCCACTTTTAATTGCTTTTGTTCAATTGCCTGGCAATTGGCTGCGCCCGAGGCTGGACGAGCCTCATCTCTTCTCGCCTCGTCTCGCCTCATCTCGTTTCGTTTCAATCAAATACGCTTTGCTGTTGCTTTTCTCCATTTCTTCCTTTTGCCTCTTTTGGTTTAGTTGCTGCTGTTAATGTTGCCTTTTTTCCCCGTTGTTATTGCAACGTTCGGTTTGATTGATAACCCACGCTGGAGCTGGAGCTGGCGCTGGCGCTGGCACTGGCCATAAGCAGATTAGGCGCCAGCTTCGGCTCCAGCGCCTAATGAAATCAATCGCTCAAAAAGTGCCTGTTAAAGCGCAACATTACGTATACGCCCCGTTGGGCAAAATGAACCTTTAAATCTTTTCCATCTTTGCAGGAGGATCAGGACTGGGGCTTTGTGGCCATGGTCATGGATCGTCTATTTCTCTGGCTCTTCATGATCGCCTCCCTGGTAGGGACATTTGTCATTCTGGGCGAGGCTCCGTCCCTGTATGACGACACCAAGGCCATTGATGTGCAACTCTCCGATGTGGCCAAGCAGATCTACAATCTAACTGAGAAGAAGAATTAAATTCAGTTCCCAATCAATTCCATATGCGATGATCTCGAGTCTCGCTCTAGTTTAATGTAAACTCTAAAAACAAGAAAAAAAAAGAAATCATATTAAATATTCGTTTGCCAAGAAATCGCAGAAGTGCAATTTTCCCTTAATGCAATAGGGGAGGGGCAGGAAAAGGAGGGAGGGGGCAGGACTTAAATTAAACTAAAATGAAAAGTAAGCAGGCTGATGGTATTGCCCGAACTTCTGTTACCAACGTTTGCGTTTGGAACATAAAAATATGCCACAATGTTGCCAAACACGATGCTGCTGCTGCTGCTGTGGCAAGTCAAAGTTGTGTAGTATTTGCCTGTGGCATGGGGCATGTGGCATGTGGCAAGCTGTGCGTGGCTTCCATTTGATAGCTGCAAAATTAACCTTTGAGAAAATGCGCAACTAACGAAGGCAGCTCATGTGGAAACTGCACAAGGCTGGGCAACTGGAAAAGCCAAGAAAATCGAAAGGGAAAAGCAGAGAGGCAGAGGGAGCGAGAGAGCAGGGCAAGGCGCAAGTGGTCTAGCTAGGGTATTACGAAATTTTGTGCATGTCAAAATATATTAGACTGCGGTCCGCTCTCTTCCCTCTCTCTCGCTCTCACTCTCTTCCTACAAACTTTCTGCATATTTATTGTGCGTCGCCTGTGAAATCATAAAACGAAACCATTAGGCAAGGCAGAAAGAGAGAGAAAGAGTGTGAGAGTGTGTGAGAGAGAGAGAGAGAGACAGTGTTGTTGTTGATGTCTTTCCGTTTGATTTAAATATTATTTACGAAGCTGCAGAAATCCGTATCACTTTATGCGGCATTAAGGGATATCTCTCTCTCACTCTGTCTCTCGTCACGTCGGCCAGGATATATGTTTATAGTATAAAAAGAGATTTACTCTCTGGCATAACTTTTAATCCTTGCAGCTGTGTGTGTGTGTGTGTGTGTGTGAGCATCTTATCGAAATTCAAGTAAAACTGGTCTAAAGAGAGCTTGGCAGGCAGGCAGCATGGTTTAAGTGTGTCAAGCTCGGGGGCAACTTCGCTGTTGTTTATGCATTTGCTTCTGCTGCCTGCCTGCCTCCCTCCCTGCCTGCCTCGCTGCCACCCTGCCCCAAGGCCCTGTGCAGCCCTTAAAGTATGCAGCAATCAAAAAATAGCTGGCAAAGTATTTGCAACAAACTGCAGAACTATTTCTATACAAATGTCACAATTTCTTTTCGTCGTTTTCTATGAATGTCATTCAAATTGATGCACAGCGAGCTGGAGCAGCAACTGGGCTGGGTACTACATACATGAGAGTCTGGATGGAATGGGGTAGGGGGTTCCCCCCCTGGCACCCAAAACTATTTACAATGCCAGCAGCCCAAGCTTGTCAATGTCAGTTTCAAACAGCAGTTGCAGCAATTTCTTATGCCGCACACACACACACAGACTTCGCTCACACTGTGCAACAACTTGTGGCAAGTGCTGGGGGAACACTCTGTACCTCGGCTCAACAAGTATTCTTATATAGGGGGAATACGGGCGTGTGTTTGCTGGTAATATGCACATCTATTTTGCATATATCTGCGCGATTCCTCGATCCATTCATTCGTTCATTCATTCATTCATTCTTTTCGCCTGTGTGTGTCGCATGTCGCGCGTGTTGCGTGTGCCGCGTTGCGTGTCTCGCGTATCGCGTGTGTATGTGTGTGTGTGTGTGTGTAGTGAACTCAGTTCCGCTAACAAGTTCAATATGCTACCAGGCCCTGGCAGACAGACACACTGACTGACAATTGCTGGCGGGGCCAAAGCCGACGTGTCGCTACTTGCCTCATCCCGCTGTATTCCGCTTGAAATTCATATTATTTGTCTTTCATATGTGCAGATACTACATGATTATGAGTTTATTTACATGCAGGAGGCGCACAGCGAGCCATCTGCACTCTGATTTCGATTACCTTCTATGTGATTTGATTGACTCATTTCCCAGCGCAGCCCAAAAGTATGCTACAATTTCTTTATTTCGTCCTGCAGTTCAATCAACTCATTTTCTACGGCAGCCTAAGAGTATGCTACAGTTTTTTTAAGCCAAGAGCATGCCGAGTACACAGTGAAAAATTCCGCTCTTAAGCTCTGCCATATATTAAATGCTACAATAATTAAAGATGATATCAAATGACACGTGGCTTCAACTCCTCATAGCAGGAACGTAGAAATATCTGTGGTTTCTTTGCCGGATTATTATATTCATGTCCCTTGGACCAATCATAGCCAATGGCATATGCAAATATCTGACCATTCGCATTGAAACCACATTTGGTTATCGACTGATCCAGAACATCGCTGGTTTTCAGCTTAATGCGTGCATCCTTGTCCCAGAAACTGAATGTACCATCCGACCCCACGGTGGCCAGTGTACCGTGGACAGGATGAAATGCCATGTCGTTCACCGCATAAATATCCTGGAAGCCTGATGCACCCGACAGACGATGACACTTGAAGCTGAAATTATCCTTGGAATTAGGCGCATTCACATACTGTATGGCCACGCGACCATCAATGCTGCCCACGCCATAACCGACTGGCGTGTTGGTCTTATCCCTAAATATCGATATGGCGCGATGTTGAAACTTGAGCGGACTCTCCAACCGTTTGTACTCACTCGGCGTGTTCTCAAGTGAGTAAATTATAATGCCATGACTGGCAGTGCCCACAATGGCCATGGGGTATTGCACATCGGAACAATAGCAACGCTCGGGTAGATTAATGGTCAACATGGGGCTGGGAGTGCGCATATCCCAGAACTTGAGTGTTTTATCCCACGAGCCTGTCATGAGACACACGAAGTTGGATCCCTTTACCATGTGACATGTCTTGACAGGTCCGTCGTGGGAGGCCACTTGCGTCATCTGATCGGTGGCCAGATCCCAGAGCTTTACCTGTTTGTCGCAGGAGGCTATGAATACCTTGGTGCCATCAATAGACCAGCATACATCTAACACCGGTCCACCCATGGTCTTCATTGATTTCGGCACTGTGGATCCATTTTGTTCCACCTCCCAAAAGCGAACACTGTTATCCCAACTGCCGGCCAGTAGGAAATTCTTCTGTACCTGCATTGTGCTGGGACTAAACTCCAACGCTGAGACGGAATCATCTGGCGGCGAGGCTACCTCGAAATCGTTCATAGGATTTGCAGTGGTTTGTGCGGTGCAAAACATGATTATTTTTATTTCTATATACTGCCAAATGTGAAACTCTTAGCAAATCGAAATAAAAGTGAAACAATTTCAATTAAACCCCCAACATATAGTGCTGTGCAATTATCGATAGAAGCATCGATTATATTCGTGAGCAACTATCGATGGCATTTCTTAATATACACATGATAGTTTTTGATATAAAAGTACTTTCTATATTTTTAGAAAATTATTTGCAATCAATAAGCGCTACATATATTGTTTATAAATGAAATTAAATGATCTTAACGTTGCCATATCGATAGTTGCCATTCACAGCGAAAGATGTCAATATTGTAAACGTAACGTAGAATGGCAAAACAAAAAGGCGGCAAAGTTTTATTACGATTTGCTGAAAGAAAAGTTAATAATACCCTGTTGATAGCTGAGTTCGCTATGAAAATAGTGACACAGAATAATATTTGAACATAAAGGCTATACATTTTAAGGGTACACTGCAGTCGGCGTTTCTTCTCTTATGTAATTATTCATCATTTGCTCCCGTAAACCCCATCGCACTGTAATTTTATGGAATTTACGGTTTACTGTATACTTTATTTATTCAATATTGATGCATTTCAAAGCAAAGTCATCGAGTTTTTGCTATTTCTGTTTTGACTTTTTGGCTACCAATTTAATTTGCCGCCGACGCAAAAGTTTGCAATTCGTTTGATTTACCATTTCATTATGTAACTTGACAAATTCAATTTGATTGCGAAATGTGGCTGAAGGGGGGAGTGCACGGTTCAGCTGCAGGGGAAGAGGGGGGGCGGGCAGTTGGTGATTATGGAAATGCATTCAACACTTTAAATAGAATTTGTGCCAAGTTGAGGGGCCAAGTTGTTTGCCTCTGGCGGCCAGCGGAGTCAGCTCGATGGAGTCAGTTGTTTGGTGTAATCAAGTTAACATTGCCAGCTGCAGGAGGCGTGGCTAAGTTGCGGTCACGCCCACAGAACTGTTGTTGCGGTCACGCCAGGCAGGCAGGCAGGCAGCCCTCGCGATTAGGTCCGCGTGTCACTTGTCTAATTTTATCGCAAAAACAATTTGTCGCGTTGCAGCAGCAGCAGCAGCAGCCAGTGGGGGGAAAGTTTTCGCTGACAGCGTTTTCCGTCTTTGTGGCAAATTTTTCAACGATTAATAAAAGTCTGTCACGGCCCTGAGACCAATAGCATACACAGTCCCAGTGCCAGACCCAGTGCCAGTCCCAGTGCCAGTCCTAGTCCCAATCCCATTCCCACTCCCAGTTGCCCTCGCGACGTTGAGTAACAGTTCTAGCTGGCAAGTTGAAACTTAAACTGGCTGCTAGTGTGACATGTGAAAAGTTGCGAGTCTGTCATTTATTTATGAATTGTTCGCTCGTAAAGTTGTCGCACACACACACACACTCACACACAGATCTCATCCAATTAGCATATTAAATTAAATAAATATTAAACTAACTGCACACACACACACCCAGTGGCACTTATTACGTATACGCCACAAAGTCCGGCGCTGTCAATACCTAAAGTGATCAACCGCACACACACACATGGAACACACACTCACACACACACACACACACCTGCACACTGGCTGTCATGCAGTTAGTCATTCACTCATCAAACAGAGCAACCCTCCCCCAACCCTGTCACTCTCTCTATGGATTACCTGACAGCCGCTTTTACGAGCTCTCTACGCTCCAGTTGAGCTCTCTCTCCCTCTCTCTCTCTCTCTCTGTCTCGCCTGCTCCCAGGCTTGTAACATCCTGCACTACTACTCATAATTTATGCCACTCATCTTAATAATTTTGGGCGCACAACTTGCAACGGCTTCCACATCGAGATATTTTAAACATTTACTTTGCCCCGACTCTCAGACAAGCAGGCATAGGCCACAAGGACTCAGGTGCGTTGTCAAGGTTCATTTGAACGTAAATCCAGCATGATTCCAGAGGGAGAGAGAGAGAGAGAGTGAATTGAATTGATTGCAGCCTAAGCCGGCAGCCTCCATCAATTCGATCACAATTTTAGCTTCTTTTAGGCTACGTAAAATAGCGAAAATCTTGGCAGCTGCAGATAATATTTTATTAAATTAGCCAACAATGTGATTCATGCTGGGGAACTGGTAACTCCAGTGGTTCCCTTTGGCCGACCTCTCTCTCTCTCTCTCTCTCTCTCTCTCTCTCTCTCACTCTCTCTCTCCCTGTCTCCTGTTATTCCGGACAAGCCAATTGAATGCAGCCCTGGCATTGTTGCCTTCGCCTTGGCATGTTTCATCAGCATCGTCATTGCCCATCTTGTCACAGAGTGTGCCACACACACACACACACGCACACACACACACACACCCAGAGGCACACACACACACATGCAAATTCGCATAGCTGAAACGCCCCATGCGGCGGTTTTGCTGTTTGTTTTAGTGCCAATGTAGCATACTTTTATGCATAGCCCTGCGCTCGTGTCCCTGTGTGTGTGTGTGTGTGTGCCTGCCTGTGTGTGCAGCTTACTTGGAATGCCATAACTTTGTAGTATACTTCTCGGCGCTCTGCATGAAAATGCTGCGGCCGCCGCCAGCTCCGAGCGAAATTTACTTTGCTCGACTTGACTTTTTCTCTTTGGGCTGCTGCCCCGCCCACTTCGCCATAGCTGAACGCCCTAAAACGGTAAGCATATTTGCGTACGTGTAGGCTGACATGAGTGTGAGTGTGTGTGTTTGCTGGTGTGTGTGCTGGTGTGTGTGTGTGTGAAGTGTATGCTGCAGCAAGTACACGTTGCCAACACTACACATTATTCATTCATGTTGGATATCCACTTGAAAATTGACTTATGAGATGTGCTCGCACACACCCAGACACACACACACACACTCGCACACACACACACACACTCATAAGTGGCAGCAGACAGAGACATCAAAACGAATGACGCCTGCTGTGCCAACGCCTGCTGCGTTGACAGCATTTTGCGGTAACGTGCATTAAAAATTACGTATACGATTTTTGCTATCACAATGTTCAAACAATGTCGGACGCCAGGTGAATCACGTATATAGTCAGTCCATGGTGCTAACTGAAGTGGAACAAAGAGGAGGAGTCGATAAAGATGTTGGAAATATGTGTGAGTGTGTGAGTGGGGCAAAGAAAGAGCTTTATTAGCATGCTCCAAGATGCGTTAAGTGCTGCCAATAGTTCAGATTTGCATATAATTTCATTTTGAATTTGCTCGTCTTGCCAAAGCGCTGAATACCCTGTAATATACTTAAAATTATCATGCGATTAAATTAAAGCTTAATTTATCGCAATCTTTAAGGCAACAGAATTTCTACCTGTCATCGTTGCGATATTATTTATCGATAGTTGCCATTCACAGCGAAAGAGTGCAAGCAAATGTGCGATTCAATTTAGCTTAATTTATCGCAATCTTAAAGGCAACAGACGTTCTACCTGTCATCGTTGCGATATCATTTATCGATAGTTGCCATTCACAGCGAACGAGAGCTGGCAAAATTATATTTAATCGCAGCTTATTACAGGCTTAAAGGCAACGAAATTTCATACTCTTATCAACCTCTCTTCCTCTCTCTCTCTCTCCCACTGCCCCGCCTGGTGTGCTTGTGGTCAGCAGGTAACCCAGCACGCTGTCCCTGCTGCTCGAGAAGATTGAGTGCCGACAAGAGGTAGCGTTGTTAAAGTACAGAGAGAGAGAGAGAGAGTTGCCCATTTTCGGAATTGCATTCCATTTGCGGCTTCCGCCGAGGTTGGCCCAATTAAAGCCAGCCTGGCCGAATAATTTGGCCAAAAGCAGCTGCAAAAACACTCAGAGCTTTGCAGCTTGGAGCATTAAAGTGCATAAGTTTTGGCACTGGCGGCTGCAGGTGCCGTTTAGAAGGCTCTTCGAGCTATTAAACTTACATTTAGGCCAACTGCAACTCCCACAACCCACAACTGAAGAGAAGCTCTGGCGGAGGGATGAGACAAGCTGGCAGATTTCAAAGGACGCTGCTGGCAGCAGTGTCGGCAGCACTTTGGCCAAATCCAATTAACTTGAACTGCACACACACACACACACACACACAGACTCACTCTCGCACACACACAGACACACTATCCCTGGGGGAACACAAGCTAAGGAACTGCAGAAGGAAGACGTCGCCTTGGACGGAAATCCTTTCGCGCATCAGATATTATAAACATTTTTGGCTTTTGCATATTTGAAGGCGCTGCCATTGCTCAAAGCAGCTCGCAGTGGCTTAGGTGACAAGGAGCTGTGGGTGGAGAAGAGTGGAGCAGGCGGAGCAGCTGCAGCACAATGGAGCACGACAAATATCGCTCGCAAGCAGCGTGTGCTGCAGCTGCCGCTGCTGCTGCATAATGAAACCAACTGCAGCCTTCACCCAGACAAAGCGACAGCAGACGGAGGAGCTGAATGACAGACTGCCTGCTCGACTGAGGCGAACTGGGTCATGTTTACAATTAACTTTTCAGGCCGTCGATGAGGAGGCGGACGAAGTTCGCCTGGAATCGGTTCTGGGTTCTCAGTTCTGGCCACTGCGGTGCAGCCGCAACCGCAATGGCAACGTCGCGCTCTTTTCATCATCAGTATCTCATCCCGCATGCACAAAGGAGCGCTCTGGTTTAGCGCTGGGTTCGCTAATAGCCTGAGGCTTGACCTGGACGCGCAAAAGGAGGAGCGTAAGTCCCCAGCGAATACCCTGCCCAGAGAAGCGGGCAACACTTATCGATATCGATATAACGATGCACAGTGAGGTTAGATCATCTGCTTCAGCAAAGTGAGGTTAAAATTTGAAATGGGAAATCTTTTGATATGGGATTTAAAGACCTTGTAAGTACTGCTTGCTGGGAGTCCTCGATCACCATTAACGCCCTGACCAGTTGCATTTCGCATGCATTCAACAATTTTAAGTGGTAATTTTCATCTCTAATGAGCTCCTGATCCTCCCCTGCCCCTGAGTGCATAATGCAAGCACTCGAGCAATTGGCCTAATTAATATATCCTTGACAGGTAAATGGCAAAAGGCTAAAGGCTACGCCCTGCATGCTATAGGTGAGTTAAGTGGTTGCCCCAGATGGGGTGGCAGCGGGGTCGAGGGTCGAGCTTAAACACAACACAACCGCAACGCGCTGCCATCGTCGATTTTAATACGCCTAATTAATAGTTTAGCACTCAAAGGATCTGCCCCCCCTTCGGTGAACCCAACAAACTCATTAGTTGAAATTGCTGGGAATTTGAGGAGAGTGTGATTATTGCCAAGTTGCGATTATGACTGCATTTGTGGCTCATACAATAAACAGATTAGAAGTCCATCTAAGTCCTGCTGCAGCGCATAGAATCCTCGATTCCAGTGAGTCTCAAACAAAAACAACGCATAATTCAAGCACTTTTGCACCTTTTGTTTTATTACATTTTCATTTTTTCGTTTCTTTCAATTTTCTTTGTTCCGATTCTATTCTGGGTTTTTGCCCGGTTTTCGGTAACCAAAGTAAGCAGCCAGGCTTGAAATTATGCTTCCTGTAATTTGACATGCAGACAAAACCATTTAACACCCCGCTGGCTGCATTGTTTGCTCTGTGTGCCCCCAGCCCAGTGTGGTACCGTGCCCTGACCCCATCTGGTTTGCCTCTCCCGGGTAGGTACACCTCCGTCCCGCTCTTTAAGCGTTTACCCAGTCAATGTGTACTTAATGCATACTGTACGCGAGTTTACTGCGAGCAAACTCAAATAAATAACTCACACACACACACATAAATCGAAGATGACTTCCTTGTTCCTCTCTGGAATATAATCTGCTACCTTAACGCTTTGTTATGGGTGATTATAAAACCATTATGCTCTCTATCGATTCGTCTCCTTAAATACTTTTGCTTTTCCCTTTAAAGGCACTTCAACTAATCGATGGAAACTATATAAACGATACATTATACTATATATACTCCATTAAAGTACTCCAACAAGGTAGCATAGGTTACCTATGGCATGGTTACATTTTCTCTATAGGGTATAGATAAGTTGAATAAACATTGTTTTCTCTGGCTTACACTTCAAAGGGAAGTGGTTAACATAGGTAGCTTAAGATTACTTCACATTGAAAGTTATAAAATGGTATAAAAGTAACACAGGGTATTGCATCGCCATGCAATATTCGAGTGCAGTTTGCTCTGCTCTTTCGTGTTGACCATTTTGTCCGTTTTCTTCTCAAAACGCTCTAATTAACTTTTATTACAGTTTATTGTTGCGTTGCGGAAAACCCGTTTTCATATTTTAATTATGTTGGAGTGTCATGGTTTTTAATTGTGAATTATGGGACAACACAGAAATTACATAAAGCGCCGAATAGCAAGCACAGAGACGGAGAACTGGGAACAGGAGTGGGACATGGCGTAGCAGAAGCAGAAAAAAAACTGAAGCTACTTAAAGAGCTGACTGGACTGCGCCTACACTATGTAACAATTCCAAAGTAATTTGCCATCCAAAGTTGATGTACATATTTAAATAGAGAACCTTTAATTTTTAATTCCCCAAGCTCTTTGATTCCTTGGCTTCACTTACTCTGCAAAAAGTATAGTTATTATCATAGTTTGTTATAAATATTAGTATAGATTCGAGAGTTCTCTGGAATCAGAAATGCATACCTAATTAATGCACCCATTTGAAGAGCAACAGCCAAGTTTCCAGCGAAGTTAACTCCCGATTTGCACCCTTGTGCCTCGTCTGGGCAGACTGCCCGGACTGCGCTGTATCCATGGTTTCTACCCATGCCATGGCATAATTATGCACTTGGTGGCGCTCGGCTGGCAGCGATGATTACCCGGACTTCGTTGTTGTTGTTCCTCTTCCTTCTTATTTGTTCATTAATGAGTGCAACAAAAAGGCGTCGGACGTCGTTGTGTCACAGACCCACCCGGACACACACCCGACGGCACATATCACACTCCCGCACCCGCTGCTATGTCCTTTTATGCGGGCCTTGTCACTTACACGCAAAATTTAGCAAAGCGTTTGCGATAGCGCGAGGTGTCATCCTCGCTGCCGACCCACATCCACTGCGTGTGTGTGTGTGTGCGAGTGTGTGTGTGTGTATAGTCTCTTTGTTGTACTGAAATTGCATATTTTGCAGCTTGATAGCTCATTACGCTGACACTTGATTGTTGCACGTAGCCCAACAACATCAGCGAAAAGCGGCGCATGCACGCGGCATGTGAAGCATGAAGCAGTCGGCAGACAGCGAGCAATGCCACCAAGTTTCACTTGTCAGCACGGAAATTTGCTGCGCTTTCCACTCAGAGATGTGCAGCGATGTACATGTGTATGTATTCCAGTATATATTTATTGAGCAAATGAAGATTAAATTACTTTTTCGGCATTTTTCTCAATTGTTGTTGTTATGTTACAACTTCTGCCAAGTGCGCGCACGTTATCGATACAATTTCAATACTGTCACTCGAACAATCGAACTTTCGTGGCGTTGCCACCTCGCTGCTTGAACTGATCTTGGCTTGCCAACTTGCTCAATAAGATGAATATCGCATGATAAATGTTGGCACGAGCACATCGCTAGCTTGGAGCACTCTGTGCTAGGGCGCTTAAGTGTTATTATTGCACACACACACCAACAGCAACTGCAACACACACACACACACATGCAGAGAGGACTTCACCTAGTGCTGGTCGTGACGAAAAGCTTTGGCAACGCGCTTTGCGCTTTTGCCTGCATTGCCAACGACATTAAAAATCCATTTAGCGTGACGCTAAATGCAGCTGCAGCTGCATGGTGGGTTGCATTGCCATGGAACGAGATGGTTAAGGGAAACAGGAAGAGGAGGGCAACTTTGACAGTGACTGCGACTAGGGTAAAGACAACAACGACGAGCGTGCCACGCCCACAAAGATAGGCGATAACGCCCTCCGCAACGCTAATAACCCGTTGAGTGTTGGCAACTTTGCCCGTCATTGTCATTCAGAGGGAACGTGCTTGGCAAGGGGCGCGAGAGACGAAGAAAGAGACAGCAGGATTTATTAAGTTATTTTTAAATTTACCACAAAAGTTAGTTAACCGAAAATGCTAAGGACAAACAAATTGTGTTGTCACAGCTCGAGGCACACTTAGAACAAACTGCGCTTTCATTATCCACTAAATTGTTGCTGAAATCTTTAATCTGCGGAGCAAAGCAAATGAGATCGCTGCAGAGTTGCCACACAAACAGTTCAGATTTGAACCACGAATCGCTCAGCTGATTCACGGTTCCACATATGTTTTTAGAGTATCGCTAGGGTATCGAGTACATTTCATCAATTCGCGAATCAGTTAATTTAAGACAGACGAAATCGAATATTTTCACTTTTGATTAGTCAGCTCATTTGTGTTTGTCTCTCTCTCACTCTCTCTTTATGTAATTAAGCGGTCATGTTGCCACGCCCACATTGCACGCTCTGCTGATAATGTTGTTCTTGATTAGGCACGCACCGAATTGGCGTCGACTCCTACAAAGCTGACCATGCAACGCCCCAATTCCCTATCGCCCACCCGCCCGGGCGGCAGGCATCTCCAGGATGCCGCTTTGAATGGAGCCATTATGCCAGTGCAGTGTGATGAAGCTAATCAAGTGGTTTAATTGGAAAGCAAACTTGGATTTAATGGTCACACCATCGACAAAGGACCAATGCCAATAGCTGTGTGTGTGTGTGTGTGTGTGTGTGTGTGCGTGAGTGTCCATTCAAAAAGGATTAGGGACATCGCAGATAAGTTGCCTGGCTCGGCGACTGACATCCCTGGGCAGCCATCAGCACTGCACAAGTTGCTAAGCATTTAATTAAGTGTCAAGTTTAAGTACCCTCGCCTCCGAGCTCCCACACATCTCAATTTACTCACATTGCCAAGGTTTTGCCAGCTGCCATTCTAGGTGAATTGGTACAATCCAACAGTTAACTGACCATATGATCATATATATTGATCCTCATAAATAAGGTATTCCTCAGAACAAACTAATTTCTTAAACTCCGTATTTATAGCATTAACTCTTTATAATTTCTAGAATAACTGGATACTTTTAAAGAGGAATTCATTGGATCAATCAGCCGAAGAGGGGTATAACACCTTCGACACGCCATAACAAGGAAGGTTGGTTATCTACTTCCTTTGGTGTTTTAATATATTTGGAGAGCGTGTGCGAATAAATAAATTCGATTCGTCGACCTTTTTCTACATATCTACAAATAAATGCAATCGTAGGTCTGAGTTTTCGCCTTTCAAACCTTACCGTACGTAACGAGAAGATGCCCTGCTGAACAAGTTGAAAGGACTTGGTTGGCTCTTCCCCCCTCCGGCTTCATAGCAACTACACCTACTTTGTGCAATCAGAGGCCAAGAGACAAGAACAAAAAGCAAAGAGAACACGAGTAGCTGGAAACTACTCGGACCTTGTGCTGCATTTATTTTGATTTCTAATACAAAAAGCAAAGGAGGAAACGTTAACTTTTAAAACTTAATTTATATGCACGCACACCAGTACACACGGCACACACACACACTTCCATACACGCACACACAGCACAGTCAGACAGAGGAGTTTGAGGAGTCAGCTTACAGCAGAGAGAAATTTTAAGCTCGCACACACACACACACACACACTCGGAAACACACAGTAGAAGGACCCCCCATGGGTTCCCAGAGAAAGAGAAAGAAAGGGAGAGAGAGCAGGGTCCGGCTGGTAGTGTAGTGTTCGAGCAGCATGTAATATTTTCTGCATTTTTTTCTAAATTCGTATTTCAACTTTTTATATTTATTTTCTTCGTTTTTGTTTCAATTTATTTCAATTTTTGACGCTCTTATAGTTCCTTTTTTTATGTTCGTCGGAGAATGTGCGTGGCTTTTGGCTTGAACCAACGTTGCTTCTGAATTCCAAATTTACAGTGCGCAAACAAAATAAATTTATGGCCTGACAGGGCAAAGGACAAAGGGTTCCGCCGCCGTCTGTGCGAGGTGTCAAAATCTAAGCGTCGTGTTCCATCCAACGATTTCTCGCGCAGAGTACGCAAAAGCGTACAATATAGTAGTATCTCGACACTGAAGGTCGTTTTGCAATGGAAACAATATGCAATATATGTATGTATGGAGGAACTGGGAACTCGACACTGGAAACCGTGAGAAATTTATGTCGACGGCAGCCAGCGGATCAGCAGAGAGGCTGATGGTGTCGACACTACGCTGCCTGGCATAATTTCATTTGGAATACGTCAAGCGATTCACTGTACACACACAATTAGAGTCAGTAATGGGATAAGAAAATTATCGTAATATTGTCAAATATTTGCTCACGAAAGAGAGAATCCGAACGAGGCGCCTTGAAGTATGCAACAATAAGTTCCAATTGCGCTGACCTAGAGAGCGAGAGAGAGAGAGAAGACATGAGCACGGGCAAACTCATTACAAATGACTGCATTAATTCCGGCTCGGGCGAACAAATGAAGCCTGCCCAAGAAGCAGGCAGGGCGGAAGGCGAAGGCGTACAAAGGTGAAGGGTGAAAGGTGTAAGGCAAACGGCAGCCACTTGAGTTGCACTCGCGCGCCAGGAAAATACAATTAAAAAGCGCACCAACTTGTCGACACTGGGCGTGGCCATCCTTGGACGCGAACGTGCACAGAGCCACTTGCAGTAATTTAATAAGCAGAGGAAAGCAAGGAAGGAAGGCATGACAAGCGAGTCCCAGGAGATTGAAATGAAGTGCCAAAATGCAAAAATACGAGATAAGACAGCAAGACAATCGAGAGTGCAAAATATTTCGCTGAAAGTCGGTCTACTATGTACTCTATAAAGACAAGAAAGATATGCATATTTACATTATTTTAATAATTGATAATAATCCAACATATACTTATTTTTATAATACGCACTAATTTAAATCTTTTTTAAATAATTGTTATATTATTATTATATTTTTTATTATTTTCTATATCTATTTAGAATCAATTTGTATAGCATCTAAACTCTAACGTGAATTTCAAATCCCATACAACCTTGCAGGTCTAAATTTATATGCCAGCGGTACGATTTAGTGGCCTCATCGAAGGGCCTATAAACACGTAGAGCCCGGCGAAAAGGGTTAAAGCGACGGACAGCTGTTTCTGCTGATTAATTGCCCAAACGCGAGACACGCAAATTAAATTAGCCATTAAACGGCGGGTGGTCTGAGTTGCAACCGGACGCGAGTCGGAGATGGGGCTGGGGCTGGGACCGGAACGAGCACGGAGCCGGAATTCAAGCCATGCGCTGCGTAGCGCCGCGTCGAACGAGCCAACCGTGAAAGTGCCAACTTAGAAATTTGGTTTTTATTTTCGCCAAAAGGTTACAACATTAAAAACAAATGAAGCCCTAATAGACTACCAACTCAACTCAACTCAACTGAACTCAGTGGAGCCGTAGCTGGAGTGACTGCCCAAACGCTGACCAGACCCCAGTTCTGGCAGCAGGGTTTGCGCCTTGCCGGGCACAAATAATTGGCTTAATTTTTAATTGACGCGAAATTAATAGCATCTGCCATGAAGCGCAGTACTCGTGCTCAGGGGCGGAAGGCGTGGCCACTGAAAGCAAAAGCGAAAGCGAAACAGGGACAATCGACGGGGTGCTGTGTGTGGCCGATGACAAATGATGAAGAAAGATAAAAATGTGAGGGAGGAATTTCAGCAGCAGCAAAGCCAACTAGACGCAGATCTAACATTAAAATAATATAACGATAATAATGATGGCATGAACATGAACGACGTAGCGTAGCAGACTGTAAATTAGACCAAGAGCAATCTCTCTTTACGGTTAGAGCTTTAAGTGGGCGAGTTGAATTTCCTGGAATGAAATGAAACCAAAACTTTGTTTTGCAAATTATATTTTTTTTGCTTGCTAAATGATTATAAAAATGCCAGTTTTGGGCCAAAGTTGGTCTGATCTAATTATTATATAGATAAGTTCGCATGTATAGTACATAAATATGTATATATTCGAGGGCACATACATAACCTATAACTATATAAAAATTGAAAAACTTGCCTCATGGCAAAGTTTCGCTCGTCCAAGTTGGGGGGGAGGCCAAAGTTCGCGTCGAGTTTGGGCCATTAGTGTTCTGGTCAAAATTATTAATAGCAGCGTCGACGGCAACCTTTGGCTTCGGCTGCGGCTGCGAGTCGTTCGTGGCGTTCTGGCCACGCCCACTGAGCACGCCAGGGCTGCAATTAAGGAGCTGTTAAATTTAATTAAGCCTCGTCGCCTTGTCTAAGCCTTTGCCTCGTTCGCGTTCCCTTTCCCGTTCCCGCTCCGCCCCAGCTTGGGCCCCATCGCTAATCACAGCCCACGCTAATCAGCATGTGTGCGTGTAGGTGTGTGTGCGTGTGTGCGTGTGGGTGCTGACAGAGCTGTGTGCCTGGCCAGGTGTCTGCCCAATCAGTGTATTTGTGCAGGTGTGTGTGTGTGTGTGTGTGTGCACACGCAAGTGTTTTTGGGGTAAACTTGCGAACTTTGCACGCCGCGCAAATGTTAAGCGTGAAACTTTTTTTTGGCCAACAACTTGGAACTTGGCTCAAAGCGCGCCAAACTTTTCGCATAACGGAAACGGAAATACACGTCAAGAGTGTGGATAGGTGTCTCAGCAGAGCACAACTATCCGACGACTGAAACAACAACCCATAAGTGGGGGAAACAACCATGTTGGGCGAAAGGCATCGTAGAACCCCTCAATTAAAAGCATCCGCGAATCAGTTCAGTTACTACCGAGACATCGTTAAATGAGGTGGTGAAAGTATAAGGAATGCATAGTAATGATTATCTAACCCCATTTATCTAACCAATATAATTATTCTGCATCCATACTACCCATTTACTCGTTTTTAGTACTAATATTGAAGATCTAGTATGGAAAATTCGTCAAAAATCATCAGATTTCCTTGGGAGAAGCCATTTTATCCATTATTTGTCCTCTAGATTGATTCTGCATCAAAAAATAATGCACTTAACGTTTTTAAAAATATAGGTCTTTCACATGTCTTTCATACTGTCCGTTTGCTCGATTTCAGTACCCCTATAGAGCCTCTAGTATGGAAAACTTCGTCAAAAATCATCAGATTACCTTGGGAGAAACCATTTTATCCATTATTTGTCCTCTAGATTGATTCTGCATCAAAAAATAATGCACTTAACGTTTTTAAAAATATAGGTCTTTCACATGTCTTTCATACTGTCCGTTTGCTCGATTTCAGTACCCCTATAGAGCCTCTAGTATGGAAAACTTCGTCAAAAATCATCAGATTTCCTTGGGAGAGGGCTTTTTATCCATTATTTGTCCTCTAGATTGATTCTGCATCAAAAAATAATGCACTTAACGTTTTTAAAAATATAGGTCTTTCACATGTCTTTCATACTGTCCGTTTGCTCGATTTCAGTACCCCTATAGAGCCTCTAGTATGGAAAACTTCGTCAAAAATCATCAGATTTCCTTGGGAGAGGCCATTTTATCCATTATTCGTCCTCTAGATTGATTCTGCATCAAAAAATAATGCACCTAACGTTTTTAAAAAATATAGGTCTTTCACATGTCTTTCATACTGTCCGTTTGCTCGATTTCAGTACCCCTATAGAGCCTCTAGTATGGAAAACTTCGTCAAAAATCATCAGATTTCCTTGGGAGAGACCATTTTATCCATTATTTGTCCTCTAGATTGATTCTGCATCAAAAAATAATGCACCTAACGTTTTTAAAAATATAGGTCTTTCACATGTCTTTCATACTGTCCGTTTGCTCGATTTCAGTACCCCTATAGAGCCTCTAGTATGGAAAACTTCGTCAAAAATCATCAGATTTCCTTGGGAGAGACCATTTTATCCATTATTTGTCCTCTAGATTGATTCTGCATCAAAAAATAATGCACCTAACGTTTTTAAAAATATAGGTCTTTCACATGTCTTTCATACTGTCCGTTTGCTCGATTTCAGTACCCCTATAGAGCCTCTAGTATGGAAAACTTCGTCAAAAATCATCAGATTTCCTTGGGAGAGGCCATTTTATCCATTATTCGTCCTCTAGATTGATTCTGCATCAAAAAATAATGCACCTAACGTTTTTAAAAATATAGGTCTTTCACATGTCTTTCATACTGTCCGTTTGCTCGATTTCAGTACCCCTATAGAGCCTCTAGTATGGAAAACTTCGTCAAAAATCATCAGATTTCCTTGGGAGAGACCATTTTATCCATTATTCGTCCTCTAGATTGATTCTGCATCAAAAAATAATGCACCTAACGTTTTTAAAAAATATAGGTCTTTCACATGTCTTTCATACTGTCCGTTTGCTCGATTTCAGTACCCCTATAGAGCCTCTAGTATGGAAAACTTCGTCAAAAATCATCAGATTTCCTTGGGAGAGACCATTTTATCCATTATTTGTCCTCTAGATTGATTCTGCATCAAAAAATAATGCACCTAACGTTTTTAAAAATATAGGTCTTTCACATGTCTTTCATACTGTCCGTTTGCTCGATTTCAGTACCCCTATAGAGCCTCTAGTATGGAAAACTTCGTCAAAAATCATCAGATTTCCTTGGGAGAGACCATTTTATCCATTATTTGTCCTCTAGATTGATTCTGCATCAAAAAATAATGCACCTAACGTTTTTAAAAATATAGGTCTTTCACATGTCTTTCATACTGTCCGTTTGCTCGATTTCAGTACCCCTATAGAGCCTCTAGTATGGAAAACTTCGTCAAAAATCATCAGATTTCCTTGGGAGAGACCATTTTATCCATTATTTGTCCTCTAGATTGATTCTGCATCAAAAAATAATGCACTTAACGTTTTTAAAAATTTGGGTCTTTCACATGTCTTTCATATTGTCCGTTTGCTCGATTTCAGTACCCCTATAGAGCCTCTAGTATGGAAAACTTCGTCAAAAATCATCAGATTTCCTTGGGAGAGGCCATTTTATCCATTATTTGGCCTCTATAATTATTCTGCATCAAAAATAATGGATTGCAAGTTCAATTTAAAGCATCCGCTAATCAGTTCAGTAACTACCGAGACATCGTTTAATGAGGTGGTGAAAGTATAAGGGAAGGATAGTAATGATTATGATTACCCCATTTAATGACGATGCATAGCTAATATAATAATAGCTAAGAATTCGGCTTGTCAATCTGATGATTTTATTGTTTTCCAAATTACCCAAACAAACTATATAACATTTTGTATCTCTATCTAAATACTATGACCTTCCTTGCTTTTGGAATTTCTCAGCAATACTTCCCGTTTCGCGCAAGCCCCGAGCTTAGTTAGTTGAAGTCCCGTTCTGCCCACTCCTGTAAATTAGCTCATTAGCAAACCCTGTCTCTGGGGCCTTTGTCTATCATGGTTAAGCATGTTATTTATGTATATGATTATTTACTTTTAGTTGGAACACTTTGCCTTCGGCAAGTTGGGGAGTTATATCCCATATAAATTGGGCTTCGTATGGCAAGACAAGTGCACGTGTATGTGTGATTAGATTACGCACACCGTGATGCCGTGTTTACCTCAGTTTACCACAATGACTGCTACTGCTGCTGCCATACCCCTCTGCCACCGCTCGCAGACGCCCTCACCAAATCAGCAAATTGCAGCATTGCCGCTGGCGTTGGGGGCTTGACAGGCGGCGACAGCGACAGCAGCCACTTAAATATATAGTTGATATATTTTACATACACGAAATTGGTTTTTAACTGTGCGCAACGAGAGAACCCACCACAGCCCACAGATCTGCCTGGACACGCGCCGAGTGGAGTCGAGCCGAGCCTCTCGAGAACCGAACAATTTCGTTTTACAACGTTCGTTGTGTTCTCCGCTCGCAATGCGCCATTTAAAGCATATCGTAAATTTAAAATGTCATGTTAAATGGTTGAGGGTGTACCGAAGGGGCCGAGGGCGGAGAGCCGATTGTCGGGCGTGGGCGTGGCTATTGCTCAGGCAGCGGGCACTTGGCAGCGTGCGCCACTTAAGCGAGCAGCAAAACACACGAAATATAAGGAAAAAGAGACACAAAGACGACGGCGACAAGGAGAAGGAGCAGAAACAAAAAGACCAAAGGAAACCAGTGAGAAATGTTATTAAGAGCAGTTTGCTGTGATTGCTGTGAATGGACGAGGAACGCAGGCAGCAGGCAGTAGGCAGCAGGCAATGGAGCAAGGGCACGGCCAGACGGTTGCAGTGTAACACAAGACGACGCCAGGCAATGCCCGACGGTGCTGCTTCTCCTCCTACGGAAAAATCATTGCTGGCCTTCCATCAGGCGCAGATGTAAACTAAAATTAAACACAGCCCCGGCAAGAGTGCAATCTGACACTCGGGGATTTCTTTTTATGATAATGAAATTACATTTTAAAAGGAATTGCCGAATACAACAGAGCGACAGGTGAACAGGGCGTGGGGCGGGGAAGTGTTAAAGCGATGGTAGAGTCTGTAGAAATATGCTGTAAGATATATTATACATTTAATAATGCAAATATATGTATGCATGCAACGCGTGCTTAAAAGTTATCGATAAGTTACTTGTAGGTGACTGATAAAAATAATTAAAAGTAGTGATCAGTGACTTTGGCGTTGCCAGATCACCGTGAGTACGCACATACAGCAGACGCGCGTGAAACTCACTTCGCATCGAGTTAAACGAATTTGGCGCATGCAAAGGGAGTGTGACTCAAGCCACAGGATGGCTTCTAATAGAATTTTATGAACTTAAGTAAAGTCGTGTCCAAATCCCACACAGCTTACACGCACACGCACGCACACAGACCCGCACAGACGGAGCAGGAACTGGAAGCTGGGAGCGAACAGACAGCAGGAGATACACATGGAATGGACTTTTTGACTTACGCAACAGCAAAAAGCTTTCAAAAAGGCTAAGGCCGTCGGGCCAGAATGGATCGGCGGACAGACAGTGGGACATGCTGTGCGAGTGCGTAAAATGGCATTTAATCGTGGCCACGTAGCAGGACTATTAATAAAAACGTCTTTAGCCCTACATTTTGTGGACAACTCGGTCTGCGCGTTTCTATTGCAGCTCGACAACAACCAAAACAAAAAGCCAAAAAACAAAAAAAAAAAACAAAAGCAGCCGCAGCAGAAGCAAACGGAACAACAAAAGCAAACAGAAACCAGAAGAAAAGCGGCGCATCATTAATTTCACGCAGTACAACTGTCGAGCCCCAAACAGCCAGACACACACACACACACAACACACACACACACAGACACTAACACATTCGTTGCAGAAAAATGTGAAATGGTAAAAGGCAAACTTAATAACAACAAAATGGATTTTGCGGCCTGCGCCTGCTCCTGGGTCTGAGCCAACTCGCATTGCCATAGGCAACATTTCTGTAATTTATCATTGCACAAATACACAAACCACGCTAACACACACACACACACGTACACACGCCTAGACAAACACGGCTGCAGTTGTTGTTGTTGTTGCCGTTGCTGTTGATTTGTTTGTTCTTTCGCAATGAACTTTAGAGCCGTAGGCGACCCCCAAGAACTATTCAACCTAACCACGGGACTTGAATTTAATAGTGTGCGAATTTGAGGCGGAAAGCAGAGTGATAAAGAGAGAGAGAGAGAGAGAGTAAGGCAGCAGAAAAAGCAGCCTTAACTCTTTGTCAATGTAATAGATTAGCTTGCAGAATTGATATAAATTCCAGTAAGTCATATTTCAAAGACATTTCCCATCGGTTTCGGGTTCGCTTTAGTTTTGTTTTCGATTTAGATTTAATTGAGTACATTTTTCTATTTCAGCAAACCGAATACATGTGGCACTCCCGCAACACATGTGGATGTTGGCTAACTGCCTAACACACACACCCGGACACACACACAATGGAAAAACCCTAAATACCAGAAATACCCCATACGAAATTTGTTACTGAAATCGCCTGCAGCGTGATGGCAAACAGACACATAGAAACCAAAGCAAAGCAAAGAAACAAAACACAAACAAAACATTGCTTTCAAATTAAATAAATAACTGGCCCAAAAACAACCTGCAGACAGCACGCGCGGCGTGGAAGGCAGCGGGGGAGGAGGAGGCTAGAGGATGTAGGGCACACAGCAGGGGGGTATCCACAGCGCAGCGACACGTCAAAGTCAAGTCAAGTCAAGTCGTTGCCACTCATGGCCACGCCCTGCGTCGAGCTCAACACCCCAGCCAGAACGAGGGTGAACGTTGGGAAGGTGGGAGGCAGGAGGAAGAAGGAACCCCATCTAATTGACGTGTCTCTGGTCAAATGTAGCAATTCTCTTGCCGTGCGACAATGCGACATGCGAGTACAGCGCACGAGTGCAGCTGTAGAATGAATGAGTGTGCCCGGAGTGAGTGTGTGTGAGTGTTTATTGGTTTCTGTTTGTGTTTGTGTTTGCTACCCTCGCACGTGCTGCCTGCACTCACGAGTTGCAACAACATACCCCGCCCCGCCCCGCTGCCACATTGCCTTCCTGCTGCACTTACTCATTGCTGGGCTTATTCCTTCTCCTTTGTTTTTTCATTTATGATGACCGCCTTCCAATTAGCTGGCAAGCACAACGTGTAATTGGCCGTGTAAGTCGCGCTAAGTCACTTAACAGCTGCTTAACATCAAGTTGGGGACAGCTGGGGCAAGTCGGAGTACTCTGACTTTGGCCAGAGGATTATGAAAAAGCGCTTAGGCTGACCCGAAAATCGTCTTTGCCCTGTCATATTTGCATATTGTGTGGTTTTTTTTTTTTGCTTTTTGGGGTGTGCTGTGAACTTTAGCTCGTGCTCTAAAACAAAATGTGCTGCATACTTTGCAGCGTTATGCAAATGCCATTATCGGCAGGAAGCGGCAGCTAGACGCACGCCCCACAGACAGAAATTAACATGACGCAACCCATGGAGTTACCCAGCTGGCCAGCTCAGCTGCTGCTTCTTCTTCTTCTGCTGTTGCTGTGGATGAGCTGGAACTGGCATCTTTTTGGAGCCACGCATATGACGCGCTGACACACCAAGAGCAGCGACAACAACAACAAGGGCAAGAAGCGCGCCGAGCATGTCCCGTAGAAAATATGAAAAATGTAAAACAAAAATCTGGCAAAAACTTTTCTAATTTAAAACTGCCAACAAAAAAGTACGAAAATAAAAACAAAAACAAAAAAAGCAACGACAGGAAAATGCAGCAGGAAAGGGCAAAGCAAGACGAATGAAACGCGACAAGGATGGCAGTAAGCAAATCTTAATAACATTTATATACCCTGTACGCAGAGTGACATAACCGACGGCTATACTGCCGTACACCCACTCTGCCATTGGGCAACTAACAGGGTGTTCCAAACAGAACAGGATATCATAATCCCTTAATTTGTACATTTATATATACTATTATTAAGGCACATTATCCACCATATTTTTTAAGGTACACATTAGGTTAAGTTCAGAAAGAACTGAACGATTCCTGGTGATTATAACAATAAATAAATAATTAATTTACAAAATACCAAAATGTAGCATACATGTAAGTTGACATATTAGTTCGATTGAAAATTATCTGTATAAAAATACTGATCGCAGTGCAATGATTTAATCGATAACTTATAAAAATATTTGCCTGCGACCGTGATTTTAGAGTTGCCAGATCGTCAAAAGCTAAACATGCCACTTCATTCAGCAAAAGTAGTTTCATAATGAGTACATATTTTTTTAAGAGCATTTTTACATCGCCTATGGAATGAATCAAAGGGTATACGATTTTCTCATTAAATGTTGCCGTATTGATGGCGGCGTTTCAGCGGGTATTCACTCAAGAAACTCGCAAATTATGTCTGTTGACAGTATACACAGCAGAGCGGAGTGAGAGTCCTTTGTTCTGCCCTTTCCCCTGTTTACAACTGGAGAGGAATGGGGGCTGCTGGCTTTACTGCACATGTTGATGTATGCGAGGCCAAAGAGATTTCAACTTTCTAATTTAATGCGGCAAGCGGCAGACAGATAACTTCAAGTGACAGAGACAAAGCGCCCAAGCGCAGGCAACAGACAACGGGGAGAGTATTGTAAATGATATTGCAAAATTATGTAGGCAGCCAACGTGGCGTATGCGCAATGTCTGTTTAATACAAAACGAAAGCAACTTTTGCCGTATTGTTGCGTTTCCCCATTTTCCAAAGTAATTTCCTAATTGAAAATTAACAAACGCCAAGAGATAATAATAACCATGTGTATGTCTGAGCTGATGAGTGTGAGTACTTGTAATAAATAGGCAAACAGAGGTACGATTTTCTAATGACATATATATTTAGGATACACTGTCTCCACTACCAATAATCCATCCCAAGAAAAGTTAAAAAAAACCCGAATAATATGTGGAAAAACTCGTTGATTTATTGGAATTATTTTCGGTGTGCTGTGCTATCCACGCGACAGTTTAGATTGATTATATTATGCATAAGTATGTATTGTATTTGGATTAGACGTTCCAAAGATACGAGGCTTCTGTGCCAGCGTAATTGTTAACTTGTTATCGAGATCTTGTGTCCAGTGTCCCGTATAGGACCCTTGACTCCAATTTCCTCAGCTCCCGCGGTTAATTAACCACCTGCCTAACGATATCCGGGGGCAGCATGAAATTGTTTTTGCGCAACGGAATCTCGCTCAGCTGGCGATCGATTGGGGCGCGGGTGTCGTAGAGTGAGGGCGACTGACAGATGATGGCGCAGGTGCCAAAGACACAGGATAACGTGAAGAGCCAGAGGAAGAAGCGGTCCAGCACCATCGAAACGAACTTCCAGTCCTCGACAATCTGCACGGGATAAAAAGGAAAATGATTTGGTAAATTGCAGAGCAGAACAGAAGGAAACAGGCGGCACAATTCGAATTCGAAAATCATTTCACAGAGGTCGTAAAACCTAGGCCAGCAAACTGGGAATGGCATCTCAGGCCATCTCAGACTCTGGTCGGGCACAGTCCTGGCCCTCCTTCTTAGCCTCATGCTTAGTGCGGCCAAATAAATTGCTCGCAATTGCGAGTCATAAAATTTCGTTTGCCTCGTCGTCGTCGTCGTCGTCTGCTTTCAATAAACTTGAAGCGTAATAAAATATAAAGTTATGATTTAATATTTTACAATTCAATGTTGCACATTTGGGACTCTTTGCCCTTCCCCTTCCCCCCTCGCTCTCTCCTCTGCTGTCTGCTGGCTCCTTTGCTGTGGCGAGCAATAAACAATAATAAGAGGCAAGCGAAACGCGAGGATAAACAATAACAACGATAAGAAATGCGCATACGAAACACGGAGGAGCAGAGCGACTCTCTCTCTCTCTCCCTTCTCTCCTGCTGCCCTCAATAAAAGTGGGCAGAGCAACCAGGGGAGTACCTACCTCGTTATCCTTGTCGGCATCCTTGATATGCTGCGCAATAAATCTGACCGCACGCAATGCCTGCAGCACTTCGGGTGTTAAGTTGCGTGGTATCACATTGTCGGAATCTGTCAAGTCTCGTGGCGAGCGCATGAAATTGCGAGAAATTGATATAAAATATTGGAATAATAAATAGATGGAACCCCCCACACACACATGCACGCCTCGGGGCAGAGTGCTTTAAGTTACCCACCCAAGGAACAACAATCGAACTGAATTATGCCTTGGCTGTTTTTATTTACGGCCTGGCACCCCCAACCCACACACACACACACACACACATTGCAGGGTATTGGCCAGGCAATCAATTGAAATCGTGCGAATTTGCATAGCTTTGGAATCGTGAAATCTTGCTGAGTTGCACTTAGAATGACAACTAGGATTCTATCTTTCCCTGCCTAAGTTGGGACTTAATTCGGATCAGGATAAAGGTCATTCAATCTTCGTTGTTCGATTTTTTCGCATTTGGCCATTTTGACACATGACTTGTTTTATTATCGCTCTCACCCACCACAACACACACACACACACACACACGCACACACACAGTCAGACCGCAGGGGCGTTATTTGTCATCAAAGCGCCACATCATCGTCTCTGGGGAGGGAAGCCTGAGCCTGGACAATGTGGTCCATCCAACAAGAGAATGATGCCTGCGAGCATATTCCCTTTTCGCCATTTTATTGCATTATTTGCTTATTTTTTTTTTCTTTTTTTGTTTTTATCCTATTTCAATTTCGGCTTTTCGCGTCGCGCGTGTTTTGCAAAATATTTACGCTTTTTATGGCCAGATCCCCAGCAGCATTTGCTTTTGCTTGCGTTCTAAGTACCCCATCCACACACACACGCTCACACACTCAATTGCACTCACACTCGCACTCAGACACTCGAACTCACCCACTGAGTGCTGCATGCCATTATCGTAAGCGCCGTCCTGGCTGTCCTTAAACTCACTGGGAAAATCGCTGATGCTGTCACTGAGGATAAGAGAGACAAACAGAGAGAGAGAGAAAGAGAGAGAGAGAGACAGAAGGGTTAGACAGGGCTTAAATGAGTGAATGGATAGCAACGAGAGGCAGCAGATCTATGATGCGTTCTACCATTGCTAAATTCAGTGTAGGCTAAGCTGGAAGAGATCACGTGACTCTGCGATACCCAGCACCTACTCGAACTATTTGATTATACGACATATGAATGCAGTACTTGTGTTTGAATTCTCCTGAGGCGCTTCTTAATTTCTGTCTAATTATTTCGACTTATATGAACCAGGATAAGTATCTTCATATTCATAGATAGATTCATAGATTCATTAAAATATCTTTAAAAC
Organism: Zaprionus kolodkinae; assembly: GCA_018901885.1. Classification (NCBI taxonomy): domain Eukaryota; kingdom Metazoa; phylum Arthropoda; class Insecta; order Diptera; family Drosophilidae; genus Zaprionus; species Zaprionus kolodkinae. The sequence continues at coordinate 8,171,787 of JAEIFM010000498.1, read as the reverse complement.
CGAGAGATTAATTAACATACCATCAGATAGAAAATTCTAGACCGACTACACACAGAGGATGAAAGATATTTCCAGCTATTCAAACTCACTATGGAATGCAGCTTCCTTATAATGGATGCAGAAAGATGGCTTTTAGCCCCAACTTACCGCACATCTATCTCATTGGTGTAGCCATTGCTGGGCGTGGAGTCATCGTAGTCAGGCAACGTGTACTGGGTGCGACGCATCATCATCAGTTTTGGCATAAAGTGCAGGAACAATTTGCGAACCGCTGGCGACATGTTGTGCGTCGAGGGGGACCTGTGCGGCAATCGATTGGTTAAAGTAAAGTGGGACAGACAGGAGACTGGAAACTGAAGGCAGGCCAAAGGGTAGAGGGTAAAGTGCTGGGGGATGTGAGTACACTCACCTGAAGTGTATGTTGAGCACGCAGACCGTGGTCCAGACGGACAGCGAGACGAGAATCATGGTAAAGAGCAGATACTTGCCCAGCAGGGGCACGGCTAGCGAGGTGGGAGGAATAATTTCGGCCAGAAGCAGGAAGAACACGGTCAACGAGACGAGTATTGAAATACATAACGTAACCTGTCAACGAAATGTTTACACAGTTTCTTCTCTCTCTCTCTCTTTCTCTCTCCCCTGAGATGCCTCGTCGCCGTAGCCAGCGTAGTCAATAACAACAACACAACCACAACCGAAACAACACAACAACAACAACACAAGAACACAAACAACATAAACCAAGAACCAACTGGAATGGTAACAGATACGGAAAACGGAAACGGAAATGGAAACGCTCTATCAATTATAGCCAATAACATATCAATTAGTTACGTATACGCCATGTAGAACAGAAGCCGATCTTAACAACATTTTAAATTTTTCATTTTCATCGTAATTTCACTGGAAACAAAAAAGCATAAACAAAGAAAACATATCTAATTTATTAAGAACATATCACAACACGTGGCATCAGGCTGTCCAGTTCAAGTCTTGTCGGAGTAGGTCAACATGTCGATCAGAGTTAACAAGAACAATCAACACATCAGGCAACAAAACGAGCTACTATGTGTGTGTGTGTCGGTGTGTGTGTGCGTGTTTCTGTGTGTGTATGTGTATGTGTGTGTGGCTTTTTGGAGCCTAATGAAGCCTATTAGCTATCCCAAAATTGATGGTAAGACGTACTCAATAGTCTTTTACTTATCATCAGGTTTTAGCTAAACAAAATTAGTTAAATTCGGAGATTCAATGAAACTTTGAAAGCAAATCGGCAAATAGACCTTGATATAATATACCTTAATCATAAAGCTTTTCTATATTATTTACTGCAATTAAATCTTTACTCATTATATGCTATGAACATGTATGAATAACTATAGATAAGTTATTACTCAAGCAAATGGCCAAATGGGATTCAAACCAATGTATCAAATATTACTAGTATGCGTATTATGTGTGAGTCTGAGTGTGAGTGTGAGTGTGAGTGTGAGTCTGAGTGTGTGTGTGTGGGCATGAGTTAGGTGTGAGAAGACGTCAGTGCTCTGATTAGTTGCAAGTCACACGTTATGGAGAAGAATTCGAGTTGGTTTTGGTTTTGGCTTTTTTGGAGATCGTAATCAAATCGAACGTGAGACTCGCTTTGATTCGATTCATTCGGGATTCAAATTGATACTTTTGTATGCATTCGATGAAATTTACGTTATGAGATTTCACTACTCAGCACAGCACAAATGATATTCATCGCGATATATGTGAATGGGGCGTGAATACTCATGTGTGCTGCATGCGATTGAAATGAACGCGAACTGCGCCTGAACTCTGCGATTGACTGGAGATTGATAAAGTTCTTAAAGGATTATTTAAATATTGCATATTCTTCGTAGTACTATATTAGTATTTTTAAAGAAAGTAAATTATTTGGAAAAGAAGAATGAAGGAAGGAAGGTAGAGCGATAGCAAAATAGAGTAGTAGTTAGACAGAACTTTGGGGGGGAAAGTGAAAAGTTGAGCTCTTACGGAAAGATTTGAGAATTCATTTCAGAGAGTTTTTTCTACCAATTTCTATGTGATTCGACGAAGCCAATGTACAGAGTGAAGAGCTCAGCTTTTTAATGTACAAAAGATTTTGATAGATAGAGTGTCTTAAAAGTGCATAAGCGATCAGTATACGATAGTTAGTTTTAGTATAGTCAGGCAGTGCGAGAGCCTGGACCTTACATATTTACTTAGATGTTGTCTTTAGTGTACCCAGGTAGTTGTAGGTATGTAGTATATATAGGTGTATATAGGTTATAAAGTAAGAGTTACAGAGAGTCGAACATCGCAAAATATATGTGCATTCTATAAAAAATATCTACACAATCTACACGTTTTGTAAATGACTAAAAAGGAAATAAAATTGGAATCTTTAGTTAAACATGCCTCATGCGAAACGGAGAATTACATTAAACCTTCAATCAAACTCTGGTTTAGTATAGAGTCCACGCTAATCCTGTGATGCGCTAGTCTTAGTCTTACCTTCTCACCGGAATCGCTGGGCAAGTAGAACACCAGCACCGTGAGGAATGTCAATGCCACACAGGGTACTATCAGATTTACCGTGTAGAACAGGGTTTTCCTGCGCATGGTCAGCTTAAAAGTTATATCTGCAATAAGCAATAGATTATAATATTGAACAAACCTCCATCCCCCCAAAAACTCACCTGAAAAAGGCTCCAAGGTGTCGGGATAATACTCCTCATTCTTGGTGGCAGGCACCTCGAGTATATCCCACTCCACAGACAAATAGAACTCGGTCAAATCGATGCCCACCTGCACGAGATTGCTGCCCGGCACCTGTGAGTGGGAAGAGAATTTAGTTCTCTGGATGCATCGCTTATCCTTGCGGCTTACCTGATCCAAGTGCTTGAGGTCCACTTGTGCGCCATTGTATGTCCAGGAACCGAATTTCATGAAACAAATTTGCTCATCGTAGGGAAAGTATTCTACATTCATTTCGCATGATGACTTGTAAATTGCCGGTGGCTCCCAGAAGACTTCCCCGGTGTACTTTAATGTGGCCTTTGTCATCAGCGTGACCTATGAAGAAATTATGAGTCGACGCTGGACTTGAAACCATTCAAATGCGACTTAACCTCGTAGTTGCCATCCCAGTTATTGTAGAGCACAATGTCGGGCACCCAGATGTGCTCAGACGGTACATACAACTGCTCCACGCCACCGTACTCCTCGGGATCCCAACGTAGCTTGTAATCGAACCAGCGCTAAAATAATAATATATGAGATCGAAATGGGATGAAGAGTTCCGTCTCCTGCTGCTGCTGCAACTCACCTGCTTGACCCACAGATTGGTGGTCATCACCTGGTTCTTAAGGTTCACCTCGATGAGCTGTGACAGCTTAAGACCCAACCAAACCGTCAGCGTCTCCGTGTTGTTCACAACAGGCCGAATCAGACGATTGTAATTGCTTAGTAAATCATCATAGAGTCGTTTGGTATCCGGATTGGCCTCAAAACTTACTGGCGCTATAAAAGACCAGATTAATGTGAAATTCGTTGGGAAAACAATGCAAATTTCCCAAAACAAAGATCTGCGCAGACGCCACTCTCACGCGGTGTCTCGCGCTCTTTCTTTCTCCCTCCCTCTCTTTACTGCTCTCAGAGGGTGTAGCTGCCTGACAGCTTCTCAGCATCGGAATTTTCACTACGTTTTTTTTTTCAAACCTTTGTTAAGGACACTTACGTGTTGTCTGTGCCAACGGCAGTAAAATGAAGAACGCCAAACAACACCAGCGCCACATTGTAGATGTGATTATCCTGCAGTTTTTGGCAATTATTCTTTCCAAAATGGAGAAATTTGTTTTCAACTAACGCATATTTTACGCTAAACTAAGCTTTGCGTTCAACCTGTCTCGCCCGGGGTCCATTCGATACTGAGAGTGCAGAGCAAAGCGATGCTGCGGCCGAGGACACGGCAACTGTCAAACATATTGAGCAAAAAGAGCAAACGGTTAAGCAAAACTCACCACATGCAGTCACCTAACCCAAGTTCTCAACCAGTAGAAAACAAAACTAAGTTGGCAACTCTACCCTCCAGTTAATTGGTTCAAGTTTTAGCTGATGTTTTAGCTAAGACACAGCACTTGCCTTAGCCAAGATCTTAACCAACACCAGCTGCAATAAAAACACCAACGCAAGCAGTGCTGCCATATTTTAATATATAACAATTAAAGCTAGATTTCCCGCTGCTGTACTTGACAAAAAGCCAGTTTCGAATTAAAAAAAGCTAACGTAGCAGCACTGGCTAGAAAACGTTGCCTGGCAACGGTAAGCGTCATCGAATTGACAACAAAAATAAATATCCAAGAAGAAGAAAATAAGCAAACAAATCAGTTAGAAAATAAAGACCAATGAGTAAGGAAAGAAGTACAACCGTGAGCAGCTTTCACTCTCGAAGCGACACAGCGATGGGCTACAAGAGCAATTTTCCACAAATAATGCGGCAAGCCGGATTCAAATTGCGTCAATACCGGGACGGACCATTGGACTGGCGTCTCATGGGTGAGTTATCTGATTAAAACTTCTTTTGAGAACAGTCTTAAAATTTTCCACACGTAACACATAGGCGCCTATGAAACGGATCGCATTTTACGCGAACAAAACTTTGAGCTTGTTGACGATGCACTGCAGCATTTGTCGGAGGCGCCACTGGGCACTGCGCTGGAGACACATATTCTGGACAGCGGCATAGCCAAGTACTTTACAATGTCACAATATGCCATACAATACCTGCTCTGCTGCCGCACTTTTCTGGACGAGAGCGTGGTGGAGTTGCGAGAGGCGCATGCCACGGCCCAACATGAAATCGCTAAGCTGCGTAAGTCCCTGGCCGAGTCGAACAACGAGATCATACAGCTGCACAAGAAAATCACCCAAATCGAGGCTATACGCGAGGTAGTCTTCCCCTGTCACCTGTGTCCCAAGAACTTCATTAGCAACGAGGCGCTCAACATTCATATCGGTCGGAAGCATCGCGTGGGCACACCCACCACCAACACTCCGGCTGGAGGCGGAAGCGTTTCCAGGGACAGGGATAATGATATGCAGCTGATAAATACTATTAAAATGGAACTGGAGATTAAGCAACTAAAGGAACGTCTAAATGCAGCTGAAAAAAATATAAAGGAGCGCAGCGGCAGCTGCGGACAACCAGTTGCGTCGAGTCCTCGCCAGGATCAGGCTACAGCAACAATCGATGTGCGTAATGTGGGCATTCAGAGCAATCTGGCAGAGGCTAAGGAAAAGGATGAACTCAGCAACGACAGCGAACGTAAGGCTCAGCTGCATGGCTTGGCCGAACGCCTGAGCAGCTTCGAGGCCTGGCAGACACAGCTCAAGCAGGGCAATGAGCAATTCATTCAGGATATCAATCAAAAACTGGAGGATCTCAAAACCGCTCTGGAAATGTCAAAAAAGAGGGAGCAGCCTAATGAGACAATTGCGCCCGCCGAAAGGCAAGCGGTTACGCCATGCCTAGATGATTTGGAACGCATTCTCGCTGATAAAGTTGCTGAAATTGGTAAGGTTAGTGGGAACAAACTAGAGGAGGTTGTCAACCAATTGGAAATAAGCTACAATGGTAAGTTAGAGGTCTTAGAGCGAGAACTCAAACGACTATCGGCATCTTCAAAAGAAGTTGAAAGAATACAGCAGCCTACCAGCTCATCTAAAATTCCAAAGCCTGTGCCCAAAAAAAGCGATACAAACTTGGAACTTATCAAAAAAAAAGTCGAGTCTGAATTTCTAAAAACAAAGCCAGACGAAGATACCTATTCGATTGAAGAGCCACTAATTCATCTGCCAGAGCAAAAGCCAAAGCAGTCCACAAACCAAGTCCAAGAACTTCCCAGTCGCAGCAGTTCGGGCAGTCACCCTACATTCACCAAGCCTCCAAATAAATTCATCACGCTGGAGTCGTCGAAGGCGAAGGCCCAAGATGCGACCGATGTAAGCGAAAGTCTGAGCGAGGAGGAAGTCCAGAGTCTTGACAGTGAGCAAAGCAGCGAGCCAACGAGTTCAGTGAGTTCTGAACCGGAACGTCAGGTATTCAAGGAGCCAAAGCCCAAAGCCGCACCAAAAGCCAAGTAAGTACTCAGTAATCATTATACGGACTTATTGATATCATATCTCACCGACAGAAGCCCACAGAAGCCGAAGATGACGCGTGCGGATGCTCGCAAGCTGGTCAATCTTAAACTACGTTCACACGGACTTAGCATGAAGTCAAAGAGTATTTCTAATTCATCTTTCAAACGCATTAAACTAAATGACAATGCTCAGGATATTCCACGTTTTTATGCGACACGAAATCGCATACGTAAATTTGTGGACAAACTCTGTTCCGCCAAGTTGCCGAAAAGTGCCCAGTTGCTATTAAAGTCGCCTATTCCGTCAACTGGTGTGTCCACTGGAGAAAGTATGAACGAGGAGGAGGAGGTAACGGGCGTGGAGCCTACCAAACATACATCTGAGTCACAAAGCGAGGAAGACGCCACATCTTTACATGATGAATCCCACAGCTCCAGCTCGATTGAGCAACAGGAAAAGCATAGCAACTTTAAGGCGCAATTGGAACAAATGCTGGCTAAGCCGGCGGCTCGGTTAACTTCAAGGCCAAATGCGACAATGGCGCAGATGCAAGCGGCAAAACCGGTGCCAATGCCACGTAAACGTGTAATATTTAACACGCTAGCCAGTGTCATCGATGGAGATGCGAAAGAATTAAAATAATTAAAGTTCAATTATCACTCAATTCAACGATATTTTAATTTAGACTGGTGTTGCCACATAGACACATTCTGTTGTCTGGCAGCATTGCAAGGTGGCAATTGGACCGCGAACTATCGATAGTGGGGGAGAAAACAAGCAATCGATATGGCATGCACGGCGAATTTAGATTGCGATGCGGCGAAGTGTGGTTGCGCGAAAAAATTTCTTGACGTCGCAAAAATCTACAATAAATTGCAATAAATGCTTTAAAACGCATTCGAGCACAACGCAAACCAGTGAGAAACACTGAACGTACATGGCGTAACAGTTGAAATATTGAAAATCTACGGGAGCAGCGCTGTTAAGTGTATATTACCTGACGACGACAGCGACAAACACACACATATACGCCTACACACATACACGCACAAGTTTCCCTCCGACCCTGCCGCCCCTCCGAAGCACACGCACAAACACGCTTACATCGATGAAATAACATACATAACGTATACCGAAAATACATAAGCTTGCGCTGAAATAACGGAGCTAAAATCAGGTAAACAGATAAGAAAACAGACAACAGAGACAGGCAGAGGTAACGACAGCAGCAACGACAACAACAAAATCTGCAGTAGCAGCAGCAGCAGCGAAACATGTCCGACATCATGAACATAGACAGCATTATCTCGCGTCTGCTGGAAGGTAAGCACATCCCAAACAATTATATTCCAAAAATCTCAACTCAATTCTTGACATCCTCCGGCTCATCTGATGGGCTTTACAGTGCGTGGTGCGCGTCCGGGAAAAAATGTGCAACTATCGGAGAATGAAATACGCAGCTTATGCCTGAAGTCGCGTGAAATATTCTTATCACAGCCCATTCTACTGGAACTTGAAGCTCCTCTCAAAATTTGCGGCGATATACACGGACAATACTATGATCTGTTGCGTCTATTTGAATACGGTGGCTTTCCACCAGAATCAAACTATCTATTCCTTGGCGACTATGTTGATCGTGGAAAGCAGTCACTGGAGACGATATGCCTTCTGCTGGCATACAAAATAAAATATTCGGAGAATTTCTTCTTGTTGCGCGGAAATCATGAATGCGCTAGTATTAATCGTATCTACGGGTAAGTAACCAAATTGATTTATAATTATCAAATTGTGAATTATTATCTAAAGGAAGAATTAGAGAGAAATTTTCCGTTTATATATAATAACAACAAGAAAATTGTTCACACAAGTTGTGCAAAACTATCAATTGAATTTGCCATTTCGGATCCAAGCCATAGCAGCTGTTTCCCTTAATGCGATATTCGCTAATCAAAAATACGCTTTCGTGACCTGCTCTGTAACACGCTAGAGTGTTTACAAATTCGATTATATGTATGGTCTGCCTATTACTGATGTAATCTATTCAATTCATCCGTTAACAGATTTTACGACGAATGCAAGCGACGTTACACCATAAAACTGTGGAAAACATTTACGGATTGTTTCAACTGTCTCCCCGTGGCAGCGATTGTCGACGAGAAAATCTTTTGCTGTCACGGGGGTCTAAGTCCTGATCTATCCTCAATGGAGCAAATTCGACGCATTATGCGGCCTACGGATGTTCCTGACCAGGGCCTGTTATGTGATCTATTGTGGTCTGATCCCGACAAGGATACCATGGGATGGGGAGAAAACGATCGTGGTGTGAGCTTCACATTCGGAGCAGAGGTATGAAACAAAACATGCTGTGAATATATTGAATATGTCAAGCCATTTATACATTTTTGTTGTTTCAGGTTGTGGGTAAATTTCTTCAAAAACACGAGTTTGACCTTATATGTCGTGCCCATCAAGTTGTTGAAGATGGTTATGAGTTCTTTGCCAAGCGACAGCTGGTCACACTATTTTCGGCCCCCAATTACTGCGGTGAATTTGACAATGCGGGTAAGTGATCATTGATAACTGCAAATCATCGATCATTGGCGTGTCATCTTTGGACTCTAGACAGCTTAGGTGTGGGTGTTATCTCTCTGAGTTGCTTATGCAAATGAATACGAATGTACTGCAGATAGCGTTCAGATTAGCTTGATTTTAGAGATAACCTTGTAGCCTGGAGATAACCTTCTTGTAATACTAGCAATAACATGTATTTTAAACCCGGGAATATACAAATTTAAAACTGTATTTATGGTCTAAACATGAATATGATCTACGAACATATGTACGTAGATGCCTTTTAGCGTAATCAGCATAAACAACGTTTTTTTTATCGCTAAGAGCTTAAATGTTATGAAAAATGATTCTCGTTTCCAAGTATTATTGGACAAAGCATTTTATATACATATTAATAACTCTCATTTCGATTTTTCTAGGTGCCATGATGTCCGTCGACGACACATTAATGTGCTCTTTTCAGATATTGAAACCCGCCGATAAACGACGATTTGTTTATCCCAATTTCGGCAGCTCAGGGCGTCCTTTAACACCGCCACGCGGCGCTAACAATAAAAACAAGAAGAAATAAGCAGGCACAATAATTTACAACACAAAAAAAAAAACAAAACAAAAACAAAAAAAACCAGGAATAACCAATTTAAAAGCGCAGAAAATATTTGTTTTTATCGAATATGTGTAATCGAATTGTAAGCAACGTTGTAAGGGTATCAGAAATTCATGCAATTTAGCCTATTTCATTTTGAGAAACGAAAAGCAAAAGTGAAAATACTTTTAATGAAACACACACATACATATTATATATATTATACATATAAACACACACACACAAACACAAATTGAGACACTTTAGTTCAAACTAATTGTAGTGTTAAACACTGCATAAGCAAGAATATCTCTTAATGTATTAATTTTATTTTGTTATAGTTTGTCCTTGCGAACAACGATCGCACACACAGGCATTCATATAAGCGTACAGTAGTTACGAAAAGTGCATAACAAACACACACACACACACACGCAAAGTTGTATTTATTGCATTTTAATCTCGCACAGCATTTTTAAGTTTTTTCTGCATAGCACAAACCAGGCTGAGCATTCTCCTTTTCCCTTTTTTTATCCTATTATCGTTTAGTGAATTTTAAAATATTTTTAATTCACTTTTCTTCTTTTTCTATGTGTGTGATTTGTAAGCATACGCATTAAGAGGGACAAAATGCTATGTTAGGCGCGTTTTTTTATAAATATAAATATACTTTATTTTTATTATTTTACGCTATCAATTTTTTAAATTCTACTAAATGTTTACTTAGTTTTAAAGCCAAGCAAATTTGAATTGTTTACACCAAAAATATTAAAATAAACAAAATCGTGTATATTTTTAAATTGTGTGCATCGACGCTGACGATGAAGCATGTAAAACACACACACACAAACAAGACGTGCATATAAACAAAATTTAAAACAAACAAACAAAAAAATATATAAAAAATCTAAAAAAAAAAAATTAAAATAAATTAATTATAATAAATGGCAAACAAAAATTCATTTTCGAGCAAAAGTTAAACAAAGCATTGAAAACAGCATACTTTTCAGTGGCACTGTGTGCCAGCTACCAATGTGAGCGAAACGACAAGAACAAAAAAAAAAAACAAAACTGCATGTTAAAAGAAATTTGTAAACAACAAGAGATAAAAAAAAATATATATACATATATGTACATTCGCGAATTTGTATTTGTATGTGTATTTAAAAAGAAAAGTACATTTGTACGGTACATTCTCGAGCTAAAAGGCCGCCACATTTAAGTATTATACTTAGAAGCTGCAAAACTATTCGTAGTACCGATCGAATACATACATACACTGCAGAGTAACTAGAAAACATAAAGTGGCATTTTTTTTAATGGATTTAATGTACGATCTGTTGTACGGATAGTTTGGCAGCTTTACTACTCTTATATGCATGTATGTATCTGCCTAGACCAATGTCTAGAAATATAAAACCTAAAGATCGTAGTTCTGTCTCTCACTTGCCCCTACAAATGGTTTCGTTTGTATAATCCCCGCCCCCAAAGCGCTCGACCGAAACAATCGCGTAAGCAACAAACCGAGTTATCTAAACTTAAATGTTCAGCTACACAGCCCAACCTCATAATCTCTTGTCGGAACCACTATAGTACTCTGTTTAATGTTGTATTGAAGGTAGGAAGATTACAGAAAACAAAAAATAAAAAATAAAACAAAAAAAAAAGAAATACAAGATTATTTAATATAGTTATTATCGGCTGTTTTCGACAAACGACAAACACATAAGAAACTATAATGTAATATCGTAAATTGCGTAAAACAGATAAAACACAACACTCGAAAATGCAAAATGGAAAAAAATTAAAACACATAAACGTAATAATATAAATGAATTGTAATTAAAATTTTTGAAAATTCCAAAAGACAACTAAACAATACAGCATAGAACGCATTCAACGCTAAAAGGCAAATGGAAAAATAAACAAAAGCAAACCATGAAGCACTTGTAACAAAATAGCACTGTTTTATTAAAGAGCAATCGAAAATTACACATGTATTAGACATACTATGTTATACCGAGGGCGTAAGCTTTAAATTGGGATAAGATCTGGTTCGATAAGAAACTATTAAGATTAGTTTAAAATTCATATATCATATCATTCACGACTGGCGATTAATACTATGGAATTATTTATTTATTTATTATTACATTTTATCCGATTTACTGAGAATTGTACCTCAAGGCGCAGCTTGGCTCCATTGGAGCGCAAACTGCTCCGGAGCCTCTTCCGATTGCCTCATCCTGCTGGATTTGCAGTTGGAGCAGCTTCTGGCGCAGAGCGTATGGTGTAGGGGTGATCAATTGCTGCCTGGTCTCATTCGCATGATTCTTTTTCCACTTGTCAGTGTCCGCGGTGGTCAGCTTATTGTAGGCGTTCTGCAGACGCAGCTCATCCTGTCGCTGGGCACTAAAGCAGTCGCTGGAATTGAGCAGACGAAACTGTTGCAGGGACATAAGGCGTTGCAACTCATCACTGCCATCCTGCTGTGGCTCGGAGCGAGGCATGTGCGTTGGCAAATATGACTGCAGTAGTGGTACCTGATCTTGACCCTGACCCTGAGGCTGTCCCTGACCTTGGCAAGCAGGCAAACGACCAATGGCGCAGGCGCGTTGCTCATAGAAACGTCGGTTGTCAGTATAATCGCATTGGCTGTTATTGTTGTTGCTTCTGCTGTTGTTATTGTGACTCAGCTCTCCATTGCCCCAGCTCAAAACCTTAACGCGACTTTCACGCTGCTGCTGCTGCTGCTGGAGTTGTTGACCGCAGGAGCTACAGCAGCTGGAGCAACGTTCGCTTAAGTTTGTCGACGTGGAGTTGCGCCTACTGAAGTCACGATTTAACCCACTGTTCGAGTGTCCAAGTCCCAGTTCGACCCTATTGCTGTTCCTTACATGCGGCCGTTTGATAAACTGTGTCTGTGGCTGCACACTCAGTCGGGATGATGACGTCAGTGAACGCAAATCACTACGCGTACGTGGCTGCTTCAAGATGCTGCTGGTGCTGCCGCAGCCGTTGTGTCCACAATAGCACCTCGGCATATTTCTAATAGATATTCGAGAACGGGCCCCAAAAACTGTTCTGTGCGTCCGGAGAATGTTGAGCGCAGACTGAAACCGAGCGGCAAGGGTAACCGGTTTCGACAGACCCAACATCAGCAACATCACTGACAACAACAGAAGCAGCAGCAGCTTTTGTGGCTGGTGTTCCCATGCCCAACACCGTTAGATGGTCGGGGTCTGTTTATGTTCGAATAACAATTGCGACAGTTTCCATAGACACATTCCACCGGCAGACCGAGGTCCTCGACTCGAACTGGCCAAACGAATGACTTAGGCAACAAACCTCAATTTACAACCGAACTTGCAGTTATTGCGTACTATCGATCAGAACTAATTGGTGAGTTGTTGTTGTTGTTGTCGTTGTTGTTATTTTGACTACCATGGGAACCGGCTGGCATTTGAGGTGTCGAAATACGACGGGATTCTGTTGCCGAGGCACGTATGCACTCGCTTTAAACCATTGCACAATTTCAAGTTTAGGAATTAATATTCCTAACAATTTTAAACGTTACAAACAGTTTAATTCTATAATCCAAATTGTCTCTAAAATTTATATCTAATACAGAAAGTGGAACAAAACAAGTTTTACATTTTCTTAACATGATTTCAATAAAAGAATATCGCAGGTTTCAGTCTAAAGAAATTCCAAATCAAATACATTACTTTGTGCGAATTACCATGGTTGTAAGAAGATATTAGTAAAAGTAGTTTATATTTATGTTTGTACAGTATACCATATGTAACGTCCGCAGTTTTCAATACCCATGTAACCAACTTAGGAGACGAACCACCGACTCTTTTAATGACACCCCAATTAAACAAGGTTCATTGAACAGCAAACTAGCAAAAGAAAAACAAAACCTGAAAGGGCACACCACACAGGGTTGCTAGGTTTTCTGGGTTGTCAGTCCTCGTTCGCTTCCTCCTTCACAGTTGCAACTGTCTACTCATGATCGTGAATGGCAATTGGTTGCATTGCCCAAAGCGGTCAGGCGGAAAGCCAAAAGTTGCAGCAAGTGGTACGCACATATGCATGTTTATGGGCCAAAGCTCGGTGTGGCACAGTGGGCAAAATTGTTTAGAAACGAAACAAAATATGTTCATAATATAATGCATTTATTTTTCTTATAAATAAAATAATAAATAAATATATATGACAAATAGTTAAGCTGTTAATATGGTTAGAAAAATTCATAATATATTTGCTTATTTTAACCGCCGTCATGGTGGTAATGACTTAAACTCGATAGATATGCTCGGCCTAAGCGCGAAGGAAGCTTTCGTGAATCGAAGCTTGGTATAAAATTCGGGCGCTTGGAGCATCCCGCGTGCATTGCGTGATAAGTCGTCGTGTAGAGAAGCTAAGCTCAGCTAAGCCCAGTGCGCTGTTGATTGTCTCTCGCTCTTCGTTTGCCTGTGTGTTGTGCTGCTGTTTGTGAGCGTGTGTTTGTGTGTGTGTGTTTGTGCGTGTGTTACCAATATTTCGCATCGCATCCGATTTCAAGCGACATTATGTCAAAACAATCGACACTTTTATTGCTGCTGCTAATCGCAGTGGTTGCGCAGGAGACCACAAAATGTGTAACGGTCGCGCAAGATTTGCGTAAGTAACACTAACACCAACAACAATTCGATAAAACAAGTGCAAAATAAAAGTATTCGTTAGGTTTTTATTTGCGCATTTGATATTTAATTTTGCCTCTGCTTTTGGCTTTTGGTTTTGGCCGCTTGTAAACCCATACGCAGGCCCACCACGCTGTTTATGGCCAAAACGTGATCAATTATTATTATTTATGTGCGTCTGATCGATGGCACATTGCCTTGAAGGTCACGCAATGGAATATTCTTCAATGGACTGCCAGGGTTGTGAAGTCCAAATTCAAACTATTTAAATATTCTTTGTTGCGGGTGTGCAGCTATCGCGATGCGGTTAAAGCTGCAACCTGCTGCAGTCGTTCGATAGTTATGCAATCAAAACTGGTCCACAGCGGTATATCGATAAACGAGTTTGCAGACAGTCGGTCGGTGAGTCAGTCGGTCATTTCACTTCCGCTTACTGCTGGCCCGCTGTAACTCGACCAGAGATGCCAAGTTGGCAAGAAAAGGATACCCACTCTTTACAACTGATTGATTTGGAAATGTACTCGTATAATTTTATAAAAGTAATCAATAATCATGAATAATTAATTATTCACTACAAATGTAGAGGGAAACGGCTAAAACGTCAACACAGCTCTTGACACATTTATTTTTTGCAAGCTGCCAGCGCCGCTCAGCAAAAAGACTACTGTTAATCACAGCCAGATGTTGCCGTAGGTCATAAGTTGTTTTATCGGCCCATCTGAAAGACACAAAAGAGCAGACTGCTTTGACTTGACATTGAAAAGCCGTAATATGCTGCTCATTTCGGTGTTCGCTTTGGGGTTATTTAAAACAAGTTTTGTGGGCAACGAACTCTGAAAATGTGAATTACTGACACAATTACATACTTCCGCGACACTTTCAATGCCACGATCACAGCGATCTGATCTTAATTTACCTCTATGTGTTTTTTTTTTAGCCGACAACTTCCCCAAGTGCAAACGCGATGCAAACTTTGACAAGTGTCTGGTGGATGCTGTCAATCAGGCGATACAATTGCTGAAAACCGGTTAGTACAGTTATTAATCGCATATCAGACATCGTGTATCCGACTTTTAATGCGCAGCCTAATGAGATGATGAACTATTTCAATAATTCCACAGGCAACAAAGAATTCGGCATTCCTCCACTGGAGCCGCTGTCCGTGAAGAAACTAGTTATAGATGCCGGCAACGCGCCGATAAATCTACGTCAAGCCTTGAAAAACGTGAAGGTGCACGATATGATCTCGACGAGCAAGATCCAGCGGTACAGGTAGCTATCAATCGCCGTCAACCCCGAAAACATTATGCGATTACATTAACATTCCTTCCGTTTTTAGAACCGACTTAAATAAACATTTAATCATCTGTGATAGTAAAACCGATCGCATAGAAATGCTGGGAGACTATGAAATGTCTGGAAGAATTTTATTGCTGCCCATTACTGGTCACGGGAAAGCTAACATTACTTTAATCAATACCAAAATCGAACACCGTTTAATTGGAGAACCTTTCGAGAAGGAGGGCGTTAAGTACATGCGCCTCAAAGAATATCAAGTTTCAATGGAACCTAAGCGAGTTTACTTGAAATTCGAGAACCTCTTCAACGATAAGACCTTGTCTGAAGGAATGAATCGCTTTTTGAATGAGAACTGGGAGACTGTTTTCAACGAGTTGAAGGTGGGTTACTCTAAGAGCTTTGGTCTGGTATTTCGTGAACTTTCAAACAAAATTTTTGAGAAAGTACCTTTTGATAATATATTCCTAAGTTAACCATTTTAGTTGTAAATGTAACTTATGTGTGTTGTTAAATTAGTAAATAAATAATAGAAAACTATTGTATTAATACCAAATACAATTTAAAAATGAAAATTGCGCACTCTGTATTGATAATCGATTAATGCTGCAAAAAAACTATCGACTAAGGTTAGATTGTTTTGTCGATAAATTCAAAACACAATAAAATACTACATTTTTTAAATTTAGTATTTGCGGGTAGTCATTAAATAAACAAATCGATAATACCATCACCATACTGCCAGCCCTCGTGAATTTGTCATCGCCAATCTTGCAGTTTTGGCACTTTCAAAAGAAAAACTTGTAAATGTGCATTGTTTTTGTTTGACCATTCATATCTTTATTTGCACAAAGCAAATAAAGACCGCATACGGCAGACCACCTGGTAGAGAACAATGGCCGGCGTTGATGGAACAGTTCCCGAGGCTAAGTACCAGAAACTGGCGAGCGAATACTCTAAGGTAACAGCAACAGTTTACGCCCCATTCGAGAGTGTATTTTAATCTAATTTATTGTACTTCCGCTCACACTCAGCTTCGGGCTCAGGCGCAAGTATTAAAGAAAGCCGTTATCGATGAACAAGCAAAGGAAGCGCTTCTACGCGAGCAACTGCAACAGAATGGAACCTCATTGAGGCGGGCCGAGCAGGAGGTAGACTCGCTTGGTTTCCGCAACAAGCAACTGGAGTCACGTGTATCACAGTTGCAGCAGGAGCTGACAAAGCGGGAGAATACGTCTAAGAAGAAGGAAGTAAATAGGCGCATTGGCCTTTTAGGCGGTGGTGGCAAACAAGAGCCGCCAAGCGAAGCGGCAACCACAAATGTGGCACAGGAGGCGCTCATATTCGAGGAACTGCAAAAGAAAATAATGGAGAACGCACAGCTGACATTATTGGTAGGATACAAGGTCACATTCATACACACATTTACATTAACTATGTCACGTCACCCGCAGATCGATGATAAGCAAAGCGACTTGTTGCTGCATACGGAACGTATTTCAGAATTGGAACAGAAGCTGGAGAAGCGCATTAGTGATCAAAATGAGCTGGAAAAGCGTTTGCGCAAAGAGGTTGAAACTCTTCAGCATAGAAACTGTGAACTCGAAACAAAACTTGTCGATGCTGCCAGCATGGTAATAAAAAGTTACACTCAACTGTTAGTTACCCTGCACTCATTCTACAACTCATGAATACAATGTTTAGGACATTAGGACACCCTGTGTTTGTTTATTCCCCAATCGCAAGCCGCTCTGCTTATGTACATTAAATATTTTAATTCTCAGGGTAGAGTGTAGTGTGTGCTGCATGTTCAACATGTACAATTTTTAAATGAGTGCAGGAAATGTAAAAGGAATGTATATTATTAAATTACTAATGAATAAATTACCATTGCCCTTACAGCTGGGCAGTGAAGATGCTTTAAGTGCAACTGGGAGCGACAGCACACCCCTGCATAATCCGCAGCAACAAATACTCAACACCAATGGACCCTCTCTCACTGCCGAAGAGAGAATAGCGCTGCTGGAGAAGGAAGTGGCGCATTGGAGGGCGCAATATGAGGTTGCCAAGCTTTCCAACAATTTTAACACAAGCTCGAACACGAACATAGATCTCGGAAACAGCATTTGTAGCTGTAGCACAGCTGCAGCTGGCGTTACAGTTAAACCATGCTGCCTAGAACAAAAAGCTGTTAGCCAACGTGCTCGAGACTCACTGCAGGAGCCCCCAGATCCACCCACTAAGGAGCAGCTAATCTACAGTGTCTTTAGCAAAAAGTATGAAGACCTACTGCGTCTAAAGGCACTGGCAGAGACCCGTCAGCGGTCGTACGAACAAGAAGCACTACATCTCCAGATCTGTTTAGAAAACGCAACGCAAGAACTTAAAGAGAAGGATGAGCAGCAGTCTAGTCTGGGCGGTGCGCTACAGACGCTCGAGGAAGAACTGGTAAGCTAATAAAGTATCCCGCTGCACAATATGTAATTTAACTTTAAATTTTTAGACCACAACGCGTATTAACTACGAGGAGCAGATTAGCGTGCTGACAGAACAAGTGATTAGCTTAAGTGAACAACTGGCTGCCTGCAAATGAAGTATGAATCTTCGTCGATTTAATGTATATTTATTATTAATTTAATGAAGTAACTAAGCCCCGATATCCATGGAAATTGGCTGATTATCGGATCACGCATTATTTAATGATAACAAGAAAATATGACACCAAGATAATTAATTGTTTTAGGTGTTCCAAGAGAAACCCCACATTTCTAGGTCCAAGACGAATGCAGTGTTTGTATATAGCTAATGAATATATAAATTTATATAGTATCTTTATGTATATTTTTAATATTTTTAACTAAAGTTTAAAAAGAAAGAACAAGTTAACATTAAACTACAATTTAATGGAGAAGGACGAGCCACAGGAACAGCCCTGCTCGGCCAGTGGGTTGGCAATCATGCGAAAACCAGCCCTAATCAACTCGCTGTGGTAATCTACGGTAGCTCCGGTACAATAATCCAGAGAAATCGTATCAATGACTACCTTGGCGTTTCCTTCACCAAACTGCAAATCATCCTCGTTGAGCTTGCTATCCAAGTCGAATTTGTACTGAAATCCTGAACAGCCGCCACCCTCGACAGTGATACGGAGAAATGAACCATCAGTGCATATTTCCCGCAGACGCTTCAAGCAACTGTCACTTACTTGCAGCTGCGGTAGAGTGGTATCTTTAGATGGAGCCGGAATACTTGCAGCACTGGCGGCATCTTTAGCGGCATGTCGCAAGGGAGCCGTTGAAAGTAACAAATTCCTAGAAAACAAATTACTTTAGCAGCTATTAAACACATTACATTAGTTTTAGTACCTTTGAAACACAGGTCTCGCCAGCTGACGCAATACAAAAGCCATTGTGGAAATTTTATTAATCTGAAAATTCAATAGCAAGTCAGAAAATCTCGTAATCAAAACAAAACTCAATAAACAGCTGCTTCATGATAAGTCCATATTCATCGCATAAAGCAATTATCTATCGATATGCCGATATACAAAAGTCAATGGTCAATGCAGTTGCATACAAAAAACTTTGTAATAATAATATAATAATATACGAACCTTTAATCGAGTAAAATAATTGATATGCCGATATCACAAACAAAAATAAATAAGATGTTCTAATGTGCCTATCGAATATTTATAAATCGATAACAACCCGAATTCATAGCTGCGTCAGCGCTTGCGCTTTCTGTTTGGCTGGCTGCGGAATTTTTTGAACGCTTTACTTGAGTAGTTAATCAAAGTGCTTATTTAAATAATTGTTAATAAATGTTTTACTGTTTTGTACAATTTTAACTGAATATGGCACTTAAAATGGCCGCAAATGCAAAACCCGAGCCCAGCAATAAGCAGCGACCACGATATCTTGACGATCCCGACCGTGTTCGAAAAGATCTTGAACATGAGCGTCGCATAACTCGTTTACAGCAGGTAAGACGCAGTTAAATTTTCAAAGTTTGCCTTGTAATCAAGTTACGAAATCGAATTACTATGTCAGGTACGTGAGAAATCGAACACATTGGCGAGGAAGATACGTGAAGATGTTGCAGCCGAAAAGGCGCGCCAAGTAGATAAGTTTGAACAGATTAAGCAGCAGGAACTAAATGCATGGCGTGAGCATGTTGTGGCCAAGAAACACCAAGACTACCGTACAGCTGTGTTTCAGGTGGGAGCCGCCCATCGTGCTGCCTTGGCTGAAATTGAAAAAACTGAACAACAGAAGCAATTGCGAGCAAAAAAAATGCAAAAGTGCCGTCGTCTTGCCTCAAAAACTCAACTAACAAAGACCTCCGCATCAAATCTACTACGCATGCAAGGAGGGAAAGATCAAAATGTTGAAGGACGTGTTACGGCAGGGACACAAACACCAGTGCAGGCAAAGGACAGCGGGAAGGAGAACAGATTGTGCAATAAGAGATGTAAACAGAGATGTGATAAACGTAGTAAGCGACATCCTTGTACAATGGAAGATTTAAATGTTAGCCAGGAAGACGATGAAATCACAGTCGACATTGTGACAGAAGAGAGTAGTTGCGATGAACAAACTCCCACAACAAGTGAGTCAGGAAAACTACGGAAAACCCCTCCTGTGATTTTGGATGTGGACAGAGAGAGTGAAGACTCTCTTGAACTATGCTCCCATGATGGCATTGAAATCAACGATCGGCACATGGAAACCAACCGCCAATTTAGTCGTATTGTGCAGGGCAGCCCCTCCCAGGAGACAAAAGCGAGTCAGTCGCGCAAACGCTTTACTCGAATCTCCGACTTGGTCCAGCAACTGGAACCTGAAGCCAACGCGCCAATTAGTACCATCCGTGGCGCAGATACAGCATCATTGAAAAGCAGCTCACCCCGTAGAGGAACTACAGTTAATCTGGGTTCGGGCTCATCAAGAAACAGAACGGACTCCAGTTCACCTAGATGTGTGATAGCTTCACCGCAAGCAAGCATATCCAGCAAAAAGGCAACAGATGCTATAAGCTCCCCAAAGCAGTCATCATCCAAATCTGCGGCGCAGCAAGGACCGTCTCAAAAGCGATCGCTACGATTCAGCAGCAAGTCATCTATGCCAGAGAAAGTAATTGATGCTGGTATTAAACGCGGTTCGGTAACGTCAGCCGCAAGTTCACAAGCAGCCCGAACAGGGCTACAGGGAAAAGGAAAATCTAAGTCTTTACAAGAGATAACCAAGGCGCAGGCGCAACAGAAAGTAACGCCTATGCAGGTGCCGCCTTCGACGCCGGTGATCGTAGATCAGCCGCTGCAGCAACCACCAACCCATGTGCAGCAACAGTTTGTTCAACAACCGCGCCAGCAACAAATGCCAATGCAGCAACCGCCGCGTCAACAACAAATGCCAATGCAGCAACTGCCGCGTCAACAACAAATGCCATTGCAGCAACAGTCTGTTCAACAGCCGCGACATCAACAAATGCCAATGCAGCAGGAGCCTCTGCAAGCCCCTATGCAGCATCCAATTTTCCCGCAGATACCGATGACAGCGCTTCATCCTTTTCCACAGCCAATGTTAGAACCCAACATGTTGCCTCCCTATCCTTTTCTGCCCTATCCATTCCTATGCCAACCACAAGGGTTTCCAGCGCCACCAATGCCAATCTTTCCAGCAGCCCCACAACAAATGCGTCCGATTGTTGGCGCTTCTTTAAATCAACCGATGTGCACCACCCAATCGACCGTCACTACAACAACCTCCAGTGTAGGCCAGAAACCGAGCGTAACTACCTCGACTGGGAAACGTGTTCAGTATTATGATCACAATAACAAATATCAACGAAACTACGAACCATCTTCAAAGGCGGTACAGGTAAATCCGCCGGATGAAACGCAGTTAAATGCTATGGATCATGCACGTATCGAGACACAGCTAAGTCAGATAAGAGAACAAGAGCTAGAGAAGTTACGGTAAGCATTTTTCAACAATAGTCTAATTGATCTAAAAAAATATTATGCTTTCTTACTTTTTTCAGCAAAGTCAGTGAAGAAAGGGGACAGAAAGCGCTGCAGCGTGAGCAAGTGCGTCGGGATTGCGCAGAGCTCACTGAGAAACTAGATGCATTAACACAACAGAATCCCCAGCTTCTTCCAAGTGATGTAAGTTTGATTCATAATTAAATCACATGCTAAGATTTGTACATGTTTATCCCATTTTCGAGCAGGCCAACTTTGTTCCAAGCCATCGGTTTGCGGATTTGGCAAGTCGGCGAGAACAGAAAATGAATGAAGCCGTGGAACAGATGCTGTTGCGTCCGGCCATTGTAACATGTCCCGAAATAGGTGCGGCTAGTCGTCGTTCCCCTAAAAAAACATATACAAACGGCAAGTCACATGGCTTCGAAGCCATAAATGTTGGCGAACCGCCAGCTCAAAAATCTGAAGATATCGGCAGCTCAGGAAGTTGCTGCTCCATGTTACTTGACTATGTAGATGACCAGAGTAAGCAACTTCGTTGTGAGCTAAGGGGTACGCAGTCTAATACGACAAAATCAGAGAAGCTGAAAGATTTGCTACAACGCATTGAAAAAATTCGATCACAACTGCTGGCCGAGCTGAAAGCGGGGGATTTAAATGAGGCTAATGCTCAGAAAGTCATTGAATCAATTAGTAGGGAACGGCTCGACATACACACGCTTGATGAACGTGAAAGTGAATTGCAGCGAAAGGAGGCACTACTGGATCAGCGTGTAAAACAGCTGTACAAACAACAGGTTGGCAAGAAAAAGGATGAAAGCCCCGTTGAAATTATCATAAAGGTAAAAAGCGATGGCACTGTAAAGCAGTATGGTCCAAAATCGCAACTCTCTGACAAGTCCAGTTCCAAGGAAAAACTCAAAGAAAACAAAGAGAAAAACGGAATAAATGAAGGAACCAGATCTACTGATTCAGCGCCCATTTCGACAGATCGAAATATTCAAAGTCACCGCCAGAACTCAATAGACTCCACTTCTACCCAGTATCGGGAGTTGCCACCGGTAAACTATGAGAATGTCAAAACCGCCTCGGCTGATTCAGTTGCAAACACAATTGAGCCTTTGCATCCAAAGATTGCCCAGTATGTTCAGCGTCTGTTAAGTTTGTCCAAAAATTCTATAGAAAAGCTGGGCGTTAGCAGCTCTGATAGAAGCACTCCGACATCATCAATGATCAATCAATCAAATAACATATCTGGCCAAGTGCCAATAGAGGAGCCCGAAAGTGAGCGTGTAGAGCGAGCGCAAGCATTACTACAGGATAATCGAAGCTTTGTCAATGAGCTGGAGGACACGATTCGTGGGCAACAAAAACAAAATGAAATACAACAAGAAAAGCCAATGGATAATATCTCATGGAACACGCGTTTGAATTCTAATAAGAAGCTACAAAGGCAGGGGACAAGGAACAACACTCAAAAAGATACTCGCACGAAAAAAGATATCCCAGCAGAGAAGAAGCTTAGCAAGAATATAGAGGTAAAAAAGGTTAAAAAGGCGAAAGATCCTGAAAACATTTCAGAAAAAGTACCTAGCACTAAGAATTCACCTCGCAAAACTGAAAACATCCGCCAGGAAGAACGACCGATCTCGTCAAGGAGCAACATGAGCTCGAATACCTTGCCTAAAAGCAATGCTGGTGTGGCGGCTAATATGTTGACAAAAGATATGCCTTTAGTTCCGACAGAAGTGACCGCCCGGCAACCCGATTCGGTCCCGAGTCGCAGTAGTCAAGGTCAAAAATCAGCTTGTTCCAGCCAAGAATCGTCCACACATCAAATGGAACGGTATGCTAAGCTCACAGAGAACTGTACACAGCGCATTGCGGAATTGACTGAGCTAATCACAAAGGTGCGAGAAGAGAAACAGCGTCTGGTAGAAGTCACCCTTACCTCAGCCAGTGAGGGAGATCGGCATTCCACAGAGTACTTTGATTTACCGCATAAACTGGATAATCAATGCGGCAGCGATAGCCACAATACGACAACTCAATCCAATTCGGAAGCAATGCCACCGTTGCAAAAACACAAGCCAACCGGCGCCAGTTTGGATAGTGGTATTTCCGGCTCTCGTCCCATGACAGCAATGGGCTGTGTCGAGGAACAGAATGCAACAACATTAGATGTCCCATCAGCAGCTCATCGCCGGATCAAAGTTCCACCCGCAACAATACGACGTTATAGTCCTCAGATGGCCGAAGAGCTACCTCACGAGCTGTCCACCATAACGGAGGTGGATACGCCGGCCCAGTCACACATTGCACCAGTACCCATTGCGTTTCCCAGTTTTGAGCAGTATGCGCGCGAGCTTCAGGTAAATCTGAATAACTTAGATATGGATCAGAGCCTGCGACTAAAGCACGAGTTTCATGAGCTCATCCAAGTGATCAAGCAACGAGGTGCAAACGCGGATTATCGTGAGTTCCCAAGTATACATGCCTATCTTCATGATGTTACTGCGATCACAACAGCAACACGTGCACAAATCGAGGAGGACCAGATTGATCAGGCAGCTTCAATCCCAGCTGATGAGATGATGAAATGGCGTCTGTCCCATGTCACTATACACGAGTTCCCCGATCGTCGAGAATATATGCAGCAGTTAATGGCAAGTGTGCCTCCCGAGCAGCGGGATATGATTGACAGCGCCAGCTTGGAAAGTAGCGACTCCTTAGATGTGGAGGCGGAGCTTCGTCGACGCCACCTGCTAAAGAACTCCTTTAGACGTACCCCGACAGACATTGCTGACAATGATATAGCTAGCAGTACCCGGCGAGAGAGTATACCGCCGGATAACATCCAAAATGCGCCCAACGAAAGTGGCATACAGCCATTTCCAGCGTTGCAGTCTAGCATGCGCCAGCGACAGCGAGAAACAAAATCTCAGTGCAAGAGCCTGAGTAGCAGCTCCCCAGAACCCCGTAAAAAGCACCAGAGAAGTACTGGTGGTGGTCCCTCACCACCACAGGATGTCAGCCAGATGGGACGAGCTCTCAATTTACGCGACTTCCTAACTCATGAGCTTCTCAAGCATCGTGTCCGCAGCAGTGGCAGCAGCTCGGAGAGCACTGATGATTCTCTAAAAAGCAATTTTCTGCAGTCAGTTATTGATTCTTTGTCCAGGTCAAGTACACCAAAAACTTCTGGTCTTGGACATGGCACCAATGGCACCAACGATCGCCAGAAGACCTCAACACCCGTGGGCTCGTTTGCCACTGGCCTTGACAGGACTGGTTCCCTGCAAAGTTCCGAGACACAACTATTCTCAGTCGAAAGCCGGATCTCTGCAGTGAACTATGCCGATGGTACACCACCTGTGCCATTTGACCAGCAGCGTATGTCACCAGCAATAGATTTTAGGGGTCCCAGCATTGGAACGAGAACTCCCAACCGTAGAAACGCATCTCGTAAATGATGATTGTATTTTCTAAAATTAGTTTTTCTTTAATTTTCAATTTAAAAGTGTTCTAACTAAATCGAAATATTTAAAAAATCAATTTTAAATAGATTTATTTGTGTATATTTTTATAAAAAACAACTATGAATTTAATTTTATGTCAAATTATTATTGTGTATTATTAATGCGGAATATGTTATTTAAATGTTGCATTCCTCAAATACTAAATTATTCGCAATATTCATTCCTCTATGTTTCCATTATTTATTTATATCCCAGATCGAAACTGTACCATTTGCAATTTTATATCTAATTATTGTGTACATTTTTAATAAAAAAGTATAATTTATTTGAAATCGCTTTAAATATTACATATTATTTCAAGTACAAGAGCTCACAGTGCGGTTGTATTTGTGTGTGTTTCACTGTACAGATTATATCTGCACATAATATAAAGACATTTTCTAAAAAGGGATATTCTTAATATTTATTTTGTAGTAAATATATATTGTATAAATTACATATATTGAAAAATTACAAAAAATTCGTAGAATATGAAGAAAGTTGGTGCGAGTAAAGGATCTTAGTGCTTTTAAAATTTTCAGATCATTAAGTTAAGTACTTATTTAACTGGGCGTGGACATTAAGTATTTTTGTGAGAAATAGCACCAACATATTTAATTATTTTCAACTACTCGATTGTCTTAAGATCGTTGGGTAAATGTCGAAATATGAATATTATTTGTTGTACAAATTGCTATCTTCACTATAAGTATAGTACAGTAGTTCTAAGTACCATGGATCAATTAATCTAAGCACTGTATGTACGTACATTGGGCAGTATGTCTTCACATTTTAAGTAAAAAACTTGTACGATAAACCGACAAAGAAAAAAAACGAATCGAACAATATCAAGTAAAGAATTTAAGTAGCACTCACAGAATAATTAACAAATTAAGAATTCACTTGAAAGTCTTTTTCACTTGCTGACAAAGCACTGGCATGAAAGCTACTTACATACGTAATAACTTAAAAGGCAATATGCGAAATACACTATCTGAACCGACAATAATAATAATAATTTGAATATTAACATATCTATCAAGATTGTAAGTATTTTTGGCGCTATCAAAGGGTATCACCCTTCAGATCATATCTTAAATTAAAGGCTTACCATGAGTCCCGATAAATGCGAACCTATTCACTCTTTTTGTCTTCCAGTTTTCGCTGCTCCTCTCGCTGTTGCTGCAGTCTTTTGAATGTCTCGCTGGCTACCTTCTTAAGTGCCTCAGACTCTCCGCCCGTGGCCTCGACCATCTGCCTCAGCACGCCATGTGGCTTCTTCAGCAGCAAATGCGGAACATCGAATTCCGCCGCATTTCCAGCATCCATAACAATGATACGGTCGGAATCCATAACCGTGTGGAGTCTGTGGGCAACAGTGAGCACTGTGCACTGTTGGAACTTCTCACGGATTGTACGCTGAATCAAAGCGTCGGTCCTGCAGCAGAAAATAGTTTATCCCTTATTAAGTATTCATCATTTAGTTTACTTACTGAGGGTCTACATTGGCGGTGGCTTCGTCCAGAACAAGAACTTTGTTGTTTCGCAGGATTGCACGGGCTAAGCAGAGCAACTGCCGTTGGCCAACACTGAAATTGCTGCCTCGCTCGGTTACCATGAAATCGAGACCAGGAATAGCTGCTCGTAGCTCAACATCTTCCAGAGATCGCCAAATCTCTGCATCGCTGTAGCGCTCAAATGGATCTAGATTGTAGCGAATTGTGGCCGAGAAGAGCACAGGATCTTGGGGTATAATCGATATGCGGGTACGCAAAGTTTCCAGGCAGATGCTACCAGTCTCAACACCGTCTATGTAGATTCCTCCATCGATATAGGCCAGACGGAAAAGTGCACCGATCAGTGAGGATTTTCCAGCTCCTGTACGACCAACGATTCCCACCTTCCATCCCGGTTCAATGGTCAAGTTAAGATGTTTCAATACGGCCGAACCGTTGGGATCATATCGACAACTCATGTCACGGAATTCTACTTCTCCCAAAGTTGGCCACTGCGGAGGGGGTTCCTTTTTAGCAACCACTGACTCCTGCTCAAGTTCTGTGTACTGTAGTACACGCTCCACACTCGTCATTTGCTGAAGTGATTCAGCCACCTGCCTGACACCATACTGCACCATTCCTGTGAGAATCATGGCCTGCGAGATGGCGAGACCAACGTTTCCACTGTAGGTACCTGCCGGAATTGATCATAATGAGAGCAGGTGTATTTGCAAACCCGTTGAATAGGCAACTTACTCTCGCTACTAATGATAAAGCTGAAGGTTACGGCTGCAAGGAAGGCGCAGCTGACACAGTCGAGCCAGAGACCCAACGCTGTATTGGCCGACATCGTGAGCTGCCAGACGCTGCTGTGCACGTCTTGGAGTAGATCAAACTCTTTGGCCACCACATCTTGCATCTGGCGTGAACGAATTATTGGTAGTCCCGTCAGGGAAGAGCTGAGATGCGAAAAAACTGGACTACGGCAGATTCCTTCGAGACGCTTGAGGTCCTGTGAAGGTCGCAGATACAACTTCAGAACGATTACATCGACGATACCCACAACAAGCATGGCTGCCATCAGCACTGGATTCACAACAGAAATCACTATCAGAATACCAAACATGACCAGGGCAATCTGTATGAAGTCCATCATGGCGCGCGGTAGTAGTTCATCTACAGCTCCCATGTCCTTAGAGAAGCGATTCAGAATTCGACCTGATGGATTCGTGTCAAAGAACCGCATCGCAGCATGCAGAATACAACTAAACATCCGATCGTGCAGGACCTTGGAAGCGTGCATGCAGATCTTGAAGAAAAGGAACCCTCTAAATGTGGTCATGGCCACTACCATTATGATCAGTCCTCCATAGATGTACATGCACTCATATGTAGTGAAGCTAGTGTCTTTTCCTTGCGATCTTTGATGTTCCTGCTGTGCCCATATGTTTGCGAAGTAATCCGAGCTGCTACACACGACCTGAGAGAGGATCATGATGCACACCATGAAGCTGAAGCTCAGGAATGTGCTGCCGGCATGGAAGTACTCGTACCACACCCGTGCCGAAATTCCACCAGAAGCCTGAGCCTCGGCTACCTCTTCTTCTTCCTGGTCGTATTCCGCCTGATCACTGGTGCTGAGCTGTAAAAAAGTTTTTCGGTTAGGTATTACATAATCCACTAAGTTCTTCTCTTACTCACCGACTTGCTGCCATACGTAGAGTTGCTTTGTTTACGCAGGGGATGGTAGCCGTCGCGAACACCATCGATGTAGGGTATATCATCATCGTCTTCGGCCAGCGGGTCTTGAATACTAAGCGTAGCCGTTGAGGATGATTTAAGGCCACCATTTGCAGTTTCCTCCTGCTCTTTAGGGCGTTCCAGCAACTTGGCAAAATCCAATTCACTGTTGATAAGATCCTGATATGTGCCCTGTCTGAGAATTTTACCGTTGTCAACAATGACAATCCAATCTGCTGCAGAGAGGAAGTGCACCTGATGGGTGACTAGGATTCGTGTTGCTTTCTGTTGCGCCAGTCGTCCAGCTGGTCCGATAACCTCATCGAACAGATGTCGTCCCACATGTGCGTCCACAGCACTCAGAGGATCGTCCAGCAGGTATATGGAAGCGTGTTTGTAAACAGCTCGAGCCAAGCTAATCCTAGCCCTCTGGCCTCCCGATAGCGAAGCTCCACGCTCTCCCACAATTGTCTTGTCGCCGTTCGACAACTGCTGAAAGTCCGTGCTGAGTGCACAACATTTGGTGACTTCCTGGTATCGCTTGCGTTCATATTGCTCACCAAAGAGGATATTATTCCGAACCGTGCCGGTGAAGAGCCACGGCTCCTGTGAGGCATAGGACAATTCGCCCTGCATAACAACGCCGCCCTCAATGATGGGCAGCTCGCCGAGCAGCAACTGCAGCAAGGAGCTCTTGCCAGCTCCCACTGGACCGATGACTGCGCAAAGTTGTCCCTTCTCAATCTGCAGATTAAAATTCTGGAGCGTACGTTGTGGCTTCAGCACATCCCAGTTGGCATGAACGTCCTTCAACACAATGGCGCGTGTGTCTCCGCCTTCCTGTTGACTCGTTTGCGTGAGACCTTTCACGTTTTCATCACGTCCCTCTAGCTGAAGATAAGCCTGAATACGACGTAGTGAGACCATTGCCTCAGCTCCAAAGGTCACTGCCATCGGATACCAGATGGCCGCTACCAGCTGCAAGATGTTGTAGTAACTGGCCGCAGAGAAGACAAAATCTGCTGTGATTTGCTGTCCCATTAGAGCAGCTGCAGCAAGTGTTATATAGAGGGTTGAGCGCTCCGTGAACACCATGGTACTGAGGTAGAAGCCACGCAGATAAGAGGCATAGCGAATCTGTTGAATCTCGCATCGCCTCGCCTCCGCGACAACTGCCTGGAATGGCTTTTCCCACGCATACATTTTGATCACCTGAATTCCTTGCACCAGCTCGTTCATGATGCCCACTCGTGCATCTGTCCGCTCGGCAATCCGCAGTCGGAGCTTCGAGGTTAATTTACTCAGCGCCGATTGCAAGGGCACCGTCTTCAGAAGCAGGCCAATGACACCAACCAGGGCTGGGATGCCGATGCGCAACCAGATGAGGTAACACGTGAGCACCGCCTGCAACGGCATTATCCATATCCAATGCATAAATATAAAGCCATAGTCCAAGCGATTCACATCATTCGAGAGCAGATTGATCAAGTAACCAGCTGGTGTTTGACCAGCAGTTTTCATGGACAGTCGCAGGGTCTTTCGGTAAATAAGCGAACAGCAGGCGATTCTCATTTGTGCGCCCATCAGGCGTTGCCTTAGATCAACATGATGCAGCAAAAAACAACCAAATAGCGTGGCGCCAACTAGGACCGTTGCAAGGCTATAGACATCGTTCCATAGATATGAAGTTGCCTCCTCAAAGAGATTCATTTCGGTGAAATTCGTTTCTTGTGCTGTCGAAAAATCCCCCTTTACATGCTCCTTCAGCGGGTTATCGGTATCCAAGGAGTTGGGTGAGCCATCTGAAAGGAAACTAAGAATTAACTCAAAATTGACTTAATATTTGATTATTAAGAGGAAGTGCACCGAATGTACATATCTATGAGCCTTTCTGCAGTCTGATTGGCCTATACGACTTAGGCTGCTCGTGACTTATAATTTGACTCCATCCACCATTACCTGTCTGATTCAACGTTGTGACAGCTCTTGCAGTGCGATTAAGGACATCCGTAAGGTTTTGCACAGCACCAGGAACGGAGGTTGGTGTGTTCTGAAACTGCAGCAAGAACTGAGCCAAAACAGCAGGTATCAGTGTTCTGTGGAAAGATTGGGTGAGCTAGAGTTGGATCATAGTGTTAGTTGACTTACTTAATCACTATATAGATTAAACTGATGATTCCATTGACAATAGTTGGACCCAAAAAACAGCGGAACAGAGCGTTGCGTAGACGAGGTTTTCTTGACTTAAGTTTTGCACGTTCCACTTCATCGTACCATTCACTACGAGGGAGAAACAGATATGAGAGATGATAGTAAGAAAGTAGTAGTAAAAGATTAAGAGTTAAGGGACGTAAGGCACTTACTCCTCCAGCCGATCGCCCAGCTGCTCTGAGTGATCTGCTTCCAGGCATTCGGTTAGATCATCTGTATTCAGTCCCTGACGAGATCCACGGTATAAGAATGGAACAGTCCAGGCAAATATCAGTTGCGACAAAAGACTCGCCCTCTGACGGGGATTCTTGCGATCCGGCTTAGAGCTACTGTCCATCTTCCGTCATGAGAAGGTATTTAGGAAACGCTACCTGCGACCAGAAACACACCACCACAGTCAGAAATAAAATATGCAATGCTGATAAGCCTGAGACATGTAGACTCCGCCATTTTTCCTTATCTATTTATTGTAGTAACCCAACCAGGCGACCTTGTACCCAATACTAGCACGCTTTGTTCCCGCAGACTCTCTAAACTTATGAAAGATGAATAGGCTAGCTTATGTCGTTTTTATTCTTATCTTTACGGTTTCGATTTCATATTTATTTGTTCTTGAAAAGTTCTTGTTCCTGAAAGTGTTGTTATGCAGTTAATTGTGAAACAGATAATTATAAGGCTAGTGTGATTTAATAATTGATTTCAAAAATTGATGAAGTGTATAATAAGCATACATATTTGAGTTACCAATTGAAATTCAGTCTAAACACAATTTCAATTGATTATTTCATTGTTTTATGGTGTGCAACTTGAAAATGATCTCAACCCTCATTGGGTCCATCGAAATGAATTTTAATTAAGAGTTGGCACTCATACCAATTAAGGAATCTCTATGAAGAGTCACAATATTGCACTGTAACTGTGAGAGGGGACAATCCTAAGAGGTAATAAAACAACGAGGGCTCTCTCTAAAGTTTTAATAGAAAATTCTCAAGAAGTTTGCATGTTTGACTCCGCAACGACCTCAATTCCATCATGCAACCCTCCATAGACACCAGACGCCAGACCGGTTTAGAGACGCTTATCGGGTAAACATGATATGGTTCCGCCGACGTGCGTTTACTTGAGCACGTTAATTAATAAAAATTATGATTATTGTCATAGGAATTGCGAAATTGCCGGCATCTTTCGTGCAGTTTGATTTACGTGTGATCAAGTGTCGCATCTTATCAATTACGCTCAAATAAACAAATAAGTGAACGACCGATACGCACAAGTATTAATAGTATATTTGCAATTGCACTCTATATAAAGTACATACATATGAATGTGTACTCCACCTTGTCTCTAATGTTGAGAGAGTAAGCTCTGCACAAGGTTCATCCGTCTGTATTTATCAGACTAACCATACTTTACTTTTATCTCTTAAGAAATTGTTTGCAGTCATAATGTTAATGCAAGTCTAAGATCTAAAGCGAGTGGAGTCTGGAAACTTAACAGCTCAACAGCTTTACAGTTGCAATAATAGAATATAATATATTTTAAAAAACATACTGGTTGACTTTCAAGAATTCCAACTAATTGTTCTGTTTATACATTCTGATTTCTACTGAAATTGTGTTTTCATCAAAGTTGATGATCAACTTTCTGTGTTGATTATTCATTTTTTCCAAATGACAACAAAACGATACTCTTTATCCACCCATTTAGATGGTTATTATACATAAAGAAAAGTATAATATGATATGAACGACTTGTGAAAAACGTTGAGACAAAAACAGAAAAACTGAATCATTCAAAATATGTACAGAACTTGCACACTTCTAGTATTTTGCCAGTTTCGATTTCATTGTAGACCAAGCTGTAAATACTTTTCAAGAAGTAGATATCTATGTATGTATATATGTACATATTGCTAATTCAAATGGTGATTAAGTTAAACAAAGAGCTGAATCATAATTATTTATCAGCAGAATGCGTTTTGGATTTTGTTCTAGAATTTCATTTCATACGAGTAGAAGATAAGGATTAATGCGTCAATTAATACAAATTTATCAAATGCAAATTCATTTCGGAGACAGATGCTTCTGCAACAACAAGAAGAATGACAACAAAAGATAGAGCGAATTTGGCAGTCGGCAACAAGACAATTCACCACAGCGATTCACGAAACATGCCGACCGAACCCACCTCTATTCACCACACCACAACACAGCAACAGTTGTTCGATTTTAATTTGCAAACATTATATGCAACAAAAACTAAGAGATAATGGAAGTAATTTGCACATAAAATTAGTTCCGCTTCTGTTTGAATACATAACATATGTATTTATGTACACATATATTCATATTGTCTGCTTCGCACTGATAACTAGCGAACACATACTTTTATATACATTCATGTTTTGTACAACCGGCAAATCACTGCAGGTATATATATATATATACCTCTAGTGTAGCACACATATGTACATATAAGTGCAGTAAATAATGTATGATTGTAAACGAGATTTATAGTCTTTCAAACGGTATCGACAGTACGTGCACTACACCTGACAATAAATCGACAAGCCGGTTCCCTCTAGCACTCCCTACTGGTGCGCAATGTTTCAAAGGTTTGCCTGAGATATCACATTAAAAATGACTCGCAAATGAGCAACAATTAATATACATGTATGTATGTATATGTGAAAAAACATAAACAATCGCAGACGCGAAAAAACGTATTGAAATTTACTACTATTATCGGATTTAATGACGTAAAGCCGCTGGGGAATTACTGCTCGAACTCAACAAAGCAACAAACTACCGAAAATTATATCTATGTATGTAAATATGTTAATTATTATGTTTGTACATACAAACACATGTATGTACATATGTTTGTGGGCCACAGACACACGCGATTCATCACATTTGCATACAAACGTACACAAACTTATACCTATGTATGTATGTATGTATTCACGTACCCAGCAAGTGCTTATGTTTAGAGGAAATTAATTAACTATCTTTTATTATCACAATTTCGATTGGTTCTGGCGTAACCTTTTTAATTTGTCTTGTTTTTTTGTTTGTACCGCGGAACCACTTGAAGCTTTCGATGTTGTAACACGTGCGGAGAACCCACCACCCGCGAATACGAAGCAAACTTCACGAACCACCGCCGAACAAAACAATTCAAGTACCGCCGCCGCCAACAGCTCGATTGCAATTGATTGTCGAGCCAAACTGAATGGGAACTTGTTGGCGTGCGTTTGCTTCTCTCTCTGCCGAATTCACCCAAGAGAGAGATATACAACCGAATGGGGAGAGCGAACGAGAGCAGGCGAGCAATAGAGAGAGAGAGAGAGCTATGTATGTAGATGTTGAGCAAATCGTTGAGCTGGCAACCCTAAATGCCGCAAACAGCTGAGACTTATTGGCTGACTCTTGTGGCTACACTTGACTACAAAATTTCGGAATATGCGTAAGTTATAAGGTAAACTCAGTTATTATTAGTTTATATAGGTTTTCACATTTAGTACATATGATTTTTATTACTTATGATATCAATTAGTTTATATAATAACATTTTAAAATGAAACAATAATTATTTTATATATATTTTGTGATTATATCTTTATAATTTTATACAATAGATTCTTTAAGAAAACGTTACCTATTTAAGCCTATAAATAACTCAAATAACTGGTGCGCTGATCTATAATCCTATTCTGAATTCAATTACACCTGATTTACATACATACACACATCATGTGTTATTGTATATTTTATACAGCACCGAAAACTGTGTTGGGACCTACTATGTATGCATGCGGAACATGTGTATGTGTAAATAAATGTAGGAGGAGGAACTTGGTTCGTTTTCCCGTTCCCGAAAGAGAATTTGCATGGACAGCAAAAGGCGGGACGAACGCGTTTTCAGTCCACTCAGCGACGACTTTCGTTAAAGTTTCTTTTATTAGATTCAAGCTGGAGTGCATTTTTCGCATATCGTTATGGCACACTGTCTCGAGAAGCGGCGATAAAGGCAGGTAAGCGCCACTTTGGCACAGTGGGCTAAAATATATATTCAATTTGAAATGCTTTGGTTTTTGTAATCTCTT
This sequence comes from Zaprionus kolodkinae, assembly GCA_018901885.1. Taxonomy (NCBI): domain Eukaryota; kingdom Metazoa; phylum Arthropoda; class Insecta; order Diptera; family Drosophilidae; genus Zaprionus; species Zaprionus kolodkinae. The sequence continues at coordinate 8,137,440 of JAEIFM010000498.1, read as the reverse complement.
AACAATTGTATTCATTTCCATTTATTTAGGTTTATTTTTGGGTAATGTGTTGTTGTCAAATCGACTTACTTGTCCCACTGTGCATGGGTAGCTCGATGAGGCGCACGGTGTCGGTTATAAGGCACAAGTCGGACAGCATGTCGAATCAGTTGTGTGTTGGCCTTGCCCTTGTCGGGCCGTGAGCTGATTTCAGGTCTCGCCAGGAAGATAATTGGATCGTTTTTGCCTGCCATTTAAGGGAATGAAGACGAAGCAGCAGGTGAGTTGCGGTGGCCTGCTGCGCTGGACACTGCAGCTGTTGAAGACCCTGCTGTTGCGTATCGTGTCGCAGTTTCGAGCTGAGTTCCAGGTCAGCCATCCGTGCCTGCACAGTTTGCAGATTGTGCCCAAATACGTGCCCATACCGCGGGTCAAGGGATTGCCGCTAGTGGGCACGCTTTTCGATCTGATAAACGCTGGAGGTGCACCACAGTGAGTTGAAGACAATTGAGTTCAAAAGGAGTACGGTTCAATAAGAAAGTCCCTTATAGATTGCATAAATATGTGCATACCCGACACCTACAGTACGGTCCCATATTCCGTGAGCGCTTGGGCGGCACACAGGATGCTGTGTTCGTCTGCTCGGCCAATCTAATGCGCAGCGTCTTCCTCCAAGAGGGTCACTATCCGCAGCATCCGTTGCCAGATGCTTGGACCTTCTACAATCGAAGACACGCTTGCCAACGTGGACTGTTCTTTATGTAAGTAGCCCACGAAATGAATTGCAAATCTTCTCTGACGATGCGGAATACCTAATTGCAGGGAGGGAGCGGAGTGGCTACACAACAGGCGTATACTTAATCGGCTGCTGCTGAACGGAAATTTGAATTGGATGGACGCGCATATTGAGAACTGTACGCGACATATGTGCGATCGCTGGCAATCCGAGGCGGAGGTATCTAATGGAGAAATGTATGAGCTGCCAAAGCTGGAGCAACAATTATATCGTTGGTCTATAGAAGGTATGGAAATACAATCCAAGAACGATTTGATTGATTGATTTTCATGTTATCCAGTACTTTGTGCCATCATGTTCGGATCCGAGGTCTTAAATCGTCCCGAAATGCAGTCGGCTCTCGATGAGTTCACACAGAACGTGCACAAGGTCTTCGAGCATAGCTCCAGATTGATGAACTTTCCACCAAGGCTGGCACATCTGTTACGTCTGCGTATTTGGCAGGACTTTGAGGCGAATGTCAGTGAGGTGCTAAAGCAGGGAGGCGATATCATTGAGCTCTGCATACGCTTGCAAATGGATCAGGATCAGCCGCAATCGGAGCCAGAAGAGGCACTCTATCATAAGCTGAAGGCTACGGCAGTACCTGAGCAGATGATACGAAGGATATTTGTGGATCTGGTCATAGCAGCAGGCGACACGGTCTGGCAAACATATGAGCTAGTCTCGCTCTACTCAACTGAAGCTATCAATCCTCAATCTTTTCAGACCGCGTTCAGTAGTCAGTGGGCACTTTATGTCCTGTCCCAAGATCGAGGACTGCAATGTCGCATTGCCAAAGAGCATGTGGCAGGAGGATCCCAGCTGCTGCACGGACTAATCAAGGAGACCTTGCGTCTTTATCCAGTTGCCCCGTTTATAGGACGCTACCTGCCGCAGGATGCAAAGATTGGCGAACATTTTGTTGAGAAAAATGTCAGTTCAAGGAGTTTATTTCTTTATTTGCCATCGCTAATCTATTACCCATTTCCAGACCCTTGTGCTAATCTCTCTATATACCGCCGGACGGGATCCATTGCATTTTGAGCAACCTCTGAGTATTCGCCCCGAACGCTGGATCCTCGGTGAGACGGAGCAAGTGCACAAGGCACATGGCAGTCTTCCTTTCGGCATTGGACAACGCTCCTGCATCGGCCGACGGGTTGCCCTCAAGCAGCTGCATTCTCTGCTAGCCAAATGTGCCTTCCAGTTCGATATGCGGTGTCTTAACGAACAACCCGTGGAGAGTATACTCCGCATGGTCACTGTACCCGATCAAAACCTACGACTTGCTGTTGATCTTAGGCACAGGGTTGCCCAGTAAAATTAATCTTTTATCTTATGAACTGAGAAAGATTATCATATCACTTAGAATTTGCCATTAAAATAATACTAATTTTAATACAGAAGAAAACGTGGATTAGTTGTGATGCAATTCAAGTCGATGGTTTCGAATGAAGTTATGGAAATATAAAGTTAAGATGTCGGTCGAGAGTTTTTCTCTTTGAGCATTCCAGTGCTGCGATCCAGTAGATGAAGCAACTGATTAGCATTTCTCTCTCCTCTTTTGCTTGGAGGCAGCTGCATTCTTCTGAAGGATTCGTTGGCCACCTTCTTAAGCGTCTCGGCCTCTCCACCAGTCGCCTCCACCATTTGTTTAAGTACACTTTGCGGATTTTCAAGAAGCACCTGTGGTATATCGAATTCAACCGCATTTCCCGCATTCATGACAATAATACGATCTGAATCCATAACCGTATGCAGTCTGTGGGCTACGGTGAGTACTGTGCAGTGTTGGAACTTCTCTCGGATCGTCTGTTGTATCAGGAAGTCGGTTCTAAAGATAGAAAGAAGGCTTGGTTATATATTGCCAGCTCGGTAATCTGGAAGGATGCTTACTGTAGGTCTACATTAGCGGTGGCCTCATCTAGAACAAGCACTTTATTGTTACGGAGGATGGCGCGAGCCAAGCAGAGAAGTTGTCGTTGCCCAACACTGAAATTGCTGCCACGCTCGGTTACCATGAAATCGAGACCAGGAATAGCTGAACGTAACTCGACATGTTCCAGAGATCGCCAGATCTCTGCATCGCTGTAGCTCTCGAAGGGATCCAGATTATAGCGAATTGTGGCCGAAAAGAGCACAGGATCTTGTGGTATAATCGATATGCGGGTACGCAAAGTTTCCAGGGAGATACTGCCAGTTTCGATGTCATCTATGTAGATTCCTCCATCGATATAGGCCAGACGGAAAAGTGCACTGATCAGTGAGGACTTGCCAGCTCCTGTGCGACCAACGATTCCCACCTTCCATCCAGGTTCAATGGTTAGGCTGAGATTTCTAATGATCGCTGCATCCTTGGGATCGTAACGCAAGCTCATGTTACGGAACTCCAATTTTCCATTAAGAGGCCACTCTTTTGGTACTACCCTATTGTCCAATTCTTGCTCTAGCTCCGTATACTGCAGTACACGCTCCACACTTGTCATTTGCTGTAGGGACTCGGCCACCTGCCTCACACAGTATTGGACCATACCAGTTAGCAGAATGGCCTGTGAGATGGCTAAACCCACGTTGCCGCTGTAAGTAACTAAGGAAAGATATGAGGTTGGATGGGTATCCCACAGATTGGTTTCTTCGACTTACCCTCTTTGGAATCAATGAAACTGAAGGTGACGGCCATCAGGAAGACACAGTTGATGGCATCCACCCAGAGACCTAGGGCCGTATTGGTCGATTCCGCTAGTTGCCAGACACCGCTGTGTACATCCTGAAGCAGATCAAACTCCTTGGCTGCCACTGGCTGCATCTGGCGAGATCGTATGACTGATATTCCAGACAGAGTAGAGGTAAGATGTGAGAACACTGGACTACGATTGATGCTCTCCATGCGCTTGAGATCCTGGGATGGTCGCAGATAAAGCTTGAGCACAAGCACATCAACGATAGCCACAACGATCACAGCGGGAAACAGCACAGGATTCACCACTAGAATGACCGCCAATATACCGAGTATGACCAGACCATGTTGCACAAACTCTAGCATATTTCTGGGTAGCCATTCGTCCATGGTACCGATATCCTTGGAGAAGCGATTCAGAATGCGACCCGATGTATTGTTGTGGAAGAACTGCATTGTGGCATGCAGAACACAGTTGAACATGCGATCGTGCAGGACCCTGGAGGCGTGCATGCAGGTCTTGAGGAAAAGAAATCCTCGTAGCAGGGTGATCACGACTACCCCGACGATAAGGCCACCATAGATGTACATACACTCATATGTGGTGAAACTAGTGGCTCTTCTCTGGTATCTCAATTGTTCCTGTTGCGTCCAGAAATTAGAGAAGTAGTCGGAGCTGCTGCAGACGAACTGCGACAGCACCATGATACACACCATAAAGCTGAAGCTCAAGAACGTGCTGCCCGCTTGGAAGTATTCATACCACACTCGAGCTGAGATTCCGCCGGTGGCCTTCTCCTCGGCCTTGCCATTATCATTCTGAACGATCTTTAGCTTATCTCCTTCCTTGCCATCAGAAGCATCGCTATTCCTCGGCAACAGCTGTGCATCTTCGGAAGGTTCATCGCTGGCACCTTCCGTTCTGTCCGTATTCCCCAGTGTAGACTCTGCCTGATCTGCGCCCTTTTCAATTTCCTCCGCATTGGGCAAGTTTAATAACTTGGCAAAGTCCATATCGTTATTGATGATCTCTTGGTATGTGCCTTGCATTCGTATCTCTCCCTTGTCCACGATGATAATCCAATCAGCCTCAGTGAGAAAGTGCACCTGATGGGTGACAAGTATACGTGTTGCCTTTTGCCTGGCCAGTCGTCCATGTGGTCCAATGACCTCGTCAAACAAATGTCGACCAACGTGAGCGTCCACGGCGCTCAGGGGATCGTCCAGCAGATAAATGGATGCTTCCTTATAAACAGCTCGGGCCAAGCTAATCCTAGCTCTCTGACCTCCCGATAGCGATGCGCCACGCTCCACGAGAACTGTGTTGTCACCATGAGGCAACTGACTGAAATCTGTGGTTAGAGCACAAGCTCTTGTTACTTCCTGGTATCGTTTCTGCTCGTATTCTTCGCCAAACAGAATGTTGTTCCTTACGCTGCTGCTGAAGAGCCAAGATTCTTGCGATGCATAGGAAATCTCGTCCCGCATTATCACTCTACCATCGATTACGGGCAGTTCGCCAAGGAGCAACTGCAGCAGCGAGCTCTTTCCTGATCCTACAGAACCAATGATAGCACAGAGTTGACCCCTTTTTATTTGCAGATTGAGACTTTGGAGCGTGCGTTGTGGCCTCTCCTTGTCCCAGCTGGCATGCAAATCCTCTAGTGCAATGGCACATACGTCTTCATCGCCTTGCTGCTTCTCCAGTATTCCTTCTGCGCGTTCCTCCTGCAGCAAAAACTTCTGCACGCGGCCCAGCGAAACCAAAGCCTCAGCACCCAAGTTGACAGCAAGGGGATAATAGACTGCGGCCACCAGCTGCAGGATGTTGTAATAGATGACCACGGAGAAGACAAAGTCCGCCGTGATGCCTTGGCCCAGCAGCACAGCAGCTGCCAGGGTTATGAACAACGTGCTGCGCTGTATGAAGAATCTGGTGGTACGTTGAAATCCGTACAGATAGTTGGCATATCGCAGCTGCTGGATCTCACTGTGCCTCGCCTCGGAGACCACGGCCATGAAAGAGTTTTCCCATGCATACATCTTGATCACCTGAATGCCCTGCATCAACTCATTCATGATACCCACACGCACATCCGTCCGCTTGGCGATTCGCTTGCGCAACACCGAGGTCAGCTTGCTCAATGCAGTCTGGACAGGCACAGTCTTTAGCAGAAGTCCGAGTACGCCGACGAGTGCCGGGACACCAATTTGTTGCCAGATAATCCAGCAGGTGACCACCGAATGAATAGGCAGTATCCATATGTAGTGTGTAAACACCAAGGCATAGTCCAGCCGGCTAACATCGTTGGAGATCAGATTTATGAGATGACCTGCCGGCGTGTTGCCCACTGTCCACATAGAGAGACGCAGAGTCTTGCGATAGACCAGCGAGCAGCAAGCGATCCTCATGCGTGCGCCCATCATACGTTGTCGCAAGTAGAGATGATGCCATAGGAAACAGGCCACAAAGTTCACACTCACTAGGATGCCTCCCAGCCAAAACGTATCGTTCCACACATACCCAAGTGAAGCTGTCCAGGTGCTGTTTGTTGTCACCTCCGAAAAGCTGTCTGAGAGAGGTTTCATTCATACCACAAGGAAAAGTAAGTAAACTTGTTTTATTGCCACATACTGATTATAGTATCTTATCTTAAGATATAAAACACTTACTTGTTAGTCCCGTCTCACTTTCATTGGCAGAACTACTGTTGGAACTCGATGCGATAGCAAATGATGATGCCTCATGCTGTAACTGCTGCAGGAGCTGAGCCAGAACTGTTCCAATAAATACTCTGCAAGATATTAATAGAATAGAAGAGACTCGATCTCACTCTCGCACTTTACTGAACTCACTTGAGAGCAATGTAGATAAAACACAAGACTCCATTGAAAATGAAGGGACTCCAGAAGCAATTAAGCAGAGCATTACGCAGACGCGGTTTTCTTGATTTGCGTTCAGCATTTCTCAGCTCTTTAAACCACTCTCTAAGGGCAGAATATACTATCAGTATTATCAGTATTTGAATTGAAACATCGTACTTACTGCTCCAAACGATCTCCAAGCTGCTGTGACTGATCCTCCTTCAGGCATTTTGTTAGATCATTGAAGTTCAGACCCTTTCGCGATCCATGGAACAAAAAGGGCACTGCCCAGGCAAACGTTAAACGAGATAGGAAGTTCGCCTCCTGGCATAGATTTTTACGATGCGGTTTGCTGCTACTATCCATGTTATCCGATCTTTGCGATCGCGATCCGCACTCACTTCTGCTCGCTTAGAGCGATTTGAGCAGAATGATATTTCATTTGTTGGGTTTGTATACATATATTACGTTTATGCAAGCGTGATTCATGAACTCTTGATACGCTTATTAAAAATAGACTTTGCTTATAAGAAAGAAACGAATACATGCTGATGGCTTTTATATTTCTTTGTAGAATTCATGAAATAATTTTATGAATTTGGCTGCGGGTAAACTAAGTATATTAAGCGCTCTTCTAATCTTATCTGGTTCCAAATGGAGAGTGAAGATCTGCTTATAAAACCAATTTACTATAATCTTAGCATACAATCTCAAAGGGCGATTATGTTATACCCTATATATTTTTTGATACACATTCGTATCGTATATTCCCAGTGTTGTCTCTTTTATTCTCGTTCTTGTCCCAGTATTTTTTAAATTATAAAAAAAAACATTGGGCACACCTTAAATCATTCATTGTGCAATATCTTTGCATTTCAAATTATCCTCATTAATTTCTTCAAATCGAGAAAACGACTCGAACGTGCGCATTTGTTTTGCGAGAGAAACGAGACGTTATCAATGGGGTTTTTATTGCCCGGCGATTGCGATTGTTGATACGTTATCTATGATATTTTGTGGTTTCTAAAAAATCTTAAATACTCACTCAACTCTTAATGAATTAATTGTTTTTATTTTATTTTTTATAGCTTTAATAAACATTGAATTATACTCCCTGTCTGCGTTATAAATATCGTAACTTGAAAATGTGATACAAATGACGGCAAAGTAGATAAATTGTTCGTATAATATATAAATAATACAAATACACGCAGATTTCTTATAACAACAGTCAATTTCTTAGGAAAGCAGTGCCATCAGCATAAAGTAAATGACAAACACTGCCAACATTATCAGGGGTCCAGCAAATGCCACACCACACCACAAGCTGCCGCAGATCAGTGAGAATACCAGCAGACATAGAGCTGGTATGGAGCCCAATGGTCGAAGGTTGAGGCGGGCTGGCAACTGCTTCTCGTAGATATCTACATTTCCGTTGCTTTTCTCGAACCACTTCTCAGTCATGGGCGCACTTAGTAATTGTCGCGAGAACTTGCCGCAGAAGTCATTGCGTGAGTAGAACTCTTCTATGCGGCTGCCATACTAGGGTAGAAGAGAACTAATCAGTTAACCAACTACCAATTAACAGAAGTTAAGTAACTTACTCTTGTGTTGATTGTCTCCGATATAAGGTGTAGCAATTTAACCACGAAGCTTATCTCGTTCGACTGTATGGGCAACAAAGCGGGATCGACTGTGGGTGCGAAGTGCGAAGCATTCATTGACATTTGTGTAGGCGTCAGTTTCGAGGTGTCCAGGCATCCGCTCGAATCGAAAAAGCTGAAGCTTTGCGCAGAAGGCGATGCAGGCGGACTGCACTCCACAGGCAGTGTCTCAAACATTGATAAGTTACTAACATCCACCTGTAAATATGCGATTATTGTGTGAGATATCGAACCTAATTACAACTTAGAAAACGTACATTGAAACTGCGACTCAATGCATTGATGCACTGACGCAGTACATCGGGAATAGCTTTCAGTTCGTTGAGCGTAAGTTTTTCTTGTGAGCACTCTCCTAGCCAATCCTTGATTAAGTTCTTCAAAAATCCCTCCGATCGTTGTCGTTCTTTAATCTCCCGTTCCATCGCACCTATATCCTGTAGCACCGAGTTGCGCGCCAAGCTTATGACAAACAAAAAGTTCTCGATCTGCGCGTGCATGTGCTCGCTAAAGAGTTTCGGTATGTTTGAACTGGCAAGTGGATTCCACTGTGCGTTGAAGGAACTGTTATGTGACTTGCTACAAAAGTTAAAAATATAAGTTAAATATTTATGTTTAAACCTTCGATGCGATGCAAACTTACTTCAGCATGCTCACTTGGCGCTGTGGCGAATCGAAACCATAAACGTTTCCGGAATGCAGTCGCTCGAAACGTTGCAAACGTTGCACCAAATCTTGCTGATCAAATGTTTTGGTCAGTCTGTGCAGCATGTAGGCGTTACGATAAACGGAATAGTCCAGACGTTCAAATCGGGGCAGTAGTTGCATAAAGATATGTGTGTAAACGATGAGATTGTCAATGATAAATCCGTCAAAGCCGTTGATAGGTGGCTCGTACTTTTGACCCATACTAAAAATTAAGATGAGAATAAGAGAGGATACACTAGAAATGTAATGGGACTTACGATATACTGCTGTTGCTTGCGGCCAAGGTGTATCGCCAGGGTTGAATGTAACTCAGCCACAGCTCCAGCACAACGCCCAGTGAGCTATCAAGTGGCCAGCGATCGATCAGACTGCACAGAAAGGCGTAAATGCGCGCCTTCACCATGCCAAGCGACAACTTGCGCAGAGCACTTAGCGAACTATGGTCCTGAGATGCAGCATTGGCGAAGAAATGGATCTGCTTGATGAGCGTACGAACGCCTCGCACGAATTCACTACTAGGCAGATGATGCTCTGACTCTATGTCGTACCTCAGCCAGATATCAATAAAGAAGTGTAGCACGGACTCCGAACGCCATACATACGCCCGTCCACTGCTCCCGTCTGCAGACTGCTGGGACATGTTGCTACTGTTCACGCCAGCAGCAGCGCTCGTTTGGTTATTGCCGTTGCGATAGGTGCTCGGCAGCTTAAGGTAGCGTAATTGACGTTGTGGCTGCAGGGACTGGACCGGCATCTGTTGCGGAGCCTTGACACTGCTGCAGAAATTTGATGGCTCGATGCAGGCGTCTGGTCGCTGTGGCAAAAAGTTGTCGAGGTACTCTGCAGCAAGCAATTGGTAAACAGTCTTTGTACGTTCGTTGTGGATTTGCATGGCAATCGGATTTATTGTGTGCAACGGCTGCAGTGCGTACAGCACAAAGTGAAAGATGTAAAAGTCGAAGGTGTTGAGCGACAGCGTGCTCACTTGATGCTTGAGCGGATCGATGTTGATCAGATCTGCATAGAACATGGGACCCGCCTGCAGCATGCCGATAAATTTACGCTGTGAAAGGGAGGGATAGCAAAGCATATATTAGATATTTAATGTGATGTGATTTACAAGGGATGCCTACCGGCAACAGATTAATATCAATCTCAAATTTGGTTGTCTCATTCAGGAGTCTGTGACAGATGTGCATCCAGATGCCGTTGACACCCAGAAAGTGTTGCAATCTATTGAAATAGTGCGAGGCATTCTCCATCGTCGTTGTTCGCAGACCCCAACCAAGCGGATTGCCATTGATTCCAAAAATCGAATGCACAATAACCGGAAAGATTTCTTGGATTTGCCTGACCGTGCAACGCTCAAATAATATCTCAAGCTGTTGAAGCTTGTCAAGCAATGGCAGGTTCAGCACAGCCAGGATATGGCTCTGAAAAATTAGAATCGTTTTAATTATAATTCACTAATTATAGTTTAACTATTATTTACATTTATATTTTCTGGCGGCATCGACTGGGCCATGTTGTCGGCGTTTTGTGTAAATCTCAAACTGTGCAATGCGTCTCAAACTTTTGTTGACAGAGCGTTGCCATCTGGATTGCTGTATCGATAAGTATTATCGATCCTCAGCTTAATTTTGTACAAGCCTTGGGTAGGTATATTTAAGCTCGCTTGAATTTACAAACTCTTTTATAGTAAATGCAAAATATTATTTGCATTTTATTAGATAATTAGGTATGTTACAAATGTACAGTATAGAAGCAGGGCTGCAAAGCCAATAAGCTGAACTGCCATACGCTTGGTATTTTTTCTAGTTTTCTGTACGGTCACACTGACCGCAAAGCAGCCGGCGTTTATTTTGGTGTTTTATTTGGTAAATTTTAAATTCGTTTACCACATTTGCCTTACCTTAAAATGAAGCGGAGAAGTCAAACACAACCACAAAGGCCCAGGGAGCCCGAAAAGAAGACGACGGAAAAGACTGGTGCACTTACCTTGTCTCAATTGAGTTCAGATGTTATTTGGCAGGTGGGTGATACTCTTTGATAAACGTTTACGACGTGTAAATACAAAATATATATGGAATTTTTAGCTGGCATCACAATATTGGTCGCCGGAATCAAAGGCGGAGCATTTACCTTTCAATGCCGACATCATTGAGCGCATTTACGCCGAAGAAATGACTAGTGGAAAGGACAGCGCCCGCCGGATCAACATGCTGGAGTTCAGCCAGTACCTGGAGCAGTATTTGTGGCCGCACTACCAGCGGGATAAGGCAACACACGCCCACCTTATGTCCATCGTCATAATGACAAATGAAAAGTTTCGCGAACGCGTTGAAGTGTGGAACGTTTTCGAGCAACTGCCGGAGCAGTATCCTGCATTCTTTCGCCATGTGCTTGAGTCCTGTCTGCCAGATAAGTCAAAGAATGGCTGCAAAAGCACGCTGCGCGAACGAACTGCGCTACTTATGTTCCTTAATCACTGCTTCAACAGTATGGAAATTGAATTATGTCGCGAGCAGGCCAAGCGTTTGGTGTCGCTCTCCATGTGGCACTGCCTCCAGCCACGTGAGTTGAAATTACCCTCTAATTGTATGCAAGGAGTAACTATTAATCTATTTTCTTTGTCTATGTAGGTCGGCGAGACCAGGAATTACGTGATGTGCCCGAATGGCGAAAGTACTGGAAGCGACTGCAGAAAAAAGAGAAAGAAGTGAGCAATGTCGACGTCATGTGGGAGCGTCACTTTATGCAGAATCTCATCATAGACTTCCTACGCATACTGGAGAGCATTCCCGCAGAGGGTGCAGTCTATAACAATGTCGTTCACTATTGTGAGCGTTTCCTGGAGTTCATTATCGATTTAGAGGCTTTGCTGCCCACACGACGCTTCTTCAATACGGTATTGGACGACTGTCACTTGATTGTGCGCGCTCTAATGAGTCCGCTCGTGCGACGAGAAGAGGGAAAGCTATTTGGCCAGGTATGTGTCAGACTTTCTTATTTAATTAGTATAAATTAATTACGAATTAAGTACAAATCTCAATGTTTAACATTGTTAAACCACAAAAACACTTAAGAGCTACAGTCTATATAACTATAACTATAAATTCTGACTGATCTCAGTAGTCGGTGCCATTCATGTAGTGCATCTCATCGCCCCAGTCGCTTGCCGAAGGCGGCTCGTTGTAGCAGCATGATTTCTTAAGCAGAAAGGTCACGTGTCTCTGCCGCAGCACGCAGATGTAGAGCAGGAGCGGAGCTTGAAACGCATTCACCACAATATGCGCATAGGTTAGGCCGTCCAAGTTTAGCCAAGAGAATATAAAAAAAACCCAAGCAAACGACATAACCAACAGCATCAGCGAAAACATGATGAAGCTACACAGAAAGAAATAAAAAAAATCATTAGGAAATATGATTCATACAAAAATGTAAATTAGAGTAACTGGAATCTTACTTGGATTTAAGTTTTTGTGCAATGCGCCCGTAGACAGTGCGTCGATTGATCAGTTTTCGTGTGGTCACATAAAAAAATATATTTATGATGATTGTGCAGGCAATCGGTGCAAAGAATATGCATATTCCCAGCCAGCCAATTGTCTGCTGTCCGCCACGCATATTTTCCTTCTTGTACGAATCAACGTCCAGAAAGAAGTGTGCAAAGATTGCCAGACCGGCCATGGTGCCCGTACAGCCCCAGACATAGGCCGAGTAATAGCAATATTTTCGTCCATCCGTAACACGTAGAAATACGTTCCTTGAGCGAAACGTTTTCCATATGTAATAGCCAAAACTGTTGAGCCAGAAGAAGGCGGCCAACAGACTGAAGCACACTATTATGTCCGCAACAATGAAGCTCACGTGGTAGGTGAAGTCCGTGAAGATGCATACCATGTCCGCCGCCTGACTGACCATCAGACACATTGCAATTGTAGTCACTATATTACCGACAAGATCTCTGCTAAAAGATACGCAAATCGGGCAGACAATTAATCTTATATCTTCATTCACTCTCAGCTCGGATGATCGCGTAATTGCATTGAATTTTACTCACCTTAGTGTGGGTAAAATGAAGTAAGTTATTGCTATAATTAACAAAATAATCATGGAAATTACATGGAAAACGGGATTGAGTATTTTGGTTAGTAAAAATTTGGAATCGTTCCAATTGTTCTCCTTCTTGGCCAAGCAAATGTGGGCAAATAGGCTGTGTTTGTGTTCGGGTGAAACTGCCTGTAAAATAGAATCAGTATTATTAAAATAAGTCAACTCATTATGATGAGTCTAGTAACCTTATCGAGGCAGTACTGTCCCTGTTCGTAGTCATAATAGTGCGGCTTGTGCTCCTCCAACGTATCCTCGTCGTAATCTGTCTTCACGCCAAGTTGCTCCTCGTCTTCCTCCTCGGTATTCGTATAATGTCTCAGTTTGCCATCATCCAGCAACACCAGCTTGTCGTAACTCTACAGGGTATACATAGTTATTTTTTGATAAATAATGATTAAAGATTCCTCTGCCTCTTACCCCTGCATAATGCAAGACCGGCCACATTTGCTTGGAGCCACAGTTCGGCACGCCGATGACGAATTTAAAGTGTTCCACAGGTCTGTTCTGTTCCCCACTGTAGCTGGTGAACATGGGCTCAAAATAGTCTGCAATGAGAGCAATTAAAGATGCAATGAGCAAAAGAAAACAATGCGTTGATCCATAAATATTTTCTGCAATCAAGACTGTGTAACATAAATCAGGGAAACAATTTTTACTCCAGCAAATCAGACATGAAATGACCTGAGGAAACATGTTGCATGCAAGGAAAAATCCATAAAGTTGAATGACCACGCCAGTGACCAAGTTCCGTTGCCAATGGTAACACCTCTGCTGCACAAATTGTTTACCTTTGCGATGGTTTTATTAATGGGTGTCCTGGCAGTCGACTTACCTGTCTCATTCACCTGCTGACAGCTATTGTTCACGTGTATCTCGAATTTCTCGCAGCATTTGTTGACTAGCACCAGATTGGGATCGCTGGCCAGGGGCAAGGGCACACTGGAAGCGTTCAAGTTGTTGGCCACATGGCCGCATGCGAGAACGAACAGCAACGGTAGCAACAAAGCCAAATAGCAGCAGCCTCCTCTGGCCCGGTATGGTAAGAACTGCGCGCCAAGCAGCATCTCGAACGTATTCACAAACAGTTACAACAACAACTCGCACACACACATACACACACACAGTTAGTATCACATAAAAAAGTCGTAATCGAATGCGTCATCAAGTCTGAGCCAAGATCATGTCATCATGACGCTCGTGCCAAAACTAAAGCACCCAAGAGCAAGCGGCACTTTTTGTATTCTGCTTATGTAGACTTCCCAGAGAGGGAGAGTTGCTGAGAGTTGTGCACTTTAGACATAATCGACAATAAATACAATATGTATGTTTATAAAATCGCTTAATATTATTTTGTTATTTTATGCAGCTAGCGCAAAAATTCCAAGAGACAACGAACAGCGCGCCGACCAACAACAGACTGACTGTGCGAACGACTTTAACTCTGACTGGAGAGAAAAGCAGACGATGTGCTGCGCTCTCTTAACTTCTAGTTACTAAGGCAGTGAGAGAGCGAGAGAGCGCGTGTTGGCAGTGTAGAGTTGCAGCACACGCTCCCGTTGCCCTCTTTCCTTTGTTGTTCTGTTCTCTTTAAGCAGCTGCAACCACCAAGCATTTGAAAAAAATTAAAGCAGGGCTTTGAAACTCGCTTCCTCTCTCCCTATCTCTCTCTCTTTCCTTATTCCACTCTCTTCTCGAATGAACAAGCATTGCTTTGTTGTTGTTCAAATTAAACAAAAAACGGAAATTATCAATTGGAGAGGCAACGCAGGCAGGCATCTCAAAGAAGAACCGGCAAATGTGCATGTGTGTGCGTGTGTGTGTGTGTGCGTCTTTGTGTGAAAGTGAGTTTGTGCTGCGTTGTTTATTGTTTGTCGTCTGGGGTCGTGCGATGATTGCACAAGATACAGAAGCACTTCAGCTAGCAGGAAACCGCAACTGCAGCAGCAGCAGCAGCAACCCCTTGGCAGCAGCTCCTCAAGACGCAACACTTGCCATCTATCGCGTGCCTAGACTACGCGCCAAATGGGTTACGCATCATTTCCAATGAGGACTTTTTTTTCGACTTCATTCCCGAGCATATATTCTGAATGCGCTCTTACTCTCCCAATGCCAAGTTAAGGTTGAGCGCTTTGTAGACTTGTCGCATACATGCATACATACATGATATAGAGTATGTATGCATGAGACAACTCCACTAGTCGCTTTGTCCAAAAATGATGACGTATAGACCTTAACCGGCAGTTGAAGTCTCCGAGACCGGTACGGCTAGCTGGCTTTAAGCGACCTCTGCTGCAGGTCCAAAGAGAGAATGTTTATGTGTATGCGTATGTGTATGTGTGTGTGAGTATGAGTATGCGTGCGTATGTGTTGTTATTCTAGACAGGTAGAGCTGTAGTAAAAAATACTCGTGCGTTCCATTCAACGCGGAAAAACACAGGAGCGGTTTGGTGAACATTGCGGGCGGCCCAAATATAAGCGTTGATTTTAAATATGCTATATATGAAATGTAATTTAATATATAATAATATAATTACATATTATCTATTTATTTTAATTTATTAATATTTATAAATTAATTAATTTAATTTATTTTCCCACAGTTGTTGGACATGTTGAAATTCTACACCCGCTTTGAGATCAATGACGTGACAGGGAACTCACTGACGGATCACGACATGACCCAACTGCATTACAAAAAGATTACCTCCTTGCAGCGGGCCGTGTTCGCCAAGTTTTCCTCGCTTCGCGTCTTTGCACTCTCCAATGTAGCTAACGTGGACAATCGGGAGTCGTTGGAGAAGCATTTCGGTGCCTTGGACGCCGATGGACTGAAACAGATCGCTTCGTTTCTGAATCTAGTGCCGGATGAGGCTGTAGAGCCGTTTCAGTGGCATCGTCTGGACGAGCCGTTTCTGCGGGAGTTGCTTATCACGCGGCATGAGAAGCGTTGCTCGCAGCTGGAGGCGCTCAACGAAATGCCCTTGTATCCCACAGAGCAGATCATTTGGGATGAGAACGTAGTGCCATCCGAGTATTATACAGGAGATACCTGTCTGGCTCTGCCCAAACTAAATCTACAGTTCCTCACATTGCACGACTATTTGCTGCGCAATTTCAATCTGTTTCGACTGGAGTCCACGTATGAGATTCGTCAGGATATCGAGGATGCAGTTAGTCGGATGCTGCCTTGGCAGTCGGAGGACGGTGACGTTGTCTTTGGCGGATGGGCAAGGATGGCTTTGCCCATTGCCAGTTTCGCTGTCGTCGAAGTGGCCAAGCCGCATTTGGGAGAGAAGAAACCATCGCGAGTTCGTGCCGATGTGGGCGTTACTCTATCTGTGCGTCGTGAGATTAAGGAGGAGTGGGAGAATCTGCGCAAGCACGACGTGTGTTTCTTAATCACAGTCAAACCGACGCAGCCCTACGGCACAAAGTATAATCCGAGGGAGCCGTTCATACCACAAGTTGGCCTAGTCAGCGTTCGAGGATGTGAGGTTGAAGGCATGCTCGATCCGAACGGACGTGTCATAGAAGACGGTCCCGAGCCGCGTCCTCAGCTACCAGGCGAGCAGCGCAGTTACCGTGTCTGGCTGGACTCTAATCAGTACCGTCAGGATATGGACGACTTACAGGAGGTCAGTATATATAAACACATGGAATATGTATGTAATATACTAACTTCTTTTTAATCTGTACAGGGTGCCGATGATGTGTACGAGAGTTTCAACATTCTGATGCGTCGCAAACCAAAAGAGAATAATTTCAAGGCCGTGCTGGAGACCATACGCCATCTAATGAATACAGAGTGCGTGGTGCCGCCCTGGTTGCATGACATTCTTCTTGGCTACGGTGATCCGGCAGCTGCGCACTATAGTCATATGTCGAATCAAGAGCGCCGTTTGGAATTTAATGACACCTTCTTAGACTACGCACATCTGCAGGCCAGTTTTCCAGGCTGCAATCTTAAGTGCGAAGCTCCAGAGGGAAGCAGAGAGCCTCCATATCGTTTAATCTTTGAAGATGTTGCTGGCGAAAGTAACAGTGACACTGAGGAGGTAGAACAGAAGGAGAAGAAGGAAGATGAGGAGACTAAGTCCATTCTGGTTGAGCCCTATAAGTACGAGGCGAGGGGACCGTATCCCAGCGATAAGCCCAAGCAGTGAGTAACCAGCAAATCTTTAGATGCATTCACTCACTAAAACCTTCCTCTTACTCTAGAAACTGCATTCGTTTTACACCAACGCAGATTAAGGCTATTCGTGCGGGAATGCAGCCAGGACTTACTCTGGTCGTAGGTCCCCCAGGTACAGGAAAAACTGATGTCGCTGTGCAGATTATATCGAACATTTACCACAATCACCCTAACCAACGCACATTGGTTGTGACGCACTCCAATCAGGCACTTAATCAGTTATTCGAGAAGATCATGGCGTTGGATATTGACGAACGTCATTTACTGCGTCTGGGTCATGGTGAGGAGGCGTTGGAAACAGAGAAGGATTATAGTCGCTACGGACGGGTTAACTATGTGCTGGCCAAACGCATGGACCTTCTCAATCAGGTGCAGCGGCTGCAAGAGGCGCTTGGCGTGAGCGGAGATAATGCCTACACCTGTGAGACAGCGGGATACTTCTATCTGTATAATGTGATGGCGCGTTGGGAGAAATTCCAAAGCCAAATGGAGGCGTACAAGGAAAATACGGAAAAGGATAAGCTAAGCGGACTTTTCGAAGTAGAGTTTCCTTTTGGGAAATTCTTTGCCGATGCCCCGCAGCCCCTATTCAAGGGAGATTCCTATGAGGAGCTCATGAGCATTGCCGAAGCAAATTTCCGTTATATCTCAGACATATTTACAGAATTGGAAGAGTTCCGCGCATTCGAGTTGCTTCGCACGGGATTAGATCGCTCCAAGTATCTGTTGGTTAAAGAGGCAAAGATAATTGCCATGACCTGCACACATGCAGCTCTTAAGCGTAAAGAGTTGGTGAATTTGGGTTTCCGCTATGACAACATTCTAATGGAAGAATCGGCCCAAATTCTAGAGATTGAAACGTTTATACCTTTGCTTTTGCAAAATCCCCTAGATGGTCTCAATCGGCTAAAACGCTGGATTATGATTGGGGATCATCATCAGCTTCCGCCCGTCATCAAGAACATGGCCTTCCAGAAATACTCAAATATGGAACAAAGTCTATTTACGCGCCTCGTGCGTTTGGGTGTGCCCACAGTGGATCTTGATGGTCAGGGTCGTGCCCGTTCCAGTATATGCTCCCTGTACAGGTGGCGCTACAAGAAATTATCGGATTTGCAGCACATCTTTGAGCAAAACGAATACAAGAGAGCAAACGGTGGTATGATCTATGACTATCAGCTGATTAATGTGGAAGATTTCAAAGGAGTGGGAGAAAGTGAACCGAATCCGTTCTTTTATCAGGTATGAAAGTAATTTAGTATTTCTTTTATAAAATATTAATCAATATTTTTATTTCAATTAGAACCTTGCCGAAGCCGAATACATTGTAGCCCTGTATATGTATATGCGTCTGCAGGGCTATCCTGCTGCTAAGATATCAATACTGACCACCTACAATGGCCAAAAGCATCTCATTCGGGATGTTATCAACGCGCGTTGTGGTAGTAACCCCCTCATTGGGTGGCCACATAAGATTACAACCGTAGATAAATACCAGGGTCAGCAAAACGACTACATACTAATCTCTTTGGTGCGAACCAAAGCTGTGGGTCATTTGCGTGATGTGCGCCGTCTGGTGGTTGCCATGAGCCGTGCCCGCCTCGGGCTATATATCTTCGGACGAGCGTCATTGTTTAAGAATTGTTTGGAATTGCAGCAAACCTTCAAATTGGTAAGGATTAAACTCTCATGTGGACTATAAAAATCTATATACAATACAATTTTCGTTTGCCACAGCTCATGCAGCGGCCCCAGAATCTTTGCATATTGCCCGAAGATGTTTATCAAACAGAGCGTCTAACAAGCGATGAGGTGGATGAGAAAACAATTAAATCGGTTGCAAACATGTCCGAAATGGCAGAATTTGTGTATAATCTGTACATGAGCAAAATGGAACAGATGAAGGGTACACTTCCCACAGAGGAAGAGCTTCGCGCCATGCACAAACAGTTGCCAAATGAGGATGACGACGACGATGTCGAGACAGTCGAGGTAGCTCCTACTGATGCTAGCGAGGAACCGCCGCAGAAACGTGCGGCGAAAGACTCAGCATCTAAGACGTCCGAAGGATTTAAGCCCACACCCATAGTCAATGAGATATTTGTTGACGAAGATGCCGAAATGCCACAGAAGACAGAAGAGACAACCGAAAAACCTGAGACAGAAGAGACAACAGAAAAACCGGAGACAAGCTGAGTCTTAACTTTTGTTCTGCTCAGTAAGATAAATTCCAATACACAAAAATACAATAATAATAATACACGAACATATAATATCTATTTCTTGGGAGCCGTAATACCCTCGAGCTGTGCCTTCAGCTGTGCGTTGGTCTTCTTCAGGAACGCAATCTCCTCTGTAAACTTCTTCTCCTCCGAGGCACGCAGCTCTGCGTTGCGGCGTTCAGCCTGCTCCTGTTTCATCTTGGTATCAGCGATGATTTCCTCTAGTGCCTCTTTATCAATCTCCAATGTTTTCACACGATCACGCAGCATTTCTTTCTCTTCGTGTGCCTGTAGAGCCTTACGCATGCCAAAGGCCACCGAACTGCAGTAGAGTGTCTCATAGGCCTCCATCGACATTGCCATTTCGTCGCGGATTCGCAGTAGCAGCAGACCGCGTTCGGAGCAATTAATAGTTACCTGACGTATTATCTCATCTGTAAGACGAACACAGCATTAAGGCGAATGAAGGCAATCCTTTGGGGACCGGATCCTTACCAAAGCACTGAGAATAGAGTTCACGACGTACTGGACAGATGCCGGTCTCACGGGCCTGTGTCTGTTGCAAACGAGTGTCCAGCATTTCCTGCAAATTGATAACATCTTGGCGAGTAGCCGGCGTGCTAGAGACAGATTGCTGCCACAACTGGCCATCCTCTTCCCAGCAACGTGGTGGCAGTATTGAGTTTAATATCTCCTCGGTCTCTTTCTTAGTATCAAGTAGAGCTCCTGCAGTTTGGGGGCGTTTCATTTCCAGTTCCGTCAGCGGTGCACCCTTCTTATCCGGATGCTTCACCACCAGCATCGGATTGTTGTAGCGGACCAGTGTCTGGAACTGTCCCACGCCAGCGATCTCTACATCATCCATTTTTTCGATTTGGTTTAATCTTTAATAACGAATTAAATATAATATCTCTTTTAACTAGTGTGTAAATTCTGACGTTCAAATTTTTTCTAGATTCATAAACAGAAATGCCTTTATTGTGGAAAAGCAAGTCTAGTTTGTTATTCTCCAATAGCAACGTGGAAAATAGTCACAAAATAAATATCAACAGGTGTGAAAATACATAAGTTTACTTGTTTTCACATTCCAAACAAATAGAGAGCAAAGCCGGTCAATGCACTCAGTTATTGTATTTTCAATAACCAATGAAACATTTTTTTTTTTTATGTATATATATATAATCCTTTATTATATCGTATATATATGTGTAGTGTAAATGCAAACAAATGAGTTCTGACTTTGTTGTTCTAAATGATGCAATAGCTTCACAAACTTATCCATTCTATTCATAACATAAAATGTATAATTAACTAAACTTACAACTTAATTGTTCATATGAGCAAGTGCGGCTAATTAAACTAAAGGATAACTTAGGATAGATTAGAAATTAACGTAATACGAATTGGAAGAGCAAATAATTTAGTCTTTTTCATTGTTACGGTTAGAAATTAATGAGTGGCGCCTTAGCGTTTATCGCGACGTTATTCGAGTACATTGAAAATCGCAACCTTTCGTCTAGTCGGATATTTTTGTTTGTATATCTTTATATGCATGTATATTGGTAACGCTTACATTATAAACTAGATATTGTAATATGTATGATATATATGTATTTATATACATATATTATTTATATAATTCGCATATTATTATTGTCATAATTGATGTGGGAGAAACTCCACTATGGGGTTATTGTTTGTTTACACAATATAATACGGGAGTTTCGTGTTCAATTTTTCTTTATATTCGTTGGCATATCAGATACTACTACTTTTATATATGTATATATGGTATGTCCTAAATTGATATTTAAATACCATGAGAACTGAGAAAATGCTATAGATCAGATCTGATGCACTAAAACTAAGTACGGCTTGGGATTGAATTGGCATTGTCTATATGTAAACCAAACTATAATAGATATACATGTCAGTGTTGAGTTTCACGATGAAAATATTTCCGAAAATTGCTGCGACGATGATGCATATTGAAAGCCAATGCAGATATAATAGATACAGATAGAGCTGTTATATAATGTACAATTTAGCTAATTAGTCCCCACTTAAATAAGCTCAGCCACAGCATCGTCACCGTCCCGTATGGGCGCCTGGAATGTGGATCCCGTGAATTCGTACATCTGAAATAGGATTACAGGTTTTAATTGACAAGTACTTTTTTTCAGAAAATATATATTCGCTTACAGAGGGTGCTCGATTATTGCGTAGTGTTGCATAGTCCGCAAAATCATTTACATGCGGATCTATGCGGGTTAGAAGCAGCCCAGCACCACCAATGCCACCGGCACTGGCTGCACCGCCACTGCGCATGGAGATAGAGCCACCGCCATTGCTACCAGAACCTGCAGTCAGGCGATTCTGATTGTTGCGCGGCTGTATAGTGGCATAGGTATTATCCACTGACTGACCGTGATGTACCTGCTCCAGCGAGCTACGATGATCTAAGTGGCCCGGGGCATCAGAGTTAGATATATGATCGGGCTCCGAGAAAACTTGCATAGTAAGCTCTTGCTCTTCGTACAGCTTCAGTTTTCTACAAGGAAATTAGATGAGTTAAAACAGGAAATGAGTATAAGATTGTAATGGTACATACTGCTCAATCCACAGAGGATTCTCAGTGGTATTCAGATCCTCAATGATTTGTTTCTTGATCAACGCCTCCTTGCGACGCGTTTCAACCGGCACCGAAAGATTCCAATGCTTGAGACAGCAACACAGTACAATAAAGCTTATTACGCCAACGAAGAGTACAATAACCAGAGCCACCAACCCAGCAACGGCCAAATCGAATTCATCCTGGACAATGGCTATGTAGGCAGGCACAACGTTCTCTATGGCGAAGCCAGCGTAATAATCCTGCAGAGGATTCAATTGAGATGATTAGCTAAGCAAATATTCAATAGCAACTTTACATACCTTGAGATAGTCGTAGTTTCTGTCGATGTTCTTAAGGATCTCATCAACTGCCGCTATCTGATGGGTCTGCGGGTCGACAGCATGGAAATACAGATCACACCAGTCCATACGAATGCGTCCAATTGAGTCCAAATGGAAGCGTATTTCATCTACAATAATACGATGCTGTGTAGCATTGCGCAGTTCAGCAATAATCTCCTCCTGCTCCTGGTAGACTTCCTCGGGCGGCCGTGAGAGTATCATGCGGACCAACTGAGTGCCATCAAAGACCCAGATCTGTGGAACGAAAAGTAAGTTTACTAAATGTTTTAAGATAATATTTATCCAGTGATATTTACATAAACTTTGGTATTGGCCGAACGTTGCGGCGGTTCCAGTTCCCGTGCCACAATTTCAAGCTCAAAACGATCCTGATTATATTCGGCCATGATGGTATTGGCTGTAATGCGTCCATCCTGTGAGATGGCAAAAGGACTTGGCACAATCGAGCCCGTTGATTTACTGGCACCAAATTTATACAGATTCGAGGCAACAATCATGTACTCAATTTTCGCATTATTGCCCTGATCCGCATCTGTGGCATTCACCAGGGTAATTGCCGCATTCATCTTGGCATTCGCATTGACTCCAGCATAGTAAACTGATTTCTCAAAGATTGGTGGATTGTCGTTAACATCCAGCACTGTGATGGCAACCTTGGCCACCGTGTTATCCCGACTCAATGTCTTGATCGAAAACGAGGCACGCTCCTCTTCCGAAATATGCAAGTCGGACACGATGCTAGCCAGAATGTATAGTGTATAGGAATCTGTCTCTTCCCTGTCCAGATTCTTCTTGGTGTAGATGTCACCAGTCATCTTATCCACAGAGAAGGCGCCATCCTCGTTTCCGAGCAGCATGTAGTAGAAGATATCCCTGTTGTGTTTGCTACGCGATGCAGCCTGAATATGTCCCACCTTTACATTGATTCCACTGTTCTCGTTGATCGATACCTTGTACGGATTCGCGGCATCTGGAAACTCTGGACGATTCTCATTGGCATCCACAATGCTGACGCTGAGCAGACGCAGCGACTCGAAAGGCGGATTGCCGGCATCACGTGCCACCAAGATTATGTCGTAGCTGTGAGATTTGAAAGAGAATAATGTTAATTCTTATCGCCATGTCATGGTTGTCTAATCCAGTTCTCTTACTTAGAGCGATTCTTGCGATTGAGTTGCTGCCGTGCACGCAGTTCCCCGCTGGCTTCATCGATCTTAAACTCTTTGGTTTCCTGCACATTCTGATTGTTCACCTGCAGGTGATAGCTGATCTTTCCGCTGGCATCCGTATCATTGTCCAGAGCCTTTACGGTAAGCAACAGATAATCCGGTTGCACAATATCGCCTGGAATTTCTATGGTCGCATTCGATAGGGCCGGAATCACAAATTCCGGACGATGACGATTCACTCGCAGCACAGTTATAATCGCTGTGGCTGTACTCTCCATGGTACCCGATCCCTGTGTATCCCGTGCCGAAATCATCAGCTCATAGACGCCATCTCTGCCCGACAAACTTTGAGCCGGATAAATGATACCCGACTGTGCATCCAATTTGAACAGCGCCAGATCATTGCCCGCTGTTATGATGTAACGCACATCCCCGTACAGTCCCTCATCAAGATCTATGGCCTGCACTTGCAGCAGTGCAGCCGGCGGCTGATACGCTGCATTCTCCGACACCGTCGAGTTGTAGACAGCACGCGTAAAAGCGGGTGCATTGTCATTCACATCCAGAATGTTTATATGAATCTGTAGAGAGAGAGAGAGATGGTCAACTATATGGATCCTTTAAAAAGCTCCCAACCTACCGTTGCCGTAGCCGACTTTTGCACCGTAGCCGGTGCCTTGTCCTGTGCCACCACCGAAAGAGTGAGCTCCTTGATCTGCTCACGATCCAAGATGGAAGAATTGGCAACCATCACGTTGCCCGTGTAGGCATCGATACTAAAGTACTTATTGTTCTCACCCAGAAGGCTGTATGTCAACTCACCAAAGGCACCCACATCGCCATCGTGTGCCTCCACCTTGCCGGCCACGGTGCCTTGGGGAGAGTTCTCTGTAATGTTGAAGTAATACTCGGCTTGGGTGAAGTGTGGCTCGTTGTCATTCAGATTGATTATGTCCACAATAATGTCAGCTGTGGCAGTCAAAGCGGGAACTCCCGTATCGCTAACCGTAGCCACAAACTTCACCTCCTTGACCTTCTCATAGTCCAGGCGAGCGATTGTATAGATCATGCCT
Source organism: Zaprionus kolodkinae (assembly GCA_018901885.1). NCBI lineage: Eukaryota > Metazoa > Arthropoda > Insecta > Diptera > Drosophilidae > Zaprionus > Zaprionus kolodkinae. Next base: position 8,113,024 of record JAEIFM010000498.1, on the reverse strand, counting down.
GTGGTCTGATTGATGGCAAAATAATCGTTGGCTGTTATATTAAATTCTCCAATGCTGGAGTCCTCATCCGAGGCCTGCAAGGTGGTCAGCACAGTGCCCACTGGTTGCTCCTCGACCATTTGCAGTTTGATCACCGGCTGATCGGGTGACCAGGGTGCACTGAATCTCTGCAATTGAAATAGAGAGGGAAACCCAAATTAGTTAGTATTGAAAATGATGTCAGAAATATTTCGTGAATTTTGATTCGAATCGAATGAAAGCTTAAAATGGCGCAAGAAATATCCTTTGGAAAGCTAAAGATTCTCTTCATAAACATCTTAGCGATCCTGTACAAAGCGACCGCAATGAATGTGCATCGTGTACACTCGGATTTGCGTGAGGTTAGGGAGGTGGTTAACAAATCCAATACAGAGGAGATCTGGATACGAGAATTATTCTCCATGCTTATCTCTGGATTGATTGTGATGCGTTTCGTGCTGTGTTTCCTGGGACTCGCCGCAAATATCGTATCGATGTCAGTGAGAATGAGAATTAATCTGCAACTACAGGGATTAATCCTCCCCCCTTTGTTTCTTTTCTAGCTACCCCCTGCTGACAAATTCCCAACCAGAGCTGCTTATGCCCACCATAATAGTACAGATTCTCGATAATGTGTTGCTAAACATTTACGAGATTGTATTGGGTTTGGCGTGCATCAAGTATCTGCATTCCGAGAGCTTTGCCGTCTTCGTAATATTCCTAACCAAGATGATGATTAAGACAATCTGCTGCATATCGATGCTGTGAGTATAAGTATAAATTGGCAGCCAATCTCTAATCTCTAATCCTTCTCTTGCCCCTTCCAGCAATCTCTACTCGGATAAGCATCGACAGCTGTCAACAGAAGATGGAGTCATTGAGAGTGCACCCAGTGTGATAAGCGACAGTAGCGGCGAATTCGAAATTCGCCTTCAAAATTATCGACCTCTTATTTAGTTAGTTATGCTTATTAAAAGATGCGATTAAATTACTGTGGGTAAGTCAAACGTTGGAGTACTTACGGGCGGCACCTTGTTCACATCGATGATCTGTATGATGAGTAGTCCACGTCCTTGCTGCACATTGGGCGCCGTGCTGTCTGTGACCAGCACATTGAGACGCATCACAGCAAAGAGATTACGATCCAGCTGACGATTGACCAAGACGCGTCCGTTGCGTGTGATGGCAAAGTATTCCTTAAACTGTTCACTGTGAGGCAACTCCTTGCCCTCCTTATCGATGGCAGTTATATCATCGGTGGCCGCAAATTCCAAGGCATTATGTGTGGCCACATCGGGATCGAGGGCAATGAGTGTATACACCAGATGTCCCGTCTCCGCATCGGCACGCACCTCAGCATGTTGTGTGGCTGGCACAAAGTAGGGATCCTTATCGTTGCTGTTCTGCACATTGATGGTCAGCGTGGTTGTGCCCGTCAGACTGGGTGTGCCCAGATCTGCAGCCTGCACCTGCAGCCGATACGTGTTCCTTCTATCGTAGTCCAGTTTGCGCGAGACAAATACCTCTCCAGTGTGCTCATCTATGCCAAAATCATCGAAACTTCCCTGCTGTATGCGATACCTTAGCTCAGCATTCTTGCCCGTATCCAGATCTGTGGCCGACAATTTCTCCACGCTGGTGCCAATCTCTGAGTTCTCCTCGATCACCGCACTATAGCTTTGCTGCAGAAAGCTGGGCACATGATTGTTAACATCTCTCACGGTTATATTGACGCCACAATTGGCGGTAAAGAGTCCATCGTTTGCCTCCACCACAAAGATAAGCTGCTCGCTCTTCAGACTTGTCACATCCAGACTTGCATTGGGTCGTATGCTTATCTGTCCGCTCTGCCGATCAATCTCGAAGATGCCATCGATCTGGGGTGAACCTATGATTCTATAGCTTATGCTAGACATGGTATCCGCATCGCGTGCCTTCACAACCAACGGAGAATCAAAGAGCAAGGCGCCCTCATCCACACTGGCACGATACAGAGGACTCTCGCACACGGGAGGCGAATCGTTGGCATCCGTAACCGAGATCTTTAGCGAGACCACAGATGTCTGACCCTGCCCATTGTCATCGGTTGCCTGGAAAGGAAAAAAAAGAAAGAAATCTAGAAATTCTTTCGACGGTGACATTTATTGTACTGTACAAAAACCCCATTCCTAGCCAGGTTAGTCCAACCGTAGCTATCCGAAAATCTTGGGTATTTCTTTTTTACATCGCACTCCTTTGTTCCCCACACTTACCTTGTATGACAAGAAGTACGTGGTCTCCGTTTCATAGTCCAGACACGTCTTGGGCGCCTGCCTGCTGTCGGCTTTGTTGTCATTAGCAGCAGCAGCTGGTGGTGCTGGGGGAGCAGCTGCGGCTGGTTGGAGCGGCGTCTGCGTGATTAGCGTGTACTGCACTGTGGGCTCTGTGTTAATCTCTCGCAGCTCGGAGAGCATTTCGAGTGCGTGGCCATCGCTTAGGTCACTCCCATTCTCATTCCCATTCCCGTTCCCATTCCCATCTCTGTTCTCGCCATTCTCGCTCCCATTCGCATTCTCATTTTCGTGCAGGTCACGTCGCACAAGGCGCCTGTTGCGCTGCGGTTGACAATCGGCCAGGGTAATGACGCCCGTCTGCTCGTTGACATGAAAGAGCTCGGATCCAGTGCCGGAGAGGCTGTACCGTATACCAGCATCACCGAAGCTGCCCGAGTCCACGTCCTTGGCGGTAATCGTTGCAATATACTGGCCAGGCAGAGCTGCCTCCGACACGGTGGCCGAGTAACTCTCCTGCTCGAAACTGGGCTTGTTGTCATTGGCATCCAGCACGCTCACCGTAATGGTCGCAGTCGAGGACAACTTGGGCTGCGTCTCCGTCTCCTCGGCCACCAGCAGGACAATGAACTTCCGTTGATTGGGATTCTCGTAGTCTAGCGTGCCATTGGCCACGCGTATGTTAACCTGTGAGTAGCCTGTGACCAGCTTTGGTTCCACATCGAAGACACCCGACACATCCTCCAGTCGCAGCGCAAACTTGGAATTAATTCCCACATCCGCATCGCTCACACTTATGTCCAGGGCCAGCGGAGTCCCCTCGGGCGTGTTCTCCAGCAGCGCCACCTCGTATTCCTTTTTATTGAATGTGGGTGGCGAATCGTTTACATCACGAATCGTAACCGTTGCCCTCGCCGTTGCACTGGTCAGTGGATCATCACTTGGCACCCCATTGACCACCTCTCGGGCTCGTATCACTAGCGGAATGAGTCCAGTGCTATCGGTGAGAGCCTCGCGATCCAATGGCTTAGCCGTGCGTAGTTCCCCACTGTGCGGATCCAGCAGGAAGTAATCATTGGGATCTGTATCAAAGTGGGGAGAGATGAAGGATTAGTTTGTCGGCAGTTGGAATTGATTCACTTACTGCTCAGCAGATCGTAGACAATCTTGCGAGGCTCTCCGGTATCGCCATCGCGTGCATGGACTGTCAACACCAGCGTATTGATGGGACTATCCTCATCGATGACCGTCGAGAGTGATCCTTGGAAAACCGGCGGCTTATCCTGCACATCCTTGACGCGTGCCTCGAACGTGGTCTGTGTCTTGTGCACACCATCGCTAGCCTCGATCTGAAAGTGATAGATCATCCGCTGATTGTAGTTGAGCGTCTCGTTGAGCACCACGACAGCTTTGAGTATGGTTGCCTCGCGGGTCAGCAATTTCAGTGCGAATCTGTGAAGAGATCAATGTGGATTGTTAAAGAGAATCCCTTACTAACTAACTCATCCCTAGAGTCACTCACTTGCTGCACGCCTCGGGACTTTGCTGCTGGGGCAGGCATTTCAAGTCGAGACTGTCCCCAATGGTATCCCGATCCTTGACAAGTATTCCATCAAAGATGGTTGTGCCCACTGCCGCATCCTCATTCACATCCGCTTCATATGGAGTCTGCAAGGAAGTCTTGATGTGTACTAGACATGCATATAAGAAAGGGTTCCCAACTTACATTTTGAAACTCTGGCGGATTATCGTTCTCATCGAGTATAATGAATGTTATGGGCTGTTGCACTACATTGTCCTGCTCCGATTCGCCAGCTGGATCCACCTGATCTCGTATCGATACCAGAAATGTTAAGCTATCGGTTTCCTCACGATCCAAGGGTTTAACCAGTGTAATGTTGCCCGAAACTGGATCCACGCTAAAGTGATCCGAACCAATGGAACCAAATGTTACATTGCTATCCTCGGGATCGGAACCCTCGAGTCGAAAAACAACTGTACCCACAGGCACATTCTCATACAATACGATATTGTTGAGGGTCTGTGTAAACACGGGCGGCAAATTCGTTTCACCTGCAAATACGAGCACATTATTCAGATAAGAAATATTTTGATTTGAGTGCATTCATTATTCACAAGCTATACTCACAGCTGACAAGTTGAGATGCCAGGCCGATAAGCAGCACCATCAGCGGGATCCTACAGTCCATTATCATTTTGTTTTTGTTAACTGCAAAAGAAAGCAAAAAGTGACAAGGTTGTGTTTATTTTTGGGCTCTTGTTTTGTTGTTGTTTAGGCGCGATTAAACATGTAAGCAAACTAAGCCAAATTTACAGAATCAACTAAGCAGGCAAAAAAATGCTGTTAACTTGTTTCCACTTTCGGATTTGCATTTCATTTCGCATTTTCCTTCCTCTTTCTTTTTTTTTGGCAATTTGTTGCGTAAACAAACAACAAAGATAAATTAAATTTCATGCTGAAAATTCAATTAGCTGACAACACACAAACAGCAAAGGGGCGCGGTCGAGGGGGGCGGATAAGCGACAACGCGCGCCAACAACAACAACAACAATCGCCATAACAATATAACGATGCTGATGACAAGCGATAAACAACAACAACAACCACGACGAGGCAACATTGTGCCCAATTGTGAACTTCAACTGGCGTCGATAGGGACTCCTCTTCTGCCCTGCCCTGCCCCGCCCTGTCCTGTCCGCCTCTAAGGAGCCAAGCGTTTTTAATGCGTCCAGCACGCACGAACGGAGGCTGGCAACATGCGGGCCATGCCTTCTGTAGTTTCACCTAACACCCTAAAAGCCCATGCAGCCCTTACTGACCCAGCTCTTACCCAGCTCCTGGTTTATAATCCCACAGACAGCAGCCGGCATTATACACAGGAGACAAAACCCCAGCCCCACAATCCAATTCTCCCTCCTCCCCCTCCGACCTTAGTCTGTATGCACAGCCAATTAGTTATGCATAAAATCCTGTCTAGAATGCTACACTTGCCCGCATTCTGTGTGTGTGTGTGTGTGTGTCTGTGTGTGTGAGGGATCTGACCAGGCCCAGACTGTCCTCAGGCCTCTGTGTTTTCCATAAATATCGTATTTACCCGTACCCAAAACCAAACATTTTCAGATTCTTTGGCATTTCAGTTGAGTTCAGTTTTAAGTCCCCAGCTCGGTTTGGCTTTGCTTTAACACAGATCCAACTGGTTTAATAGTATTCTATACCTTGATACCCTTTAAATTCCTGCATCTTAAAAATGCAAAGTGGAAGGTATTCAACATAAGAGATTTCTTTTAGTTTGTATACGATATAAAGTTGAGATAAAGAATTGATTTCATTGGTAGCGGGTATATAACAGTCGTGAAGCTTTTTTACTTGTTTAAATATATTTTAAAAAATATTACAAACATCAAGGGAAATTCAATATACTCTGTTGCAAACTAGTCATGCAAACTGTAGAGCATAGATTGTAGAGGATAAATTAAATTCATATTCAACTGGTTGCTGTAACACATAACAACTATTGTTGTTGTTGTGATGTTGTTGTCGTGTTGTTGTTGTTGTGTTGTTGTTGTTGTTGTTCTGCTGAGTCAACGTTTATGTGCTGCTAAATGGCATTTAGTACTCCAATGAATAACTTCGGGTTCCACCTAATGGACAGTTGATTACAACAGTTCCCCAAGTAATTTATGTTCGAAATTCGAATTTTGGACATGGGTGTGAGCTGGAGAATTATCTATGCAGATTTACTTGACTAAGTTTATTAGTAAAGTTTAAGCTGTTCTTGTTACTCCATATCCTGCTGCTGTAACTCCCCCGATACGCGAAACTTCAATCCCGCTGTGAACTCGCTGAGAGTACTCCATATGTAAATACTCAATGGGTTTTGTTGGCAATCCATCAAGAAACATCAACAGTTTTAATCATAAAGTAAATTGATATCGTGTGTGTGCTGCTTCCTCTGCTTTTCACGTATGGTATGTCAATAGCGAACCTGTTGATGGATTTTCCTGAGATTCCAGACATTTCCTTCTGGGGGTTTTTTTTCGGCTTTTCCTTAAGTCATCACCATAAAACGTAAAGAGTACCCTAAGTTAAATTTGCTTTATGTTCGCTGGGTTGCAGGGTGGCAATCTCATGTTCCCGTCCTCGCCCTCATCCTCGTCCTCCTCGTCGTCCTCTTCGACCTCTTCGAGTGCTGTGCAAACTTGGCGTTTGTCGTGTAGCGTAATCCTTCACGGAGATTGCCCTTTCGTTCTGCGCTTTCTGAGTGCGCAGAGCTCTCTCTCAGTGCCAAACATAATAAATCATATTTATTTAAAATAAATCGTACTTCTTCTGTTTCCAAATCACTTCGTCGAGGTCTGCGGGCAATAATAATTGAATTATGTTCGCATCGGGAACTCCTTCTGCTCCTGCTGCTGCTTCTTCTTCTTCCTCCTTCTTCTACTTCTTCTTGTTGCAAATTCATTTTGCGCTTTTCCGTTGCATACCTCTTGGCTGGAGGGGGGAAAAAAGCACAACGCGGGGATAATCTGGGCTGATGGGACTTGAAAGTTGCATTCGCACACAGCCCCCCAACACATCCCTGCACTTCTTCCAGCTCGTTGCCTGACTGCTGCCTCTTGCTCTCTCTCCCTCTCTCTCTCTCTATCGCTGTCTCTTCCTGTCTTGCTCGCGGCAACATAATAAAAATGTCAAACTCCTTATGCTGCCGCTTGTAATACATCTTAGTCAAAATATGTTCTTTATGTCTTTTTGCCTAGCTTATTTCCTTATTTCCTTTGAACTCGTCGTGCGTCTTCCCCCCTCTCCCTCCTCTCTCCCTCTCTCGCTATCTCTTTTTTACGATTTCTACTTTTATTTTTTGTAGCATGATGATGATGCTATCGTGTCGTGTCGTGTCGTGTGCGAGTTCACAAAGTGCTCCACTTAAATATGCAATGTAAATCACCTGTGCAAGCTTCAGATACACCAATTCCTCATCCAAAGCAAGTCTCATCTTGCCACTCTTTCCTCTACCTCCCCCCCCCCCACTTGCCCATTCAAAGCGTGTCTGTGCTAACATTCCCTTCTCAGTCGCCCAGATTCTATTTAAATGGCATTATATTCAGTTGCCACCTTGTCTTATCTTTCTGCAGTCGACTCACTTTCATTTTCCACAATCTATAGGCATAGCTAAATGGGGGGTATATTAGGTCTAAGCCAATAGAGTTGATAACCTTTGGTAAATTTGGCAAGTTGTTTGACTTACATTTGACTTATTCAAGTGTAAAGAAAGTGAGTATATTAAATATTTATAATATTTAAAAAATAAGTAAACTTCAATAAGCTCTTTTGTCAGTTTTATCTTATACATATCTCTAATATATTAAGGGTCTCTTGTTTGTTAACAAATTTCTTAGAGACAGGTGTACCGATTATTCTGAAATTTTGTTTATACATTGAATAGATGTGCATTTTTACCCCTATCATGTTCAGGCGCAATACACAAGCTGTAAAATAGTTTTATTTACTACTAAACTAAAAGAGATCCTAAAAAAGCCAGCTACCAAACACACTAAGCTTATTTCATTGCGAAAAACCCTAAGTGAAACAATTCTTTTCAATTGCGTAAAACAATTTTAGGCTTACAGGATATTTGAGACTCGAGTTGGGCTTATACACACTCAAATTGCCCTTTTTTATATGCACCGTTTGTTTTATTCTCGCGTCGCCCTCTGCCTCTCTCTCTCTCTCTCTCTCTCTCTCTCTCTCTCTCTCTCTCTCTCTGTCTTCCTTTTCCCTTTGCAGTGGCCCCGTTCTCGGCTCGGGAGGCCTTTTTCTTAATTTATTCATAAGCCTGGTGGCAGTAGAACACATCTTGAGAGGCAAAGGGGGGAAGAGGCAACATCATTACTATTACTCATGTGGGGCACAGTGTGCACCCCTCCCGCCATTCTCCCATCCAGCTGGCCCACCTGCACCACACTCCGCCTCTGTGCTGTGGCAGCAACTGTGGCAACCACGTGCGTGCGGCATCGTAATTCAACGCCGCTTGTTTGTTTAGCTCCGGCAAAGCCAGTTTGAAGCAATTTCCTTGGCCTGTGCCACCTGTGCAGCCAACTCCAGAGCGGCTGCTGCTCCTACCACAGCTGCTCCTCCCTCCCTCGCTTTCGCTTTTGCCGTATACTCATATAATTATGCTTCACATGTTGCGAGCCTTGTGCTCATTTCGCATTCACAGCGTTTGTGACAGTTTAACAAATTTGGAATTTAAATTGTGCCTCGCTCGGATCTCCAGAGAGGGAGGGAGGGAAAGCCATGGATGAGGAGCAGGAGCAGGAGGAGAGGTAGACAGATAGAGTACGCAGTTCATACGCCCATTTGGAGGCGTTAAACGTTGTCTAGCACTCCACGAAAATCCATATAATTATGAGCACTACGTGAGGCATCGGAGAAGTTGACTTTTCCATCTTTCGCGTCCGCGTCCGCGTGCCAGAGATGCGGCTTAAGAAAAGCCAAAAAGCAGCTCGAGCGCGCTAAGTACTATCAAGTTTACGCGCCCATTGTTGTTTTTCCCACGCGCATTAAATCGCAGAGTACCGAATCCCGCACTTATTCCATCCTCATCCCCATCCCCCCATCTGGGAACCCTCGTACCGCCGTCAGGTGGGTAAGCCGAAAAAAAGTAAACTTTAAAATGAAATTAAAATTGTTTCTGCTCTGATTTTATTCCCTTTTTATTTTTATCACTCTCGCAGAGAAGTTTCCTGTCTCTTTCTCTCTCTCTCTCTCTTCCTCTCTCTCTCTTGCACCCTCTGCATATTGAGGTACGTTAAACAGTTCTGGGAGAGAAGTTTAAATTGGTTTTATGTTAAGGCCAAATGAGTGACTCGACTTGGCCTGGCCATGTCTGGTTTGATCTACAGTGGGCTGTTCCTTCTCCCTCTGCCCTTCCCTCCCTCCCTTCAATACATCTGCTGCTGGGGAGCAGGGCGGGGCAGGGAAGAAGGTGATGTCGCTGTAGCGCCAGGAAATTAAATTTCTTGCGAATTCCTTTTTATTTCATATTTCTTGACTCTGCAGAAGAGCTTAATGGAATGGTAACTGCTGCTTTGAGAGGAGATGGAGAAGGAGTACTACGATTGCGACCAGGACCTTGTCCTTGCGCTGTGCCGTCTGCTCCTGCGACTCTTGAGATCCCCTGTCACTTGACAAGTGACCGCTTACGTTTGACTGCTTGTCAAACACAGTAAATGTTTTCAAATATTTCATACACTTGACAAGATGTGAGCCCCCCGGCCCGCTCTACCCTGCCCCGCTCTCCATTACACAAATATTGACCTACTGTGCCGTTGATTTACTGCCCTCTGGGGAGTGCCTGTGCCTGTTCCTGAACTGCGAGTGAGACGTTTAAAATAAATCCTCATAATATATCGGCCTGAATTTACTTTGACAAATCATCAGCAAAATAGTTTAACCCTTAGTCGAATAAGTTTCCCTCTTCATTTACACTGCTGTAATCGATTTACAAGACTATCGATTTATCGAATTATCAAGCAAACTAATTACTCTCATTTATTTAATTAGTTACCTCTAGGATTGCAAGTATAATACACTTTTAATTAGTGATCGATAAAACACAATAGTTATTATCGATAGCAACGATTTACAGCACTGCTGCCTATCGATATTTGCATTATTTAAATTAGTTTCACCATCAAGTTGACCTTCGCGGCACCGCATAAGTGTTAAAGCATTGCTCTGGCTGCATAGTATAAAAAGTTTAGAGCTCTACTCTATCTCTCTCTCTCTCTCCCTCCCTCTCTCTCCCTCTCCCTCTTTGTGTATTGCTCTATCTCTTGGCTTTTTATCAGATACGCCTACTATGAAGGGGAGAAGGGAAGCAGAGAGAAAGAGAGAGAGAGAGACAGTGGAGCGTCACAAGTTTTTTATGCGTTTATTATGCGCGGAAAACTTTTCCTCTCAGATTTTCGCAGCTTAACTCGAGTTGAGACAAGTGAAACGAGCAAACGCTTATCAGTGTGGCTTAAATCGCAGTGCCATTATCAGTGCGACAACTACAGTGGAGTCAAGCGACAATGCAACAATGCAACAGTAGTAGGCAACACTTCCAACACAATGAGGGATGTGGGTGAGGTGAAGGAGGTGGCAAGCAGTGTGGTAGACCCTAATGCAATGGCAAGATAATGCACAGGCTTAGTATGCATGTGTGTGTGTGTGTGTGTGTGTGTGTGTGTGTGTGTGTGTGTGTGTGTGAGTGTCTCTGTGTGGCCATTAACAATGGCCGCCTGCAGCCTACATCGAGCGAAGGTGTAAGTAGAAAATATACACTGCACGCAAATTGAAATGCGAGCAAAACACTTTGAGTAAGTGAGAGAGATAAGTCTAGAAATCGATTATAACCCGCAGGTTTATAGCTATCGCATCTCTCAATGCATTAGCATGATTTACCCGACACATTTGTCATCCATGTTATTACAGGAATCTTTTGAATCCTATCGAAATGTGGCAGCTCACACACAAGTCTCACAAATGTTCCGCGTGGCACGCGTCGAAATCGAATTACGCGATGTGCGATATCATCTTCTATTATCCTGCTGGCAACACCTGAGTTCGCTGAGAGTAACATGCTGTATCCTGAGTGTACATATGTATCTATGAGTATGAGTACTATACATATCTGGCAGGCTGCGAGGCACGTTCCAGGAAGCACTTAAAATATTTGCGCACGCATGACTGATGCCTGCGATGCGAAACAGTTGCTGCATCCATTGTATCGAGAGAATCCACAACGATATTTAATGCACTCCCTCGAAACGTGCTCCAAATACCATCACCCACCCACTTACATACATAATTATTGCCCCTCGCACAAACTTATTACACAATTGCTTCTTACAACAGACTTAAATATAATACAAGCCTCCAGGCCAGACTCAGAGTCAGAGAGCACGGCGAGAGAGGCTTGTTAGGAGTTTACAAATTCATCTATGGATTTCCACACGACGTATGCGTTACTTAATTGAAATTGTTTGCTGAAGGCGTCTATAAAACACATTAGATTGTTTCTGGGTATTTTTGAAGTATTTCTCAAGTAGAGAAACACTTCGAGAAATAAATTATAAGCTGAGTAAACTGCAAATTCCCGAGTTGTGGACGTGGTATACAAAGTTTGAAATAAACTCTAACTGCGTATGATATACAGAAATCCTAATACCAAATTTAGAGTCTGTAGCTTTTATAATAGTTGAGATCTCTGTGTTCAAACAGACGGGCAGGCAGAAAAACGAACAGAATGAATTCTGTATATACTTTGTGGGGTATATTAAAGTATTCAAATAAATTCAACTCATCTTGAATGAACAAGACTCGTATATTTTGAACCATTTCCGATTCACAGATGCAGATATTACTAACACAAACGCGATAATCAAAGTAGAATGAGAATAAAAACTCATACGAATCAGACTTACGATTGACTTAGGTCATAAGTCATGTGGTTTATTATTTTTTTTATAGCTGTGGAAAAGTGAAAGTAACACGTAGACGTAATTAATGCGACAGTCTCGATTTGACACCAGTTGTGAACGGTCGCGTCGCGCCTGCGTAGTTCTTATCAGTTTCAAACCGTTTACCGCTTTTGCTCGTGTGCCTAACTGCGCACTGTCTATTTTTAGACATCGTTCCGTGCGGTGTCAGCGCAAACACAGCATAATAAGAACAATTTTCTGGTTTCTTATCAGCGGCCCGCGCGCTTGCCCATTGGGCAAGCAAACTTAAATATTGTTAATGGATAAACGAGCATCGATGAAGGCAATAGCTGGAGGCCTATCGGGCGCCGAGATTCGCGCCAAATTGATCCAAGAGTCTATACTCAGGTCATCGGTAGATATTGCAGTCACCACAAGCAGTGCAACTTGCGTCTCCAGCTCGATCACTAATGCTACGGCCACCTCGCATTCCACCACCACGACTACACCATCAGCCGAGTTTTGCGTAATGGTCTGCTCCACAGCCACTTCACCTTCCTCATGCCTGACCCCCTCTTTATCACAATCATTCAATGACTCTGCCAAAGATCCAAGCAGATGGATGAAAATACAGAGAAACAAGAGGAAGGTGACCTCCTCCCCTCCCCACTCCAACAAGCGTGCACACATCCGCGATTCGGATAAAAACAAGAACGCCACAAATACAGCAAACAGCTTTGACATATTGTCTGACGAAGGAGAAGAGATGGACTATGACCATGCCAGTGTCAACTCTCTGGACAGCATACCTGCCACGGATACCGAGGGCCCATCTACCAGCGCCGCTGCAGCCGCAGCTCGTCTCCGCATAGCGGCCAGAGACAACAAAACAAAAAGACAAGCCTCCACTAACTCGAGTGCGACTGCAACCAAAAGGTCATCATTCCCTGTCACCGCCCAAAAGGCTCAGCCAAAGCCCCCTCCTATTGTGCTTAGAGATATAATCAGTATCAACGAGCTGCTGCTATGCATTGAGGAAGTTTGCAGTCTCAATAACCTGCATGTCAAGTCGTCCATGGGTGAATCTCTCCGGATATACGCGAATGACTCAGAGACATACCGAAAAATAGTCCGACAACTCGAGGAAATGAAAATCGAGTTCCACTCGTATCAATTAAAGGAAGACAAGCCGTTCAGAGTTGTTGTGAGGGGACTGCATTATTCGCAGATTCACACGCAAATCTCAGCTGAACTTAAAAACTTGGGTCATTCAGTGCTCACCATCCACAACCCAATTAGCAAGAAGACTGGAGAGAGGATGAACCTCTTCTTTATTAACATCGAAGCAAAGGACAACAACAAGGAGATCCTTGAGGTTCGGGCCCTCTGTCATCAACAGGTCCGCATAGAAACGGCTAGGAAGTCGCAAGACCTTGTCCAGTGTAGACGATGCCAGGAGTACGGTCACACGGCAAAATACTGCCGAAGGCCGTTTCGTTGTGTCTCTTGTGGAAACGACCACAAGTCATCCGATTGCACCAGGAGCAAGGACGAACTGGCTACATGCATCCACTGCCAAGGCGCACATCCGGCCAACTTTCGCGGCTGTGAATTCTTTATAGCCTATGAAAAGAAAACCAGGCCCAAAGGAAAAAAAGAGGTTCGACCCGCGTCTTGGACACTATCCCAGAATGCCCCAACCAACACCAGTCCAAACAACGGAGCTTCATATGCGCAAGTTACCAGGGCTCGCCTATCAATGGACCATACACCAAAGCGGCAAAGTCAACAGTCGCAAAAAATGCCAGAGGCAGTGCACCAGCAGCAACACAGCCAGCGGCAGCAGCAGCAACAGGACGAGAGGCTGTTAGGAAGCAACATGGAGAGAATGTTATCTTCTCTCATCAAAGCCGTTGAAGGTCTCCATATCATGCAAGCCCAAATGCTGCAGATGCTGAGCACTATCAACGCCAACCTCCATAAATGACCCCCCTTAAAGCCTTGATCTGGAACGCACGAGGAGCTTCCAGAAAGCTTCTGGAGATCGAAAACTTTGCCGAGAGAGAGGGAGTGGACATAATCATGCTCTCCGAAACCAAGACAGCACAAATACGATTGTACGGATTCGATGTGTACACAGCCAACCATTCTGATGGAGCTCCTAGGGGAGGTGCCGCCATTCTCATCAACAAGAAAATCAAGCACATCCCTATTGAGCCTATAGTGTCGAATAGAGTGCAATTAGCTGGAGCCCTAATCCATACGGACCTTGGTGAATTCCTGATTGGTGCGATTTACTGCCCTCCGGGTTACAACTGGACTGCAGCTGACTTTGATGACATAATTCTGGCCACGAACAGCAAGAGATACCTAATTGGCGGCGACTGGAACGCGAAGCACGCTTGGTGGGGATCGCAAATCATTAGCCCCAGAGGAAACGCCCTAGCCACTAGCGCTTTTGCAAACAATGCCAATATCTTGGCTACAGGATCCCCCACCCACTTCCCAAGCCAAGCGGGCCGAAGACCCTCCCACTTAGACTTCGCAATCTTTCGAGGAATACGTAGAGACAGATTAATGATACAGGAAAACTGGGACCTAGACTCAGACCACCTGGCTCTCATCCTGACAGTTAATGCCCAAGCTACCCAACAATCAAAACGCCCCAAGCTTCTGAGCAAACACGCAAATATCTCTACGTTCAAAGAAGCTCTGAGTAGGTCTATAGAACTAAACCTATCGATCAACTCAGCAGGTGACATAGAAGAGGCAATTGACATGTTCAACGCCAAAATACACCAAGCAGCCAACCGAGCCAATGAACATGAAACTGAACGCAACGAGCGAGGAGCGAGGTCTCCGAATCGTCCTGTGCGGCCACCTCCAGCTATATCGGGTCTCTTGGCCACCAAGAGAGCGCATCGTCGGCTATACCAGCAAACACTACACCCCCACGACAAGGCTCTATGGTACAGGAGTGCAAGGGAGTTGCGAGACGCTCTAGCAGAATTAAGGCAAGCCCGGTTCGAACGATTGCTAGCAAATATGGACTACACCAAGGACGCCAGCTACTCCATCTGGTCCTTCACCAAGCATATTAAGACACAGCCTAAGCGAATAACTCCGCTCCAAAATGCCGCTGGCAACTGGTGCCGTTCTTCACTCGAACAGGCGCAAATATTTGCAGATCACCTAGCCCAAAGATTCACGGCTTTTAATACCGCGTCGCAGGAAGAAGTTGACAAAGTCGACGAAATATTACGCCGCCCGTTTCAGATGTCCCCGCCAATCAGACCCATCCGGCTCGAGCAAGTGGAAAAAATAATTCGAGCACTCAAAGTCAGAAAGGCTCCTGGTAAGGATGAGATCACAAACTCCATTCTTAAAATTCTCCCGAAGCGAGCGCTCCTTTTGATTACATTGATATTCAATGCGATCTTAAGGATAGAATACTTTCCCAAGCAATGGAAGAATGCGAGGATCTCAATGATCCTCAAGCCAGGGAAGCCGGAACAGGACCCCAGTTCCTACCGGCCGATAAGTCTCCTACCTTCTTTATCGAAAGTATTCGAAAGACTGTACATCTCCCGGCTTCTTGAATATATGGACGCCAATAAAACAATTCCGCCCCATCAGTTTGGATTCCGATCTGGTCACGGCACCGTGGAGCAACTGCATCGGGTGGTTAACCATATACTTAAGGCATTCGACCAAAGAGAGTATTGCAATGGAGTATTTCTCGACATCCAGCAAGCCTTTGACAGAGTCTGGCATCCGGGACTACTGGCAAAAGTCAAGCTAGCGCTACCAGCCAATCATTACAGCCTTATCCGCTCGTTCCTTGCCGAAAGAGAATTCGAAGTCCAATGCCGAGAATCAATCTCATCCAGTCGACCTCTAAATGCCGGTGTTCCCCAAGGAAGTGTCCTAGGACCGATCTTATACTCTATATTTACAGCAGACACTCCAACTCCAGATGCGCCAGAAATGGATATTAACAGAGAAAAGATGCTGCTAGCCACATTCGCTGATGACGTCTGCATACTGTACTCAGCAGCCAGTGAATATGGGGCTTCCGACGGCATCCAGGAATATCTCAACTCATTCCAAGAATGGGCCAGATGCTGGAACATTGGCATTAACGCACAAAAAGTGCAAACGTCTGCTTCACCTTACGTCGCGGTACGACACCAGCAGTATATCTCAACGACACTCCAATTGAGCAGTCAACAAAAGCCAAATACCTTGGCTTGACGTTAGACTCCCGTCTGACTTTTCGCGACCACATAGCCAACACAGTCGCAATGTGCAACACAAAAAGGAGCAGGCTGTACTGGCTGCTCAATAAAAGGAGCAAGTTGGCACTTCGGTGCAAACGTTTAATTTACCAGCAAATCATTGCACCGACTTGGAGATATGGTTTACAAATCTGGGGTATTGCAGCAGCAACACACAGAAAACGAATACAGACATTGCAGAACAAATGCTTGAGACTTATTACCGGCTGTGAATGGTACATAAGCAACACGACACTCCACAGAGATCTCAATCTGCGTACGGTGGAGGAGCAGATCTCATTTCACTCAAGCAGATACAACGACAGACTGACCATGCATAATAACCGACTTGCCCGACGTTTAAGGCGGAACATTCCAATAAGAAGACTCAAAAGAAGACATTTCCACAGTCTTATAAATCATTAGTAAATATAACAAATAAATAGTAATCTAACTACACTAGGAACATACGCTTAAGTTATTATTAATACACAGAAACTACTTACTAATTAAATTATAAGTAGTCTTGGAGAAGCAACAACCATAGATGCTCATTAGGTTATAGAAAAATTTGTACTCTGATCCCTAATGAAACAAACAAAAAAAAAAAAAAAAAAAAAAAAAAATTAATGCGACGTGATTGTGATATCATATATTCGTGAGGGAATAATGAAAGAATATGATAAATTGACGAGTGTGTGTCCAAACTAGTGCTTATCACAGTTCTCTATTTAGTTTTATTCTCATGTGCGTTTCCTTAGTTCTTGCGGTTTTCTTCTGTTCTTTTTCTCGTTTTCCGCAGCATCAGTTAAGCGCATTTGATGACACAAGACAAAATAGAAGACGAGTAGAAAATAACATGAATATTATGACGATAAGAGAATTACGGCATACAGAGTGACTGACCAGTCTACAGCACAGCGAGAGAGAGAGAAAGAGCGAGAGAGGGGGAGAGTGGAAGAAGTGGTACGTATAGAAAGAAATAAGGGCTATTATCGTTATTACGTGAGTGAAATAGCCAACAACGACGAGCGACTGCAGCAGCATGTGGAACTAAAGCTTATTTTAACAAACAATAACAACAACTAACGATGAGATGGCCAAGAAAAAGAAAAAGAAGACGACAAAGTCACCAAAGTGCAGACTGCTCCCCTTTCATACTTATACTCCATATCTCTCTCTCTCTCTCTTTCTCTCCCTCTTTATTCTCTTTCCCATGGGGAGGAACAGGCGCCACAGCGGAAGTAAAAGGATGTGGCAGGCAGCCTGGAAGTGATTTCAGTAAGCACCAAAGGCGCAAGTACTTTGCTGCTTACACATGTCTGTGTGTGTGTGTGTGCACATATAAAATATCATATAATATAATATAGTATATTGTACTTTTACTTGTATACAGTATACTGACTCGTACCCTGCTTCCTTGTAGCAATAATACAATGGAATTTTAAGACAAGCACATGCATGTCGAACTGCCCCAATTAAGTTCGAACAAATATGCAACTAATTGGTTGCAAGTTTTCGATAGGTTGATTCCGAACAACAACACTCGGTAGCATGAAATTTGAAAGCCAATTATTGCATCAACTCTCTCGATACACACAGTGAACCAATTCTAAGCTATCATAAGCTATGCAACTGCCCGAGATAGACAGAGAGAGAGAGACAGTATCATAATAGTATGCACCTTGTACTTTATATGTTACATTTAATATCCTGATTACTTAGGCAGATTAAGGATAATAAGAGACGAGATATCGACGGTTTAAAGGCAACCATTATAGTTTTTAAATTTTCAAGTATTTATTTTGTATTTATTTAAATATTTTGGAAACCTACGGTCAAATAATTTTGAAATTTGCAGAACAGATTCACATACTATTATGCTACTTGTATGTCAAAGCAGAAAATTCTAACTCAAATACTTTGCCTAATAAATAACATATTTATAATTATAAAGAATCCAAAACAAATTAAGTAATGAATTTTTGAATTTTATTGTGCAGGGTATACTGCCAATCGATTATGCTCGACTGTACCATTTCTCAGAAGATTCTGCTGTTGTGAAAGACATGAAATGATGCCATTAAGAGAGTTCCACAATACTGCGGGTTCTATGTCGTATGCCGCTTCAATTTTATATTTGCTCTTCAAATTCTATTCAAATTACGAGGGATTTGCTGACATTCAACATATGCTCGTATGGTTTGTGTGGTTCAATGGGATTGTGGGCGTGGCAAAATCGGATTTAAGCTGCTTATTCGGGGATTTAGCTATAAATGCGCGATGGCGCAGGCCATTCCGAAACAGGCCTAAATAAAAGTAATCATGAGTGGGGGCAGAAAGAAAAAAACGCCATATTTGAATTGAAATTTAATGCAAATCTAAGAGCACTTGGGAATGGAAAGCATGTCCCATAGGGGTGTGTGTGTGTGTGGAAAAAATATGTAGCATACTTGTGGACAACATAAAAGCCGGCATGTTGCGTGTGGGCGTGGGATTGCCATTAAATATCTGATTTTTTGACATATTTTTTCTCCCTTTTCTCTCCCATCGCTTTTGTTTCAATTTACTGGCAAATGTAGCGAGGAGGGATCACCCTTTCATCGGGATTTGCATCGGGGTGTCGATTGTTATTTCAAGTCCTCTCTTAAATATTATTTCGGCTACTGTGTGTGCACTTGACACTGGCAAAAAACAAATACGCAAATAATGACACATGCCAACCAAAAATCTGTTGCAATATTGAAATATTTTATAAAGGCCGCCGGCAAACCTTTCTTTCCCAGTGAAATATCATCTGCACTATGTAAGCTATGTATAATCCACACACTATATATCCCAAGCCCTTCAAACATTTCCATGCATGCACTCGTTGTAGCAACTGCCACTCCCCCACAAAGTGGGCTGTCAACTGATGCGTGCGTAACGCCTCTTCGACATTTTGCTTTTTCCTTATATTGCTTTTTTTTTGGTTTTTGACAGAGAGAGAGAGGGAAAGAGAGAGAGAGAGAGAGAAACTGAGGGCGTTTCGATTCCTGTCGTCGTCCTTTAACTATCGCTCTTGTAGTTGACTCCCTATACAAACAGGCTACCTGCAGGGTGTTTGTTAGTCTCTATGTATATGTGCGTTTGATTATGATACATGACTTAATCCTCAAACTGAACTCAATCAAACTGCTTTACCTAATGTGAATCTTTTTTTAATGAACTAAAGCAATTTATATATTAAAAATATCAAAATAAATCTTAACTCTTCTATTTCTTATATCTGGAAACTAGAGTTATTTAAAGGCAGAGTTTGAAATGACAGGTTTTCCTTTTTCCTTTCTCATCGTCTTTGTAAACTACTCAAACATTGATTTATTGATGGGCTACACTCCCTTACACTATACTCCCATACATACGTCTCTATATATGCATTGTATATGTATGTATAAATGTCACTAGGGTGGTGCAAATTAAATGACTGAATACACTGCATCGCGTTCGAAGGAGCTGCATGTTGCACGTTTTACGGCACTTCAGGTTAACCTCAAGTCGTCTGTCACCTTTCAGTGAGCTGAACAACCTTTATGGTTACTTAACAATGACTTAAGGGTCGGCAGCAAGTTGCACAAGTGTAGTGCAGTTAACAGATTTGTGGCAGCTTAGTGTGTGTCATTGCAGTGGCCTAATGAAACCATTTGAAACAAGACTTATAAGGTTAAGAGCCTTCAATTATTGCAGATATTAAGGTAATTTGAAAAGGGGATTCTTAAAGAAGAATGATTTATATAAAAGCTAATTAAAGACTCATGGAATTTAAACTGTATATACAGAATTTAAAAACAATTTATCTTTAACGTATTGTATTGCATACTTTGTAGAGTCAAGTTCATCTACTAAAACGATATATTAAATAACTTCTATGTTTATTGTCTAATTGTAATCAAATTTACAAAAATCATTTGATTTGCTATTGATATTGTACACACAAAGAATGATAATTTTAGCTTTAATATCACGCTTGTAAATAGATAAAAGTAAGCAGATTATGGTAACTGAAACAACACCTTATTTAGGGTATAACAGAGCACTTTAGTTAAGTTAATAGACCACAGCAGTTCCCAAACGGATCATATATCATCTATGCTATAACTTCACACAATACTAGGAGTACTCAGGATACAATTGGGATCTGTTGGAATGGCAGGGCGATAAAATTGACACAAGGACTGTGGCTACAAATTATCGTGAAACGAAAGAGAGAGAGAGAGTGAGAAAACTCATCTCAGTTTTATTGCCATTCAAGAGCAGAGAAATGGGAAGGGAAGAAGTCGAGTAAATTAAGCTTAATTTGAAACCAGCAAGAAGTGAGTTTTGTTTCATGCACTTAAGGGATTCTCTGATGAAGAAAAAGACAGATAATAAACCATATAAATGCAGACACACACAAACACATACACTGGAAATGTATTTAAACATGTTGTAAATGGCAAACAATTGACAGCATTTAATGAGCAAAAAACACAAACAAACAGCAAACGGAAATGGAAAAATTGAAATTGCAAAGTGCGCATTTCCTCTTTTATTGCATAGCAGAGTAGAGCAGACAGCACTGGGACAACTGGGACAACAGGACAACAGGATACAACAGCCAGGATAATGCGGGGACTAAGCTGCCCGGCTTACGACTGCAAAATTGATGGCCTACAGCATTTTCCGCCTAATTGCAAACGCAAAATCCCCGATCCGAGTCCATTCCAACTAAGCACTTAGCACTTGTATTTAGTAATTACAAATTCAACTCGCTTAGTTGGGAATTGTTAGTTTAGCAGATAAAACTATATGTTTATAATATTTTTAAATATAAGTTTAAGCTAACAAAATACTATTGCAGTTGTTATTGTTATTAAAGTTAAACCAATTGTATTAACAAATCTTTGCCCTGACTTGCAACAAGCTGACAAAAGTGCATAATTCTATAAAATAGGAACAAATTGAAACACAAATAGAACAGCCTCAGGTTCCAGTGCCTTTACTCCCCCCGTGTAATGCTGGAATGCAATGTACAGTGGGCAGAAGTTCATTTTCTTTGGCATTAACTAGAATATTAAAGTTGAGAAAAAATATATGAAAACACAAATTTAAAAATATTCATTCTTAATAATTTGTATACTATTGTTTTGAATATTCATACCAAAAAAACGTGACTTAGCCCAGTGTACCATGCAGCAGTGTCTGCAAATTTGCGAAGCGAAAACTTTTCGGGCGTCGTCGTCGAGAGTTGGGAGTTTCTATTAAAAATATTGTCAACTTAACACAGCAGTAGCAACTCTGGCACAGGCAGAGGCACAGGCACAGGCAACTACCCTACTGACTGCGAGCTGGGGCTGAGACTGAGGCAGTGGCAGAGGCTGCGCAAAGTTTTCATAAAGAATTTTTGCAATGGCACTAAAAACTGCCAGCTGACAAATTGGCATGCTCCAAGGAAGGCAACACAAGCTGCTGCAGTACTCCCTAACCCTCCCGCTCCTCCCTCCCTTCTTGTGACCTTCTGCGGTATGGCAGCTTGTGGAGTTTGTTGTTGTTTCTGCTGCTGCTGCTGACTGCAGCACGAATATCGCAGTAAATTTTGAAGAAGGCATAAAAAATAAATTGTCAATTTTTGTTTGTGCCTTCTCTACACATACAAATAAATATAATATATATACATATATATATATGTGTGTGTGTGTGCTATAACCGCAAATACTCACACTCACACCTAGACTAATACGCTCGAAAAAGCTCTGGCATTTAGTTTGGCTTCTGCAATTCGAGGAATGCAGTGGCGCACCCACCCCCCACCTGCTCCTCCTTCTCTCCTTCGACCCTTTTTTGGGTAACCCACAACGATGAATTCTGCGGTTAGCCCCACGTTTTCGCAAGGTGTTACCGCTTTAGCCTTTGCCCTCTTTGCCTCTCTGTGTCTCTACCCCTCTGCCACTGCCACTGCCTCTGACTCTGCCACAAATTAAAATGTGGCCAAATTTTGCACAGAATTTATTGTTTGTCGCGGCTTGGCAATCGTACAAAACGACAAGTCAAGTCGCAGTGCTGGCAAATAGGCTAAATGGCTTTTATGGCCAAATATTTAAACGGCCAAAAGCAGAAAGAAAAGAGAATAAAAAGCCGAAATATAAATGCGCTTCATTGGAAATCAAATGAATAAAATTGAATATATATATATTTTTGGTATTTGCTTTAGTCAAGTAGAAAAAACTTTTTCAAACAGCATGCGAATGCGAGACAATGTAAATACCAAATAAATATATAAGTAAATAAATTCAATTTTTTCTGAATTTTTACAATAATTTATTCGCTTTGTATGCAGCAATTTAAAAGCAGTTTAAAGCGAATTTTACGAAACTTACCCAACAAGTTGCGACATGCTGCATAGAAACAAAAGTTTTGGCAGTGTAAACAACAATGGGAACTTTAAAAAGATCTTTAGGCGTTACAAAGCTGTCTTATACCCTGGAAGGAGTACTAAAATAAATGTAATTCCCTACTTTGCAAATATTTATAATAATAATGTTATAATTACAACACTTATGAAAAGTTCTTGCAGCAATATAAGAATTAAGTAGATTAATTATAGTATGCCAATGTTTTACGATCTTTTTCATAGCGTTTCATAAAACAAATATACCCTCTTGCTGAGCGTATGGCAGGGATAATGCGACAACTAGAGAACGCGCCCAAGGCGGCCAAATGACCGCCATTTTTGTCTGCCAGAAGCTGGCCAAGTTTGCGAAAGAGGAAGAGCAAGAGAAAGAGAAACAAAGCAAAAAGTTGGGCGCATTTAATGAGTTTATTGAGCCAATTGGGCAAGTTGTGAACTTGCAGCATCGATATGCAAGATGTTGCAAGCGTGGCAAGGGTAGCAGGCCACAAAAGCAGTGCTAGTTTCTCAGTTCTCAGTTCTCTATTCTCATTTCGAATTTTAATTTATAATCGTAAGTATTATGTTATTTCTGGTCCTTACGCCAGTTGCAGCTAAGTCTTTCCTTTCGGGCTTTAGCAATAATTCCTTCACAGTCGCGATTCTTTTAGCCTTTTTTTTCTACGAGGTTAATGTTGCCAGACAACGGCTGCAGAATTGCGGCAGACAGAAGTCATTTAAGGAGAATTTATGGGATTTTAACTGACATTTAAACAGTCGAGGAAGAAACAGAGGCAGAGCGAGAGAGAGAAAGAAACCCAAAGCAAAACAGCAGAAAGGATAAGAAGAAATAAAGATGCCAAGACTCGTAGGCCAAGATTAGCGAGCACTGTGAAGCAAATGTTATGGACAGCCCCAGATAATGGATGCTGCTTGGCTCCTCAAGTAGCTCTCGACTATGCTAAAGAAATGGCAGAAAACTTAAATGAAATTACATTTACAAAATGGCGGACTGAAAATTTAAGTATAATAATATAATAATTGCCCGAATTAACTTATTTAAACAAAACTACTATTGTATAGAATGTATAGTCTTCTGACTTGCATAATGTCTGACTCAGTAAGCTTTGCCTTTTCACGTTCCCTTATTTTAGGTACAACACAAGCAAATAAATAATGGCGAATTTTCTTCCAAAATGTAGTTATAGTTACCTTAAAGTATGAGCTCGAAACAATCGATGTATTGCTGTAAGTAGAAGAGAAATAAATTGTTAAGATAAGTTATGCTTCAAAATATGTTAGTTTATAATAAATGTACCCAAAATTTCGATTAGATTTCTCTGCCATAATATACCTTAAGCCCTTTAGCTACTCAACTGACATAACTGACAGCCTAAATAACTAGCAAAAACTGATTTCCACAGATGCCAATACTAACCAAATTTGGGGGTGGGGGGGAGGCATGCAACATGAGTCTCTCTGGATTCTTAATCACAGCACAGTGTCAACTCACAGAAGGCAAGAATATTCCGACAGAGACCCAATAAGCTATGCCTCCCACTTTCGACATCCAATCAAGGCAAGGTCGAAACTGGATGCCAGCTAGCTGAGAACCTCCTACTGATAGGCCTTTTTTGCAAAATACTATTTTCCACAAGTTTGCTAACTTTACAATCGCACAACTTGACTTCCTATGTGTGTGCGAGTGTGTGTGTGCGAGTGTGTGTGTGTGTGTGTGTGACATATTTTCATAATTTTGCCAAGACTTTTCTGCAAGTTCATTCAAAGGCAGCAGTAAACAATTTGCTGCAGAGGCTGCTTGGCCTGAACATCGATAGCTGAGAAACATTTTCAAACTACACTTGAGAGTTATTTTTATGTTGCTGTTGTTGCTACAGTAATCAAAAAGTTAATTCTCCGAAAAACAAGGTAATTAGTGTAGCCGTGCCCATAAAAACCAAACGAATGTGCAAAAATAACGAGAAAAGTTTGCAAAGTGCACGCGGCGGGGAGGGGGCAAGGAAAAGCGCAACAAGAAAACTGTGTGGCATTGTTGGTTGCAGCTACTAGGAAAAACACGTTGTAATAAATGGCTTTTTCTCAGGGAGAGAGTGAGAGAGAGAGAGAGAGAGAGCGAGAAATAGCAATAGAATGCCCTTGCGACAATGCCACAGGTAGAAATGAGAGCAAACTGGCTACAGTCATGTGCAGAAAGAAAACCCTGAGGCAGCATAGGGTTGCCAGGTTGCACGGTGTTTGGTGGCGCAACTCAGCTTAGGATATTCGCAGCAGCAGCAGCAGCGCAACAGTTAATTATGTATGAAACTTAATTTGGCATTTAATTATCGACTTAATTGTTTGCAAGAAATGTGTACAATTTTACTTAACTAAAAAAAAAAAACAACAACACGTAAAATGAAAGCAACAGTCAAGAGTGCTCGACTTTAATATACCTTCTTTTATATTATGTTGCATACTTTTGAGAGCTGCTAGGCCAATATAAATTTATATACTTAATAACCTCTTTGTTTATTAGAGATTACTTCTGTATATTATAAACAATTTCGTAAGTTGATATACCCTGCTACGCTTTTTTTAACGGGTACAACAAGTCAAAAAGCCTTTTATGTTGAATAGAATTTAATAAAGCACAAAGTAATTATTATTTAATATATTTGGCAAATTACCTATTGTCTTGTTTAAGCAGAATCCTGGGCATGCTGAAGTTCTCTAATTCAATTAACTTTAGCTCTATTGATGTAGCTGCAACACACGCACATTCACACACACACACACACGCACGAGTCTTCAATTAATTAATAAACAAAACTTTCAGTTGCTCTCAAGTTATACACACACACACACACACATATTTTTGTCGACTTTTATTTATTAGGCTAGCAACGAGTGATTTTCACACATGTAAACAAAGGCACAGCATGTGCCAGGGAAAACCCCTTCTTCCCGTTGCCCCACCTACTCCCTCCTCGTTCCCTACATTGTGCTCCCGCCCTGTGTGTGTGTGTGTGTGAGTGTGTTTGCTCTGCTTATGCCTAATGACAGCATAAAGTTTTTGCAAGCACATCAATCAAAAGTTTTTCATCATCACGTCATCAGAGAGTTATCAACATTTTGGCCGCAGGCGAAAGAGGAAAAACTACAACTACAACTACAACAACAACTAGGAATATATCCGTCAAGTCGTTGTTGTACGTTTTGGTCAGCAACAACAACAACAACAACAATTGCGAGTGTAGGAAGCAATGACTGTGTTTACGCGTCGTATACGTAACGTGCCATCGTCCAGTCTCTCTCAAGTGACAAATAGAATAGGCAGCTCTAGCCCCTACTCCTCCCATCCCCATCCCAGTTTCCTGCATAATTTATTAATACAGCAGCAGCTCAAATAGAGCCTCACATAAATGTGTTTTTCTTTTTCGTTTTTTTTTGCACCTTCAGGTAGAAGTAGAAGAGAAATGGCATCGTAAAACCTCGAAATACCAACTTGAAAATATCATCAAGTCAAGTGCTGTCGAGGTGGTCTGGGGGCCAACTAAATAACTCATAGCGAATGCCGCAAATGCCGCACAAATCTTTGTAAACAGCAGCAGCAGCAGCAGCAGCAGAAGCAGCAGACAAGGCAACACAACGTTGCGTATACGTAATATTGATAAAGCCAGCCGCACTTCATCTTCATCTTCATAATGGCGCACGGACAACATAATCGGCTTCATCATCAATTGCGTGTGAGGTGGCTGTGGTGACTGAGGCCACACCTTGGGCCACGAGATAATCTATGGTATTTATATATATATATATGTATAGTATATTATCATGCTACATAAGACAGGAGAGAGAGAGAGAGAGAGAGAGGTGTCAGAGCGACAGGACATCTTCATCTTTGAAATGCGTTTAATTATATCAAAGCTGCAAAGTAGAAACTTCCACTGTCTCCTGGACATGCTACAAGCCCTAAGCAGTGGGCTGAGGAGGAGTAAGAGGAGGAGAGGGCACAGAGCAGGGAGCAAGGCAAGTATCCTTTGCTACCTGTAATGCCCCAACTCGGATGCCATCACATTTTACATTTGTTTCATTTTGTGCGCTGTGCTGTTTCACGTTCAGCTCAAGAGCAGAGCAGCTTTTCTGCATAATCGTGATACAGTTAGCTGGGCTTTAGTTCCCCCCATCCCCCCTCTCACTCTGCCTTAGTCGCTTTTGCCAACTGACTTTGACTGCGATGTTTGAATGAACGTTTTGGCTAAAGAAATAAGCTACCAATTACTAAAGTGTTTTACTCTAAAGCTTGACTCCTTTCAGCTCCTGTTGCTGGACAGAACATGGGGCGGTTAAGTGAATGTCAGCAGGTATGGTTAAGCTGGCCATAATGAGCTGAGGCATGTCACGTATGCGTATGTTTAAAGAGCTCGTATGAAATGGGAAAAATGCTAGAGATAACGTATAAATTTCTCATTTTAAATATTTTCTATAGATACAGCAATATTTACTGAGATTTTTAATACATCTTTTTTTTTTTTTTTTTTTTTTTTTTTTTTGTTGTGGGGGGGGGGGGTTTTTTTATAATTTTTTTTTTTTTTTTTATTTTTTTTTTTTTTTAAAACCCGCTGTCCTTCCACTTTTTTAACTCTAAAATTTGAGCATAATACACCTAATATATTATATATATATATTATATATATAGTATAAGACTGCATCTTTCTCAAAGTTCAACTAATTATCGATAGTTAACCTAGTTTAGTTCGTTGGCAAAAAAATGTAAACTTTTTCCCTTGTTGTCTTCCTGTTTATCTTCTGCTTCTTCTGCCTCTTTTTCTTATTTTTCTTAGAAACATTAGTGCGCTACATGGGGAAACTATTTGCGTCTTTAGAAATGGCAAATATTTGTTTACTTTACAAGCGAAGACGTTTAATATATGTACATGTAGGGACCCAAAACTTTAATAGCTGTAATCAGTAACAAGATTGGGAAAGTAAAATAGGAAAACAAAACACAGACAAACAGAGGAATGACAGGCAGACAGACAGACAGAGAGACAGTCCACAAATTCAATTGGACTAGTTAGTCAAGCACAAAAGTCTCGCTGGGCCATGACCATCTTATTAGCATTTAAGATTTAATTTCATCAAAGTGGAGAAGTCAACAGCAAAGGTCGTGGCAGGTCTTCGTTGGGATCCTACGCTTTCAGCACCCACAAATAACCCATGTAAAACCCAACACATGTAGAACGAAATGCTAATGACATTTGCCATCCCCTCTGTCTGTTTGTCTCTCTGTCTGTCTCTCTGCCTCCCGTCTGTCTGTCTGCCTGTCTGTCAAAGGGCAATACGGCAACTTCATTGCTTTTTCGGTTAGTTAACCGTACTCGACACGTTCCGCTCGGCTGGCTCAATATGCGGCGCTTTGCTCTGTAATTAAACAGTTTTTTTGCGTCTCCGAAATCAGTGTGTATAGTAAGGTAGGTAGGTAGGTCGGTAGGTAGATAGGAATAGAGGGCAAAGCAAAAGGTGAATCTCTGTAGAAGATTTCTATCATTCGCAGTGGAATTAATGAGTGTCGTCCCGTTGCCTGGAGCCAGTTCATTCATTCACGCCATTCGCTACCTCTCCTGTGCCCACCTATTTGACTCTATTTCGAGAAACTCTTCAATTAGACCCAACGTTAGTTTGCAGACCCAATTTTGCGGTCCATCGCCTAAACGGAAAATTCGAATTTAATTGGCAACTCTGAGTGGCCAACTAATTGATGAGTTAATTCATTCGAGGTGCTACTACAGATCTTCTGACACAGGAGAAACATAGAGAGAGAGAAAGAGAGAGAGAGAGAGTAGCAGATAAAGTGACAGAGAGAGAAAGAGCTAAAATAAGCTCTTTATTTGGCTGCACAAAAAGAATAAGCAATGTCAAATGAAAGTAACAATATTGCATACACCCTGTACATTGTTGCTAGAGAAGGGTATACTCAGTTAGTTTGCAGGATAGTTGTGAAAATGATGAGGCTATGTAGGGTATATACTTGCAGCCCTTTCAATCAAACTGCAAATTGATTGGATTATCTTGATTTGGACAGAAACTTTGACATTCTATAAAATTGAAATTTAGAAATACACAAGAAAGAAAATACTTAGTTTGTTTTAAAGTGTAGCTGCAGATATGATAGACCTAAAATACAAAATATATATGTATGTTATATAAATATATTCATGAACGGCATACGAAACCCGTCTGATTAAGTAGCTCAGTCATATTTATGTTGAATTTTACGTAGGGTATCCTACTAGTCAACGTATTCAACTTTCTTTGTTAATACTTTAAAAGAAACTTTTCTCTTCTTCGTCGTCCAATAATCCACTGCAAATTGCAATTCTGAATACCGAGTCTCGTGTGTGTAATATAGTATAAATTTCATAAATGCAATTTCAACAGACCAGAAGAGTCTCGGGAAAAGGACGACGAGTTGTGAAGACAGGAGTGGACCATGTGTTTCTGTTGTTTCATTGGATTTATGCGGCATACTCGAGAGTGTGATAAAGATAGATAGAGTGTGAGAGAGGGAAAGAGAGAGAGAGAGAGCGAGAGAGGGAGGTAGACAGAGTCAACAGAGACAAGACATCAGCGTCAATGTCAATGTCATTCACTTTTCTTGTTTGTCAACACAGACACACACATACAGAGACACACACACTCACACAAAACCTGGTGTTATGCACTTTGAATATTTATGGAAAACTCTCAGCCCCCTGTCGCTGTTCTTGACCGATACGCAGCAAACATAGACAGATATATATATATATAGGTTTGTATGTGCAAACAATTGGGTTACGCTTTGTAAACATTTCTCCCTCTCTCTCTCACACACTGTCTGTGACTACGCCCTCAAGTGTTGGCAAATCGAATGCAAATAATTATTCAGAATGATCCACAAACATATATGCAAAGTTATGCTCAGGCCTTGGCAGAGTCCTTAGAATAATTGAGTCAGTATGAATATGTATATTACAAGAGACCTGAAGCTGCTCTTCAGCAATTATGCAGCTATCAGAGAGGAAGGCAGAAGGATACGAGTGAGTATAATTACACACTGCAATTGAAACTGAGTACTACTCTGTACCCTTTGTTATCAATGCGCTGTCGCTGTTCATGATGTTTGGATTATTCAAATTCAATAAAAAACTTTTTCGCAATCGCCGAAAATAGAATGTGCCAGACACAATTCGGCAACAGAACTGGTTGGATTAGTGACTGCTGATTGCACACGAAACAAAGAGAATTCCAAATTAAATTAGAGCTAATTCAATGGCATGAACAAATGCACTTCATATCACACATAGTACTATATACATATGTACATATGTTTTATATAACCCAACTGTGACTGTATTGAATATATATTGCGTTTATGGCAAGCTCATTTCATGAATTCGATAACAAATTTTCCTGTGGCGCAAATAACTTAACTCAGTTAAATAAGGTGGCAACACTGCGTGTTTAATGTAAATCAAAGTTGCAGGCGTAGAAAAAGCTTATATTATTATTATTATTAATATTATTTTATTATTATTATATAGTGACATTTTAGTATAGTAAATAGTGTATATTTTCATTGTATAAACGTAGTATATATGTGCTCTTGAATACCCTTTAGAGCAACAACAATTTATGGCTATGTTTGCTTTAAAATTCCAATTTGAACTGATTTCAAGGCATTTCTTTTTAGCTGCCAATAAAAAAAACTCCACATGCCATTACATTTAACAAAAGATTTATGCAGTGCACACACCACTGTACCGCATACAGTGCACAGTGTGTACACACTGCAATATGCTTTTGACAGCAGCATCTGACCACCGAACCGACTGACTGAAGTATGACACTTTTGTATTGGGGGATTCTACAAAACCGAAAGGGAGAAGAATCGCAGCATTTCATTTCTCTCTGTGAATTCTTCCCTCTCTGCATGTGACTAACAGAAAACGACAAACTAATTCAATCTCTGCCGCGCTTGTCCATTTTTATCACTCCACACCACGCATCCCTTCTCCCTCCCCCCTCTACAGCCGCCGTTCTTCTGCCCTTTGCAGACTCAAACAAAAAGTGCATTCGTGTGAATTACATTTTCATTTGTATAGAATTTTCATTGCCAGCCAGTCCAAGTGAGATTCACTCCGTTCCCATTTACACACACACACACACACACACACATGTCTCTCAGGGATTGTACGATTGGTTTGAGTGGGAGGAGGAGCAGGGCTGCAGGGCAGGTTCGCAGGGTCTATCGTGTTGCTTTGACAGTTTTTGGCACACTGCCAGACGGCGACCGATGCGAGCTGCTCCTTCTCCTTCCGCCATACGTCCGCCCTTCGCCCTCCAGCGCAGCGCAGCGCCAGCCTGGCGAGGAATGTAAAATTTAGCACGCTCGATGGCAAATAAAAAATTGAAGTAAATTTGGCAACTGACTGCAGTCGTTAGAGATGCCGAATCCAAATTCGAATCCTTGGCGTCAGCGGGCTCAGAGTTGCCAGAAAAAAAGGAAAAACTAGGAGGGAGGAAAAAAAAGAAAAACTTCACATGCAGCATTGCGACAATGTAGTTAGACAGACAGGCAGACGCACATGCAGCCGCAGTGGCAGACAGAGCAAGTTAAACAGGCAGGCAGACAGACGGACAGACAAGCAGACAGACAGACCAGCAGACAGACAGACACGCAGACAGAGACTGACAGGCGACAAGCGACTGCCAGACAACTGACAATAGCCAGGCCATAAAAAAGGTATTTGAGACAGTTTAAAGTGTCATTGATCGATGCTTAAGCTGCGCAAATGCAGTCAAGAGACCAGAAGGTATGCTTTTAATAATATTATAATAAAATAAATTATAAAATAAATTGATCAATCTGCAATCAAACTAAATTATTTCTTAACCATAACAATTTATCTTTCATAATTCCTGCTACAACGCGGCGTATACGTAATTTTTGGATAACCAAACTGGCCTTGATTGCAGCGACGACTTGATGCCGGTGCTGGCTCTGAGCCAGAAACAACACACCAGCTACAGGGAATATTTACTATGTCAGCCACATGGCTGAGAAACAGGCAAGCAGAGGCAGAGTAGCAGACGAGCAGAGCCGCTACGCTGCGGCTTATTAATATGCAGAGAGCACTGGGGCAGGTGTCTTTGCTGCCGTTTTATGCCACAATTTGAGCCACGTGTCGCCGTGTTGGCAGCATGATGTGCTGCTGCTGCCACTGCTGCTGCTGACAGGGCTTTAATAATGTGAGCATAATCGTTGGCACAGATTCGCAGTAGCAGCTGAAAAAATTAACAAAACTCCTGGACTGAGTTATTGGCAATAAGTTGGGCAACAACAAAAAAAGGCAGCCAGGCCTATATGGCAAGTAATTTCATTTCAACACACACACACAAATACACACACACATCAGCTGTTCATCAGCAGCTTGTTAGCCTGGTCACAAAGACGCCCGTTGCCAACAATAGACATCGAGCAAGTTGGCTTTACTTACGCCCCCCCTCCTCTGAATCCTCTTGGCCCAATACAATGCATGCTGAACAGGACATTGCCTTGGCTGAGGTCCTTGTTACATTGTACCCAAACAGGGAGAGAGAGACAAGGAGGAGGAGAGGGGAGAGAGAGGCAGCACATGCAAGCATTGTAGTTTAAGAACTCAGCTGCTAGTTGAGGCTCTAATAGGCAACTAACCATATGCACTTCAGCTGCAAACTGATGGAGAACTTGTGGCAGCCAGCGTCCCCTCTCTACCCCACACTCTTTTCTTCAGCCAGTGTTGTACAATGACTTGACGTGTTTTCATTTGCCCATTGCCAGTTCATTCAATTACACTTCTCATGCATATATCACTCGGGTTTGTCAATCCAAAATGATTATGATAATTGCATTCAATAGTGTTGAGAAACGTGATATTGCAGCTCAGGCATTTAACAATGTGGCTTACTCTTTGTAATTGTTAGTCAATTTGTAGACTATAAAAGCTTATGAATTTATGGTTTTCAGAGCAAATTTATCGAAATTTAAGACTTAATGCACTCGTGATAATATGAAAAGTATTCTGCCTGCATAAGCATATAAGAGAAGAGGTCCTATCGATAACTATCAGTGTTGCTTAGCGATTCAGTTTTTTCACCTTTCCTCCTTCTTTGTATTCTTTGAAATACGAATATACAGATTTCGCGCTTTCTGTTGCCTTTTTTGTTGCAGTCATTAACATTTTCTCTTTTCGTTTGCAGTTTTTTTCTTATTTATCTTTTTTACTTGTTCGCCTGGCAGCCCACTCGCATTACGCCTCATCTCAGATGATGCCACAAGTCCTGTGTGCCACATATGCATACATTAATACCTTTACCAACACTACCAACATTACCGACATTACAAACATTACAATATTACATTTGCAACAGGAGTTTTTGGTTGCTTGTGCAGTCTCCTGCTCCACGCTTCCTCTCTATCTCCCTCTCTCTCTCTCTTCTTTCGCTCTTTACTTGTCTCTTACCCGTAGTTTCATTCCCTGGCTACGTCTTACATTACAAACATTACAATCCTACGAATTCTGTGAGGGCTCCAGGTTTAAACATAGTTTTGTCTTTGATTCCGAGAGGGTATATTCGTTTTAAGCTGAAGCATACCTCTTAAAACCTCTAGAGTATATATATACTGCCTGTTTCCTCTAGGAATAATGGGCCAAACCAACATACATTCCATTCGAGGGTATTTAGGCTTCCGTATGCCATTTTCTACGTTGTTTTTCTTGCATTTTGAGCATCAGTTTTGGTTTTTGGTCACGCTTGCTAACGTTTACACTCTTGTCTCCCTCTCTCTCTCTCTCTCTCTCCGGCTGTCTACCCGTATGACTTGACTGCTCCACCTGGTGCTACCCAATAGCTGCTCCTGCTGCTCCTTGGATCGCGCATAAAAAGTGCTCCAATTACTGCTTGCATAGCTGGTTGAGTGTCGTCTGCGGAAATTTGTTTATTTCACGCGCGTTACCTTTTGTCTTCCTGCTGCTATTGGCAACGAAACTGCCAGAGAAAGGGAAAGAGGAAAAGGAAAGGGAAGGGGACAAAGAGGGAAGCAGGACATGTATTTGCCATGGCTCGCATATCCTTACCGCCTCTTGCCAAGACAAACTGACAGCTAAATGCGTCGCAGTCCTTGCAGATTTCCGTTTCGAAAATATTTCAATGTGTTTTGCATTTTACACCGATGACATTTTATCCACAAAGAGACGTCTTCCCCCCCATCTGCTTGTCCCTTTTCCCTCTCTCTCCCCTACTACTTTTACCTGTGTAAGCCAAACCAGACCACGAACAGGGTTACGGGCCCTTAAGGCAAAAACTCAGACTGCACAACTATAAGTACAGTCCCAGCACAAGTCCCTGACTTCGTTTATGTATTTGCTTTGGAAAAATGATTTTCTTTTCGTTTTTGAGTATTATAGAAGATCAATGTAAAGAGATCAATTTATGTACACTTATAAACAGGTACTTGTATTTAGAAATGTATAAATTATATAGCATAAACGTAAAAGAAGAGTTGCGAGGATAGTTTTTAAAGTTTCTTTTAGTACATTTTACTAAATAATTTGCCTGATTTAAATGCCTATTATTCACTTTAATATTCAATTATATATTATATTATACTTTCAAATAAATATCAATTATTTAAATAGGCGGCTTTCAAATCAGTTTAGAGAGTAATTAAATGCAAATGGGCGACTAATTGACATTAAAAATCAATGAGTAAATGATTAAGAGCTTTATTATAAAGCACCCAATCAAATTTGGGCATTTTAAACTAGGCATAGTGTATTAAAACTCAAGAAAATTAAGGCGAGAGCAATAACTTAGCCAAGAC
Organism: Zaprionus kolodkinae; assembly: GCA_018901885.1. Taxonomy (NCBI): domain Eukaryota; kingdom Metazoa; phylum Arthropoda; class Insecta; order Diptera; family Drosophilidae; genus Zaprionus; species Zaprionus kolodkinae. The sequence continues at coordinate 8,078,659 of JAEIFM010000498.1, read as the reverse complement.
TATTAAAAAGTTTGTCTGGAAACTGTTAACCATGGTAATAGATGCAGAGACAAATAACCAAAAAACAACTTGGAAAATTTACATGAAAATCTTTTAATTTAATTTGACACACAGCAAGGTGGGCGGACACAGGCAGAGAGAGAGAGAGAGAGAGAGAGAGACAAAGACAAGGAGTGAACATGTTGGGCGTGCGTCTCTTACCTGCAGCTGTGCTGCGCTGCGCTCTGCTCTGCAACTCTGCTGGCAACAGTTGGCATAATGGCGGCTCACACACACACACGCACACACAACACGACTCACACACACACGCACACAACGCACGCACATGTGCCTCATCTAAACATTCCCTCCTCCTCTGCTGCTGTAATTAATAATAATTTGCATTCGCAGTTTGCAGCTCAGCGCCCGCGTGAGATTTCGTTTTAATTAAATTATATGCGACCATGTTGTTCTGCTTGTATTGGGGGCGTATTGTTGTGTGTGTGTGTGTGTGTGTTTGTGTGTGGGGAGAGGGGCGTGGCTAATCCAGGCAGTTATCTATGCAGTGTGCAGTGTGCAGTGCGTGTGCCTGCGAGTGTGAATGCAGCTACTTAGCTGCAACACAGCCTGCATATGTGATTAGCGTTATCTGGCGCCATTTTGGCTACACTTAGCGGCATTGTGGCAATACGAGACAACAGAGAAAGAGAGAGAGAGAGAGAGAGAGAGAGAGAGAGAGAGAATAATAACTCGCATAGTTATTAAAGAGCATTATGGGAATTCCTGTCTAGAGTCTATTTAATCAATTTACCAACTAATTCTAGTTGTAGTAAAACAATCTTAAAGCACTGAACAAAACAACCTACTAAAAACCTCATGCGATTCTCATTTATCAGCCCTTTCAAAGGGGTTAAGGGGTGGCGTATGGGCGATATTACGTATACGAGCCGTTGGCCATAAACAAACCCATTTGCGGGGTTTGCGGGGGGGCAGCTAAACAACAACAGACTGCCCGAAAGCAGTTTGCAAATACCATGCGGGGCATTTCGAAGGATTCCTGGGGCCACAGCAAAAGCGAAGGCTATTAAGAGCTTTTGAGCGAAACTCGCCGTAAATCAAGTTATTTTAATTCAATATCAAGTTACGGCCCTGCCTGTGACCCACACAGTGGTGCCACACAGTACTCCAGAGCACAGCGAGTTGGTCCAACAATGGCGGCGCAGATGTTGCCATTTTGGACAAGTTACATAGTTCCTGTGGCCATCGGTTGACAGGCTGTGTGTAGAGGGGGGTGCCGGGAGGGGACTGTGGCTGCGAGCTAGCTGGCATTGATTTCGTTTATCTACGATGGCAAATTATTCATTTGTTGGGCCACAGCACAAACAGAAACAGAAACAGAAACGGCAATAGAAACCGACACAAGGATCGAGACCAACACCGAGACCGAGCCAAAGTTTGCAGTGTGCCTCATGAATCGGCCCTAATTTGGCAATTTGATTTCGGCCAAGAGGCAGCACTCGCTTCTCCTCCGTCTCCTTCTCTTCTCTCTGTGTACTCCACAGCGATTCGTTGTTGAAGCATGGCTTTATTGGCGCTGAGATGTTTATTTGTACAGTGGTTAGAAAATAAGTACACTGACAACAATTGCAAAGCATTATTGAAGAGACTATGTTGATAAATGAAATTTCTTATAGCAAAGGTTTGTGCCCAACAAATAGAAATATCATAAGCCGTTACTAATGGTTAAATAATCACTTCGATATATAGTTTGTTATTTTTATGCACTATCAAGTCTTTAATCAAGTCTTTTTTGCAGCTCAACCTTCAATAAAAGCTTCAAACATGTCATTAAAACTGGTTATTATGGTATGATTCCTATCTACTATAGTTAATGAAGTTAGCCTTTTCCTGCTATTTATTTAGGAAACCTTCTCGCAACCACTGTACATTAAATATCTATCTGCTTTTTGCTGTTTAATTTCCCTTCAAATTACCAACACAATAAATACGAAACTCATTCAGCCTTGAATATTTGAACTGCTGCACAATAGAAATATATATTATACTATATATATATAGTATATATGTATGTTTATTATGCTCGAAAAGTTGCTGGCAAAACTCTCAAGACTCGCCCAAGCAATTGCCAAATTTCTGTGTAAGTAGTAAATTTGGCTCAATTGTTATGCAAAGCTGCCTAACACACACACACACAGAGTCACACACACAAATATAAACACAATTATATTACTTCAGTTACGATTTCGTTTACATTTTCATTAATATGACCATTACGCTTCATTGATGACATACAAAATTGTCGCCTTAGATGAGGATTTCGATTTGTGAATACATAAATTATGAATCAATTGAAAAATTCATTTACAAGCAGTACAGCCGCAAAACAATTTGCCTATATGGGTTTATTATCAATTTTTACACATTTTTGAATATATATCAATTTTTTATTACTATATCATGACGCTCAAATGATTTATATATGTGTACAAGGTAAAGAGAATGCAAAAATTGGACAAAAATATTAAATTAATTGATTTGCAGTGGAACTATACATTTTTTATACTTTCATCTTATTTCATAATCTTTATAGTTCATAATTTACTTATTTTCAAAGAGTTCAACAGAAAACTAAACTGTTTCAATTTAAAAATGCAGTTTGAATATTGATTTCAATAGCTTTTGCTGCGATTGAATGTGTTCAATCAAATTGCTACAATGCAATACTTAATCCCTAACAGATCTGTTATAATCTATACGGAATGGGAAATGCGAAAAATACGCAAAAGAAATATTTTTGCGTAAATTAAGCGGGGCGAGAGCGGGGTGGGGAAGGAAAGCAAAAGATGGCAAACTATGCAGCAGCCACACTACATGCAACAACACGGCAGCAAAAGCAACAAACAACTGGCATAACAAACAAGCCACAAATACGTACATGCACACACACACACACCATACACACATACATAACATTCATATACCGCTTGTAGAGTCTGAGCGCAGAATTCTGCTATGAAATAATCCGCAACGACAAATATGCGCGATTTTTACCACCGGTCCGCCCGTCCCACCCATACCCCACATCCATCCGGCATCTCCATGCCTCCCTCTCTCTCTCTCTCACTCTCCCTCTATATCTTTCTCTGTCTCTTTCTCTCGATGTGTCCATGTTTATTTGTGTGGCTTGGCCAGTTGGTTAGCACACACACACACACACACACACACTCAAACACATGCCAGTATTTTGGTAGAGCCAGTTACCAGACGCCAGTCAACAGCAACAATGGAAACAACAGCAACAGCAACAGCAGCAGCAGCAGCAACAATGGCAACGACAACAACTGCAAAACCACATACACACATACATATAAACCGGTTCAACGAAATTCCAGTCAAGCCAAACAGCCAAACAGCCGGGCCAAGTCAGAGCCGTCTATGCTGAAGATTTGGCTCGAAGCGGCAGTGCCCCCAACCCAGCAGCAACAGCAGCAGCAGCAGCGGCAGCACAAGCAGCGCGCAGTAAATGTCAAGCGAGTGAACGGTTTCTGAGCGAGGGAGTTGATGGAGCTGCTGGATACGGGGGGAAAGGCTGGAGCGGGCATTGGGTCGCCGATAGAACGGTGCAAAGAGTAAAGAAATCTCTGCGTGCTTTGAAACTAACATAGAGGCAAAAACTAGTACTGGCAGCGTCTATCGATTAGAGATGGCAGCGTGAGTGTAAGCGATGAATAGAGATTTACAATTGAAAAAAAATACAATATCTTTGATATCAAGTATTCACCTAAATACGTTAGTTCTGCATTAACTTCTTCTCAAAAACTTTTAAAAATAAATCCATGACATTTTACCATTTTTATACTCCATTGAAAATGGTTTAAGGTATTCACATTTTTAACGATCGTAAGAATGATCGATCGATGGGTGATTCTACATTTAAAAAAAGGCATAATTTTTTTAAATTTTCCGATATTTTGGAAATTTAGAATTAAATTTTTTTTTTTTTGTAAATTTTTTGTAAATCTGAATGATACCCTAAGCATGATAGCATTATGAAATAATAAAGGAAAAGCTGCAAAGGTTATTATAGTCCAAATAAAGTATGTAAATATACTAAATATTTATTCACATAAAATAAAGTTGTAAAAAAGTTAAAATAAACCGATAATGATAATAATCAGATCAAAAAATTATACTTCTATTTCTTCTATGCACAATCTTGTTATACCCTACAATATCAAAGCTAATAGGTATAGTAACTTGCCTACAACAACAACTAGAACAATGAGCAAAGGAATTGAACGACAAAACGGCGACGAGAAATTTGTTGTAATCAATATGAACTGGCGACTGGCGGCTGCGTTGAATAACTTCACATTCGTGCGATATATCTCTGCCTGCCTGCGCAATGTGTAAGCGTCCTTGGGTGTGTGTGTGTGTGTGCGTATAGCTATGCATGCGTGTGTGTGTGTGAGATTTGTGAAAAATGCGGAAAATGGCAAAAATGAATTCGATGGATTCACGGATATGGCGATGGCGATGGCGCTGACGACTATTGCGAAATATAAGTATAAATGCACATTGGGATGCTGGGAATTGCTGTAAATCGAATCGTGTCGGCTTGGGAGCTGCTTATGCCCCCATTCACTCTATTTTTCAACCCTCCCCGTCTACCACCCCTCTCTGCCATCGCCCTGCTATTATGATAAATCGCACCTTTTATTGCAGCATCAGCGCCTTGGTGACTGATTTATAAAAGTCTCCACCTCCTCATCCTTCTCCTCCTCCACCTCCTACTCCACGCCCGGCGGGTTAAAGAAATAGACAAAAAGAAACAACAAATGACAGTAAAGCAAGAAGACAGTGGGAAGTGGGAGAGTGAGAGAGAGCGAGATATAGAGAGAGAGACAGAAATTGAGCGAACATGACATCACTCGACAGTTACGACAACGACAGACTACGTTGTCGCTTTTCCTCAGATTGCGTTGGGCTGTGAAAAATAAGAGAGAACAAGTGAAAAAGGCAACGTGTAAAGGATATTCGACTGAGAGATACTCAGTAAAATCGATAATTTCGATTATAATGGATTTCTAAGATAAATTTATTCAAAATTTCGTATAATTGTAGCTTATTTCAAGTAAATTAGGCTCAAAAACTGCTGCTATAACTTTAAAAACTATCGATAGCTAAGAAAACTCAATGTATCGTAAAACATTATTAAACTAACGATATTTATAATTGTGGTACAAGTATGCGTAGTAGAAACTCAAAACATGAGTATACAGAGTAATTAAATCAATAATCTAAGTATTTGCCTTTACACAAAACTGCAATACCCTGCTCAGCTACGTTACAGGGTATAAAACCCCTACTTTAAACGCATCCCCGCACTATTAACAGGCGCTCAATGAAGCTCGCATACGCAGCCTGTAGCCATGTCTCTATATGAGTGTGTGTGTGTGTGTGTGTGTGTGTGTTCGGCCGCATATCTATGATGGATGCGAAGAAAATTCTTCAATATACACACATATGTTCCACACTGTTGTACTATGTAGGTCCTTGGGCTGTGAATGGATGTGTTAAGCGCCGTTAATCACCAGATAAATATGTATTATATATATATTTATGTTTTCATAAGTGTTGCGATTTTAATGAGGTCTCAAAATACTTCAGATAATCTGATCAGAGTTCACATGCAATTGAGGCCCATACACAGGTAACTAACCGAATTCCCAGTAATTTTAATATTATTTAATATTCTTTAATAATTATGTGATTATAATAATCATTATTAATGATTCTTTTCAACTCATTTCCACAGAAAATGCAATGAAAACCCGTTGAAGATACATAAATCATAAATCATACTGGGAACTTTAAGCAAAAACATCACATTTTGCATTTTCATGTTACCAACACACTCACACACACACGATGCTTTTTATGGGAGGGAAACCGCTCTGCTGTCCGCATAGCCCGAACATATTTATCCCACAACATGTTCCCTGTCCCATTTGCCCCATTATACATTCATCATTTTCCGTGGTCATTCGTCATCAATGTGTGTTCACAATTTCGCGCTACAAATGGTAAAATATGTGCAAAACTATGAGATAACCTATAAAGAGTGAGCACAGTTTTCGGAGCTATCAAAAAACGGTTTAAAACATTTAAGAACAATATGATTTATTGACTTTAAATCGATAGAAGCGCTAGTTTGTCTTACAGGTTATCGATTACGTACATAAAATACTTTATATTATTTAATTGTTGTGCAATCCTAAGAAATATTTAAAATACAAAAGAAAACAAACGATAGTTATTATCGACTGTGGACGCTTTTTACAGGGTGTTTATTTAAACAGATGACCCTCTACTTCTACCTTGCCCCCATTCGATGTGTTTACCCATGTACATGAGACGTATGTTAAATACGTTACGTAGATTCCACATAAACCTATCTCTATATATGTATGTGTATATTTCGGATGCATTTTTGGTCGAATCTAATAAAATGCACTTGAGCTCTGCAATCGAACTAAAAGCCTTGAGTGTGAAGAAGGGTTCTACGCAAAAATAGGTATACATATACACATATATATTTGGTTTATAGATATATCGTAAAGATGGCCGTGCAGAACGTGCTGATACAAGCGGCGAATAAGGTCAATTGAAATGCAAGAAAAACACGAAAGTGCAGAGAGAGAGAGACTGATGATGGCCCAAAGTCAGTCGACAGTTTTATTTGCTCTCGTGGTTAACAGCTGGGGCAGTAATCAAATGCTTCTTCTACAGCTGCTTCTACTGCTGCTTCTTCTCCTCATTAGCATAAAAGCAACAAGCGGGCGAAAGAAAGCGAGAGATCTAAAAAAGAAAGAACGAAAGAAGAAAGAAACACACACTTTGTGACAGAGATGCCGATAGACTGTCAAGCAGTCACCAAACCCAGCAGCAGCCTCGAAACGGGTTTCTCTCTCCATCGCTGATGCTGATGCTTATTCAGAACAAGAATGAGTAGTCTGAGCTTTGAGTGTGAGTATATTCATTGGGAGTGGGGGGGGGGCATCCAGCGAAAGTGCTGCTATAGAAAGTTGTGCGAATCGGGTTGCTGTTTGCCTGTCCCACCTGCCTGCTGCCTGTCCAGCGCCTCTTGGGCGCTCTTTGTCCAGCCAAACCCGTCGAAAAGAACTTTTAATTAGACCCTAAAATGCAGCAGACACCGCTGACAACACAGCCCACAGCCCAAAGACCCGACAAAGGCAACATTATCCTGTTGATTAACAGAGCAAAAATGACAAAGTAAGGGAACAACGAGAGCATATCGCCTTGGGTGTTCACTGCAAGAGAACTATTTCATACTGTGGTACTTTCAGTCATTTTATACACTTCCCCATGCAGTATATCATATTAACCATCTTTACCCTGTTTTACCAACATTTCGAATTTTAACTGGGCAAAGCCAATTACAGCGCATATAACATTCGATGTGCCACAAATTCACAGGAATCGAGAGCTTCTGTAATCAGGTAACTCTAGTAACTGGTAACCGGTAACTGGTAACTGGTAACTGGAGGCTGGGAGCAGTTCGACGACTGAAATGTGCCCGACAGGCAAATGAGAGCAATACCGAGAGAAAAAACATTGCAAAAACAGCGTAAAACTGCTGAGCAAAGAAAAAATTAACGATTTTATGCTGAACATGCAGAAAAAATGAGCTACTAAAAACGAGTAATAAAATCTATAGGATGCTACACTCAACTGTTATATACCCTGCAATCAAATTACAAATATTTTCGGCAATCTAAAGTATTTTTTTAGCCTTTACAGTGGCTAGTCTTATGAGGAAATTAAGAATTTCTAAGTTTCTAAATCTATAGATTAATATTACTAGTTTTATATTATGATATACCTCATTTTCGGTATTAAACTAGATAGTTCAACAATGTAAACTTCACTTCTACACCTTGTTATACATAATTAATCTTTGTATTGCCTAAAGAAGTTAAAGTTCTTCAAATTGTATGGTGTATGCACCAGCTTAATATACCTTTCATATGCAAAGTGTGCGTGGGGTGTATAAAAAGGGCTCAGAAAATTGTGAGGCGTCAGAATGAAGGAGGGATCAGAGTGGGTAAGAGAACCGTGGAAGCCTTCATTCAAGTTGAGCGACTGAATGGGATCAAACAATTTGCTAGTTTACACCTTGGACGCTTTTAATTATACACATTGTGCCGGGCTGGCAGGCAGGCAGGAGGACGACGCGGTATGCTCATTAGTCGCCTCCACTCGAGAGCTCGAGAGGATGCTCCCATCTCTCGCTCCTCACTCCGCTTACGCAGCTAGACAGGAAACTTCAACTACAAGAACAAGAACAAGAAGTTGATGTCGGCAGTGCAAACTTTGAAAATTTCCTCGAGCAAGTGACCCACTGCTTGCCAACCTGACAACAACAACAACAACAGCAACAACAACAACAGCAGCAGCAGCAGCAACAACAACAACAACAGGTTGATGATGTGCTGCTTTTGCTTGTTTGTGCACCGTCCGCGTAATGAATTTGCTGCCCCGAAGGGAGATCCCTGGCATTTGCTTAACAAACTCGACTCGACCATTTTGGCTTGTCCATGGATCTAATTGCTTTGTTAGACACCCTCGAGGGAACAAATATGACGCTGTTTAGCGCAGTAAAGCACCCCTACCCACTCACCTACCACCACCCAACCCCCTGGCCCAACTGACCATACACCTAGAGGCAGTAGGCATAAGATACAACCGAAAATGTATGTATCCTGATGACGCAAGTTTATGAAAATTAAGATACATAGTCAGGGCTAATGCGAAACAGTTCTGCATTCGATATTCTGTCTGGCCTAAATACCCTAAATACAGGATCCTCCAGCATTTATTGCTAAAAGGTCTGCAGTTTCAAAGATTTATTCTATATGTCACAAAGTCAAATCCCAACTTCGGAGCTGGGTATGTTTAAATATAATTAATATTATTATTAACAAATACCAAAAGTTGCAGTCTGGTTTTTCTCTACTCTATTGTGATAACAACAAAACCCACACCCCTGGTAGCTAATTAACATACTCTATAAATACTTTGCCATCGTGTTTAGCGACACAACAGCACAGACCACTTGCAGTTGCTTTAGAGGAGCGACACTTCAACTAACTAAGCCCTCTTACTCTGACCCTGTTGCTCTCCCTGTCCCTGTCCCTGTCCCTGTCCCTGAACCCTAAGCTGTGTCACGCCCCTTTTACCCGCAATCTAACTTCGAAAGCGACTCCATTTGACAAGTTTAATGCAGTCGAACAACAATTTAAAAAACAAGAGGAAAAGAGAAGAAAAAAAAACATTGTTTATTGCATTATTGCTCGCCAGTTAAAAGTTTCCAGCAAAAGTCAAAGCCAAAGCCAGCGGTCAGTTGGCACCTCTCTCCCTCCTCTCCTTCTCATCCCCTTTTCACCCAACCTATGCGAAACTCAGCTCAGAGCACGTTCCCACTTATAAACATATAGAATAAATCCACAACAACGGCCAGTTTTCAATTTTTTTTTTGCTTTTTATTATTTTATTCCGTGCTGTAAAAAATATGGAAAACAAGCAATTATAACTTGCTAATGATGTTTCCAGCAAAGAAAAGAAAAATTGTGCAAAGTTCCTTAAATTAAAAAACTTATTTAAGTTGACTTCAAGAAATATTCAATTAAAAACTGTGAGATTGTCACTTAGCCTGTCAGCGAATATGGTATAGTAGTTAGTATTGTAATATAATAGGTATATCGATTAAATCTTCAAGTCTTTAGAGTAAAAAAAAATAAATAAAGTGTACGTAATAAGCAGAAGAACGAGTAAATAAGCTATACTTAATCCAAATTAGTAACATTAGTCAGTCTCCTCATCTGTCTGTATGAACACGCAGATCTCAGAGACCCTAAGAGCTAGAGCCACTAAATTTAGTGACAACATTTGTATTTACTACTGCAGTATTGTAAAGTTTGTTTAAGAACTGAATAATAATATATAACGAAGTTATTTCCACTTCACACAATAGAAACTTTCCTATACTTATTCTCTATTGAAATTGTATATATTCTTTTCTAATCTATCAATAATCAAGTGCACATTGTGATTGTAGTGGACCTAGACATTCTTTACTATGCATTTTTCAACAGGAAATTCGTTTTCAAACTTGTTGTTACCATATGAAGGCAACAGCTTGGTAGGGTGGGGGGGTTTAGAGAATGGAGGAATCTCTCTCTCTCTCTCTATCTCTCTCCCTTTCTCTTTCTCTCTTTCAACTGATGCGACATGATGGCGTACCACTAAGTGAAATTAGCGGTTGTTACTAATGAAAAGTGGTTTTAGGACGACGCACAACTTTTGCAATTTTCGGGCATAAGCACAACGACGATAATGGTAGCTCCCCTTCCCTCCCCTCCCCCTCGCCGCGCCTCGTTTCGTCTCATGCGGCAGTTGTCCGCAATGAACTTTACGCATACCCTGTAAAAGAGTTGTGTATAAAGGGATGTTGTTTGCTAGCAACTGTACGAAAAGGCAGAACTTAAGAATTCCTCACTAGTACATCCGTTTAGAGGGCAACCTATAGTCGTGCATTCTCTGCCAAGTACCATGGCATTATTTGCCAACAATCCGAGTTATTCGGCATCAGCCACTGGCAATGGATTTGGTGTTTTATTTTTTTTGCCTTTTTTATGTGTCGCTTCTCAGAGTGGAATTAATGCGTATAGAGTAGAAAACAGTTATATGGGGGAATCCGTATGGAAACAGGAGATGCGAGAGTGTCCTGTGCGGCATCACCATCCATTGGAATCGGCCAATAATCGCATTAGTGTACTACGGATTTAGCTTTGTGCACGTTATGCGCATAATTAAAAATTACTTGAGCAGACTTCCCTTCCCCATTTCCCCTTTTCCGCCAATGACCATCTGCCACGCCACACCCAAGTTCATCCCCGCTTTCCCGCTTAATCTCTTATCGACCTTCTTCTGCATCTTCTCTTCCAGCTCTTCCTCCTGCTGCGAATCGCATTTTCTTCGACGAGAAGTGAAATTAATGGCTTTTCTATTATTTTGCGCAAAGTTTCGAAGCGCATTTGACGTTGATTGCATTTTTTGCGCTTCCATCTCCGAAAAGCCCCTACGGCGGAGTTACAGCTGCTGCAGCGGACCCAGACACGCAGCCAGCTACGGCGGCGGCTATAGATATACCCGGATAGCAGATCCGGGCACGGGCGCAGCAGTTACGGCCACAACTAGTGGTAGCTGCTGCTACATAGATGCTTGATTAAAAATTTAGTATGTGCAGCTGATGCGCTGCCGGCAATTTGCGCAGCAGCCTCTCCCTCTCTCTCCCTGCCACCCCACCCCTCTCAGTTTCGGCCACTAAACAGTTGGAAAACGACGGAAAATCTTGCAAAACAATTTCCAAAAAATCAGTGGACGCAGCATGAGGCATGAGGCAGCATCTAAGAAAAGTGCAGATCTGTGTATATTGTCAGTACTGTGTGTGCAGTTTGTGCGGTTTGTTTACTCGTCTGCTGCTGGTCTGAGGTAATATTGGAACTTTACGTAGCTCACAGGCAACTAAACGATTCTACAAGAGCAGCGAACTCTTTAAATTTTGTTAGAAACTTTCAATATTCTTTGACCAATAAAAATAGTGAAGAACTATGTGCAAAAGTATAAAACAGGCTGAAAACGAGCTGCCTGTCTGTATGAACACGCAGATCTCTGCTATTAGAAAAGCTATATAGATCTAACTTGGTATATAGGTCTATTTATAGCATATACTGCTTGAGTCTATTTCAAATTTAAACTAACAAACATACTTCCCACACAAAACAGTTATTTGCGATTATTAATCAAAAAGTAAGACGCATGCCAAATGCATTAAATTTGCAAATAACTTATTGAAGGTATTACTATATATGCACAGTAGTTATTTAAGTAAATATATAATAATATAAAATAATGTATATTAAGTTATGCATAACTACCTGTTGTGTGTAGGGTATCATACCATTGAAATTTAAAATGATTTTGCTTGAAACCTGTTTGGAATATATGGGGAGACTTGAAGTTTAAAACCAGATACTATACGGTCTGGTGCAAAGCAAAGCATTAAGTTGCACAAACTTAACTTCCTTCCTTGCGCGCTCTTTTTTCTTTCTTTCTGGCCGCGTATCCGCCTGCTCGATTGTCCGAGCCACTCCCCACCTCCTTGGAGGAGCTCGAGAACTTTTCGGTAATCCCAGACGGCGTAACCGGTGAAACGGAGCAGGAGGCTTGGCGTGGGAAGGCAGAACTATTTAAGCGCATTTCGGGTTTTTACATAAATTTGTCTGTTGGCGCCATTGAACAGTACACAATGAGGAGGAGGTGATGGTAGGCATAAGGGGGGCACCCCTTGGAGTCGGCAGCTGACAAGCAGAGCAACCAGTTAATTTTCAAACTGTGCAAAAGTACCCAGAAACAAAAACTACATGGAACGAGTTTGAGGGTCGATTCGTGGCTTAACTTGAATATACACGCCGCCGCAACTAGTTCAAAAAAAAACCTCCGGAAAAATAAAGAAAGAAAAAGGAAAAACGTGCATTGCAACTTGTCTGGGAACTAGACTGAGCCACCCAGTCAGAGACTTTGTAAAAAAAAAAAACTGGCGATGACGTGGGGGATTTAGGAGTTTGTAATGGATGTGAGTATGAAACTGAACTATAAACCAAATAGAACCCTATTATTTCACAGTTAAACTATTTAATATTGCTTGCTTATTAGATTTAATATTTTTTTATTCCATTAATCTATTATATTCCCATACACAGTCCCACTGGGTCTCCAGCAAGAACAACAACAACTCCAATAGACTGACCAGCTTTAGCGTTACAAAAAATATACAAACTACAATAAAAAACAGACTCGAAAACTTGTTTCTGTCTAAACATGGAGGCGCAACATCGGAACCAACGTCTGCAGCAACGCGACGCCCCTTCGTACTACCCCCCCTGCTCTCGTTTTCTCTGTCTGAAATATCTTCCGGCTGGCAGCAACAACATCTTGGCCAAGTCTACTGTGCAACGCAGTTCCGTCAACAGATTTTCCAGCTCTTCTATTGTTCCAAAGACAGTTCCAAAAAAAAGAAAATAACAGAAGACGCCGCCGCCGCCGCCGACGACGACGACGCCATAGCCATTTTCCATTGTAGTTGTTGTCGCTGCAATTTTCCATTGTTTATTGTTGTTGTTGGTGAAAAATTACGAAATTCTTCTTTGGCGCGGGAAATAGAACGAGTTTCCCAATGGGCGCCGCACACACACACACACACACACACACATATACCAAAGGGATATCTAAGCGTATATTGCCTGTGGTTTTGTAATAAATTATATTAAAACAAGTGTAGAAAGTCAAGGAATGCGCAGATACTTATTACATGAAAGCTCTTTAAAATTAACGATCCTAAGTTGAAGGAACCCAAGGTAAACTAAAAACTCAAGCAGCTGGCGAGGGATAGTTGGGTTTTTTATTCCATATGATTTTAACTAGCTCATTATAAATATTTATAAGGCTTGCAAAGTGCTACCCCACTTGAAGTGCCTCTTCGCAGGCCTCTCTCAAGTGCTTTCAGGCGTAATATTTATAGCCCCGAAATTGCCCTGCAAATTAGTGCTCGTCAATTTTCAATTACGTATGCTCCATGTGTGTCAATTGCCTTGGCAACCTGCAAATGGGTGACGTCGCTGTAGCTACACGACCCCCCCTAATACACCCACATTAACTTACATGGAATGTATAACACACATACAATATATATACAGATATACATACATGTATGTATGTTTGTTTAGCCATTTTGAGCCAATACAAATTCTTAATTAACATAATTAAGCTGCTACTTTGATAATTGACACCCTACTACACTGATTTTAACTGAACTGAATATAAGGAAAGAGCGAGAGAGGGTGAGAGTGAGGGGAAGAGAGAGAAGACAACTTCCAAACACACGCTACGTAAACGAGCACATGTAATTTCTACGCAAAAAATGTGTAAGCTAAATAACTCAAACAAAAAAGGAGAGAGGTTAAGAAAGAGTGAGAGAGAGACGTGGCGAGAGCGAAGTTAAAGTAGCCGACTTACCCACTGCCTATGCTGCTGCTGCTGCTGCTGCTGATGCTGATGCTGTCCGCTGTCGCTGCAATTGCCAGTGCGAGCGAGACAGCCGGTGTGACCTGAGCTTTTTGAAGGTTCGCAGTCGCGCCCGGAATGTGCCGCTGCGTGTTGCGTTTTTCTTCCCACTGTCGTTATTGTTTTTGTTGTTTCTGCGTTTTTTTCTGCCGTTTTACTGTTATTTCACTGTGTGGGGAAGATGGGGGTGGGGGGTTAAGGTGACGTCGCTTGTTTTTACTGTTTCTGTTGCCTCTCCCTACATTCGTTTAGCTGTTGCTTTTACAGCGGCGGCTGACTGAAGGGCAAAGCAAACACACACATACACAGAACAGACACACACAGACGCGCACGCACATGAAGGCAACCACAGAAATTTCAGAAATTAAATCATTCATTTATTTTATTTATGTATGTATGTATATATTTTCATATTTGCTTTTATGCACGTATATTCGTTTTGTTTTGCCACTCTTTGACATTAATGAAACTTAATAAAAACACATAAATGGTAAAATAAATAAAAACATATTTCACTTGACATTGCGCGACGCACCGCTTGGAAAAGCACAACAAAAATCAAAAATCATAAAGGCACGCGTCGCTCGTATGCAGCGACAGCAACAGCCACAACAGTAGCGGGCTGCGGGCAGCGACGCATTGGTCTCTACTCTACCTCAATGTCAACTTCGCTGTCGCAGTCGCAGTCGCAGTCACACACATAGAGCCACTGTCGCCGTCGGCATACGAGTACACAGATCCCACAGCAAGCGGTCAAATTAAATTTGTGAACTGCAAATTGCGCTTTTAATTAAATCATTTAAAAAGAGGGCAAAAAGATTACGATTACGCCATTTATGCTGCCCAGCCTCTCTCTCTCCCTCTCTCTCTCGCTATCTCTCTGCCCGCTGCTGTTGTAATTGTTGCGATCGCCAGTAGGTGTGTAACTTAACACACAGATGACGTTGAATTTGTGTTTGTGTGTGTGTGTGAGTGTGTTTAGTGTGAGAGAGTGTTTGTGTGATTGAGTTCAATTGCATTGCCAGCTGAAGAATTTAATTATGCACCCAATTGCAAATGCAATTCAAATCAAACTACATATTTGCAATTTTGTGTAATTGAACCGTTTTAGTACACAATTTAATTGTTGCTTCACATAAACATGTACACACACTCACACACACACACATCTACATACATACGCGCGCAAGCAGAGACGCAGCCTCATCCACAAACAAAAACAAAAACCAGCCAAACAACTATTTTTACAGCCTACGCCGCGCCACCAGCCTGCAGAACTTCGACTTCTCTGCTACTTCTCTTATTCTGGTTTGTTTTCGCTCTGTACTACTTGCCTTTTACCTTTGCTCTTACAAGATTTCAGCACTATGTATGGTTGTTCTCAATACTCATGATTTTCTAATTATCTGTAATTAGACTTAGCCGCATATTGAAAAACACAACACAAGCACACGCGAAGGTAAAGTCTTCTCGGCGAGAAGATTTCTGGTTCAGGCAGTGCCGCCGACGCAATTTACACCGACTGCAACCGGTACACACCCGCACGCGACCGAAGAGGGAAGCAAACTAATGACTGCTGCTCAACAGGTGACAAGCGTGATTGCTTATTTGGACTGGCAATGCTGTGTCAACAGAGCCATTCGAGTTTAACAGACGCAGCTGATGCTGTGAAATAACATTTAAATACTAAATGTTAACGTACAGTTAATGTTAATTTCAACAGAACCTTTTGAGTTTTACATACTGTAAAATAACATCAATGTAGCAGATGTTAAGAGTATTCTGGACTGCAACCAAAGTAAATGCCAAAGGTTCCTGCATTAGCTTTATCCAGCTAAGTTTCAAACCACTGCCAAGCATTGCAAATAGATGGCGTTTCACTGTTACAACTTAAACAGCAGATAGAGCTTATGTGACTCCAATAGATGGCGTTTCACTGATACAACTTAAGCAGCAGATGGAGCTCATGTGAAGTTGAGCTTAAGCTTCGGGCAACCATTTCATATCATAGCTTTCCATATTTAATCAAGTTTCCCCCATTCCGCCATGTAAAAATTAAAACAGATTTTGTAATTTTTTTAAACAAATTCTTTTAATTTGCTTGCGCTTTTGTATTTGTTTTTTTTTTTCTTTTTTTCAAATATTTTTTTAAAACTTTGTTTTAAGTTGTTTTCTCATTTATCTGTTTTTTGCTTGTTTGTGTTTTTTTTTCTGTATATAAATAATAATACTTATGGCTACAATATAGTAAACGTTTTTCGATTCTGCTTTTTTTGCTTTCGTCAAGTTGTAGTTAAGGTTTGTCTGCATAATTGATCTTGATCCTTTTCTTGTTTTTGTTGTTGTTGTGGTTGTTGAAATCGAAAAACTGCAACAATTGCAACTAACAAAGCTAAAGTTACATGTGTCGTACGCGCTAATATAGATACATTTATGTTATAATTCCATTTAATATACAATATGCATTTTGTTTTTTTTCTGTTTTCTTGAACTTATACATCTAAAAGTTGTTCTGCTTAAGGTGTACATTTCTACACATTTTACAGTATTTACACTTAAAAATTTGCTAATAGTTTTCTGTATTCTTGTTTAGGTTTTTGTTTTCTTTTATCATTATCATCATGAACGAATTTCACTTCGATACAATTGCAATTGGTTTCAGTGTGTAGCGCCCCTAGCGGCGAGTGCCGTTCTGCCGCTAAGCTAAGGTTTAACAGCGAGCACGCTGCACTCTGTTAGGGTTAACAGCGAGCTGTAAACTAAGCTCGAGTTGGATTGCAACAATGGCCTGGGGCATGGAAACTTGGGACGGGGGACGGGGGCAACATGCACGTTCACAACCTGAGTGTAATTTGAACACTTCGCTCACACACATACACATGCACACATCCATTGAATACTGCTTGGAGAGAGAGAGAGTTATTGTTGTTGCTTGTGGGTGGCAGCGCGTGACCCGCACGCGACTGCGCGCCTAAGCCCGGCGGACCTGTCCGTCGAAGAAGTCACATCCCTACAACTGATACTAACTGCCGACCATGATGTGCGCAGGCTGTTCCAGCTCGTTATCATGCAACCTAGAGCTGGCCACGGGTCCACTGAGTGCGCCCAGGCCGCTCTTGAAGAGCTCATCGGAGCTGAGCTTGCAACTGGGCACCAGCTCGGTGAACTCCGATCCCAGACCGAACTCCATGTCCAGGAAACCGTACTCCCACGTGTTGGCACCGGCCGAGACGTTCGAGCTGATGCTGCTCACATAGGACGAGGTAAGCGAGTGTGTCGCCGATGAGATTGTGGACAGAGTGGTGAACGTGGCCGTCGTCGAGGAGGATGGTGATGTGGAGCAGGCGGACGATAGACTCGTTGAACCGGAGCCAGAGGAGGAGCCACATGAGGAACCACTTTGGCTCTGGCTGCCGCTCGCTTGCACCGTGGTAAAGCTGCCGCTAAAGGCAAGCGTAGATCCGCCGCTGGAGGACGCCGAGCTGCTGCTGCTCGCTATGCACACTGGCACTGCTGCAGGTGGCGTGGCAGCGGAGGGCAGGATGTTGAACAGATCGTTGTTATTCAGCGGATCCAGCGCTGACTGTGAGCTGAGACTGAGCACCGAGCTCCAGTTAATCGAGCGCGTTGAATCATCATCCGCATAGCCCGAATCACTCGAGTCGCAGCTGGTGTTGGCTGAGCTGGAACTGGAACCAGAAGCGGAGCTGGAACAACTGCTGTTGCTGGCATTAACGTTGGCAACGGCTGGTTGCACTGAGCTGGCGGGGATTACGTTGTTGGCATTGCTCACAGCTGGCTGCACCACTGCAGCTGGCACGCTGACTCCACCGGCGCTGGCTGTTGCTGCTGGTGCACCACTTGGCACCACTGGTGGCTGGTTCTGCGCAGATGTGGTGGGGAACGGTGTGGCACGTCCCGACTGCGACTCCCGGAACGGATAGTGATCGTAGGGATGCAGCGTCGTGGGCGCTGTAGAAGCATCACAGTTGCCAATCGTTGTCGTCACGCCGCCGGCAACCAACTGTGGCTGGAAGCGGTAGTTGGACGCTGGCGGTGGCGTCTCCAGGCGCTCATGGTAGCCCAAAGGCGGCGCTGGCTGCGGTTGGAAGCTTGGCGCCTGCGCCAGCTGCTGGTAGTGATCCATGTTGGCCAGTCGCGCGCAGTTTAGCACCGGCGCGTACTCCTGCTGCTGCTGTGGATGGTGCAATGTTGCTGGCGGGGATTGCTGTTGCTGTTGCTGCTGCTGCTGCTGTTGTTGCTGCTGCTGCTGTTGCTGTTGCTGGTAGGCAGGATGGTACTGGGCCGCCTGGGCAGCAGCTTGTGCCGCCGCTGCAGCAGCTGCCTGCTGATGATGCGCCTGCGCTGCCTGATGCAGCTCCTTGGCCTCCAGTTCGATCTCGCGATCGATGCGCTTCAGCGTGTTGCAGATGAGCACGGAACGGTAGAGCGACTGCTCCGACACTTGACGGAAGCGGGACAGCTTGAACATCGACAGATTGCGAATCTTCAGGCGCGTATCCTTGTAGCAGCTACGATTGGCGCTGCACCAGCCGCCGCGTCCATCACAGCAACGCTTGAGCGGCAGACCGTGCACCAGTTGGGGCACGGCGACAAAGGGAGAGGCGGAACCAACTGCTGCCGCTGCTGCTGCTGCTCCATTAGGCGCCACAATGGCCACCGGCGTTGGGCTGGGCTGCTGCTGCGTGGGTGCATTCGCTGGTGCCGCCGCTGAGGAACCCAAATCCAGGTAGGATTTGCCATTCTCTGCGCAGCGTATCGTCTGCTGTGGCGCTGCTGCTGGCGCATAGACCACGCCGTTCTCGCCATAGCCAACGCTGCTTGTGGCTGTCGGTGGAGGCGGCAGAGGCGTCGCTGCTCCAGCTGCCGCAGCTGCTGCTGCTGCTGCTGCGTTCGCTGCTGTTGCTGCTGCTGCGGCGGCTGCTGCTGCCGATGTTGTCCACTGAGGTGGCGGAGCAAAGCCTCGCGGTGGCGGCGCCACGTGCTGTGGACCGCCTGTGCGTGAGCAATTCTGCTGGGGAAACGGTTCCGAGTAGTAGGCGGGCTGCCTACTGCCATAGGCGGGGGCGTAGCTGCGCTGCTGTTGCGCTGCAGCAGCTGCCGCCGCCGCCGCCTGCTGCTGTTGCTGATGTTGCTGCTGCTGCTGTTGCTGCTGTTGTTGCTGCTGCTGCTGTTGTTGTTGCTGCTGCTGCTGTTGCTGTTGCTGCTGGGCAAAGGGATGATAACGCATGGGACAATAGGTGGGAATGATGCTGTCCTCCTCCTCGTAATCGTCCTCGAAGTCATCATCATCGTCGTCCAGCTCATCGGCACTGAGCAGCGTCGTGGCCAGCGTGGAGCGTGTGGCAATGCTGCCCCAGGGATCACTGGGCACGGCTACCGCCTGCAGCTTGGAGATGCAATCGACGGGCTGCTCACTGCCGCCGGCGCCGGCGCCACCGTTGGCTGTCGACACCACGCCCGGAGCTGTGGCCGTTGACCAGGGCTCACAGGCCACGGCGGCAACTACCTCCAGCTTGGCAATGTTGTCCTCGGGTATCGCTGCGCTCGCTGTGGGCGGCAATGGCACCTCGGCGGGACTCTTGGCGCCGGCGATGGTACTGGGTGCGGGATTGGAACTGCAGCCGGAACTGGAGCTGGAACTGGTAGTAACTTCTTCACCGTTGCTAATAATACTTTGCGTCGTCGTCGTCGTCGTTGTTGCCGCCTTCGTTGCGGTTTGCTCCACGTTGTTGTTGTTGGCTTCCGTTTGTTGCTGCTCCTTCAGCTGCTGCTGCTGATCGTCAAGCGATTCCAGGTAGTTGTTGTTGTTCAGTGCCCACTTGTTGGCCTTGACAGGGGGCGGGGCACAGTTGCCGGTGTAGGTGGTGTTCGCATCCTTGCTATCGAAGGTCAGCTCGTGCTTCCGCTTCGTGGCGGCAGTTGCTTGTAGACCCATTGCTGAATTAACCTGGAAGAGCGAGAGAGAGAGAGAGAGTTAAAAATCAGTTTAACAAGGCAGATTGTAAAAGGGAATATATATTTTAAGATGCTGCAGATTGTAGGGTATATATAGAGGTAGTTGCCATAAATTGCCAAGCAGCAGCCAGCCAAATAACCCGACTAGCTACACAGCTCACCCACCCACTCAACCACCCACCCACTCATCCACTCCCCCTGAAATTTCCTCCCCCTCCAACGCTCCGGCAATGTCAGGGCGCCTGTCTACGTGCCGCCTTTGCCGGAACAAAGGGCACACAGAAAACTTATCAAGAAAATGGAAGTCGGCAGGCAGCAGCAGCCGTGCCGAGAAGGAGGCAAAGCCAGTTGAACTCATCGCACACCACCAACGCCATCGCCCTCTCCAGCAGCAGCAACAGCAGCGGCAGCCTGGAGCAGCAGCGAGACAACGTAGTAGTAGCCAGTCAATGTGGCAGGCACCCTCGCTCGCATTGCTCATCAGCGCGACTGCTCGAAATCTTAAAATAAAACGCAAGCAGCAGAGGCAGAGTCTGTTGGGAAGGGGCACATTGGTGGAGCGGGAGCGGGAGCAGGGTCAGAGCGTTAGCGTGAGCGTGAGACTGTCATCTCTGTGTCTCCCATCTCCCATCTCTCTTTGCCCGCTCTGCGTTCAGCACTTCCGCCATTTACGACGAATTTGCTCGACGTTTTCGAAACTATTTTTGGGAAAACATTGAGTGAAAAATGTTCCATAAAGCAGCATATCGAATATATGGCTAGATATAGCTTGAAAAAGCTAGATGCAGATATTGGAAAGGAATCTTTTAGGTTTAAAGCGCGACTGAATCAGTAGAGATCGTAGGGTAAAGCTACGACGTTTTTCGATAGTATTTTTGAGAAATATATAGCTAAAAAATAGCTAGAATATAGCTAAATAAAACTTACACCATACACATTTAGCTGGAAAACCCTAAATATGATCATGTAAAAAGCCTGATCAGAGATCAATAAGGTTTTAGCAGGGTAGACTCAGCGAGTAACCATATTCAACCACGCACAGAGTTGCCACCCTCACTGCATATGCTCTATGCAGTCTGTTTTTGAGGGTACTCAGCAACTCTGCCAGTCGCACTGCACATTGCGTACAGATGTTTGTGTGCCTCTGTATGTGTGTGTGTGTGTGAACGCGCCTTTGTTGTGCACACACAAGGGTTGCCATATGCTCGCATATTTCTGCACTTGCAAAGGGGGAATGCGAGACGAGACGCGAGGCGAGGCGAGGCGAGGCGAGGCGACGCGACTCGAGTCGGGGTGAGTTTTCGTTTCGTTTCGTTTCATTTTCGTTTTCGTTTGCGTTTCTTTTTTTTTTTTGTTGTTGTATTTTCTTTCTTACTGCTGCCTTTTTTGTTATCGTCATCGAGGTCGTCGCCGCCGTTGCCATCGACGTCGCGCATGTGTTTCACATTTTCCTTGCCCTTTTCCCAGCGCCATCCATGTCTGCCCAGAGAGCCCTTGCCCTCAGCCGGCGGCGGCAATGGCAGCGCCAGCGTCATCATGTTTCATCCCTCGAGTTGTTGTTGTTGTTGCCGCTGCTGCAGCTGTAAATCGGAACTGGGACTGGGCGAGGGATGGAGACTGGAAGCGGGCACAGGAACAGGGACTGGGACCGGGACTGAGAGCGTACCGGAGGAAAGGTCTAACCCAGCTCGCTGAACTCATAAGCAAAGCGGGGAGATTTCCCAACTGATCAGCCAGCAGTGCAATTGATTAGCCCAACACGACTGCCACATACCGTGCAGTCTGAGAAACTAAGGCAAATAAACACATAAATAAATTTCAAAGCGGGGATTTTTCCCACAACTTTGTCACACTACTCTGAATGTATTCAGTGCGAGAGTACGAGTATTTGTGAGTCATGTGAGTGCTTATCAGCGCCTACGTTTGCTCATGCGACGCGCGTGTGTGTGTGTGTGTGTGTGTGAATGCTTTTTAACAAGCGCATTGCGCATACGCCATGTGCGCCAGCGCCAACTGTCGATTACCGTGTTCAAAAAAAACAAAAAGCTCAGCTGCAAAGCTTGCTAAAACGGAAATCAAAGCGTAGCTCAACAACTTTCTACGTTCATTTGTTACGGCAGAGAAATTTTGTGTGTGTGTGTGAGTAGAAAAGTGTGTGTGGCTGTCATTATATACAGCAGGCTGGCCAACACAATCAACGGCCGAAAGTCATCTTCAAAACAACGTTAAGAGCAGCGCGCAGCATTTGATTCGAGCGCTGCGTTCACCGAGATTGCGACGCGACTGCGGCGACTCTTGGCAGTTGAATTTTATTGCCACACCAGCAACAGTCAGTCAGACAGACAGACAGACAGAGAGACAGACAGACAGCGAGTCAGTCAGTTAGTCAGCCAGCCAGTGAGCCAGTGTTCCGAGCCAACAAAGCCAGTCCAGTCCAGTCCCGGCCAGGCCAGGCCAGGCCAAGCGTTCGTTGCTTTTTACGCTTCGCCAGCAACTCGTTTCTCGGCTCCAAATTGACGGCTCTGCGGCGGCTGACACGAAAGCTCGCACGCAGAGCTGCAGCCGCTGCAACGACAACAGCAGCAACAGCAACAACAGCAGCAGCAGCAACAGCAGCAACAGCAACAACATCGTCTACCTTCAAATTCCACAATATTCAAGTTTCAGGTTATGAGCCAAGCAAACGACGAAGCAGGCGAACTAAATGAACGAGCGTACCGACCGTCTACCTCTCTCCCTCCCTTCCTTCTGCCAGCCGTCGCAGCGAGCCAATCATCGCCAGCAACAACAACAACAACAACACGAATTGTTTGCCCGAAAGCCAAAGCCAGAGACGGAGCCAGAGCCAGAGCCAAGCCAGGCCGAGAGGCCTCAGAGTCGCAGAGTCACACAGCGCGTCGCTGAGTCGCCGAGTCGGGCCAAGCAGTTGAAACGTCGCGACGTTCGCTTCAGCGGCACAGTGGGGCAATGCTGAGGTTTTTCTTAGTTGAAAAAATATGTTGGCAAATATAAATCCCTTTCCTATTATTATATTTTAATTTAAATAAATTTTAATTTTTTTAGAAATATATTTAGATATATATTATTATATTATTATTATTATATTTTAACTCAAATAAATTTTAATTTATTTCGAAATATCTTTAGATTCATATATTTATATATAAATAGGAATAATTCAGTTATACCTATAGCTACAGCTATATATATTTCTAAATAAAATTGCACTTTGGACTGTTCCAGCTCTTATGCTGCTCGCACTTTGCCCCACTGTGCCTCGGCCTCGGTTGGGCCAACCCGAAAGTCGACTTCAACATTAAAGTTGGTCGCTTTGGCTCGACAACTGTGTCTGCCTCGACTGCCTGCCTCGTTTCAGGGGTCTGGGCCCTGGGTCCGAGAGACTCGACTCCAGCACTTGGAATTCTTCAGCTGAAACAACTCGCGATAGCGCGCAAGCAAAAAAGAGTTTCAGCTTTCGGCCCGAACATCGTTCGCTTTGGCTACGAGTCAGTCTGGCTTTAAGTCGCCGATCTCACAAGCAATTTAAATATACAAAGGCACCACAAAGAGGAAGCAGAAAGAAAGGGAGAGAGAGATAGAAGCAGAAGCGGCAGATACATTGGAGCAACATCGTAAAAAACCAGCTCCAAGTTTTCAAGACTGCGCGAGATGGACTTCACAAACTGGAGATGGAGATGGAGATGGCAATGACGATGGTGATGGCGATGGAGTTGCTGATCATAATAAAAATAATTTGAAATTCAAGAAGCAAGAGAAACTTTATCTAAAGATATAATAAGATATAATCCTGGCCAATTGTAGAATTAATCCTTTGACTAAATTTACTAGTAATATAATGAAATTGGAATAAAATAAAGTAGATAAAAAAGGGAATATAGTAAGTTTAAGATATGATCTACTATACTATGCAAGGAATATTCCAATACATATTTTAATGAAATTGGAACAAAATCAAGTGAATAAAAAAAGGAAATATATAGTAAGTTTAAGATATGATCTATAGAATACTTTACTATACAAGGAGTATTCCAATAAATATTTTAATTAAATTGGAATAAAATCAAATGAATAAAATAAGGAAATATATAGTATGATATGATCTATAGAATACAAGGAATATTCCAATAAATATTTTACAATTTCACATGTCAATTTCTTTCTTTGCGAGTGTGGATTGTGGATGGTATGGATGGTGGATGGTCGATGGTCTCTCTGGGCCCCGAGTTGAGTTGAGTTGAGTTAAGGCAAGGCGAGGCGAGGGTGTGCGTTAGAGATGACGGCGCTGATATGTGCGACGATTGTTGTTGTGTTTCTCATGCTGGTTGTTGGCTCTGAGGCTGGGTGAAAACTTGGATGTACTACGTACTACACCCACAACAAACAATAAGAGACATTAAGCAGGGAGGAGAGAGAGAGTAGGGAGTGGAGAGCGGGGAGTACGCAGTTATTTGCTTATAGCGGCACATGACGTTGTGGGAAAGGAAAGGGTTTTGTTTTTCTTTTTTTTTTTAGTTTTCATAGGAAACTAGCCTAAATACTACGCTATGATAATTGCAATGAAGATGAGGCTGACGACGCTGACGATGATGAGGCTGATGATGATGATGATGAGGTTGGGGGACTGTTGCAAGGTTAATACGCCGCTTCGGCAACTGGACGACTGAGCGAGACTGGGAGAGATGAGGGTGGCAGCGGGGGGCAGGGGCAGGGGGCAGGGATTCATTTGGGTAGTTTGTTATATGCGCATATTTTGCGTCGGGCACGAAGTGCGCCACACGACGACGACGACGTGGATGCTCGTCGTGTTGTTGCAGTTGTTGTTGCTGCTGCTGCTCGATTGGCACTGCAGGAAGCAAAATCAGCTGTTTTTTTTTTTGGGCGAATTTAGAGCAATTTTCAATGCGGGCCGCCGCTTTGGCAGGCTGCGCTGCGCTGCGCTCCGCTGCGATTGGCAGAGGGGGCTGCTGCTGCTGCTGCCTTTTTTGTCGCCGTGTCGAAGATTTATAAGCAGCGACGTCGGCAGCAAAGTTGGCGTCGCGCAATTTGATGACATTGAAAATTTGCAAGGCACAGCTGATGTGGATAGCATGATGATGAGAGGGTAGTGTAAGTGAGTGAGTGTCTGTGTGTGTGGGGGGGGAGGAGCAGCAGTACCTCGTGACCACAGCTGAGCAAGGCACACACACACACACACTGGCTCCACTCGCCCCAGTATCTCATGTCTCTTGGTCAATGAACCAACGATTGTTTACTTCGCCTCTGGAACAATGAGATATGTATGTATGTAGATCTGCAATCGTCGAAGTCAGCTGTTTGACCGAGTTTCCTGCACAAGGACATTTCATGTGAAGCGTACTAAGCCCTATAGAGGTTACCGCGTACCCAACCCTCGTTGAACCTCGCTACCTACCTACATAATCCTCACAGAGGATGCAGCGCATTAGACACGCTGCGGCTTCGGTTCGAACTCGAGCTAGGCCCGAGGGCTACTTAGGCCCGTTTCCTAATAGAGTTTGCTACCTGCCTCGACGATCGATCAAATAGTTTAACTGACACTTCTTCAGAAGAGATCGATGATGGGCAGGGTAAAAAAGGGGCAGTGTGAACCTGTTGTAGCAGAGCTAATAGGAAATTGATTAAACGCACGATAAATAATTTGATATTACTTAGTTATCGAAGAGATTTCGATTTTCTCGTACAAATTGATCGATAACTGACTATTGCAGGCAAATGTGAAGTGAAACAGAGTTCCCTACACTAACAACTGCCCCAAAAGACTCTCAATATGCTCATTCTATCAATTATCTAGCGCTGGCAACACTTATCTACATTTATCGATAACTTTTCGCTCCGCGATCGCATGCAAATTTCGCTGGCAACGCAAAGGTAACGGCATTTGCTGTTTCTGTTGTTGTTCTGCTGTTGTTATTGTTATGGGCATCGCTTATCACGCGCAGCTGATAAGACTTACGGCGACGCGGCAGCGAATAGCGTACAGCGTACAGCGTGAGCGGCAAGTGCGCTAATTGCTGCTGCGAACCAGG
Source organism: Zaprionus kolodkinae (assembly GCA_018901885.1). Classification (NCBI taxonomy): domain Eukaryota; kingdom Metazoa; phylum Arthropoda; class Insecta; order Diptera; family Drosophilidae; genus Zaprionus; species Zaprionus kolodkinae. The sequence continues at coordinate 8,052,407 of JAEIFM010000498.1, read as the reverse complement.
GCTGGCTGCAAAAATCAGCAGCAAAAAAGAACGACAATTGCCGTTAACAATCGTCATCGTCGTTTTCGGACACTGCGCAAATTGCACAGCGGCCATGCCAGTGCCACAAACAACAACAACAAAAGCAGTAACAACAGCAACGGCGACGACGACGGCGGCGGCAACAACAATAACAGCAGAGGCTATCAAGGCGTGCATGTCTGTATGCGTGCGTGTGTGTGCACGTTCACCAAGCTGCGCCACGGCCCGCTTAGTAAACACAAAATTACAACAACGAAATACTATGAAAAAATGTCTGTATATGTATGTATGTATCTGTGCATATGTATGTATGCATGCAGGCAGGCAAGCTTGTATATCTGTGTGTAATATACACACAGCCAGGCCAGGCCAGGCCAGTCAGCAGCAGCAACAATAACATCGCAGCAACGTCGACGTCGTTGCTCTACACACAATTTCCACATCGCAGCCGGGCCGCACCGCGCCGCGCAATGCTGCTGACTCGGCGTCAATGTGAAATGAGAGAATGCCATATAAAAATACACACAAACACAGAGGCACACAAGCATACGCACACAGCGACAGCGAATGCGACAGCAGCTACGGCTACAGCTACAGCGAGAGCGAACGAGCGAGTACAGTCGCACAGTTAAAAATAAAGTGAGGGTCGTTGCGGAGAGAGAAAGAGACGGTGGTGGTGGTGGTTGGCTGAGTAGCGTATGTATGTATGCATGTATGTTGTAGCAATGTGTGTGCGTGAGTGAGCGAGGGTAAAAACAACAAAGCAGCGACAGCGACGCTGCTGCTGATGGTAAATAATGATGATGGAACAACAACACACACAGCGCTGCTGCCTCTGTTCGTCGTCGTCGTCGTCGTCGTTTCACTGTGTGTATGTATGTATGTACGTTTGTGTGTGAGTCTGTCGTTGCCGTTTTTGTTGTTGCCTTTGCTTTTGCTTGTGCTGTGCTGTTGATAGCGAGGGACGTAATATCGCAACGTTGCTCGTTCAAACGAGCGAACGCGAACGTTCGTTCGTTCCGAAACTTGAGTTTAATTTTGTAGTACGTAGCAGAAAAAGAGGCAACGGCAACGGCAAAAACAACAACAACGACAACGACGAAAAATAAATGATGGCGGCGACGGGAACGACGACTGCGACTGCGACTGACTTGGCAGTGTTGCGTTCCGATTTTTGTTTCAAATTGTCGTTGTCGCTGCTGTCTCTGTAGTTGTTGTTGCTTTTGCTTTTGGGTTTCGAAAAGTTTAAAGCGCATGAAGCAGAAGAGCGAGAAGAAGAAGCAGCAGCAGCAAAGAGTAAACGATTTCTAGTGCATTTCGCTTAGAATGGCAAAAACGTTTGGTCGCCTGGTCAGACTGCGGCGAACTCGTTCGTGGCGAGTGAGAGCCTGAGTAAGCGTGTGTGTGTGTGTGACTGAGTGAGCTCGCACTCGCGGCGACAACACACACACACACTCACATGCATTGGCGCATTCGTAATCTCGCAATCATATGCGCCTGCCGTCTGCCAAAGGTTGTGTGGCGCCTTTTGCGGCGGATTATGCGAACTATTGAGCAGAGCAGCGCGCCTAAATTGACGTAGTTTTGAATGAACTAAATTCGCTCGAGTGCGCAAATGATCTTGTTTGCCTTTGCGATTGCTGCTATCGATATTTTTATGTTATCGTTGATTTAATTTTAATATTGAAGTATGTTTTTTGTATTATTTATAATTGTAAGCACTTTCAGTTGCATAGATCACAGCATAGAGATCATTAGTTTATTGCGTACATTTGCTTTTAGTTGATTCGATCGATATATGTATGTTAAGCTCGATCTCATCGTCAAAGTGCCGCTGCCTGTTCCCTTTTAACGGTACTATGCGACAGCTCAGCTCAGCTCTGCTGCCCCGAGCCGTGTCTCTTCCACATCCAATAAAGTTAAGCACGGCAACAGCAGCAGCAGCAACAACAACAGCAGCAGCAGTGCGTCGCTTTAACCATAACCGCCCACTCACAGCGCGTCCGCCCAGCCATGACTATGACGACGACGACGCTGCCTCCCACACTCACTGTGAGTGCGAGCAGAAGGGGGATAGCACTGTGCAGATAGACAAGCTGCCTCCCAACACTCCGAACTGTTTATAAAATAACCTTATTTCGCACATACAACACGTATATACGCTGTGCCAGTGTGTGTGAGTGTGTAAGTGTGTGTGTGTGTTAGCCGCCAGAGCTCCAACGCCCACGGGTTCGCCACTCCACTCCCGTCTCCTGCCTGCCTGCCTGCCATATCCTGCCTCTGCCTCTCGTACTTTATGCCTGACATTATTATAATATTATATCCTTATAATATAATGGGATGGCAACCATGAGGCGCCCGAGTTGCCACCCACAATTCATGATCCTGCGCACGGCGTCGCTGCGCCTCGTGCCGTGTCGTTTCGTTGCGAGTCGAACCGGCTTTTACGCCCCGAACCGAGGCAAACCCACCCCCAATGCCGACAGCAGGCTGGTGGTGGATTGAGTATAAGTACGTGCAAGTGTGTGTGTGTGTGTGTGTGTGTGGTGAAATATGCCATGACGTATAAAAGCTAAAAACGTTGGGCAAATATAATGAAATTGGGTGAAATGCGCTCTCGCCCTCTCTCACACGCTCTCGCCGCCTGCTGCTCGTGTATGTGTGTGTGTGTGTGGGGGGGGCTGACATAATAAAGCCTACCACTGCCAGGATCTTACAGCGCGTGTGTGTGTGTGTCTGTGTGTGTGAGTCTCTCAGTGTGAGTGTGGTGGTGGTGGGCTACGAAAACCACTTTTCGAAATGCACGTTCTACGTGTGGGCAGAGCAGAGAGACGTCCTCGTTGATTGTCAAGCGTAGCGCGAACGAGGAAGGGGCACGACGGGTGTAGGGGGAAACGCATGAGAAATGAAAATGGAAAAGCTTGGACAGCTGGCCGAGCAGGGTGTGAGAGGGAACTGCGCTGTTACTGCGCTGCCGCCGTACGATAACTTTAATTTAGCTTAATGGAAATTTTTAGCAGAGCGCAAAAAGTTCGCTCCACGTTGTGTTGTTACCTCTGCTTCTGGCTGTCTGTTATCCTTCACACTCACACACACACACATGCACACGGCTTCGACGAGACGACAAGCTGGCAAGGCTGTGTGGCAGGCAGAAAGGCAGAGGCAGAGGCAGAGTCACAGGCAACGAGCGTGTGCGCTAAGTAGGTGACGCAACCGCAAATTTGCGGCATGCGATTTAATAACGTTAATAGTCCGCGTGCAACTCTTGCTGCGTTCGGAATGCTGCTGCTGGTTCCAAGCAGCAAGTTAGCAGGTTCTTTTGAGCCAGTTCACAAATGTTTTATGCCCGATATGCAAATAATAAGTTCACTTATTATATTTATTTATTTTGTATATGTTGCCAGTTCATTTTGAATTTGCTTGGCTAGTTCGCCGCTCATCTGAGCTAGTTCTAATCGCAAATTGAGCTAAATGCACACAGAGTTCACTCAAGTGAATCAATTCATTTGAATAAGTAGTTCAGTTCAAGCAATTGAATTTCACACAACATGCCACAGCTTCCATTTGTATCATTGACTCTCTTCGTATGTATGTAGCTGTGTGTAGCAACTATGTGTGCGTGTGTGTGTGTGTGTGTGGATTGCGCGTCACGTCATCGTCGTCGCGAGCAGCGCGCACCATTTACGTCGCGCCGGCAAATCCCCTGAAGTCTCGCCCGTATCATGCTTGCAACATGCTGCACCGCAAACAAGTGCAAGTGATGCGCATTCATTGATAAGACTTTGTGCAACACACACACACACTGTTTGCCGCCGCTGCTGCTGCGCTGCTTCTGCTGTTTTGGGCATACATTAGCCGCAAAACACATACACGACAGACAACACGGCGTAAGCGCGTAGTAAATCCGCCATATAAGAATATGTTGTGTTGCAAGTTTGTAAATCTCCAGGCAATCGGTCAAGCGACAGAGACAGCGAGAGGAAGTGAGAGAGAGAGAGAGGGAGTACCCAAGTTGATGATGGTCAATGTCTTGCGTTAATCGAGGGTAACGATAGAATAAGAATAGTCTGATGCATCTAGGGATGGGAGAATTATCGATAACTATGCAAATCTCTCTACTTTTGTTTTTCTATAATAAATAATACTTGCAAATATTTCAGTTATCGAATAAGTTAACTGAACAAATTTTAAATATTGCTTTTATCGATTAAATATGCTTATTCGATTAATATTTGCATTATTTCGATTAATTTTAAGATTCGATTTTATTTTTATAAGCAAGTTACACCTTATGCGATACGTCTTGAGTCGTCCAAGACGACGAGCTACTCCGTTGTTTCCTGTTCAAAGTCGTGACCATAGTCGATTACTCATGCGCGACAAGTTGCAAACACCTCCCCCCCCCCCTGCTGCCTGCCTGCCTCACCTGTGTGTGTGTGTGTGTGTCAGTTGCCCAAATGGCCATGCGGCATTTTGTTTACATTTTTTTGCGCGTCAAGGCTGTGCGGCAAAAGGCGGAGAAGGGGGAACGAGTTGAGTCTTGTCGCGTTTGGCGCGCGCATCGCAGCTGAAGGACGAGCTAGTGGTACAGTGGGACAGTGGGGTGGCGGGGAGTGGGGTCAAGCAGCAACCCTTAAACGGTTGCTCCTTGACTTGTTTTTTTAATGTGTTTTTTTTTTATCTTTCGCGTTCGCCTCGCTGAAGCAACAAGTTCAGGCAACGAAGGAGAAATTAAAAACGCAGGATAATCATGCCAAATGCGAATACCCAATCCGCACGCACACACACAGAGAGAGACACATATACGGGCGCGGGCAGAGAGCAGCACAGCGAGGACAATAACGATGACGCAGCGTCGCAGCAGCAGCGGCAGCAGCAAGTCGGGCCCCAAAGGCATTTGCATTGTGTACAGACATGTGCGAGACACTCTCTCTCTCAGTGTGTGCGTGTCCTGCTCGCCACATGCCACATGCCACATACATATACATATACATACATGCAAATAAAGCAGTGCAACAACAACGGCAGCCGCAGCGAGTACTCAAACTCAAACTCAAACCCAAGGAAACCAAGCCAAACCGACCGAACCAAGTCGCGTTTCCCCTTCGCAGTTTTCATTCATAAAATCGAAGAGCAAAGAAAATGGCACAGAGGCTGCTCTCGTACCCCCTCTACAATACTCTACCCCTTCCCCTTTTTTGTTCTGCCCGCCTGTGCTACCAATAACTCAAAAGGCGCGCTCGCGTTCACTGCACTTGTGTGTTAATGTATCTGAAAGTGAAATCAAATGAATCAACAAGAAGGAGAACCCGGAGAAGGAGAAGAGCGCCAGAGAGCAGGACGCAGGCCATGGCAGCAGAGACGTTGGCAGAGGCTCGACCAAGTGCCGGCTCAGCTTGGCGAACTATTTGTGCGACTACAGCGACGCGACGCTTCGATGCTCTCCGCAGTTGCGGTCGCAGTCGCAGTCGACGCCGCCGCTTGCTCAATTAAGTGAATTAAGTCTCGTGCCGGAATTTGCGCCACCCTAAAATAAAAAGAGCAGCAAAAACAATAACAGAGCACACACACTCACGCATACGCATTCACGCACACGCACACACACAGACACATTCAACACGCTGCTGTTAAGAACGATTAAAACAAGGAGAATGAAAATAATGATAACACACTTTCAGCTGACATTGTCGCATGCAGAGACTTCGCGCAGTCTAATTTGATTTGCCGGAGATATTCATGCAGACGTGATTTGCCTTTTTGCATGCATTCATGCAGGAATGTGCTATCGCTATTGTTATCGATATCTATTGCTAGTCGCTCGCACTAATGTCTTTACATGCTCATTTATTATTGCTATCGATTTGTTTGTGCATAAATAATTATATTAACAACTAATTCAGTTCGATTTGCTTAAGAACTTTTAAACAATGGAAATTTAAGTTGACCGCAACAAAAGAGAAAACGCTTAAGCAGTGAGCAGCGCTGTCGCTAAAAAAAGTTTGCTGCCCTTGTTTCCCATTATTCCTCCCCATGTTTATTTATTTACTTTTTTTGTGTGCTGTGCTTTTTGTGTAATTAATTAAACGGCCCGAAAGTCAGCTGGTCGCGCTGCTGTCTGGGACGCGACTGCGACGCCAGCGTCAACGTCGCAACAGTTGTTGCATTAGACAATGACGATGATGGCGATGGTGATGGCGACGGCGACGGCGACGACAGCAGCGCCAGCTTAGCCGGCGCGTCGACTGTTTAGCATATTGCGCTGTGTTGCGAATGTGTGCCAATAGATGGCGCTGCATGCCGGCAAGGCAAGGCTAAGGCACAGGCATATGAGAGGAGGTAGGGAGTGAGGGAAGGGGGCGCTCTCTGTCAGAGCCGGCAGAGTAAGCACGTGCAACTTTTGCATTGTTTACATGACGAAGAGGAGGCGCATTGTGTTCGCTCTTGTAGCTGTTGTTGTTGCTGTTGTTATTGCAGTGCCCATGTGCCTGTGCCTCTGCTACCATTATCCTCCTTGCACACACACACACAGAGAGACCCATGTGCCTCGTCATGCCACCCACACACACACTCACGCTGCTCGGGCAGCAGCCCCTCCCGCTCGTGCTGCCAATAAGCGTAGGCGGCGCAGCAAATTCCGTATTGAAACCACATGTTGAAGCCTCTGCCTCTGCCTCAGCCTCAGTCGACGCTTTACGCGCATTTCTAGCTAAAAGGTGCAACTCACAGATACAGCTACAACTACAACTACAAAATATGAAAGCTAGCAGAGCCAACGGGGGCCACCTGAATGATTCACCCGAAATTCTTAGTGCTCGCGCGAATGAAAAAGAGGGCAACGCGTCACTGTCTCCGTCTCCGTCAGCGTCTGCGTCTCTGCCTCCGTCAGCTGCTTTCTAAGTTGGGCAACCTCTGCGCGCCAACGTAATCTCTTATCAGGGCATTGCGGCGCAACTGAACTTGAGCCAAGTTCACATTGCATTTGCTACTGATAAGCTTAGGTGATTTAGGTGAGCAGAACTACACACTACACGCTAACGATTAGCTTAAAAGCTCGGTCGGAAAAGCTTTAATGATTTAAATGTAATCTGAGCATGTTATTTATTGATCTTGTATAACGGTCACGATCTGTAAACAGTCTAAAAAAGCTTTCAAGTTCTTGTAACAGCTTTAAAGCTCATTAGCGCGCATAACAAGGGCAGAATTGAATGAGGTATACTATATATTTTTTGTATATATTGAAAAGGATCGAAAAAATATCGATTTAAATTGTTATTGCTTAAAAACAACATTTAGATCTGTGTAAATATATGTTTTATAGAGAACAATCAAGCTTATTTCTTTATACATATATATTCAATACAGTCTCTACATGATATATTAAATGTTAAATAATTCGAATCCTGCTGATTTCATTTTTTCCTTAATCTTTTGTACCTTTCCCTTAATTAATAATAACTTTACCTAACTCTGCATAATATAAAGGAGAAATAATCATATACTATCTTATTTTATATGTAAATAATTTACTTTTGAAATATAAATAAATATACTTCATAAATCTTTAGTTCTGTTTAGTTTTTCAGCGTTTACTGTATTTATATTCTAACTGGATGTTCATAATAAATATATGATCTATACCGGGTACGGTTTATCTCATCCCCTGATCCTCGCTACAAAAGGTTGCCCCTTTTGTTGTTCTTGTCTTGTTTGGATTCATTGTAGTTCACAAAAGTATCTCATTGTTGGGAACTACCTAAACAAGATGCCAGAGCACAGGTAGTAGATAGACAGACAGAAACAGAAACAGATACAGTTACGGTTGCAGGTAGTGATAGAGTGGTAGAGAGAGAGTGTACTGGAGGTACAGGTCGTTAGAGTGCCTGATTCTTTAATTTACGAAGCCCGCCAAATAAGTTAAGCTGGTCCAATTGGCAGCCCGTTCTTGGAGTCAATTTTGATATCAAGTGTAGATCGGATCTACTATATAATCGGGAATAATATAACTCACCTCTGTGCACATTTTCGGCTGGGCCGTTGAGAGAGAAGCGCGTTCACTGCGAGTATCCAATGTACCGAATAGCGGGAAAATAACTTAAACTGGCAGCAGGTTTCAAACACACTTTGTTTTCTATTTCTTTTTCTATATTTATATCTCAGTCACTGGTTTAGGCATTAGATATTGCTCTATTTGTAATGTTTTCCTGGCTCACAGGATAGCTAGTTTCAGCGGCTCAAAGGCAGCCGCTTGGCCCGCCACAGCACAATGAACAGATGACATTTTCTTCATATGATATTATTATTATTATTTTTGTAGATTTTTCTTCTACAACAGATTTGCTTTTGTTCAGTTACACACACACAGGCACACACACTTTGTTAATTGTTATTTGAAATAGAATTTACTTAGTTATGTTCCCTTCGTTTTTTGTGATAACTTTGAATTACGCGCGCTGCTGCTGTTCAAGATATTTACGTAAATTTTCGTCGTATTGGCTTGCTGCGTTGCGTTCGACACGAAGAGCGAGAGCGACGTGTACCTCAGTCTGCCATGCTAAAATCACAAATAAACTGGCCAGCGCCAAAGAAGCAGCCAGCAGGCAGGCAGGCCAGGCAGCAGTCACACAGCGCACACAAGCACGCATACACTCACACTCACACACACACACACGCAGGCACATATACATTTAGTAAATGCACCCCTCACACAGAGCTAGATAGAGCGAGAGAGAGAGCGAGAGCGCGCATGACGTCGCTCTGCTCGCACCAAGGCAAGCGAACGACGCGCACTTATGTAAAAAGCATTGAAATTGAACGAGTCGGTTGTCGGTGGAAAGAGAGTAAGCGGAGAGAGGTAGGGAGAGAGATATAGAGAGAGAGAGAGCGAGCGCAGAGCGGCGGGGTTGCGGCGACAGCACTTTAGCTCTGTAGCTGCTTGTCGTCGCCAGCATTGCCAGCTGTGTGCGAAGCTAATGGCGTTGCCAGGCACAAGTTTCGCTGCTGTGAAATAAAGACAAGCCAAAGCAATATTCGTAGTGAAGCGAACGACGTTGTGCAAACGCGCAACGGCCCCGGCTGCTTGCCTGCTGCCTGCCTGCCGGTCGTAGGAGTGGCAGCAGCAGCAGCGGTTGTTATTTAAATACTGCCAGCGCTGCCAGATCAACCAGAAATTTGAAAGTCGCTCGCTTGTATAATGCAATGTGACTACAAATGCAATCAGTTTTGTTTTTAAATCTATTAATAGATTGTGTGAGGATCAAAATTTAAAATAACTCTAGTATTTTATAAGCGAATTGAAAAAACATAACATATAAAATACTACATTTTGGTAAAGTTTTTTATATTACATTTAAAATTATTTCATGAAATTGCAATATTTGTATTCAAAAAAATATTATTTATATATATAAATTAAACGATTCGTGTCAATTAGATTAATATCTAGAAAAAAATCTAAAAATAAGTCCCACCAATTGTCTATAATATTATGATTATCAGTCTACAACAGTGTGGCAACTCTATGGCAGCGCTGAGTAACTGTCTGCATACACGCTCGCTCGCAATATCTTTTTATATATACGTATATACACATACATAGATATATATAGGTACGAATGAGCGTGCGTGTGTGTATGTGTATGTGTGCGTTGTGTTTGTGCGCTGGCAGTCTTGTCAGTTGGGATTTTGTGTAGTGTTGTGCTGGGTCGTCGTTTATATAAAGGTACATTTCCACAGCGCACACGACGAACAGAGAAGAGTCTGACGCATGCATGAGTGTGAGAGAGTGTGTTCGTATCAGTGTGTGTGTGTGTGTGTGTGCGAGTGGATTTCGTTGTGGTATGTGCGAAGGCAACGAGGCAAAGTGGAAGCAAAATGAAAACTGCCGCCGCTGTTGCCGTTGCCGTCGCTGTCGCTGCGAAAACTAAAACTGAACTCGAACTACGGCCCGACTGGCTCGGTTCGACTCGACTCGACTGGCTGCTGCTGCTGTTGGGCGGCTGTGTGATGTTTTCTGCTGAGGCCGTCGCCGTCATCGTCACCGTCGCCGTTGCCGTCGCTGCTCTTTGTTCAACATTTTTGTTTATTTCAGCGTTGTACTCGTAGCTGTAGCTGTAGCTGTATCTACGCTGCTGCTGCTGCTGTGAGTGCTTGCTTGGGCATTTGGGCACGTCGTCGTCGTCAACGTTATTTCGTCGTTGTCGTTGTTGTTGTTGCTTTGCCGCTGCTGCTGTTGTAGCCGTGCCAGGTACTTTTTGGTTGTTGCTTTTAGCTCGTCGCCCGCTTCGTGTGCGCTCTGTGCTATTTTATGCGACGAACTGACTGACTGCCTGCCTGCCTGCCTGCCAAGCGAATGTTGTTGTTGTTACCATGACGCAGCAACAGCAACGGACGCCGCAGCAGCAGCAGCTTCGCTGTGCGAATTTCGCCTTGAAACATTTTTGCCGTTCGCTTCGCTTGCGCTGCCGCTGCTCAGCTCATACTGCTGTTGCTGCTGCCACTGCCGCTGCCGCTGCTTTTGCTGACTGCATTGCGCCTCTGTGTTGGGTTATTTATTTATTTATTTTCTGTTCACCAGCTTATCTTTTGGCCCCAAAAAAAGGTGCATTTGCCCAATCGCGCGCCAATTCTAATTCGCCAAGCGAATTCAAATTTTGATTGAAGGTCAGCAGAGCTAGCAGCGCAAGCAGCGCCAACGCCAACGCCGACTCTGACTTCTTCTGCAGGCAGCGTACAAATGGCGACTGACGGCGACACGGCGCACTCTAAACGGGGGCGCCGTCGCCTGATTCTGAACCTGAACCAATTTTTTCGGCATTTGTGTTTTTTATTGCTTCGATGCGTGCGCGGTTCGCATCGTCATCGTCATCAAGTATCGCCATCGCCATCGCCGTCGTCATCGTCATCGGCATCGGCATCTTATGGGTTCGCGCTCACTCGATGACTTTATTTTATGCAAGGCGTAAAGGGGTTTGCAATCGCTTGCAGTTACTCTCAATGAAGCTTAGAGGAGGCATAGACATATTCAGGAGGCAGAATTATATTTTATTCCTTCATAATACACTTGATATAGGCAAAAATATATCAAAATAGAAGAGATTTAAATAATATTTACTACAGGCAGCAGTATACATATATGCAAAAGCATTTCTATTATTCAGATTACAACCGTATAAAGATTTTCTATCTATTGCACAGTATTTTCCAGTCGAGCATCCTGTGTGTTGCTCCTCTTACGCGTTGCTAACAATTTTCGTTCTTTTTTTTGGTTATTTTTTCGCCCGTCGGGGTGGTTGTTTAGTTTAATTCGTAACGGCGCTGCCGGAGCAGCGCAAACTTTTCACGTGAGAGTAAAAGCATCGCTGCCGATGTCGCCGTCGCTGTTGCTGTCGCTGTAACAGTGTCGCTGGCGTCGCTGCCACCACGCTAGAAGCTGCGCAGTCAACGCTGGCGATTTGAATTTGTTATGATGTTGCGTGTTGCTAACTGGTTTGCTTATGCTCTCTGGTATTATTCTCTATTGCGTCTACTTCCGAGTTCAATGCAGGCGTCAGCTACGGCATCAGCATCGGCATCGGCAGCGCAATCGGCGTCGCTGCTACTGCTACTGTTGCTGCGCCGTGGTCGTCGTTGACGTCGCGTTGGCATCTGCGTTGCGCAACCGCCCACACGCGCTTCTTCAGTGTATGTGTGTGTGCGTGCGTGAGAGGCTGCGTCGTGCAAATATTTTTGCATTGCCAGTACAATTCGCACCCACTTAGAGGCGATGGCAACCCCAACAGAGTCAGCCCCCCCTCCCCCGATTTGCTGCCATCATCGTCTGTGCTCATTGAGCGTTAGCCAAGCCAAGCCGGCGATTTCAAACACACACATGTTGCTTCGCTTTTAGATTTAGACGATGCAACAAAAACAACAACAACAGCAGCAGCAGCAGCCGCAACATAAAAAGTTGGGCACAAAAAGCGCGATCGTGTTGCAAAACAGGTGGCAGGCAGAGTTGTTGCTGCCGCTGCCGTTGCCGCTGCTGCTGCTGCTGCTTGCAACCAGGAACCATCCTGCGCTGCCTTTTTTTATATTGTTTGCCTCACGACTTGGGAAAACTGTTCGAAGCTCCTGTGTTGTATTTTAACACTTATTTAACTAGACATGAACAGACAGGCAAAATTGAAAGGCAACTTCTACGTAAACTGGCGGATTCCTACTAAACTGTCATTGTACAATATTATTATATTTACATATTTTCCAGCTATACTATTATATTATATTCTCTCTTTAATTATATTCCGTGCAGAACAGCATACTTTTAAATCGGAAACTTTGCAAAACAGAAAGAAAACTAAGAAATATCAGTAAATAACAGAAGTTATTTGATATAATATAAAAAGAATCATTATTCTTGGAATATTATCGATACGAAAATTAATTTACAAAGAACAAGCTTTTGCAAACTGATTATTTGTAAAAAAAAATCCAGTATTCCAGTTTCTTTGGTTTTCGCGCGCTTGATCTGATTTAATGGGAATTTAAACAAAAAAGACATAATTTAGTAGAACTACAGTAAATCTTAGATTAATTCTATATAAATTATAGAAGTTTATACCAATTTATTCCCGACCACAAGTGACAAATAAATAAATCAATTTAGAGATATTGGTTCAATTACTGAAATATAAAACCCTAATTATAGGCTACAATTCTTTGTTTATAATAGCCAAATTAACTTAACATAGATACGTATTTTCAATTCATTTGCATCACATAGTATGTGACCCACTGTAAACACGCATTAATAAGCAGTTAATCGCAAAGATCGATGTTTACTGAGAATACCGCATTGAATTATGACTGATAAGAAATTGGGCGAACAGGAAAGCGTTGCGGCGAGAGTCAGAAACAAGGAACAAGTGTGGCAAGGCAAGCAGAGCTTTGCGTAGCTAACCGAACACGCTCGCTTCAAGCGACATTCTGCACTTGTTCGACAGCGGAGCGAGCCGAGAGCACTCTTGCGATCTGAAAACGCCTCTCTTTGATCGGCCGAGACACGATTCGCATCCTGCTCGCGTTCATTTCCGCTTTACTTGCAACAACAATAAGAGCGGCAACAGCGGAATAGTCTCGCATACATCGACACACACGTACGTGCATGTATGTATGTGTACGTACACGTAAACAAAGATAAAATGCGCCCAATCGGAACCGAGAGCGGCAGAGGCAAAGTGGAAAATATACTGCACCTGATTGCCTTGAAAAACCGAAATCAAAACAAAGCAAAATCAAATATACGGCGAAAACGTATTTTGCGGCGACGGCAACGGCAATGGCAACGTCAAAGGCAACGGCAACGGCAACGGCGAAGCGGCAATCAAACAGAAAACCGATCAGCCAACATGTTCTAGTTGCGTCGCCAACATCGTCGCTGCTAAAATGCCTCTCGCTCGCTGTCTCTGCCGCTGCTCTCTCTCTCTCTGTGTGTGCCTGTGCGATTCTGTCAGCAGTTTCCACTTCCTACTTCATCTAGCAAAAGCTGCGCTCAGCTGTGCCAAAGACGACGGCGACAGCGACAGCAGAGCAAGTTTTCAAAGCTCAATTGCTGTTGTTGCTGTTATTATTATTGCCGATGTTGTTGTTGTTGTTGTCGCTGCTGTTGTGTGTGGCGCGGCACAAAATTGCAGAGAAATTCCTTTGGCTTAATTAGCCTCTTTCGTTCGGGGCGAAAATATTTTCAACTGAGCGACGCAAGAAAGCGGCACAACAGCAACGGCGAAACAGCAAAGCAAAAGCAACAACAAGAGCAGCCAGCAGCAGCAGCAGCGGCAACGCAGCGACAGTAAAAACGGGCTGTGGGCTTCGGGGATCGGGCAGCGAACGCTGGAGGAGGGTAAAAACAACTCAGAGCTGAGCTCAGCGCGGCTCAGCGCAGCAGCGCACAAATGAAACCAGTTTAGTTCATTTCGTTTCGTTTCGTTCATTAATTCAAAATTTTCATTTGAAACTTTTTTTGTGAGCGAGTGTGTGTGTTTGTGAGTCTGTTTGTGTGTGTGTGTGTATGTGCGTGTGTACTTCGGCTCTGGCTCCGCTCTGCCGCAGTCGTTGCTGCCAATGCTGCTGGCTCCGCTCCTCTGCCCGCTGCCTGCTCTGTTCAACCAACGGCATCGTCATATTCAGAGTTTTAACATTTTATGTACAGTGAGGCACAGTTGGCACTCGTGCAGTGCGAACAGAAATAGAGAAAATACAGATATGTAACGAGCTGGCAACGCCAGAGAGCTCCCACTGTATGTAGTACACACAAACACACACACAATCTTCATACCCTCGCTGCGCAACACACACTCACACATATACACATTCGTTATGTATGTAATGCATGTACAAGACAGCATACATACACAGAGAGCCGGAGCTTGTTTCGACGTTCGCTTGTTCGTTCGGTCGTTCGTTCGTTCGTTCGTTTGTTCGTTCATTCGTTTGCTCGGCTGCTTCTCCCACAATCGCAACGATTTTGACTCACACTGCTTGCCTTCTGTTATATACACATAACCTACAAAAATATATAGCTACGGCTTTGGCTCTGGCTGCGGCTCGGGTGCGAGTGCCGAGTAAATGCGATACGATATTTGTGCGGCGCATCGTGTGCGCTGTCAGGCGGTTGGAGATGCGATGGTGAGGGCGATTTCGGTGTCGGAGCTCGGGGAAGGGGATGGGGACGGGGACGGGGACGCAGACGGGACCGGGGCTGTGGCTGGCTGACTGGCTGGGCTAGGGGACGGTGTATGATGGGCACGGGGGGTTGAGTGCAGGAGGGAGGCAGGCTGGCAGACAGGCGGCATAACATCAGCAGTGCCAGCAGCAATAACAGCAACGAAAGCAACAACAAGAATAGCAGCAACACAAGTGTACAGGGTTGTCAAGCTTACAAAATGCCTCGAGGCATTGAACTCGTGATGCGGGTGGTTTATTTGTTTGTAATAGTTACAAAAATTATTCTATTGTTATTATAAAAACATTTAAAATTACAATAAAATTCAGTAGAAATATTAAAGGCAAATATTGCCAAAATCGGGTAAAAACTTAAATTTATTAAAATTTAAATACTGCTCTAATTAAATTGGTAAAATTAGTAAAAATTCATGATATCCTATATAATAAAACTTCCCAGCTAATAATTCTGCCTTAAACAAAGAATTTGTTATGCAGCATTTCTTTTCGAGCACCTGACAACCCTACGCTGCTCGTACTATCGAGTTTTATATGTCTGTACATGCGCTGACGCTGTCACGGCCTCTGCCTCTGTCTCTGCTTCTGCCTTCGCCTCATGCCGCTGTCGTTGTCGTTGCCGTTGCCGTCGCTCGCCTGACTAACTGAACTGACGCTCGCCTCGCTCGGCGCGTATGTGGGAACGAAATAATACCTATAAAAAAAGAATTCTTTTCCCTCAGTTTTTGCCGCTGCCGCCGCTGCTGCTGCTGCTGCTGCTACGACAAGAAAAAGAGAAAGACTTGTGGGTAGAAAACCAACAAAGTAAGACTATAAAGTACAGCGCAGAGATAGACAGGGAGGGAGAGAAAGAGAGCGAGAGAGAGAGCGAGGGGCAAACACAAATTTTAGATACGATTTTCGTTTGAACGTCGAGATCTACGCTGCCAGCGCGCCGACCGAGGCTCAAGCTGGAGCCAGAGCCGGAGCAGAGGCTAAGGCTGTTGGGAACATGTTGAAATGAAATTGGTGAACGACGGCAATGGCGTCGGCGATGCCGGTTCGGGGGTGGCCAAACATTTGGCAGCACTTGGATATTACATGCAATGAGTGTGCGAGGCGAGTGAGCGTCTCTGTGTGTGTGTGTGTGTGTGTGTTGTCGTTGAACATGTTCGGCCGCTGCCTCTGCCTCTGTCTCTGCCGCTGTCGCAGCAGTGTGCTAGTTACTCGAAAATATCACTAAAAATGCTGCAGGTTCGTCGCGGCGCAGATGAATGTGGAACGCCAAGAGCGGACGAGAGACTCGAGACCAGACCAGCTGTTCGCCTTGTGCCGCTGCTGCTGCCGCTGCTGCTGTTAATGCCTTGCAGTATCTCTCTAGCTGTTTGGCATTATTTTAGGAGACCGTACCGTGCCCTGTGTGCTCTGTGTGATGTATGACTCGACGCGTTTTGGTTTGATCGTATTCGAGGGGATTCAACATCAAAACACAATGAAATTTTTGTGTATGCCTCTCTGTCTCTGTCTCTGTCTCTATAGCTGTCTATTTTTGTTTTGGTTATTACTTAACACAGTCCCATGGTATTTCCAGTTGGAGGTTCATTAACAAATTGGCTAGTCAGGTGCTGATGTACTGGGTTGCATATAAGGAAGGTTTTTCAAAGGCATATTCAATCCAACTGCGATTGATAAGCAGTTGGGAAAAGGAACAGGGAAATGTTTTGGGGAAATAAATGCTTAAAGATAGGCTACTTTGGCATATATAATTTAAAATATTAAAGATATGGCATATGAAATACATTTTTGAACCTTCTATTCAAGATTTATAACCTTGATTCTAAAGTTTGACCTGCCCAAGGTTTATTTCCTTTATTTGAATGGTTGTAATCTCGAATGAGAGCTCCATAATTGTTAAAGATATAAAAATCGCTTAAGGAAACCTTTATAATCGACTGATTGCACAGGAATAATTGTTGTATAGTATATGCTTTGCTATCTAACTAAATATAATAAAGTTTAGTTATAATACTCGAAATTTTGCCAACATATTAAAATGTATAAAGTATTGGGTATATAAATAACAGAGATATGATCCTATCTATAAGATGTAGTAATAACATAAGTATTCTACATCATTGTAATATTACTTTAAGCATTCAAAGATTTTGTCCTTTTCCCTATACACTTGCTTAAGTTTTGTATATAAAATTTCTTGTGATCTTCCCTAGTTTCCAGCCCGCTCCATCCCCTCGTAACTTAAAGCTCTGCAAGAATTGTTCATTCACTTCAATTCCCAATAAGCGAGCGAGTCTCCTCTTTCTGTTCCCATTCTCGTCCCCACAGTCGGATTAGACTTGGCCAAAAGCAAAAGCTGCTAACTGGAAACAACTTTACTGTGCTTTTCCTATTGTTTTTGCTGCAGCTGTTGTTGTTGTTGTTGCTGTTGGGAGTAGTTTTGATGACTTCGCAGTTGCCATCCTATCCAGCTCTACTATTCCGCTCTCTTGGTTCACACACACACACACACACACAGAGACGCATATCGCAGCCTAGCATCCTCTCTCTCACGCTCAGCCTCTCTGGCTCGCTGTGGTTTATGTCCGTTGTGTGTTGCGCTCCACTCGAAGGAAGAAATGCGATTGCCGATTGAGGTTATAATGGATTTCGACAGTCCAAGTCGTCGTCGCGACGCCGCTGTTGCAGTCGACTGCTGCGGCGCTGCATTATGCCGTATGCTGTGTGCCGTTTCTGCTTTATGATTACGTTCGTTGTTCCTTTTTTGCGCTTATTAGTTTAATTTGTTTATGTTGGCGGCGGCATGTGGATGTCGTAGTTGTTGCTTTGCCTTCTCTACTTATGGCATGCAACATGCTGCCGTCTTTCGCTGTTGCTTCTCTCTCTCTCGTTCGCCCTCTTCGCCCGCTCTCTTTGTCGCAAAAGACTTCAAACAAGTTCGAATTCGCGACGCTGTCGCCGTTGCCGTCGTTGTTGTCGTGCAGGTGCATTCCAAATCCGATTACGTCTGTTTGTGCACATGTGTTTGTGCGCTGCGCTGTGCGAGTGCTTGCGCTCGCGCTTGTGTGTGTGTGTGTGTGTGAGTCTGCATTTGCATATGCAAAATATTTAGTGCTGCAGCGACGGCGACAGCAAAAGCGACGCGTCGCACAGCACCAGCCGAAAAATCGCAGACAGAGTCACATGTTGCATTTGCCTTTAATTTATTGATTGCTCTGCACTCTCTTTCTCCCACTCTTCCATTCTCTCTCACTCTCTTGCTCTTGCTAGCTCTTGCCTGCCTTGCACTCTTTGGCGCTTTGTGCAAGTTAACAGTTGGAAGCTATCAATGTCAACACGCAGCGACGCTTATGCTGACGCCGATGCTGACAGCGACCGCGACGCTGACTGACAGGTAGCCATCGTAGTCGTCGTCGTCGTCGTCAGCGTAGTCAGCGTCGGCGTCGTCATAGCTCAGCAGGGGTAGGAAGTTGAAGGTCGTTCGTTCTCATACGCACACACAACATACTCGCGCTCATATTTATTTATTACTTTTTATGTTGTTTTAATGATGACGACGGCGACGGCGACGTCTGCTGCTCTACTTCATCAGTTTGCCGTCGCGTATGTGCATCTCTGTCTGGCATACACATGGTCGGTCTGCTGTGGTGTGCCGCCGTTTGCTTCTCTCTGCGCTGCCTCTGCTCGCATCGATTATTTCGGGTTATTAAACCAACCACAACAACAACAACACACAACAACGCTAGCGAGAGCGTCGACAACGACGACGGCAGCGCGTCGACAGCGACTGCGACAGCGACAGCCACTTGCAGTTTTTGAATTGCTGATTAATTTTATTGCCTTCGCCTTGTTGTAATTGTAATGATAAATTTGTTTTTTCGGTTTTGTTTTGATCACTTGATTCGCGTGCTCCTCTACCCATTTTCCCCGTTCAACGTCGTCTCTTTCTCTCGCTCTCTTAACTACACGTGACGGCTGTGCTGGGTGGCTGCTTGCGCCGCTGCTGCCTTTGGACAATTTCTGCCAACGTCGCCGTTGCCAGCGTCGGTCGCCCCGTTTATAATTTATTAATTGTGTCCAGAACGTCGGCGTCGGCAGCGACGTTTATGCTGTGTGCCGCCAGCGTCGCTGTCGCTGTCGTTGTCCTTTTTTGTTTTGATACGCGAGTTCGTGGGCCAAAAAGTATGAATGGTAATGTTGAGCAAGGGGTGTGCCGTGGGGCGGGGCAGGCCGGGGCGTATCTGAAATCGAAACGAGTTGCAGTTGCGGCGAAGCTACAACAACAACAACAACGGCAACCATGCAACAGCTGTTAGGAGAGACTTTTGTCAGGCATTGCACAGTGTGCACGTATCGCCAATTTGGACTTGAAAGATGTGGGATTAACTGGCAATGTGGAGGCAGCAACAGCAACTCCTGACTACGTACATAAATAGCTGGCTCAGTCTCTCAAGAGAAGTTCGAAGAGAACGTAAAGCTGTGAAGAGGCAGGTTTTACATACGAGTACAGTGTGTACATTTATGTCCCACATAAATTGTACCATACTCTTTAAAATGCAAAATTGCTGAGAATTACTATGAATATAATATTATAGAATACCCTGAGAGGTGTGAAAACTTCCTATACCATTGTTAATAGAATTCAGAATCTGCCACCAAAAATCATTGTAACATTTATAAACTTCTAATAATAATGGGAAATTTTTAAAAATGCCTAGATGCAAATATCATAATGAATTTGCCTTATTTAAGCGATATTTGTTGTCTAATAAGATATATTTAAAATTTCATTGAGAGTGGATTACTTATTCCATTAAATATATAATATATATTTTTCCAAATTCCTCAGGTAAAAGAATTACACATTGAAATCGCATTTCAATATTATAATAATTTCAAAGCAACAATCAGACGATATATAATATTTTCATATGTACATATATGCATTGTGTAGTATATTGTCAGTAATTAGTCATGCGGCGTATGACCTACAGAGCTCTTAAGTGTTCTAATAACGTAATGCTTACGCACACAGACAGACAGACAGGCAGACCGAGAGACAGAGAGACAGACAGGTGTGTAAATGATTCTTTTTGATCGCTTTATTCGGTTTCTGCTTTTGTGTTCTCTTTGATTGTCATTTAATAGAGGAGACGGCGAGCAATTACGTTGACTCGTGCGCGGCGCGGCGCGACGTATCGGTTCGATTCGGTCTCGTTTGACAATTTGAATGGTTTTTCTCACGCTAAGCAGCGCTGCCGCGTCAGCGTCAGCGTCAACGTCGTCGTCGTGTGGCGCCGGCTTGTCTTTTATTCCATTCATGCGGCCGATTGTCGTTTGCTTGTGTTGTGTGTGTGTGTGTGTGTTTGCTTTGTTTTTTCTACTCATATTTATTTATTTAGCTAATAATATACATAAGTCGTCGATTCGAAATTATTTATGATACCGGCATCGTTATTGGCATCGGCGTCGCTGTCACCGTCGCAGTCGCAGTCGCAGTCGCAGTCAGCGGTGTCGACCCGGTCACGAAACGGTGGCCCAGCTATGTGTGTGTGTGTGTGTGGGTTTGTTTACTTTTTTTTTTGTTTTGATCGCTATGTAAATTGCTGTGAGATGATATTTATTTTATTGTTTTTATTGCCTTCGGTTTTTCGTGCAGTTGTTGTTGCTGCCACTGCCGCTGCTGCTGCTGCTCAGCTGCTGCTGCGGGTGTCGCAGTAAGTAATCTGGGATTTTATTGCCTATGACTGCCCCGTTGTTTTCTGGGTGAACAGCTGATCGAATCGGTTTGTTTATAGTATCATCTGATATATACAATGCAAATTGTATAATATATTATAGTATACATATTTAAGAGGATTAGTGCAGAGAAATACAATATAGTGACAAAATTTGGGAATAAATATGAATATAATAAAATAAAATACAAAATAAATTAAGATAATTAATAATTTAGATAATACCAATTTAATTAAAGCATTATAAAGACCAAGGCATACATATTTCTGTAGATAAATCACAATTTCACAGTACTGTGAAAACAAATGGCATTCAAATATGCGTCCTTATATTATTGAACTAGTTTGTATGCTGCAAACGCATTCACCGTTCCAATTGGCATCACTCACTCTCTCTTCTCTCTTTGGCTCTCTGAGAGCGCAAGGAAGGAGACATGCCGCAAAGATTGAAGGAATTCCCTCACACACACACACGCACACTTGATACCACATCAATGGAAAGAGAATTAGCGAATGTGGAAGCAGAGCAACAACAGAGGCAGCGGCAGCGGCAGCAGCAGCGGCAATGGCAGCAGCTCAGCTGACAGCGGCGCAAGCCAAACAGCAACAACAATAAGCAATGCGAGTCATTCTCGGTTTTCTTCTTGATTAGAAACTGCAAAGCAAAACAAAAAACCGGAAAAAGGGTTATTTTTTACTGCTCACTTTTGGCCTACGTCGCCGTTGCCGTCGTCATGTCTCCCCCTGTTTGTGTGTGTGTGTGTGTTGTATTTTCTTCTTAACTTTTGGCGATTCGCCTTTTTTATTATTATTGTCGCCGGCTGCTTTGTCGCTGCTTACTTGCGCTGCTGCTGCGGCTGCTGCCGACAACGCAGGCGCTGACGCTAGCGTTGACGCTGGCGTTGAGCTTTTAGCATTTTAAATTGACGTTTATTA
Organism: Zaprionus kolodkinae; assembly: GCA_018901885.1. Lineage (NCBI taxonomy): Eukaryota > Metazoa > Arthropoda > Insecta > Diptera > Drosophilidae > Zaprionus > Zaprionus kolodkinae. Next base: position 8,031,006 of record JAEIFM010000498.1, on the reverse strand, counting down.
TGCGCCGCTACTGCTGCTGTTGCTGCTGCTGCTGCTGTCGTTGTTGTTCTAGTTGTTGTTGCTTTTTTTTTTCTTTTTGGTGTACTCAACATGCTGTGTTGAGTATCTCTCCCCCCTGCCCCTGGCCATCATGTTGCTTTTGTTATTGTCAGCGTCTCGCGTCACTGTGTGCGCGTCGCAGTCGACGTTGACGCTGCTCGTTTCTTTAGTTTGTTTTGGTTTTTAATTTAATCGTTTTTGTTTTCCCCTACCCACCCCACCTCACGTGCCGGCATGTCGACAACGCTGACGCTATCGTTTTTGCTCTTGTTGTTATTGTTGCTGTCCTTTGCTGTTGCCGTTGTTGTTGTTGTTTGTGTAGTTGTCGTTAAATGTGTTTAGCACGTGCTGCCTGACCGGCCTCTCTCTCGCTCTTGCTCTGCCTCTGCCTCTGTTTCTAGTGTCAGCTGTTGCTGTAGTAGTTGGCGCTGCTGCTGCCGCTGCCGCTGCCTTTGCCCTTTTGTGATGCCTCTGCCCACTTGTTCGGCGTGTGTGTGTTTGTGTGTGTGTGTTTGTGTGCATGTGAGGCACATCTATCTATCCCTGTTCCTCCACTCTGCCACTCTGCCCCCTATTCTGCATGCGGCGCTCTGTTGCGGCAGGTTGCGCTGCCGCGCTGCTTAGAAACAAGTGGCCAATAAATTATGGACAACCGCAAGAGCAGCCCCCATTATTATTGCCCATTGAAAGCCTAATGGTAAATACACATAAAACCGTTAAATGCGTGTCTGTGTGGTGTGTGTGTGTGTGTGTGCTTTACGTATTTTTATGGCAGAAAAGAAGGGTTCAGTTCGTGCGCGCGCTGACGTCGACGTCGACTGCGCTAGTCTTTCTCTCTCTGTGTGTGTGTGTTGACTGTTGTTTTTTATGGCACGGAAACTGACCTAAGCTATGCGAAAGTCGAGCGGCATTTGCATGGCTCGAGTTCCGAACCGGCAAACGGCACCGATAATGCTAATGTTGGCGCAGGGGTGGGGGGTGTGCTGTGTGTGTGTGTGTGTGAGAAATGACGACGCGTCGTCTCCAACGCTGTCGCTGCCGCTGCTGCTGCTGCCAAGCGCAAGTCATGCTTGTTACAAATACACAGAAACATATGTTGTACTCACACACACATATGAACACATAAATATGTTTGTACTTTTCCCGTTGTTGTTGTTGTTGTCGCCTGTCACTGTGTCAAGGCCAAGTGGCATCTTTGTTTATGGCCGCTTTAGAAATCAGCCAAGTAAACTTCCTAATCAGCATTGCCCGCTCTGTCGCCCCCCGCCTCTCCCCGCCCGCTTAGCGTGCTGTGGTGGGTTCATTCAACTCTCCACTCCACACATGGTGAATGTGTCAGTGTGTGTGCGTGCGTGTGTGTGTGTGTGTGTTTGTCAGGAAGTGACCGTAAACTAGGCGCATATCTAGCAAATATGACAATTGCAAAAAAATATCACAGCAGGTGTTATCGATATGTTTGACACGCGGTGTAATCAAGATTAGATAAACAACAGTCGGTAGTGTGACCATGAAGAACGTTGGCTGGAAAGCAACACACATAAAATCGTTGTGATTTAGTTTTAGAATTAAAGAATTTAAATTGGTTTGTGCAGATTGGTTGGAACACTTGCAAATGGGAAATTAGGTTTATGATAATGCCTATACACAAATATTTTTTAGATAAAGTAGGTCGAAGGTTTTCTTTTGTTTTCTTTTTTCGCAATTATTTTAGTAGTAAGATCTGCTAACTTTTTTCGTTAATTCATTTAAAAGCATTGTCTTATTATATTTTAGTAAAGAAAATAATCAAAAAGTGTCAAATAAAACAGATTAGCTGTGACGAACAATAATCGTGCTAATGGTGCTATTATTTTAACCGCAACTGTATCTTTTTTATTCATATATAGTTTGTTATTAGGTATTAAAGCAACTTCGATATGGGAACACATCTGCAATTCTAAATGTAACGTTCTTTACTGGAAATTCACAGAAAATATAGTGCAATCGATGTATTAAGTAGATGGTTAAGTCATCGATATTAACGATATTTCAACAACAAGTTATCGATAATTTATAATAAATAGCAACGCAGTTGCAAGTCGTATTGATATGTGAAACAAATGCGTATGTGCATGTGTATGTGTGTGTGCGTGTGTACGCAGCCTATTTCCCCATGACCCCGACCACAATGCGGCTCGTCCTCCTACTCCCTCCCACTCCCCCCCGGCACACACTACTACACTCAGCTGCACGCTGCGCTGCACACGCACACAATGCACACAACGTATGACATTTTTGCAGTTTTTGTTTTGCTCGCCGGCTTCTGCATTGCGCTGCCCAGGCCCCCAACCAACACACACACCCAAACCCGCCCGTGCCCCCTCCCCCACGGGGCTTGCACCTACTGCATAGCATCGCATGGCATGGTCGCACCTCATCGAAAAACTTTCATTTAATTGCCGCGAAGAACGGCAAAAACAAGAAAAAGAAAAAGAGAAAGAGCAAGAGAAGGAAACAAAACGACGACGACGGCGCAAAAAAAAAAACAGAAAAAATGAAAATTTGCCGTTGGCTTTTGTTTACAATTCTTCGATTGTGGCGGCACGTCTGAAGGCGGGGAGAATATGAGCAAGGCAACTGACAGTGACTGCGTCGACGCTGACTGCGACGGCGACGGCAACAGCGACGGTGGCTGCGGCAGCGACGCGTGCTATGCGTTGTATGGCTACGTGATGCGTGCCCCGCCATCGCCCCAAATGGCTTTTCAATTGCCTCTGCACGCCTTGCCTTGCCTTGGATGGGCACATGCACCCCGCAACCCGTTCCCCGCACATGCACACCCCGCCGCCGCCATTCATCTCAACCGGTAAACACACGCCAAAGCAGAAACGGCCACAAAGAAGAATCGCGGTTGAAGCTCAATAATCAAAACAAAGAACTGAAACTGAACTATCGCATCGCAATCAGCGTCATCACGTGTGTCATGAGAGAAGTGTGTGTGAGTGTGTGTGAAATTGAGTTATTACCTTCAGTAAGACTTCGCTAAGGAACTCCCTAACTGATGTACCTACTAAGCACTTCTATCTAGTATTCATAAAGTCAAAGAATTAGATCCTAAGTTTCGATCCTCATTGCGATTAATACAAAATGAGTTTCATTAATTTAAAAAACACACCGAAAAACATTAAGATCGTTTGTATTTTAAGTGTACTCTAGAGTGTAGGCTTAGCTGATATAACATGTGATCGTATATTATTATAATACTCCAGTATTATTACTAGATAATATTTGCAATTTATTATATTTTTAATATACTTATCAAAACTATCAAAGCTTACTCAGATTTACCTAATATAATATATTGTATATTGCTTTAAAAGATATAAGGATCTATTGAAGTATCTGCATAAAGCAAGCTATATGTTATCGATAAATCGATATATCTCTATTTAAAGCTTATAAAATAAATTAATCGTCCTGCAAGATCGTTGATATTTTAATTAATGATTGCTTTAGCAGATTTAGAGTATATTGCATTTAAATATATAAAAGATCTATTGAAATACTTGTGTAAAGTAAGCTATATGCTATCGATAAATCGATATACAAAGATTTAAGCTTATAAAATAGATTAATCGTTCTGCAGGATCGTTGATATTTATTTCTTATGATTGCTTTAGCTATGATTACTCACGTTGGCTTCGGTCCACATGTTATCGCTTATCGATTATCGAGGATAGTAGGTCTTTTGCCTTTTGGCGCCCTTTTGCTTTGCAGTGACAGGTTGTGGGATCAGGTAGGTTGGCCGTGCGTCGCTTTCAATTTGGCATTCGATGGTGGCGATTACAACAGTCGCACCACATGCTGCCGATAACAAATAACAATCGCTACGCTCACGAACTATTTAACTATCGATAAGGATTCAATTCACTTTTGCACAATGTGCCGACTTTTTACAACTTTGTTTTTGCTCTGTTTTGAATAAGCTTCTACAGCGTTGGAAATTTACGTAGTTTCTGTCGATGGCAGCGCACGCCGTTGGCGTCTACGTCGGTGTCAGCGTCGGCGTCGTCGTTGTGTGTTGTCTTGTTGTGCGAAGTGCAGAGTTCGTACTGAATGGCTTTGGACCAGGCCAACGAGCAGTCAGCCAAGCAGCCAGCCAAGCAGCCAGCCAGCCAGCCAACCAGCCAAGCCAGCCAGCCAACCAGCCGGCCAGCCAGTCGACCAGTGTTGCCCTCGTGCCGAGCCGAACGATTCAACGAGCTGCTACAATCGGGCTCGTCGGCAACTCTGTCACATGCGCACTTTTCCATCTGCTGCGGCTGTGGCTGCGATTGTTGCTGTTGTTGCTGCTTTTCGCCTCGCATTTTCAGTTGCGCTGTGGAAAGCTGCCAGGCGGGCCACACCAGCAGCACCAGCACCAGCACCATCAGCAGCAGCAACCCGGCTCGGCCTAACCTCAAACTCGAGTCCCCCCTATACAGTTGTAGTCGCAGCTATAGCTCCAGCTCCAACACCCCCGCAACCCTATTGACAGTTGGACTATTTTAGTGCATGACAAACAGAGGCGTAGTGTGGGCATGGCATGAGGGGGGAGGGGGCTACGGCGCAGGGAGTAGTTCGATTGCATGACACGATTAACTAAGTTATCGATATCAGCAGAGAGGCGGCGATAACTATAACTATTTTAGATAATCATGTAGATTGCCTTATCGGTAAAATATCACTTTGATAGAGGTATAAATATTATTGTTTTTCCCGAGACTATGTATAAATGTACGAATATATGTATAATGATACTCGATAGTTAGATTGTAAATAGCTTGATAAGGTTTTGTGATCATTTTTCAATATTATTATAACTTACTTAGATCTTTGATATGCAACCCTTATCACTTAATAAAGGATATATTTAGAATATAATGATATAAATAATGTTGTAATAATCGTAAAAAATGTTCAACCGTTTAATATGAATCTTATGCTTTGACTATATGATTATAAGATCGATAGTGCTTGAACGAGTTAGTTTTATAACGATCGCAGTCTTACTAAAAGGAATACTAAAATGAATCTATCAATTTACCTACACTTTTTTTACGACATACGTGATGACGTTGATTACGAGTGATCGTTTATTATTACAACTATATATATCTTTTATATTTTAAGATATGTCTAGCTACTAAAGTAGATTTTAAATAAATACAATACTACTAAATCTGGAGAATGTACATAAATGTAACTCTAATAAATGTAAGCATAATATAAAACTTTCAATTCGGAAACTTTAAAGATATTTCCATACAACTACTATAATATTTATTCTAAATAAATACTCATAAATATATAGCTGAAATAACTGTTAAAATAATATAAAACTTTCATCTATAAAGCATCATTCGTAGATCTTATCCATACGATCGTTTCACAAGCTCAAATGATCTTGACAAACAGCATTGGCAGTCAGGTGCTTCAGTTGCTTGAGGCAGCTCATCTTCATCATCATCATCATACGCTTTATCATCATGCACATTATCATCGTCGAGCTTATCATTATCATTTTGCTCATTATCGTCAGCCGCGGCAAACGTTGTCTTTGCGCAGAGGCAACCACATAGCCGAACGACCTTTTGCTGACTGATAAAAGTGGGTGGTTTTGGGGTCCCCTGTGGCTCCTCTTGTTGTTGTTGTTGTTGCTGTTGCTGTTGGCTGCCAGTGGCTAAGCCGATGGCACACTAATACATATACATGCATGTATGTGTGTGTGTGTGTGTGTGTATACAACAGCAATTCCCCATTCTCATTCCCTGCCTGCTGATTGCTTTGCTTGCTTCGTTGCCTGGCTGACGTGATGGCATTGCACACACACACACACACACTCGCACACACACACACCACTTTCACACACTTGCTCTCTCTCTCTCTCGCACACACACACACACACAGAGCGGGAAACGAGTGTAGTTGCTGCTGCTCTCCGAAGCGCTTCGTGCAACTCGCCTCGTTCGCTTTAATATAAAATGGAGAATTGCTGTTGCTGCCGTTGTTGTTGTTGCTGCCACTGCCGCTGCCGCTGCTGCTGCTGCCAAGCCAAGGCAGAGAGTCGCAGCCAACGCAGACCTGGTCCAAGCCAGCCAAACAACCGTCAACGGATGACGACGTTTTCCGACTAACAACGGACGCGCATTTTCCACCGTTTCGAGGCGAGCTGCTCCATTGAAAATGTGCGACGCAGCGCCGGCAATGCGATTGCTGAGGGGAGTAGTGTGTGTTGCAAGAGCGAAGCAAACTCGATGATGGGGAGAGCAACGATAGAGGAAAGGAACGAGGGGCGGAGCGGGGTGTACAGGAGCTGGGGCTTTCGGGTAGCTGGTTTAAGCCCTAACGATGTTGCTGCTGTGGCATTCATTGTTCGCCTTCGAGCACGGAAAATGCCATTTGTTGTTGTTGTTGCTGCTGCTGTTGTTGTTGCTGCTGCTGCTGTCGTATTTTTATTCCAGCTGTGTGTGTGTGTGTGTGTGTCTGTATGTTTGTTGCTGATTTGTGCGCAAAACTTTTACAACATCGCCGCAGTGAACCGAGAGCAGCAGCAGCAGCCACAGAAACAGCAACAACGGTATCAGCAACATTAACGAGAAACAGCAGCAGCAGCAGCAACGGCAGCAGCAGCAGCAGTTGTTGTTGCCAGTACGGACTCTGCTTTGTCTACGAAAGGTCGAAGCCGGAGTCTGTGGTCTGCTTCATTCTGCTCGCTCTCTCTCTCTCTCTCTCCACCTATCCTCTCTGTTTTCTCTTACATTCTCTTCAATTCTGCTTTGCAGGGTCTGAGCGAATAGTTCAAATTGACAATGTCGTCCCCATCTGTTTTTTTTGGGCGGGAACTTTGAAAATGGATCCAGTCCTGGCAGGAGTCGTAGCATGCTCTCAGATCTATTCTCTTTCAGCTAAAAAGTCTAAGGATTTTAAATAGTTGTTGAAATAATTGATATAAGAGCATTTTGAAAAGAAAATAACTTAAAAAGAAGATTATTCAGGTTCTATATATTATTATTAATATATTCTTGTATACCATATATAATCTTAATGTTCTAGCCGTATGACAGATATTAATACTTAAAGGAATTGTTTCTTCTTGAAATTTGCTAGCATAAAATATCTTTTAATAAAATAAATTAAATTAATAAGTAAATAAATTATATGGAAATAAAACATATGTTTATATATTATTCAATCTTAACGATTAGATTATTATTAAAAGAAGGAATTACTTCTAATACATTATATATAATTAAGCTGATCAGCATCAGAAATCAATAAAATACATTTCTCGGAATTTTTTTTCTCCCAAATTTGCGCTTAAGATTCTGCAATGCATAATCCAATTGATCTTTTTGTTTTTCCGTAAAACCTTTCTTGCCCTTCCTTCTCCTCGTTTGTTTCTGATTCAACACATTGCCCGAATTTCTGTTAAACATTAAATGATATTTTGCTCTGGCCTTTCTATGCGCTTCTCATACCCCCAAAGAGACACCCAATCAGTTCGACTGTTTCACTCGGTTTGGGGTATTCGCTTTGATGATTTTGGTTTTAAGGCTTATCAACCCCCTCGGGAACAGTGAAGTGTCCCAAAAGAGAAAGAGAGAACCGAGAGTAGTACTTGACTATGATTCATATGCTCTCTTAGAGGCCCGTAGAGTCAGGTGTACGATCCATTATCTTTGCACAGGATTTCACTTTAGCTACGTGTCGTGCCATTTGTGAGAGCATTCACTGTATATGCAATCGTATGATATACTCAAGTACATGCGCATTTGTATCAACACACACACACACATTTACCACATACAAACACACATGTATATGCTACACACACACAAACACATCTATAAGTAAGCATATGAAAGCAAACAAAGCTGAAAATGCGGTAGATTCAAGGGCGTAGTTGCAGAAAGTTCGATAAAGCAGGGGCTGGACATGTGTAGTTAAATGATTTGCAAAAAATATAAACTTTAAAAGAGGGAATTGTTTTTTAAAACTTAGAAATATTACACACTATGAATAAAATATGTATTATAGTTGAAGTTTTTCCTATATATAATAGTATTGTAACTTTAACAAACTATTATTATAATTATGCTTACTAAACATTATAATATAAATATAAAATAATATATGCAAACTCTTTTAGATGAATGCTTAAAAATGATATAAATATGAATTTCTACCTTATGATTTTCAAATGTTTTTAATTTGAAAAATTTTATTTTTCTTTAGTAGTCCCAATGTATTGTATAATTTATATATTTTTTTAATTTGATTTGCTAATAATATATTATATACTATACTATACTATTTAAACTATCTTTTAATATATTGCACTAATCTCAAGTAAAGTTGAAAAAGTAAAAAGCAAAAAGGAAAATGCAAAAGGGAATAATAAGCTAAAATTGCGCTTATAATGATCCCTTTTGAATGTGCCGCCACTGCTGCTGCTGCTGTTGTGGCTGCGCTGTTGTTGTAGTTTGCCGCAGCAACGACAACAACAACAAGAAGAAGGCACATTCGTTCGTTAGATGACTCGTTGTATGTGCCCTCTGTGTGTGTGTGTTCTGTGTGTGTGCCTGTATGTGTGTGTGTGTGTGTGCGTATACAGTCCTATATTTCCATCGATTTAATCTATCTGACTACGACATCAGCCAAATACACACACACACACACAGATACACACACACACACACAGACACAGCAGCAGCTACAAGAGAAAAACCTACCCAAAGTGAGCTGAGCGACGGCAGCGTCTGACAGGGCAACAGTGCGACCGACCAACAGCCCGACCGCCCGACAAACCGTCGGCCAAAGGGTCGGTGGGTCGTTGCGACACGTCGGTTCGTTTGTCGCTCCGTTGCCCTGTCGCCCCGTCGCACTGTCGCTTCGGCAACTTCGTTTCATACAAATAACGAAATGGCAATGGGGTGTACGATGGGCCAGAGCCGTGTTTTCCGTATAGTGAGATTGGGTGGTGTTTTGGGTGTTTTTTGGGTGGTTGCATGATGCTTCGCCTGCCTGCCTGCTCCTGCCTGTCTGCCCCTGCCCCTGTCCATGCCACTGCCTCCTTCGCTGCTGCTGTACGTGAACCACTGGCACTGGCTCTAGGTTTTAGTTCACAATGCTTTTGGCTCTGGCTCTGGGCTTGGGTACGGGCAAGGATACGGGCAAGGGTAAGGGTATGGGCAAGGGAACGGGAAAGGGTACGGCCACGGGCTTGGGCTCGGGTTGGGTTCAGTTTGTGCCGTGCGGATGGGCTGGCTGCCTTTTTTTTGGGTTGGGATGGAGTCGCATAAATTTTTGGTCTCGTCTCGTTCGTCTAGTTTGAATGCGTCTGTATGTGTGTGTGTATGTGTGTGTAAGTGTGTGTGAGAGAGTGTGTGTGTGTGTGTCTACCCTGTTGTGCACGCCGCGACGTCAACGGCGCCACAATTGAACTGTCAGTAAGCTGGGAGCCGAGGGACCATCACCGGAGTCGGAGCTGGAGCAGGAGCGGGAGCTGGAGCCGGTGCCATTGCCGGAGTTGGAGTCATTGTATTACCCATGCTACATAATAAGCAGGCAAACAGTGTTGCAAAGCGAAAGCAGAAATGAAAATGAATAAAGCTTTGCTTCCATAAACATTTGCGAACACAGTTTAGTTGGGCAGCTTGCGTTTTCTGTCGCTTTGCAACACTGTTATGACAGAATTTAAGTAAATAAATAAATAAACGAATATTATTTAATGCATTTGCATTTCGTAATCCAAGTAAACTGAAACATTTTGGCAAGCAACTCAATATTTATCATTCTGTAATATATAGACAATTTTACTTAATTTATTGTATTTTAAAAATAATAAGGATGATTAGAAATTAATATACTGCACTGTTATAGACATCTTACAATACTTTGTGAATAATTCAGACTTCTAACATAATAATATATATTATATTTAGTATATTTTGCAACCCCAGTTTTTTTTATAATCGCAGGAAACTGAATTATTGAAACAGTAATCGAAAAAATACTCATTCTGAAGTATTCAAAGGAATTTTTCCTAAATATTAAAAGGCTTGGCATCACTTTAAGTCTACTTTGCCCTCATAACCCCGCTTTTCGTTCAGTGTAACCAGTCCTTGCTCGTTGCCGGGACAACTGAGGGTAGTCCAATAATATTGCATTAGAAATACCAGTTCTAGTTCGTATCCTAGCAAGGCACTGGTCAGCACTGATTGCCGGAGTGAATATCCAAATGCAAAGTGACCAGGAGATGGGAGTGTAGGGGTGGACTGCATCAGCTGCGATGGCGTCAACGTCTTCGTCGTCGTTGTCGTCTGTGCACTGAACTCAGCACGGCGCCAGCTAAGTAGAGTGCCATGTGTTGTAGGTGCAACAGAGAGGGAGGGAGAGAGTGACAAGAAGGAGGGTCAACTCTGGGTGTCATGCAGTGGGGAGGGGGGGGTTCGTTTTCGATGAAACTAAATAGTTGCATGTTACGTATACGTACTGTGCCACGCGCTGACGTGTGTTGACGCAAATGCAAATGCAGCCACAGTTGCAGTTGCCGTTGCAGTTGCAGTTGCAGCTAAAGACCCAGTATCCAGTACCCTGTAACAGTTACAGATACAGTTACAAGTGCCTCAGTACAAAATATGCATATGAAATATGGTATTTGACCCTATAGACGAGGGATTTCGTTTGTCAAACTGAGCAACTGGCTCGGCCTCTGCAGTTGTTAGGGGGAGTTGCAGAAGAACAAGAAAAATAGTAGAGTTGCTTAAAGTTAAAAACTATATTTAGGTTATATGCGAGAGATTCCTTAAGTATTCACTGAAAAGAAGGTACTCCGGGTATGTGTGAGTAGAAGAAGAGCCAAGAAAATCTTACATTGATTTAATATACAATTTTGTATTTAAGTTTTAGGAGAATAATATATGATACACACAGATTAGCTACAATATTTTATTTATTTTTATAACAAAAAACTCTAAAGAGGTTATCTGCAATAATTTCTTAGTAAATGCATATAAGCAAATAGATAGGAAATAAATATTATATAGATACATGGCAAATTCCCTGAAGTATCTTTAGTAGCATGTGCATGGTAACCAAGTAAAACTAGAAAAGAGTAAAGTAGCTAACATGATATTAGAATAACTTTTCAATTGCCTGGGACCTATGCAGATTGGGCTTATATTAATTTCTAAAATCGAAGAAGGAATTCCAACTGGGACGGATAAGGAATCATTCAACAAGTTGCCCATCGAATGCGGCGTGTGGCTATGGCATGTGGCAATTGGAAGTTATGAGTTATGCTACTTTGATAAAACCTGACCTTCGCGCAGAACTCATTAGTGTGTCCACTCATTCGCACTCTCTTTCTCTTTCACACATACACACACACGCACACAGCATCACAGCTCACTAGAAGTGGCTGCTGCTCTCATTGAGAGTTTTTCACGCCTAATTAAAAGAACAAAGCATTAAAAAAAAAGCGAAAATTGCCGAACAGCTGAGCGGCTGTTTGGATACCCTGCATAAATTGATTATGGAATATAGGCTAGAGCAACTTGTATAAGATAATTGTAGGTTGATGCTTCTGTTGATAACTCTGTTTGATGGAAACAAATAGGGAAAAATATTGTATCATCTTAAAATAAATATTGAAAGGGAATCCAGTAGAAAAGGTAAGTTCTATTAATCTATCAAGTGAATCTAACTATATGAGGCAGCCCTGTAGTTATCAGAATAGAAAGACAGTAATCCTGCATATTTTAGAAGACAATAAACATAAAGTCGATTAAAGGAGAGAAGACTTTGCGAATAAATGATATGTAATAGTTTCGAAGTCTTGATTTTATTATTTTTATAATATATTATAAATGTATTAAATTATAAATAATAAATGGTACCTAATACTTTCGAAGTCTTGATTTTATCTACTTTGTTTAATATATTATAAATGTATTATACAATTATTAATTTAATTCCCATGCAATTTGGAGCATATAACCATAAGAACTTCCTTCTGTAATTGCATACGGGGTATGGGAGAGTCGAGGGCGCAATTCGAGTATTACTCACTTATTCGTTTTTCCACTCTTTTTTTTTTGTTTTGGCCTTTTTTGTTGTGGCATATAAACAGATTAACCGCAAGCCGATGGGGATAGGATTAGGGCAGCAGGAGGGGATGAGGGAGGGGGTGGGTGCACCAAAAAGGGAGAACCACTTGTTACCGAGCGGCGAGTGTTTTGGGAAAGCGACGACGACGACGACGCGACGCTTCGATGGGGGCATTGAACGTAACACTTTCGCTGCGGACTGCGAGGATGACGACGACGACGACCATGACAACAACAACAACAACAACAACCACAGCAGCAGCAGCATGAAGAAGAAGCAGAGCCATCGCATTGACTAATGATAGATGGATTGCCGGATTGGCAGACTGCTGAATGGATGCTTCATGTTGTTGATGACTTTGAATGGCAGGTTGCCTCTGCCTCCGCCTCTGTCGCTGCCGCTGCCTCCGCCTCTGCCTGGCATGCATACATTACAAGGGTCCGCAGCAGCAACAAAGTGCCATAAATAAATAAAAAGAGGCAACAACAACAGCAGCAGCAGCAACAACAACAATAAATTGTTCAAGGTCGCCGCTTGTCTGCTGCTTTCGCAGGCAGCATGAAAAATGCAAAACAAACGTTGACGCCAACAGCGGCTCCAACTGCGATGCCGGCGCTGACGTCGTCGAAGTCAGCATTCGCGGTTGCTGCGGCAGCAACAGCAACAGCAGCAGCAGCAGCGGCAGCGGCAACAACAACAACAAAGTCTGTCATAATTCACATGCGATGCGAAATTCCCAGTGCGAGTCGGCGGCAGCCTGTGGGTGTGTGTGTGTGTATGTGTGGGTGGAGGCGTGGCCATCCCCCTTGCCTCACCCAACTGGGAGCGCAGATATAGAAATTTCAGTTTAGCAGCTGGCAAAAATGTATTAAAAGCAAAACGCACGAGGCAGCAGCGGCAGCACCAGTCGGGCCTTTTTCACTCCCCTTCCCACAACTCACTTCATCCCTGCATCCACCTTCCTCCTCTCCACCTACAATGTATACGTTGGCAACCCTCTGCAGATGCAACACCCCTCTAAACACAGCCCAGCATGAGGAACATTTCCATTGCACTCGAAAAAAGACAACTCCATGAGTTGAGTCTGCAATCGCGTCGGCAAAGAATAAACTGACATAATAAACTAATAAGCCAATATGCACTATTTCTTTATAGAGTATATTTGATTTAAAATATATCATAAAGGAGTAAAGTTCCTTCTATTGAATCTTTATACTCAGCTAGCTTAATTGATGCCACAAAGGGTTCCTGAAGGAAATAAGCTTGTTAAGTTAAAAATGTATTGTAAAATCATTAAAATAAAATAAAGATTATTACACCCTACATAAGTATATAGAAATATATATATTCTACTCTTTTTAAGTTCATCCATTAAATAAATATCAATGATCGGGCAGAAGGAAGCATAAAACATGTTATATTCTTGATAAGTATCATTACTTAAATAAATAAAGCTTTGCCTATCTGTATAAATGCCTATATCTCAGTGAATATAAGAGCTGGTTACTTTAAATTGTCTTATAACATTACTATGTTGTAAAGAAACTTGAAATTTGTTTTAGAATTTAACCATGCTCTCTTACAGCTGTACAAATCGACAAAATACAATTAGAAGTGCAATTTCTGTACAAGAATTGAAAACACTAGAAAGATCTATAAAAGTTGCGACTGTGTGATAAATTATGAAGATATTTAAGTTATATAAGACTAAGTTTTACATTTAACATAATATTACATAATGTAGGATAAGATATTATATAACAGTATAAATATTTAAGAGAGTTCAATATCTTAGCTATAAGAAATAATAATAATAATTTAACTGCTTGCACTTTTAAACAAGACGAACTTCTTTTCTTTTCTTCGAGTGTGAATTCCGTCTGCGGCTGCTGCGACTGCGGCTGCGGCTGCATGTGTGTGCCGCTGCTGCTGACGTCGACGTCAATGCTGCTGCAGTTGTCGATGGCAGCGCTGCTGCTGCGACTGCGGCTGCTTGCCTTGTCCTCTGTCCGCAGCGCAGAAGGGGTAAGCGAAGTTTTTCACTTTTCAGCACGAAAAAAAATAAAACCAAACGAAATTGTTCGAGAAGAGGAGAAGAACTTTCGCTGCGCCAGGACAACGTCGTGTGTCCTGAAGGATTCACGCCTTGTTGCCTTGGAGCGGCTGATTAAGCGGCAACTCTGGGCGCAGACAGGGCTGCATTGTTGTGGCTGTTGCCCTGGCAGACTTGCAGACTGGCGGACTGGCAGACCCTGCACCTGCCTACACACACACACACACATCAACACATACATATGCATGTCCTGCTGCGTTGCACTTCGCACATTTGCATAACTCCAGCACGCACTTTGACATGCGGCACAGGCGGCACAGGCGAAATTCGCAGCCAAGTTTTGGTTCGGTTTCTCTGAATGAATGAGTCGTGCCCCATTCAAACTGCCCACACCCACATCCGTGCCCGCGCTTCCTTGGCAGCCTGTGTAGGTGTGGGTGTCTGTGTGTGAGTGTATTTGGGTCACACACACACACTCACACGTACGGGCTGGCAACATGCTCCAGAATTGCATAGCTTCACAGTTCCCCCACGAAACGAGCCTCCTCCCACACACACACACGCACCGCCTGCGGTTTGCCGTGCTGACCTTACGCAGAGGGGATGCGCCCACGGGGAATCCTGTACCAGCACAGGAGGGAGGGAGGCAGATGACGGGGTATAAGGCAGCTGGGAATGCCGCATGAGGTGTCATCGCAGCACCTGTGCGCGCCGCAAGCAAAACTTTTGGCGGGTCAAGTCGGCGACGCGCTCGGAAACGAAAGCAATTAGTGGGTCAAGAGAAGGACACCAAAAAGAGGTGAGGGAGAGGGAGAGAGTTGCAGCAAGAGTTAGCCAAAGTTACATACAACTAGTAGGGAGTTAAGATGCGATTGAAGTCTTGAGGAATATAGTATAATCAATGCATTATGATAAATTGTCTCTTTGGAGATCTTAAGTATTCCTTCAGATCTTTTAAAAATCAATTAAAAATTCATTATGGTTACTTTACCTATATCAATTGTTTATTTAAACCTTTACATTACTTTATTAAGTATTTGAATACATAATAATGAGCTAATAAAGAGCTAAGGCTTAAGGAATATGATATATTATAATAATATAATAATTTGTCTCTTTGCAGATCTTAGGAATGCGCTCAAATCTTTAAAAAAAAAATAAGTATAGATTATTATGATTAATACTTGTCCTAACTCCTTTAATACACTATACTTCATTTCAAGTTGCTATGATCAACTTATTTATAATATTTCAAGATCTTAAGTGTCACAGCCTACTTAAGCTTCTGAATTGATCTCATGGCACAGTACTATCTACAATTAGTGAACTAACTTCTTCAATATTATTGCCCAACTTAAATTAAATTAATATTTCAGTTCATTCCTTTTTTTAATTCCCGCCCTTCCTGCAGTTATAATCACTAACTGGGTTGAAACCGAGGTGAGGTAATGTGAAACAGCTGTAAATACTCTATATGAATATTGGAATTTTTGTTTTTGTCCGCAATATTCATTTGATTTTGAATTAGTGAATATGTTTAAACTTAACTCAAATGCAAAACACAAGCGAATTCCCATAACAATTTCTTATTCTCACATATAGATATCATTAATGCCGAGAGCTCAAGACTATCCTTAATTGTGTCGGGTCGACAAAGGAGTGGGGGGACGCACTCCCTACTCTATTCTAAACCGAAAACTAGAGTTGTCTTTGCTTTTGTTGTCTCTCTCTCTCTATCGCTCTCTATCGCTCTCTCTCTCTCTCTCTCTCTTCGTCTGCTTAGTCGATTTCTAATTCCGAAATTGTACACACAGCTCAAAGCTTAAATGCAAGAAATTTAATAAACATTTCTAGCTGAAGATACATACGTATATCTGTATATATGTATATATATATATTTTTGGATTTCTCTCTATGCCTCCTGCTACTCCCAATCCCTCTTCCACTCACACTCCCCCTACAGCTGCCACTCAAACCCGATGCGAGGAGATGCTGCTGCTGTTTGTGCAAAAACAAGGAGGACGAGCACGGCAGCAGCAGGGGAGGCAGAGGCAGCAGGGGCAGCAGGGGAGGCAGAGAGCACATTACAACGGCAACAAGAACAACGTTGTACATTCTTGGCGTGTTAGACTTTTCCACAGCAACAACAACAACAACAACAGCAGCAGCAACAACAAGGCAGCATTTTCACAAGCAAACGCTTTTTGCTCGATTCGCATTCGCCTGTTTGGATAGCTCTGCCTGGCCTCGGCTTCAGCCTCAGCAGCAGCAGCATCAGCTCTTGCTTCAGCTGCTCCTTCAGCATCGGCTCCAGCTACGGCTCCGGCTTCTATCTGCGCATCTCTGTAATCATCATCAACACCACGAGTCGAGTCAGCCAAGCAGGCAGGCAGGCAGGCAGTCAGGCAGGCAGGCTGCCATCCTGTCCTCGTGCGCAATATCCTTGTCGTAGACGCCGCTCCTGCTCCTGCTCCTGCTCCCTTCCACTTGTGTTCACCTCCCGCTCTGCTTTGCGCCAAACACATTTTCCATTTTCGTTTTCATTCTGGCCCAGAGAACGAGCCAAGCCAAGCCAAGCCATGGCAAGCCAAGCCAGAGTCGAGTCACATCGAGGCGAATCGAATCGAGTCGAGGCAAGGCAAGGCGAGTCGAGTCGAGTCGAGTCCTTGCTGCTTCATTATTTCAGCATGCTGCTCGATGCCTTTTCTATCTGATGGATACGTATACGTACCGTGTGCCCCGGCAACGCTTCTTGCTGCTGCTGCTGCTGCTGCCGTTGTTGTTGTTGCTGTGAATTTGCAGCATTTTATCCTTCCAACATGCAGCATATACAAACGTATACATATACATACATACATACATACATACGTGTGTATACACAAACACAGATACGTATACTTATACGTACATGCTCTGTCTCCCTGTCTGTCG
Organism: Zaprionus kolodkinae; assembly: GCA_018901885.1. Classification (NCBI taxonomy): domain Eukaryota; kingdom Metazoa; phylum Arthropoda; class Insecta; order Diptera; family Drosophilidae; genus Zaprionus; species Zaprionus kolodkinae. The sequence goes on along the minus strand of JAEIFM010000498.1, from coordinate 8,013,851 downwards.
TTGTGGGTGTGTGTGTGTGTGTGTGTGTGTCTGTTTGTGCTGACAATAAAAGTTTCTCACACACACACACAAACACGCACACATGCAAGCATAATGCTTTCAGTCTATCCGTGTGTGTGTCTGTGTGTGTGTGTGTGTGTGCTTACTATAGCTGTATGTATAGTCCATCGTATTTCAGAGCAAGTTTTTGTACCCTACAGCAATGAAATGAACCAGAGAGATTAGTACGAATTCTTAAAGCGCTTGTAGAGGATACAACTTGCCTTATATTAATAATAATTTAAGATACAATAAAAATAGTTTACAAAATAATAATTATTATTATTTAAAACAATCAATAATTAATAACAAAATAATACTAATAATTCATAAAATATAAGATATATAGAATATATAATTTAAAATACAATAATAATAGATTATATAATAATAATAATAATTCTTATTATAACAACCTATAATATCCAAATAATACTACTAGTTAAAAAACTATGCAGTTTTCATTAAAAAACAGTCAAAATTGAATAAAATACATTAATTTATAATTGTCAGCTAGAATATTCCTTGTAATATTTTTTATTTCAATAAAATAAGCTTATACTTTAAGTCTAAACTAGTTTAGGGATGAGAAAAAAAGGTCTTAGGCGATTCTTCATTCAAATTTTCATAAGAATCAATAAAAATAATAACAAAATATTAAAATAACTTTATAGATACGCTGGTATATTATACAAATTTTTTTTTTTTTTTTTTTTTTTTTTTTTTATTATTTATTGAATCTTCCCTTTGAGTTAAGAGACTAACAATAAGTGTTCAAATCTTAATCTAACTTAATTAACTTTCACTTAGTGATAGTTTTTTCATTAATGCCCTAATAAGTTTATTGCTGGGCTGGGAGGTCGTTGCGGTGCAGCCGGCTTTGACTGCATACTCGGATTAGTTTTCTTGCGAGGGGATTTGTATGGGTGGTCAGCTTTTCTTTATATTTAATTTTTTTCTCAGCTATTACTTCGATTACTAATTTGATTTTTAGGTCTCTGTGTATGTCTTCGTTCCGAAGGTACCACGGCGCTCCAGTGATAGTTCTCAGAATTCTTGACTGTGCTCGCTGAATAATGTCTATGTTACTTCTGGATGCGTTGCCCCACAGCTCGGAGCCATAAGTCCAGATAGGTTTTAAGACGGAGTTGTATAGAAGAGCTTTGAACTCCAGACTAAGTGGAGAGCGAGCATTTATGAGCCAGTGGAGGTTCCTTGCTTTAAGTTTAAGATGTATCGATTTGGCTTCTATATGTTTGCGCCAAGTGAGCCGCCTGTCCAGATGAACACCCAGATATGTTACCTCGTCGGCTTGTGGAATGCATATGTTATTCAAGACCAGTGGTGGGCATGTTTGTTTGTTTAAGGTAAAGGTAACCTGCTTGCATTTTTGAACATTTATTGAAATTCTCCAGTCGGCAAGCCATCGTTCTACAGATGTTAAGTGTCGGGATAGGAGTGCCGTGGCTTTTGTTGGGCATTTGGAGCGACTGAGTATCGCGGTATCATCAGCGAACGTGGAGGTTGTTAGATTGTAGTCTGTGGGGAAATCCGCCGTATACAGGGTGTATAAGATTGGACCCAGTACACTGCCTTGCGGCACTCCAGCTTCGATTGCGCAATCGCGTGAGGTGCTTGTATCGCATCTTATTGCAAACACTCTGTTATATAGGTATGACTTCAGTAGCTTATGTGTGTTTTGGGGCAACAGCTTGATTATTTTAAACAAAAGTCCATCGAGCCACACTCTGTCAAATGCCTGCGCGACGTCTAGAAAAATGGCTGTGCAGTATTCTCGATGTTCAAAAGCAGTACGAATTTCTGACGTGATTCGATTGACCTGTTCGATGGTTCCATGTTTTTCTCTGAAGCCAAATTGATGTGTTGGAAGTGTGTTGTTTATTCTAAGATGAGGGCTAATCCGTAGGAGTAGCATTTTTTCAAACAGCTTTGAGAGACATGTTAGTAAGCTTATCGGTCTATATGATGATGGCTGCGTTTTATCTTTTCCTGGCTTTGGAATCATTACTATGGTAGACTTTTTCCATTTTTGAGGGAAGTATCCAAGCTTGGCGATTGCGTTGAACAACAAGCAGATGTGAAGAATAGCACACTTTGGGAGTTCAATGAGCATTCTTGGAGTTATTAGGTCGTAGCCAGGCGATTTTCTTGGGTTCATTTGCTCTTTGATAACCTTTGCTAATTCACATGGTCGGAATTCAATGGGTTCTTGAGGATCTAGATTGGCTGCTATTAAAGGAGGGAGAATAAATGTGTTGGTAGAGGGATTTGGTCGGAATACATTTTGTAAATGGTCAGCGAAAGCACTGGCTCTTTCCTCATCACTTCGAAACCAGATGCCAGAGGGACTTCGTAGTGGCATAATTGGCGCTATTGGAGTCTTTAGGTTTCTGTGAGCTCTCCACAGAGGGTACTTAGTGCTGGTGGGAGAGAGTTGCTCGATATATGAACGTTGGCTGATTTTTTTCCTCTTGTTTAAGAGCATTGGTAAGCCTGCGTGTGGCTATTTTAAGCATGTGCTTTGTAGTTGGTGATCTATTAGACTGCCAATCCCTTCGTAGGCGTCGTTTATCTAATACCAGCCGCTCGATTTCGCGATTAGTTTTGATGTAGTTTGGTTTTGCATACGTCACTGGCGGGGTTGAAGCCTTTGCAGCCGAAACTAAAATATTTCCAAGAGTTTCCGTTGACTTGTCTATATCCTCCTTTGTAGATAATGCCGTCGTTAGTTCTATGTGTGAACAGACATACTTTTGATACCTTGGCCAGTTTGTTCTAAAATTTGTGAGTCTATACGGTGGGTCGACGAAGTGGGGGCGAGTTAGCATATTTAGAAAAACAGGTGAGTGATCTGATGATAAATCTGCTAGTGCTTCGGCGGTGACCATGTTGCGGGGGACATGTTTAGTAATTGCAAAATCGATCAGGTCTGGGATTTTTCTTGGGTCTGCTGGCCAGTATGTAGGCTTACCCGGGGATACATAGTCTAGCTTGTTTTCTGGCTTCGTAAGCGCATTGTACAATTGCTTACCCTTTGGCGTCACAAGTCGAGATCCCCAATGGGTGTGCTTGGCGTTATAGTCACCCGCTGCGATGAACCTGTCACCTAGTGTGTTAAAGAATTCCATGAATTGATCCTCAGAGATTGGAAAGCGCGGTGGGCAGTAGACTGCGGCTAGAGTCGTTGAACCATTGTTGAGTTGTAAGGCTATGGACGTAGATTGTAAGTAGTTTTTGTCAAAATTGTTTAAGTGGTGGTGTTTTATGCGATTTCTGATGAGTATTCCAGTGCCTCCATGAGCTTTACCATCTGGATGATTTGTACCATAGAACAAGTATCCTGGTATATGAAAATTGTTTTTATTTGTGAGGTGCGTTTCTGATAGTAGCATTACGTCGATGTTTTTTTCATAAATGAACTGTGTGAGCTCTTGTGTATGCCGTGAAACGCCATTTGCGTTCCACAGAGATATCCGTAGGGAAGCCATTATGGGGATTTTGAAGATACAAGAAGTTGAATCAGGATATTTTGGTTTTTCATGAGCTCTTGCAAAGTATTTTGCATGAACGTCATAAAGTCTTTCATGCTTTGCTGTAGGGATAGCATCATAGCTTCGATGCCACTTTGTTGTGTTTGTTGGATGTTTGTCGGTGTATGTTCGGAATGAGCAGTTCTTGTCGGTGGGGCGGGCACTTCTAGTCCGGATTTTAGGGCGCTAGCGAAAGAAATTGTTGGAGTAGTGCTTGGGACAGTTAGGGGTGGTTGAAAAATCGGTTGCGGAGAGTAGAAATTGACTTTGTTATATGTATGTGCTGTGGCAATACGTTTGTTTAGGCGGCTCTTCAATTCTTTGTACACCACACAGCCTCTGTAGTTTGCAGTATGTTTTTCCCCGCAGTTACTGCATTTCTTCACAGACTTATCGTCCTTGTTTTTGGGGCAGTTAATGGTAGTATGAGGTTCGCTACAGACAACACATACGGACTTAAGGGTGCAGTATGCCTTGGTGTGGCCGTATTCTTGGCAATTAGTACATTGAACTGGATTGATACGTTTGTGCGGCTCCTCCACGGTGATCCTCCGATGTAGCAAGTACTGTAAATTGTATATTGGGTGCACTTCGTTTTTCTTTAGTGCCTGGAGCTCTGGTTCGAGTTCTATTTTGAATAGTGGCTGCGGAACTTTGTCTTTGTTTAAAATATTAATAGCTGTTTTTGCAGAAAAGTTTTTGACCTTCAGAGCCTCAATTATCTCAGCTGGTGTCACTGTTGCTTCAATGCCCTTAAGTACTACCTGTAGCCCTTTGCAACTTTTTAATTGGTATGTGTAGTAGTTTTTACCAGCATCATTTAGGTATTTAGTCACTATACGGTGGTCTGCTTCTGTTTGGATCTGTAGTTTTATTTCATGAATATTTCCTTTTTTAAGTGGGATAATGTGGAATTTGCTGTCACCAATCAAAGCAACGAGTTTATTTACAAGTGCATTTGTACTTTGTTCTCGTATGAAAATTGGTGGAGGCCTGGTCTTTTTTGGTTCCCCTACCGTTTTTTCGTTGGGTTGTTCGGTCGCAGAATCAGCCAAGATAGCATATCGGTTTGAATTATTTACTGCAGAGTTTTCATTGCCGTTGTTGGTTCGATTGACTTTGGGTTGATTACCCGCCTTATTGTTTTGAGGGCTGAGTTTTCTCTTGATTTGGATGTAGCGATCCATGCCAGTCTGCACAGTCGAAATCGACTTCTGCTTTTGTTTTGATTCTTCTTTGCGTGCATTATTGTTGTTGCAAACGGTCAGTGCTGCTGAAATAATGTAATAAATAAAATACTTATAAATAATATTATAAAAGAAGAAGCTGAAACACGCCAAACAAACAACTCAAATATTGCTACTACTTCTTCTTCTTTTTATAGGGTACTCCTCAGTCGGCTATGTCCTGCTCTATGTGCGTTCGCTGTTTGTTTGTTGCTGTGTTGCTGCTCGTTATGCCGCTGCCGCTGCCGATGCCGATGCCGATGCCGACAACGTTGCTGGCTGGCTGTCAGTTCGTGCGGTGGGTGGTTGGGTGGTTGCTTGGCCCGCTGGCTGGCTGGCTGACTGGGTGGGTGTGGGTGGGTGCTGGTGCTGTGTACTGTCCGTCGTGACGGTCGCTCTGTCGTTCGGTTGGATGGGTAGATGGGATGGAAGGTTGGATGGCTGGTTGGGTGGTTGGGTGTTTGTCAGTCATTTGGGCTGAGCAGCGGGCGGAGGCGGTGGTGTCTGTGGGTCGCATAACGGTTACAGTGAAACTTTTGCCCTATTGTGACAAACAAACGACAACGGCGAGGACGACGACGACGATGACGCCGACGAGGACGAGAAGGATGGAGACTGCCAGGACGGGAATTGCGAGGACGAACGAATGGGTGTAAGCATGGTCGGCTGACTGGCTGGATGGATGGGTGGATGGGTGGATGGGTGGGTGGTTGGGTGGTAGGTTGGCTGGCTGGCTGGCTGGCAGGATGGTTGAATGGCTGCTTCGGGTGGTTGTGCGCGCGCGGTATTCACCCTCCTTCGAGCCCCACGTCCTTCTCCGTGTTGGGCTCGTTGAATAGCAAAGTGAGCGACGCAGCAACGTTCGCTCCGACCGAACGACTGACAGAGCTCAAATGTGTGCCGTTATACAGGGTGTGCCGGCCAGGGGCAGCGCGTCAGCTTAAAATTAATCCTTTTTTCCTATTGCAACACTATCGATTTTCAGCTATCGATTGTATCGATTAAATGCAATGATATTTCTTTAATTTCTATGACGGTTGCTTATCCCAAGTGTTTTAGCTCAAATTGTATTCACTGTTTGAAAACAGTGTTGCAAAATGCAGAAAAACAATCGATAGTGATGGCAAAACAATCGATATATTGAACAATATATAAAAACCTTTGATGTTATCGCTGCAGCACACCCTGTATGTGCGACTGTCGCTTCCCTATGGCTTTTTATGCATTGGGCCATGAGTTGAAGCTGCCTTCTAGTCGGCAGGAGTTGTGACCCCATACCCTCTGCCATTCTACCCCGCACCCTTGCACTGCTCCTGCTGCGCTGAAACAAACTATTGTTGCTGTCTCTCTGCGAAAACTAAATGAATGAGGTTTATCTTCTCTGTGTGAGTGTGTGTGCGGGGTGTGTGTGTGCGGGGTGTGCGTGTGTGGGTGAGTGCGCCGAATTGCTAAAGGTGGCTACAGGCGCCGATGACTAAAAATCGCAACTGGCTCCCATCTCCTTCGACACTGACAACTGGCAGCAGCAGCAGCAGCGGCGGCGGCGCATTGGACTTGCTGTAAGGACTCGCCAATCCTCAGCCTGGACGAGGCCTGGCGAAGCGCCTGCGACGATTTTGAATTGCGCCGACAGCGTCGCTTCGAGCACAATCGATAGCTTTTTGCTTTCTGCACTTACGTGAGCCTGAGTCGGAAAGATAAACAAACCTGAATGTGTTTTTTTATCATGAAAGTTTCACACCCTTTCAGTTTCTGTGCAATATTAAATCTATGCAATCACAATCAATAAATTGCTAGATAAGGTAGATTATAATTTGTATAATATTGTATAAAATGATGTAGGTTATTCTACTTAATCTTACATTTAAACAGAACACTGACTGATTTGAGGATATTTTTAATAGAAAGGGTATGACATTTATCATATTTAGATTTTTTAGTTTATTCAGCGCATGACGCATTTTAAGTTCAGGTTTTTTCGCGCTTGTGTTGTTTATTTAAAGACCCCTTCTGACACACACACACACACATGCCGAGAGAGTTCCATTGGAGCACTGGGAAGGTCCCAAAACCTTGTGCGCCATTGACTTGGCATTGTTTCCAAAGAAATCAACGGGTCTGGCCCCATTGGAACACTCGGGCTTCGGTAAGTGGGGCGCACGTATGTCTGGAGCGTGTTGGAAACAGTGGGAGTATATTTTGGGTATATAGCTCACTAGATTTGAGCTTAGATTGTGCTTTGATTACTTTAATTTTTTCCTGATTCTTAGGCAATAAAATAATATAAATACACTCTATTAAAATCCAATAAAGGAAGTTAAAATAACGTGTAACGTGTCTAAGTTGTTGCATCCTTGGGAGAAGTTTTCAGTAATTTTTAAAAAGAATTAAAGGAATTTGGGACTACGAAAATTATTACATACTAATCCTGAAATTATTTTCACATTCGATCGTTTCTGTGTTAGAGGAATATAATACATAGTAGTGCGACTTTAAAGATTGGTTGACAGCTTAGTGACTTTAATATTTAATATAAATTATTTCCTAGTTCAATCATTATAGTTAACTGAGTTTTAGCAAGAATGAAGGCACCCATTTATTTTCATATCATATATCGCCTAACCGCTAAGCCGCACCAAATATATATTATCTTTTAATCGTGGAAATGACCGAATTGGACCAAGTCCAAAGCTAATAATATTTCTGGTTATATATCATCGATCGATGTTTCTGCTGGGTTTTTCCATTTCCCATCGGTTGTTGTAATCGTTGTAATTGTAGCATTTGTTGTTGGTAGCCATGTGCTCGCCTGAGAACCAGAATCAACAAAGCAACCAGCAGAGCAGCAGACGGCACCAGCCATAGCCACAGACCGAACTCGGTCCGGGTCTGAGTTTGAGTCCAAGTACGAACCCAAGCCCGAGCCCGTGTCGAAGTCGGAGACCGAACATCGACCAGGGCCCCATCAAAAGCCAGAGTCACCCAAGCCAAGAGCTACGGAGTAGCAGAGTTTCCGAGCTGGTGCTGGAAATGGGAACGAATCAAGCAGAGGAAGGCGGCGGCGGCAGGCAAAGAAATTCATCAACACAGAGTACGTTGTGTTTGTGGTAGAGTACAGTGGGATGAATTGCTCAATAAGCGCGTAAATATGCATATGCATAATCATGTATTATATAAAGATCTTATCTATGTTTATATTGCATATAATTATATAGCGACACTTAGATCGGTTTGGTTTTCAAACAATAATTGCCTGTTGAGCCCACTGTGCAGCTCGTTCTGAGGCAAAATCGAATGAATACGAGCGGACCGACAATCGAAGTGGATGTTGTTGCTGTTGTTGTTGCTGCTGCTGTTGCTGTTGCTGCTGTTGTTGTCGTTCCCAACGTTGCAGGTTCTGAGTCAGGGCTTTAGCTCCAGCGCTCTGTTTCTGTGTCTGCTTTATGTGGTATGTGACCATGTGCGACGCTTAGGACGAAGACGGTTGAGGACGACGACGACGACGACGACGATGCCTGGCTACGGTGCGCTCTGACTTTGGGGGCCAACTCCGTACCGGGCCGAGCGACTGGGGCAAATGTGTTGTCACAGTGGTGTGGCATTTCCTTTATCGCACCAGAGCTCTGAGTGTGGGCTACGTTGGGGTACGGTGCGGTACGGCTGTGCGGCTGGGGGAATATACGAGTATATATAGTATTTTAGGTCTCGCACTCAACTCCTGGCTGGCAATCCGGCACAAGGCAATACCAGCCAGCACTTGGGAACCCGCCCACTCCTTGGCATCGCCATCGTCATCGTCGTCGTCGTCGACAGCGCTGGGTTCGTTCGTTCTCGTTCGTCTTGACATTTGCGTTTTGCCCTGCCGCTTGGTAAGGTTGAATGATTGGCGAGCACAGTGGTATTAAAGCAATTGAAAAGGAAGTATATTCTATAATATTATTATATTTGAGCATGTTTACTCATACTTTTTTTTTAAGAAATGCACGATATGTATATAATATATAAAGCTCATACTGTGATATGGGAGATTTGGCATGTAAATAAATAATTATTTTTCCTGTAATGATAACGCAGAAAATTTTAAAATACAAATTCTATACGTATTAAATAAAATAAATTATATTGATGTCAATCTTTCTGCTTTTAAACAGTTTATAATATGGTATATTATTATAGCATATTATTTGTTTAAAGCAAACATTTCTGAGGCACTTTCTTTTGAAATTTAAGTTCCTTGGTATATCGTGGGTTTATATTATATTGGTATATCGTCTCTATAGGTTAGTTGAAGTTAGTTAATATAAGTTTTTCGATAGATGTTGGCACCACTGTACAATGCTTAAGCGAATTTTCGTTTATTCTGATTATAAAAGGAGGGTACGGCAGCAGGGCGGCTAAGTGGGGTATACAAGAACTGGGGGATTGATGGAAGGCAAAGGCACAAATTCCGAGTCGAGTTTACTTCAACTTTAATTTTCGGTCACTGTCGCAGCTGCGTTCCATTCTGTTCCGTTATCCGTACGAGCACTCAGAATGATTAGGATGATCTGCCTGATCTCAGATGAGTCACATATGAAAGGAGATATACATATATGTACCATATTTATGGCTAAATAATTTGTATAATATTCATTTTAAAGATATTGTTGAGTTGTAGCCTTGCCTTATAAAGTCAAGATCTAACATTATTATAATGTGGATCCAAACCTATATATATGTATATCTAGTAAATATGAGATCTTAAAGGAACACAATTGAATAGTATTTAATCAGGGGAAAGAGAGAGCTTCTCGATTCTCATAGAGACTACAGCCTCGACTCGATGAGGGCTGGAGAGCAGAGCTCAGCTGGGTCTAGTCTCGGTTTGTTGCATAGTTGACTGGCTGCTCGGCTCGGCTCGACTTGGCTGGAGCTGTGGCTGTGGCTGAGGCTGAGGCTGCTATCGCATGCTATGGCACCGAGTTGCAAGCAGCGTCGTTGCCTTCACATTTGCTGCTCTTGTCGTTGTCGTTGTTGCTGTTGTTGCTGCTTTTATTATAAATTTTTGCTGGCGCTGGTGTTCGTTGCTCGTTGTGCTGGGTTTTTTCATCGTCGTCGTCGTCTTGCCTGACGTTATACTCAGCCAACGCCATCGCATGCTTCACCTTCGCCCCACCGCACACACACACATACAGACGAATACAGACACAGACACACGCACACATACTTACTTACGGCGACATTCACGCACAGGCATACACAGACACACTCAAACAGTCGCACACTTTGTGCGGCTGCCTTTCCTTCTCCGTCTCCGTCTCTCTCACCCTCTCTCATTCCCTCTTCCCGTCACCGTCTTCCACTCCCACTCTTGCTCTCACTCGCACTGTCGCTCTCTCGCTGTAGCTCTCGCTTCGTTCCCCACAAACGTTGCTGCTGCGGCGAAGTTTCTTGTTTTCTTTCGCTGCCTCTGCCTCTGCCCTCTCCACCTCTGCCTCTGCCTCTGCCTCCCCTGCCTCTGCTGCCATTGCTGCTGCCTCTTTGCTTGTCGTAATTTTACTCGACTTTTTTTGTCGTTTTCTTTGTTGCTGTTGTTGTTGCTGCCTTTGCCGTTGCCGTTGCTGTTGCTGTTGCTGTGTTCTGCTTTCAGTGCGCTCGTTCGTTGTTCATTGGCGTTTTTCATTTGTGTTGCTGTTGGGTCTTTTTTGCTGCCGTTGCTGTTGCTGTTGCTGCCGCTGCTGCTGCCGCTGCCGTTGCTGGCTGCGAGTTGGTTTCGAAATAAACTTTAATGCGAACGTATTCGCTGGCCTGAGTTTCTGTTTCTGTTGCTCTGTTAAATTCAGTTGAAATTTGCTTCAGTTTTTAAATGCATCAGTATCATGAGTATATGCTTAACTATATAGTAAATATATTCTATTCTAAACATTAAAGACTATTGAATTGTAGGGAATTATATCAGTTCTTAGAGAGCAGTATTCCGGAACTAGTTCCAGCAGACTAGTTTTTATTACACAAGATCATTTAGAGTATTTTTGAAACCAAATAAAAAGCTTAGCAGCAACTTTTGCAAGTAACCTACATATAATTGTTGCTTAAGTTAAAAAACTATATATTAAACTTAAATAATTCCTGTTAGTTGTATTTTCTATACATATAACTCAAATTGGCAGCAGCTGCGCGCGTTTTTCAAAAACCTTCGCGCAGGCGAAGCAATTCAAACAAGCAGCAGCAACAGCAACAGCAACAGCAGCGAGGCACAGCAACAACAGTTGCCGGAATGCTGCTGCTGCTGTTGCTGCTGCAGCTGTACATTAAGCTTAAGCTGCGTTGAGTTGAGTTGAGTTTCACTATAAAATGAATATGAGTTTTGGTTGCTTTGGCACGCAAACGCACTGCCAAACCAAACGAGACGATACGAGGCGATTCGAAATGAAACGAATGAACGAACAACGAACGAACGAACCAACGTCCTCGACCAGCCCAGGCAGGCGGCAGTGGCAGGCAGAGGCAGCAGCAACAGCAGCGGCAGCAACAGCAACCACTTCAACAGCAGCAGCAATCTTCCACCTCATGCGCCGCACAGCTCGCCATACCCAACTGAAAATATACGAAAAGCAACAACAAAAGCAACGTCGACATTTGGGACGTTCGTTCGCTTCGTTTCGTTAGTATCGCAACGGCGAACAGCCGGAGCCAAAGCTATAGCAGCAGATACAGATACGCAACCCACACAAACACACACACACATGCACAGAGAGTGAGAGATACACACACACACACACAATTGCCGAGCTACACGCGCGCTGGAAGCGACGCCAGAGAACGACGGCAATGGCAAAGCGACGACTCGACTCGACTCGCCTTGCCTCGGCCCGCCCCGCCTCGCCTGTTCAACCGACCGACCGAGCGACTGAACGACGGCAACACTAGAAAACGACAGCATGAATAATGCCAGAGATTGGGGCAACACTGAGCAGAAGTATGCGCTACGCCGCACAGCGAATAAAAAGGCAACTATATTATTAGAATACTAGGGGACTATATGGATCGGAAATTGATCGTGTGGAAGAAAGTGTTGGGCATATAGATTGACTTGTAATAAGTAGATGAATAAGTTTCTTTATGTGAATATTTTAAATTATATGATATTTAGATTCGTAAGTATATTAGCAACATTTCAGTTGGAATACTCCCTCTAAACTCATTTTCAGTTATAATCATGTTCAGATATCTGACTGTATCGAAATACCCTACGAAATGACAGTTGTGACGCACAATTGAAATAGCTTCAAGACTCTGACTGGGGCTAGGGCTGGCAATATTCTTGGGGCACCAGCCCGACACCGGCACCAGCACCAGCACTGCAACAACAACACTAGCAACAACATCCCATCCATATTCACATACACATCCACATCCACATGCACATCGCCATCACCATCCGCCACCGTCGCTAGCCCGTCCGTCAGTCCACACAACGACGACGACGACGTTGTCGGTTGTTGGCTGTCGTCATCGCCTGAATTTGAATGCAAAGTCGAAGAGTTGTAGAGAGATTGCTGTTGTTGTTGCTTTTGAGCCTCATAGCCAGCTAACGTTAACGCTAAAGCTGTTTTTGCTGCTGATGTTGCTGTTGCTGCTGCTGTTGTTGCAGCAACTAAAAAGATTCAAAACTGTTCGCAAGCATTGAAACAAGTGATTTTTGTTCTTCCGTTCCGTTTTGTTTCGGGTTCGCGTCTCATGGCCATATTAATTATACATGCTCCCTTCGAAATAAAATACAAAATGGTGTCCCAAAATGGCGGAAAGACAACTTACGAAGTCTTTCAGCGATCGCACATCCTTTTACTTCAATTAACTTATAAGAGCAGTAAATACGAATGCAAAGATCTTAAAACAATCATAACGATTAAACACACACAGTTACTACTAATATAAAAAATGATCTCTGATACGAACATGGGTTTATCGACTTGTTTCTTGACTCTGATCCTTTATATTACATTCTATATAGATATAAATGCCAACCACTGTCTGTGAAAAACAGCCATACAAAGCTATAAAGCTAGGTGCAAAATGATTGAATTAGGCCAACGGTCAATATTCGTACCAACAAATTTAAAAAGAACTAAAGCGCCCCTTCAGTTCAAATTATGTACTATTTACAACTTTACTTTGCTACTGTTGGCAGAAATGTGTATTATAATTCTAACAACATCTGAAGCGAAACTGTTGTTTGAAAATTGAACTACAGACAAATGTTAACTGACAAAAGCTAAATAGCATGACTTACTTTGGAAGATGACGCTACTGTTGGCAGAAATGTGTACTATAGTTAGAACAAAATGTATTGCAAAACCATGGTTTGAAAATTTAACTACAAGTAAATGTCAGTTGACAGAAGCTCAACAGTATAGTAAATCAGTTAATAAATTAGTATAAGAAACTTTTTATTATTCAATATAAAACATGCCCTTAGAATATATTGCATGTAGCCGCATGGTCGAAAAACGATAATATGCTAGAATATGTTATCGAATGCCGAAAGTTTACGTATTTTACCATAGAGGTCGCCACTGCGCTATCCAATCACGTGAAGTTTGCTGCATTAGGCATTAACAGCTGATTGCGCCGATTGAAATCGACTTGCCGCATAAACACGCTAAAAATGATGCAACAAAGTAAACGCATTGTAAGTTTAATATTAAACATGGCTGATACGGTTTAAATATGATAGAATAAATTTTACAATTCCAGCTAAAACCTATACTAAATGGGCTACGAGACTTGACGGCACGAAATGCCACCACATCTGCTGCGGCGCCCGCCAAAATTGAAAAAAGTTCGTAGCATGCATATGAAAAAATTACTGAAATTTAAAAATAATTTGTAAATTCAAAACGCAGCTGTCAACACTGTGACAATATTGGGGCGTGTTGGAGCCGATCCACAGCTGCGAGGATCTCAGGAGCATCCCGTGGTCACCTTCTCAGTAGCTACACACACCAACTACAAGTAAGGAATAGAAAAATATGACGCGAAAGTCATACATTTCATTATACGTTCTTATTACGCAGATATGAGAATGGCGACTGGGCCCAACGCACCGACTGGCATCGTGTTGTTGTTTTCAAGCCCAATTTACGCGAAACTGTGCTGGAGTACTTAAAGAAGGGGCAACGCACTATGATCCAGGGCAAGATAACTTACGGGGAGATTACCGATCAGCAGGGCAATCAGAAGACCAGTACCAGCATTATAGCCGACGACGTTCTATTTTTCCGGGACTCAAATAATTAAGAAAAAACAATTCAGTAAACCTAATCTATAGAGTGCTAAGAAAAAAGTTGAAGTAAAACTATCATTGCATTTAAATATCATTGCATACATACATATGTATCATATTCATAGAATGGAAATTTGTTATACGAATAAAGACGCAATTGTTGCCAACTCAAGCATTCTTCGGGAAGAATTTGCCAAGTGATTCTGCCATTTTGCATATGCATTCGGTAGAAAGACCATTTATCTGTAAATTTCCCTTTATCGAATCATAATGTCTGTTCACCTCTTGAGCCATGGATTCCAGTTGATCTAACTGCGTTTCCAGTCCTTTTAAGGCTTTAGTATGGTACTCCAAAAGTTTGTTGATCTATGGCAATTTTAAATTTATATAAGTATAGCTTATTAAGCCGGAAGGGCGAAATTACATACTATTTTACAGGGCGCATAGCTCACTGAGGCTGCTGCATTGAATTCTTCGACTTCTTGCTTAAGTTCTCTGCACTGCGACACCGAACGATCCGCCGACAAGAGAAGGTTCAAAAGAGTGACAGTATTGTTGTGACTTATGGGTGGCCGCACCTTTGGGTTTGGAGAGAACTCTTCATATGCCTTAACATAGTCTCCGATGATCTTTTCAGCTTCGAGCAGATTTGCTTCATTCTCATCTAATTCCAGCTCCGATTGATAGATGCAATATTTTAATGTATCCATGAACTGACCGGCTGATAACAGCTGTAAATAAGATATATAAGAGTAAATTTAACTATATATTACGAAGGTTTTAATTAGCTAACTCACTTCATTCAAGTTCTTCAGACAATTATTCTCTTGTTCGCGTATAAATCCCAATTTTTTATCAAATTCCTCTTCGAGTTCTTTCGTACTGTCCAACAGCGTATTCGTCAACATGTCCAGATGTAAAAAAGACATGGGATCGTTTTGAGAGGATTCGTACATTGTGTACTAATTTTTCCAAATTTTACTTAAATTTAAAAGCTAATATTCAAAGCAGTATTTAATAGAAACTACTATCTAAATGTGTATGTGAAGGCTTTAAATTTGGAAAATACTTAGACTGCTTTGATGGACAGAACGAACAAAATACTAGAGTCTGCATTGTAGATTTACGATCCACACATGTTACATTAAATCTGATTGCATTCATTTATTGATTTCTAGACTCAATGAGTTTATACATTTATTTGTATATGTACATAGGTATTTTTATAACTATCTATATTTATAAATTTGATTCATCTATTGATTATATCGTACTCCATAGTTGTTTCTCGTAGTGTTCACAATCTAATCTCTTGATACAATTACTGCCTAGAAACCACTGTGATGCTGATATGTTTGGCATTTTCATTTATTGATATCTCTGGCCGAGCTTATCGATAATGAATTGTGTCACAGTACTGAAAGGCAACAACAACAAAAACAAACACCATAGCACGCGATCCACACTCAATCGCAAAGCTAGCAAAGAGAGAGATAGAGAGAGGGAGCACGCCATGTTATCGCCATTGCCGTGTGTGTGTGTGTGTGTTTGTTCTGTCTTCATTCATGTGTGAGTGTTATTCAGTCGCGACTCGAAACGATTCGCATACTCAAAACCCCGTTCAGTTGGCATTTAGCTTTTTGCCCGTTCGGCGCGTTCGCTTGCAGGTCTCTGGCGGCAGTTCGAGTACGCATTCGAAACCAGGTACAGACCGTATAACAGCCGTATAACAGAGTACAGAGCGGAAAACAGTTATGCTATACTGCGGCCTGTAACTGCTGGAAAATTGAAGCAATATAACTGTATTTTGAAACGATTCCCATTGAAACAACATGGCGGTGGATTACGTTCTCGAGGAACTTATGGGAAAACTGGGTGAGTTTTTTCGATGGCTGCGGGAGGTCAACAGTAGTCAGGAATCTGGCGACAATTGACCGGTTGCCAGGGCTGTGTCCACATGATTGATGTTATCAGTGGCGAGCTTATCAGTTAGCGTGGTATGCTCTTATCAGCCGGAAAGTCGTGTTCCTGCCACAACGTCTACGTTTATCCAAATAAGCATGCAAGCACCTGCATGCTAAATAGCATGTTCCACCTATTAGTATTACTTGATAAACATGTAGAGCCCACAACATTTTATCAGCTTCATTTAGAATTAGAATATCCTCTAACCCCTCCCCCCTCAATTAACTTTTGCAATTTTAAGCTCCGACAGAGGCCTGTCAAGTTTTCCGCCAAAGCGTTCCAAAGCGGTGCGCTAATACTATTTTTTTAATTACTGCTTTTTCTAATTTAATAAATCTCAAGGTCGACTAAATTGACCAGCTGTCAGATTGTCAGACCGACACTGCTCCAGTTTTAATCGTTGCCGCGATCGCTTGACACTTGCCAGACCTCTGAGCCAAACAAGCGATGCAAGATGTTGTACTAATGCGTACGTCTCTTTATCTGAGATAATTATTAAGGCCAGCATCGCGCTGTCACGCGGCTTAATTCGCTCGTAATACCCTAGGCTGGGATTGTGGTATATTCAGGTAATTTACACCCGTGTAAATCAGTGCAAGCCCGCATGGAGATCTTTTTCTATGCTAATCAGTTGTACTATTAGCTCGAGTAAATATTAGCACACAATCCCGGTGCCTAGTAATCGTTTCTCTTGACTGCTAAACAGAACTGAAAGTGCTTAAAAGCACCAATTACCAAGTAGTATATCGAGTTTTGTTGTAACAACAATTTATCATAAAAAAAATAATAATTAATTCTCAGCTGATTTTTGTACTCGAACCCAGAACTGCACAGACCTCTAACTGATTTTTGATAAGATTTACTGTCTAGTAATTTTTACCTATCTTATCGGGGTTTCGAGGATTCAACAAAGAGTTTTTGCAAAATACACACATAGAAATCTTCGCACTTCTTTCTCTCTCTCTCTCTCTCTCTCCTTTCTCGTCAAATGAAACAAGTTTGTGACGACCAGGTGAAGCTGTTAGCGGGGGGCGAGATTAGAGAGCAACTTTTTCTTAGCCATTATAAAGTTTACACAAGCCCAGCCTTCATATGCACACACATTTCATTATCATCAAATATGTGTGCATATTTGAATATGCCGGGTAAGAAATGCGAAAGGCCGCAAACAGGTTTTGTCGCGCTTTTATTTTTAATTTTCTGTTATATATTTTTTTCCATTCTGTGTGCTTAACGAATGAGCTGAGGCAGCAGCATTTCGGCTAACCCTCTAATTCAAGTACAGGTCTCATGACTCTCAAGCACTTCGATTGTTACCACTAACACTAAACTTCAAAAGACTGATTATGGTCGAAACGACCTTTAACACAATGCTCTCTATCTAGCCAAAGTGCACGCTAGCCTCAAAAGAGAGTTTCGGTTAAGAGTCGTAAATTTGGGTCGATGTTCTCTTCGGTCGATTTGGTAACTGACCCAAAAATGCGAACATGTGTATGTACTGAGTATTTTGTTCCATTTTTTTTCTAGTCAATACCAAACAGTGCGGGCTAAAATATTAGTACCAGCGGATTTTAAACGAGTACATACATAATTTATATATAGTCACTTCATGGAATATTGTTCATGGCCTAGTAAAGAGTTAACTTCAGTTGGTTGGGCGTTAATTATATAATTGCACTATAATTTAATAGACAGATGGAAAACCCAGTTCAAACTAACAATGCAAGCCCAATGCATCCGCCCACACTAATTATTTGTTATGCCAAATTCTTTTATTGTGCAATATGGAGTTCTCTGCATTTTGTGGCCTACACAAACTTTTGTAATGTGTAATTAGAAACTTTACAATGCACATACATACGTACATAGATGGCAGAAACAACAATTAAACCAATGCCAAAGTAGCCACAATGCACCTGCTAAACACACTCACACACACACACATGAGGAATCTACATGGAAGTAGTAGAAAACCAAATTGAATTCCACAATAATTATAGAGTTTTTGTCGCTTCAAACAAAATTTGCACATCAAAAGACACTAGCTCATTACAAAATTAATTGGAGAGGGATAGAGATCTGCAGGAAGATATGTTTGGCAATTGAAAATTGTCATATTGTATATTTATTTTTATTACTAAATTAGAGTAATATAACTCGAACTGAGGAACAATAAAGAGTTATTACTTCCAAACACAGAAGATAAGAAGATGGGCTGTAAACCGTATATGAATAGTCAAACAAATAAGCCGGCACTATTCTAATCCACCCAGAAATCACGCAAACAAGCCATAAACATGTGTATTTTTGATATGTACTTCATATGTACATTTCTATGTGGGTTCTCTGATAATCCGTTACGATTGATTTGGCACGGTTGGTTTTCGCCTTTATTATCGGCACACTATCGGTGTGCCGATGTCATTGTAATTATTGAAGTGAGGCGTAATTGAATTTAATTAAAGATTGTCGCATTGTCAAATAAGATCTTGATCTCTATGGAGGACCGCAGCTGGCACAGCATATCGCAGACATTATGATGATGAGATCAGTGAGACCAATTTGAAAATTCCTAGACAATGGCATCACGTGTGACATGTAACTTTGCCGATTTATACTATGGGCAAGAATTGTCAGCTTGTCCAAGGCATAAATTCTCTCGATTTGCTCTATTTACTCACCACAAATCAATTGAAATCGTTGACTGAACATTGGACCGTTCCCTAAGTGAAATATATGGTGTCTAGGCAACTATTCCGCAGATCGGAAGACACTTAATGCAATACTCAATAGGTTTTGTCATAATTAATTCAATGCAACCCTAGAAGAAACCTCGTACCACTTTTAGAGGATCCAACGAATCGAACAGTTCCAGTTTTTGCTCCAAAGCGAAACCAAAAGAGTATAAAAAACTGTTGGAAAAAATATTGTCAATGCGTGTTTGTATGCCATTCAATTGAAATCGAATTGAATAAATTCCCCTTGATTTAATTGCAATACGTACGTGTACATACAGAGTACGTATGTACAAGTATGTAAGAGTGTATGTACTTGCATATCTATCCATGTTTATGAACGATTGTACTATATGTTGTATGTGGAGCCAGCGAGTGACGACAATTCCGGCCCAGGGCGCCGTTCAAAGTGTCAAGTTTCGCCCATCCATTTCATCGTTATGAAACCATCAGCCAGCAAACGATAACCCAATTTGGATTTTGATAATTCTGAATTTTTATTATTTTATTTCTCTTATCGTATTATTATTCAATCACTTCCGAGTACTGACTCTTGTTGTTGTTATTGTTATGAGTTTTAAATTTTTAATTGAAATCAAAACTAATTGTACCGGAATTGGCAATCTGATATCGGTAAAGAGGGAGACCGACCTTATAAATTAGTAAATAAAGGATTAAAATAAATGAATTTATAATCTCTTGCTAGGTCAGCATGATAAGAGTTATTATATAAGGTTTCTTTCCTTTTGTATTGACCATGATATGAAATTGATATCCTCTACTAAAATGAAATCAACGAAACCTTTAACTGATACATAGGTACGCGCTCCTTTTCTATTTCGCAAACCATTAGCAACCTACTAATGCTTCTTTCGTATTTCCTTCAGGCGAGTTTGGCAAGTATCAGTTCGCCCAGTTCTTCCTGCAGCTGCTCTCGGCCCTGACAGCAGGCCTGCACATGCTGTCACTGGTCACTGTGGCTGCCGTCCCAGAACATCGATGCTATATTGCGGGCTTGGACAACAGCAGCTTCTCACGTGTGCCATGGAACTCAAGTGACATTCTTGCTGCCATTCCCAGAAAGGAAACCGGCGAGCTGGACTCATGCCACATGTACAATCAGACGGCAGGCGATCACAGCCTGATTCCTTGCGAGAAGTATGTCTACGATACAACTTATTACCAGACCTCGCGCACAATCGATTGGGATTTCGTTTGCGATCGTCGTTGGATGGGCTCCATCATTCAGACCGTTTTCATGCTGGGCGTCTTCACGGGAGCAGTTACCCTGGGTGGATTGGCTGATAAGGTTGGCCGCAAGACTGTCTTCTGTTGGTCAGCTTTGTTGCAGCTGATTGTGGGCGTGGCTGTTGCATTTATACCCGAATACTTTTCTGTGCTCGCGGCTCGCTTTATACTGGGTATCGTTGGCTCTGCCGGTGCTTACATTTGCGGATTTGTGTTGACCATGGAACTGGTGGGTCCTACCAAGCGCACTGTCTGCGGTATTACCTTCCAGGTGAGTTGTTGTTGGTATTGCGGAGTTGAAAGCACTTGCTAACGAGGCCGTTCTCATTGCAGGCTGTGTTTGCTGGAGGCATTATGCTGGTGGCCGGCTGGGGTGCCATCATCAAGGATCGCACGACGCTACAGGTGGTCTACGGACTGCACGGGCTTCTCTTCATTGGTCACTGGTGGCTTCTGGATGAGTCTCCTCGCTGGCTCTGGGCGCAAGGTCGCGCTGTCGAGGCTGTAGATATTGTTGCCAAGGGACTACGCATTAATGGTTCCGGCATTGCTGTAGACAAGGATTACTATGTGCAGAAGGCAAAGCAGCAGCAGGCCATCGAGGAGAAGGCTAGTGCCGGTCTGAGCGACCTCTTCCGCACGCCCAACTTGCGTATGAAGACCCTCAACGTGTGCCTCTGCTGGTTCGCCAACTCCATTGTCTACTACGGTCTCTCGTTGAGCGCAGGCAAGCTCTATGGCAATCCCTACTTCATTCTGTTCCTCATGGGCCTGGTGGAGTTCCCCACGTACATAACCCTGATGTTCGTCCTCGATCGTCTTGGCCGCCGCTCCATCACATCCACCCTTATGCTTGGCGGTGGTCTTTGCTGCATTGTGGCTGCCTTCATTGCGCAGGGTAGCACCTTGTCAACCAGCATTGTTATGCTGGGCAAGCTGCTCATCGCCGGCTCCTTTGCTGTCATTTATAACTACTCAGCGGAATTGTTTCCCACTGTCGTGCGTAACTCGGCTATGGGCCTGGGCTCCATGTCGGCTCGTCTGTCGGGCGCACTGACGCCCCTGATTACGCTTCTAGGCGATTCGTTTGATCCCAAGATTCCTGCCGTGCTCTTTGGTGCGGTAGCTTTAGTTTCTGGCTTCTGGGTAATGTTCCTACCGGAGACAATGAACAAGCCAATGCCCGAGTCTATCGAGGATGGCGAGAACTTTGGAAAGGGTGACACATGGTTCAGTCAATGCGCCGGTCGGAAACCGCGTCAGGACAGCGTTTATCCCGAGGATCCTGAGCAAATGGTGCCACTCAAGACCATTGGGTCCAAATAACCAATGCCAAAGTTCATTTCTTGTTTTTGTTTAACATATTTTCTCTCACAACAAACACATACACATCTAATGCACATCCAACGATAGTTAAGATAATACATTTAAATAAATTAAAGAGATTGTTATGAGGAGGCCCTGCGACTTGGGGTGACCCACAAAGCCACAGGTTTGCCTTTCTATCTTTTTCTCACTGTTGTTTTCGTAATTCTTCGTGTGTTTTAAATTTAAGAAACATGAAAAATTGAATAATTATTGTTCCATTTTATCATTGGTTTTTTGCGTTTTGGTATATTTGAGAACATTCATTTTGAATTTAAATATAATTTCGCTTAGTCCTTTCAATTTGTAACTAATAGGTTTATATACGTATTTCAATATCAGATACCAACAGATATCAGAGTTCTCTTCGGCTTACAATTAGATTAACATTTACATATACATACACAGAAATATAAAGATATATTCATATCTGGATTGGGGTTATTTTCAACGAGTGCGAAGTACAGTGATCGCTGGAAAGTTTCAACCGCGCTAAGACTAATCTCTGGAAGTTATACGTCTTAAATGAAAATTCAATAATTTTATGTTTTGGATATTCAAGATGATATCTTAAATTATCCCTGTTAAATACTAGAAATTATTCAGAATTTTTAATTTCCGTTCGATCACTGTGCACGTACAGGATTCCAGTTTCTTAGTTAGATAGGTACAGTTAGATATTGTACGGATAGTCACGACAAGTGAGTACCGGGCGACGAGTAGCGAGTAGCAAGTACATCGATAAATGTTCAACAAGTACGAAAACAGACATCGATAGACATAACTGACACGCGACTACTGTATGCAAAGGAGTAAACACATCTAGTATCGTTATAATTTTCATCAGCTCCACATAACATTAAGACAAGCTCACTGGCTCGAGAAATTTCAGAGAGACTGGGTCAAAATGAAGGGAGAAACTAACGATTACGTGTACAAGGACTTAACTTAATGCAAACATATCTATTAAATTATAATTAATTAATCACAATCGAATTATATAAATTATTTACATAAAATATTCCGAACACCGGACTGAAGCAAAATACGATTCACTTTTGCATCGATTCCACAAAAATATTTAAAGCATATTTTCGGGATAAATTTTAAATAAAATATGATCATTTAATGCTTCTCCAAAAAGTATGCTATAAATAAATGTGTGGATCGTTTTCTGAAATGGGTATTCTTTGTCTCCGCTGTGGATTCAGTTTTAGGCCCGCTCTGGGCACTTGGTCTGGACGATTGGCGCCTTGACGCCAGCTCCTACTCCCTCTGCCATAATGCCGGCGGTGTGTACTATAATCGCTGGCTGATCTTCGCTTTGGGGGTGCAATTCGTGCGATTCACCGGGTGTCAGGCTGGCCAATGCAGCCAGCAGGTCATGGTTTACCAGTGGTTCGCCTTCCTCGCGCGGCTCCCATCCCGCTGGTGGCGATGCGGGTGGTGAGATAAGGAACTGTTTTACCGGAGCAGGGGGCTGCAGGTTCTTATTGCTGACCGGAGTCACCGGCTGTGCAAAGTAGCAGGTGATAACCGTCTTTTTGTTGAATTCGTACTGATGCAATTTGATCCGTGCGTTAGCTGCTGCAACTGCATTGTCATAGTTGACGCGCAGCCGACGAAAACTGCGCAACCATTGGAACGTCGCCGATTCGCTGAATGTACGAAACAGCTCCTCCATGGCATGCTTAAGTTCCGGATTGGCAAACACTTCTGAGTGAATGTTGGTTACAATTATCGATGTGGGAAGATCATCAAATGAATCGGCATCTACTTCCGGCTCCGTGTCGCTATCCACATCTCCCTCTGGTGGCAGCGTCGGATGCTGACTGGGCAATCCGTCGGCGGCATTGATATATATGTCCTGATCCGGTGATAGTTTGTCAATACTGCCGCCTCCACTGCTGTTCTGTGTCGATTTTAATTTGTTGCTGCTGCAGCTGTTATTGTTGTTATGATTGCTACGTCCTGTCGTCGGCGTTGGCTGTGTGTTCTCCCCGACTCCATCTGCAGTTCCATCGCTGTTCGCCGAATTGGCGGCATTGTTGTTCGATTTGCCGGTATCAGACATGGCTGTAAAAAAGAGCAGAGAAGAGTTAGTATGCGTTAAAGACAGACGGAGGGAATTTAAATAAATGTTTAATAAAAGTTCAAAGTCCAAGAAAAGAAAAGAGTTTTCTCTTTTTACTTCCTTAACATTTCGGGCGGCACACAAATATACCAGAAATACGAATTGTCGAGGAACGAAAAACCACAGACGTGTCTGCGTTGAGTTTAGTGAATCGGCGGTTCCAAGGAGGGTTACGGGAATGAGAGGTGGCCTGTGGAACTTAAGTATCGACACGTGAAGGCAATCAATAGGTGACGCACTGTTGATTCACAAACTCCCTTGATTTTATTGTTATTCTGGGTTATATACATATACTACACATATGGAGAGAGGGGTAGGGTACTAAGAAAATGAGCGTGAGAGTTGATTAATAGCATTGGCAAATTTTTGTGAATGAAAATGAAATGAAATGAGTAACAACACCAACACAGCAACGCGTAGCCTAAACACAATGACGTCGACTTTGACGTTGGCGACGTCGTGGTTCAACCTTGTAACCGCTGATGACGGCAGCACCTGTGAAAGGACTCATAGCCGAAAACTTTCACTTAGTTTTATGAATATTATTACTATTATGATGACTATTTTGGGACTAGCATAGTTTTATATTAGCGCACAATTGTGCTATAAAAGCGATCGCTTCATCTGCAGTGTATAATCTACACATAGGAGTATGGGCAAAACTATTTTAATGGCAAAATGATTCAGCGTATACGTAAATGTTCGACCATATCGATGATTAATATTATATTTGGTTCATTTTTAAATATATCTGACGCATCACTCTGTCACAATGAATGAGAAACAATTGTTTAGATGAGATCTGTATCAAATATCTGACCCATAAACTAGATATATGAATATATCCAAAAAGCTTTAGGATTTAAGATTTAAGATTGGTAACAAACAGAATACATTTTTTTTTTAAATACTCGATGCTTTACAAGTTCATTTGCGGTTTGTTTTTCATTAAATTTAAATGCAATTACCAATGTTAAGGGCGATGGACGACGGGCTATCGATGTAATATCAAATTGACACGTCTCCCCTGCCACGATGGTAACTGTCAAGCACAGACTTTAAAATGCGCTAGACCCGACTATGCTCGGCGGACTAACTAACATTCGCGATGGCAGAACGACCTCCCACAGAGAAAGCTCTGCTTGTTGTTTCCATTTGCGTTGAGCTGTTACCATATAAACAAGGATACTATAGGGATCTGTGTACGAGTCAGTTCAGGATTATACACATGACCAGGCTGCAAACACTTAACAATATTTGGCACTCCTCTTAACATTAGTTAATTGAGCATAACCTTTTATTAAGGTTAAGAATGTTTAGATTTTGTAAAAAATAGGACAAATAAATATTAGATAAATATGATTTTAATAGCAAAATAGTCAATCTATTTCTTGAAAACCCCATATTACCATATTTAAAGATTTTCAATTGTCATCACGTTTCGACCACTGTGCACCACAGCAAACCTGAAAGAGGACAAAGCCGATGGCGACGGATGATTGATTTGCAAAACACACACAGTTGCTACTTGTGCGGAAGCTAAGCTACGACTCCTGCTCCAGCTCCTGCATGACGTGTGCATTTCTAGGTTTTTTCGCCCCTCAATGAATGAGTTGTTGAAGCAGCAAGACAGAAAAAATATGTAGAAAAGAAGCAGTAAGACTGAAACCACACTTTGGAAAGGCTACGTTCGGGATGACAAATGCTTTATACGCTTTCTTTTAGCGGCATATGGTTTCAATTTTATGCAATTGTATTCTGTTTTGAAATCTACAGAGGACGAGGCTGTTAGAGCTGTTTCTATTTACAGAGTTAAAAACAAATGTATGAATGTGTGGAAATAAGCAGGGTCGGAGACGCCTTCCTTTGCCTGTTACATACATTTTCCAGTTGTACACATCCTTGTACCTATGGTAATGGGTATACAAACTGCAAGTAAGCGTAAATGTTCCCGAACGACCAGTTCGCATGCGAAGCCTACGTCATCATTGTTCGCGTTCTCATAGAAAATGGTAAAACGTACTATTATAAAAAAGGCACCATTGGAGCAAGAAACCGAAACAACACAAGAATGCTTTAAAATAGACCAAAACGAAGGCAGAGCCCAACATGATGATGAATTGCCGGCCGGACCTGGTATCCTGCGACCTTCACTCATTCATAATTGCTGTCGTCGTTATATCAAGTGGCTACCTCGTATTCTGAGAATACCCGTAGTCCCTCCGTGGTCCACCGACGGAGACAGATGTGGGTTTGGCCACCTTATCCTTGCTGTCCCCGAAGTTGTCTTTTGCCACTTTTCTTAGAAATTGTATTGCATAAAAAAACAGGAAAGTTTTCTAAAACAAAATACTTTCGTACATAAATAGACATATACTTATGTATATGTTATGTGCGCATTTAATTCTATACTCATATACCGAGTAGTTTATAGTTACATATATCGGACGTAAGCTGCTTATTAACAGAGGTTATAAGCTCTCCGTTTCTGGTTAAAAAAATATTTAGAAAGAGTCGCTATAAACGCTATGCATGGTTTGTATGTTTTTTATTCCAATTAATTCCTCTTGGAAGCTCTACTAGAGCCTTCCACAGAACTGTCTGTTTAGCTGTATCCCAGCTTGTGTTCGTTTGGGACAGATCCTAAAGGATGATTCTTCTCTATATAGCCTTTGACCTGCATATACGTCTGCTTCTTTGGGGGTTCTTGTCTACTATCATCCTAACGATACTACTCGGTGTCTTTTTGGGAACGTGTCCTATCCACGTTCACTTTATTTTCCTTATAGGAGGCTCACCCGTAACACAAAACCCTGTTAGGTCGAAATATCCCGCACAGTTTGTATGGTATAGTTTGTATATATGTAAAATAATGAGTGCAATGTTTATATTTAAATCAAATTTAAATTCCGATTTACAACTCACTTTAAAACATAATTATGCTCCTGAATATGAGAGTGAAGTCCCTCGCTTTTTTCAAAACCTTATCGATTCATTGGGCCAATTTAAATGGATTACACCGATGGATACAGTCTGCGACAACTGCGTGTCTGGCATCAGTTAATCAGGCAAAGTGCACTTGCAACTGCGACTGCAATTGAAGCGTCCTCCCGTGCCGCCACAATCCGTCCCGCCCCGCCCCGCAATCGGGACAGAAATCAAACACACATGTTTGGGTTTTTCGTTTCAATGCCAACGCGTGGGATAATCTTATTTTGAATTTACGCAGTGAAAATGAAACGAACTGAAGCCACGCACACTCGTGCGCAGTAGGAAGGGGGAAGTGAGGAAGAGGGGAAGGTGGGAAGGGTGTAGTATCACTAGTATTTGTTGCTATTGAAGCTCAAATAAGGTTCAAAATTTAATTAAAAGTTGCCCCGACTGTTACTCCCACAGCCCCTGCAGTTATCCCAGTTATCTGGCCGCTTGTTTACACAACATTCGCTCCCTTTGCCGCCCAACATACTGCACACTGCACCACAGTGGTTGCATCTGTCAGTTGCGTTTGGGATCTAAAGTGTGGCTCGCTGCTCGTTTTCTCGCACATGTCTATAAAGTTGTCAGCGCATTTATGACACACATTGCGTTGCCTGGGAAATTGGTAACAGGAGCTGGATGGTAATGGTAGATGCTCTACTGGTTAACTGCACCTGGCAGGCCAAAGGTCACTTATTCTCTGTGTGCGTGGGCTGTTTTCCACTAAAAATAGATAGCAAAACTGCCAGCAACTAAAAGGGCACAATGTACACGGTAGGAGGTAATCAGTCATTGCAAATATGGAATGCTGTAATGCCTATTTCCAAGATAGATCAGATAAGTCCCTATTTATATTCACTATGACTATGCGATGCTGCATACGTAAATATATGAAATAAGTCTCAAATATAGATAAACAACGCCCACGAATAGAGTTATTTTCAACATAGCGCTTTGCAGCTTCCACCTAAAACTTGGTTTTGCTTTTTATAATATTCTATATTTAAACCTGCGCCGTGGAGATAAGGGGCCTGCTCGAGTAATTGCGGTAAATGCTGCAACGAATACCCGCGAGTCCATGCGGTGCACATTGTCTGTGTATGCCATATTCATTATAGACTGCCTTGTTGCTATGTTATAGGCCTGGCAGGCGTGGGAGTTTGGAGAGACGTGGGCCTCACCGCATAGAACAAATGTCACAGAATTGTGAGATGTAAGGTCAGGTAAGGTAATCAGGAGTTGCGGACTATTAGTTTATACACATATAGATATTTGTATAACACATATATCTACATATATGTATCACACACATGTATCTTTGTTTTCGCTGCCTCATTAAACAAAATCCTTTAATCCCATTGACAGTTGCCTGTCCCGCATCGTCAATTATTGCAAGGCCAGACTAACAAGCACATACACACACACACATGCATATCTAATTTAGCCAAATTGTATTTCCCTGAATTCGCTAATTAGATTGAAGCTCTTAAGTTAACAGCTTTAAATTCGTTTCATCTAATACATATATTTTTATATAAAACTCCTGTTCCAATTAATCTGTGTAGAAACTGCCCGCATGTGAGTGAATTCTGTGTGAGTGTGTAATGTATTCGTTTTTGCTAGAATTTCTGTGGCCTTGTGACCTTTGGTATTACCAAAGCATTGCTGCTGCCTCAGCATCGCTATGAGAATTTCTGCTGGCCAAATGCCTCTGCCTGTCATGACAATGGCAGCTTTGGTAATTAGCCGACACTTTCAGGCAGCGTGAACTGTTAATTAAATCGATTACACTTCGATAGGCAATCAACCTGCTGCTATAGACCAATACATCCATATATTTATTGTGTGCATTCAGGCATAACGAATACCACAAAATTTGATTTATAATCTAAATTGATTTGCGGCATTGACAAACTTG
This sequence comes from Zaprionus kolodkinae, assembly GCA_018901885.1. NCBI lineage: Eukaryota > Metazoa > Arthropoda > Insecta > Diptera > Drosophilidae > Zaprionus > Zaprionus kolodkinae. The sequence goes on along the minus strand of JAEIFM010000498.1, from coordinate 7,985,429 downwards.
ATTTTTGTGCTTTTGTTTCCGTAAATCATATTAATTTATTAATACTGTTGGTTACGTTGTTATGATGTATTAGTGCACTAAACTAAATAAAATACGGGACAGCAACTACAGCAAAGCCCTCACTTGTAAATTTGGCTTAGTATAAATTTTTAGGTAATACTTGCTCTTGGCTCATAAAATATTTCTTAAATAAAATATGTGATTTTCGCTGAGAAATTGCATTCCAGCCCGCGCCAACCTGCTTCAGGCACAAACTTTTCGGGACACAATCGAAAGGGGACGGAACCACAGCAACCCCCATCCCAGCTCACATTGTTAACCATTATGATGGCTATCAGGCGGGCGGCCTTGGCTCTTGCGACTCTTTTCGCAGCCAAGCCCCTTTGTTGTTGCTTGTCAGCAACAACTGTGACATGTCACAGAGCCGGGGCCAGAAATAGTTTATCAACTTTATGCAAAGCGCTTTCACCAAGTGCCACATGTGTTGCCAAAAAAATAGGGAAAGAAAAACAACAACAACAGAAAGTGAGGCGGGATGGTGGAACTATCTAGTCTAGCCGACACTCTTTCACAGTTTGGGGTGTAAATCACGCCCGGCCTGGCGTTTATCAACGACAGCGCTGACGCACTAACCGAACCCTGCTGCCTGATGGGGCCGCTTCTCGAGTCGGGGTCTGATAACAATTAACAGTTGTTATTACCGATAATTAACGCAGCGAAGTACCTGGAATTCGAAGCCTAACTAGGCATGTTTAAAGACAATCAAGAGCATTGCTTACGAGTACTGTGACGTCAGTGCACAGTACAGTAGAAGTGTCCGGGTACGGTCACTCGTCCCTTTCCGATCGCAAGAATGGCCAATTGACGGAACAGCAGCTCCCGCCGCTCAAGGCGTACTCGACCGCACTTGTCAACGCAGGCAGAGGGGAAAATCATATCAAACACTCATGCAGAGGAAATCGTTCAAACAAAACGAAAGCGAACGAGAATAAAAATAACTATATATATTCGTACTCGTACATATAATAAAAGCTACGAGTTGAATTTATTTAAAAATCTCTTCATATCTTCTGCGTCAGCAACGACGCAAGTTGGGCAAATGCCACGCACGATATTTTTATACCCTGCACACACACAATCAAATCGAAGTAAATCTTAAAGTGATTCCCGAACAATTTAGTGATGCGAACAGAATCATGATGACAGATTTTATCAATCTAAACATGTGTTCTTTTACTCGGAAACATGTAAAAGAGAGAGAGATAAAGAAAGGGCTACGCTATAACTAATTGCATTCGGAACTGTGTCGATTGCAAAATATATAAAATAAGTGATACATTTCATTGTGAGTCATTCTTAAAATAAAAGTGATCAAAAATCGTACGTGTTGAATAGAAACCTGAATATAATTAAAATATATATAGTTTATTAACAAATTCTTTGTTAACGTGAAAATTTAATGATATTTCTGACTTGCAGGTTCACTGTTAATGCAAGAAATACGATCACTTGAAATATGTGAATAGAAAAGATAAATCCTAATTAAAAGAATACACCTGAAACCATATTTATGTAACATATTTAATTACAAAATGATAATGAACTGAGTAGGTCAATTAATTGCAAGGAAAGTAGATATTTACTGGCGATTGATATGATACTAACCGCGCAGATTCAATTTCAATCATGTGGTCTCGTTACCTAGGGGTACCAGCTGAGATGTTGTCTGGAGACAAATTGGCGACAGACGATAGCATTTGAGTGGACATTGTCCTGCGGCCAGACAAAGGTCGCTATGGGAATCAAGGTCGAGATTTACCGGCTGCTTCTATTGTGCATGTTTGTGCGTGTTCGGACGTGTTTGTATGTTGTTTGCCAGCAACAACATCCGATAACAACTCTTGCGTGAGAGGGATAAGTACACGTGCGTGAGCGGGGGATAATAGGAATAAAGGAAAATTATCATAACTATGTATGACTTTTTTCTCATATTGATTTATCGCTTAAATATTAAATTTTTATGTATAAATGTATATTCTAAGCATTTAAATATACAAAGCCAGTATCAATAATTATTTGGCAACCACACATCCAGAAAAAGCATCACTGAGTGTGACAAATTTTCATTATTATTGCAATAGGTATACACTTTTGGCCTTTAAAAGGGACTTTGTTAAGCGGGCAGAGGGGGAAACACTGCCTGCAGCTGCAATTTGCAAAATAAACGCGTAATGTATCATACATAAAATAACAAACACTTGGAGAACATGGAAGTTCTTGCATATCATTGTTGTTGTCTAATTTAATTTATCAAGCAATATTTGATGCCGTAGCTAAGGCATGTTCAATGTTTATAAACAAAACGTGAGCAAACAAGAGTGAGAAATAGCGGCAGCCATAAGCTATCACAAAAACAATGCGCACGTACAAGAGAAATTACACACACACACACACATACACAACACACCTACACTTTCGTGCATACATACAAAGAAGCTCACACTAGCAGTTGCATCCTCTAAAGCAGCCATCGCTGCTGCAAGTGTATTACATAAGTTATTTCTCTTTGCTATGCCAATAAATTCTATATAAACAAATTTCGCTTTTTCTAGATACTTACCGTTTACAGAATACTTGAAAGAATTACGCCGCTGACGGCAAATATAACAGTTGTTGTTGTTTTTTTTTGTGCTGCGACAAGTTTGTAGAACAGAAGAAACCGCTATTTAAGGTTTACTAGACTATTATACTAGGCTGGTATGCTCGATGTTGATTTTATTATTATTTTCGCCTGGCCGTTAAGCCTTTGCTTAAAAATATTCAGCAAAAATTTCACCGTTTTTGCGCCAATCGCGACGCGATACACCCACTCGCTACAAATTTCGCTTTAACATTGTTTTTGTCGACTTCAGTGAGACCGTAAGAGGCATAGTCGAAAATACAAATTACATCGACAAAAATACTAAACATTTGTTGGAAAAATACCTTTGTTCTGTTTAAGCAACCCTGCATGTAATACAGCTGCAATATCGCAGCCAACTTCATTGTGCACACTGTGCAGTGTATACAAACAATATATACAATTAAAGAAGAAAAAAGGAAAATTTACATTGATAGCGCTTTAACAATATTAAATTAATGAATTATATTATTTATAAACAACTTAGTATATAATAATCGCTTTATGATTTATCGCAGTTACTGAGTCACGCGTTCAAACTCACGCACTTGCACATCTCTAGTTGTTGTTATTCGCAGGCGTGTGGAATAAATATTTGTTTTCATTCAAGAAAATATTTATAGCTCAAAATAATTAATTAAGATAATTGAAAGACAACAGCATGGCTAATGTGGAGTCAATGATTGTGGAGGAGAAGACGCAAATAAAGCAAATTGACCGCGAGAAGGTCTGTTTGAGCTGCAAGCAAGCATTTTACATTTTTCTTGAATATTGTATACCGGCAACTTAATGTCTTCCTCTTCTGCAGACATGTCCACTTCTATTGCGAGTATTCTGCTCAACGGGCCGCCATCACTCGGTGTCTGAGTACATGTATGGAAACGTTCCAACCAATGAGCTGCAGATTTACACCTGGCAGGATGCAACGCTGCACGAGCTAACATCGCTGGTGCGCGACGTTAACCCAGATACGCGCAAGAAGGGAACCTATTTCGACTTTGCTATTGTCTTCCCAAATTATCGCAACAATCATTTTCAAATGCGTGAAATTGGTGTCACCTGCACAGGACAGAAGGGAATCGACGACAACAAGACGCTGGCCCAGGCCAAGTTTAGCATTGGCGATTTCCTGGACATTTCCATTACCCCGCCGAATCGCATGCCTCCTGCGAGACGTCAACGACCCTACTGATGAATAAAACACTTCGGGTCTACAGGCTATTTTCATATTCATCTGAATCTTTCACTTCTCACTCAAAATAATAATAAAAGTAAATAATTACATAATTACAGATTAGTACAAAGTTTGCAGAAGCACAGAGTGCTGAGAGCTGAACCGACCGCAAAGCGGCAGCCAAGAAAGGAAGATCGCTTTCAAGTGAATGCCAATATGAGCAGGTGAAAAGGACAAACTTGGGCTGAGAGCTGGACTTACGCATAAGTTCAATACAGCTTTTGTACGGTTTTAATAGCTTCTACTAGGAGGATACGGCCCAGCTGGTAGCTTGCTCTGAGTTCGTGTCTTTAAAACTGATGGAGTTATATATCTATTGGAGTATTATATTGGCTTGTGTATACGGGTGGGAAATTAGTTTCTGTAGATGTTGTTTGGGCGTTTGGACTTCTTTTTGCCCAGCTGCGTCATGTCGATTTCCAGCCCGTTGGGTAGAACGGCTCGATTCTCTTCGTAGTTGATGAATCCGTTTTCCTGCAGCTCCTCTTCATTCTCACGTGCATTGGGATCACACTTGATACCTGTCTCGTAGTTGTACTCCCGTTTGTTGCCGTCAGGGTCAATGTATCCATAGGTGCCCCTGTAATTCAAAAGATTTAGATGGAAATACTTGTGTTTTATGGGGTACCTACTTGGTTATGCAGTCGGTGCCAATTAACTCCTCTTTGAAAGAGCCATCGTCGTTCTCATAGCCCCATGTGATACTGCCGTCCTCGTTCTCGTCGCGCCACTTACGAATGGTCTGAGCAACTGGTCGTTGGCGGCGCTGCTGTTGCTGACCCTGCGGCTCTTCCTGCAGCTGGTTCTGATCGATGAGGGGACGCGACTGTATAGGCTTAGGCCTGGGACGCGCCACAGGCAGAGGCGCTGGTGCTTCTGGACGCACTGCGTTTGCAGGTCTGGTGCGTATAACGGCTACACGCTGTGGAGTTGGCGGCGGTGGCTGTGCTGCTATTGTGGGCACTGGACGTTCAAGGCCAAAACGTTGCGCGCTCTCGAAGCGTCCGATACCAAAGTCATTAAAGGACGGACGGTTACTTGGCGCAGGAAGCTGTGCAGCTGGACGTTCGGCAAAGCGTGGTGGCGCTGGCAGGATGGCCGTGGGCTGACTGTCCTCGTGCTGCAGTAGATGTGGCACTGGTGGAGCCGGCTCGATGGGTTGTTGACCGTTGAGAAAAGCGGCGGCCGCCTGCTGAAACTGTGACTGCTGTGCATGGGCCAGTTGCTGCTCACGCAGCAGATTGGGCAGGAATGCGTCTGGCTGCTCATCTTCTGCTGGCTCAGTGACAGGACGTGGCTCCTCGAGTACAACGCGCGGCGTCACCGACGGCAGAATAACATTTTGTTGTTGACGCAACGTCGTGCCGGGACGACGAACGCGCAGCACTGGCTGTCGCTGAGGTAATGGGCCTGAAACGGGTACGGCTCCAGGAATACTAAGTCGGGGCGGATAGTTTTGGGCTTGCGCCACGATAACAACGCTGCACAAGAGCTGAAAATGTTTAAAAATTATTCAAAATGTAAATAAAAATGTAATGCCCACATAATTCGCACGTTTCTCAACACTGTCAGGCAAATTTGCAGACGTTGGCAATACGTAAATGGAACGTGTTTCAATACGCAAGTGAATGCAAAATGTGTTCCACTACAATCGCCCTCTACTGGGTCCACATAATTTAGGACATTTCTCTGCACTGGCACACGACTCTCGAAAGGCACTGGCACACATGTGAAATGTGTTCCACTACGGCAAAACCACTGAACGGCACTGCCGCTAGTGTGGAATGTGTTCCACTAGAGCACGCCATGCATGTAAGGTTAGTAGGTGCACTTCTTAAGTCGTCTATTGACTCCGTCGTTAAACTGGTTTAAGTGTTACAACAACCATTTGTAATTGTAACGCAACAGCCACAACAACCTAAACTACTACAACAACAACAATCAACGACAAGGAGAGCAAGTGACTGCAATAGCAATAAATGTGGAACATAAAGCAAATCGCAGAAATTGCTCGCCCGCCCCGCCAGCGATCGATCATAACAACCAGCAGCAGCAGCGGCAACAGCAGCAACAACAACAACAGCAACATCGGCAAAAATGTCGGTTTTAAGTTGTTGTTGTTGTTGTTGTTGTTGTTATCGCTGTGTCGGCCCGGATTGCATAATTTGCATGCCTCAGCAGTTGGCGGTGGCAGCCAAAAAAATAACAAAACCAAAAAGAAAAAGAAGTAGAAACAGAAACAGCAAAGGAAAATGAAAAGAAAAACTACAACGATTTAGTTATGCATATTTTTCCGTGGCATGTGGAAATACTCGAGCTGCAATGCGAGTCTGAGTCGGCTGGGATTTCCGGTTCCACCAAGAAGTCAGTGTCTAGGACAAGAAGCCGTCAAACTCTCAACGCTTGATCGATTCACTTGGGGTTTGTTTTTTTATATTTTTTTTCGAAAATCCAGATTGGTTTTTCTAATTGGGGGCAGTGCATACATATTAAAAGCTTTTTTTGCGAACCGGCAGCTGCAACACTCTAGATAGATCAGAAGAGATTTGTCTGCAGTTCGCTGGGTGTAAACTTGATTTGGAGCCGCATGAATCATTGGAAACTATTGTATATATGTGTTTATATATATTAACTGTATGTATAAATTGCCGTTATTTTCTGGGCTATTAGTCAGGAATCAATTCATTCCTGGCCCAAGCTTTAGCAAATTAATATAATATATATGCACTTAATAGTACACATAAAGCTATCTATATTTATATTAATGTTTTCCTAACTCTCTTGGCTGGAATACCCCTGCAGCAAGTGTGCCTGTATGTGTGTGTGTGAGTGTGTGTGTGTGTTTTGTGGGCACTCAAGCCGAGCGCATTCCAGTGGCCAAACGCCTGAGCTTGGCCAACTGCCAACTACCTGGTCAAGTAAACTACTTGGCCAAAAGCCATTAAACAGTGAGGGAGCGAAAGAGATAGAAGACTGAGACACGCTTTGGCAGGCAGTTGCAAGTATTTCGGGAACTTGATGTGATTTAATTAGTTTTTTCTTTTTGCTTTATTACGACTGCACCTCGTCGATGTGGTTCAAGGAAACTTTAAGCCAAAATTCAGTTATGTATGGGCGTGTGTGTGTGTGCGCAGCCTAAGCCAGACAGAGTGGGTGCAGCGCAGCTCAAGATGATCGACTTCGGCTGAGATGAGCGCGATGTTCCCTCATTAGCAACAATAACCTGGCTAAGGACTCTTGGCCTTGAGTTGCGTACGAACTTGACGGGTCAGCGACACGGAAAGGGAATCTCGCACAGAATCGTTAAGATTTCCGATTGCGATGGAGTAACCTATACCATGGCACCACAATGTACACATGTATATCACTCACATACAAACATATTTATAGATGTACGTATTTCTTTTTCAGTCGAGCGACTGGAAATAGTTGTCAGTGCACTTTCGGTGCTCAGATATGTAACGCTTTATTTGTGCTCTGAGTGCATTACGTAATGCCGCCACACACACTACGCCCAATTGCGTGGTGTGGCACAGTATCTGTATTTGTATCTGTATGATACAACTCCATACCCTATAACTATGGAGAGTGCCGTAGAAGTAGGTATCTTAGTTGGGACTTCAAAAGCAGCACGCATCGGTTTGAGAAGAAACTAAGATGTTGCTAGATTGGTTATATTAATTCTACCTCCTTCTCAATCACTCTATAAACTATACACCTGATATATGTATAATCCCAAGCTAAGCTATTCTCAGCCAGCTGCAGCATCTTTTCGATTGCATGTGGGCAGATTTGGGAGTGTTCCCACCCGAGGAGTGTTCTGCATTGATTAATTCTCAATTGCGCAGGGTATCCGTTAGCCGAGTGGGCTATATATATTGATAAACTCGCTTGCCACTGCATCTACGCTGTCTGTGCGTGTCGAGAACTGCGTTTCAAGTCCACTGTGGACTGCAGCCTGTGCTGTGGATAGTGTGGAACGCAAGTAAGTCGACGCAAGTATGACGACGACCTTGAGACACATTGCGAATACACGCGTGAATGCGTAAGCCAAGTCATACTTACTACAATACATAACTCGCCGTAACCAATTACCAATTTGAGTTAATTCATAAACAAGAAACTGCGCCGGCCTTATGCGAACTCATTAGGCCATGCCCAACGCGTCAAGTTGTGGTGCGACAATCAATCAACGCTTTTTTCTATCCCATTCGCGACGCTTGTTCACGGTTGTGGATTGTGGAGTCTGTGGATTATAATGTTGCAATTGGGAATTCGCTGCAAAAGCGTGTTGAAAATATTGAACGTCGACAAATTTTGTTTCATAGTTCACTTTATCGAAACTTCACTTAGATATACCATGACTCCTCCCCCGCCCCAAGCACTTATTATTTATTTTTCGAACTGCTTCAATTTGTTTCTGGGCGGGGTTCTCTTTTTGGGGCAGGTTGTTGTACGCAAAGGCGAAGCCCATAACAATGCTCGTTAAATCGTTAAATCTACAGCCCCGAGGGCTTGGTTAACCGATTTCCAATTCGAATTCTTTGGCAAGCGGAAAACAATTGTTAATGATCGAATCGCATATGCGATCATACGGATCAGACTTGCGTTATGTCTTGGCTCTCTTGGCGCGATCGGCCGCGAAATGTCAATTGGATTAGTACTTAATTGCGATCGCCTTTCTATTAAATGCAAATGATCGCATACTCAATCGAACGACCTTGGGGGGGATCTCTCTCTTGCTCTCTCGCTCTCTTAGAACAAGATCTGTGGCAGATCTGTGGTTTCACTGTGTCTTTTCACTTACCGCAATCAGTTGCAGCTTCATTTCAGCGCGTGTGTGTTTCTCTGTGTGTGCGTTAATGTGGGTGAGAGTCTCCAAGAGTTTGGTCTTAACACTTCCGCGATCTACACAGAAAATTGTTTATATTTCTTTCTCCCGCGATCTACGTCCTCTACTCTCGATACTTTTGGTCAGCCGCCCAATGGTGAAATGCTACGCGCCGCAGCTCTGCAGTCGGTTTTATAGCCAAGTCGAATCGAGTTGAGTGGTGGCTGCGACGGCGGTGGCGGTGGCGGCGGTGGTGGTGGCGTCTGGCGTTGGCTGCCCCGCAGCTTTGCGGCTTACGATGTCGACGTCAAATTTATGTGCGGCGTGTGTTTCGCATGTGAACGCAGCGAGCAGCACCCGAAATACGATCGAAACCTTTTGCAGCCGCCTGTAAACTGTTAACGCATCTCGAAATGAAAGTGAACGCGATGATTTTTGCAAATTTACAATTTAATCATTATTTCTCCGCCTGCGCTGAGAATTGTCTTGTGGAACGTGATTTAATTTTCAAAATCATTTTGCAGTATTGCCAAGGGGAATTGCGTATAGGTGGCAACGCTGTAGGCAGGCTGGTTGCTGTATGAGCTTAAAGCTGATGGAAAAAGCTCAGCTCGAAGTTTAGCTTGCATTTAAAGCGCGATGAGCAACGCTGCGTATGCGCAATAAGTCATTTGTTTAATCCCCTCAGTAATTCTACATTTAAATAATAACAAAGTGGATTTTTTGAAAATTTTCATTATTATCGAAATTTAGATAAGGGTCCCCCCTATGATTTATCAACAACATTTTTTTCTTTTAAATTTTAAATCGCGAGTTTTTAATTTTAATCGATTGCGGAGGTCAAAATTTGTACTAAACAATCATTTAAATCGATTTTAAACAATACTTAATTTTGGCCAAAAAATCTTGTCGAAATGGTCAAAAAATTAGGCATGTAACATACTCAACAGGTCTGATTTATATTTTATTAATTATTATTAAATTTATCTAAATAAAAGTTAATATTAGATTTAAGAAAACGATAAGATGTATCACAAAGTATTGTACATTTATTTGATTTCGAGTAAAAGCTCCTAACTAGCAGAGAAAACCTTATACATTTTTCGAAAAGTAAGCAAAACCCTATTTAGAACTAAGGAAAACATCACAGTATTTAGTTTAACTAACTTTTGTTTGTTTTTTTTTTTTTATTACGCAAAGCTGAAGTTTCCACCAGGCTAGAAAAAATAACACAATTATTAAAATTAGATAAAAACAAAACAAAAGCTAATTCAGCAACATTTTATCGAGTTAGCCGTAAAATGTGGCTGAGTTGGCTTTTGTTGTAGAAAAAAAGGCTAAATTCGTGTCCCGAAATTCCTTACACCTCTAGCTATCTAATGTCTGACACTATCTCTATATATACAACCCTATCTAAAGCCCTATATTACTGCAGCACCTTTTCAGTTCCCCTATTCCCTAACAACCTACTATGTTACTAGCTACAACTATGTCTAGCTCCACTTGGGGCATTCCTCACTCCTTAAACTCTGGCTTTATGCTGACGTCTGTCTTGGGCTGCTGCATGCCCGCCGCTGCTGCAGCCGCCGCAGCGCTGAAGGCAGCCAAATTTCCGAGCATGGACGGATGCTGAGGCACGCCGGGATAGAGATTCTGATAGAAGAGCGGGTTCTGTAGCTGGAACAGTGCCATCAGGTGCGTCATCTGGAAATTTGGCGTTGTTGCATCTGTGGCACCTGCAGCAGCAGCGACGGCAGCAGCGGCGGCTGTGGACGGGAAGTTGGGTAAGAGGCCGGGATAGAAAGCACCGCCAAGTGGATTACTCTGAGGCATCATGGGAGCCATGGGATTGCTGTCCGCATCCTCGAGCTTAAGACGCTTCGCCTCCGAATCGGCAGGCAGTTGCTATGGGAGAAGAAGGGAAGGAGGAGTCAGTATTGAATTGAGTACTTCGAGCTGCAATGCTTCACTTACAATCTTCTTGGGCGGACGTCCACGTTTGCGGGCCAGAAAGTGTTCCGTGGAGAGCGAAGAGAGCGGTGTGGAGGTGGCACTGGCAGAGCTGCTATTCGCAGGCAGAACCGGCGTGAAGGCATCCAAGGAGTTGGCTTCCTCGGAATCCTCCTGCTTGCACTTGAACTGCTGATACGCCTGCTCTCCATCCTGACGATCATGCTTGCGCTTGTGACTGATCATCTGACTGCTCGAGTGCAGGATGAAGTTGCAGTTCTCGCGCACGCAATGGATGTGATTGCAGACGGCGGAGAACTTGCACGCCTCGAAGGGACACTGCTCCGTCTTGAGAATCTTCTTGAAACCATCCCGCGTGAGCTGGGAGTCCTTCAGGTGGTATGTCTTGTGCTTGTCTGAAGTGAGAGAAATAGAGAGAGAGAGAGCTGGTTAATTGAGATTCAACTGGGACTAGCTGCTCTAACTTACCCATATCAGCCTTGTTCTTGAAGGTGTGATTGCAGCCCTCGCGACAGCAATGATAATGCGAGATCTTCTTGCCGTAAAAGGGACAACTCTCGATGCGGCAGTTCTCGTGCGCTCGGAAGCGTCGGAAGCCCTCGTTGACGATCTCCGAGTCCTTGCGATGGAAGTTGGCGTGCATCTGCACATCGCTGGTGCTCACATAGACCTTGGGACAGTGCTCGTAGATGCAGTGGTAGTGGGTCTGCTTCCAGTTGTAGGCGCAGCCCTTGCCGTAAGCGGGTGCACAGTCGTCGCCGGAGGAGAAACGTGCAAAGCCGAGCTTGAGACTCTCCTTGCGCTTCTTGTGCCACTTCAGGTGACGAATGATGTCATCCTTTTTGCTCAGTATCTTGCCCTGGCAGGGTTCATCGTAGCAATGGAAATGCTCACGCAACGTTTCCTGGCGACACAACGTGTTCTCGCACTCCAGATACGAGGATACCTTGCGCAGATTCTTCAGGTTCTCCTCATCCTGCAGAAACGCGTCCAGGCTGCTCGCCGTCGTCAGGCTGACCAAGCCCTTGGCCTGATCACTGGACGCGGGCGGAGTTAACAGTGTGTTGCTCTGTCCCAGCGGCGTGGCTAGACTCGTCGTCATCGTCTCGCCGTTATCCATAGAGCTGACTACGTTGAAGGATGAGTCTGCTGGCTGCTTGACGGGTGTGTACTGCAGAGGTGGAGGAGTAGAGAGAGAAAAAAAATGCAATGATAACTTGGAAAAAATAAACCCAGCAGACTGCTTGGGGCCAGCTGCAGCAAGCCCACTTCGATCATATCTACAGACTACAGACTGGAGCAGCTGTTCTCTGTGGCTTTTCCCTGGAATCAAGATCTTGTTTACACAAGCCCAAAGCAACGCGACAAAGTGTTGCTTTTGATCTCGATCTTCAGCTCGATTCTGCCTGTTTTTCTTTTTATGCAAATCGCACGAATCTCTCGAATTACAGACAGCGTGGGAGTTTCAGCAGATTCTATCGACTGCTGCATACCCTACACGCTGCTTGTGCAATCTAGAGCATACAGAAAAAGACCGAGGAGGGATTCAACTTAAGCCTCATCTAGAAGGTAAACCCCAAGCCCAAACCCAAGAAATAAATCTAAGAAATCTTTCCACTTACCATGCTGATCGAGGTGTTGCTGTCGGCGGGGCTCGAGCTTTCCAGTGGCTGCACGCCCGACAGCTGCAGCAGCTTCTCGGTGCTGGCGCTGTTGCTGGTGCTGGCCAGGCCCGAGGAGCTGCAGCTGTGCAGGCTAGACAGCACCTGGTCATCCTCGTCCTCGTTCTCATCCTGCTCAAATTTGACTGTGACTGCCGAAGGCGTTGCTGCTGCTGCTGCTGCTGCTGTTGCTGCCGCTGTTGCTGCTGCTGCTGCTGCTGCCGCTTCTTCATTTGGCGTCGATGTCACTGTTGAGGATTGCAGAAAGTTATTTGTGGTAAAGTGCTCACTCTTCAGGGAGCCAGGCGTGTTAGGAGTTAGTAGTAGGTTAGAGGCGGAAGCTGCCAAAAAATGTTGCTGCTGTAGCTGTTGCTGTTGCTGTTGCTGCTGTTGTTGTTGCTGCAACATTAGCTGCGTCAAGGGCGACAGCGTGCCGAGCAACATTTGTGGCAACTGATAGGAAAAGTTTGTGTTGGGTGTTAGCGGTGTTGTTAATGTTGTTACTGTGGGTTCAGGGTAGATTTGTTGTTGTTGTTGTTGTTGATGGATTGAAGGAAAAGCATTCGAATTACTATTGGGACTACAACTACGGCTACTACAACTACGGTTCGTGTATTGCGAGTTTGTTCGTTTGTGCGTTCTTTGCGGTTGCTGTTGGAATTCTTCTAGCTGCTGCTGCTGCTGATGTTGCTGATGTTGCTGCTGTTGCTGTTGCAGGCAAGTGCTGCTGCTGATATCCTGGCAGTCGGGAAACTGTTGTTGCTGCTGCTGTTGCTGCTGCTGCAGTTGCTGCTGCTGCTGTAGTTGCTGCTGCTGCTGTTGCTGCTGCTGTTGTTGTTGCTGCTGCAGCAGATTCATCACATAAAGCTGCATCATGAGTTCCATTTGATTGGACATTTTGCAAACACTTTTTTTTAATGATACACAGCACAGTTTCAATATATTCTTCTTCTTCTTCTTTGATTATTCGAGATTTTTAAAAAATTCTTGATTCGTAAGATTTTGCACGATTTTTGCACACACAAGCACACACACACACACGGACTTGCGCAACACGATCTTGAGATGCTTTCGATAAGACGACTTTCTCCGTCGATCTTCGAAGTTCGGCTGCACGGCTCAAACTGTCTCAACTCTTCCGCGATGCTCGGCTAATATAGTGAAAATTGCGCAAAGGCAGCGCTGCCCTGCAACCCTCTCTCGCTCTCTAAAAAACCATAGAATGCTCTCTCTTAAAAAACGATCTGAAGCAGCGCTCTCTCTCTGACTGTCTCTCGCGCCTCCTGCTCGCACACGCTGGCAGCGCTCTCTTAAAAAACGGAAAACCTTGGCCCGGTGGTGGCTTTACTCTACTCTCGCCATGCAGCCCACCCTTAGCTCGCCCAGCGCCCGGAAAATGCGAAACTTGTTTTTGTCAATTTTCGCCGTTTTTTGCCCTTCCTTTCCCGTGCAGCGACCAATAAAATGCCAGCGTTCATGTAAATTTCGACAGAAAAGCGAGTTTTTTTTAGGTAAAAAATATCATTGGGATTGTCCAACGACTGTTCAGGCATTTCCCCTGCGAGTTCCCTGACAAAGAGAGTTGGAGAGAGCAAGGGATATGCAGAGGAATGCGAAGAGAGAGTTGGATATTTAAAAAAAGGGCAGAATTTGAGAAGGAATTTAAATGAAAAAGATAGAACTATTAAGCATTAATTGTAGATAACATTAGATAAATTCTTTATTTCTAATAAATACATTTAAGATATTTCAGATCTACTTTCCAAATTTAAACTATTTTACTTTATCTTTAATAAAATCTAAGCAACACAGCTGCTCTCTATCTTCCAAGTTTTCCCACAGTCTTCAAGAATATTACAATATCTTAAGCACCCAATGGGTTCTCTAAAAGGTACCCAAATTAGAACCCGCATTTTGCTCGCAAAGAACGAACCTCTATGCAAATTTTCGCATAGTTCGACTAAAATTTCGCGCGTAGCAGCTGCCGGTTTTCAATTTTAGATCGAAATAAATCCATTCAAATGCAAAAAAATAAAATATTTTTGGCGCTCTAAATTAGAATTACAAACGCACAAACAAAAAATTTGAATTACAATCGCACAAAAAAACTCAATTAAAAATTCCGCAAAATTTTCTCGTTGGGCCTCGGCAAAAAAAATTTGCATGTAAAAAACGTTGCGAAAATGTGGAACATCAGCAAACCCCTAAAAGGGTCGTATGGCGGAACGACGGAAGGACGCACCAAGGAACGTGTTACATCCGATGCGCAGGCGCACATCCTTTCCCATTCGCAATTTGCATAAATTATTTTGCGAAAAATATTGGCACACCGGCGAAATTTGCATAAATTTGGCACGAACGCAGAAAGGGATCATCGATACCTTCCCTTCGGCCCCGGCCTGCAGCCAGTGTTATGCTAATCGACCTGCCACAGCGAGCCCTCCTTACGGAGGAGGGTAACTGCGCACGCGCGCGCCGATTGGAAATTTATGCAAATCGATCGAGGGAAATCAATGAAAATTCAACATCCTCAGCCTAACCCGAAAACGATGAGAGGGGAGGGGAAAATGCATCGATTGATTTCGACTGCTCCGGGTTTGTCACCTGGTTTGGCGAATCAGGATTGAAGTGGATTTACCAATTGTTGCCATAATTGAGTGACATGGATAGAGAAATCTGAACAAGTACGCGGAGTCTCTGCGTCTGAGCCAACTATTGATTACAAAAAGGTTCCATGGAACTCTGAAAATCTGCATGAAAATGACAACAACAGCCAAAAGCGCAGAATAGAATCTCTCTCTCTCTCTCTTTTGGCTAGTAGAATTTGCATATGAGAGTTCCATATTCAGTTACAAATGGAAAACTTTTGTACTATGGCTTTTGTTGGCGAATGGGAAAACGAGAAAGAGATGGAGAGAGAGGAAGAGGGAGAGAGAGAGCGAGGAAGGCAGTTATGGAAAGTCAATCATTTGGGTTCTGAAGCGACAATTATTATGCGAGGCTTAACTTGTACTGCCGGCTAGATAAACGATAGAATGGAACTGAAATTAGCATCATAGTGGAGAATACTTGGCAGGCAAATGGAAATGTTTTAATTGGAGAACAGAAGTCGGGACAGAACATGATGGGACATGTCATGTTTGAGGCCCACACAAAGCCCTGCGTTTTATGGCTTTATGGGAATTTAATTGCCTATAAGGCTGATTCTCCATAGATCCATAGTACTTACATATATGGATACGGCATGAAGATAGCATACTCGCACATTCTTATATACGTGGGAAATCCACAGAAACTCAGATTCTTCCTCTAATTGCTGCGATTGCCTGTGGCGTTCTTTGTCATTTCCACAATTTATGCTAAAAAGTAAATAAAAACTGTTTGGAAAACTGTTTGAATATTCAATTGGAGGGTCGGGGGATCGTACGGGACACCCTAAGAAATATTTTGCCTATTTTCTTCCTTTTTCTAGGTCCTTTGTTTTGGGATGCGCTTGGCCGCAGATTTATTGCCTCGGCTAAGTCTCAACTTTTACCCCCGAAAGAGAATACGAAAATGAGGATGATATTTCAATATACCATGGCATACTGTAGGTATTTCTTGGCAATTAAGGCAAATTTGGCATGCGGATATTTTGCGCATTTGTTCGGTCAACTGCCCCGTCCCCTTCCCCGACGAAGGTCAATTTGCCCTCGAGGATTATGAATGCTAATAAGATCTGAATTGAGCTCGGGGCACGCGCTCATCCTTGGCTGACAATAAAGACGCAGGCGTGAAGTCGCCGATTAGGCAAATGACCAGGGATGACCGATGGTCAGCGCGTGCGTGTGTGTCCTTAAAGGATTCCGACACACACGCGCTGGTCAAGCTGGTCAAGGAGTTAAACAGGTTTACGATAGCCTTGTCGAGGGTCAGTTCGTGTGGTCATCATTTGCGCTTGTGGCGGCACGTTCTGAACAAATTGAGCTGGTCAATGGGCAACGGATGAGGAGTGACGCCATTTTTTTGGGCAGCCACTCGACATGAAAACATGTTTGAAATCTATAACGGTTATTTAGCGCTATCCCCTGCTCCTGCCTCTGCCTATGCTCCTGTCTCTGCCCTTGGCACTGGGAGGAGACTTGAGCAGGGTATTTCTCATCTAATCTTTGGCCGTCTTGGGATAAGATAGCGCACCGAAAGCTGCAGTTCCAACGGCTTTTGCGCATCCGCGGAACAAAAGGGTTGAAGGGTCGCGAGGTCACACGAGTTGCCGCGCCCAAAACCGGACCGGACTCGCTGAAGAAACCGGTTCGGCCCGGCTCGGATACTCGCATTAATTTTTGGAAAGAGCCGCGAAGAAAATTTGAGCCAAAATGAAAAAAAAAAAATTGGAAATAATAAAGGAGCGAACCCTTTGCAGCAGCCGAGCCACATGGCGGTCCATTGCGGAATCTGGTCAATACATGGAAACACAAAAGGATGATGCTTCCTGACAGTTGCCTCCATCCCCGCCCTGGGGTGGCAATTGGACATGATGTTGATGTTGCTGCTGCTGCTGCTGCGTTGTTGTTGTTCGAGCAGGACTACAGGACAATGGCGGCTCAAGGGTTACGACTGCGGTCATGCATTCAAATTACCTTCCAAGTTCCCAGTTTGTCCGCAATTGGAAGTTCCTCCCAGGCTGTAGGTCAGCCATTTTGTTGAACCCGATCATGTTCACGAATTAACGGACATTTCTCAAGAAATTCCCTTATAAGGGGAATCTCTGGCAACGTGGAAACGATGCTGCTCATCCATTGGGCAGTCCCCAGTTGATCGCGTGCAGCTTCTCTTGGTCAACCCTTTCCTCTTGGTCAGTAACTGGTTTCTTGACCAGCGCTAAATGATTTAACGACTCGGACGCGTGTCTTTTATCGGGTTGGTCAATCCAACGGTCAGTTAAACCCTTATCCCAAGACGGTGCCGGACGCACAGGAGCGACAGCACACTTCGCACATTTGCATTGTCATACGCTCTGACTTCATTTGAGCATCCCTCGATCCCTCATGATCATAAGACTGTTGACAAAACGCTCGAAATGAAGATCCTATTAGCAGGCACTGTGGTCATTGATAGCCTGATGGCCTCAGAGATTTATGCAAACGACACCCATTGTCAGCACATTCGCCGAGGGTCAGCGAGGTTTCCAAACAAAACACTCTAAATATCCGCATGCCAAATTTGCCTTAAATGCCAAGACTACCTACAGTATGCCATGGTATATTGAAATATCATCCTCATTTTCGTATTCTCTTTCGGGGGTAAAAGTTGAGACTTAGCCGAGGCAATAAATCTGCGGCCAAGCGCATCCCAAAACAAAGGACCTAGAAAAAGGAAGAAAATAGGCAAAATATTTCTTAGGGTGTCCCGTACGATCCCCCGACCCTCCGATTGAATATTCAAACAGTTTTCCAAACAGTTTTTATTTACTTTTTAGCATAAATTGTAGAAATGACAAAGAACGCCACAGGCAATCGCAGCAATTAGAGGAAGAATAAGAAGATGAGTTTCTGTGGATTTCCCACGTTGATAAGTTCTTATCGTGCGAGTATGCTATCGTCGTGCTGTATCCATATTTGTAAGTACTATGGATCTATGGAGTTCGTAAAGAATCAGCCTTATAGGCAATTAAATTCCCATAAAGCCATAAAACGCAGGGCTTTGTGTGGGCCTCAAACATGACATGTCCCATCATGTTCTGTCTCGACTTCTGTTCTCCAATTAAAACATTTCCATTTGCCTGCCAAGGATTCTCCACTATGATGCTAATTTCAGTTCCATTCTATCGTTTATCTAGCCGGCAGTACAAGTTAAGCCTCGCATAATAATTGTCGCTTCAGAACCCAAGTGATTGACTTTCCATAACTGCCTTCCTCGCTCTCTCTCTCTCTCTCTCTTGCTCTCTCCATCTCTGTCTCGTTTTTCTATTCGCCAACAAAAGCCATAGTACAAAAGTTTTCCATTTGTAACTGAATATGGAACTCTCATATGCAAATTTCACTAGCTAAAACGAATGAAAGAGAGAGAGAGAGAAAGAGTAATAAAACACGGATGGGTTCTCCATAGTCGGAGGACGAAATGGATTCTATTCTGCGCTTTTGGCTTTTGTGTGCATTTTCATGCAGATTTTCCGAGTTCCATGGGCGAATTGGAACCTTTTTGTAATCTATAGTTAGGCCAGTCGGGCAGGGACTCCGCGTACATGTTCCGATTTCTCTATCCATGTCACTCAATTATGGCAACAATTGGTAAATCCACTTCAATGCCGAATTCGAACTCGGTCGGGATTCGCCAAACCAGGTGACAAAGCAGGGACCAAGAGCCCAGGGCTTGTTTGCTTTCCATACGAAATCAATCGATGCAGTTCGTGCGACTTCCCCCTCTCTAGCTAATCGATTTGTTCGTTTCCATTCGTTTTCCTTGCGCATATTTGCATAAATTTCCACAAGGCGCGCGTGCGCTGTGCCCAACCCTGGTGTAATAGTGCACCTCCCCGTCATCCTCCTCCTGGGTCGAATCGCAGGTCGATTTGCATAACACTGGCTGACGCCTGGATATCCTCCTGGCAGGATGTGGATGTATGTAGCCTGTGCCAAAATTATTCAAATATTTGTTAAATGCGTTTTTGGGCATCAGGTCCTCGATCGACGTGGCGAAAATTAGCATAATTTTAAAATGGATAAGCCTCGCGAGGGTTGCAATGGAAAAACGTTATTTTTTTACCATTGGCAGCTGATTTCCTTTCCGTTCGATTTAATGAAGTTTGGGCAAAATTAATCGATGAACCAACCAATTGGCAAGAATTTTCTGAAGATTTTCATGGTTTTCAGCCAAAAAAAAAGTTGGTAGAATAATTTATCATAAATATTCGTCTTTTCAGCGAGTGTCGCCGCGATACTTGATTGATGATCCTTATGAGTTGCTCGAGCATCATTAAGGACGACTTAAGTTACATTCTCGGGGATTTTCTCACGACTTTTTTAAGGATTTTTTCTTAGGGTTGTTACGCAAAACTAATGACAATATTAAAATTAATGATAGTTCGTCGTGTTACAGGATACTTTTTTTTTTTGCCCAGGTATTGCTCGCAAATATTTACCCTTTCTTAGGGCAAAATGTTGCTAAAATTATCGGAAATTGCGAGCCAGGTAGAAGCTCCTCTGCAACCCTTGCCGCACATACATGTTGTCCTTGTCCTTTCACTTCAGCGGCCAGCGCTGCCAATATCCTACGTACTAGCCCAAAGAGAGAGAAAACGACGAAAATTGAAAGGAAAATATGAAATTATAATCTTATTACATCGTCACAACAAACGGCGCGTATAACGCCGTATCGCATCCTTTTTTTTTGGCGTTCTTTTCATTTCGTTTTTTCTTCGACTTTTCTGTTGATCATCTTCAGCTGCCGTCTCGCAGTAGATCCGGAGATACGCGTACGCCAACGTAAGACCTCGCTATACGCTACTCCTGCAATCCTTTCAGCTATGAACACGCACACACACACACAGAGAGCGGGAGATAGAAAGAGAGAGAGAGAGAGAGAGGGAGAGGAGACGTGCCCTGACAAAAAGGATTACGTACCATGTTTAGATAAATGAGCCAAAGGGAAACATCTTGTTAGGAGTTCGGGGTTTTGTCCCGGCAATTGAGGGTGGATCGGTTTCCTCTTGCCCCTTCCCTCTTATATTTTTTGACGAATTTCTTTTATTTTTTTGTGGAAAAATCTTCGACGCAGTTTTGGCAGTTGCGCAATGAGGCGCACAACGCCGACACAACAGCAGGCTCTATATATATAGGTAGGATATCACGTTCAGTTTCGATTGAGAAAAAGGGGAAACCAAAGAGATCAATAAAACAGGCAATTTTACGGAATAAAACTAAGGAATTTCAGCATATTTTCTTGCCTATTTTTACTTGGGAGTTATTTAAGTTATAGCCCGAAGATTGTAATATAGAATATGTTAATTACTCGTGTCAAAAACCTTCAACTGTCAACACAACCAATTGAAAGTCCTTGAAGGTAATGATGCAATCGATGACTTGCGTAATTTATGTAAATTGGCTGACAAAGAGATCTCAATATCAGTTACATATAGATAGCTAGACTTCATGGGGTTTGCCTCATTTGTGCGTTAGAATTTATAGATAAATAAATCTTAAATTTAAAGAATCGCAAACCCGCAAAGATTATAGACTGCTTCCCAAGCCGAAAGTATTTATAAGTTTTTACTAATTCAAAAGTAGAAATCTTTATTTTTCTCATTTTACTTTGTTGTTTTAGGAAACTTGCAGCCTAAGCAAATACTACGATCCTCAGCCAAGACATTCCCATTTCCCAAATGGCAACTTTGATTTATATTTGTTTGGACATTGAAGCAGAAAAATTGCACAAGACGAAGGGATATGGTCTTTAGGAATCATCCCTGTTCTGCGCCCAAGTCCCTTTTTGCAACTTCAGCAGAAACTAAAGAAGGAAAGCAGGAAAAGCAGAAAAAAACCGTTTGGGCACTCGAGCTCAGAGATTGAAGGCACTTTTGCCACAGCTTAGTGCAGCCAGGCAAGGTCAGGGTCCATTAGGTTAAATGATATTGATGATGATCGAGGGCAGCCAGACGATCGTACGATCAGCTGGCCTCGACTTCGCCAGCAGCAGCAGCAGCATCAGCAGTCGGGGGGTTGCTGCCCTCAATTTTTCAATTCCTGGGAAATTTCTCACATTTTCACACACACTTATTGAATTGTCTATGCACTCCCCTCGCAGGATCGCGATCACTAATAAAGAAATAAATAGGATTACCTATGCAAAAAAGCGAGTGTGTGTGTGTGTTGACATCCTGCTGTCCAGCGAGAGCAGCATAGGTCAAGTTGCGATGGTCATTTCGCTGGAGATTTTCTCGAATTATCCTACAAATTCGACGTTAGCCAAGAAGGCGAGAATTTGCAAAATATTTCGAAATAAATTATCGCATATTGTTCCTTGTCCTTTTGATTTGATTGATTATCCTTTGGAGCTAAGTTTTCTTCTATTTTTTTTACAATTACGACAATCCATAGAGGGGTTGTCCAAATTGCAAGAAAAGTCTCGGATTTCATAGCAGGGAAAGCAAAAGCAACAAGAATACAATTTTACTGCAAAATCCTTTAACGGAAATCAATGACAAATGCCGTCCTAATGACGTCAGCTGCTGCTGCCGACAGATTTATGTGAAAGTTACCGAGCCTCCTTTTCGCCTCATCTTTCTTCCTCTTTTCTCCTCCTTAAAAAGGGTTGCACCTATGAGGATCTCTCCCCTCTATGCAAAAAGTACTTTACGGTTTTCTGCCTGTCTGAGCAAAAGGATTCGCAGATTTCGCAAATGGCAACGGAAAATTCATTATCCTTATTTTCCGACAACCAGCAATGTATTTTGCTATTTTCCTGACATTTGATATTGCAAATTGCATAAACAGAGAGGACCTTGGGAAATTAATAAATTTCTGATTTGCCTGCGTTAGGGAAAGGGTTGCAATTTTCCATTATAGGAAATTCTTTCCCTTCGCAGTTTCTTAACCTTTTCCTCTCACGCTCTCGCAGTTTGCGAATTTCCGAAAAACTACGCAGCGCGATTAACAAAGACTGTGAGATTGCTCTGCATAGATAAAGAGAAATTGAAAAATTATGAATATGAGCAGAAATCAGAGTTACCCCTATAGAGAAAGCGGACACGACTCTCAGAACCTTCTCATCCAGTTTAAAATTTACTAGAAATATATACCTTTCGATATATTCCAAGCAGATGAATTTTAGGGGCATAAGGAGAGTATAATATAAAACAAAAATTATAAATTATTTCGTTCTTACATTATTTCTATAATATATAAATAAAATCCCACGTATATAGAGTGTGTTCATTATTGCATTAAGATAAAAGACAGTCTATGCTTACAAATATGTAAATACAATTTCTCATGCAGTTTTCTTCGTCCTTAATAACCTGTTACAACCTTTAACCCAAATTCGCAATCTTCTTTTTCTTACCCCCCGTCTATAAAGATATCTATCCTTGCTGTTCCGCAATGTTTGCTCATTACAATCAACTTCGGAGAAACATCGATCGATCGTGAAGAGTTTATGAATATTTAATCAGTGTCAATTAAGGGAACCGAAACACGCAAATGCCCATCGAAGGATACGGAAGGATACTTGAGGGAAATTAACATTTGGCACGGTTAATGCCAAACAACAAAACATCAAAATCGAATCAAGAATCCCCCGGCCATCCAAGACAGATCAGTCCGAAGTCGTGTCGCAAAAGGGAAACAAGGAGAAAATTAACATAACATTGGCACAAGTCAGAAATGCGCCGCATCCCCTTTCGCTGCCGGAACGAGGACACCCGCTCCCGCTTCCCGTTAGGGAATGCCAAAATTATGCAAATTTCGAATCTTTGGTTTCTGCATAATCACTTTCGGATACATTTTCCGAAAACGATGCGAAATAACCGAAGCGAGTGGAAATCTTTGAGATTTATGCATTTTCATATGCAGGCATGCATTTTCGCAGGGTTCTTTCTGTTTGTAATAAACATATATTTATAATTTTATTCATCTCAATTCGCTTGATTGCAATCGCTGTGTGAAATGAATTTCGAAATTTCGCATCACATGGGAAATGCAATAGCGAAAACTGAACTCAAATAAAAGAGAAATCTGCATGCAATGTTGGAAACTTATTTCATAGCACAGGAAAGGGTATCAAACGTAGATATCTAAACCTTAAGGTTTTCATATATAAGTTTATCTTGCTCAGCATCATAATCTTTGATTGATTATGTTTAACTGAGTGAGGAAATTTGGAAAATACACGAGTTGCGGCCATTTTTTATTTCTTGTTTGGCAAATGCTAAACAATTGCTTAAGAGCGCGCAAATCTCTCTCTTCTATGAGATCTCTCGCTCTCTCTCTCATGGCTGCTCCCTCTCTCAGTCTCTCTCTCTCTCTGTGGCCTAGCAAATTCTGCGGGTTTGGCACAGCCGAAGGTCAGCGATATTGGATAGACGTAACGCTTTTATGCGTGTCCTAAACAATCGAACGCGCCGCTGTCAGGCAGCAGCAACGCTCAGCATCCTTTGTCCTTTCGTTTTGTACCTTTGCTACCCCTTTTGGCAGGCAGCAAAAAAAACCATTGTCAAAATGTAGCATTTATAGAAATATCGAAATCGCAAAAATTCCAATAAAAATAAAAGCAGAAAAAAGGGTTGATAGCAGAGGAGCGAAAGATGCGACTCATTGAAGGAGTTTCGGCTGCTGTTAGGTAAAACTCTGTCTAATCAGAACCAGGACAAGGACTGACCACAGGCACAGGACAATTTCTTAATCAGTCATACACGAGCGGGAAAAACCCGTTTCGAGCGTGTGCTGGTCAGTCTCGGGTCGAGGGGTTAACTCGACTGGACACGCGCCGCAGTCAAAATAAACGAAAAAAAGAACTCAAATGAAATTTACATAAGTACGCACAAACATAAATATGGGGCGATTTTCCCAGTTTTCCCGCAAAATGTGGCCTAATAATTGAGGCTTTTTCATAGATGCAACAGTGTGAAACGAGTTTAACCGGAAAATTGTGTGTAAATCAGCTTGACCAGCTTAATAAAGCTGTAGAGCTTCTGTACCCATTTAGCGCTTAATTTTAATATTATTATTTATATTTCAAATAATTTCAACACTGCAATATCGGGTTTCTTCGAATGGAAACTTTGAATACCCTTGCGAAATCGAAAGACTCTAATTTAACCCCATTTCTGCAAAGAGGAAAACCTTTAGAGCCAGTCATCAATCGTAGAGAGCGAAAAGGAAAATGCGAAACGTGGAAAAGTTCCCACAGTGCAAAATTGCAGGATTACAACAGAAAGAAATTTACGAGCGATCAAATAACCGAAAGAAAGAATGAAGAGGAAGAGAACGAAAGGGTGCAAATAAAATTGCAAGAGCCAGAGGTCCTTGATGCTGCTGCCCCTGGGTTCAAATGTGACACGTCTTATGATGTCACTTTGGCACACACACACACACACACACGTACGCACACACATACGCACACAGATAGTCATCATTTTCAATCCTCGATCCAAGATTCGCGTTGCCTGATCCCGATCGGGTTCACAGTAAATTACGCACAGAGGTGAAACGCAAACAATAGGAACGTCTGCTCCGCTCAAGGCCCTTTGGCAACCCTTGCCCAAAGATTTTTCTAAGATTTTCCCTTTTTCGTTTGCCATTCGGTTCGTTCGTTTCTTTTTTCTTCTTTTTTTTGTGACGAATTTAATGATTTTTGCCTCAAAATCGAAGCGGTTTTTCATTGACCCGCCCTGGGTTCGGCATCGGTTCAGAGTTCGTCTTGGGGTTTCCCTTGCATTGGTTTTTTGCTTTGTTTTGCCAGCTTGAACTGGTGAATCCATTCACCCGAACAGTCTGCCGGATTAGACCTCGGTCCCTGGCCTGGTTTTTCATAGGTCAATGTCGCATTAGGACTAAATTTATGCCCATCGAGTGCCAATAGTCATGCAGATTAATGGGCCAAGGGCACAAGACGCTATGCCAGCGGTCGGAGGAGCTGCGCCTTAACTTCTTCTGAAGGCAGAAGCTACGAATCCAACTCGCAGGAAAACATATTCTTCAAGATAAAACTTCGACTAACGTTGTATCAGCTTAGTTTCTTCATTTCCCATGAGAGAACTAACTGACAACCCTTTCAAACTCGCTACACTATCAAATATTATAATTAGAAAATTTGAAATACCCAATGAAATCCGAATGGGAAAAGCGCTGATGCATTGTTTCCCTCTGCATTAAAACAACAAACAGAATGAAGAGTCCGCAGAGTGCAACCTAAGTTCAAAATAATTTGAAGCTTGATTTGTACCTACACAAGAGCAGGACAAACGAGAGAGAGAGAGAGAGAGAGCGCGAACACACCGACTGACCCAAAATTATAAAGTTACATAATGCAACCCTTTTGCTACCCCCGACAGATTGAGTTACATATGCTGTGCGTATGCTGTATGCCTGGACCAGGCGGTGGACCATGGCCAGGATGCGAGGATGCAAGGATGCGAGGATCGACCCCTGGACAGCCGGGCAGCGTTGCGTTGTCAACTCTGCTCGCCCCTTTTTAGGGTTGTGCTCTCGTCTATTCAAATTTGATGGCAGCCAGAGGATTTGACCAAACAAATCCTTTCTAATTTTATTCAGGCTTCAGATTAAATGCCGGACGCTGTGCAGCTTTTTGGGCAGAACGGAATGGTAAACGGTAAACGGGTTTTGAATTTCATATGCCGCCGGGATGCGTGTCGGGTTTGACTGCGCATGTGTGTGTGTGTGAGTTAGTGTGTGTGTGTGACCCATCCATCAGTGCGGCGGACGTGCGGAAGCTGCAGCACAACTAAAAAACTACAAGTCATTTGAAGTTTTAATAGACGTTGCATCCTTTTTGAGAGAAAAGAAACTGGTTTTGCGATTGCGCGCATTTCGTGTCCATGATTCGTGGTCCGCGTTCCATTTGGGCCTCGTAGATGATGCCTTATGGCCAGAGCACACACCCCTTAATGCGCCGCACCACGAACTACACTTTTATTCAAATTGGTTTGCCCGTTGTGCGAGTTTTCTTCGAAAACTGTCTGCTGCGGCCTTCTTTTTTTTTGGTTTTCTTGAGGATCTTGTTTTATTTTCATGAAATTTATCTCCGACCGCCGAACGAAACACACTCGGATCTTTGTGTTTTGAGATTTTTATGAGAAAGTTTTAGGCGTTTGTTTGGGAAAATAAAAGGGATACGATCTGATAATAAATAACATTTGACAAAAAAAATAATAGGTAGATAATGTTTAGAATTACCCGAATAAATAATTATTGCATGAATAATCTTGATTATATTATATTATTATATATGTTTAGATCATCCCTACACCTACGACAACAATTGTCCGAACCCTTTCAATCTCAGCTCGTCATAACTGGCCACGCGCCACGGTCAGCCAGACAGATTCAACCCTTGTCCGCACTTCAACTGACCAGCACACTGGTCACGCGCAGCACGCAAAGCGACTCTTCGCATTATTAGCATCGTTTGTTTCCTATCCTTTCCACACACACACACACATCAATATAGGGGTCAACGAGCGGACCACACGCTCTCTTAAGCCGGCGGTTTTGCATTTTGAAAAATTGCCGAATCATTTAACGGACATTTCCGAGAATGGATCGTAAATAATATGAAAGCTGTCAATAAGCTTTGTCAATTGGCTTTGTCAAATGATAAATATTTCATTTATTTTATGAATTTCGCTAACACAGTATTTTTTCCGTTCATTTGTTTTTATTTTGTTCTTTTGGCACGTGTGGTAGTCCTTGTTTATAAACTTTTAAGCACAGACAGATAAAAAGGGAAAAATTGTTCATTTCCAGTTTCAT
The DNA here is from genome assembly GCA_018901885.1 of Zaprionus kolodkinae. Lineage (NCBI taxonomy): Eukaryota > Metazoa > Arthropoda > Insecta > Diptera > Drosophilidae > Zaprionus > Zaprionus kolodkinae. The sequence goes on along the minus strand of JAEIFM010000498.1, from coordinate 7,958,587 downwards.
TTTTACATTTTACTTTGTGGGCGGGACTCAGGAAGAAACGAAATAAACCCGTATCAAAAAGCCGCATCTCGTTATAAAGAAATTTTGCAAATTGAAATTTGAAAAAAAAAACCGCCAATGCTGGTAACGCAATGCGCACTGCTTTGCACTGCTTGCATTGTGTGAGAATAATCTGTTAACATAACTGTAAGTTAACAGAGGAATACTGCAAACTTACAGAATTTGCTCCTCATTTAAAAGCCACAGTCGTTTAAATCGTTTTACAACACAGCGAAGAACGGAACAAGCTGATCCCGCTTATTTTTGTTTACTGTGCTGTTGTTTTCTCAAAACGTTTTGAAACGTATTAAACATACTCAATGGAAGTGGTCGGGGAGGTGGAAAACAACAACAATGACATACCGGTAGAAGCAACAAAGGTGTCAATAAAGCGGCATGCCACTGTCGAGGACGACGATGGTGTTTTGACAATAAAGAAGCAGAAACACAATGTGCCGGAGACCAATGGAACAGAAGATATCCACGTGCCGGCGGACATTACAAAACAGGTGTTCCAGTGTCCCAAAACGCGACTGCAACTGCAGAACAATGATAAAAACAATACGAGCAACAATGTGAAGTATAATAAAAAAGAAGCTTTCCAGTACGGCAACTATAAACATTATTATGGAAAGCGTATTTTGGACAAAGATTTCCATGACATACGCCTGGATGTCCTGGCCACACAGCAAGAACTTTTTCGAGGCAAACAAGTGTTGGACATTGGGTGCAATTCCGGCCATTTATCCATAGAAATAGCCAAGAAATTCGAAGTCAAAAGCCTCATCGGTTTGGATATCGACCGCAGTTTAACGCAAGATGCTCAACTAGCAATAAATCATTTAAAACGAGACTGCAAAAAACAGACATCTGGGACATCTTTGTGCTTTCCATATAATGTAAAATTTGTTCATGGCAATTACGTCCTCGAGGACGATGTGCTACTCGAAATTGAGCGGCCACAATATGATGTGATCCTATGCCTGTCGGTTACCAAATGGATACACCTGAATTTCTGTGATGCGGGTCTAAAGCAGGCATTTAGGCGAATGTTCCTCCAGCTGCGTCCAGGTGGTAAATTAATACTTGAACCTCAGTCCTTCGATACTTACAAAAGACGCAAGAAGTTAACGGTAAGAGTTATAAAATAAATAATGATGAATTATTTAATTAAATTTCCTTATCTTTACAGGACAAAATACGTGATAATTATAATGCCATCAAATTTAAGCCAGATGATTTTACGGCATATTTACTTGGGCCAGAGGTTGGATTCGCGTCAATGGAACTAATGGGATTGCCGGAACATTGCAAGGCCGGATTCAAGCGTCCCATACAGGTCTTCAGCAAAGTCAACGGATTATAATTCATTATTTATTATACAACAAATATTCAAAAACATTCATTCTGTGCGTTGCTTTTTACTTGGAGAAGTGCTCTGCAGCTGCTCCAATACGGTGGGTAACTTTTCTAGCAGTTCATCCGCTGTCAATTTAAAGTCACTGTCTGCCCAGAGCAGACGCAAGCTCGATATCACTAGCCCAACCTTCTTCCCGACCAATCCGTGACTTTTAAGCATGTTGCCATTAACTGGGAATGTAGGCGTTTTCCACGCCTTCAACTGTTTGTATATTTCTAGTTTATTGGAGTATTTCAGCAGCTCCTCGACATAATCCCGTTTAGCAAAAGGCTGGAGGCACAACTTCTGATAATCGTTGAGGCATTTGTACTCCGTGTCCACCTGTAAAAAAAATATTGGATTGAATAATCTTGTATGTCATATAATGAAACCAATTACCCGATCCCGCTGTTGTGTGATAAACAATGCCAGATCCCGCTCATGGGCTGATAGCTTAAGGCGCTCGTGTAGCTTCATCGCTTCCTCAGCAGAGTGTATCAGACTGATCATATATAGAATAGGAAGATGCGACTGATCAAACTGTTCCAAATCGCTACATATTCGCTCAAATTCCACAACATTTGGTTTTGCTGGCAGGCCACAGTATTCGAGTAGATTGCAAGACAGCATTTCGAGAATAAGTTCTCGAGCATAGTTGCCTACGACAATCTTTTGCAACTCAGCCCAGATACGCTCGCCGCTTATCTTAGCGAGTCCATTTGCATTCGCCTTGATGGCGGCCAAAGTGGTTTTATCATGTGAGTGAGCATCTGCTGCAATGCGGCCATAAAAGCGAAAGTAGCGAAGAATTCTCAAGTAATCCTCTTTTATTCGTACATCAGCATCACCGACGAAGATAACTCGACGTTTCAGCACATCATCATAGCCGTAAAAGTAATCATACACAGTTCCGTCAAAGCCGAGAAACATTGAATTGATGGTCAAGTCACGACGATTCGCATCCAATTGCCAATTGGTGGTAAATACAACATCCGCATGACGTCCATCTGTGCGAACATCGATACGCAATGTGGTTACCTCGAAGTTCTCTTTGTTGTGGATGCGCGGTGTAATTGTGCCATGTTTCTCGCCCTTCGCATTGATCATGCGTATATCTTCCTTGTTGAACATATCCTTCATTTGATCTGGAGTTGCGGTTGTTGCTAAATCGACATCTTTCGGCTTTATTTTCATTAAAATATCTCGCACAGCTCCGCCGGCTATTCGCAACTCATAGTTGTATTTCTTAAATAATGCCACCAGAGCCTCTAATTCCGGCGTAAAAATACTATGGAACTCATCGCTGTCCACTTTGGTGAATGCAGGATTCTCACGCATCCTTGGTGGCTTTCCTAGCTGTGATATTATATCTGCTGACAGCTCTGTTGTCGTTTGATCAACTTTTGTGGGGGAAGGCATGCGGCTTGTAAATGATTTCAAGTTTAAACTGTTAATTATGACTGCAGAAGCACGTGGCGTGGTAAAAATTTTATTAATGTAACGTGCTCCATGCATTTAAAAATTTCCCCACCGGAAAGTTTAGATTTGACAACAAAAAAACAAAACTTTACTTAAAACAGCTGACTGGGAATGCATTCAGAGCTGTAAGCAAAAGTAATCGATAATTTTCGCATAATTTATCGACAATTTATTCCCACAGCAACTCGCATTCAGCTCTCTTCTGGTGGGATTTTCAAAATTATGTTTACTAGGTTGAATTAAAACATGGTGTGTAAAGAAAGTCACATAGTTATCATTTATACACAATTTATTATTACTACCGTATATATGTATGTAAGATACATTCATAGATATATATATAAATATATATATAAATATTTATATATGTATATATAAATTTATGTATATGTTTATGTATTACCTATGTATGTTACCAAATTGCGCAAGTTGCATTTTGTTATGCCAATTTGAATAAGCTGCATTTCCTTTAAACAGTTTAATATATTGGGTATGTATTTATGTATATAGTGTGTTTAGTAATAGTTTAAATTTTCGTCAACTTTGCTAAGATGTACATACATTGAAACATTATATACATAGTACACGAACGCTAAAGCTGAAATTCTATTGATTTAGCATCGAAACTTAATATAACCATTCGATTTTACGATCAACGAACGACATCAAAATTGGCTAATTTCTATACATAACTATTTTAACTATAAATGTTCAATCAAAGAATCTGTTTTTTATTACCGTACATAATTTTATTATTTGTAGTTTTTATAGTTTTGCCTAATCAACAGCATCAAACCGTGCAATATACTCAACGCTCGGTGTGAACAATTAGAGGTTTCATGTCATTGTACACAAATAGTAATTTTTCCCTTATTTGTATAAATATTTTACTTAAAATATATTTATAATTTATTTTTATCTGATTTTTTACAATATTAACGCAAACATTGTTAAAAACTAGATTACAAAATGTGCAGAATGAGAAATCGAGTTGCCATGTTGAAAATTAAAGAAATGTATGTTTTACCAGGTTAAGCTTCAACTAATACCTAGACTAAAGAATATGCTCTGTACGATTTGACAAATTTTTCAATAATTTTATTATATCTATATAACCTAATCGCTCTTTGTTTGTAAAAAACATACCTCAAATTCCAAGATTCCCTTAAAGCCGCAGCCGCACTCAGTTCAATGCGCAGTAGTAATTTGAGCTAAACATTAGTTTCTTAATAAATTCTGTGCAAGCACAAAACAGTCCACTTAACGATTTGCACAGAACTTATCTTAATTATGTTATGTCTATTTAACTAATACATTATTAAATTTTATATACTATATACTTGTTGTTTTTGTTTGTTTCTCCTTTTCCATCGTACATTTCTCAAACCTAACAGCCAGTTCATCCAAAAATATTCCTTGTACACTCTTGTATTTATTATTGGTGTTCCATTTTATAATAACTTCATACAATTATATTATGCGCACGTGAGCGAGACTATTTTTGCATTTAACGTGAATTATTTGTTGTAGTTTGTATTTTGTTGCATTTCAATAAATCGGAGATCGCAGTATCTTGGGTTCAACATATTTCAATGGACAAGTCTCAATGCAGACAGCTAGGCTAACCATTATCATTCGCTTAGTATTCTGGATCTTCATAATTAAGATTATCCAGAAAATCAATAACACCGAAATCAATCTCATCCTGATCGATTTCATTTTGATCATCATCATCATTATCATCATCTTCATCGTCGTCATCATCATCATTCCCTTCCTGCCCCTCCTCTTCACTTGAGGATAGCAGATGAAGCTCCCTTAGCTGCCTTTGCACAAAATGTTAATGTTCCATAAGGGCCGCTAAAAATAATTCAAACTTATTTTAATATATGTGCATAAATAAATAAGTGAAAGTTGTTTCTTACGAGACGGAGTGCGGCCGCCCTTGTTCTCATTAGGTGTGAAATTTAGAAAGTCCCATATTAAAATTGTATCATCGTGAGAGCTGCTTACAATCTGAAACTCGTCAAATTGCAAACGAAAAACGCGACCAGTGTGTTCCTAAAGAGGTATGAAACGCGATTCATTTAAATTAAATATTATTAGTATTATTATTATAATTAATATTACCACAAGCGTATTGAGGCACAATGTATTGGAAGCAGCTCGTGGATCAAGTGCGGCGACCAGATCCCACACCTTAATTTTACCGTCATAGGCGCCACTGACAATTCGCTTCGTATCGAAACGGATGCAACGCACCAATTCCTCATGACCTTCAAGAACACGAAGACAGGCGCCGCACTCTATGTCCCAGAGCCTTAAAAAAAACATTTATTTATTAAAATCAAATACGATATGCACTGCAATAGACATCATACCTGATGGAGTTATCCGAGCTGCCGCTAACCACCAAACGATCCCTGTACTGTAGACAAGCGATGCCACGTTTGTGGCCATTCAGAGTACGCACAAATTCACAGCTTGATGTGGACCACACTTTTATGGTACGATCTCCGCTAGCAGATACAATATACTTTTCATCAAAGTCCACAACATTGACAGCAGCACGATGGCCAACAAGGACACGACGTAGCGTTATTTCGCTAGGCGAGGTCATATCCCAAACAGCTATAGAACGATCCTTGGAGCAGGTCACCATCATGCCATTGTTGAAGCGCAAATGTAGCACCGCTTCGCAATGATGGATGAGAGTGTTGACCATTTCGCTAGTATTGACATCCCACACACGCACTGTCGAATCACTGGAACCGCTAATAATAACCTTGTCATCGTACTGCAAGCACAGAACTGAACCAGTGTGTCCCATCAAAGTCTAGAATGTTACAAAAACTTAATAATTAGTCAACTATACATATATATGAATTTATATTGGAAAGTTGACCCACCTTAACACACTGCAAATCCGTGCGGTCCCATATCTTTATTGTGTTATCTCGCAAGCCAGAGACAATTTTGCCATCATCATACTGCAGACAATAGACACCTTTCGAGTTTTCAGAACGACAATTAATCCTTCGAAGCATATGTCGCCCGGTTCGCCAGTTATTTTCGATGGTATCAATGTCCTTTTCGAATAGAAGTTGTTTTTATTAATAACATTTGTGTAATATGTGAGCTATACTGCGATTATACTTACATTCATAATCTTCGGAAACAGTTCACGATGGTATGAGTGTGGCCTTTGTATTTGTCCCGGTCGCGGCTTAAATAGATGCTGCATCCAATTACGACGCTCTGCTAGGCCACGCCACAAGGAATCTGTACGCACTTTGCGCTCAATCAACTTCTTCCACAGCATGCCCTCGGAAATGACTCGTTGCCATTCCTTGCAAACCAGTTCGGCAGACTTGAGTGACTCGGCATCCAAATAAGATAAGATATTCTCAGCAATGTGATCCAAACCTTTTTCTATAAACGTACACAGAAGGTGATATCGGTAAAAGATTAAGATAAAAAAGAATTTAGTTTAGTTTTTTCTTCTAAAAATCACATACAAAAATAGCTACTTTAGCTTTAGTCGCGATGACTAATTAACCTGAATTCATGAACCCACTTTAAGATACGGGCTTCTGCATTTATTTACAATATATGTGACTCATCATATATATTTTAATTTCCTGGCAGTGAGTTTACTTCAAGTATTTATTTTACAGATCTCAATGCTAGCACCTACATATTCACTGAGGAAAGTGTCAGTTACGGCCTAAAGTGTTGTGACTCATTTCAAATCTGGATTGTAATCTTTCTCTTCTCTAGTTTATCTCGTTAATGAAGCAACTTTATCCAAGTAGGCGCTCCCGCCTCCAGACGAGGCTTCAGCTGAAACGCGTTTAACGGCATTTAGCAGCGGGAGGAGTGGCAAATTGACAACGAGGTATCGACATATGTATGTAACATACATATACATAGATATCACAACAAAATGAATAGAAGAGGGCAACCTCCCTGCATTTGACAAACACAATTAAAAATGTGCATAGCTCGCTTCACTTCGCAGTCGGCAGAGACAACAACAACAACAGCAAAGACAACGAGTTCAAGTTGTCGTCGTCTAACGGTTCATGTCGCCAGCCTATTCTCAGTTCTCTATTTTCGCTGTATGTATGAGTGTGAGTATGTGTATGTGCGTGTGTGTGTGCCTGTTTAGTTGCCTTTGAAGTGCATTACAATGTAAATGGAGAAAAACAACGGTGATTATTTTCTTCTCCTGTTGTCGTTCCTCGCGTTGCTCCCATTATATGAAAAACACTCATCCTGACATCTAACATATCTAAAACGTTTTCCCTATCTCCATGTCAAATTTAACACGGAAGAACCTTTGCCTTTCTGTACTCGACTTGTAAAAATGTAATTACACTGAAGGATATCATGCGTGTTTGCAATTATACATCTGTAAGATTGCACAAAAGCTGAAATTCAAGTTTGAAGATTGCAAAACTCTTTTTTCTATTACAGACAATGAGGAAAGAATTTTTAGCCTGATTAAATACATATTTTCAATGTATATACTTTAATTATATACTTATTATTAACTTAATAAAAATACTACATTTCTATATTGAATTAAAATAATAATTTCCTTTAGATTTTTTTTGCTTTTGTTTTCGCTTCTCTTTCTCTTTGTTCCGCAAAGCACGTTTAATGGGAAGCAACGACCTTTGAGTCAACAACAACAGTGGCAGCAGCTAAAGGCAACAACAACATCAGCGACGCTCACAACTGAAACAACTCCAAAAACAACAACAACATACAGTGTCACCTGCACCACCTCCACCCGGCAAGCCAGTTGCACAGCAACAGTCAACGAGCGGTAAACAAGGGAACAAGGTAACAGAATCGGATAGAAGGCAGGAGTTACTTGCGTGTTTTATAGTTTAATTGTGTTTTTCCTACACTTTTCTAAATTTGTCATTATGTTTTTGACCTATAATTGCATAATTCTATCAAATCCTATAATGCAAATTGTATTTCCGTTTAGAACAATTTGTAAATAATTTAAAAATATGATAAGCTCTACTATTTCTATAAAAGCTGTTGTTTTTCCCTTTTTGTTAAGCTAAGTATAGTATATTTTTTAATTGAATGACTTACTTGGAAGCAATGTTATAAAGTCACGCTGTAGCATTGGTTTTAGATACGCGTTGATTTGTCCATGCTGATAGTGACACATTCGCGACAATAGCTGCTCCACGAAGTCAACCTGCCCAGCCTCACTCCATTGTGTGAAGTACTGAAAGCAAACTTCCCGCTCAGTCTGATATGTGGGTGAAGAATCTTTCTTGCGGACCGGATCGTATAACATGGTGGTTGTGAACTGAAAGATAATAATAAAGGGGAAAGAATATTAAAATTTATCCAAAAAGACAAATTTCTAGCCAGTGTACTCTTCTCTACACGAAACACAAATATCAACACGAAGTTTAATTATTTAAATCGGATTAATTATTTTCTTATTTATTGCTATTTGATGTACAGGTGAATTTAAAATCTTTCATTCCAGCTGTCTTACTCTTCTCCCGTGTTCTTGCATCTCTCTATTTCTTGCTCTCTGTATTTTTCCCTTTGTTTTTCTTCTCGGTCAAGTCAAAGAGTTCCTCAAACTACTGAGCGAAAGGTAGGTAACATAACTCTCGATATAAAATGTATAATGTTGGGGTTATGTGCCAAGCTAAAATTGTGCAACTATCCGACTATCCAACTCACTGACCCTCAGACAAGTTGGCGAGCAGCGAATAAACTTGAAGTTTACAATTAGGCATTTTAAATGAGCTTCAAGTTTTTGAGGTTTTTTTTCTTTCGAAACAACGGAGGAGAAAAACACGCAGCATTAGGCGATCTAACAGCATCTCATCATTCATTCAATTGATATAGAACTCGTTAATGATACCTTTTTAAGAAAAGGAACATCGAATGCTTGTTATATTCTATCGAAAAGTTATATTTGAGTTGTAGATATGTCAAAAAAATACAAAAGTTTGTCCAGTTTTCAAACAAAACTCAACAGTTTTTATTTGTAAATCATAGTTTTTGGCTATTTGTATGCTTATGACACTGCAAGTTTACTTTTAACTTTAAGTTTGTACACAGCATTTTGCTTAATTTTGTTTTTTTGAAAACAAGAAGAAGACTGTGAATGATTTTGTATAATTAAGTTTGATGCAATGTCAGCCGTTTATACAGCTACAGTTACGTAGATAAACGATTTACGAAAGTGTTTATTTACTTGAAGTATTATGTTGTGCTTCTGTACCCTATATGTATGAAATACCTTGACTACTATTAAACCTTGTTTGCACTTTTGTCGATGTGTGAGTACGATTATATTTATTTACTATATATGTATGTGCATACATATGTATTTGCAGTATCATTTTTTCTTCTTTGTTAGCTTTATTGTTTGTATTAAATATAAAATCGAAATCATTTTTGAGTCAAACATGGGTGAAGTTTCTTTTCTATACGACTGTTGATACTTATGGCCTCCAGTTACAACTATTGATCACTTTATATTGCAAAAAAATACAATTGAAATTGAAGTAAATATTTTCTTAGACTTTGTGTTATTGTCTAAATCAATTGGTCAGGGACAGACCTAAGATCTGGTTCATTTGTATACCAGGATAAAACTTTATACAATGTAATAATTGTTTAACTTTATATATTTAAATATGACAAACCAACGTTTACTTTATGGAATGAAAACTGTCGAAAAATAGCTGTACTAACAGTATAAACCTTTTTGCTGTCACTTTCTGATGAGAAACCCTAATGCTATTTATCAAAAATTCCACCTTGATGTCAGCTTTGATACAGCAATAACAACAAAGATGACTCAAATGAAACTTAATTGCCGAATTGCGAACATTCGAAAAAATACAAAATCAACTTTTGACCCAGAAACAGCAAGTAACCATGCAAAAAAAATAAGTAAATAAATCAAGAAGCGTTGACTGGGCTAAATTAAGCTTTTTTTAAGGGATTGACCTTCATTCCCAAGCCAACTTGCGGCTACTGTCTCTAATGTATACGCACAATAAAGATTATCTGTACACAAATTGAAAACATATACAAATCTGATACACCTTTCTAGCGTAATAAATGATTGAGAGTAACCAAGGTCAAATAACTTTATTTGTATACTTAACCTCTTTATATAAAAAAGTGATTTACCTATCAGAAAACATAAAAACAAAACAAGAAATGTATATCGCAATTTTAATAGAGTGCACGAGTGCAAAAGAATGTACATATGTATGTGTGCATACATGGATGTATGTGTATTTGTATTTATGTATGTGTATACGAAAATAAAACACAAATACATTCATACATATGTGACACCTTGAACATTATGTATGGATGTACGTATTTATATTGAACAGACTGACACTCTCCTAAGCACATATGAACTCAGCTCATTAACTTTACCTGAAAACGATAAACTTACCGCTTGTGCATTGGAGTTAGTCTCGTCCATTATTTTGTCGGTCTCCATTTTCATCATTGTGTTGTTGTTTGTTATACTTCTATTACAGCTGCCTTGGTTTCACTAACACTTACAAAACAATATTGTTTCGCAATAACTTATTTTAAACAATGCGTTAATTAACTTAGCACATATACACTCTTATTAATAAAGTAATTAAGCATTATAACTTAACTTGCAAGAAAATTAGAGATTTTTGTTTGAGGTTGGCCCTACTACAACTACTCTCTTTACAGTTTGGTGAATTTAGCGCTTTCTCGTTTTTACCCACTTAAAATTTCATTTCTTTCTCGCTTTTTATATATTCACCACGCCACCGCGCGTTACTGGCTCCGACAAATTCTTTGACGAGTCATTCTTTATACTTTTCATTTGACTTTTGCGCTTAGTGTTTTTCACAAACCTTTTATTAATTACGTTGTGCTATTGCCCGCAAATGCACGCGCGTTTGTTTGTGTTACACTATTACGTTTAATTTGAGTTAAATTTTATGATTTTTTCTACACAATAAGCGACTGCACGTAGTGAACGTTAGAGTTGTGTCGATTGATAATCGATAATCATGTGTTATCGTATCAATGTTCAATTAAACTGACTCCAAACTAGTTCATTCTGTTCAATTAGTTCATTTTAACAAGACCATATGATTTTGCGTTAACATTTTCGAAAGCTGTTATAAATGAAGAGAGTCTTAAACAATAAACTATTGCAGTTTGAAAAATGATGTATTCAAATATATAAAATAAAATAAATAATGAGCAATAAAGTATATTAAAATTCCGCGTTCTTGTCAATTAAATAGTATAATTGGTTTTTAACATGTTCTGATCGACTGATTAATATTAGATGCTATGTTAAACCCTAGCTAAATATATTATATACCTAATTCGAATGTATTTCATACATTCTTATTTATGTAGTTGTTTTTAATATGATAACATTTTATGTTTCCTTTTGATATTCTTATTTTGCTCCTCTTAGGCTAATATTACAATCGAATTAGACGGCCACACTGGCTTCTCCCGATCTAGTTCTCTGCTCTCTGTTTGTTGTTATTTAATTTCTGTTGATAAACTATTTTAGGCAAGGAGGGGGCACCCGCCAGATAACCTTCGGAACAAATAAAAAATATACTCAACGTTGACGCAAGTATGTGATCGTTAACAAGCTTTCAATGAAAAATATAACATTCACTAACATTCCTTGGACCCAAGAAGTCGCAATCTTTTCTTCCAATTTCAACGTGTGAGCTTTAAATTGATTAAATCTAAATTATCTTATTTCTAACTTTTTTCAGTGGTTCGCCTAGCCAGCTTTAGTCTAATGGCCTGCTCCCGCAACCCAGAATCTGCCAACTTTGTTCAGAATGGCAAAAAGATAATAGGAGTTGCACTAAACTACATGTAATGAAAAATGAAATTCCTTGCAGTGACAATTTACAATACCTGAATTTGTATGTTATGCCACCCGTAGGTGCGCAGTCAAGGCTAGGAATGTGGCTGTACCAACAGAGCCTCTTGTCTTCATAAAGCCCACAAGCTCGTATTTACGTGAAGGCTGTCCAATTGTCGTGAGTTGTCCTTAATTTTTTAATTGATCAATCCCTAATTGAAATCTGTTCATTTCAGTTGCCCAAAGTGTTTACCAAAGTGGCCTATGAGGTGGAATTGGGTGTTGTTATCGGATCGCGCTGCAAGAATGTAACCAAATCACAAGCCATGGATCATGTTAGTGGCTATTGTCTGGCTCTTGATCTCACAGCACAGTGCCATCTAACTGCAGCACGTGCGAGTGGAGGATCTTGGACATTGGGCAAGGGATTTGACACTGCGACACCGGTGTCGTCTTTTATACCAAAAAGCGCTGTCAAGGATCCACATGCTCTGCCTCTGTGGCTCAAAGTTAATGGCGAGACAAAGCAGGATGGATGTACGGCAGATTTGGTATTCAAAGTGCCCGACATTATTTCTTATGTGTCGCAGTACATGACATTAGAGAAAGATGATTTGATTCTCACAGGCACACCACACGGATCGGAACCCTTTAAGGCTGGCGATGTGATCGAATGCGGCCTAGCTGACTTGGCCTGCGTAAAGTTCAATGTTTGCGCAGAATAAAACGGGGGAACTTGGGTAAATCTAAATTATACGTTAGCTCAATTAAACGCATACATTGACTGTATTCTTCGTGCCTATACCTAATTTTTTACTCACTGTTCTCTAAAATAGGCAAAGATTTTAAGTAGAGCTTATTGATTTTATTTTTATTACTAATTAGGTTATTAAGCTGGATCACAGCTAATGTAAGTATGACCGTTGGGCAGAAATATCCTATTACATTTAATATAAAATAATTCAAATTACAAATGGCAGGTGTGCATTTTGGGATATCGAAAATGTAACATAATCACTTAACAGTTTGTGAAATATACATGTTCTGTTGAACCGCTGTTAAAACAGCTGACTTCTCATGGCTTGGCTTTCCAAGCGAATACACTTACATACAATAAACAAAACAGAATGGATTCAAACAGAATTAATGAAGGACATCATATATTTCGCAAGCAGCCATCCTACAAGATATTTAATAGTTCTCTTGATCGAATAGATGATACGCTTTATGCTTTATTAAATGAGGTTGACACCGCTATTTTAAGTGAAGAGCAAACACAATTATCGAATGTTTTTGCAACCTACAGCTACGAGTTTTCCCGAAGTGATCCGCGCAACCAACAAACTGTAACGATCCCGGTGTATGATTATACCTCAGGACGGCTAGCTTATGACTTTCCTAATCCCAAAAACCGTTCTTCCATGCTCAGTCGGGATCAGCATGCCGCCTGCATACGTGTATTACTGGCCTGGCAACGCAACACGGTTGTCAACGAGGAAGACTTCATAATTTGGCATAGCACAAACAGAAAAAGAAGTAACGAGCAGCAAACTGTCCAGAAGCATATTTTTGGTTACGCCAATGTACACAAGGATAGAATTTTCGCGCCCATGAAGACATTGGTGATTCAGTACAGCAAGTGGTTTCAATTAAGAATAGAGCAACTACGTCGGAAATTCCAGGCTAATCTTAACTCAAGCTACTCCACACACTCTGGACTACCACAGCTAGCGCAATGCAAGAGCTTGAACTCACAGTCCGCTTGCCTCGAGGATGTGCAGCTGCTGTGTCATGCTGGCCATGTGCGTGTCTGGCCGACAATAGAATTGCGCCAGAATGAATTGAGTACTTTGCGGGTGCGCCTAGAACGCTTTGTATGTGCAGAGGAAACCGAGAAGGACATGATTAAAGAATGCATAACCACCAAATTAGAGGAGCAGTTGGAACAGGCGGACGAAGATGTCTACGTGCTGCCTCTGGAATCACTATTAATGCTCTTTCTGCCAGGTGCTTACATAGATCTGCCAACGGAAATGCAACTGCAGATACGAGAGATTCCGGATAGTGAATTCAAGTGCATTGAATTTCATCAACCTATGCCGGCACGTCATTGTGGTTGGCATACAAGCAGCCTAATTGTGACGCAGGCGTACGCAGCATATGATCCTGCCCAGTGGCTGGCGTTAAGCCCATCTATGTCTGATAAGAAGGAATCTTCCAGCCAACAAAAACCACTGCGACCTGCTAAATTTAAACTTAGCCCAATTGATGATCAACCGCAGACAGTTGAAGAACAGAAAAGTAATTGCGCCTTAGTCAGCTGGCGCCTGCAAGAGAATGAATCGGAACAAAGCCTACAGATTTACAGTAGTCTCTCGATCCCTGCTGTAACAGATACCACAATCAAAAAGCCACATGGCCATCATTTCTTCAAGTTGGAGAGTAAGCCGGAGTGTGGCTGTGAAATAATGACCAAATACGAGTTGCTCAGATCATGGCTGCAGCTAAAATTGCTTCAAGCAGACGTGGCCCACTGCACTCGCATTTCTCTGAAAGATTTCACGTTGCTGTTAGAAGAGCAGCTTACAGTTGAAGCACTAGAACAACAGCTGAACGAATATTACCACATTAGTATGCCCCAGCAGCTAAGTCAGCTGCTCGAATTTCTCAAAATGTTGCGCAGCATTCCGCCGGGCGAGTATTTGCTGCGCTACACAAGCAAGTACAAAGACAAATTTCTGCTATGTTGTCCCACAAGGGAACCAACTCCTCAAAGCTTTAAATTGATGGATCTATTGGCAGGCGGTGCACCACCTAACGAAATCAATTTTCTTTCACAAAGCGAAAGTTACCTGCCCATCTCGCCCCTGTTGTGTAGTCGCTTTCACGAGCAGCATCAGCTCTTGCCCTGCTGTTTTCCAGTTATCGAGAAGAGCTTGCTACAATCCCTCAAAAGCAAAAAAGAGCCGAAGCCTGAAAAGAAACCTGTCCAGAAACTGGTGCCACGCACACGCATAGGTACTGGGAAAAAACCGATATCGAAAACGGGTAAGAACCATAAGAAAAAACTGAAGCGAAATCGAAAAAGGGCTATGATGAAGGCAGAGCTAAAGGAAGTTGACATTAAAGACCAATAGTCGTTGATTTACAATATGATCAAATAGACATATAATTAAATTAAGTAAATTTTTGTTAAACTACATTAATAAAAATGTTATGACGCGGTGCTATTGCATACGTAGATATCTCAATGAAAATTGTATTATCATTTAAGTCTCTTTTATTATCATCCAATGGACAAAGCAGCAATATCAGGTTCAACGATAATCTCATCTGCTCGTAGCTCATCCTCGTTCACCTTTAAGGGCGAGGATCTTGTCCAGAACTCTGTATCATTCTCTGATGGCATTTTGTCACTGGGAAAACTGTGCAAAGACAAATCGTTGAAGACATTGTGGTGCTCATAGTCATCCTCCAGAGCAGTCTCTGTACAGTGGGGTGTTATGCGGGTTATATGATCGTTGGAATTCCTGCTCTGCGTTCTGTTCAGTGTCAACATTTCAAAACTGTTCGATATCAAAAAAACATTAGCCAAGCTTTCGCTGTTCCAATTGCTCCACAGCAAGTTGTGCATCAGGGCAAAGGGACAGTGGGGCAAATAGTATAGCGTCGGCACAGTAGCCTCATGCCTGCCCGCACAGTCCTCGGGCATGACGGTGCCATTAAGCCGTTGGATTAGCTCTTTTTCAGTATCACGAAATACAGGATCGTAATATAAGGCCTCTTGTAGCTTGTGCTGACGCTGTACGTTCACTATAAACGCCGCCTGATGTAGCGCCTGGTGGGTGCGTGTGAATGGTCCCAAGCCTAAGCAGACAATCCGTTCCAGGGGTCGCTTCAATGAATCCAATTGTTGTTGCAGCGTTTCCATGGCCAAAATAAAATAATCACTTTGGCTCATTTCAACACAGACTCGTTCCAAACGACTGATATTATAGTCAATAATGAAATTCTTCAGTTGAAACACAAATATCATGGAAACTTACGCCTGAAAGGTATCCACATTTACATCGGGGCAATCGTTGAGAAAATCGCTTTCAGATTTATGACGATTTCTGCGACTCAAGCAATTACGCGCCATCCATTTTTTCCGTGTTACCACCTGAAACTCTTCGCCAATTCCAGACATTCCACAAATTTGGTTTGTAAATAAACTTTCTGCTTTAACTTTTTCTCCCTCTTTCGTCTATCGATTCCGATTATTACCTATCGAGTACTTTTACACAAGTACTTAAAGGAGAATTAACAGTGTAACTTAAAATAATGGGAGGTAATGTTAACATATATTGAACAGCTGTTTTCTCGTTGTTCTTCCTCTTCATTTTGCTTTTATATACATTTTATATTTGTTTTGAAAATGAACGATCCGAATAAAGCAATAAACGTGAATTTATCTTCACTGCTTAGTTTAAAGGCAGAATTACAACGCAAACAGCATGAGGTCAAATTAGCCAAGGCAACTAAAACGGCGGCCAATGAATTTAAGCCCAGTAAAGTTCATAACGATAAAAAGAAATCCGAGGCAAGTAATTCAGGCAGCAAAGATAGAAAATATAATGAAATTAGCCGGAATGAGGACATTAAAGTCTACGAAAGTGAAGACTATGCGCAGCTTGATAAGTCTCGACGAGTGCTGGAAGCAAAAAGTAAATTTTATGATCGAATGAGCCGCAGCGGCGGCAGCCTCAACTCAGATGATAATTGCCTTGTGATGTTTAACCGCAAACGCCAGGATCAACAGTTCGATAAGGAACCAGAGGATCATCGCAGGAATGTTCAACGCGAAAGGCTGAGCAGCAGCAGTAGTAGCAGCAGTGATAGCAACAGTATAAACGCAGTCAACTATGGTGATGATGATGACGAAGTGGAGTACATAGATTGCTTGGGACGTACTCGAAAATGTTTGCGCAAAGATCTGGAGGAGGCAAAGCGGCGTGATAAGCAATTGGCGGACAGCATGCCCGAACGTCTGGACCAAACCAAAGCAAATTGGATGATTGATACCAAGGGCAATCGCAACAGCGACGATGAAGGGGAAAATAACGAAGAACCCATCTACGGCCCGCTACCTACCGAAAGTGTATTCAGTGAGGCACTGTCTACGATGACGAAGCACGATGAGCAGCGTATGAACTGGGAGCGAAAGGAAATTGAAAATTTCGATAAGCCAGATGTTCATTATCAGGATGTGTTCTTCGATGAAGCTCGTACGCACGGCGTTGGCTATTATGCATTCTCAACCGATGAAGCTGAGCGAAAGCATCAGCAACACGAGCTAGAACAGTCTCGTAAGGCGACACAAGCAGAACAAAAGCGCCGCGATGAGCTGCGCGCCCAACGTGATAAAATTGTTGCGGATCGCGTATTGGCAGCAAAAAATCGCATTCGAGCTAGAAACGGTCTGCCACCGATCAGTAAGGAAGAATACGAACAGGAGCAACAACAGAAGGCGGCACAAGCGTCCGCTGAAACGGCAGAACGTGAACGCGAAGAAAAAGAAAAGAATGAGAAGTTAGCTGCACAAAGAGAAGCCGAGGAAGCTGAACGTGCTGAACTGCGCAAGGATTATGTACGAGACTGGGACAGGGAAAAGGCTGGCGTATCTAAGAAGCAACAATCAGAGACAGAACCGGAGGAGTGGCAATACAAAGCCGAGCGTCTTCCCATGTCTCAGGAGGAGTGGAATGAAAAGCAGCGAGCAATACGCGTGCCTGATTTTGCCCCCATGCCAGAAGTAGAGCTCAAGCGCACCAATTTTAGTAGTATGGCTCCCTCGTCATCTACTTTGTGGTCAAGAAGTGAGCAAGAGTTTAACAATTTCCACTCCACCAAGCGGGAAAAACAATTCCAGCGCCGTAATTACACTCAAGCCAATGCACAAGACGAAGATGAAGACGAATCGGCAACGACAAGTAGATACTCGATGGGTGCAGCAATACCACCTCCGGCCTGTCTGGAAGAGCAGGACTCTAAGGGACCCTCCTCAGCAAAACGCGTCAAATCACAAGGGGATCTGGAGCGCTCTATTGAGGCTGGCCTAAAGTTTCTGCGTGAGAACTGCGATAAGGGCGTGCTGGGCAACAAAGCCACCTGGACCGCCAAGGCAGATTATTAAGTAATTAAGAGTATATTAAAATGTTTTGCGTTTGTAATTTATTGCTTGGTGTGAACACAATTACGATAGAGACGTTAATAAGATAACTCGATGACCTGATATTAAATTCAATACAGTCATGCCATTTCGTTTTTTTAAGAACCAATTCATCAAGTTACCTCAGTGCGGTCTACATCCTAATTACTTTAGAAAAACTGTGTATGCCTTGACAAATTAACTATTGTCTGCCTGCATCTAATTTAAATACTATTATAAACCTAGATTAATGCAATTCACAATCGAAATTATCAATAGGTTGGCTGCTAGAGAAACGTTACGGTAAACAGTTTAGATATTATTATTGAAAGGTATGTCCCTTTATATCTAAGCCTATACCTACATATATCCTATTCTTGTGGGGCTGAAGTTCAGTTACAGATCTTAATTTGAAGACATTTCCTACATGTTGAGCATAACCAATTGTAAAATATAAT
Source organism: Zaprionus kolodkinae (assembly GCA_018901885.1). Taxonomy (NCBI): domain Eukaryota; kingdom Metazoa; phylum Arthropoda; class Insecta; order Diptera; family Drosophilidae; genus Zaprionus; species Zaprionus kolodkinae. Next base: position 7,940,120 of record JAEIFM010000498.1, on the reverse strand, counting down.
AATAAAGAATGCGGGACCAACAGTACACAAAATATCTAATCTGGTTTAGAGCATCTCTCGGTCGACCATGTCGATGACTATTTCGGACATCTTTTGTCGGCACAGATCGTTGGGCGGAAAGTTTAAAGTGGGTGCACCAACGTCTTGCTCAACTTCTTTATCGTTAGAATCCAAATACATATCCGGTGCATCCTCCGAGGAGCAGGTACTAATGGGTATTATGTCCATAGCAAGACCGAGAGCAAAACGACCATAAGTCTTCAGTTCCTGGGCGAAGCTGTAAAATAAATGTAAACAATTAGATCTGCAATTGAATTACTCAGGTTCAAACTAGTTTACAGTTCTTGAAACTTCTCCAACGTATTGCAATGATCTGGAAGCACCTCACAAAGCATGTCGAGCCATTTATACAACTCCTGTGTGTAAAAGTTTAGCAGCTCTTCCATATGCTCGTCACGCATTTGCTTGGTTGTGCAACAGTACAGCAGGTTTGCAATGTCCAGGGCAATGGAACTGTAGCGTATTAGTTGAAAGTCAATTAGCGCCACCTCGAGCACATGCTGTCGATCCTCCGGATCGTAGCGGTATAAAAAGTTATTGACCCAACAATCACCGTGACAGATGGCAGACAGAGGCGATTTTGCACTGGCAAGCTCCACCATCTGGCCAAAGAAGGAAGAGCCCTCCGCAAAGTTTTGCAACGCCTGCAAATACTTTGAGTCCGCAGGAAGTACATCGGATACCATCTTGATGGCATTCTTCGTTAACATTTCGTAGTAGTTGCGGTACCAACTGGTATTGGCTGTACAGAATATTCCCTCGTTAATTTGGCTACACATCTTTGTAAACTCCAGCGGGTGCTCAAACTTGTATGCCAGACTCAGCGCGTGCAGCTGCGCCACCTGAACCAGTACCGACTGTGTCTCCTGCACACTGAGGCCCTTGTGACGATCCGGCATTTCAAATCCGCGAACACGTAGGTCCTCTACAAAAAAGAATGTGTTAATATGTGAATTCTGAATGAAAGAAGCCGAAGGTAGAATACCCTCACAGAATGTCACTACATCGACAGATCTGGCAACCTCGATATGTACCGTTTCTGGGATCTTACAGTGTACATTCTGCAAGAGTTTAATTTTAATTACCCATGATGAGCAGGTCTTGCCTCGCAATGTAGCACTTGGGAATAGAACTGAATAGTTGCGCCTCGAGGCTCGTTTTGCTGGCCTGGAACTTGCTCAGCTCTGGCATCAGGGTGTTGTAAAACTCAACTTCATTGCTGTACACGAATATGAAACAAGATGAGAGAAGGTATTTTTTTTATTAAACAAAACTCACCGAAAAAGTCTGTCGCTTTTGTAGGCCTCTCTTTTCACCACACTCTCTGGCATCACCTTGCAAATAACATCCTGCTCCCATTTGCACTTGCAGCCTTCCAAACTTTGGCGTTGCCCACTGAAATGGATGCGATACAGTGCTGCCGTATAGTTGTCGCCCCGATCGGAACCAGGCGCTAGCTATGAAATTAACGAACAGAAAAATGTATGTATGCACATGTGTATTTACATAATTAACTCTCATACACTCTCTGGACACAGACCCACCTTGAATGCCTCGATTTGTACATCTGGATCGACGTGTTTGTACAACTCTTGAAATGTGTCCAATGTAAGAACTTTTTCGGTTCCACACGCCCCCGATGTGCCTGTCGTTGTTGTTGTTGTCCCCGCTGCTGTTTTCGGCGTTTCAGTAATGCCCATTTTTGGCAGAATTTATAGAAATCTCAGCTTATTTCAATGTTAAAGCTAACAACGCCACACAAGCAGAGAATGCAAATGCGCGGCCTTTTCACCTTTATTTCCCTTACTGTTTAATTTATTGTTAACTTAAGTCAGTTTCGGCACGTTGAATTCTTAGAAATTTACTTTTTGCGTTTATTCATCGATTTTGCGCGAACACATGTTTTTATCACCTATCTATTCCGTCGTCCTTTGCAAAAATACGCATGACAAAGCTGAAATACCAGAAAACAATGTATCGTCCTTAAAATCAGCTCGGTTGGCAGCCCCCGCATTAAAAGCTTCAAAGCTCCAACAAGCGCAATGAGCTTACAAGTTTGAATTTAAATAAACGGTCATACATACAAATTACTTATTGTTATTTTTATTAGAGAAAAGTTATATTTATATTTGATTGGGTATGTGTTTAATTGAGTCCATTAAGTGATAGCTTAGAAAAAGTGAACATTGTATGTTTTTTTTTTAACTGACGGCCAGTTCCGCAGTGATGTTAACATTCGAATTAACCGTTATTATCAAGTTCGGCTTAGGGCGTTTCGAACGCCTTTACTACAAAATATGCATGTGTGTGTACGTATGTATTAGAGCACTATAGTGTCATCAATTTACTAAGGTAAATGTTAGAAATTAGTTATCGATAGTCGTTTGCGGCTATTTTCTTATCGATATATCCTAGGGCAACTGCTCCGCTCTAACTAATCCCATGTCCTGCTGCAGCTCCAGCGAAAGCGGCAAGGGTCGCTGCGGCCAGGTGCGTCGCTGCAGTAGATGCTGTCCACTGGCCAGCTGCTGATGCAGTGCCGTGATGCTTGGATAAATGTGCTGCTCTACAAATTCTGCTACAGTATGCTCGTCGTAGACCTCCCATAGAAGTTGCTGCGACTCACGCGCCATGGTACGCAATTCCTCGATGAGCAGCGGAGTGCGCGCTGTTAGTTCGTAAATGCGCAGCGGCGAACTGAAGTTGTGACGCACATTGTAATCCGACAGCCAGGCACTGCGCTCTCTCGTGTGCTGGAGATAGGCAGAGACCTCGGCTAGCTTGTCATAGAGTCGCAGAGCATACTTGAAGACCAAGTGTCCCGGATAGCTGCAGACGGCGAAGAGTTGATTGTAATGCGCATTCGGATGCAGTTCTAGCCATGGATGACCAGAGCGTCGACTGTCCGGCTGGAAGACACAATGCAACACACGCAACAGCTCATTGTCACGTGGATTGGTGCTAAAGTAACCCTTTGACACTGTGGACAGTGATGTCATCAGGCTGGGCATGCCAACGGGCAGCAGTTCGCAGAGAACGGCAAAATGATCGTAGCGCTGCCACCCGGTCAACGCCAAACCCCTTAATCCCTTCGCGAAACGTCCACCTTCCTTGGCAATCACCGCCAGCCATCGTATGTTGTTCTCCAGATGCTGTTGCAGTGGTGGCACCAGTAAGCTCTCCCCAAAAGCGCCCTTATAGGCAGATGCCGCCCATGCGCTTGGGAATACCTTGGCATACGTGTCCCACAACTGTGGCTGAATAAAATGATATATATCGCTGGCATAAACCCATACCATGGGCTCCACATAGCTACCGATCTGCGAGTTCTGCAATTCGCTCAGCGTCATCGCTCGCAGTTGATCATCCCAAATAACCACATGCAATTGCGGCCATCGTTGGCGCACAAAGTGCGCCAGGCTGATCACATGCGACAGGAAGAGTTCGCTGCGCAGTCGTTGCCGGCAGAGCGAGCACTCTCCCATGCGCTGCACTTCGTCGCAACCGATATGAAGATGCGTAAACTTGATGGGCAACTCCGGAGTCGAGGGAGTGGTATTGCCCGAGGGCCGCATATGAAATTCAATCACTTGGGTAAGCATTTGCTCCAGCAGTGCCATACTATGTGGACGACTTGGGCAAATCGATTGCGGACTTTCGGGAAGCTCGCGTAGCTGCTCGAACTGGGATAGCTTCAGTGCATATTCCAGGTGACCAAAGGTTTGCACCAAGGGCATCACACTCAAGCCATGTTCAACCCAAGCGGACTCTAGAAAATCCTTTGAAAGAAAATAAACGGTTTACAAATTTTTCAAAATATATCGATAGGCGGATACAATAAATTAGTGTTGATTAATTTTTTTTTTTTTTTTGATAATTTAGTTGGGCTTTATCGAATTATCGAAATCATGTAGAAATTTAGAAATAGGAACTTTAAATCACCTTTAGTTCGCTCTCCTTGTAGGCATTATGCGCGGCCAGCGGCTGCAGTGCTCCGCTGTAGGGAAACATGTCCTCGTACTCGATGAGCAGCCCCGTGGCACCCAATGCACGCAGCACGGGCAGCAGCTGCTTGAGAAAGCTCAGCTTGGGTGGCGCCCCTTTGAGGTCTAGATGCACTATACGCTCGGCAGGCGCACGTGGTCCATCCGGACCAATGCCAGCCACAGTGGGTACACCCATGCGCTGCAGCTCATGCTCGTATTGTGTCTGACGCTCCGCAGAGGAGAGAATCCGATCATCTTCCGCGTTGGCATTCAACTCTTCCATGACTGCGTTACGCTGGCGCTGCTGCTGTTCGAGAATTTTCAAACGCTCCTGCTCGAACAGGTAACTTTCGGCCAATGGCAGCGGCGCCTTCTTCGCCTGCGTGGGACGCACAAATCGCACGTTGCCCAATAAATTCTGGGCAATTGAAGCCGCTGGCGGCAGCACCGGCGAACGCTCAACGAAATCCTTTTGGCGTTCAGCGCGTAGCATACGATTCGCTTGGGCAATCAACTTCTGTATAATGTGCTGCCCGTAATCGGTCTCACTGGACTGAGCTGCTGCCTGCTGCTTCAGCTGCAGCTGTTGCTGATGTTGCTGGTGTTGTTGTTGTTGTTGGGTGAAAGCTGGCAGCTTCTTTGTTGAATCCACCAGAATGGCCCATGTCCAGAGGCCGAGCAGAACGAGACCGGAGACCAGCAACAAAACCGAAAGTTTGCGGCGCCAAATAAATATCAGCAAATTTGAGTGCATCTGCAGGGGAAAATAGACGAGTGAGAAAGAGAAAGAGAAAGACAAAGAGAGAGAGAGAGAGAGAGCGGCATCTTATGACTGAGAGCAGGAACAACAAAGCGGCCCAGTGCTTTTTATAAATATTTGACGAGCCAACAAGTAGCCCCCGGAGTTGTGCTACAAATTCGGCCTGAGTTGCTGCTGCTGCTGCTGCTGCGGTGGCTCATTGAGGTTAAGAGTGGCTGTGGCTGTGGTTGTAGGTTCTAGTGGTTGTTGTGCCTGCTGCGGCCGCTTTTGTGTGTTTGTTTTGTGTTCACACACAAACACACACACACACATGCACGCACGCACACATGTGAGCATGGCAAAACTGCCAGCTCATTTAAGAGAGTTAAAAGGAAAGCGGCCATTATGGTTTTTCATCTAATTTCCTTGAAACCGCGTGCCAGGTTATCTATTCCCTCCTGAGTTTCTGGCATTCTAATTAACTGGTATGCAGGAGGATAACAAGCTGATTTGCAATGCAGACAAAGAATGAAATCCAATTATTGACCCAGTTGGCAGCCCCCTACGCTCCCCTGTATGTATGTATGTATGTGTGCAAGCATGTGACTTATCGCTGGCTTGTGCCAAAAATGCGGCTCTATGAAAACACTGGCTCCGGCCTCCTTGTCCACTCGTTATAGCCAACAGCCTCAGCCAGATGCCGTCACAATGCCGTTTTAAAGCATATTCCTCTCCCGTCTTTGTTCTCTCTTTATCTCATTCTTCTACATTTTCACTCAGTTGTCTGTGTGGGTTCCGTTTAAATTGCAAAACAGAATTGCAGCAAACACAAACGTCGCACCCACCAGGGTGTCAACCTAGTGCAGTCCTGTCTCTTGTGTCTGCTCTAGCACCCCCACGGCTCCACTCCTGCCGCTCCTGCTCCCTCCATCGCTCTTCTATGTCGATGCAATGACATTTGAGGCTTTTATGCTGGAACAATGTGCTAATTGCGTACGCAGTGGAGGTCCCAACTATTTTCGGAACAGTTTATAAAATGAAATTTAATTGCATCGCCAGCCGCAGGACCAATTTGCTGTTAGGGTCGTTTCTCTTCCGATTCTCCCACTGCCACATTCGCTGTTGCAATTTAAGCGACGCTTTCATGGAGGGGAAAAATCGAAAAGCGATGAAGTGCTCTGCGCTCCGAGCTACGCCCACGCCCACACCCCCCAGCCAGTTGCCGCCCACCTCGAACAACACAATTTGGCAAAGCGCCACAGGCAAGGGCAACCAGCAAAAAAAAAAGGAGGCCACTTTCATGGAGCGGAATGAACAGCAAATACCCTAAATGCATTCTAAAATATTGAATATGAGTGTGTTTGCATGGCAGGGTGTCTGTAAACATCGGATTTGCCACAAACCCTTCTCATGTGAACTGTAACAAGTTTGGTATACCCCAGACGAAACCGAAACACTTCTGAAATCCTTAAAGCCCCTTTACTTCGCTTCTTGCTCTCGCTTCGCAATTGAAAATGCACTCTGGCGTGCAATGTACGATTTTCCCTGTTGCCTTTAAGGCGAATGATGGAATGTGGAGAATGGAGAATGGAGAACGGAAAGCGGAAACTGCAAACTTACTTAACGCGCATTAAAGTCAAGTGCATTAGCATGTAAAATATTGCCCGACCAAGACCGGGCCGAGCTGCTGCTCTTATCATAATCGGCAATTAGGCAATTTAACGCCTTATTAACAGTCATTAGCTTGGAAAATCTTCCAGCACTGTGCAAGCATTTGCTTGCTCATTGCATTATCCAACACTAGAACAAATCGTTAAGGCGGGAAACGGCAGAAATAGCTAAGACTGGCAAGTGTATTTAATCTTCGGCATGCTTAAAGTAAATCCTCTTTCCTACATAAATTGTAATTGGAAAAGTTGTTGCATAAACTTGTGAATTATTCGACGATTATTGCACAATTCGGTCGTGGGAAATGAACAAAAAGCCTGCAACCAACCTACTTGTACTACGGGTGAGCTCATGTTGCGGACTTAAAATATCGCTATCAAAACTGTCACTAGCAACGAGACAGGCTTAAAACGGTTGGCTGCTCCTTTTGCCCGGAAACTGCCACACGTTATATATAACCACGTACTTGGTTACCTACTCCAAAAGTGCATTAAAACTGGCAAAACTTAGAGAGGTGAGAGGCGGAAACAGCAGCCGGTAGAGACAGAGACAGAGACAGTGACCGAGAGAAAACATTATTTAGAGCGCAGCACAAATCTCGGCGCCCTAAACTACTATGAAACACTTAATTTCGGTTGCGCGCAAAAATGGGCAGCGAAATCCACAGCAAGGACATATTGAATACACTTGTCAAATTGGGTATGCCAGCACTGCAAAAGCATCTGGCAACTCTGGCAATAGGTTGCCAATGCATTTGTAGTTCAGTGTGACCATAATTACATTATGAAATTTACTTGCGATCATTTTTACATTTAAAATATAACAAATTTCCATTTTACAGGGCAACTTGTAGTCCAACCCTTGACAAGATGACAGAATATGGTCATGTCGGCTTGGTGTCAGCCTGTCTGCCTGCTTGGGACACATAAAACGGCGCACGGCGCTCGTGTTTATAATTTGAAATAAGTTTTTCCTGCACTTTAGCGCAGTGTAGACAGACATTTTGTTTGTTGCACTGATTTCTAAAAAGGCGTCCCATACCCCGTACACCCGTTTACAGTTATGTTGCATAGATAGTGGACGTGATATTCTCGGTTATATTTTCTGTTTTGTGGAGAACAGGGATTTGTATTGTTTCCAAGCCGAACGTGTACGGGATTATAATAACTGGGGCACACCAGCATTTGATACCAACGTATTTCGTTGCTTGATTAATGGTTGCCGTATGCAAATTAAAGCTATTTGTGAGGTTATGGCGAATTAATGGCTACCAGATGCATGACAGTGCTATCTGTGTGAAATTATGTTGAATCTGTTGGAATACACCATCTGTAATCCATCAACATTAATATCAATTCTGAATCGAATCATTCGAAATTATTTGGAAAGGCAGAAGACAGGTATACATATATTGAAAATTTAATGGGGTGTTCCCTTATTTTGATACTATTCGCTTGCCATCAAGAACGTGGCTTAAATTTTTACATTTATTCTTTTATATTATTTTCCTCTGATAAAAATTGTTGTGAATTCCACAGAACAGGAAAATTACACAATAAATACAGCTTTACAATACAATAACAAAAACCATTTATTTATTTAGAGCATTTGTTTACCAATTAAACAATTAAACATTGGCAACTTTGGTACATTTTGTGCTATTTGCATATTGTGTTTGACTTTGGCTTTAAATGTATTGTTTCTACCCTGTAGTATAGTATGTATAGTTTCTACCCTGCAGCGAGTGTGATAGAGCTTGAAACGTCTATGGTAGAGCTTTACGAATGTTATTCAAGTCGAGTATACTCCATTGGGGCTGTTGCACTTCTTAATTCCACTAAAAGCCATTAAAAAAGCCTTTTTGTTTAGTTGACTGTTGATAGTCCCTACCCATACCCTCCTCCCGCTTCTCTTCAAGCATATGCAGTGGGAGTGTAGAAGGGTAGCTGCCTCATCGCATGGAGATGACAGCGAACGACAGCCAAGCGAGCAACGACAACAAAATGTTAACTAATGCACAGCCTCACACACACACACACAATCACACACATCCACGTTTTAACTATTTGTCGTACCCCTAGCCAGACAAATGACAGGCCCACAATCCCAAGCGGTGGTTTCATCTAATGGCATGCACTCCGACGTTGCCTCTGACTCCTGCTCCTGATTGATGTTTATGAATTATTGAGTGCACAACTAGAATCTGCACAGCCCTTTGCGATCCCTCTGCCCATCAATCTCTCTCTCTCTCTCTTTAGAAGCCTCATGCATCCTTTAGTGGCTACTCAGCGATGCCGTTTGAACTGCAACTAGGAGCGGTTAAGGCGGACATCCACAGAAACCGATAGAGAGAAAATCCAAGTGTAGTCAACATCCTCATGCATTTCTTCTAATCACTAATTAACAATATATGTAATTCATATAACATGAAGGAAAAGTAACATGTACGATCTCTAAGAGAAAGAAGTGCGATCGCAAATAAGATATCTATATAAATTTGTATACATAATATAGTATATGTTCAAGTTGTGTATCTTAATCAATCAATAGTTTTTGAACAAAGTTTCCAAAATCTGTACTACTGTTTTTTGTTTACTATTAGGGTTCATAAACTTTGTATTAGGTCAAAAATTCAGCTGCAAACAAACTTTTGCTTGCATAAACTACAAGTATCATTAGAAAAGTTATGTAAAGCAAAACCTTCGTGTAAAGCTAAGAAGCCCTAGCTAAGATTTTGACCAACGTTCAGGTACGGCAAACTCTGGAAGAATAGCAATTGAGTTCTGCTTTAAGAAGTACAAAACTTAAATAATTCGAAGTTACTTTAAGAAAAGTCTTCGAAGTAATTGAATACAATCTCTGGCACGTACGTACGTAGCACAATAATGCTGAGTCAATTGCATGGTTACCCATTTTACAGTCTGACTAGTAGTTTTGGCGACGTGTAAATCGATTTGTTTCTCCAACAAGTCGCAACCGCAGCATCCAATTTATCTCTCAATGCGGACACACGCCCCAAGATCCGCTTAAGCGTCGAGCAAGGATGATGGCGACAGCAGTTACTTATCTTGCTACTTAAGTTGTCCTGCCTTTAAAATTAATTAATGTCTCTACTCTTGTTGTTTTTGTTTTTGTTGTAGTCATTGCAGTAAAGCTGCATTAATGCAGCAAATGCACAGCGGGAGCAGCTGTTCATTTGTCCGGCTTAGAAGAAGGATGAGAACGGGAAAACAAATTGAGTAGAATGGAAAATGCAAATTGAATACCACGAAGAAAACTATTATTTAACAGTTTATATACTTTTATTCCAATTTAAAGTATTTCAACCAGCTGGCAACGCTAAATTTGACAGTTTAAATACTTTTATTAGTATTTCAAGTATTTCAACCAGCTGGCAACGCTGAAATGTAAAGTGTTGAAAAAGAAAAAACGATCAGTCTTGCATACACTCACTAAATTAAGGATACGTAACCAAGTTACACAGTTGGCTGGTAGTTATGCAGGATCCCATCCGGCACAGACCGCACCGTGGTGGTACTAGCACAGCCTGTGGAGGATGTAAGGCTGTTCGCATTCTTCCAAATGAGGAAATTGCATTACAGTTCCCACCATTGACACAGCCGGCGCTGCTGTTGCCTTTAATGTTATTTTTACATGGTGCTTGCTGCCGCAGCACGTAGGACTTGTTTGCCGTGGAATATTTTCGCTGAGGCAGAAGCGTGCCTACAATGCGCACACGTAGTAGGGGTAGACAGTGGTCAAGCGCGACTGCAAAACGCACTCATGTAAATATAACACGCATTATGCCCTCCACATGCATGCCAGAGGAATGCGGAATTGCGAAATGAGGAGAGGGGAAGGCAAGGTATTACGTTCCGGCAAATGAATTGTATGAAGCAACTCGCTGTGGCAATATTGGCAATCATAATTGCAACACTAGACAATTTCTACATGATTCTGCCTGTTTTTAAAATTTACTTGGATTTTTCCCGCCTGCAGCTTCATGTGATACTCCAAAGAGAGAAATGGGGAACCGTGCAACGTGACACTCGTTGCAATATGTGCCAAAGCCCATTCTATAACAAAAAATTCCGTTTCCGATTTTTTAACGTTGCTCTCTTTCTTCTCTTTGTCCCTGTTAACATTGCGGCTTTGGCTATTCCTCCTTTCGTTATTTTACTGCACTATGGGATCAATTCAATTATTGGTATATTTTTTTCGTTAAAAATATTCTCATCATGGAATTATCTGCAAGGAAAGTATTAACCGCAACGAAGAAAAATATCATTAGCACTATTTTTCTAAAATGGTTTCAATCCATACATAAATAAGCTTTTGCTCCATAGTACGTTGTATCCTATTCTCTGTGTGTATGCATGTATGTGTACACGCAGTGATGTGCATGTCCGTGCGTATGTGTGTTTTCGTTCTTCTGCGTTTATGGGAATTTAAAAACAACAAGTCAGTAAGGCTAAAGTCGAGCGCGTCCGACAGTAAGATACCCTTCGCTTTTTTAATAGTTGAGATCTGTTGTCTCAAACAAACAGACAGACGGGCATGGCTCAATCGACTCGACTAGTCATTCTCAGCGAGAATATATATACTTTATGGGGTCTTCCACGCCTCCTTATGCCTGTTACATATATATGCCTGTTGCACAAAGTTAGTATACCCTTTTTCGACCATTTTCACTGGCTGAAGGGTATAAAAATGTGCTGCGTGGTTCACGGCGTTGCCGTATGATAATTTATGCGTGTGCCAATGTGTGTCGCTGAGAGTGTGTAAGTCAGTTTGTGTGTGTGCTGCTTCGTATTATCCGAGATGCAGTGCTAATGAAATATTTAATTTTCATTTTTACCCCTGTCAAAAACTAAAGTAAATTAACTTTGTCGGGCATTTTAATTAAGCGATTAAAAACGCTGTAAAATGTTGCACCATGGCTCATGGTGTAGTAGAAGATTCATTGCACAATCTTTGTCCTCCAATGTGGGAAAAGCAATCAGCCAACATAGCGTAGCCTAATTATCGCCAAAAGCGATTTTAATGTACATTTATGATATGTGTACGATATCAAAATTAATAATGTAAGATTTCCCAAACAGCTTGAGAGCGTGTTTTATGAAATTATAATAAGTGTTGCCTACTTTTACAGGTCAGAGAACAAAGCACATCGCATAAATCTGCTGTCATCTTCTCTTTGTAGTGGTAGTTGAATTACGAGACGTAGTCCACAACGGAAGTGAAGATGGATCAACCAGCACACAGAAGAGAACCGTACATCTCCTGCCTGCCTGCAAGAAATTGCAGCCTTACACCATGACACAGAGAAAATATGCTCGCATCATGCACAGCTGCTTCTGGCAAGTGTATATGTGAATGACTTTGTACACTTGTGTAAGGTTGAGGAGACGTGCTGGAAAATTAGCTGGCTTGTTAAAAGCCGTACTAGTTCATGTGATTGTATGTGTGCAACTAAAATAATTAACGAAATTTAAACTCATTTGTCTGCAGCATATTAAATTGTTACCTATCGGGCATTGCAATTGCAATTGCACAAATCGTCATTTAATAGCGGTTGCAATTGGACTTTTAGCAGGAAATTAACAGGAAGTAATTTCCAATTTGAATGTCTGAAAGCAGATGCGGCTTAACGACAGCTGGAACTCATCGATAAGTCAATTAGATTAATCGATCTTGGCATTGCACGACGCTGTAAACTGTTATGAAAGTATAAGATCCGATAGCATTTAACATTTAGATAACATTGTGTGATTAGCACAAAAGTCAAGTAAAACATATAAGATCTTATTTCGAGGTTGTTAACAGGATTTTAATTGAAAGCCTCAAATATTTCTACGACGCAAAACATTTTCTAACTAACTACCAGTCGCATACAAATTCAAATCAGATATGCCATAAAATATAACTGACGGTCCGAGCTGTCGTCGTCTGTGCAAATACTCGATATGCAAAAAGGATTTCGACCAAAGGATTTGCTCAACAAAATGTGTCAAATAAAAATTGACAAAAGAGAATTGACAGATTGCCCCACAGAGCCATTATTCATTTGATAAATTCTCAATAATGCTAGGACTTTAAGTGAACCCTGGAGAAATGTATTATTTTTATAAAATCCTGGGAAAAAATACAAAATGTGAATCCAGTATTCAAAGTTTTACGAACAAAAATTAAGCTTAACCTTTTGATTGAGTCTCCACAAGTTGAATGATTTCAATTGAAATTTATAATTAATTTACTACACCATTAATTACGATATATGCATGATTTTCACTATAAGCACGTTCGCGTCCGTCTTAAACAAGGCACAAGAATGCGAAATCGAGAATTTGCAATCTGTTCTGAAATATCCGTGGCACACTCCGCTGCCACGCACAGTTGCAGTTGCACTGTTTCTGTTTACACCACGCGACTATTTGGCGGCAAGGCAAATTGTTCTTGCGCATTGGGTACCGATTTGAGAAGCTTTATTTTGACTTTCTAACGTCTCTTTTGTACACGAAATTAAGCTACTTTGTACAAAACTCGGTCTAAAGCTAAATTTAAAACTACTCTCAATTTGGTATTAAATAGATTATTTATTGAACATTACGCCACTTGCAATTTTACAATAATAATTACATTTTACTCAGGGAAATCACAAAATCAAATTTGAACGCCATTAGACTAATAATATAAAATCGATATACAATGGTCCACATTTCGATTATCCGATATCTTTTTCGCTGGCGGCACATACATATTTGATAAAATCAAGATTTACATATAAACTGAGAGTAAGTGCCAGGCATAGTAATTTTTTTTTAGAATCCATTAACATTAATTTTCTTATTATATATGTACTTACCCATTGGCACTCTTCTATGATAACGCAACAACCACAACCGAATGCAATATCGACGCACTCGCACTTAAATTTACCAACACATACACACAATTGCATGTACATAAGAAAAATGAAAGAGAGGGAGAGTATAAAGAATGGGGGAATAACAAAATGAGTAAAATGCCGGAGGAACGGTGATGCCAGACCATAATTCACCGGCCAAATGGGTACAAAAGATTAAAAATAAAGAGTTTTCACAATTCCTTTTCATAAGTTATAACAAATTATCATCATTTGATTTTTATATTGTGAAATTCTTCCACAAAAACGGGGTTTAACTAGTTAATTTATACATTGTTCTTCAAATACCAGTCTGGCAGCCCTATGGAATTGTGGTGTGTGCGAGGGAGACAAATGGTGTATCACGCGCAAAGCACTTATCAAAATAATGAGCAGAAAAAGTGTTGGTTTGTTCGTTCCTTCCCACCACATTCGCCATTTGAAACGCGACGACGAGAAGACTTCGACGACGACAGCGCAACTTGTAGCAGTGAAAATATTTATACAAATAATTTGCTGTGTAAAAACCTAATAAGTTAATAATTAACAAAAGTGAAAATGTAAACGCGGTGTTTATTAATGAAATGAAATTCATTTAAAATGTATTTAAACGTAATAACTCTTCGTGAAAATTTCGTCGTACAGGCAAAAAAGAGCCGATTTTTAGTGGAAGAAGAAGCAGCAGCAGTGAAGGCAGTAAAAGCAATCGTCGACTACGACGACGAATACACGGACAAAGAGTAGTGTGAACGAAAAGTGTGTTAAAAGAAAACTTGCAAAAATTGCAGCAAAAACAACAATAAGAGAAGCGAAAAGTGTGTTTAGAAAAGAAATTAAAAACACACGAACATACACTCACACAAACACGCAACACACAACAACAAAAACATACATACTTATGCAAATTCATATACAATCGCAAATTTGAGAATTGGTGCAAAAAGCTGACAGGCGCGCGGTTTAATAATAAACAGTAATATGTATGTATGTTACGCGAAAACATATGAGGTGCCGCAAAACGACGAAAAATCAATGAAATTGTAATAAAATTGCGTATTTCGTATTTTGCGCTCTCTCCACAACCAACATCCATCCCTGTCTCTTCAACATATATTGTCATTCTCTATGAGCGCCCTCTCTTGTTGATTTTGTGATAAAATTGCAATCAGCAGCGACCACAACAATAAAAACATTTGCCACCCAAAAGTAGCTCAACTACATAATATATAAAACATATGCATATACTTATATATAAATATACAACATACATTAATACAAGGTGCGTATGCAGCAACAGCAACAATATTACCGAAAACAACAATCGTACTGTGGCTAAAAATTGTTATAGTAAAAAATAGAACGTGTGAGAGAAAGAAAACCCGCGTAGAAATTTTGATGACGTCTTCATCAAGATACCGATTAATGTTTTATATTCAAGTCGAAAGTAGAATAGTATGGCATGATATCGTAACGTATGTAGAGTGTGGTACATAGTTGGAGCCTAGCTATCTATGTACACGCTTACATACATGCACACATACTTACTTACTACTGTTTGGTCGACGACCGGTATTTTTTAGTCCCACGTAGTAGCCCAGCATGCCGTGATACTGCTTCTGCTGTTGATTAACAGTAACAACAACTACATGTACAGCGGAAGCAGCAGAAGCAGCAACCTAGAAGAAACTAGCAACAGCAATATAAAAAGTGTAGCTGTCAAGCGAATCGTGATGTGTAGTCAAATTTGAATAGCCAGCAAACAGTTGACAGTGAACCAACAAGAAATTTCATTTGTACCTGTCCAATGTGTGAATGAGGCATGCCTCAAGAAGAACATTGAAAAAGGTTAAAAGAACATATGGATATTGGTCTTCGAGGAAAATAGTATCATGATTTGAAGTTTTTAAACAAAATAAGTAAACACACGAATTAGATCAATTTTGTAATGGAACCTATTAAAAGGAGGATTTATATAATCTAAGGCCACAACCTTAAATATTATCAATGGAAATAAAAGATAGTTTCATTAAAAGTATTAAAACGAATAGCAGTTGGGATTATTTTAAATCAGAACTGTTAGAAAAATATGTTTCATGTTAATAAACAAATAACAATGCAAAAATAAATATATATTTAATTGGAACTTAAGTTAGGCGTTTTTCTAAATGTTAATCCTAACGATGCATTCCTTCTCCTTTTGGACAGCTTGCCTTAACGCTTGCTAATTTTGCATTGTAAAATCTATGATGTTGCTCCACTGTACACAACAGCGTACACGAAATTTGATTTGAATATACAATTTGACAGCAGGCAGCGCGCGCGGTAACGATAGCAGCAGCAGCCGCCGATTTTGTTCCTTGCCTTTTCCAACCTACAAACAGAGCATCACTCACTCACCTGGTGAGCAAATAGGAGAACACATAAGCGAATGGAACGACGCACAAAAGTGTGTGCAAAAAGTTAGCGTGCAACTTGTTCGATACCTTCGTATGCCTAAATATACTTTAACTTAAAATAGTATAGTTTATTTTAGAATAATTTGCATTAAATTATAATTTAATTATTGAATTAAAAATATTAAAATAATGGAATATTGACACGTGTGTCAGTTCTTTTGGTCGACAGTGTAGCACTTGTGCCGTTTTGTCGACAATGCGCGCGCTCCCTTTCGCTCTTTCTCTCTCTCACACGCGCTCAAGCCGCAGCCGCACTCAATCACACATACACACACACACACATGTTTGCTTTTTGCAACACACACACACACACACACATACATATATAATCGCACGCATACTCACTCATATTTGGCTCTCTTTGCTTATATATTTTTTTCTGTTTTCAGTGGTTGTGCAAGAAGAAGCAGCAACAGTCAGGCAAAATACCTGAAAAAATAAACGGTAAAACGAAGAAGGGGCGACAGCGAAGCAACAGCAGAGGCGAGTCAAGGCAGCGCGCTAAAAGTTTATTGTAAAAATCAAAGTAAAAAGCACAAAGTGATTTTTTTGCTGCTTTCGAACGAACAAACGTTAAACAAAACATAAAACAATAAAATATCAAAATGGTGGAAGCAATAGAGTGGTGGAGAACGGCTGCGTGAGCAGCGCCGAGATCTGAGCGCCAATTATAAAATAACAACAACAACAAAAGCAGCAGCCGCAGCAGCAAACAGTAATAAGAAGAAGCAGAAGAAAAAGAAGAGCGAAAAGCGAGCGCGCAACAGCCGCTGGAGGCGCAAGAAAAAAATCAAAGTAAAACATAATTTAAATAAAATTGTAGTTGGAAGAAAAATATCAACAAATAGCAGCGAGTGGAGAAGTTGTGTAGTATCAACAACAAACGCATCACAACAACAACAACAACATCAAGGAACAGAATAATGTACGGAAAATCCAAGACATCCGCGGTGCCGTCAGATGCACAGGCAAGAGAGAAACTGGCGCTATATGTTTATGAGTATCTGCTGCACGTGGGCGCCCAGAAAGCGGCACAGACATTCCTCTCGGAGATCCGATGGGAGAAGAACATAACGCTGGGAGAACCTCCGGGATTCTTGCACACCTGGTGGTGTGTCTTCTGGGATTTGTACTGTGCAGCACCAGAAAGGCGTGACCAGTGCGATCACAGCTCTGAAGCGAAGGCCTTCCACGATTACGGCTTTGTCAGTTCCGGCTACGGTGTCAATGGCATCGGACCCGGTGGACCACACAATGCTGGTGGCCCAGCGCCAAGTCCCCTCGGCCAGATGCCGCCGGGTGGTGATGGCGGCCCGATGGGGCCTGGAGGACCGATGGGTCCTAACTTTTTCCCAAATTCGACAATGCGGCCGTCGCCGCCAACGCACGCCTCGAGTCCACAACCGCCACCGTCGCAGATGATGCCCGGACAGCCACCGTTTATGGGCGGACCCCGATATCCAGGAGGACCACGGCCCGGAGTGCGTATGCAAGGAATGGGCAATGAGTTCAATGGCCCTCCTGGACAACCTATGATGCCTAACAGTATGGACCCAACAAGGCCCGGTCCTGGTGGCGGGATGGGTCCGATGAATCCGCGCATGAATCCCCCGCGCGGCCCTGGCATGGGCCCTATGGGCTACGGTGGTCCGGGTGGCATGCGGGGCCCAGCGCCTGGTGGTCCTGGTGGCATGCCGCCAATGGGCATGGGTGGTGGAGGCGGAAGACCGCCACAATGGCAGCCAAATGCATCGGCCCCTATGAATGCATACTCGTCATCATCGCCGGGTAACTACGGACCCGGCCCTGGATCAAATGGACCACCCGGACCCGGTACGCCAATCATGCCTTCACCGCAAGACAACACGCAAGGCGGTCCCGTCGGCGGACCCGGCGACAGCATGTACTCACTAATGAAACCAGAATTCCCAATGGGTGGTGGACCTGACGGTGGAGGCGGCGGAGGTGGACCCGGCGGCATGGGTCCTATGGGTGGTGGTCCTAATTCGATGGGACCGGTACTTAACGGTGGAGGCGGAGGACCAGACGGTACTGGACTCGATGGCATGAAGAATTCACCAGCCAATGGTGGACCCGGTACGCCGCGCGAAGACTCCGGTAGTGGCATGGGCGATTACAATTTGGGCGGCTTCGGCGGTCCGGGCGAAAATGATCAAACGGAATCAGCGGCTATACTCAAGATCAAGGAGAGCATGCATGAAGAGGCCAAGCGGTTCGAGAAAGACACAGATCATCCGGACTACTTTATGCCATAACAACACCAACACCAGCACCATCAACACCAGCAACATCTCAGCACGATGGCAGCAGCGGTAGCAGCTGTTGTCGCCGCTGCAGCATCAGGTGGAAGCGGAGCGAGTAGCGCCGCCTCCATTGCAGCAGCAGCGCTTGGTGCGGCAGCTTCCAACCTGTTGAGTGGCGGCAGCGTCGGCGGTACCAATACAAGCGGCAACAGCAGCAGCAGCAGCAACAACAATAACCAATCTGGCAATCCGACTGTGCCCTCTGGCGCGCATTTTGCAAAGGAACTCAATTTCTAAATAAGACGGTAGTGAAAATCCTTCGAGCATGAACAGAAAGTAAAAGTAAATAATAGAATGAACACTAAACTAATTATGATTAAATATGTAATAGTCCAAAAAGGAAGAAAAACTAACGAAAGCCCATGGCGTATTGTGAAATTGTAAACCGAAATCAACACAACATAGAAAACAAAAATAGAAGAAAATAAGAACCAAATGGCAAATGAAATATTAATGTTCCCAAAATTCAAATTGAAATGCAATATATAATAACCGATTCGAAGCGAAACGGTTTAAAAAACAAGAAAGCGACCAGGTGGCATCGCTCGCCAGCGGCTCTATGGGTGTCCGTGGCGAGGCCGCAAAACCACAAAAACCCCAACACAAGCAAATCTACTTAAATGCAATGCAATTAAATGAAAAAAGCAAAAACAACAGCAGCATCTACAGCAACAACAACAACAACAACAATAAGTTTAGCAAGTCTTTTGATTAGTTTAGTTGCAAGAAGTCAACACTGTAGCCTCCATTTTTAAACACTCACACACTCTCTTTATACACACACACACACACGCAGTCTGTTCACTAATATTTTTGTTTAGCAATATTATCAGTTTTACTTGCTCTTTACATAGAAAACAACAACAACAAATTATAAAATATTTAACAGCTACACCATCTATGTACATTTTTTCTGTTTTGTGTGATTTTTGCATATATTTACTTATATAAAATTATAAAATAAAAGATACCTTAGAATATATAAATATTATAAATAATAATATTGTATTGTAGAAACAAGAGAGATGGCAACAAGATGAATTTTTGGTTAAGCAAGTCTTAAAGGCGCAACATTGAGAGGATGCAGACACAAACAGAATAAGGAGAGAGAGAGAGAGTATTTATAATATGATAGAATGGAAGCTGTCGTAGTAGCGAAGGATGACAAGAGAGAGAGATAGAGAGAGAGAGGAGGAGGAGCATAGTTAGCATTATTATTGAAGAAGATGTATATGTAGTATGTAATAAACACACACCCAAACACAGTATAGCGTAAAGCTCCGTTGCACAATGGGCAATATCCTTTGTATGTCTCTGTGTGCTCTGTCGCATTCGTTTTCCTCAGTGTACGTTTTGAATTGTTTAAGGTGTCTTTATGTATGTATGTAAATTGCGCTTTACCATTTTATGATTGTATGTATGTTCTGTGTGAAACAAACAAATTGTTAATTAAGTTCCTTCAACTGCCCCCTGGCAGCAACGAGCAATATTTATAATTTATCCATTTTTTCGATTTCCGAAAACTTCTTCGACTTCGTCGACATTGTGCATTAGGGCAGCAAAATAAATATATATATATACAGATTGCATATATATCGCAAAACAGCAGCTACATATATAGCTAGCTCTAAGGACTTAGCTGTTTAATATGCATATAAATATATATATAGTATATTTATAAATATTCTATTACTTAAAGCAGGCAGCAGGCAACAAATGTAGCAACCTAACCTATAAAGTTTACTTCGAAAATATCACATTGAAATAAAAGAAAAAAAAAAAAAGAAAACTGTACAAAAGTTAGTTAATGTTGGCTGTGGCTGCGCAGCTGATGTTAATAATATACATAAAGTATATATACAGATATATTTGTAGAATATATATATGAATTAATAATAGTATATACATACATACATATGTCTGTGCTTGCATCTTTTTCTCGACACAGCACATTCACATAAATAAGAAATAAAACCAAGAATCCGTAGAATTTAGATTTGAATGCTAACTTATAGGCGTAATACGACAACAACAACAGAAAAAAAAAAAAAACTAAACTTAACTAAACTAATATATTAAAAACAAAGGCAAATCAAAATGAAAATGAAAATTCTTTGCATTATTGATGAAATACCCTTCCCCCAAAACACACACACACACACTGATCAATTGATAGCAAAAATCAATTGAAAATAAAATACAAGAAATTCTATTTTAAATATTGTATGTATATGTTTAATGTGTCGGAATTTGAAATATGTACGCGACAGATTTATATGGCATGTGTGTGCAGGCAGCATGAATTATTATAGATTATAGAAAGGATGCCTGATCGCGATCGATCCGTACGAGGGCAACACTTAAATAGTATATAAGTTAAATCTATTATTATTATTATTATCGCTTTGAGTTGAAGCGTTTCAATTGCTGGAATTATTTAAATGTATGTATGTTTAATGACGCGACGTTTAGCAGACAAACATAAAAAAACAGCAACAAATGAATATAAAAGATTTCAACAGAAATAAAAAGCCCAGAAAAAATTGAAAAAACCCAATTGATTATAATAACAAAAGAAAAAAAAAAAAAAAACAACAAAACAAAAATATGTTTAAATAAGTATTTTAGTGTTAATTATACAATTTACAAGAACACGAACACGAAAACAAAAACAACAATATAATATAAAATGAAATAAAGTTTTAAAACAATATTTGTAAAAAGTATAAAGACAAATTGTATTAATTTCTATAAACCGCTACTAAAGCGATTAGTTTGTGATATATTTGTACATATAGTATATATACTATACAAATCGAATCATGTCGTAGATTATGTTATTAACTCCGGAAACTGTTTCTATTAGGCCCGAGTCTGATAATTAGACATCGGCAGGCAACGATCTCATAATTGGCATAATTTTGTATAGAAATGCGTGTTTCCCCGGCGAACCCCAACGCAGACAGCAGACAAAAAAATTGCCGTGGCACACGCACAAGTTCACAATTTTTAAAGAAAACTGACAGAGGTAATGGTAATTGCGGGCGGTGATTTACAGTGTTACAAAGTATGCACAATCAATAAGAAAACCCAACGATTATATTATATAAAAGGAAGCATGGCAGAATTTTGAGTCTTCGATTTTTTATTAGAAGAGACCAATATATGATACATACTAGCATATTTATTTAATTGTAGACGGCGACATTTTATCGCAAATAATAATCAGTTCACTGTGCGTTGTCGGGGCAACGGACACTTGCCTTGATGGCATACACAAATGTCCACACGGAAACTAATTACATTGACCAGTGGCCGTTGTCCTGGTGCAGTCAGTGCTGATAGCGTAGTCAATCAATAATAAGCATTTTCTGATTACGTCGCACCACATATGCAGTCTCCTAGAAATTAAGTGAAGTCAATGCTGCAAAGTGGCGTCCTGCCTTTACAGTTGCCTGGGATGGGCAAGGAACGTAACGGATACAAGTGAAGACATTTACCCCGATGAGCCGCCAATGACGGTTGCGCTACCCACGAATTGCCTGACCTATCGCCAAATTGCAGGTGTCGGTGTTGTCGCTGGATCAGCACCAGCACGTCGTGTACCAGTCCTTTTCTCTACAAGCCGTGGACTCTATTTGCGAGTGGCCCAACCAGCAGAAGGCACTGGAATGCAAAGTGGACAGCAGTACGACATAGCTTTCTGCGATTTGGAAAGATGGGTAAGTAAACCGTTAACAGTTTTCCATAGTTCCGTGACTCATCCAGTGTGTTTTCCTTAATTCAGAGCACCAATCGCGCAAATGTAATTAGTCTGGAGGACACGTTTGGCCAGTTACAGCTTCAGCCACCGAATAGTCAACAACAAAGGGTGTGGCCAAACATTGGGGTACACAACATACAACGTTAGGATTTTGGCCGGTTCACAATTCTTAATAATAATAATTTAAAATCTTTAATAACTTGGCGATTTGATAACAATTTATATCAAGTTATTTCGACCAGCACAGCACCAGGACTAAGGTGTTATCAAATCATTAAGTGATCCTCCTGAATACATTTTAAATACGATAGTTAAATTGTGTTCCATTTATGCAGTGTTGCTGGTCAGTGACGCCATTAGAAACTCCATTTTATTGAGAAAACTCTTTCCCTCAATCTTGTCAAAACGCACCTGTAAATAAAACAGTAAAATTGGTTTATAAATGAGGAAACTGTAATTCAATATGTTAGAAAATACCTCTTTAAAATTGCCACCCAGGTTCTCCCAGAACTTTTCAGGAACCAATGGACTCGGAAAAAAGTCCTGACGTGGGCTGCGTGCTATGTAAACCTTGACATCAATTTGAGGATCGCAACGAATCTGAACGGCAATCATGCGATCGCTATTTGGCGAGGCCAAAAGACAGGAGCTGGCATTGCCCAGGGGTTCCACCTTTCCGATTCCCAGATGATTGCTATTCGAGAGCACGGTCCAGGCCATGCAACGGGCCAGGCTGACCAGGCTACCGATTTGGTGGGAGTTAATCTGACACAGAATAAGATCGCGGAGTTCCTGTGGCTCATAAGACAGTCGCATGACGCGACCATCGCGGCAGATACATTTAAGCGACCGCTCTTTAACATGAATAACCAGCGAGGTGCGGCCAATAGCATCATATCCGTGTGATACAATATTTATTTTCACGCAGGACATGGTGGGACTATTCATGGCATTCCAATGTGAAACAATTTGTGGATCCTTGACGTCGCGTGCCAATGTATCAAGCACATATTGTGTTCGCTTGCGCATGAAAATGTGCTGAGCCTGGGCTATGATTTGTTCGAGTATTGTCTGTGTTTTGGTCATCTCGAGCAGAGCTTCGCGATCCGTGGCTGTGGGACCGGCAATCATGCGCTTTTTACTCGGCCCAAGCGGA
The DNA here is from genome assembly GCA_018901885.1 of Zaprionus kolodkinae. NCBI lineage: Eukaryota > Metazoa > Arthropoda > Insecta > Diptera > Drosophilidae > Zaprionus > Zaprionus kolodkinae. Next base: position 7,917,064 of record JAEIFM010000498.1, on the reverse strand, counting down.
GCACTGGCCGGATGCGGGAATGGATGATGCGAGTTCTTGTAGTGTACTTCACGCAACAGCTGATGCAGTGAATGTTCTAGCACGTGGTCGTGGTCATTGATGGGCGCCGGTTGGTTCGAATCAAAACTGGTTGAGTGGCATAGCGAGATGATAAGTTGAATGTTGGGCAGGAGTGTTGCTCGAATCTGATTTGCAATCACTACGTGGGGAATGGGTGCCTGCAACTGAATAGCCTCACGTGCCAGTTGCGCAAATAGCTCCTTACAGAAGAGCACATTTTGAGCGAACTCTAATGTCTTTTGCCATACGCCAACCTGAGCTGTTATGTTAGGTCCATGGCCCATAAGGTTAACCTAAAAAATAATATTATTTTAAAAACAAGTATATGGAAGCAAACAAAAAACTTGCCTGCGCGGTACATAGATCTTCTTGATCCTTTTGTGTAATAACTTTAATGTAGGCAACACCTTGCAACTCCGACGGGACAATGACACGCAATGCTGAGCTAGCTTTGAGTTGCATCCCATTGTTGGTACTCGTGTTCCCACTCGAAGATGATGCAGTCGCAATCGCACTTCCTCCAGAACTCTCCTCATCCAATGCATCCTCTGCCTTGGTTACTTCAAAAGTTCCGCTCATTCCGAATTTGGAGCCCGCCGTCCTGTAACTTAGATCGCCTATGATAGCACCGTTTGACACTTTTTTGAGTCGCCAGTTTTGGCGCAGGCGCAGCAATTCAATGTGGAAATCGGATGCATTTCGACTACGCTGTTCGCTGTGTGCATTTCGAAGCCTCTCAGCACCACCAAGCAAAACTTGGGCAGCCTGTGAAATTGCTTTTTTTCGGCTATAAACCTGTACAATGGGTTTTGTGTCATCACCCTCTTCAGGTAAAGGGTCCAACACAAGATAACGCTTTTCCTTGGCAATTGAGATGACATCAGAGAGTACACAGATTTCCGTGTATGCATCCTTTAATTTGTTGCGAACTGAATCCCACGGCCAAAGGCTCTCTTGGAATTGATTGGCATCCTTATCCTCTTCCGCAGCAGCTGCAGATTTCTCCTCCTTTTTAAGATCATCCAGTGACGTTTTGCTGAAATCTATGCGAGCTGCGCACTTTGCTAGACTTTCTGATAGCGTCGGAGGCCTGAAGAGAGCAACTTGTTGGAAAAAAAACTTGGCATTTGGAAAGATTTTCTGCAGCGCCAGCCGCACTTACGGTTGATACAGCTCTGTGCCATCGTAAGCAATCTCACGTATCTGGTTTTCACACGTTGTTTCCACCGATATATTAACCGAGTTGGACATGTTTACTAACTTAATCTTCAAGAGCCGGGCTCATTTGTATTTGCAAATGCAAGGCAAAAAAATACCAGGCTGGCAGGGTTGCCTTGATAGCTCATAGCTTATTTGCAGATATCGATAAGACCAATGCAACACTCATTTATTCAAAACAAATATCGATATCTATGTAAATGACATTGACGTTTTACAACACTGCGACATTACTTTCATATTTTTGTTGATTTCAATTTTGGACTCTCAAGTATATTTCGCGACAATGTTATTTCTAAAAAATAAGGAAAATACTCTTGATATAGCTAATTACACGATAATTATACCCAGCATTTGTGTGGGTAATGCTGCGCAATTGGCATGCGACCTGTTGATTGCCTCGAAAGAGCTAAAACGCATTGGAAGTTTGGCACATCCTGCCCTAATACCAGTTTATGGACCGTCAGCATATCAACATGAGCCCAATGAAAGGGTGGCATCGTGTGAATTGTACGAATCAAAAGAAAATAAGCTTCTCGTAATACAGTTCCGTGCTCCATTAATTGCAAAACATACGAAAGAGTTTCAAAATAATCTTGTGGAACTCCTGAAGCCGGCACGACGCGTAGTCATATTAAGCGGAAGCTTTGGATTTGAGCGGCGGGTCATCGAGGATTCGCCTTGGGCCTATCGAGCAAGTGACAACTTTAAGGCAGCTCATGCTGCTCAGCTGGGTAACGGTGCGCTTGTCAAGTGGAAGGAGCACACAGGCGAGAACATCTTTGGCGGCGGCAATGCCCTACAGCTGTACAATGCATTTTCAGCGCAGCAGGTGCCGGTTATGCTGCTCTTCCGTTACTTGCTGGAGGGCGACAACTCCACAGACGCATCATTGATTTTACGTGAACTGAACGAACTTTGTAACGATTTCCTGCAGCTACTCGATCACGGTGACGGAAGCTTTAAGTTGACTGTGCCGAAGTCCTGGAATCTGCTGTTTGGAAACGATGTAACTGAGTTACTTTATTAATTTTAAATCATTTATTTCCTGTTATAATTCGTTAATAAAGGCTAATCTTTTGGTGTAGGATAATAGAGATTGCTCGCACAGTGTTCTCGAAAGTATTCACTGCCCAGCTCTTCGTACTGGGCGCGTGTAGTGAGTGACTCCTCCTTTGCTTCAAGACAGGCACCCAGCCAAGCACTTAGCGTAGGATCATTCGATTCAAAAATTGCGAAAGTTGACTGGAATGGCCGTAGCTCCAGCAATTCTTTGGATAACCTCTCTTTGAGCCCGGGGAACTGGGCACAACTGCCCGTTAGGTAGACATGATCCACGAGACGTTGCTGCTCTGCAGCCGGAAAGAGTTTTAAAACAAATGCAATGAGCTCTGCCAGACCAGCCTCTGTACACCCAATCATGCTCGGTTGAAAGAGAATCTCTGGCACTCGTATGGCCTCCAACCCAAAATGTAGCTGGTAGTTTTCAGCAGCATTGAGAGCCTGTAAGGCGGCGTTTGCACTAGCATCATCAACATTGGCATCATAGTGGTTAAGAATTTTCTCATACTCGTTCATCTGCTCGTTTTCTGCATCCGAATCACTATCATCATTGTAGCGATTAATCCGCTTGTACACATCCCAGTCATTATCATTCATACCGAAACCGTCGTCTTCGTCGTCAGCACCAGCCGCTTTGCGGCGTTTTTCGCTGCGCGCCAGCGTTGAAATAATGCGCATCCTTTCTTGGGCCGCATGTGTATGCCGCTTAGCTTGCTCCGTGCGTTGCTGTTGACGCGCCTGCTTACGTCGCAGTAGTTCTTCGCGCTTCTCTCGTAGTTCCGCTAACCATTTGTCTTGAGGTACACCGTCCGGCGGCTTGGTCATCTTATCTAATTTATCCTGCTGTTTGTTGGGCCGTGGTGCTGCCGTTGCGCGATCTTTGATACGCTTTATGCGCGCACTTACAGTGGCCATTATCTGGTCCAGTTCCTCTATGTTCGAAATCTGCTGTTGCTGTAGGGCTCGCTCGAATTTTTGTAGCTTCTGTTGCTCGTAGAGCTGCCTCAGTTTGCGCAAAACCTGCAGCTGATCCTCGTCCTCTTGCATCTTCTCACGTTCACGCCGATTCTTGATGTCCAGCAGTCGCATTGCAAGCTCTCGACGTTTCTCCTGTTTTTGTTCCGCTGTCAACAGAGCGTTACTCGCTGTAACCGGATTATAGGGTAGCTGAATCTTCATGATGTTTGCCTCGTAATAATCCAACTGTGCCCACTTCAGCAGCTCCTCCCTGTAGTCAAGGGCAATGTGACAGTGCTCGTGCACCAACTTTTCCATGCGGCTGGCTATGGCATTTAGATGAACCGGATACTTCATTTGCATTAGCCGAAATAAATAATTTGTGATATGGAAGCCACCGACATTAAGGCGTCGCACATGCTCTAATTGCATTCGTCCAGCTAGTACGGGAATCACGTGCGTGGTGCTATATCCAAAAGATATAATGAGAGCATCTTCAACATGTTTATGTTGTTTCTGATGATGCCGCCAGCTGTAAAGTGCGTCGATACCATAGGAGACTCCCGGAACACTGTAACACTCGAACAACAGCTCACTCATTTGGCGACGACATATGTTGGGATTGGCCAATGCTTCGGTAAGCACCAACGGATTACCAATACTATCCTCTCCGTCAAAACCCATTTTGCTAAATATATAGTCAAATATTTGTTCCTGATGATTCCAGTTGGTAACAATATTTCGCTCAAACGGTGACTTCAAATGAGCCCTGACTGCCTCGATGTTCGTTATGTCATTGCCCACCTGTATCTCTCCCACCTCGATGGATGGGGCTGCAGGAGCATTAGACGCGTCAGGCAGTTGGTTGTTATCCTTCTTTCTATCCTTTCGTGGTTTGGTGAGAACATTGCGAAAACGTAGCTCCGGTTCCTTGGAATTGTGCCAGCCGACGCGGCATTCGTAGGATCCATTATCAATAACTAGCATGCGCTTTGGCGCAGTCATTATTCAGTTTACTTTTTGTTAAAGCGGCTTCTAATGTTTTGTTTACCATTCACTTTACAGAGAAGTGTTGAACAATGTGACTGCGCCGATAACGATAAATTGTAGCAAACATCTAACATATACCATATTGTCTAATGAATAATATAAATGGTCACTCTTGCAAAGTGTGCTAATGTCAACTTTTAGACCATGAACTTATGAACATGTTTTTTCTTTAAGACTAGAGTTTTGGCAAATATTTAGTATTAAAATACGTCAGTCCTAATAGGCAAAAGTTTCCTTCAATCCTAAAAAACACGAATTATACCCAACGGGTCAAACGAAATTTAAAACATTGAACTGGTTCTATTTTAAATCTCCTCAATCATGTCTTCAGTGTTGGAAAACATTTAATGATGATGTGGAATTTACGAATTGGATTGTTGACTAAATTAATTTGACCGTTCAAATATATACAAGAATATGGACATAACGCAGCTTTTTAAGGCCAGCGTTATGACTGTGCGACTACAGCGTAAGGCTGAACTGGCGGCAAATAAAGGTAAATCACAGGACAAACAGCAACGGTCGACTGCGAAGGGCAGCGCTGGATACAAAGACTTTGCGAAACAGGCGAAGGATGTGTGCAACGATATAACCACACTCCGTAATGTTTTAATTGAGAATCGAATAGCATACATGCGGATTGGACAACACTTGAAGAGCGCTACCCACATGACGGATGCTCAACGGGATTGTATCGATCGGGAATCGGAGAAATTCGTCACATTATGTACTCAACATTTGGCCAATATGCGAAGAGACTTCAAGACAGAAAATCGAAAGCCGCAAGAACGTCAGCACATCGAAGCAGTGATCCAGTTGCTGGTCAGCTATTTGCATAGCGTGGAACAGATATATTTGGATCAAAAGAAATACCGTGTACAACACGAACTAGAGACTTATAGACTTCTGAAACTGGCGGCCGACAAGAAGAAGATTCCAGTGCGTCCAGCCGGCGCCGATAGCGGAAAGCTGGTCAAACGGCAACTCAGCAATGGAAGCACCAACAGCAACGAGGAAAAGGAAACGCATTTACAAGATGATGACGAAGACAACGATTGGAACAACGACAGTTGGACGGAATGGGACGATGATCAAGATCCAGAGGGACAGCCTTTGGTTAATGATGATGGTGATAGCAGCAATAAAATCACTAACCAAGTGACACAACCTAGGACGCGCACGCGCAAACGCAGCCGACCGGCAGGACAATCAAGCACAGACTCCTCAGCAAAGGTGGCGCTTGACGAGGATATACAAAAGACCGAGCAGCAGAAGGAAAACGATGAGGATGCCTTAAGTGCCGAAGACATACAGTTATTTGAAGCTGAAAACGTGCACATGTACAATCTGCTTCAAGGCATATCCGAAGAAGTCGAGCAAATCGGCAAAAACGTCGTGGATATAGCACAATTGCAGGACATTTTTACAGAGAAGGTACGAAAATATAAACAAACAGTAATACTAATAATAATTAATTACTTTAAACAAATTTATTGTTTTGCAGGTGGCAATGCAGCAGCACAATATTGAGCGTATTGTGAGCGCTGTTGTGGGTTCCACGGAGAACGTCAAGGATGCCAACGAGCAAATTCGTCAGGCTACACAGCGCAATGCTGGACTTCGTGTATGGTCTTTGTTTTTCTTGTTGGTCATGTCATTCTCATTGCTTTTCCTGGACTGGTACTACGATTAAATTGCAAGTTTGTTTCGTATAACGATGCATAGTAAAAACTCAATATTATTTGTTATCGTACTAAAACATAATTTGTTTATTACATAATTCATATTTAGAAAAAAAAAATTAAATAAAAAAGAAAAGTAAATTCATATTTATAGATGAAGCTGCGGATAACTAGGCAATTGTAGGTTTGAAACTACCGTAACACTAACAACTAAATTGAAAATAATTAAGTTAATTACTTTACGTATATTAATACGTATTTGTAGGCAATGATCAAGTACATTATTCTCACAAACTTTACCAATCCATCAGGCTAGGTCAAACCAATACTCAAATAATTGGAGTGCCTTAGTATCCTTAGCTATTCTTTTAAACTAGAGTTTATCTACTGACTCTGGCTTATTTTCATTAATTTAAAAAACACAAGTCATAGTGAATTTTCATAGATGTACATATATGTATGTTAAATACATTTTATTATATCCTGGGCGTCATTCTTAACATTAAATGAGTAACCACTCAGATTTTACAACTAAACTTGAGTTCATGATAGTACAATTATTAAGTAATTTAGTGTGTGTGTGTGTGTGTGCTTAGAATCTAAGTGTATGCATTGAATGCAGTCTGCAACAGTTTTTCATGTGCTCGCTTTTCTCTCTCTTTGTTTATTTGTGTGTATATGAAAATGGAAGCCTTTACTAGGTGTAAACTAAATTGTAGGATTGTGTTACCGCCCCTGGATTTGTATAGACTAAATAATAAATTGGCGCCAATTGTTATGTGGAATCGACAATCATATCGAGCGATGGTGCAATGCTACTCTCCACCATTTCCACTGAGCCCGGGCAATCCTCACTGATGATACTCCCACAGACGCTGTTGCCGCCGTTGCAATTGCTCAGCGGCGTCATTGGCAGTGAATCCTCGCTAGACGCAGTTACTGCAATTGGTGTGGCCGGATTCTCTGCTTTGCTGGACACTGGCACTGCGTGCTTATCGTTGAGAAATACGCCCAGCGGCAGGTGTGTGTTCATATGCGCTGCATAAAGAAGCAAATAATAGATTAATTTCTGATAATACAATTACCAATTTGCCATCGCCAAACTACTTAATAATAAAGCTGGTGCAAGTGTTACTATGCATTCTCAATCAGGCAGGTACATGCTGCGCTCTATTCAGTTTGTATAAATTATAATTTAATACAATAATAATTATTAATCTTAATTAAGTAAAGCTAGCAACTACAATGTGATCGATTCTACTTAAGATTGAATAGCTGGCCCTTTTTTTTACTACTTATAACTTTACCGCGATAACTCGTAAAATGCAGAAATGTGCGTGGACAGTGTTTGCACTTGTAAAACTGATCGCTGTTGTGAGTGCGTCGATGTTTGCGAAATTCTTTGATACTCGCGAACGTCTCCTCGCATTCTTCGCATTGGAATCCCCGTTCTGGAATAAGATAAATTCAACGCTTTGTATCGTATGCATTTACGTTAAGATCATAACATGGAATCAACAGCAACATAAATAGGTTCCGACAGTGGGTTGGTGCTGTTTGTATAAAAAATTACACGCATATTTTTTGAAAGTCCGTGCTTTGGGGGTAATGTTACATAAATAACGTAAAAAACGAAACACATAGTGGAATTACTCCAATTACATATATAATCTGCTTGTCTTTCATAGACTAAAAGCTCGAAATTAAAGAAAACTAATCAATATGAATTTTTAAAAATTACTAAAAGTGCTCTTGGATATTGTGTAGCATAAATTGAAATTTGATATTCAATATTTCTAACTCATAATAACTAAACATACTAAGTAGTAAACAAATAGGGATACATTCAATAGTCTGAGAATAAATTAAAACTAATAATACCTCAAACACTCTTAATTACTGTGTGATCTAAGTGTACAATGTTTGTTAAATATTGAATATGTTTGATAAAATACATGCTGAGTTCATTTGCATAGAATATTCATAACTATCGTTATGGGTCTTAATATAAGTGTAAATTCCACCTTTTTCAATTTTATATTCTAAGCAAATGTGTATATAGTTAAAGCGAAAATCGTATAATCTTTCAGTTCCGAAATGTTGGGCTTAATTAATCATGTTGTTAAGTTAGTTTATTTCTAATTAGTTCAAGCAATTTAATCTAAAGCTGTGTGCTAAATCTGCGTGGCTTGCTCGATATGTGCGAAAATTAAATATAACTATAAATAGTTTTTTGCCTCAATTTTAATTTATATTAAGAAATATAAAACAATTTTTATAATACTGAAATTTAACCGAATCGGTTCAATAAAAAATAAGTTATTCTGAAATCAAAGCCGTATTGCATCTCTGAATAAGCATATTCCACACGTCTATCTCAGGCGTTAATATTTAATATTTCGTTAATATTTCATCATCTAGATTCTCCTAGATTTACCTTTCGAGCAAACAATCACCGCAGTATAAACTGTTAGCGCAACAACAATAGAGATTATGTTTGGATTATTATTAGTAAACGAAATTACAATCTACAGAACCCTTATGCATAACTATTTATAAAGAGTATTTGTATTTATATGTATGTGTACAGTTTTCGTATTATAGTTAGAATTGTAGTAGATTTGTGTATATCATAAAGCTTTGCTAGCATCCAACCGGCACCCGGTTAGCCACCGCATCCGCATGCGTGCGAGCACCCAAAAACTTACCACCGTGAAACTTAATGTGCGTCTTCAAGGCGCTCTCCGTACCAAATTGTTTACCACACTCATCACAGGTATGCGGCTTGATCAGCTCATGGACGGTGAACTTGTGCATGGCCAATTGTTTGAATTCCGGAAACCGCACCCAACACTCGTTGCACTCATAGGGCCGACCCTTTGGCTCATGTGACTTCATATGGTTATCCATGTCGGTGCGTTTCCTATAGCCACGTTTACAGATGCTGCACACCCACGGCATGGTGGCCTGCGAGTCATGTGCCAGTTGCTGATGCTTGCGCAGTGAAATTATGTTGGTGAATCCCTTGTCGCAGACGACACACTGATGGTTACCACGTAATTTACCCATTTGCAACAGAGACGTTGCACTCGTCTCCATTGTTGATGACGATGGCGATGAGGAGGGCGACGGCGATGCTGTTGCTGTTAGCATTGTTGTCGCCATTGCCGTTGTCGTTGATGCAACTCCTTTGGCTGTTGCAGCGCTTGTTGCTGTTGTTGTTGTTGTTGCTGTGTGAGAAGTGCTAACAACGCAACGCTTACGAAATTGTCGCAACGTGGCTGTCGTCGAGTCCGGTTCAGATTGCTCTGGCGATGGCAGCGTTATGTGCGGCGTATTGCACAGCGGTTGCGGTGAAGGTATCGAGCCAATTGTCGATGGAGGCGTCAATACCGTAGGCGGTGGTTGCAAGTTGCAAGCAAGCTCCTCGTACTGTTGCTTTCCATTTGCCGTAGATGCATGATGATGTCCACTGGCAGACGAACCTGTAGCAAAAAAAGCAAAAAAAAGAATAACAAATCTTTCTAATATATAGTTCCTGCTGTGATACTACTTACAATCCTCGCAGTCGGGGCAGCACAGTATGCGCGTCCTGCGTTGCTGTGATGGATTGCCTGCCACAGTTGGGTCAAGAGCTTTACATGCACAGATTAATACCAAAGCAAGAGAGAGGGGGTGAAAGAGAGAGAGAGAGAGAGAAAAGATGAGATAGTGAATAGTGATAAGCAGCAATAAGTGTGTTAAGTAGCCCGCAATCGCACAATAAACTTAACAATTTTCTTTCAATTGACCTAAAACGAGCTAGTTCTTAAAGATATAACTAATTAGTTGGTTGAAGCTTGAGTTATAATTTTAATACGTATTAGTAAAAATCATAAGTTAATCAGAAAGAATTTACTCAGTCTTTAGGTAACAGAAAATTAAACTATGCATTTTAATAATTGAATTAATCTACTTTCGCGATATTATCAAAAACTCACCCGACATATGCCGTGATCTTTGCTGCAAACGTTTTGGTAACTGCTGCTGCTCCTCGGCCGTGGTCATTTTCAATTGCACCTCCTCCAGACGGACACCAGTAGAATTCAAGCCCTTAGAGCCCGTGTCGGACGCCAGAAGTGGCATGTGAAATCGTTGCAAATGCAAATCGAGCGAACGCTGAGAGGGAAACATTTGCGAGCATTGGCCACAGTGGAACTGCTGCAACACATGCTGGGTGAGAATGTGCTGATTACGTTTGCTGCGACCAGAAAAGGATTGCGGACAATGTGGACATGTAAAGGGCGCCACGGCCGGATGCAGTTCGATTATGTGTTGACTGTATTCCAAACTGTTTGAGAAACGTGGTCCATTCTGGCAGAAGCGACACTTGAGCATTGGCGTTCGGCCACGTGTTGGTGGCGGTGCCACAGCTGGTGGCAAACCTAATACTGTTGGTTGATTTTGTACTTGTTGTTGGGGCTGGGGTTGTTGTTGTTGTTGGGGCGACTGTCGCTGTTTGGATTGAACAAGGCGTGGTTGCTCCTGTTGCTGAGAAAGCGGCAAAGGTTGCTGACTGGCTGGCATCGACAATTGTTGCTGCTGCTGCTGTTGTAGCTGCTGGAACGCATGCAGCTCATTGGTCAATGGAGGCGCATATGAGATATGCAGCGGCGCCTGTTGAGGATTACTTGCCGATGCCACCGGTTGTGGCATCTCCGGCTGTTGAATGAGTATCATAATCGGTTGTTGCTGTTGCTGCTGCTGCTGTTGCGAGAGCAGCGTTGGCTGCTGCTGCAGCTGCTGGTGCTGCTCCAGCACATAGTTCTCATTTGTATCGAGCAGAGCGTAGCTTTCGCCGGCCAAAACTGTTGGCTGTGTCTGGTAGAGATCACTGGCATTGATGTAGTACGTTGTTGTTGTCGTTGTGGTTCCTGTGCCTGCACTATTGTTATCTACACTCTCCATACTGGTGCCGGGCATGGTTTTAATGGCCTCAAGTCCACCCACAGCAGACCATTGCAAGTGATGAGTTGCCTGCTGTCCACTTGGCAGTGCCTGTGCCTGTACCTGTGCCTGCGTTTGCCACAGCGTCTCCTGTGTTGGCATTTGAATGAGCTGCAACTTGTTGCTGCCATCGAGGGGGGCTGCAGATGGAGACGGAGGCGGAGCAATTGCTGCAACAGTTGGTGTCACTGGCGTTGATTGATACAATGCTTCGTAGCTTACGGTCTCCTGCTGCAATTGCAGCTGTTGTTGGTGCTGCACTGGCAGCACATGTTGTTGCTGCTGAACTGTCTGCAATTGTTGCTCATCCTGTACCTCTGGCAGCACCTGTTGCACTGCCGTCCCTGCCTGTTGTGTATGTTGTTGTTGTGCCGGCTGTGCTGGCTGCAAATCGTTGAGCAACTGCGTCAACTCCATCTGCAGGCTTTCCTGTGCCGCCATCGATTGCGGTGTTGCCTCAATGTTTTCAAAGCAGGGCATATCATTCTGGAATCCAATCAGCTCGTTTGTAAAGTTGCTGCTATCGAACATATTGCCCTCTTTGGGGTGCTCATCCTCCCGCCTAGGCTCCTGTTCGGTGAGCGGAGCATAATCCGCTGGCGTAAGGAACTCATCAATTGGCGTACAGACGGGCGTATAGAGATGCTCATCCTGCATTTCATTTAGTATGCCATGCAGTGTCGTCTCCACATCGTTCATTTCCACCTCCATCTTTTGTTTGGCCTCCTGCAGCTTTAGTGTCTTCTCGCAATGTTTCTCGAACTCGGCCAAAAAGTCCATAGACGAGGCTCCAGCACGTGGACGTTGTTTTGTCGCTTCATTATTGCACAGTTTGTTCTTTTGTGGCTCCGAGACTTGAGCTAAACGTTCAAGCGATACCATATCATCGTCCCCCTTATCTTCATTAGCATCTAATTTATCATCCTGGCCTCCATTTGGTTCTGCCTCAATTTTATTGCTTTCGAGTGCCACAGCAGAATTGAAGCTATCTGCTGTAGCACTCTGGCAAAAATTCTCGGAATTCGCATTGTTATTCACATCATCGGATTCGACTAGCTCCTTCGGGGGATCAGCAACTCGATGGTCTGTCTCCTCCGCCTCCTCCTCCTCGTTTGTATTAAGTTTTCGTTGCAAATCCTCATCGAGCGCATCTAATGGTATGCTCACAATTAGCTCCTGTTCCTCCTGGTCTTCCTCTTGCTCCGCAGTTGCACTCACTTCCACTTCCACCTCCACTTCGCATTCTGCAGACGGCACCTCTGGTGTCATGGATGGTTGCAATTCTGTGGATGAAGTTAACTCTTCGATTTGCACAGGACTCGCTGAGAGTATCCTTTCGGGTAGCTCATCATTTGATATGATGCTCTTCAATGGATTGACCAACTGATTCGCTTGAGACTCATTGCTTTCACTTTTCTGATCTTCTTGTGATCTTTTATCACTTACGCCTTGTGCTGTGCAGGTGTCAGGTTGATTCTCCGCTTCTTGACTGGACGCACTTGCTCTGCCCTCATCATCATTGGATGTGCTGGCTGTGATATTATTGTTGCTGCTCTGTGAAATTGATTCTACATTAGACTGTCTGGACTTTGGTTCGGTATTAGCTGTCGAAATGGACTCCATTGATTCCATAGATTCCTCAGCCTGATTAATTGCTATCGGTGTCCTTTTCACAATACGTTTCGCTCGCTTAGCTGGCACATAACTGATTGCTGTACGAGCACGTCGTCCTCGTCGCAGCACAATGTGCGATCGATTGGACCTACGTATGGGCGGATACTGTTGTTTCTCACACAGAGCTGGCGATACAGATCCCCCCGATGATGGTGGCGGCGTACCCTCGCTGGCAAAACCAAGACACGGATTAACCGATAAATCGCTGAGACGCTCCGGCGATGAATGACCCGAAGAAGTGGATGCGGAGGCGGATGTTGTGGCTGTTTCCAAATTCGTTGTTGATCCCACCGTTGTATACAAGGAACCAGAAGTCGAGCACAGTGACCACGTTTCAGAGAGTTGTTTGCGAGCCGCTTTCGTTCTCCAGGGTGCATGAATTGCTTTAAATGGCGACTTCGATGGCGTCCGTCTCCTTGTTCTTCCCTGCTGTGCCGACAAACATCTCGGCGTTGTTGTCTTCCCAGTCTCAGTCTCATTGCTCTCGTTGGGTGGCACAGAGGCAACGCGTATGTTTCGCACTCGTAGCTGAAAACGTCTTGTCTTCGGTGCAGTCGACTCATCCTCCAAAAGCTGCTCTTCGGTGCGATCTTCTGTTGCTGGTAAAGCTTCAGACTCCTCCTTCTTGGCCTGTTGGGATTTTAGAGTCAGCACCACGCGACGTTTGCGCTTCGCCATTGATTTTGGCAGTTTCATGTTATCCTGAACAGGTAAATCTGACTGTGTGGGCTGAGGCTGGACTAGTGATTGCTCTGACTGCGGCAGCTCCTCTATCGTCTCGCCTAGCCGTGACTTTTGGCTTTCGGCTATATCGTTGGCGTACTGCTGCAGACGTTGCTGCATCCGTAGGCAGCGTCGCCGGAACTTGGCCACCATTATGAACTGAGCCGTGCACTGTCGGCAAATCTCCTGGGGCAGACCATCGTTGTGTGAGATCTGCAAATAAATAAAATAAATAAATAAATATCATAGTCGAAACAGTACACTAGATACAAGTTATATAACAGTTCCATTTATTTCTGCAAATCTTTCATTATCCCAAACTAACCTCACAAATCAAAAATTCACAAACTCAGCTTATTATTATACTATGATACATATAAAGTTTATATATTAACGATTTACGTCGAAATGACGGCAGCTAAATATGAAACATGGCTCTCATTCCCAAATCAAATTAAGTCAATCGAAGATATTGCAATCGTTTTCTTTTTTTTTCATTTTTTTTATTCGAATATTGCCAACTGATTATCTCTTGTTATGATCTTGTTATTGTGGCCTATTAAAAATTATGCATTAATATAATGACATTGAAAAATGCTAAAAAGGCATTGCAAAGTTTTTTTTTTTTTTTTTTGAAAGTAAGCGATATTAAATTATACACTATTGTCTCTGGCTGCCCAGACCCAAACATCAGCATAAATATTTTATGACCAGTTAACCAAACGATGTTCGAACGGATCACCTCATATGTATTGTTGTGTGGGCCCTGTACAACTTGAGGGCTACCCAAGTGGCAAAATTGCCACTTGCCAACCAACTCGTGCTGTGATTTGGAGCAAATAATTTGTCTTTGTTTTCCAAACCAACGATTTTCAATAGACTAGGCCAATAATGAAATATTAATAGTAACAGCAACAAAAAAATAACACAAACACGAAGAGAAAAAATAATATGTTACAATCGAGTTGACTGAACAATCTTGTTCGTCACATGTGGCTCGAATTAAGATCAATATTGTAATAATTTGTTGCACAACATGTATAATGATTAGAAATTAGCTTATGATAGTTACAGAGTATTACACTATCTCTTTAACTCTCTGCATGTTATGCTTTTAAATCAATCAAAGATTATCTGTTGCATTGTTTGATAAATGACTTAAATACTTTAGATTATTTACTAGTGCCGTATACGAATAGTTTTTAAAATAATTAAGTTCTCTCCATTAAATGTAGAATATGTCAATTCAATATTCTACTGATCACTTGTTGAATGAATGATGCTAGGCTAGACTTTATCTTTGACACTGACAGCGGCGGATGTTATAGTTCAAGATCTTGTCATTGATTGATAATCATCACTTGTCATTGTGTACGTAGGAGACGCGAGGCACAACGAGGGCACTCACAGGGTCTAGGTGCAAGCAAGGGCAAGAGATCAAACTGAAGAATATTGATAAGGAGTTCATCTTGAAATGCAGAATGAAAAACTGAATGAGATTCGAAGAAGAGAAATGTAAAACAAACAAGTAGGTAAGGCTACAGTCGGGCGCCCGACAGTAAGATACCCTTCTCCCAATTTTTAAAATCCGTTACAAACGTGTAACCACTTTCATAGTTTCAAACAGAGAATTCTGCATAAATACTTCTACTACATATAGCTTACTCGCTCGCACTCACACAGCGACGCGCGTAAAGAGTAAAGCGACACGACGCAAAGTCGACGTCGGCGTCGACTGCTCAAAGCAGCGCAAAAGCTGCTGCTCGTACCGAACATTTGTACTGAAAACGTTGACTTTAATAACTTCTGTGTTATTGGTCCGATCGGATTGTAATTTGGAGATTATGTTCATATTGCATTCATCTTTATACATACCGAAGCAGAACTTTATAAGTTTAATACTTTGCTTAATAATCGTAAATAACCGATTTGCGGGGGCGGTGGGCGTGGCATCAAACATTTGATATAAACTTCACCTGCCCCGAATATATAGGAACCTTCATACCAAATTTGGTATCTCTAGCTTTTTTAATAGCTAAGATCTGTTGTCTCAAACAAACAGACGGACAGACGGACAGACGGACAGACGGACAGACAGACGGACATGTCTCAATCGACTCGGCTAGTGATCCTGAGCAAGAATATATATACTTTATGGGGTCTGCCACGCCTCCTTATGCCTGTTACATACATTTTGCACAAAGTTAGTATACCCTTTTTTGACCATTTTCAATGGTCGAAGGGTATAAAAAGGTAGACAGACAAGCAAAGCCGAAAAACTCATAAGCGATTCGCAAAACGTGATTTGGATACAGATAAGGGCATAGCATAGCGTGTATGTCTTATATATATGGTATATAAATTGTATTGACGCACCGATATATGAACTATATGGAAATTGCCTACAAGTCCCCAAATTGGCATAAAACCGTACACAATCCAACTGTGATCGTAATTTATGCATTGCTTGGAGTAGCAGCAGCAGCAGTACAGTAAAAGGGGGAGACACATGGGGGACGCAGGCGGAAATTTAACGATTACGAATGCATAAAAATCGCCGAGTCTGCATTGTCAATGAGTCCCCGAGAGTGAAAGACAGAGATAGCTGATATCGAGATACAAGTCTCAAGACTGACACGACGAAAGTAGAGACGAAGACGTGGAGGAAGTGCCGCACAGACGTTGTCAAGTGTAATATACAAATAGAACGAGTAAATTAGGTAACACCAGTTCAAAGACAGCTAAGTAAAAATAGATGTACAACGAGTATGAGTATGTGTAGGGCGGCTACTTTTTTTTGTACTTTTTAAAATGCAATCAACGGAAGAAGCCCTCGACATGCATCCCACATCATGCAATACATATATGTATGTATGTTATACCAACTAAAAACGTACGAATCATTTCGATTTCAGTCAGCGAATACGCTATAAGTATGCATAGCACATCATTTACTCTAGGATCATATAATACTTTTGCTTGTTACTTTTTTACTTTGCTTCTTTCTTTGCTGATTTTTATTTGTTTTACGCTTAAACTGCTTCTAAATTAGCAACGATTCACTAGAACACACTCGGGATTCCCAATAAACCGCGTAGGTTCAAGAGTTCATTGCAACTTTGTTGACCTAATGCGAAACTTGGTCATATAACGAGACGATATAACAATTAACAATAATAATATAAATCAACAAGTTAACTGGAAATTGCTGTCGGGTTGTTAGCCAGTTACAGTACCAATTAAATGATTGAATTTCTCCGATATTCTAAAAGTTTTAAAGATATTGCACCTTATCGAAGACCCTAAAAAATATGGTTTTTCAAAAGCTTATCTTAAAACAGCGATGCGAATCAAAGATAACTTGCAAATTAACTTAAGGTGATAAAGAAAAATATAAATGAAATTCGTTGTTTTGCATATTCGCGGAATAGTCGAGAAACCAACGATAGAAGAGAGAGAAAGAGAAAGCATGTAAAACACACATTAAGTAAGTTGAAAGGCAAAAAATTATGTAAAGGAAAAGAAAATGATCAGCTGATGTTGTCTTTTATAAAGCTGAAGCTACTGAAACATGCGGAAATTACTGAGCTTCAAATATGATATTTCAATTATTAAGAGATAAGCTTTAGAGTTCAATGTGCTATTAATTTTGCATTTTGTACTAACACAGAATAATTTGTTGGATAAATAGAAATGATGTTGGTTTAAAGGTTTTCTTTGTTTTATAATAAAAAGATGATATGCCCGAGGCAAAATTTAAGGCCAATCAACGAATCATTGAGAGAAAACACGTGCTCTTACCTTTCTGCTTTGTTTTCTAATTCGTACCAACCCATACCCATCCCATCCAAAAGATTCCACTCCATTTATCTGCTCGACTCTCTGCAGAGTTATAATAAAAATAAAAAGAAAATACCAACGAGCTACACGAAAAACTGTGTTAATTTGCTTGGAAAAACTGTGCAAAAGAAAAGGAAAAGCTAAAAGAAAATTGCCCACAATGAAAAAACAATTTTACAACGAAATTCGCTGGTGTCTGTGAGTGATGATGCCGGCGTCGGGCAAAAATTAATAACTGTAACTGCCACAGGAACGGCGGCAATTGGCCATAAATAAAGGTTGCCTTAGCGATGAGATTGAGATGGGGATAGAGATGTAAATATTCAGCTACAATAAATCGTGGGTATGTAAACATAAATTTACATTTTTGATGATAATTTTTTTTCTTTCTTTTTTTTAACAAAAGAACAAAAGCTCAAGGTAAAATCAACAACTCAAGAATGTCGCAATTTTACAAGGAAGGGGATTGACAATGCCAATTAACAGCTATTCGAGGGGGGATTGGGAACTTAAAGGGGAAGGGAATTGGGGGAGAGAGATGCGTGCGTTTTGTTTGTCTAGTCGCGTCTCTAATGTAGCCATAAAAAAGCCACAGTTGACAGCACAGACACCGAATTGTAATCAAATTGCACACGCCCTCCCCGCTCCTGAAACAAGATGGAAAGAGACAGCGTCACTTAATAAATCATGGCCCACAGAGGGGAGGAGGAAGAGACAAGGATGCGAGGGGAAATAAACAGCAAATTAGACAGGCGAACAACCCCACATTTCCTTTCGCCACTTTCGGAAATAATTTTACAAGAGCAACCATGAGTGGTTAGCTCTTTTCCAGCCAACCAAAGCACACAAACGCACACAAAGAGAGAGAGAGAGAGTGAGAAAGAGAGCCGGAATTACCGATACGATACAACTCGTATACTCGTTCGGATACGAGTCGGATACGCAATGCCGTTTTTCGGATAATAAACCGAACCAGACCGGACCGGGCGGACAATCCACTTGGTCAACTCGTTGGCTTTGACAATTTAACTTAATTGCAGCGGAAGCAGAGAAACAGATAAACAAAAAGGATTCGGCTGTCTCTCTCTATCTGCTCTCGCTCTCTCTCTCTTGGCATTTTCCCCCTCGGAGTGGGGTGTGCGTACTAATAGGCGGAGCAATAAAAGCCACAGGCAGGGAGGGAACATCATGCAATGACACAAAACAGCCCACTGTGTAGCGCCTGAATGCGCTACAATGAATGCAAACGTGCATATCGATTGAATTAGATCAAGTTCAAGCGAATCACTTATTACAAACCAACTCACCCACGGAACGTTCAAAAAACATATATATAGATTGTAAACAATTTGAGAAAATACCATCAAAATTACGTATTGCTTTAAGACGAAATAAACAATAGCAAAAAAAGAAAAAGTTCAAAAACGTATGGAATAGAAAAACTAATTGTGTAAACAAAATATAGATCTTAAAGCAAAACAAAACGAACATATGAAATAAATTAAAACATCTTGAGTACACACATTAATAAATAATTCAATATGTACGCGTCTACGAGTTCTACACGTGGATGAAGGAACCCCATAGGATTTGTTAATTCGATTTAGCTAATCACTGTGATGTTTTTCCCCTTATAGTTAGTATAATTTGCATAGCTATTTCCGCTTTACTAAATGATTAATAATGAATCTAGATGAATAAATATAGTATGCCAATAACTAAGAAATGAAATGAATAATACCTTATAATTCAATGATCTTACATTCTAGATCTCTTCTCTCGCTCTCTCTCTCTCTCTCTTATTAGTTAATTAGCAATTAGACGGATCATGGTGCAAGCAGGGCAAGTAAACGGAACAGCAGCAACCTTTTTACTTAATTTGATTGGAATATGCGCACACTGCATGGATGCTGGCCAGGACCAGCGACCCGAGGGGGATTAACACGCAGCAACACGCCGCAGTAAAAGTTAACACTCCACAATGCTGCCCCTTGGCGTTTGCTCTCCTCCTCCTCTTCCCCCTCCTCTCTGGCGTCTGTCAGCTGTCTACCGGCGCTTTGGTTGGCTGATTGTTTCAGACTCTTTGCCAGAGTTGGGAGGGGACCAGGCGGAAGGTTGCCTGCAAAATGTCAGAAGCGGTGAAAAATGAAGCCACACGGCTTTGATGTTGTCCTGGGGCAGCATACAGCCAGCGAGCACACTGTCTCCCTCAGCCAGCTGGGCGGCAACCCTCGCCAGCATTGGCATTAATTTTTCATTGGCGTGTGCCAGGACAGACTACGCACCAGCAGCAGGAGCGACAGCTGGGATAAATCCATAAAACAATTTGAGAAATTAAACAATCAAAAGGCGTTAAGTGTTACTGACTTTTTGTGGATGTTGTTGCGTCCCCCCAATTTGTGCTGTCTGGGTCTGGTGCTGCCTTTGTTTGTTTACTTGATTAACCCACAACGGCAGCTGGTAGAGACATCCCCTAAAGCTTGTCACACATCATAATATACGACTCTATATGCATGCATAAATCAGACGGATTGTTGTGGTGGAAACAAGCATCTAACAAGACAATTAGGTCCTGCTTTTAGTAGAGCACTTAGCGACATGTTCATGAACTTTTCAAGCCTGTAAAACACGTGAATATTTTCTACACTAAACCGAAAGATTTAATTATTCTATAATCAAACGCCACGCTACGCCTTTGTTCTAGATCTTGATATTGTTCGATTAAATGTTATATGATACAATAATCAGCCAATTAATCTTATATTCTACTCTATCTTACAATTTGCAATTATTATTTTTTTTTTATCTACAACAAACCGACATTTTCATTCAATAGCTAAGAATACTAGTTCGTTATGTTAACGTGACTTTTTAGCGCCTATCAATCATCTAATTACTTTGTGTAGACCACAATTCACATTAATTAAAAACGGGAATTTAAATATCAATAAGGTATTTAAATTTATCGCATTTTTCTATCCATTCAAAAACTGATTTAAAGCTTCATTATTGACAGAATGTTCTGGTAGATTATGAATACATCAGAACAAATTCAATATGCTTAATTTTCAACACTCAAGACCATAACTATTCCCCGTTATTAATCAACAATCGATTATAATCCTCGACACGTCACACTTTATTATTGTTTATTCTTTTCTTTTCGACCCGCTAACCGATTTGAAAACAACAAATAAACACAATGAATGATTGTCTTTAAATAATTTTTCATTTGCTGTTTTATTTTTGCATTGGGGCCCCGTTTGGCTCGTTTGTGAATTTCTAATTTAGGATAAGCGAAATGGTCGAGATCCCAAAATTATAAATTCATCTTATTTTCGGGCTTCTTATATTGCTATAAATCCGAAAATAATATTTCTTTGTGCCCCCCTCGAACACTTGGGCACACATATTTTACAATTGTTGCATCAATGTCAGATATTTAGGGATTTTCTCCCATTAAAAACAGATCTATTGAGAATTTCTGTTCAGATTCTTCTTAGGAAATTAAAATATTTAACGTTTAGCACATTTTCAGTTTAAATTTAGAAAAATATAATATATATATAAAATGAAATAAAAGTCATCATAGACTGCGTAATATCAAACCACAACAAATGAGAAAAATGTATAGACAAAAGAATTGATCATTTATTTTATTTTTACTCTTTATACGTATAACACCTGCAATAAGTGTTAAAAATGTCATAACGTTAAGAAAACCTACCTAAACAAATACTGCAAATCTATTTAAACTAACAATAAAATGAGAATTTATGAAAAACGTGATAAATCGCAAATTGTGTGATCATCGTATAGTCAATAACAACCTAAACCATTGCTGACCCCTAATCAATTATATTTTAGACGACGACTACTACTGCTACTAGACTAAGTTCTACTAAATCAATTGACCGCTTGGCCTACATCCACATACATGAATTAGCAAATACTTAAAATACTCAACCGTGTTGAACCGGTTGAATGATTCGATAAAAAACTATTTGTGGATTCTACCAGTAGTAGAACAGAAAAGATAAATTGGGTAATAAATATTGCCCACACAGCAATAGCAAACGTATTGATCGCCAGTTCTCTTGTGTTATACATAATTGATATGTTCTTTTTCTTTTTGTTTTTGTACTCCACATGACGTAGAGAAACAAATACATAAATTTATACACGGCTTGCTTCCTTTTTTAAGGCTAAGAGCAGTGACCAAATGCTAACAACTGGAATGTTGGCCAACTCGAAAACTGGAAGAGATCTTTATGTGTATCTTTCTTTGTATACAGTAGGCCCACAGGCCAGGTGGGGCGGCCATTAGAGTGAAAGTATAAGTTTCAAATTCCGTTGAAAGGCGAAGAGCAGCTGAACCACTAAAAACAAACAAAAACAAAAAACTGAAAAACCAAGACTTTTTGGCCAAAAAATGCAACAAGAGTCCCCCCAAAAAAAAATATTAAAAGAGAATAGCGCGAAGAATCCATCGCCATTGACCTTAGAGCAGGCGGCACGCCACACGGTGACGCACCCCACTGCAAACATACTCAGAAACTACGACGACGTCATTTGCATAATGGAAATGAGTAAAGTCCAAATGAAAAAAAAAAAACAGTTTTTTTTTTTGGTTTTTTTTTTTGGAACGTGTCCAACTTGTGCATCTTCTTCCTCTCCTTATTCGCGCACACATGATAATTCACAAGTTGTGGCGTTAAGAGTGAGAGAGAGACGGTAGGCAAACGGGTGGGTGCCAGAGAGACTTGATCAAGTTGGCTTATGGTTGCTATAAGCCAAGCTTTCATGTTGTCTAGCCAGTTGTAGCTGGTGATGGGTTTAATAAACGAAAGATTAGTTAGTTTTGCCCTTATTTGTTTAGGTTTTTGCTCGCGGATTTGTGAATACTTAATTCAGACGCTAAAAAGAAATTTTAACTTGAACTTTTATTTTCACAAGCGTGTTCTTTGGCGCATTGTAAGTGGCACAAATCGAGGCTTACCCGAGATACCCCTTAACCGCAAACATGTGTTAAGAAGGTGTTTTTAATGTGGAAACGAGAGTTATTTTTATATTATACCTTATAGGGCATATTTACTAAATCAATTAGTAACTTTGCTTTAAATTTGTTTTGCTGCAGTACTCAATTCGCCGGCACAGGGTGTCGGCAAGTGTAACCAACGAATTTCTCACGTTTTTATTTTTCTTGCTCTTTGTGTAAAGATCTTGTCGACAATCTTGCGAATTTCGCTTTGCATGAAAGCCGTAAATACTAAAGAAGTAATATTAATAAAACTCAAGAGAGTTTCAACACCCCAATATGAATCCAAAGAAAAGGAATTATGGGTACATGTCACGAAGATCTGAGCGCGCATCTTAAATGAAATACCAGGAAGTCAAAAGCGATGATAATAACCTCATAAAATTGTGGAAATGCCTTGTCAACATGATGATGCTTTCGATTACGATTCACTGAACCACAACGACTAAAACGGCAAGAGAATTAAGGAGAGCGAAAGAAAGGGAACGTAGTAGTTGATCAAGAACCGAATTGGAGCAGAAAAGATCTTGACAAAGTCACCACATAATTGCTCTGAATTGTCTTGAGAATTAACTGTGTAATTGTTACGCCTACAACCACCATCATACCATGTTATATCTATATTATTCAACATCGATATATTATTCAACATCGATAACGATGATATCAATGGCTACGTTTGTTTATTGACAAACTGGAAACTCCCCTTATCGGAATTTTAGATTATTTTTATGACAACATGCCAAGAGTTGGACAAAAAAAATAAAATTAGACCGAATGACGCCCCATTAGGAAAACTTACAGTCTGTTTACTTTATTTATAACTAAAAGAATAATTAAACTTTCAAAGTTAAGAAGCATGAAGTGGAACGAAAAGCTTACTTAGGAACTTTTAGATTATTGTTGATAATGCGATAAATTTTGATTGATAGTTCTTAGCGAATAATAATTAACTGCTTAACAAATATGATAGATGAGATTTCTTAGAGATTCCGGATTTAACGGACAAACTGAGAAATACATATTGTGGAAAAAGTCCAAATAAATCAATTATGAATATTTTTTGAAAAAACAAAAAAAAAAAAACAAAAAGATTCTTGACCTATTGCAAAATATAATCAGCTGCGGTGATATTTTCTTTATTCATGAACAAGCTGATAAGCGTTGAGCAGATAACACAAACGGCTTTTGCTGGAAAACAAAGAAATGCGTTTTTTTTTTTCAAAGCACATAATGAATTGGCAAATTATCATACATTTGAAAACGTTTAACGTTTATCATCCAATCTTCTTATGGGCACAATATCTGTTGTATTATTACAGTTTCCGTTATTATAACAACTATCTCAAGTGGAAGAAAACGTATTATCAACGAGCTTGACAACTGAAACAGTCGTATAACATACCAATGTACTACTTATCGCAGGGAATTACAAGCCTTCATTTAAGGGCTATCAATTATCAGCTGTATTTTTCTTATCCCGATAGAGGCACTTAAAAAGCAGAGAGCCAATATGCCGCTATTGTGACCTAAATGTGATAACTCTAAAGTGCTTGAAACATTGCCTTCATAGGGCGTAATACCCGCTCTTTCTTTCGAGGGAAGCGCACTGTGGTTGTGCCTTGGCTGCCAATGATGCGGGGTACAATGACATGGAATCGTTGGCGCTTCCGTCGCCCGACAACGCAGCTGTTTGGCATTCGCAGTGATATCACACGCGGAACGCAACATTCGTGCGGCGTGAGATTTGGGGTAAAACTGATTAACATACAATGATACCATTAAGTAAAAAGTGAGCAACAAAGAGGTGGGTGGGAGGTGTGGAGGGGTTCCGCAGTTGTTAGCTATTTCTTGAGTTCACCTCATTGTCATGAATGTGGCTCAAATTGAATACTACAAGAGGGAGAGTGAGAATGAGCTCTATTAAATGCTCCATCCGCATCCGTCCATTTGTCTGGCTTGAAGTGTGTGTTTTAATTGCAAGTTATATCGCTTTAAGCTCGTCCAGCTGTTAGTTCTGACGTCATAGAAAACGAATACCACCGTAAGGCGTAACCATCAAAGACGCTTTGGCCCATTTAATTGTATTTGTAATTTAGTTGCAGGCATAACAATTTAATTAAAATGCGCTAAAATTTGATACGATTATAGCGATGCGGGATCCCTCAATATGCTCCAAGTCATTGTCATATACACTTTGTTGACATTTCGCCCTAATTTTACCCCGACTTAAATTCTCCATGCCCATCAGCTGTAGCCAGTGTTGGCAATGTCGCTTTTTTTCCGTCAAATCTGGCTTTTATTTACTGCGGGAATTCTGAATTTTGTGCAAAATGTCAGCTTTTTCCTACTCAAAAGTTGGCACAACTGCACAGCAACTATAGCAAAATAAAATGTTTTTTTATTTCCAATAATTTCGTAATAACATCATGATCGAATTGAAAATGAACCATAAATCTTCGAAGCCATCTAAATACATTAAATTAGGCATTAAGTGGATCATTAAAGTGGAGTGGAAACTGTGTGGCTAAAGTTAATGTTAACTCAATTAATAATGAAGCCATGAAAATAATTGCAATAATTATGACATTACTTCTAATAGATCTGATCCAGAAAAAGACATATAGTATTTTTCCCAAAAGTTCTCGAGAGCAATTAGCACACCGTGACCTCCGACTGTACCATAATTCCCCATGGATTTTAACGCTAGGCTCTGGACAAGCAAACGTTACCAATAACATATTTGTAGAAATACCTCCTATGGCGCAATTATTGGCATCGGCACAAAACGATGCGAGGAGTATGCGTTATAATTGACGGTCATATAATTTTACTTTCCTTGAGACGACATGGCAACAAAGAGACCCACAAAAAATAATGGGGGAATTTGTAGAGGCGGAAATCGATATACAAAACGAATTATGAGCGGAAGGCAAAGAGAGTGAGCGAGCGGCATACGATGTTGGCAAAATGAAAAGTAAAAGTCAAATAGAGCGCAACAAATGCAAAAAGTGGCTAGACAAGCCGCTATACAACAACAACAACAACAACTACACTACAATAAAAATAACTACAACTCAACACACACACGCACACACACACACACACAGAGGGTCGCAAAGTAATCGTAAGGCTTGTAAACCGGCTGGCTGGTTGGCAGATAAAAAAAAACGAAAACACGTACAAAAAGTGTAAGAAATCCAAATGTGGGAGATATCTTTGGGTGCGCCGACGATTTTATGCCCTTGCCCCGAGTGTAATGAGAAACAAAAACAAAATTAAAATTTTGGAATAACATTGAGCCGAACGAACGTAGGGAACTACTGCAGAGAGAAAAAGAACAGAGGCTATATATATCTATATATATATATTTGTATATATATTATGCATGTGCATATCTCTAGAACAGGCGTCACTGACGCCCACACTCACACACACATACAGAAACACACACACACACATCAGTTAGCCCCTCCATCCCGCTGTCTCGGCGCAAGGTAGTTGAAATCTTTTAAGTTATTGAATAGATTATATGTATATTGTCGTATTGGACAATTGAAAGCGTTACTTGCTCTCAACAAGAATTGTGGACAAGGCCAACATTTCTTTAAACAAATATGTTAAATAGATTCAATGCATATGTGTTTTTTTTTTTTCATTCTGAGTTATAAACAGTTTCTATAACGATTGACCCACTTGATTGTCGGTATTTTACTTATTCCAAAATGTATACAGTGCGTAACTGTCAGAAAACTGTTAAGACTCTCTGCAAATAATATTATGATGTCAAGATTTCCTTTTCTTTCGACTTGATCGACAAAACTTTCTCTCACATAACGAATTGCTTTAAATGAGTTTACACTTCCATTTCAATTGAGCAACAACAACAACAGCAGCAACAACTTTGCTGTCCATGTCGTAATACCCTTTTCTAGGGAAGTGTAGGAGACACACACAAAGCAACATCAACAATGCAGCAAAGCAAGCGAATTCACTCTTTGATTATTGACGCTTTTAAACGGGCTAACAAAGTCGAGTTACCAACTGAGAAACTACCAGAAAATGTCAGCTGGTGAATGGAAGTGGCAGCAACAACAACAACAACAATAATAACAACAGCAAACTGACACGAGCACGTGAGAAACGAATTCATTCATTCAAAAAAGACTGTGCCACAAAATAATTACAAAACTAACTCAAAAAATGTTTAGCAAATGTGTGATCGAATGCGAAATACTTCTTAATTAGTGCACACAGTTCAAGGTAATTTCGATTATTATAGTACTCTAAGCATACCTTCAAAATGAACTCTTAAGAGTCTTATTATTCATAATATCCTTCAATATTATCTCTTTAATCCCACTTCTTGAGTACTTTAATTATAGATTTCATAAAATTAATTAAACACTTGATAATCCCCCCGTGGCTTACATAAATACTCGTACAATCAACCCTTCTCAAGCGTATAATACCCTTTGTTATTGTCGGAATTAAGTCCTCCCTTCCCAATGCCAACAACAACAACAAAATCTTTTACTGTCGGCCCACAGTCTCTAATGATACCGTGGAAAATGGGTTGCGAATTTGTTCAATGACACACGTTGGTAAATAATACATGAAAAGAAAGAAAATTGCAAAATAATACTGCGCTGCGAAAAGCCTTTAAAACGAAACCAAACATGAAAAACAAGTGTGTAAATTGAGTTTTTGTTGTTGCTGAGCTACTACTAAATAATACACCCAGTAGGACACGGTAGTCGCCTTTTTCATATTATCGAAAGGTAAACAAAAATTGAAATTGGAACAAAATGTATAATAAATAAATCGATCATTTAAAAAACAACAAAAACAAAGCGCGTGTGGAGAGAAGAGAGAGAGAGGTGTCTGTTTCATAGACAGGCTTGAATATAGAGGCCAAGACAGGGGTTTTATTGAGTCTCCCCCGGACTTGAGCAAGACAAGCGGCACGTAGACCCTGCCGCAAAGGCAACCCTGACCACTGTGCCTATTTCCTGCCCACTGTGCGATTGCTGCGCAGTATCTGTATAAATATATATATGTATATATGTTTGTGGGATCAATTGGCATTAATCGCCGTCTGCTTCTGCGTATCGCTCTCGGCTGCCATCTTTGCCAGCACCTAATTGAAGCATTTGAAATGCATTCCAAGCTAAGCTCTCCCTCCACACACTCCTCCTCACGCCTCCCATCAGCAAATATATGTTTTATTTTGTTTTTCCTTTGTTCTATTGCTTTCTTTCTGGCTGCAAGCTGTCAAAATGTTTCTTTGTTTATTTCTACATTCTTTTCTTCCGCACTATTGACATTAGGATGAGGTGGTATGAGGTGGTGTGAGGTGGGTAAGAAAGCTGGCGACTGATTAGCATTGCTAAGAGAGTCAGTCGGCCTGATAACACACCACCCGCCATCAAAGCAAACTTCTAGTTAAGGCGACATTTGGAAATCAAATAAGAGAACGGTACTCACTGAATATCACAGACTACAAATGGGGTGACTTCGGAAGAAGGACAGTAAAAAGAAATTTAGATAACGTTGCCAAATACATAGTAAATACGGTTTAGTTTTCAAGAAGCATTTGAAAATAACGTTTTTTAAATAGTACAACGAGTTAAGAACTGACTGATTTTATTTGAAAAAGGTCAAAAGAGGGTATCTAAGTTTGTGCAAATGTATGCAGCAGGCATAAGGAGGCGTGGCAGACCCCCTAAAGGATATATTCTTACTCAGGACCACCAGCCGAGTCGGTTGAGCCA